>OZ012735.1:104768819-106076319 GCA_963859935.3 Lathyrus sativus | reverse complement strand
GTTAACTCTTAGTTCTACCGCAAACAGGTAATGCCTAAGTCTCCAAAGGTCAAGCTGCATACACCTAACTGCTAGAACTGTTTGTTAACCCTACTCGGGTAAAAACAGTTGAACCAACCAGTGTTCTTATTTGCTCGAACTATGTTTGCTCTGATTTCTCATACTAGATGAGAATACGTAGGCACAAGACACGATGTCTTGGCGAGCAACCTTCCCCCCTTTCACCCGTAGTTAGCCGAACTACGTTGACTCTGATTTCTCGTACCAGACGAGAATACATAGGCCTAGAGTAGCGATGCTCTGTCGAGTCCTTTTTATTTTCTTTTGTCCCAGACCTTTAGCGTAGATAGTTTCAATCACCCTGTTAGATAGACAACCAAGCGTGGATCCCGTCGAGTACGACGAACGTGAGGGGTGCTAATACCTTTCCCTTGCGTAACCGACTCCCGAACCCGAGATTTGGTTGCGATAACTAATCTTATCCCATTTCGCAGGTTTTCTCTGCTCGTTTTCTTTCCCTCTCGTTGGGATAAATAACAAATGGTGGCGACTCTTCTGTCATTGCTGACACCTTTTTTGTAGTAGCGATAGCTGGCGACTCTGTTGGGGACAACAACGGTTCCCTATGCGAGTCAATCCTAACGCTTGTTTGTTTATCTTTGGGGTGTATGTACATATGTGTTGTACTTTATTTTTACTTTCCCGCATTTATTTTCAGCATTATATATCATTATTGTTGTGCTGTGGGGAGGGAGGTTCTGTTGAGTGATAAGCCAGACCCAGGCTTGAGTGCAAACATAGCATTAGTAGTGGAGATTAGTGGGGGGCGTGCATGCTTTGCATGTACTAGTTCCCCATGAAATTCACGCTCAGACGAGATTCTCTTTTATGATTACCTTTCCAACCCTTTGGGCTTGAGGGGATTTTGGATCTGAGAGTTATCGACTCTGGGGACCGATCATCTGTGATTCAGCTAAGTGAGGCCTCTTCAAGAGATGATGATGCTAAACCAGAAATGGTGAACATACCATCATTTCTTGAAAGTCTGTGACACTGATGAACGCATAGGATGCCGAACCTTATCAGTGGATAGGTCCATACCTGCGAGAGGGATTGAGTTATGCAGGAAACCTCGACTTTCAGACTACCCGGTTTTCTTTACAGTATGAATCTAAGTTATTGATATCAGTGGTTCCTATTGCCAGAGTTGTGCTATCGTTCTTGTCAAAGCAAGGCACTGGTTCTTCTCAAGCTACAACACAACAATCTTGATCCCCTGTTGCATTTGCATTTGCATAATTATCCTGCATTTAACATTGCATGTCTATGGGTTCGAAAGGTTCTCGTCTTTCCCTTGATCCTAGTACTGATTTGCTGTGAAGAGGGAAGTAGATAGAAAGATGATTGTTGTGTACAAGTTCCCGATACTTGGGCTAGGACCTTTATTTGGTCTGATTTCCACGGTTGAGCCTAGCGTCTTTGAAACCTTCAGGAAAGATCTTGCCTGGTATATGAGAGGATTGTCATGGTGTACATCTCTACTGCTCGTGCTTATTGAAACTGGGATCAAGGGGAAGATCTCCCTGTAAGCACATAGACATGTCTGCATTTTGCATAGCAGGTACAACAGAACCATTTATCTTACCTCTGTTTGCTCTGTTAGCTGGTTTCAGGGTAAACAATTAGACCGTTCACCAGGGAATCAACACGAAGTAATGGAACAAGTTCAAGAAGAGTTGAGGGAAGTCCGAGGCCAGATGGGGCAGTTTATGGTGGAAATGCAAGCGTTGTGTCTGGAGCAGAAGATGCTTAGGGAGGAGGACCATCAGTTGAAGACTCAGTTGGGTTTGGTCACAGAAGTGCTAAGGGGTGTACTAAGAAAGGAGGAGGATCAAGTGCCCGAGGTTGTGGCAGAGATGGTTGTTCCACCTTTACCTGTGGAATCTCTCCCTAGGCGTGATGTGCCCCCGAAACCTGCTGCACAATCTGAGAGTCCAGAACTTCCCCACCAGCAACTATCTTCTGGTTCCCGAGACGATTCCAGGGTTAGAAGGTATGCTCAGAGGACGAAACAGCTTGACAGGATCATTGGCCAGATCCCTATGATGTATGCTCAGCTCTTGCAACTCTTGCTTCAGCTTCGGTTGGTCAAACTTCGGACTATGTCTCCGTTGACTGGGGAGCTACCACCAGGCTATGATACCAAGGCTCACTGTGATTTCCATTCTGGGGCACCAGGGCATAACATCGAGAACTGCAAAGCTTTTAAGCACGTAGTTCAGTATTTTATCGATTCAAAGGCAGTTAAATTCGCGCCAGGCGGCATGAGTGTAGCAGATGGTTTCATTCCAGTCACTGCAGAAAAGGTGGACATTCCTGCTTTCATCCCAGAAGCTGCATTGGGCCGAAAGGATGCCTTGCAATTTATTACTTCTGAATCTCTATGCCCGTAGCTATTACCGATTCCTAGGCTACATTTGAGAATGAAAGTGCATGAGCATAAAGGATGCCCTAACCAGCAACAACAACCTTCTACTTCTTGACTCCGATACAATTAGCGCCTAAATCAGAATGGGCCTCGCAACAATTTGCAAAGGAGGAATGCTCCTCTTCGTCCAGTTCCTATGCTGTATAGTGAGCTTCTGCCACATTTGATCCATAAATCATTGGTGGAGCCTAGGACTCTCAATGGTGCCAGATCCGTACCCTCCCGGATATGATCCCAGTGCTCAATACGGATATCATGGAGAATCCAGGGGGAACTCAACTGAAGATTGCCAGGCCTTTCAAGCCAGGGTGCAACAGTTGATCGACAAGAGGTACATTTCCATTCCGAGAGGAAGATTGAGGATGCATGTCGACCTCTCATAGGATTGAGTTGAGGATGGCTGATCCCGTAGCAAGTCAAGATCCAAAAGCCCGGTTCCCTGAAGCTGCAATCTTTTTTATCATGTCATTTCTTTGCATTTGTAGTTTCTTTCCTGTTTAAGTGCAAATTTAATTTGTAAAACTTGTTGTTTTCAATTGATATGATAATGAAATAAATATGCATGTTTAGATTAAATCCATTTGTATTCACTTATGTTTTTAATTGATGTCTAACGCTTGTCTAAGCGGAATCTGGGGAGGATGACGAAATTGAAAGACGAAAACTTCCGATTGTATGCTTTTGAATAAAACCTTCTAATGATGTACATGCATTGTTTCTAATCCCTAGACACCAGAGATATAAGGAAGATAATCCCTTGTCAGCCTCTTTGAGCCTAGTAGTAGGAGTTTCTTTCTGAAAAACAAAAAAAATCCTCAATCTTAACCCGGGGCAGGGTAGGTGTCAGTTAATTTGACCGAACGTTCAAATTGTGAAAGGAGTGTTCCTGTTCGAGGGTCAATCGCACCTGTATAGGTCGTGCCTAAAAAACACAATGGGTATCCATCACTGACCAAGGAGTGAAACAGTCACGATCCCTTTAACAATTCAGACAAGCCAGTGTCACACGATTTGTTCACAAAAAAAGGGAATCAAAAGAAGAAGCCTGCTAAGTCGAATCTTGAAAACAAGTGACTTAGGCAAAAATTAGGGCATCCCGCTGGACTTTGAAATTAAAAGAAGCTCAAAAGAGCCAGTCCAGACAAAAGTTAGGGAAAAAGCGAAAAAAGAGAAAAGCGGAAAGGATTACAAAAGAAAAATCCTCGAACAAATAAGTCGTGTGACTCCAGGCACCAAAGGCGAAAAGTGAGTGACTGTCACTCCAAAAACTTGTGGTTTCCTGAACCGTCAATCCTGTCGTTTAACCTTTGAAAGGTGAGCGCTTAGGTCGAATTAGCTGAGCATAGAATTGGAAAACATCAAGGAGAATTGGTGGGTTAAAATAAACTTTGAGCCTTTATCCTTTCTTTTTTAACCGTGAACCTGACCATGTTACAACCTTTAAAAGTTCTAATTGAAACAAGATTGTTTCAAAAGCATACTTCGGTAAAGACCGCGTCAGAACTGACTCCTAAAAGAATTCCCCTTATAAAATTGTATTAATGTTGACATTTTGATAAATGATTTCATCTATTATGTGTCACAAAATTTTCCAGTGAACTGACTTGGATTTTGAAACTGTCATGTGCATTGCATTAATATATCATTTACGCAGAACAATTTGTTTTACTTGCGAGTAAGCGCTTGACAACAGGAAAGTTTGATCAGGATAAAATGCAGAACACCCACTCCATTAAACCGGGGCAAGCTTTATTAAATGATTACATCATGGGAGTCAGCCATCCAAAAGTCAGTTAATATGAGGCAATCAATTTGAGATTCAGTGAACCTCTCGCAGCCAAGGATAGTGCTCAGCCGATCAGGAGCAAAATCATTGTGAGTTTGGGGAAGATTACCCTGAGGGCACGTGATCTATTCTTGGCCAGAAGGCACTTACCATGAAGGTGTTGTGCAAGTCCCGCGGGCTGGGGTAAAATTGGGAATGAAGGGGTTGTTTCTCTCTATCTTCCGTGTTTATTAGAAGTGGTCAACCAGGGTCGAATCCTTTCATGCTACAAATTCAGGGGCAAACTATCTCGAGGTCGTTCCATGACAAACTTTCCTTGTCGTCCTAGAGATTAGACCAAGGCAAATTGAATTACACCGGGGCAGTTACTCAAGCAAGTTTATTCTCCCTATTAGGGACTCATTCCTTAGCAAGTAGAGGCGGTGCACCTCCCTATCCCCGGCCAGGGTCGGATATACAAGTTGAATGAGCAGCCGAGTGTGAACACTTATTCCTAGAAGAGCGTCTGTATGCATTTGTTCCTCAGCATGATTTGATTTGATCTCCGTTGGAGTAGAATTACTATTTTTCAGGTTGTGTTTCCCCAGCATGGGTCTATGTGTGTTAGGCACGCCTAGCCACCCTCTGCAGAGTTGACCTTATTTTTCCAGCATTTATTTTGCTGGAGCAGTTCCGTTGCATCTGCATTTGTGTATAGCATCTACCCAAACGCGTAGCATTTCCATCTCGTATGGAGCATTACGCCATTTTTAAACATGTGCATATGCATAAGCCAGGTTGTTATCTCTTTGTTTGTAGGTATATCTCTGACAGATGACTGATATCTTGGCCCGTGGGTTGTCCAGACCACGGCAATGGGTGTTACCATTTTCTCGTCCGTTGAGTATCTAGACTCCGGTCGACCTTCGTTGAGCGTTCAGCCTCCGGCTTAGTGCGTCGAGCATTCAAGCTCCGGTTCTTTTGTCCGTTGAGTATTCAGACTCCAGTCAAGTGCGTCGAGCATCCAGGCTCCGGTTTATTTGGTTGGGTATCAGGACCCTATTGAAAATACTTGTGGCCAGTACCGTCGAGTATCCAGACTCCGGTAAATCTCCTATTGAGGATTTCTCTTAATGCGTCGAGTGTTCAGACTCTAGTTCTTCCCAATCTGTGATGATTTTCTCGATTCTGACAATTTGAAAAGCGTTCTTTCTGCCCGCGTGGTATCCAGACCCCGGCTCATACTAGTCCCTAGCAGGGTCCTTGGACTTCAGCTAGTCATGCTGTAGAAAGCTCACTTGGTATTCAGACCTTATTAAGACTGGGGAGATGTTCTCTTCGTCCGTTGAGTATCCAAGCTCCAGTCTATGTCGTTGAGTATCCAGACTCCGACGAATTTTCCACTTGTGATGCATTTCTTGGCCTTGTATGTTAGTCAGACTATGGTAATTCGTGATGCGATTCATTTCGTTTGTCGAGTATCCAGACTCTAGCAATGTGAAACAGTGTTTTTAAAAAACCCTGTGGTATATAGACTCTAATGATTATTTCTTCGTCCATTGAGTATCCAGACTCCGGTCAACCTCCGTTGAGTGTTCAGGCTCCGGTTGTTACGTCGAGCATCTAGGCTCCGGTGAATTCCCAGTTGGCATTATTGCTTTATCCATTGAGTATCCATGCTCCGATCAATTACGTTGAGCGTACAGGCTCCGACTTCTCCGTTGAATATCCAGATTCTAGTGAATTTTTAATTCGTGAGGTACTGTTCTCTCCGTTGAGTATCTAGACTCCGATAAAAGCTAGTGGAGTCTGAGATCCTGATAAGTTTCATGGTTATATTTCTTCTCCGTTGAATATCTAGATTTCGGTAAATGTCCGATTTATGAGGTATTGCGTTGTCCGTTGAGTATCCAAACTCCGACAAATCCCTAGTGAAGTTGCCATCTTCATTGAGCATCCAGGCTCCGACTTCTTTATTTCGTTGAGCATTCAGGCTCCAGTTTATCCCGGTTATTACATTGAGTGTTCAGACTCCAGCCAATCACGTTGAGTGTTCAAACTCCGGCTTTTACGTAGAGCGTTCGGGCTCCGGCAAGTTTCCAGTTTCAAATGTCACCTTCTCTGTTTGTTGAGTGTTTAGACTCCGGTTGTTACATTGAGTGTTCATACTCCGGCCAGTTATGTTGAGCATTCAGGCTCCAGCAGATTTCCAAGTGGTGGTGTATTCAGTGTTACGTTGAGCGTCCAGGCTCCGGTTTGTTACATTGAGCATCCAGGCTTCGATTTGTTTCGTTGAGCATCCAAGCTCCGGTTTGTTACGTTGAGCACCCAGGTTCTGGTTTGTCACGTTGAGCGTCCAGACTCCGATTTGTTACGTTGAGCACCCAGGCTCCGGTTTGTTACGTTGAGCGTCTAGGCTCCGGTTTTTACGTTGAGCGTCCAGGCTCCGGTTTGTTACGTTGAGTATCCAGGCTCTGGCTTATTTTGTTGAGCATCCAAGCTCCGGTTTGTGACGTTGATCATCCAGGCTCCAGTTTGTTACGTTGAGCATCCAGGCTCCGGTTTGTTATGTTGAGCATCCAGGCTCCAGTTATTACGTTGAGCGTTCAGGCTCTGGTTATCTTGTTGAGCATTCAGGCTCTGGCAAATCTTGGTGGTTAGTTTTGTTCGTAGAGTATCCAGACTCCAGTACTTTGAAATGGTATTCTTAACTCGTGTGGTATCTAGACTTTGAATAGCATATTTGCAGTGGTCCTTTATTTTCGTTGAGCATCCAGGCTCCGGTCGTTTTCGTTGAGCATCTAGGCTCCGACTATTACGTTGAGCATCCAGGATTCGGTTTCGCTGTCTGTCGAGTACCCAGGCTCCGGTCATCTTTCGTCGAGTATCCAGACTTCGGTAAATTCCTAGTTTGAAATGAATTCTTTTGTCCGTCGAGTATCCAGACTCCGATAGAGATAGTGTGGTATTCAAGTCTTGATAAGTATATTGGCGATATGTTGCCTTGTCCGTTGAGCATCCA
The DNA here is from genome assembly GCA_963859935.3 of Lathyrus sativus. Classification (NCBI taxonomy): domain Eukaryota; kingdom Viridiplantae; phylum Streptophyta; class Magnoliopsida; order Fabales; family Fabaceae; genus Lathyrus; species Lathyrus sativus. The sequence goes on along the minus strand of OZ012735.1, from coordinate 106,069,044 downwards.
GGCTCCGGTTTGTTACGTTGAGCATTCAGGCTCCGGTTTGTTACGTTGAGCATCCAGGCTCCGGTTCGTTATGTTGAGGGTTCAGGCTCCGGTCATTGCACGTTGAACGTCCAAGCTCCGGTTTTACATTGAGTATCCAGACTTTGACAATTTAAAAGTTTACCCTTCAGCCTGTATGATATCCAGACCATGGCGCATCTGTTGATAAATGTGTTCATCCTATTACTGTTTTCCCCAACAGAGTTGCTTGGCTATGTCTCTCTTCCCCAACGGAGTTTTCAAGATGTTTATCAGATTTAGCTATCTCCGGAGATTTCTGCGGTGGGCAAATTTCCGGGTTCATGGGTATTCAACCGTCTTTTACCTTGATTGTTTGAAATACGTTTGCTCTTCACCAAGTCAGGTCCAAGTCGTTTGAATAGGGGCAGCTGTTGTACCCCCAAATTTGCCCAACCTTTTCTTTACTTGGTTCATGATTCATTGCATTTTCATAGCATTAGCATTTGCATAACATTGTCCATTTACAGGGGATTGAGAGAGGTGTGCCTAGCAAGAGGAGATTTCCAAAGTTTCTAAGCCTAATCACGAGGTCTTATTCAAGCTATCAAGTGCTTATCATCATCAGAAGAAAGTCCAAGTTCTTTGAAAGAGCAGATGAATGAATATGGTTCACCTCCTATCTTGGAGGCCATGGGAAGATCATCAGAGGATATTGAGTCCATGGTTATGGATAGAGAACATTATATAAGCTCATTGAATATCTTGAGGGTCATTGAAGAGCTTGTTCAAGTCATTTTACCAAGTGCAAGAAGCCACAGTCAAAGGTGGTGCAATTAGGGTTTTCATCTGGTCAACCCTAAGTCAACTACTGAATTAAATGAGATTAAGACTTAATTCTAAGTCTTTATAATCATGGAATGTTGTGTTGAGGTATCTAAGATGTTATTCCAAGATCAAATCAAGAAGAAGCAAGAGTGTGAGAAGTTGCTAAGCTAGGGTTTCTAAGCTTGTCAGTGTAAAATCCCCTGTTTAGTGCCTAACTTCAAGACCATATATCTCAAGATACAAGTTTCATCTTATATTGACTCCAACATGAAACTTGTAGAGCATGTTTCTAGATTTATCTTGAGTAATAGAACTCATCCATTAGGTTTCTAGAACTCAAGTTATGATGCTGACAAGTTATGGGTCCTCAGATGAATGTGATTTTGGTCAACAAAAGTCAACCAACTTCTAAGACATTTTTGACCTAGAAGGATGTTTCTCTTCACTTTCACCCAAACATTAAAGTTTTTCCTTATGATCTTAGCTTTCCAAAAATTACTAGAAGTCCTTCATCTGATTTGTGAAGCTCAAGATATTTAGCTTGCAAGGCAGAGGTATTTTGGGAAACTTTGATTATAAGTCATTTTGGTTAAAGGTCAATTTCACAACTTTGCATAGTTCAAATGGAACTTTTTCCAACATCAAACTTGCTTCAAATGACCTCCTTTTCATCATCAAGCCATCACCTATCATGGGTTTGGATTGAATTGAAGATTGATGAAGAAAATTCCATGGAAAAGTACTTAAAAGGGCTAGTTTGGATCAAATTCATTTTGGACCATATAATGACATGTTTATGCATTTTTTGATTCACTTGAATGTACTAAACCCAATGCCAAAATTAGAAATCAAATTTGAGGTCATTTTCACATAGAAATTCAAGTTACTTCAAGCTTAAGGTACACATCCAATTCACACCACAAGATCAAATTAAGGGTGCAATTCTATCCCTTGGATCAGAATGAAGTATATGCTAACTATCTGAACCAAATTCACAACAATAGGAGTCAAAAACACGCGCCAATTTTGAAGCTTTCAAGTGGAAAATTTTGGATTTCAATTCATGGTAACAGCCCATGATTGGGCCTCCAAACTGGTTCAGATCCAAAGTATATAGTTTCTGGATGAAGAAGGAATTAGAAGAAGGTGATTTTCATGAAGTTTTGATCAGAATTCAGTTACAACAACTTAAGGGGAAGTTGAAATCGAGTTTTGCAATTGAAGCTATTTCAAGCCAAATTGAGATTACCTGAAGCTTCCTTGAAGATTGTAGAATGTTCCTGGGTGGTTTTGCAAGAGATTCAACACCATTTCAAGGCCCAACGAAGGTGCTCCATTATGTAAGTTATCTTGCACAAATTCTCTCTGTTCCTGCTCCAATCATATACCATTTTCATGGATTCTTGATGCCCTAGTTACATAGATCATTTCTGGATTAATTTGGCATAGGTTCTTGAACTTTTATGATTCTTGCTCACTTCTTGTTAGCTTCGGTTAGGGGTATTTATAGGGAGAAAATGAAATTGGACATGGGATTCATGATGGGCGTGAGGAGAGGACTAGAATGGTATCAAAAATTGCACATTTTGGTGAGGTCTTACTTCTTCTTCTCCGGCGAGCCAACCAGAAATTTAGCGCCGCCCTTTGGTTTTGTTCTCAGACGCCTGTGTGTCTTCATCATGGCCATTGGATCCATTGACTTGGTTTTAAATTACACGGCCACGATTGAGTCTAACTTGTTGACTCAGAATTGTAAGTGAAACGCTGCGTATTGAGTAAGGCTGAGTGTTGTGGACTTAGGCCACAATTGATACTTGCACCCGCTTTAGAGCAGGCCCATGGATTATAACTTGGATTCACTGCTATTCATCGTGCTGATTTTCTTAATTTCATTTCTTTTATTTCTTTTTTTTTTTTCATTTTGTTATCTGTTTCATTTTAATTCTTTTAAAATGCTTCCAAATGGATTAAAAATCCACAAAAATAGTTTTTAGGCATTTTAAGATGTAAATTGAATTTAGGAAATTTTATTTTTATTTTTCTAAAGATTTTTCAATTAAAAAATAATGATTCATTTGGAAGGGTTTTAATGGACTTAAAATTGATATCTTTGTGATTTTAATTTTGTTTCTTATTGAATCTTCATGGTTAATGACTGATTTTTCTTGCTAGTATCCTTGGCATGTTAGGAGATTTTATGGACATTTTTGCCCCTGGATTGGTGGCAATTTAGTTAGGGTTTTAGTTGGATCTTTAGGACCCTCGATTTACCCTAGTTTTTAGGGTATCCCTTAGAACCTGCCCTCTGTTTGTATAGCTAAGTTTAGGATTTTCCCCATAGTTTGGGCCCCTGGTTCCTAACACCAGAGGGGTCCTATAGGATTTTATTTGGTATTTTTAGGATTTGTGGGCTATTTTTAGTGTATTTTACATTCTAGCCTACCCTTGTATGGTTTTCACCTTGATACATGAACTTGTTTGTGTTTTATTTGGGTTTTGTGCAATGTTTGAGCCTCCAATTTTGGTGCATCCATGTTACATACATATTAAGGTGTTTGTATGTCCAATTTTGGGTTCTAATTGTGTTCCTAACTTGTTTAAGTTTGGCTTTCTTTTAGGGATTTCAATTATGGTTTTTCATGATACATGTTTTGCTTTATCTTGTACATGAACTTGCATTTTATTTTGCTAATCTTGTGATTGAATTTGTGCACTCTTCTTTCATCTCCCTTTCTGTCCAAGGACCTTGGAACATCATTTAAATTTGCTTAGTCCCTCCTTTGGAAGTATTTGAAGCTTAACTTGAATGATGAACTATGAGGACATTTTGTGCATCTTTTGCACAAGTCATAATAAGACTTTGGTTGAATGACATTAGGGACACCATGACTATTCTCTCTTCTTCTCCCACTTCTCTTTTGGTTTATAATTCATTCCATGTTCAAGTTTTAGACTTTAGGGTTTGTTTTGCACTTTGCTTGCATTAAAAGGTTGAGATGAGCTTGTAGAGGTTTTCACCCCACACTATTTTCTCCCTTTGCTTGTGTGTTATTTGCCCTTTTGTTCTCTTATTTGCATTAAAGGTTAAGATGAGCTTGTGGTGGTGTTCACCCCACACTATTTCCTCCCTTTGCTTGTGTGTTGCATTGCATATGCATTCATTCACTCATTTCTATTTCATGTCTTATTTCATGTTGCTTTTTGCTTCCCTTCTCTTACCATGCTCCCTTAGGACTTCCAATTTCCTTGTTTAAGGATGATTATGATAGACACTAGGATTCAATCCATGTATGAGAACATTAAGTATAATTTCGCTTCAACCTCAACTATAGGTTCATCTTGCATGACAACTACTAGGTTTTGAACTAGTTTCCCTTTAGCTTGTCCTCTCTTTCTCATCTCAAAACAACTTCAAAATACTTAATAAAGGCTAATGAATATTGTGTGTTACAAGCCTTAAGTACTTGGGAAATGGTTATTGGGGGGTTTCCTCGTGATGACCTAGAGTGTTTAGTGTTCACCCTTTGGGTGATGTGCGACGCATTCGTTCCTAGGTCCTAGTCTCTAGTGCAATATGAATTACAAACAATTCAAAAACACTTCTTCTCTTAAAAGACACAAAAACAAATCATTGAACTTCTTTTGTCCTTTGGGACCTTTAATAATGGAAAAAATTTTCATAAACAAGAGTTTCGTTAACTCTTATTTCTACCGCAAATAGGTAACGCCTACGTCTCCAAAGGTCGAGCTGCATACACCTAACTGCTAGAACTGTTTGTTAACCCTACTCGGGTAAAAACAGTTGAACCAATCGGTGTTCTTATTTGCCCGAAATACGTTTGCTCTAATTTCTCATACTAGATGAGAATACGTAGGCACAAGACGCGATGTGTTGGAGAGAAACCTTCCCCCCTTTCACCCGTAGTTAGCCGAACTATGTTGACTCTGATTTCTCGTACTAGACAAGAATACGTAGGCCCAGAACGGCGAAGCTCTGTCGAGTCCTTTTTCTTTTCTTTTGTCCCAAACCTTTAGTGTAAATAGTTTCAATCACCCTGTTAGATAGACAACCAAGCGTGGATCCCGTCGAGTACGACGGACGTGAGGGGTGCTAATACCTTCCCCTTGTGTAACCGACTCCCGAACCCGAGATTTGGTTGCGATGACCAATCTTATCCCATTTTGCAGGTTTTCTCTGCTCGTTTCCTTTCCCTCTCGTTGGGATAAATAATGAACGATGGAGACTCTTCTGTCATTCCCGACACCTTTTTTTGCAGTAGCGACACTTCTCCACTACTTAAGGCTTGTGGGGACAATGGTTTCGTTAGTCACCAAATTTTCCCTAGCTAAAGCACTATACTAGAGCACCGTACTACTACAAAAATTACATTCTATAATGGAGTTTTCACCAAGGTTGTAAAATGGACCGTTATGAGATTATTAAAAAAACACGCCTTCATATTATTACCATGGTTTGAATTATCACTCGTGGGGAAAGTTTGTTCTACTCATGGGTTTGAATCTATACGCCATCAAATTTGTGATTTATTTCATATTTTAGTGGCCACTCCCTTTTTATTTTATTTTTAAATAAAAAACAAGCCATTTTTCACTAAGGCTGGTTTGTCCAACCATGGTGAAATGTTAGGTTCTTTATTATTTAATTTTTAAATTGTTAAAAATTTTGCGCTTTGATCAAATAAAAATAAATAAATATGGTTTAACCTCAATTGTGATTGCCAACCGTGATGAAATGGTTTACTCTATAATTTCATATTTTCATGTCTCTTCAGTTCTATCTTTCCATTCAAAAACCACATTCATCCCTTACAAAAACCACATTGAACCCTCATGAAGCTTACCATCTCCATTAACAACAAGATCCTTAAAACATGTCATCTCTAATTCGTTAATAATCGTATCATCTCCACTATTTCACCATCATGTCTTCTCCAACTAGTTTTTCAAGAAACGAGGTCGAACTTCATCCATGTATTTCCAAACTCGTATAAAGTAAGAAGTATGAAAAAACTTCTCGAATGAAGAACTCTGATAATACTTGCAATAAGGAAACACAAAAACCATTTCTTTCACTTCTTATTTACATTTCTAGTTCGTGAAAATTTTTCTGTTATTTTTGTTGTTGAAACCTTAAGCATTATAGGTTTAATGTTATCGTGTTTGTTCTTTAGATTGAGATTGAATGTTATGTGTTGTTGTTTTTGTTGAGATAAGTGTGTAATGTAACATCCCAAATTCTTGAAATATTTATTTAATTTATTTAAATATGAATATTTGTATTTTTGGTGATTTTCGGTGGTTGGTGTGAAATATTGAGAATTATGGATTTTGGGTTATTTATTTAAATAATATATATAATATGAATATATAATATGAATATATAAGTTAACTAAGGGAAAATTGGACAATTGAGGAAGAGTTAGTGAGGGTAATATTGGAAAGCCCAATTTTAAGGCCCAAGGTTAGGTTTAACAAAAAAGAATTGTGATGAGATTAGGATTCATTTTGTTAGACCGTAAAAAGAATTAAGGCCAGAGCTCTGAGGAAGAGGTTTGAGGCAAAAGCTTCGAAAGGTTTTCTGAAAGTCAAAGAGAAGGCTTAGAGTCGGTAATTAAGGTATGGGGAGTATTACCTTCATTGTTTTCAATGTATAATTTCAATGTATTTAAGGCCGATTTAAGGGTTTAAAGGGTTTGAGGTTGATTTATGAGGTAAAGGAAATTTGGCCTTCGTGGCCTAAATCTATTATTGAGATTTTAACCGTAGGGATTTGAACTGATGGTCTGATAGGTTCGAGGCCGATTTGGGTTTTGAAGGAAATTAGGCCTTTGTGGCCAAAACTCTGATTTTACATTTGTCTAACCCGGTAGAGTAATTAGATAGTGAGAACTCTAATGATTATGGTGTAGTTGTAAGGATTTATGGGAACTAGAGCGTGAATATGATATGGGATTGGCCTAATAAGTCGTAGTTTTTGTGCCTCTATCGCCGTAATACCTTAGGGATGATTTAGGGATGTTTTTGGGTTATTGGATAAGTGAATTGTGGGACTTTTGTGTTGATTTTAGGTTCTGGTGCGTAACAATGTTTTGCTATCATCGCGTGTTCGCACAACAAAGAATCCTTCGCATAGCGAACGGAGCTCGTCCCAGACTCGCACTGCGAAGAATCTTTCGTACCGCGAAGAAACTCGCCCCAGACTCGCACAATGAACTTGCTAGCGAATGTAGCAGTGCTTCACAAATTCTGATTTTGTGTAGCGATGCCTTAATGTTTCTATGATGTGATTTCCTTGACGAATTAATATGAGTATGACTATGATTTCTACATGATTAATACATGATAGTATGATGATTACCATGAGTATAATTGTGATTTCTATGTGATTAATATGGGATAGTATGATGAATTACCATGAGTATGACTGTGATTCTATGTGATTAGTACATGATTATATGATGATTCCTATGCTGTAATGATGAGTTATGATGATATTTCCATGACTTTTGATGATTCTATGATGACATGATATATGATGATGATTGTGATGATGATGATTTTGATGAATGATGATGCACCTATGATGTTATTATGAGGATGATTATTGACGCGTGCATCATGCATTCATGTGCATTCGGACTTCGGTTCAGGACCTTGATTTCTTTGGCTTCAGTCCTATTGTGTGGATGTGAGGTATTTTGATGTGCTCTGGTTCTCTAGTAGAATCGATCCTATTGATGGAGATCTATGGAGGGTTGATGGCCCAGTGCCCATCGAGCTGTGATGGTTGGTACCACATGCATTGAGTCTTGTTTTCTTTGCATTTATGAGATGATCTTGAGTAATTTATGATGTTGTGGCCTTTGATGTCCATTGATGAATATGATGATGTTGAATATGAAAATGATGCCATTTTATATATTGATTTCCTACATTGATTGTTATGAATATTTTTACTCACCCTGCCTATTTGAATGTTGCCTCCACGTGGGTAACATGCAGATGACCAGGTTTAGCTTTGGATGTCGTCGAGGATCTTTTCGGAGTTTTGAGTTGTTGGCCACTTTGGTTAACATAGAGGGTCTTGCTCTAATAGTGTAACATCGGGTTGGGGTCTTTGAGTTAAACCATGATTTATTTGATTTAATTATTTTGATTATGTTCCCGTATAAGGAAAACTTTGGATTATTCCTTTTTGAGTTCCGCTGCAATTTTTGATATCTTTTGGGAAAACCTGTTGTTTACGAAGCTTTGACCTTGATTTTAATTTATTGAGAAATGTACGCCCTTTGAGGTGATTTTTATTGAGTTTAACATTTTACTCTAATAAATTATATTATTTTGCCATAATATTCGTGGGGTAGAAAAGGGTGTTACACGTAATGTTGACATTGTTATTCTTTTGTTTAGATTGAGATAGTTGTTTTTGTGTTGTTGTTATTTTTGTTTTTGTTTTTGTTTTTTATTTTGATTTTGTTTTTTGTTATTGTTTAGTTGTTTTTATTTAACAAAGTTTTGAAAATTATATGTTATTTTTGTTGTCATTCTTGTTGTCATTGTTTAGTTGCTACTGTTTCAATTGTTGCTATTGTTGTTGATTTTATTATTGTTGTTGTTGCAGGTGTTGCTATTAATGTTGTCATTGTTGTCATTCTTGTTGTTCTTACTGATAATGATAATGATGATGATGATGATGATGAAGATGAAGACGATGATGATGAAACGAAATTTCTCAATAAACTTGATGCTTTGTATAATTAACTAGTAGAAAAGGAAGTGATGATTGAAGAATTAGAAGCATCAAACCAAATTATAATTGTTAAAGAGTGAGAGATGGATAATGAGTTGCAGGAAGCTCAAAAATTACTGATTAGGGTAAATTGTTCTTTAAATATAGCTTAATTTGTTAGATTATTATTTTCTAAATCAAATTGAAAGGTTATGTGTTCAGTGAGGGGTTGATGAAACAAAGATTCCACAAAATATATAATAAACTCAATTGTATATATCACCTCGGTTAAAATCCACAATTGTGGTGAAATATAGTGATGTGCTATTTTAAAATACCAAAATGCTATCGATGGGTATCGAACCTATGACCGTTCCACTTTTCACTACGATTGGATAAACCATCTATGGTGAAATGTGGTGCATTATACATTTTTTTACAACGGCCACTAACTTGTAGTGGAAAGTAAGACACTTACTATCACATCCTCCATTACCACAGACCTCCAACCGTGATGAAATTCTTTGAATGTGGGAAAAACACAAGAAGGGGGTTGAATTGTATTAGCTTTATTTTTCTTTTATGATAAATCTCTTATCAAATTCTAAACACAAGGTCTAGAATCTGAATCCAGTAAAGTGTTTAGCATCAGGATAAAATAAATCAGAGGTGGAAAGGAAAGCAAGTGAGACACAATAAGCTATCATGGTTCCTCTCACAAATCGAGAATAATGAAATCCCCTTGTAGATCTAAGGGATTTTCACTATAATGCCAACCATTACAAATTGATGAAGCACACAAGCAAGATACTTTCAAATGCTCAAACTCTTAAGTAAGAGACTTATATGCTCAAGCACACAAGAAAGGGACTTCCAAAGCTCAAGAACACATGAAAGAGACTTCAAATGCTCAAGCACTTAGCATGATACTTCTTAAACTCTAACTTACAATTAAGAGAGCATGGAAAAATACACTTGATATATAACCAGAGGTGTAGACAAAATACAACACTGAAAGAATCTTGAAGACTTAAGAATATCTATAATATACAAGTGTTAAGAAATTCTAAGTTTAACTTGTGCTTTTGACACGGTAACTGCTCTTTTTAATGTCAATAGCTCGTTAATTTTCTTTAACTCTATAGCTTCATATATACAGATAAGAAAAAAGTTGTTAAAGAGTTTGCATAAGAGAGTCGTTAAGAAGCTTAATTTGGAGACATTGATATGTTTCCTGATATGGTTAATATCGTAGAAGGCTTATTTCAAATCCCGTTTCTACAAAAGGAATTATCAGTTACATCTCCATTGTTTTCAGAAAAAAAAAGTTAAGTCTTAACATGATCAAAAACCTTGATCCTTGTGCTGACTAAATCTTCACAATCTGAATCTCTATATGCTAACACTTCAAAATATGGATATTCAAAGTCCTAATCTCTAGATTCTGACACTTCAGATTTTGAATTTTCAGATGCTGGCATCATTCAAATACTGATATCATTCAAAGTGTGGCCTTCAACTTATGATCTTCCAAAATCTGGATCATTAGCTTTTATTTAAATGTTCATTCTCTGAACACGTACTAGATTTTCTTCATAAATTTTAATATATGATCCTGCACAGTTGAACATTTGTTAGTATACCCTATTATTCTTTAAATACTTTGTTATCATCAAAACATTACAGATACAATACAAACCAATTTTGTTCGAACAATCTCCCTCTTTTTGACGATGAAAAATAAAAGTATTTAAGAACAATGTTTGTTGATTTAATGAACCATTTGACTTTTGGGTCTAAGGTTTGTAAGCTCCCCTTGAGTCTAATATCCAAAAGGTGAGGTTTGTAAGCTCCCCTTAAGTTATATCAGGTTAATTAAATTTTATCATTAAAGCACAATAGAATAATCTTTAAAATTTAAGCAAAAATTAGTTCTTAACTATCATATTTAGGCTCTTAAATACTTATATATATCTAATCCCCCTTTTGTTGTCGACAAAAAAAAAACAAAGAATAAGGAAGCAAAAAGAGATACTAAATAAAACAAATTTAAACCAAAAAACGAGTTGCCATATTGCATAAATTTTTTAAGGAAGTTAGCAATAAGAACAATAGAGAGTACTAAGCCTAATGTTTAGGTAATTTTCTTGAAAATATCCAAGATGAAGTTGATGTCTGACCCCATATCATCTTGCTTAGCAACCAGAGACTGTAGCTGATAATCCATCTTGTCTTGCTTATCAGCAACTGTAGGTAGCTTTTCCTCTAATTGCTTATGCCTCTGACTGGTAGAAGCAATAGCCTCAATAGTTAAAGACTTCATATTTTTCAAAAGTGAGTCCATAGAGGTTTAGAGAGAATCCCACTTAGCAAGAGAAGAAATTGGGTCAGATGTAGTGAGTCTATCAAGCATAAATTCATTTATCCTACCATAAAAAACATATCTAAAATATTCAATTTGGGCTTGGATATTTTGTGGAGGGTTTAGATAAAATGTTTTTGGAAGGGGTGAAGGAATAGGTGAGGTCATTTCGTTTGAGAATGAAATAGGCACATTATGCCTGAACTTGACACATTATCTACTCTAGATGGTTGAGGTTGAGGGTCTGATTGAGTTTCTGGTATATTTTTGTCTAGTGTGGCTTCTGTTTGAGGTGGTTATGGGTCAGATATTTCTTATTCAGGATGAGGTTCAGATGAAGGTTTTGAATGAGGTTCAAGGTCAGGAGTGTTGGTTTGGTCTCGAAGGCCTTGTTCAAATTCAACTTCAGGTTGAAGTTGAGGTTGACCAAGTGAGTTTAGGTTTTCAGTTTGAGCTTCAATTTCTGGTTGTTTTTTTAGAAATGTTTGATTGGGGTTCAAAAGATTTGGTTTCAATGATTATGGTTTGAATTGGTGTAACTTCTATAGGGTTGAAGTTTGATTTATCAGAGTCAGAGCTTGAACTAGAGATAGATGATGGGGAAGGTATGGTTTTATTAGAATCATTTGGAATGTTTATAGGTTGATCATGTTCAGTGATTGTGTTTAGGGGGTAGGTTGTTCAGATTTAAAGATACACACTAGATTGTTATTTTTAGATGGATGTTCTGAAGAGAGCTCACCATTTAGGTATCTTTATAGTGCATTAAAAAAATGATGTATGGAGAGTGATTAGAATTTGACCAATTGTCTAATATTATGAATCATCAAAAGGTTTGAAGGGAGACATGACAGGTCCAAAAGGTAGAACCATGTGATGTTCTGGTGATGGAGTGTGTTTAAAGGATTGACTTAGAAAATTTTGAGGCTTTGTTAGATGCCAAATTTTGCTTATTTGATCTACCAGATGTTGGCATCTTTCACTCAGTTTTGTCAAGAAAGTGTTGAAAACCACTCTTGCTTTGGTTGGTTTGCAACATTATGAGAAAACCTCTGGGTAGCTTTGATTTGTGTGTTATTGTGCAGGAATTAGGCACAAAATAAGTGAAAAGTAAGACACAAGAAATGGGCAAGGAAACCAAGACAGCATGCAAACAACAGCAAGTTCGCTAGGCGAACTTGCTAGCGAAGCTCCCTCCAGAACATCATGAAGTCCGCTAGGCGAACTATGAAGCGAAGGACTCGCTAGGCGAAGTGGTAGCGAAGCTCTAGCAAACACTCCCAGACTTGGACAGAGGCAAAAAGGACCATAAACTCGCTAGGCGAAGTTCACAGCGAAGGCTTCGCTAGGTGAAGGAATGCTCACCTAGCGAATGTTTGTAAAAGTCTCAGGGGCGGTTTGACTGTTTAGATGCACCTCACGTGCCTAACTTACTGTTCGCTAGGCGAAGGATCTGTTTGCTAGGCGAACATGACAGATCCTGAATGTTCTATTTAAGTGTTTTTATGGCTTTTTAGGTCATAATCTATTTTTGGTAACATTTCTTACATCAGAACTTATCTCTCTTCATCTATTTTAGAGAGAGAAACACAAAACCCTAAGAGGGAGGAGGTAAGATCTTTGATCTCTTTTTGGGGTTTGGATGTAATCTTTTGATACCTTATGTATTTCATCTAATATATGTTTGTGAACTAGTTTGGATTCTCTATTGATTGATTATCTTTGATTGCTTATTTGTGGGTCTTGACAAAACCTTTTCACATCTTTGATCTCAGATTTTCTTCTATCAATGAACAAACTTTTGACATGGTTTTGTAAATTGATATTCATTGTATCCTCTTTCGTATTGTGTTGATTAAGTAGCATGGGTAGCATGAGTAGGATCAATACGATATTGTGCGGGTGCATGATAGTAGTGATGAAGAATGATGTTCACAACCATTTGGCAGATTAGATGAATACATGTAAAAAAGGTTAAGCGTGTGTACGTATTTTGATCATGGTGTTTTATGCAAAATAATCGTTTATCTGATATCGGTGTCGTCTTTACTTACATGTTTATCTTTGATTTGAATCGTGATAGAGATATACTCTTCAGATCTGGATCTAGGATGATTACATGTTAGGTCCTAAATGCTAGAGATAGGTTTAGGCTTAGCATTTGCGTGAGTATCAGTTCGTAATGCTATGTGTTGTGTTTTTGTTGGATTAGAGATCACCAATGAGACAACATGATTGTTCTCTCGATGTTGCGTTAGAGATAAGCTTTGTCGTGGGTGATACGTAAGGGTATTAGACGAATGATTGCGTTGTGTTTAACTTGATCAGAAGAATGCATGTGTTATCAATTGATAAGATCCAATCCCAACAAGACTCCGTTTATATTTCAGTTTTAATTTATATTTTCTGTTTTTATTTATGGTTCCTTGAACCTTTTAAACCAAAACTTTTGAACAATAGGCTTAGAAATATGGAGAACGTTGAACGACATTCGCATCGCACCGATCCCTGTGGAGACGACAAAACTGGATACTTAATATTTTTTGCTTGCTGCTTTACCGCTTCAACAGGCTTTGGTGTTTTAGTTTCAGGTTGAGGAATGGAAAAATATAATACATTTTCTGAGATAGGATAAGAAATCATACACATGGTTGCAGTTTTAAACCATCTAAAGCTTCTGCAACAACTGTAGCTTTCACAGTGATGTCTTCTTCCATAACCACTTCAAATGTCTGAGATTCTGAAGTATCAATAGTTCCCTATGCATCCTTCAAAATAGCTTCTGCAGGAGCCTCTACTCGCACAACCTGCTCCATCAGAACATCAACCTAAGAAGGATTTCCTAGAGCTTTATCCTTCAAAGTCGATTCCTTCATCAAGTCTTAATGCGACTTCTATATTTCCTTTGTCTGCTTAGCCAAAGGATAATTATCTTCCTCTTCCTCTTCTATTTCTTATACTTTTGCATGATTAATTAACTTCCTTACTCTCTTTGAATAAGCTGATTTGACAGAAGATGAAGTTTTCTTTTGAGGGGTTTTCTCTGTGGCTCCAATTCTGGTCCTGGTAGGCATCAAGATAGTAGATGAGACTACTTCATTTACCTCCTTTTGAATAAATGCAGATGCCTTCTTCTTTAGTGGATTTTGAACCTTTTTCTGAGTTTTAGAAATAGTCTGCTTTCTCTTCCTTGAAGGTTTATGAGCATCTTCATGAGAATTTAGAACGTCATCAAGAGACAGAAAGACACAAGTTTTCTCTTTTGTCATCTTGATATACTCTAGGATCACCTATGGATTATCCATTTTGGAAATATAAGGAAAATATTCAAGGTAATCACTCTTGCCACTTTTGATGCAAAGACATGCTTCAGGCTTCACCACATCTGTCTTCTTGATGGTATTCATATTGTCAAGAATAGTAGTAGAGAGAATTTTACTACGTGTTTCTTCGAGATATTGAGTGGCAGAAACTTTCTTCAGAGTATCGATTAGTTTTCCCCGATGGAATAGTTCAGATAGGAGTCTAGCATAAGGAACATTCTTCTTGTTATGCTTTTGGATTTCCTTGATGGCATCACACTGATGGTTGAAAATGTAAGCAACCAAGTTCAACCACTCACGATTCGCCAAGAACCAGATGAAGTGTCTGTGATCCTAGAAGATCTAATCAAAACTTCTTTCTCTAAGGATGATGCAACCAATGAGATTTTTTTTCTTTCTTGATAACTAAACTAAATTTACACAAAAAAGAAGGCCCAAGCTCATCTCACATTATTTTACAAAAAAAAAAATGCCATAATAATTATATGGCCCACACCATGAAATAATGCACATCTTCAACATGTAATTCACGATTACATCACCATTCTCATGTTATAATAAAAAAAATTGGAATTAAAAAAAAGAGAGATGCTACTCATCCAGCCCAAATTCTCTCCAACAACCAAAATGCCATACGATATGCTACCACATCTAAAAGCAAGAAAAATGAAGCTAGTTGCAAATCCCGTTACGTATCAACTTCTTTCCTCACATACAAAACACAACCTCAACAACAAACCAATTTCACCATAAAACTCGCTCCATTGCCAAAATAATCACCCCACGCAAAATCCGCAGACCCCGCAAGCGAAAAGCAGTAACCGTTCTCTTTCGACCCAATCTTCCACTTCTACCCTTTCCATTCAGTACATAACCTTCAGGAGGGAAAAAATTGAAAACATAATGAGAGAGAGATACGGGTGAGCGAAAATCAGAGAAATAGGAAAAAAGGAAGAAAACACGGCAGAAATATCTTCATGTGAAATTCTCCAAAATCCTTCACAAACCTCCATTAATCTTCTTCAATCTAAATCAAAACCCTTTAAATCATAACTCCCTAATCATCATCAATAACAATGGAAACCTCCACATCAAACCATAACCAAAATAAAACAGAATGAGATGAAGAAAAAGTTTGAGATGAATTGATACAAATACAAACAAAGATCTGAACACGAATCGAACCTGAGAATCAATTAGAATCAAAGCAAGCGAGATGGCTAGAAATGGAACTGGATCGAAAAAGGTTGAGTACGTCATTGTTTTTATTTCTTTCTTTTGGTTTGCTTTAAACCAGTTACGGCGCGATGATGAAGAGTAAAGTGCTGAGCATCCTTCACTTTCGAATTCTTCCATGGTCGTCCCACACATTCTGGGAAATTTGTTTTGCCCTGTGTTCCACCTTTTCCTTTTATGTTGAAAAAAGAGAGGAAACTGTGTTTCCCTTTCTCTTGACCTTAGCATCAAAGCGCTTTGCTTGTGAGGGCATGTGTGGTTTGGGTCGGATGTCCCATGTCTTTTTTTACTTACCGTATGTATCGTTTTTGGTGGAGGATGGGCTGCTATGCCCAAATGATTCCACCAATTCTGTTCATACACCAAGTGTACAGCGCATGCCCCTTGTTTTTTTAGTTTTTTTTTTAATTTGTTTTAGGTTTCATCTTACAATTTAAAATATATTATTAAGATTTAACTTTTGATACTTCCTTTTTAATCATTTTGTAAAAAAAATCTCAATTAGTTTTTGTAAAAACTCTTGTGTTAGATATGTGGTTATCTTTTCATTTTTGATTTTATCCATTTTCTTTTCATTTTGGGTCAATGAAGAAATAAAAAAATCATTATTAATCAATTTATTGATAAAATGATGATTAAGACGAGACCACCACTTTTTTCTCTTTTCATTTCCTTCTCCATCTCTCATCTCAATTTTATTTTAATTTTCGATCGATGAAGTCTTTAGATTTGTAAACGTTGATTTATCGAGGTTGATAACCTTCATTATGTCAAATATGTGAAAAATAACCATTGGGGTCATTTTCTATACTTTGGGATCGTTATAGGCTAGTTTCGATTAATCGACGTGAGTTTATGATTAAGACGAGATTCTCCCTTTTCTTTTGGTCCGTGCGACACGATTACATTGGAAAATGATCCTTAATATCATTTCTCTATCTTATTTTTAGCACGGATATCAATTTGTGCGACCTCCTATATTTCGACTTTCGTCATAAATCTGCTACGGCGGTTTAGCGCTACATTTCATCCCGATTCAATTCACAAATCAAACTAACGACTAACTTTACTTTCTGTCAACATATTCTTGTTTTACTTTTTAGTCAATATACAATTATTTTATTTTGAGTCAATATTATCTCGATTATATTATCTTGTTCATATACTTGTCAATATTATCTTGATTATACTATTGTGAGTATTATCTTGATTATGTTATTACATATCTTTTTATGTTATTTACATTGTTCATATTCATATTTTTCATCCTATTCATATTATTCATCTCGTTCTTATCTTATTCACATTATTTCAAAACACATAATAAATTATTGAAACATAAAAGCCTAAATTGGTGGATTGTTGGTTATTTGTCCGAGCAACGGATTATTGGACTTGGTCAGAAACCCTAGCTTGGAGTTTTGTCCGACTTTTGTTCAAGACATAGTCTAGGACACTTTGCACACACACGACTTTCTCTTGGATTATCCTACAACGAGACCATTTAATTCATGCAATCCCGTGTAACTTACATGTATTCCTCTCCCATTCTGATGTACGCGTTCGTATTTTGCATTGATTGTGGTTTATCTTCTAGGTGCACCCTTAGGGACTAGCGTAGATTAAACCATTTTAAACTAATTCTCGATTCGTCATCGAGCCACTTTCAAACACATTCCGTAAGCCGAGTGCTCGTTTGCATTCGCCATCAACCTATCGCCCACACTTTCATATTTCATCGTGGTTTCGATATTGGGGGCATCCTCAGCGACTAGTATCGTTTCTTACAACCTAACCTTTGATTCGTTGTCAAGCCGATTCCATTTTCAAACAAACCCTTGACTCGTCGTCGAGCCATTTTTAAACCAATTTCTATTTCAGCACGTCTTTGCACGTAAATATAAAGTCAAACCTTTGATCCGACGTCAAGCGGTATTTTAAACCAGTTGTAAGTCGAGTGCCTTTTGCCTCGTAGTCCACCTCTTTTCGTAACCTATTCGATTCAATCTTTTTTCAAACACTTTTCTTAACAAATAACGAAAGAAGAAGATTCTTGGAGTCTACCATTCCTTGAATCTTTTAATGAATGGCTCTTGAGGCGCACACTTTGGGTTGTCATTCATTCACCATTTCGTCTTAAAAAACCTAATTCTTATTCAAACATTTTTATAATCAAATTTACGAAAGAAAGATATTCTTGGAGTCTAGCATTCCTTGAATCGTCAAATGATTAGCTCTTGAGGCACGCCTCTTGAGTTGTTGTTCATTCACTCTTTTGATTTCAAAACATTCAACTCTCTCTTCAACCTTTTTCAACAATTTCTGAAAGAACTGCGTTCTTGGAATCTCGCATTCCTTGGATTCTTGAGTGACAACTCTCGAGGCACGCCCCTTGGGTTGTTTGTCATTCAGTATTTCGTCTCCCAATCACCCCAACTTCAAACTCAATTCAACCCTTCATCTTTTCATGATCGTCTCCACGAACTACGGACGCTCTGACTCTTCATTCATTTTTGAATGTAAGATACGTAGGCACAAGATCGCGATGATATTGGCAAGCACACTTCTATCTTTCTCTGTCATTTTGTTCACAATTCTATCCATCTTATGTTTCCCCTATCATTTCCCGTAGTCGAACTATGAGAGCTCTGATTTTTCATTCTCGTCCGAGGGAGCATACGTAGGCACAAGGGCCCCTATCCTGGCCGAGCACCCTATCCTATAACTACCAATTTCCCCCTCTTAACGTCTTTATCCTTTTATCCTACCAATTCGCATTTATCATTGAGAAGAAAAACAAGCAAGCTTAGATAACACCCATCACAAATTGTACTCAGAGGTTCCCGTTGAGTACAACGGACGTGAGGGGTGCTAATACCTTTCACTTGCGTAACCGACTCCCGAATCCGGAACATTGGTTGCGACTGTCATACCCTAAATTTGTCCTTCCCTTTTGTAAATATTTTTGCGTTTTTGATTCTATTTTTAATTTTGCACTTTCCACTTAATTTCATGCCATTTAGACACGTGTCCACCCCCGATTGGGCGTTTTTCAAATCTCTATTATTTTGCCCAATGGGAGTCTGACACGGAGGTTGTTTTTGTAAATATTGATTCCATTTTTAATTTCTCTTTTTTTCTTCTTTGCAAAATATTAATATTTTTGTACATATATTGTTTGTTAATAGATTTTAAAATAGAACTTTTATATAGAAATTACATAGAATTTTTATAGAAATTTAATTAGAATTTTTATTAGAAATATTTTTTTCTTATTTAGAATAGAAATAAATTATTTTTATAGCATAGAATTAAATTGTTTTTAGAATCATTTTAGTATAAGAATTAAATAGATTTTTTTATTAAAATATAATAGAACTAGAAATTAGAGTTTAGGATTTTATTTAAGTTAGATTAGATTTTTAAATAGAGTTAATTACAAATTAGATTTTATTTAGAATATAATTTAGTTCATAAAATTTTAACTAGGATTCAAGTTTAGAAGTAGATTTAATTAATTTTTAATTAGTTATAAGTTAGATTAGAACTTAGATTAAGGTTTAAATTAGGAATTAGAAAATAGTTTTTTTTAAGATTAGAATTAGATTTAAATTTTTCTATTATTTAATTAGAATAGTTAGGATTAATTAGTAAGTTAGTCTTTATTAGTTTTAGAATTATAATCATTAATCATTTAATTAGAAAATAGTACAGCAATTTGAATTAGCAGATAAAGGACAAAAAAAGACAGCAAGGCAGACGACAAGTGTCATTTCTACGGTATATATGTTACTATTCACTGTCTTCTTCCTGAGGACAACCAAACCCTAGACGCCGCCCCCTACTCCTGTTCACCTTCTTCTACATTCATCATCCCCATCCCAAAACCTATCCGCGGACGACCGCCGCCCCAATCTTCATCAAACAAAACTGCAACTTTCCTCTTTCGTTTCCATTTCAAACCAGCCACCTAAAAACTCACGACCTCCATCAAAATCTCCTTCCTTCAACAAACCTAAAAGCTCAGAAATCCCCTCCTCCAAACCCATCTTCATCTTCTGAAATCCCATACATTTTCTGCCGAACTAACCTCTTCTTCTTCAAACCATTCCACAAACCCATTTTCAGACCTTCTACTCACAAACCTTGCCAAAACACGGTACACAACCAACCACGAACCCTTCTTCAAACAGAAACCAAATAATCACACACCCATAAAATACCATCAATTCACCGCTGTGAGAACAAAACCAGAAGAACAAAATCAAGAGAAAAAGGAAATGGATTGGGGGATACGAGATGTACATGACCGAGACAAGGTTGGAGACGGTGACGTAAACCATTATCGGATGTCGTATCTTCGTCATTTTGGTGTTTCGACCTAAGAACAGATGTTGAATCGTGCCGCTCTTCTCCATTGTTGATGAATCTCCACCATGAATCATTTCTAACTTCTTTTTGTTCGTTTGGGTTTTTTAGTGTTGCTGAATTTGGGTCTCATGTTAAGGGAGAAAGTGATACATATGTGCTTCCGCCATGACCATGTTCCGTTTCTTCTTTTGTTTTTTCTCTCACCAAAACCTAATTTTGTCTTAAATCCTGTTTTACTTTGTTAGTTTGGGCTTAAAGAAATCCATAGTAAATTTCTACTGATGAGCCTCCTTCACAACTCGGTCAACCCCCTCTCTTTTTAATAATAATAATAATAATAATAATAATAATAATAATAATAATAATAATAATAATAATAATAATAATAATAATAATAATAATAATAAATAAATATTTATTTTCTAAACTTGTTTCTAGAGTTGTAAATATTTATTTTCTAAATTTGTAACTAGATTTGTAAATATATATTGTAAACTAGTTTTTAGTTTGTTAATATTAATTTATTTTTAGATTTGTTAATATTTGTTTATAAACTAATTTTTTAGATTTGCATATATTTTTCTATTTAGTTCTTTAGAAAGTTTTTATATATTTCTAATTTAGTTTTCAAGAATTTTTATATTGTTTTTTCTAACTAGTTTTTAGAGTTTTACATATTTTTCTAAAGTTAACTTTTAGTGTTTTTTATTTATTTTTGAGATTTTATTTTCATATTTCTTCGTTTTGGTTGATGACGAGACCTCCGTAAATCGTTATTAGTCAAACTATTGATAGATAATGTTGGATCCGAGACCACCTTCTTTCTCTCCTCATTTCTACTCCATTTTCGATTTTATTATTTTTCTGCGATCTATGAAGTCTTTTATTCGTAAGCGTCACATATCGAAGTCGATAACCTTCTCGATTTCAAATCTATGGAAAATGACCATTTGGGTCACTTTCTTACTTTGGGGTCGTGATAGGCTACCTTCGATTAATCGACATAATATTTGCGAATAAGACGAGATCCCACCTCTTTCGGTCCGTGCGACACGATTTTAATCGGAGAATGATCCTCAATATCATTTATCTATCTTGTCTTTTGCACGGATATCATTTACGCGACCTCCTATAGCCCGACTTCCATTATAAGTCGAGCTACGATGGTTTAGCGTTACATTTGTCCCGATTCAATTCACCAACAAAACTAACCACTAACTACTGACTTTACTTTCAGTCAAATATTATTATGGATATTCTTGTACATATTATATACTTGTTTATATTTATCCTGTATATATTCATCTCTTCATCTTGTACATTCTTTCAAAAATACTTAATAAATATCGAAACCATAAAATCCTAATTGGGGGACTGTTGGTCATTCATCCTGTATATATTCATATCCATCTTCGATCTCTTTCGCATATTCTAAAAAAAATATCTTTCTCTTTGTATTGAACTAAAAAGAGAGGATTGAGTGTAGACCTTTTTCTCTCCGAGTGTCAGGATACTCACTGTAGAGTGTATGGTCTCGATACTCGTCTTTCAATACGAAGACGCCTGTATTCACCACTTCTTCTTTTTGAAACTCCTTTTTCTCCTAAAACCTCGGTCTCGTACCGAGTGCATTTTCAAATTTCTTTCACAACAAAACTTGAATGGTCGTGGAGTGGTTAGGCGTAGGCCTTCTCCTATTCCGAGTGCTTGACATTACCTTTAGGGTTCACTGTTGCAAAGCACTTACCATTCAAGACCAAAAACACTTTCAATAAGATAATGAGGTTCTCTTTGTATTGAACTAAAGAGAGAGGATTGAGTGTAGACTTCCTCTCCGAGTGTCAGGATACTCACTGTAGAGTGTGTGGGCTTGATACTCGTCTTTCAATACGAAGACGCTTGTATTCGTCACATCTTTTTCGCCTAAAAAACCTCGGTCTCATACCGAGTGCATTTTCAAATTCTTTTCACAACAAAACTTGAATGATCGTGGAGTGGTTAGGCGCAGGCCTTGTCCTATCCCTAGTGCTTGACATTACCGTTAGGGTTCACTATTACAAATCACTTACCATTTAAGATCAAAAATACTTTTAATAAGAGAATGAAGTTCTCATTGTGTTGAACTAAAGAGGGAGGATTGAGTGTAGACTTCTTCCTCTCCGAGTGTCAGGATACTCATTATAGAGTGTGTGGTCTCGATACTCGTCTTTCAATACGAAGACGCGACTCTATTCACCACACCTTTTCATAACAAAACTTTGAGATAAAGAATTGGGTACTATCCGCAAGGGGTTACTATCCGAGGACCTATTTCACCCCTAAAAACAATTCCACAAATCAAATGTGACATCTTGCCTCGCATGGCGAAAACTATCTTTTCAAAAAAGGATATGTTACGTCCGTTCTACCGCAAACAGGTAACGCCTAAGTCTCCAACGAGCGAGCAGCAATACAACTAAACTGCTAGAATACGCTACGTTAACATCATCCACAAAAACACCGGCTAACCTTTTCACGAACTACGTTGCTCTGATTTCTCATGTCAGGTGAGAATACGTAGGCACAAGACGATGATATCTTGGCGAGCACCCTTTTTATTTTGTTTTGTAGTTTCACGAACTATGTTGCTCTGCTTTCTCATGCCAGATGAGAATATGTAGGCACAAGACGAAGATGTCTTGGCGAGCACCCTTTTTATTTTATTCCGTATTTTCAAGAACTACGTTGCTTTGATTTCTCATGCCTGTTGAGAATACGTAGGCACAAGACGACGATGTCTTGGCGAGCACCGTTTTCTCTTTTCCACCCTTTTCCCAGAAGGACATGCTACGTCTGTTCTACCGCAAATAGGTAACGCCTAAGTCTCCAAGGAGCGAGCAACAATACACCTAAGCTGCTAGAATGCGTATGTTAGCATCGTCTACCCGAACTTCCTAGTCAACTGTAGGCCGTACTACGACTGCTCTGATTCTTTACTTCTTTTAAGTAAAGATACGTAGGCACAAGGGCCACAATCCTTGTCGAGCATATTCCCCTCTCTATACCTGTGGTTCCCCGAGCTACGTTGACTCTGACTTTCTCATATCTGTTGAGAATACGTAGGCCTAGGACCGCGAAGTCCTACCGAGTCCTTTCTCCCCCCTTATCCCTCTTTTCCCTATTTCTAACCTCTCGTAGAACACTCTTCATAGCAATAATCCTTTAAGAAAATAACTTCACATGTCGACAAACAAATGGTTCCCATTGAGTACGATGGATGCGAGGGGTGTTAATACCTTCCCTTCGCATAACCGGCTTCCGAACCCATTCTTTGGTCGAGAGACCATCTTATCCGTTTCTTTCTTAGGGTTTTCTCGATGTTTTCCCTTCCCCTCATGGGATAAATAAATTTCGATGGCGACTCTTCTGTCTTTCTTCTCGCCTCTCCGTCGTTGCATTTTTCAAGTAGCAACAGCTTGCGGCTCTGCTGGGGACAACTAGCAAGCCAAACCTAGTTTGTTTGTCGTATTTGTGATTTATTTTCTTTTATTATTTATTATTTTGTGTTCCTTTTAACCGTTTGGGTTTATTGGATTAGTTTGCGAGGTTAAAAGCTTTCTACCCGAGCTTTCTAGTATACATTGAGACTAGGAGGTGGTTTTTCTCTGATTTGCGAGACTTAGGACTCGTTGAGTTGGTTTGAATTCCATCGCTCAGATGAGACTCCTTTGGGATGATTATGTCTTTCGAGTAGTCGTAATGGCATCTTTATTTCTGACCTAGGAGTCCGTGACTCTGAGGACCTTTCGTAGAACCTTATTCCGAAGGTTACTAAGACATAACTCTGTGTTCATCCTTTGAAAGGATTATCGTCTTACGAATTATCGTTATGATGGAAAACTTTTGAGGGTTAGTGCATGGGACTTTGTTTAAAAGCCTTAGGGATACCCTCTTATAAACCAGTAGATTGCCCACCCGAGGTGAGAGATATCCCGTTGTGTTTATCTTGTAAGCTCTGCGACCGTGATTCCGTGTCTGTTGTATTTCATATTGCATCGCATTTGCATAAGCATCTCTGCATATTTTTGCATTTTCTTCCCTGACCAGATATCAAGAGCTTACCCATCCTCTGTTCATAACCCGCAATTGATTTCCCAACACTCTCGTTAAACTTGTGAGAGGTGTGAAGCATTTGAAGCAAGAGGAGCATAGATACCAGGAAAAGCCAGTCAGATAAAGCAAGCTGAGGTAGCTATGCCAGAGACCAACTGCCAGAATGTTGATCCCCCACCAAGATTTACTGTGATGACTAATCCACTGTATGATCTTCCGTCGGATGACCATCCTCCGCAAGCAAACATTCCTACTCTACCTCAGAGGATACCACTGACTGATCTCATGGAAGAAAAGCTCTGTGCCCTTGAGGAGAGACTTCAAGTTATGAAAGTGCCTGATATGCCTGACCTCGATGCTGCTGATATGTGTCTAGTGCCATACCTAGTGATTCCTCCAAAATGCAAGGTACCTAACTTTGAGAAGTACACATGCTTTAGTTGCCCGAGACGTCATTTGGTGATGTTCTGTCAAAAAATGACCTCCTACACTCATAACGATAAGCTGTTGATTCATTGCTTTCAAGAAAGTTTGAGTGCGGCATCATTAAATTGGTACATGGATATAGAAAGAAGCCATATCCAATCATGGAGAGACTTAGCTAGCGGTTTTCTAAAGCATTACCAGTACAATCTGGACGTGGCTCCCATCCGCATGCAGTTGCAAAGCCTATCTCAAAATGTAAATGAATCTTTTAAGGGATATGCACAGTGGTGGAGAGAATTCGCAGTAAGAGTGCAACCACCACTCTCGGACAGGGAGTTGATTGACATGTTCATAAATAGCTTGCACGACTCTTACCTTGAAAGAATGGCTGGCTGTGCACTATCAAGTTTCTCTGATCTTGTGATAGTAGGAGAACGCATCGAAAGCCACCTTAAAAACAAACAAATCCAGGACGCCTCAAACAGCCAGGCCAGCGAGACTGAATCTTTCAACGATTTCCATGAGGAAGATACGGATGAAACCAACGCATTCATAGAAAATATTGAGTATTCTCATGGTGAACCAACAAAACTCTATGGTCCCTCATCTGCTCAAGAAGAATCGTTTCCAGTGCCATGTTATCCTCGTGGGAAATCAACCATGCCTAAAGCTTCATCCTATAAATCATGGGTCGCTTCTCATGCAAATCAACAAGCCCATGGCCGAAGATATCAGCTCCAAAATCAGAATAGGCCCAGCAAAAACTTGGAAATAATGATTGATCCTCTGCATCTAGTCCCTATGTCATACAACTAGCTTCTACCACATCTGATTCAAAACTCTTTGGTGGAGCCCAAGACTCTCAAGCCTGTGCCAGAACCTTACCCTCTTGGGTACCATACCCATGTTCAGTGTGGATATCATGGAGGATCCATGGGGCATTCGACCGAAGATTGCAAAGCCTTCCAAGCCAAAGTGCAACAGCTAATTGACAAACGGTACATATCTTTTCCATAAGGGAGTTTGGTTGTCCATGCCAACCTCTCAGTTGTCTAAGCTCGAAGATTTCAAGGGTCATCTCCAAAAGCCAGTGGTCCAGACAGGCAGACGTCCTCATCATTGGCAGTCCTTGGGCGCTTTTATCATTTGCATTTTATTTTCTGTCAATTGCTACTTGTTTTCAAACATTATTGTTTGAATGGTAATATTAATGAAGTGATTATGCATTTTTTGAATCAATCATGTCACATTCACTCACTTTTCTTATCTA
Source organism: Lathyrus sativus (assembly GCA_963859935.3). Taxonomy (NCBI): domain Eukaryota; kingdom Viridiplantae; phylum Streptophyta; class Magnoliopsida; order Fabales; family Fabaceae; genus Lathyrus; species Lathyrus sativus. Next base: position 106,043,389 of record OZ012735.1, on the reverse strand, counting down.
TCATAGCACAAACACATACACCATTTATCCACTCCACTTTATCGTTGTTGTTTTAGAAACGATTGGAGGGAGGATGACAAAAATTGAATACTCATAATTGCAAACTGTATGCTTTCAGATAGAATCTCGTCGATGATGTACATGTATTGTTTCAAATCCCCTAAACACTGGAGATATAAGGAGTTAATCCCTAGTCAACCACTTCGAGCCTAGAAGTAGGAGTTTCCTTCGGATATTCAAACCCTTAACACTCAACCTGGGCAAGGTAGTGTTTAGTTAATCCAATCCCACATTTGAATCAACAAAGCAAAATACAGAAGACGGTTGTTCATCAATGACCTGTGACATGGCAGTCACAATCCTCCAACAAAATCCAAAAAAAATCAAAAGCCTGCTAAGTCAAGCACCTCAAAGGAGACTTAGGCAAAAATCAAGGCAATCCCGACGGATCTGACAAGCAAAATCAGTCCATGCAAAAGTTAGGGATCGAAAACAAAATCAAAAGAGGTTCTCAAACCCTCAACAAAAATAGAATAAGATTCAGTGACCGCCATATCAAATCAAGAAGGGTCACTGACATCCATCAAAAGCAAAATAAGGTGACTGCCACTTCAAACAAACCTTGAGTCATCAAGCTTACACCGTCAAGTCCGTAAATTCAGAATTAACTGAACGTAGGTATGAAGATCATCAAGAAGATAGGGTGGGTACAAATCATACTTTGAGCCTAATATCCTTTATTTTATAACCATAAACCAGGCCACGTTACAACCCTCGAAAGATCTAATTGAGGCGAGGTTTATTCTGAGAGCATACTATTGAAAGGTTGCGCAAAAAGACTCCTCACATATTTGCTAATCATCAGCATTTGTGTCAATATCATTGCCATATCTTTCACGTCAATCAAGTTAGCACAATGTTTGGAATAACGGTCCATTCGTCTCACTATCACGACACTTAATAAATGACATTTCTTTCAAAACTTGCATGAACTTCGCATTAAAATTACCATTCGTGAACAAACAATTTTAATTGCAGGTCAGTAGTTGGCATTAAGGAAATTACAACAGAGAGCAATCAAACAGGACTGAATCATTAAGCAGTCTGGACCAGAATTATGTATACTTGGAAGCCCTACGGATCTGGGGAATTGACATCCAGTGAGTATGGAGTCAAGTCAGTCTGAGGCAAATCCCCAAGCATCGATTGATTATGGAGCAAGTCATTCAAGAACCAGTTGATCAAAAGTGAATCATACCAATCAAGGGCAGGCTGCCTAAAGTTTCTTTAAATTTGGGGACGAATCCCTCCAATATTTATTCAGGACAAGTTAAGTCGCTTCCACGCTCTTTCCGGGGCAAACTATTCAAAGAGTACATTGAAGCCAACCACTATGAGAGTCGGTTAATCAAGGATGAGTCTTTTCGTGGCACAAATTCTGGGGCAAGCAATCTCGAGGTCGTCTCATGGCAAACTACTTTATTTTTCAAGACGAACTTTCCCAAAGATCATACTGGGACAAGTTGAACTACACTGGGGCAAGCTACTCAAGCAAGTACATCCTCATCAGCAACTGTTGAGTTCAAAACGAGTTTCAGAGAATCGTACCATCACCTCACCTAATGTCATTAGCCTTCTGAAAGACTTTTCTATTATTGGGTTTCATCCCCACAACCTATCACCTGTCAGAACTTTGTAACCGAAACACTTCCAAAGTCTTGTTCTTGTCTGGCAAACCTTCAAACCAGTTCTTGTCTGGTCAACCCTTCAGTAAATACCAGTTCCTGCCTGGTACATGCCATCTTTTAAACCAGTTCTCATCTGGTTACCCATTCTTTAGCCTACCGTTTAACCAGTTCTCATTTGGCAAACACAGTGTCAAAGTCCAGTTCTCGTCTGGCAAACCACAAAGTCAGTCCCCGTATGACACCAAAACTAAAAGTCAGTCCTCATCTGACAACTTAACCTTTTGCCACCAGCTCTTTTCTGGTAGTCTACTCTTCGAATACCAGTCCTCGTCTGGTACTTCCCACCCAAAGTCCAATCCGCATTGGAAACTACCCAAAGTCTGCCATGTCGGCACCTGAATTTCCAATTACCCGACCACAATTATATGCATCACACGCATCGCATTCGACTTCATAGTCAACTTGCATCATATGCATACCTAGAATCATATCATACTCCCACAACTCTTGCATCTCCGCGTGTTAGTATTTGCATATGCATTTCCATTTGTTACGGAGCATCATTATCATCAAGCATTCACATATGTGAGCTCAGGTCCAGGGTCTATCTCGACGATTTCCAAGATTATCATCAGCCCAGTCATGGGAATCTTTTGCAAGACCGAGGTTTCCCCCCACGAAATTCAAGAATATCAAGACAAAATTCAGCCCAGCCAAGGGTGTATCATTTAATTTTCTTTTTCGGACAACTTCAGGGTCTTTTATATCTAATCATTTTCTACCTCGAAATAATAAATGCCATAACATTTCGTCTTACTAGGTTTAAGCCGATTAGATAGGGGCATCTGTCATACCCTAAATTTGTCCTTCCCTTTTGTAAATATTTTTGCTTTCTTGATTCTATTTTTAATTTTGCATTTTCTACTTAATTTCATGCCATTTAGACACGTGCCCACCCCCGATTGGGTGTTTTTCAAATCTCTGTTATTTTGCCCAATGGGAGTGTGACACGTGGCCTAAGGAGGATGGTTTTGTAAATATTGATTCCATTTTTAATTTCTCTTTTTTTCTTCTTTGCAAAATATTAATATTTTTGTACATATATTGTTTGTTAATAGATTTTAGAATAGAATTTTTATTTAGAAATTACATAGAATTTTTATAGAAATTTAATTAGAATTTTTATTAGAAATAGTTTTTTCTTACTTAGAATAGAAATAGATTATTTTTATAGCATAGAATTAAATTGTTTTTAGAATCATTTTAGTATTAGAATTAAATAGATTTTTTATTGAAATAGAATAGAACTAGAAATTAGAGTTTAGGATTTTATTTAAGTTGTATTAGATTTTTAAATAGAGTTAATTAGAAATTAAAGTAGAATTTAGTTCATAAAAGTTTAACTAGGATTCAAGTTTAGAAATAGATTTAATTAATTTTTAATTAGTTATAAGTTAGATTAGAATATTGATTAAGGTTTAAATTAGGAATTAGAAAATAGTTTTTTTTTTTTAAGATTAGAATTAGATTTAAGTTTTTCTATTATTTAATTAGAATAGTTAGGATTAATTAGTAAGTTAGTCTTTATTAGTTTTAGAATTATTATGATTAATCATTTAATTAGAAAATAGTACAGCAATTTGTATCAGCAAATAAAGGACAAAAAATGACAGCCAGACAAACGACAGGTGTCATTTCTACGGTATATATGTTACTATTCATTGTCTTCTTCTTGAGGACAGCAAAACCCTAGACGCCGCCCCTTACTCCTGTTCACCTTCTCCTACATTCATCATCCCCATCCCAAAACCTAGCCGCGGACGACCGCCACCCAAATCCTCATCAAACAAAACCGCAACTTTCCTCTTTCGTTTCCATTTTAAAATAGCCACCTAAAACATCACGGCCTCCATCAAAACCTCCTTCCTTCAACAAAACCAGAAGCTCACAAATCCCCTACTCCAAACTGATCTTCATCTTCTGAAATCCCTTCCATTTTCCGCCGAACCAACCTCTTCTTCTTCAAACCATTCCACAAACCCATTTTCGGACCTTCTACTCACAAACCTTGCCAAAACGCGGTACACAACCAACCGCGAACCCTTCTTCAAATAGCAACCAAACAACCACACACCCATAAACCACCATCAATTCACCGCTGCGAGAACAGAACCAGAAGAACGAAATCGAGAGAAAAAGGAAATGGATTGGCGGATACGAGATGTACATGACCGAGACAAGGTTGGAGACGGTGACGGAAACCATTATCGGATGTCGTATCTTCGTGATTTTGGTGTTTCGACCTAAGAACAGATGTTGAACTGCGCTGCTCTTCTCCATTGTTGATGAATCTCCACCATGAATCATTTACAACTTCTTTTTGTTCGTTTGAGTTTTTTAGTGTTGCTGAATTTGGGTCTCATGGTAAGGAAGAAAGTGATACATATGTGTTGCCCCCATTACCGTGTTTCGTTTCTTTTGTTTTCTCTCTCACCAAAATCTAATTTTGTCTTAAATCCTGTTTTATTTTGTTAGTTTGGGCTTAAAGAAATCCATAGTAAATTTCTACTGATGAGCCTCCTTCACAACTCAGTTCACCCCCTCTCTTTTTAAAATAATAATAATAATAATAATAATAATAATAATAATAATAATAATAATAATAATAATAATAATAATAATAATAATTAAAATAAATAAATAAATAAATATTTGTTTTCTAAACTTGTTTCTAGAGTTGTAAATATATATTTTCTAAATTTGTAATTAGATTTGTAAATATATATTGTAAACTAGTTTTTCGTTTGTTAATATTAATTTATTTTTAGATTTGTTAATATTTGTTTATAAACTAATTTTTTAGATTTGTATATATTTTTCTATTTAGTTCTTTAGAAAGTTTTTTTATATTTCTAATTTAGTTTTCAAGAAGTTTTATATTGTTTTTTCTAACTAGTTTTTAGAGTTTTACATATTTTTCTAAAGTTAACTTTTAGTGTTTTTTATTTATTTTTGAAATTTTATTTTCATATTTCTTCATTTTGGTTGATGACGAGACCTCCGCAAACCGTTATTAGTTAAACTATTGATAGATAATGTTGGATCTGAGACCACCTTCTTTCTCTCCTCATTTCTACTCCATTTTCGATTTTATTGTTTTTCTGCGATCTATGAAGTCTTTTATTCGTAAGCCTCGCGTATCGAAGTCGATAACCTTCTAGATTTCAAATCTATGGAAAATGACCATTTGAGTCATTTTCTTACTTTGGGATTGTGATAGGCTACCTTCGATTAATCGACATAATATTTGCGATTAAGACGAGATCCCACTTCTTTCGGTCCGTGCGACACGATTTTAATCGTAGAATAATCCTAAATATCATTTCTCTATCTTGTCTTTTGCACGGATATCATTTACGCGACCTCCTATAGTCCGAATTCCATTATAAGTTGAGCTACGACGGTTTAGCGTTACATTTGTCCCGATTCAATTCACCAACAAAACTAACCACTAACTACTGACTTTACTTTCAGTCAAATATTATTATGGATATTCTTGTACATATTATATACCTGTTGATATTTATCTTGTATATATTCATCTCTTCATTTTGTACATTCTTTCAAAAACACTTAATAAATATCGAAACGATAAAATCCTAATTGATGGACTGTTAGTCATTCATCCTGTATATATTCATATCCATCTCTGATCTCTTTCGCATCTTCTAAATAAAATATCTTTCTCTTTATATTGAACTAAAAAGAGAGGATTGAGTGTAGATTTCTTTCTATTCGAGTGTCAGGATACTCACTGTAGAGTGTGTAGTCTCGATACTCGTCTTTCAAGACAAAGACGCGACTCTATTCACCACACTTTTTCATAACAAAACTTTGAGATAAAGAATTGGGTACTACCCACAAGGGGTTACTATCTGAGGACCTATTTCACCTCTAAAAACAATTCCACAAATCAAATGTGACATCTTGCCTTGCATGGCGAAAACTATCTTTTCAAAAAGGATATGTTACGTTCGTTCTACCGCAAACAAGTAACGCCTAAGTCTCCAATGAGCGAGCAGCAATACACCTAAACTGCTAGAATGCGCTACGTTAACATCATCCACAAAAACACCGACTAACCTTTTCACGAACTACGTTGCTCTGATTTCTTATGTCAGGTGAGAATACGTAGGCACAAGACGGCGATGTCTTGGCGAGCACCCTTTTTCTTTTGTTCGGTAGTTTCACGAACTATGTTGCTCTGATTTCTCATGCCAGGTGAGAATATGTAGGCACAAGACGACGATGTCTTGGTGAGCACCTTTTTCTTTTGTTCCGTATTTTCACGAACTACGTTGCTCTGATTTCTCATGCCAGATGAGAATATGTAGGCACAAGACGACGATGTCTTGGCAAGCACCCTTTTCTCTTTTCCACCCTTTTCTAAGAAGGACATGCTACGTCCGTTCTACTGCAAACATGTAATGCCTAAGTCTCCAATGATCGAGCAGCAATACACCTAAGCTGCTAGAATGCGTATGTTAGCATCGTTTACCCGAACATCCCAGTCAACCGTAGGCCAAACTACGACTGCTCTGATGCTTTACTTCTTTCAAGTAAAGATACGTAGGCACAAGGGCCACAATCCTTGACGAGCATATTCCCCTCTCTATACCTGTGGTTCCCGAACTACGTTGACTCTGACTTTCTCATATCTGTTGAGAATACGTAGGCCTAGGACCGTGAAGTCCTACTGAGTCCTTTCTTCCCCCTTATCCATCTTTTCCCTGTTTCTAACCTCTCGTGGAACACTCTTCATAGCAATAATCCTTTAAGCAAATAACTGCACACATCGACAAACAAATAGTTCCCATCGAGTACGATGGATGCGAGGGGTGCTAATACCTTCCCTTCGCATAACCGGCTTCCAAACCCGTTCTTTGCTCGCGAGACCATCTTATCCGTTTCTTTCTTAGGGTTTTCTCGATATTTTGGCTTCCCCTCATGGGATAAATAAAGTTCGATGGCAACTCTTCTGTCTTTCTTCTCGCCTCCTCGTCGTTGCATTTTTCGATTAGCGACAACGACGATCGTGTTCCTGTCCTTTCATTTTAAAAGGTTTTCTCAATATTTTCCTTTCCCTTTTTGGGATAAATAAAGTTCATTGGCGATTCTGTCGAGACGCATTTCGCGCCTTTAGCGCTGTTGCGGTGAGAATCGTGATACCAAGCTATTAACTTGAATCTTAATTTTTAAATTCACAACCGGACTTTATTTTATACAAGGGAAATGTTTAAAGAAAGAAAAACCTTTTGCGCTATGTAAGAACGAAGCTAAGAGATCTAAAGGTTCTGGGGTTGGTTATGCCTAGGGTAGGTATTTCACATCCTAAACATCTGTAGTACTCTACAGGAACCTCTTGTTAGTATTTGTGTTATGCTAAAGTTGCTTGCTAAAGGGAAAGTGCTAAGGTAAAGATATAAAGTATATACAAATTATGCTCGTCAAAAAATAGCATCTCGTGCCTACTTATCCAGACGGGAATGGAATCAGAGCAACCGTAGTTCCCCTAACTAGGAGTGAGGAACTCTTGACTGTGGCTAAGGTTCCAAAGGGAAAAGAGTAAATGTCTACGGTGAGACATCTACATAGAGTGCGGCGACTCTAAACTAAGGTTAATGATGAACCACCTAAATGCTTTCAAGCAAAGTTGAAATTCAAACATAACTGCACAAGGAAGCTAACAATCTATGCTCATGTCATCTTCAAATAAAACTCAAAGAGGAATAAAGTCACAATTTTGTAATGAAGGAATGAGAGATAGGAGGGTAAAAACCCTAAAATGAGTTACAATTCTCTCACAATATGAAGTGTTTCTAAAATAATTTTTTTTAGAATTCTTTAAACATTATGTGAAAATATACATTAACCTTGTTTCAGTTAGGTCTTTTGAGGGTTGTAACGTGGTCTGGTTCACGGTTTATGAAACAAAGGATAAAGGCTCAAAGTTTATTTGTTCCCACCAAATCTTCATGAGGATATTCAGTCCTATGCTCAGCTAACTCAGAATATACACTCAGTTTCTTATAGGAATTGCACTGATTATAGCCATGATGATGGTTCAGAAGTCCAAAGACTCTTGAGACGACAGCCACTACTTCCTTATAACATTTGGTTGTTTTGACATTGAGGATTTTCAGGGTAAAGACTTAAAGATCTCCTCTTTTATTGTCCCTAACGTTTGTCTGAACTGTTTCTTGTGAAGCTTACAGTTAGCGGGATGCACCAATTTTGCCTAAGTCTCCTTCATAGGTTTTGAATTAGCGAGCTTCTTTTTTTAAAAATGTTTTTAAATTTTTTTTTTAATTTTTTTTTTAATTTTTTTATATTTTGAGAAGGAAGAAAGAGAGTGACTGCCTGGCTTTAATGATTACGGTGAACCATTATTGAATTTTGACTTGAAAGGCATCTTCGACACTTGCTTGTTGTGTGCGAAGGAAAATAAATTGTGGTTGCAACCTCTATATGAAAGGTGTCTCGCATGAACATACAACTGAGTTAACTGAGAACTACCCACCCCAAGGTTAAGATTATGGGTTTTTGTAAAGAAAGAAACTTCAACTTCTAGGCTCGAAGGGGTTGACAAGGGAATAACTTCCTTATTTCTCCAGTGTTTGGGAGTTGAAATAATGCCTTACATCGTCAACAAAGTTTGATTGAAAGCATACTGACAGCAATTATGGGTATAACGTTTTCATCATCCTCCATCAAATATTTTCATGTCAAAAGTTTGAACAAAAGGTGCATATTTTAAAAGATAAAGCATAAAGATGCAAATACTAGACAAAATGAATTGAATCAAAAGTTGCAATGCTCATTTCATTAACATAAAAGTACAAACATAATTTAAAGGCAAACAACTTAAACAAAATGAAGGAAAGTACAAACAACGAGAAACAAAAGGCCTAGTGACTAAATCAGAACAAGGATGAGCCGTCTTGTCTGAAACACTGGCGTTTAGGAAGACAACCTGCTGAAGTTAGTCTGAAGCTTCACTTTTAATGCACTGGCAAGGGGTTGTTTTGGACATTCGGTTGACTATCCTTAAAATCAAGGATTCCAGTTCTAATCAACTCACGCACTCTGGCTTTCAGTGCATAACAATGCTCCAAGTCATGGCCTGAGGCACCCTCATGAAAAGCACAATGGAGATCAGCTCTAAATCCACCTGGAGGAGGTTGCAAAGTCTTTGTAGTGATCACCCCTTGTTGAACCAGGTCAGGATAAAGTTCCATGTATGTCATGGGAATAGGATCAAATTGATTCCTATTTTGACACCAGTTATGTCCAACAGTTGGATGATGAGGAATCTGAGCTGGTCGTGGAGCAGTGACAGCAGCAACGATAGGAGTAACAGAAGCAATATCAGGGTGATTATACCTTGGTTGGGGACGAGGACTTCTCACTTCAGCCATGACAACGTTGGTTTGATCTTCTTTCTTCTCGTGGAGGGTCCCAAAGGATTTCCTCGCACCATTAGAAGATTCAGCAGCTTTGGATACCTTACCATTTTTCAGTCCTTCTTCTAACCTTTAACCAATAGTCACCAGATATGTAAAGCTTGAAGATACACTCCCAATCATATTTTCCCAGTAAAAAGGGGACAGAGTATCCATTAACATTCCAGTTAGCTCCTTCTCTGCTAGAGGGGGTTCGACCTGAGAAGCCAACTTTCTCCATCACTAGGCATAATCTTTGAATGACTCTCTCTCATTCTGAAACATATTTTGAAGTTGACGGTGATCAGGAGCCATGCCCAGATTGTATTTGTACTGCCTCATAAAAGAGTTGGTGAGATCCTGGAAGCAGTGGATGCTGTTATGTTCTAAGTTCATATACCATTTGAGAGAAGCACCACTCAAGTTGTCTTGAGAGCAGTGGATGAGCAGCTTCTGATTGTTGGTGTAAGCTGTCATCCTTCGAAAGTACATGACTAGATGGGTTCTTGGGCATGAGTGACCCTTATATTTCACGAACTCAGGAGTTTTAAACTTAGCAGGCATAACGAGGCCAGAAACTAAGCACATGTTGTCTGCATCAACATTGAAGAAATCAGTACCCTCGACGGCCTTGAGTCTCTTGTCTATGTTCTGAAACTGTTCACGGACAATTTCAGGCTCAACAAAATCTTCATGGTTTTCCCCTTGAGCACTGGCAGCATTGTAGTCAAAGAAAGGAATGTCAAAGGGAGCTCGTCCAGTCTGGGTAACAGTGTGGACCACAGGTCTGGGCTCAGTAAAGACGGGAGCTTAAAAAACTAGTCTGACAGTCTGACCAATCATAGTAGTAGATGCAAGGGGTGGAGAGTAGTTGGGAGGTAAACCAAACTCTGGCCAAGTTGAAAGTGGTATTTGAACAGGAGGAAGATCAGCACTAGAAACTTCCTGAATGACGGTTCTCTGATATGGCTCACCTCTGCCAATCAGTACTTGAAGCATCTCGGTGAGCATAGTCATTCCTGATTTCAACTCATCGACGTCCATTCAAATTTTTGCGTTATATACTTCTTGCTCTGACATCTTGCGTCTATAGTTGGCTTTAGTCCGATATCAGTGTCGAGGAATCAACTTGACGACTCAAAGGCACACTGGAAGATGGGGACAACTGAAGATGAGCGATTGGACAAGCAGAGGTATGCAACGAACTGTGCAAAGATGCAAATGTAATGCAATGCTATGCAAGACGGGATGCAAAACACACATAACATGATCAAAGGTTCGAGATCGCAGCATGAGGTCTGGGTAAAGAACCAACCATAGGGCGTGTACTAGGGTCATTTGATCTGTAAAACAGGGTTCTAAGAAGTTCCCAGAGTCTTCAACCCATCTTTCAGATATTATCGACACGCCAACTACTTGGAAATCAATAATATTCTCAAGAGAGTCTCTTCTGAGTGTAGTATCGCGTATCAACTACTTCGTGAATACTCCCTCATAGTTATCGCACTACGTCCTAAAAGGTCAAGTGGGGATAAAAGGTAACTAAAGGTCCTTAGTGTCACAGGCTCCTAGGTTGAAAGTAATAATGTTTTCACGAATACTCCTTCAACAAAAATACTCCCAAGAGGGCCTCCACTGAGCGGTGGTTTCTCAAGTCAGCTTGGTCAGGAATCAACTCCCTATAAGCCTTTTTGAATATACCACCTTCCTATCACAAGTACACTCAAGTCTGGGTATAGGACTTTATCCTTACCACTCAAGGTAACAACCCTGCATATAGAAAAACCCAGGCACAAATAGATATACGTACAAATATATACAAATATACAAGTATACAAGCAAAGATATAGCAAACACAAATATAAACAAGGTGGGCTTAACCCTCTTAGGGGAAGTCCCTAGTGAAGTCGCCATTTCTGTTACGGTGAGAATCATGATACCAAGCTATTAACTTGAATCTTAATTTTTAAATTCACAACCAGACTTTAATTTATCAAAGGGAAAGGTTTAAAGAAAGAAAAACCTTTTGCGCTACATAAGAACGAAGCTAAGAGATCTAAAGGTCTGAGGGTTGGTTATGCCTAGGGTAGGTATTCCACATCCTAAACATCTGTAGTACTCTACAGGAACCTCTTGTTAGTATTTGTGTTATGCTAAAGTTGCTTGCTAAAAGGAAAGTGCTAAGGTAAAGATATAAAGTATATACAAAGTATGCTCGCCAAGAAATCGCATCTCGTGCCTACGTATCCTGACGGGAATGGAATAAGAGCAATCGTAGTTCCCCTAACTAGGGGTGAGGAACTCTTGACTGTGGCCAAGGTTCCAAAGGGAAAAGAGTAAATGTCTGTGGTGAGACACCTACATAGAGTGCGGCGACTCTAAACTAAGGTTAAGTTAGCAAGGAAGGGAATGTCCACGGTGGGACGACTAAATATGAGTACAGCGACTCAGATCTTAAGGCTAGGATAAAGGTTAAAGGTAAAGGATATCACACATAACCCAACAATGTCACAACAATGAAAGCAAAAGGTTCAAAACCTCATGGGGACAATCAAAAGTTTTTTAAAGATGCACCACCTAAATACTTACAAGCAAAGTTGAAATTCAAACTTAAATGCACAAGGAAGCTAACAATCTATGGTCATGTCATCTTCAAATAAAACTCAAAGAGGAATAAAGTCACATTTTTGAAACGAAGGAATGAGAGATAGGAGGGTAAAAACCCTAAAATGAATTACAATTCTCTCACAATATGAAGTGTTGCTAAAATAAATTTTTTTAGAATTCTTTAAACATTATGTGAAAATATACATTAACACAAAATTTTAGCAAAAAGAATCACTAAAAAAATGATTAAAAATGAAGGAGTTATGGTAATTTGAAAAATAAATAAAAATTAAATAAACAAGTGATTAAAAAATAGGGAAATGTAACACCCAAGGCTTGAACTCAAGACCTTGGGGTCATAGACTTAAAATTAAGCCATCTCTACCACTTCACGCGTGTGAAAGTTAATTGGAAAAGAAGAAAAATTATCAAAACCATAAAAAATCATAAAACTGAATAAAAAGTGCCCTCGCTGAGGGTCGAACATGGGTTTACAAGGCATGGAAAGATACTTAAAGGCAAGACAATAGCCACTGGGGTGGCGATACATCCGTTGTATCAAGCCACCCCAGTTGAACATATAACAAAATATGCATTTTTTTGGGCAAGCTTCAAGGCAAGGCAAGGCAAAAAACTCAAAAACTATTTGATTCCAATCTCACCAATTCCTAACCAATTTTTGAAAAATAAAAGTCTAAACTGATTGTTTTTTCATGAGGAATAAGATGGCGTTGTCCATTATTCTAAATGATGCACACATGGTAAAACTTAATTGGAAATGCATGATATGGGTTGAAATGCGTTTGTGGTAATAATGACCAAACCAGTTGCAAATTCATACAATTGAAGGTTTGTTCAAATTCTAAACATGATATAGAAAGAGTTTTAATAGAAAGTTTAAGCAAAAGTTTTTTAGAACAAAAAGAAGGTATGTAGGTTGCATTCAAGAACATGAATTGGACCTAATAAAAACAAGGTGATAAGAAAGAAGGTGAGTTCAAGACTAATATAGGTCTGCTCATGCTTGAAATATATTGCTCATGGATTAAATTCAAAGAAAAGGATCAGTTTCTTAATAGCTCTAAAAGTGAACATCAAATTGCATTCTATGGAGATAATTATAACAAGTTTTATATCCAAACAACAACTGCATGAGAACAACTTTTAACCAACCTAAATTGTAGTAGGTTAAGATTTCAACATACATGAAAGGTAACAACCTAAACTGAAGCTTGACAAATTTCAAGGCAGAGTCTGACAACCAATTCTTGATGTTTCAATCAACTGTCATGGCTTCAACAACAAGTTACAAAAACAAGATAAAAGCAAGTCACACAAGAGTGTTTTGTTTGAAAAGTAGAAACAACAAAATATTTGGACAGGGTCAAAGACAAACATGCCTAAGGATCTCTAAAACAAACAATTTAGCAAAGATCCTAAAATGTAGGGTGAGACTATCAAGTTACGACAGTTGGTTTTTCAACAAAAAGATAAGTTGGCATGAACATTTAAGACAATAAGACCTTAAGATGCTAACAAGTGATTCATGGTAGGATCCAACATGATTTTCACAACAATTAAGACAGACCTGATCAGAGCATACACAACACACTTGTGAGCTCCAAAACAAATGCTAATCCCCAAGACCTGCTTACAACTGGTTGTATAAATGCATAAACTGTTCCAGACTAAACATTGGACATAACAAGGTCCAAAACCAAACCATCTAGTCTAGGTCCTTCAAAAGACAGTAATTAAGCAAGCTCAAAAACAATGGATCAACATGACAGCAAAATAAACCAAAGAGTTCAAGGACCAGAAGCTAACAAACTTCAGAAACTGGCAGTTAGTATGCTTTGGTGTTTCACACAATGAATTCCAATTACAAATCTAACAGCCACTCATAATAACAAGTCTTAAAAGTCTTTTGATGTGGAAACAAGATTAATGAGGCTTTGGTTGAAAATAGAAATAGCAGCATCTCTTAATTTAAATTGTAGCAGGCTAATGAGTTCTAAACCACATGAAAAGTTTTTTGACCAAACTAAAACCTGTTGATATCAAAGACTAACAAACTTCAAAGTAGTTGGCAGCCAACTTTTGGTGTTTCAATCAATGTCTATTGATGAATTCCAAGCAACATGTCTTTATAAAGACCCAACTCCAATATCTACTTAGAAAACATGATCAAAGCATGGCATCAAACAAAATTGTTTTGGTTTAACAACAACAAGCCTTGATATTAAAAGAAAATAAGCAACAGTCCAATGCCTTGCTCTATTGACATCAATAGTTTGGCTATTACAATGTCAATTTGTCAAACACCAAATCAAGCATCATTTACTAATTTGTCAAAACAAACACCAACCAACTTTTGGTATGAAACATAAGTTTTAAGACAACAATGAGTTGACAAAACTCCAATTCAGACATAAGTTTGACATCAAAATTGTAATTTACAAAGTCCAAATCACTCAAACTAACCAAAACCTACATGATGGGGCATTTGCCAATTCCGTAACAGGTTTAGTATGAGAAATAGGTTTTTGTAGTGATGAACGCAAGCCTGACAATGAAATGGCCAAAGATACTAACAAGGTAAATCATGGCAGATCTTCAAACACATACATATTATGCTTAGACAGTTGATAATGGCACCAAATGAAAGTCATGCTCACAAACAAAGATATCAACACAAAAACTGAACAGATCCCCCCAATGTGTTCCTAACATCATGTACCAACTTATCCACCCAAGTGAATTGCTCCAAATGAGTTGTTATAAACGCATGCCATCAAGGACACATAAATCTAAGCATACAAGGCATCAATATCCTAACAATAACAAGAGTTCAAATACAACACTTAAACTCTTGTGATGGATCTCATTCTAATAACAAATCTATGCACCTACTAAATGCTAAACTGAACCAGCAACATGAACAAGGCCAAGCCTCCAAAAGAGAGGCACTAAACACAACAATGTTCAGAATGCATCCCCATAACCTAGTTGACTAATTTAACATCAAATGCCCCAATAGGACCTACATATTCTGACCAAAATATGCTGCATACCAGCAGGTATAATTATCATGCTAAAACACACACGTAGTTTAAGTCTAATGAGCTAAACAGGTCCAGGAACTATGCACAAAGTTAGACCTTCCATGAGAAACAACAAACACAACAAAACATAACATTAAGTCACTAAACCTAGTGTTGCACCCCAAATTTTACCCTCATATTTTTCTTGCATTGTCTGTATAGCATATCATGTCTGTCATATTTCATATTACTCAATTTATCAGCTGAGATAAACTTGTTAGAATTACAGCCAAATCGGTCAAACTAAAAGTCAACTTTGTGAAAAATCAGCGGACATAAAACTTTAAAGTCGAGCCTGCAAACGTCAGTCATATTAATCTACATTTGTCGTAGTTTAACCTGGCGTGTTCAATTAAATTTTTCGACCACTTTTCGGTCGCATTTTGGACAGTTTAAGTCATTTTATCGAGTAAAATTTATTTCAAAATCTGGTCAAACGGTATTTTTCCGAGTCGTATATTTTGCGCTGATCATTTTAGTGTACTCAGTTTATTTTTTCGAGCACTTGGGCGTCCGACTTTTATTTATTTGAGTTTCAGTTATTTTTAATTTTTGTCTAAATAGTTAGAATAAATAAATAAATAGAATTATTAGTTTTAATTTTATTTTTATTTTATTTTATTTTATTTATTTTTAAATAATTATTTAAGTTGGGCTTTAAAATGGGCATTAGGTTAGAGTTAACCCTAGTTTAATACCTATATAAACATAAGTTGTATTTGAGAAAAGGGGAAGAAAACTTCATCAACATCAGAAATCAAGAACAAGTCATCAGAAAGAGGAATAAGAGAGTTTTGAGAAAAACTCAGAAGATCCACCAACAAGGATCATCCAACGGCGGCCGTGGATCCTTTAGAGTCTCACCACCACCGGCGGACAACAACCAAGCAAAGAGCCTCAGAAGAAGCTTCATCACCGGCCAAGAACACCACCACCTAGCCGTCGAAACACCCAAAACGTAAGATTATTACATTAATGGGTTTGGTTTTGTTTTATTTGGTTTCAGGTATGAACAAACAAAGGCGAAGCAAGAGAGAAGAGGAAAGTTTCAAAAAGGAGTCATGGAAGAGCCGCCGCCGGTTGGGAAGAAGAAGAAGGGAAAGGGTTTTTTTTCCCAAACCCTAAAGAAGGGAAAGGGTTTTTTCCCAAACCCTAAAGAAGGGAGAGAGTTTTTTCCCAAACCCTAAAGAAGGGAAATGATTTTTTTCCCAAACCCTAAAGAAGGGAAAGAGTTTTTTCTCAAACCCTAAAGAAACAACACAGCAACACGATCCACCCCTCCCCCTTTATTATTACTGTTTTTTTTCTTTTTATTATTTTATTTTTCTTTTAGTTATTTATTTATTTTTATTGGTAACTAATAATGAGAATTAAAGTTTTAATTAAAATATTTAACAAAGAATGTAATTAAACATTAGGATTAAAATTTATTAAAATTTAGATCTTTCTTTCAAAATTAAAATCATTAATTAGAATTAGAAACTCATTTTTTTTAAGTATTAAAATTGGATCACTTTTTTAGTAAAACGCTAAATAAAAGTTAAACCTTTTTTTAATAAAAATTAAACCCTTTTCAAATTAAAAATTAAAACCCTCTTTTAAAAATAAATTATTTTTAAATCATATGTTTAATTTAACTCAAACTTTTTCTTAATAAATTTCTAACATTATTTATTTTTAAATTTCTAACATTTCACACTTTCATTTCTAATTTTCTAACTAAAAAATGCTAAAATAAAAAGGCTTAATATTCCCGCTAATTATTATCTGACTTTCATATCTCTTGTTTGTACTTGGTTACTAATTTCACATTTTTACTGTATTTTCCTTTTTCGGGGTTGTAATTTACGCAAGTGTATTGTCGCTTTGCACTTCCTTTACTTGTCGCCTTTTATTTTCCTTTTGGGATTGTAATTTACGCGAGTGATCGTCGCGATACACTTTTTCCTTACTGCTTTCATTATTTTTTCGTATTTTAATTCTGCCATATAATAATTCATCATTTGCATCATTTACCGTTAAACCCTTCCGAAGGATTATGTCTAGCCGTTTGACCACCGAGTCAATAACCCTAATCTTTGACCATTTCAAAACCCTAATCTTGCCTAGGTGTCCCGCCGCAGACAAAAATACCCTTTACCCTAGCATTAGGTTAAGGAGTCGCCGCACTCCGTTTTAGAGTTTCCCGTCGTGGAATGTTTAGTTAACCCTAATTTCAATTCAAACTATTTCAACGTAGAAATAGGAGTCGCCACACTCCACGTAAGCGTTTCCTTAATAACGCTTATTCCCCTTGAAACCTTGACCACAATCAAGAAGTTTCTAACCTCCCTTTCAAAGAGAACTACGATTACTCTGATTCCATCCCCTACCCAGGATACGTAGGCACAAGATGCGAATCTTGTCGAGTAAACATAGGACTAACCCTTAGGTGTTTCCGTCGCTCTTAACCCTTAGCTCAGTATATATCTTCAAGCAAATAATAAAGCAAAATAGTAAATGTAAACAAAAGGTTCCTGTAGAGTACTACAGAAGTTTAGGGTGCTAATACCTTCCCTAAGTTTAACCAACCCCTTACCTAGATGTCTCCCTGCATTGTTTACGATGCAAAAATAGGTTTTCCTTCATTTGACCTTTTCCTTCGGATAAATCAAAGATCGGTTATGAATCAAAGATTTGCGATTCAAATTAATTAATAATTTGATATCCTATTCTAACCGCAACACCTAGGCTTTTCATGTTGACAGTCTTCTTTTAAAATAGTTTGGTGGTCATTTCAATACAACAAATGTTAACATCAAGAAACATCAAGTGCTCAACAGCACACTTCACAAAGACAAATACACCCTAATGGCACTCTAAACAGAAAATGCACATGATGGATATCACACATACTTGACAACATGGTTATCAAACCAATGACAATGCATAACCTTAACCTAACAAAAACCAATCAACACATGATGCATAATGATGAGAATGTTCAAAACTACATACCTCTTGTAGTCTTCCCACACTTAAGCTGAATAGAAGCAAGAACTCCTTCCGTATATGCAAGCTTTGAGATTGTTACTACTTCTTGAAGAAAAAGAGGCAATCTTGTGGACAAATCTCACAAATAGACTTCCAACTATTTTTTGAGGTTATGGATAACTAATAAAACATGAATATGAGGTGTTCAAAGTGTCAAAATGATGGAAATGGATCTATGTAGTGAGTTGTTCCATTTCAAGCACAAAAGTCAAACTATGGTGTGAGAGAAGTTGACTTTTTGATTTATGGATCTTTTGATGAAACTAATGGTGAGAATAGCTTCAAAAGTTCATTTTCAGTTTGTGTATATGGTTTTTATGATGATTTCATGGCTGGAAATGATGTTAGTGTGAAAAATGCAAAGAGGCCATTTTTGTGGTTTTTAAAGATATTTTTCACTTACAAGCAATGAGGGAAAGAGTGAGAGTTGGGTGTTCCTTGTATTTTTTTATAGCTCTGGTGTCTTGAATATAGTGGGATGAAGTATCTATTTATAGGCCATGAGAGGTGTTGGGGCATATTTGAATTTTGGTCTTGGGGGGAGATTTTTTAGTGAAAATCTCATGAAATCCATGTAATGGTTTTGGTTCAGCAGGCTTTGCTTGCTTGAAAGGAGTTTAGCCATAAAAAACTTGCTAGAAATGAGATGTGATAAGTGACATTTGAGTGAGCAAGGACCCCCCACCTGCTGCAGCCACCAACACTCTCTCTCATGTTGTAACTTTTGCATTTTTCTCATTAAACTAATGTGTCTTGTCAAGAACTTGGGATTTGCTTGGATTCTTGTCTGATTTGATTCAATACTCCCTCTAATACATCACATAAATTGCTCTCTCATGGTTGGAAATGAGCTGCATGGTTGGAAACCAAGTCCATGTTGAGTTTTGACAAGTTGTCAAACTAGTGCACATGCCCAACTTGCTCAATTCGAAAGTCTCAACTCACAAAGGTTATGGAAGAGTTCTAGTACTTTTTGGAAACCTCTCATGGAACTCTACAACTTTCTTGTTTACTAAAGTTTCAGATTCTAAGTAGAACTAGGTCAAAAACACCCTTGAAGTTGGCTGAAAACATGACTTGAAAGGCCAGAAACTTAGAAATTTTCTAAGTGTTTTCTACCTCTTGTGATGATTTTGACTATAACTCCAAACCTATGTTTTTTTTCCCATAGGTCAGTTTTAGACTTTTGAAGGGTTTTCCAAGACCTTTCCAACAAGCTTTGAACCAACTCATTTGAATGTGTTGTTAGGGAGTTATGGTCTTGCCCTTTTCAAAATCCTAATTCCCGACTTTTCTGATTAATCCTCAATCCTTGATCCAATGGTCATGAAACTTCATGGTTAGGTGTAGTATGTTATTAGGAACATTTTTTCCTTCACACTTTTAGGTCAAATTCCTTATGGTCAAAGAGTTGACTTTTCGGTCTTCTGAGGTCTTGAAACTTCTTGAGTGGATTTCCCTAACCCATATGAGCTTCATGGACCATAACTTCATCATTGGAACACCGCTTAAATCAAAAGTCAAACTACAGTTGACTTTTCCTGATCAGAAACCCTAATCGTGTGTCCTGGATTGCAGTGTTCTTGTTCTTTGGGTGACAACCTCAAATTGGACTCATACTTGAACCAATGTAGTATCATTGATGATGTAGAGACTTGTTTCATGGAGAATCAATCCAAGGCATTGAATAATTAAACCATCGAAACCTCAATTCCTAACTGTATGAAACTCTGATCCATCTGCAACTTAACAAAGACAAACTTGAAATAGGTTAAGGTTAGATAATCAAATGAAAATGATCCTAGAATGATAATGAAGATTTAAGGGGTCAAAATTTGGGGTGCAAGAAGCGCGAAGGTCGTATGTTCTCGATTTGAATTTTTCGAGATGCGACACTACCCCAAAGACATCCAAAATGGCCAAAGACCGGATTTCCAGAGCATTTAACTTGTCATAGTCAAAGCCAAAGATCGATAAAGAACTATGCGATCAGTAGACTGGGAGACGATAGTTCCCGTCCAACACATATATAACTTGGGGACATCTTTTCCCACTCTTAACTTGGAGGAATTTATCCTTAAAACCCGTATAGTTGGTAGTGTAGGCTTTTGGAATGTTTTTTTCCCAGAAATTTCACTAAGGGAAACCCTGTTGCACCCCAAAATTTGCCTAACCTTTTCTCACTTGGTTTATGTTTCATTGCATTAGCATATCATTGATCTAACATATGCATAGCATAGCATTGTTCATTTAGAAGGGGATAAAGGGTGGTTTATATCAAGAGGAGCCTATCTAGAGGTCTTATTCAAGCCTGAGAAGTCACCAAAGTCATCAGGAAGAGGGTTGGGTTCTTGAGAGGTTCAGTTGTGTGTATGTGGCTAATCTCCTAACCTGAGGACCAATTGAAGACCATCAATGGATTGTGAGGCCTTGATCATGGATAGAGTGTGGATAGAGCTCATGGAGTGCCTTGAGGGTCATGGTGGAGCTCATTCAAGTCACTGTGCTAGGTGTGAAGAGCCACAGTTGAGGGTGTTGCAATTAGGGTTTTCATCTGAGTAATCCTAAGTCAATTGTGCAATTGAAGAGGATCAAAGCTCAATTATAATTTTTTGTAATCATGAAGGGTTGTGTTGAGACACATGAGGTGATATTCCAAGATCAATCCAAGAAGAGTTCAAAGTGTGAGGAGTTGTTAAACTAGGGTTCTCAGGGTAAAATCCCCTATTTAGTGCCTAACTTCAAGACCACTTATCTCAAGATTCAAGTTTCATCTCAACTTTTGGCTAACATGAAACTTGTAGAGCATGCTCTTAGCTTTAATTTGAGTACTAGAAGTCCTTCATTGGATTTATAGAACTCAAGTTATGATCCAGACAAGTTACAGGTCATCTGAGGAATGTGAAGTTTGTCTGTGAAAGTTCACCAACTTCCATGGAACTTTTGACCTAGAAGGGTGTTTCTCCTAAACTTTTGGCCGACATGAAAGTTGTAGGTATTGATCTTATCTTTCTAAATTGTACTAGAAGTCTTCTATCTGATTTATAGAACTCAAGTTATGAGGTTTACAAGTTAGGGGTATTTTGGGAAAGTAAGATTATAGGTCATTTGGCATTATAGGTCATTCTCACTATCTTGCAAGCTTCAAATGAAGTTTTGTTCAACACAAAACTTGTTCAAAATGATGTTTTTAGGTCAACCATGTGCTCATGATGAATTGATTTGGCTTAGGGTGAGGCTTGGTTTGAGAAATTTGGCAAAAGGGGGAATTTAAAGGCATTTAAGTGAAAAATTCTCAAATTAATTCATGTGTGCTCAAACAAGGCAAGTGGGTGCTCATTTTAATCAGAAACGTCATTTTGAACACATTGGCAATATTGAAAAGTCATTTTGAGGCATATTTCATAGCATTTCAACTTGTTACTTCATAAATAAGTAACACATCAAAACTTGGTCATATGATAAGTTTAAGCTCTCCAATTGATCTCTACACTCTCACCAGACCACAAGCAAGGGAATTGAAGCTTCTTGGATAATTTTTTAGTGCAAATTCGTGCATTCTATTGTTGAGTTTTTGAAGGAAAAGTGAAACTTGGATATTCTGATTTGGGCCTTCAATGGACCTCCAAAGCCCATAAACATCTTCTATATAAGTTCCATGATGGATTCAGATCAATTTTTTGGTGTTCATTTCATGCCATAGCCAGAGATTGCAGGTTGAGTTTCAAGCTTTAAGTGTGAAATCGTGATTTCTGATTCAGAGCAATTCAAGGCAATTCAAAGCTTCAAGCATCTTCAACATCAAACATAGAGTGAATCTGCACAAGATTGGAGCAAGAGGAGCACCATAACTGCCTCAATTTGAAGCTACAAACCAGGTTTGAACAATTCACTATTGCACTAATTTTAGCATGATCTAAGTAGAATTGACATGTGGTTAGGCTTTAGGAAGATGTTTAGATGGATTCTGGATCAAAAATTGAAGGATTAGAGACAAACTAAGATGCTATGTGATTTCTGTTTGGATGCGATTTGACTTGATCATGAGGATTTAACACGATCTAGATAGTTCATAATGATCTAGGGAGCATGAGGAATAGATCTGTGGTTTTGGATTGAGGTTTCGTGATGATCAGGAACTTGACCTATTTTTTGTTGGCGTTCGAATCTTAAAATGTGTGAGAAATTAGGACAATTGAACATGATATTTAGATTCAGCATGAAATTTGGAGTGAGATGATGTAAGGTTTGTTAAGGATTGATGACCTGCACATGTTGTCTCGCCGGAGAAGACGACCGGCGTCGTTCTCCGGCCACCGCTACAAACTTCCCTCTGTTTTCTTCTTCAAACGAGGAAGATGAGTTGAGAGCCATTGGATCTGTTTAGAGCGAAGACCAAGTCATTCCATCGCGCGCTCGTGATTAGTCCTCAGAGTTAGACTTCGACTGAATGAAACGCTGCGTTTCATTTATGTCCTGGCAGCGTGTGGTCCCTTAGATGAGCGTACCAAGTCCAACCATCCAACGCCCCTAACTTAATTCAACATTTTATTTACTTATTTGTTTTTTAATTCATTTTCTTATTATTTTAATTGCTTGTTTCTTTTAAAATTCATAATAAATCCATTTCTGGTCAGAAAAATAAAATAAAAATATGTCCATGCTCTAGATTTTATTTGTGATTTTTCTGTGCTGTTACATTTGATTGTTTCCTGATTTTCATTTTATTTGGCATTTTCTCATTTTTCTATTTTCTTTAATTTTGCATTTTTGATCCATCTTCTTTCTGATTTTTGTTCTTTCAATTGGTATGGATTCTTGTTGAGATTTTTAGCTAGCTGGTAGATTAGAGATGCATGATCCCTTAGGAATTATCTCATAATTTTTAGATAAAATTAGGTTCTGTTTTGGATTAGGATCATTAGACCTTCCATTGTAGGGTTTTCATTTGATACCTTGTGATCTAGGATTTTTTTGGTGACCTTCCCATTTGATTTGATCCCTGACCTTTCTACTATAGGTCCTTAACCTTCTTAGGTTCCCCTAGAAAATCTTATAGGATTTTAGAAGTAGTTTTAGTATTTTTCATAGATTTAATACTTAGGTTAGTTTTAAGATGCTTTCAACATAACACTTGTTTTAGAAGGACCTCAAATGGTAGCCTTTAATTCATAATAGGTTTGCTAATCTTCTTTGATGGTGCTTTAGACATGTATAGGCTTCTGTTTGTTTAATTGTGGTGTTTGGTTTTGGTGTTTAGACCTTCTTTTAGTAGCTTTCTTTGAGCTTGTTTAATTAGGGTTAGGAAGAGCTTAGTTTGGTTTCTCTTTCTTCAAATAAACATGGATTGCTTTGACTGCTTTCCATTCTCATCCTATGATTTAAGGTCCCTATGTGGAAGCCTCATCTTTCCTTTGGAAGGATGTGTGACATTTCACAAGAGGTAGAACCTTTGAGGATGTCTATCTCAGATGGCTGGTTGAGTGTCAGGATGGATTCCTTTGGTTTCCATCCTGCTTCCCATCATCAATCAATAATCTTGATGTTAATTCTCTTCCCTTTTGTTGGAGCTTGTTGAAGCATGAAGATGAAGACTTCTCTTGAGGATGGCTTGGACTTGAAGTTGTTTGCAGACTGTTGTTTTGTTTTGTTGTTTATCTGCTTTGCTGTTGAGCTGCTTGTCTGTTGTTTTGTCTGCTGTTTTGTTTTTCTGATTGCTTGACTGTTGCTTGTGTGACTATTTGGTGTGCTGCTGTTGCACCCCAAAATTTGCCTAACCTTTTCTTACTTGGTTTATGTTTCATTGCATTAGCATTGCATTGTTCTAACATTATCATAAGCATTGCATTAGCATTTATGCAGGGGATCAGGTGTGGTTTATATCGAGAGGGGCCTATCTAGAGGTCTAATGCAAGCTTGAGAGGTCACCAAAGTCATCAGGAAGAGGGTTGTGTTCTTGAGAAGTTTGGTTGTTTGCATGAGGTTCATCCCCTAACCTGAGGACCAATTGAAGGCCATCAGTGAGTTATGGAGCCTTGATTATGGATATAGTATGTGGATAGAGCTCATGGAGTGCCTTGAGGGTCATGATGGAGCTCATCCAGGTCATTGTGCTAAGTGTGAAGAGCCACAGTTGAAGGTGTTGCAATTATGGTTTTCATCTGGTCAACCTTGAGCCGACTGTGCAATTAAAGGAGATTAAGACTCAATTCTAAGTCTTTGTGATCATGGAAAGTTACATTGAGGTACATGGTGTGTTATTCCAAGATCAATCGAAGAAGAATTCAAAAGTGTGAGGAGTTGCTAAGTAGGGTTCTCAGGGTAAAATCCCCTATTTAGTGCCTGACTTCCAGACTACTTATCTCAAGATACAAGTTTCATCTCAACTTTTGACCAACATGAAACTTTTAGAGCATGTTCTTAACTTTAATTTGAGTACTAGAAGTCCTCCATTGGATTTGTAGAACTCAAGTTATGATCCAGACAAGTTACAGGTCATTAAATGAATGTGAAATTTGTCTACAAAAGTCAACCAACTTCCATGGAACTTTTGACCTAGAAGTATGTTTCTCCTAAACTCTTGGCCAACATGAAAGTTGTAGGTATTGATCTTAACTTTCCAAATAGTACTAGAAGTCTTTTATCTAATTTGTAGAACTCAAGTTATGAGGGTTACAAGTCAGGGGTATTTTGGGAAAGTGGGATTACAGGTCATTTTCAGTACAGGTCAAGTTCACCCCTTTGCATACCTCAAGTGAAAATCTTTCCAACTTGAAAGTTGCTCCAAATGGCATTATTTGGTCAACCAAACCTCAAGGGATCATGGACATAGCTTGGAAATGAGAACGTATGGAGAAAACTTCATGAAAAGAAGTGTGAAAAGGCCTAGTTTGGATTTAATGCCAATTAAATCAAATTATGTCATGTTGGTGCATTTTTTGAATGCAAATAATGTTTTAAGAACATTGGGAATAATACCAATTAAATTTGAAGTCATTTACTTGGCCATTTTCATGGTTTCTTGAACTTTAAGCAACATAATGGAAATCCACCCTCCATTCATTTCCAAGGGATTAATCTCAGCCCTACATGATCCTTGCATCATAAGGAACTGATATGAACAGAATTGGAAGCTTCCACACATCATGTTCATGGAAATTACAAGGGAAAAAGTGAAGAAAAATGTGAAAATTGAAATTGGACTTTCAACCATTTTTGGGCCTCCATTGTAGCCCAAATCATTTCTATATAACACCATTGATGAATTCATAGCAAGGTTGGTGATGGAAAAGCTAAAATGAGGTAAGAAGCACTTAAAAAAAGTTGGTTAGAAGTGAAAATTGAGTTTCTACTTGGAAGCAATTTCAGAGGGAATTAACCATTCAAGAAGCTTCTCCAAGCATCATGGAAGGATTTTGAACAACTTTGATCAAGAATTCGTGCAAGAACAATCCACCATTGAAGCTCTGAACAAGGTTCTTACTTCTCTTCCATATGCTCTATTTTTGATGATTTATTGCACCATTTTTACATAATTATAATCCTTAGAATGTGTAGAAGCTTTTAGGATTAGTTTAGTTAGGTTTCTTGAAACTTTAGAAATTGACACCCTAGGTTGTAGTTCGAATATCTCTCTTGTTAGTGTATGAAAATAGAAAATAAACATAGATTGTTGATGTAGGAAGTGAGAGGAAGAGATTAGTATCATCAATAGTGAGTTTTGTGAGAATTGATTTTCTTGAAGTGATTCTTGGATGATATGGAATTCTGAGTTTTAATGAATGAAAGTGAAAACAAATTACATATTTGGAATCTACACGAAAAATCATGCAGTTTTGGTTAAAGAAAATCCAATTTTGGTTAAAAAATGAGAGAGTTCCATTGTTGGCTAGAGGTTGAAGATGACCGGAATAATTCCGGCCACCGTCCGCCACCTCCCTCTCCGGCCGCGCAGCACTTCCCTCCGTTTTTATTTTTGAAATCCCAGAATAATTCGCCATCGTTCGATCGCGTGAAGGGCTTGACTCGGTCTCCCCAATCCACGACCGAGATTGCGTCCGTGTGGCCCTCTCTCCCTCCAGCAGCAACGCTGCGTTTTGTTACATTAAGATGTTGATTTTTTTCAGCTAGGCCCAACAAGAACAGGCGTTATCCCCACCCCCATGCGAGGCCCAACGCGAATAGCACATGAAAACCATACTACCAGCACCCCCTGTCCGTTTCCTTTAACGGAAAGACTGGGCTCCAACTTTTCTGTTACTCACACCCCACGCGCAAAGCCCAAACAGAAATTACACACGGAAAATTACTGCTTACACCTCCTTCCGTTTCATTTAATTTGTTTTTCCTTTATTTTTTACCTTAAGATTCCACCTCCTTGTTTTCTTGCTTGAGTTATTTTCTTGCACATGTTTATTGTGGCTAACCAACTTGCGCAGACGCAGTAATTTTTTGTGTGGAAACAATACTCATTACCATCGTCAGGCATTTTTGGGGGCATAACACTTTTGATCCAAATACCCTAGGGTGTCTCACCAGGTCGAATCATTTTCTTACCAAGGATCAAAGTCTTTTTTATCAAGGTTCCTCGAAAGATATGGTGCGTCGACCTCCAGCTGAAGTTTGTGGGGCTTTAGTGCATTAAACCATGGTTTCAAGCCCTAGTATCCTTAAGTTTTTTAAGTTCGATATCCTGGGAAGTTAAGGAAGTTTATGCAGTGAGATTGAAAGAACTTTGAAATTAAAACTAGTTCATTGGGTGTAAGGAATCACAAAGGTTACCAGGTGAAAACTTGAGAGCTCACATTTTTATTAACTCAAGTATTCATGAATTGGTTAGCAAGACAAGCTTATCCCTCTCCTTAAAATTAAATCCTCAATGCAATAAAAGGTACACAACGAGATAGCTCGGTAATAGATTGGTGAATTAATATTTGTACTCTCATTTCTTATGTACGGTTGATACAAATTCAATTTAGAGATAAATAAAAGACAAGAAGCATCTCCTGACAAATATGAGAAACCATTTCTACAATAAAACCAGACCAAGGCATGCCCAAAGAATAATATGGAACGTTGTGACAGACTCGCGGATACTTGGAAACTTGCAAGGAAATGCTTCAGAACTTCAAACGTATGGAGAAGCATGCTAGTGGTTTTTCGCCATGACGGAAGGACATCGGCGGACTATCCTTGGAACAACCTTTATGATAACAAAACGAACCCATCTTGCCCTATCTCCTGAGATGTAGTTACCCCAACATTTCGGTAATGGATACCTTTAGTTTTATCAATCCATTTGCAAAATCAACGTGGGAACCTTGTTGTTCTGCTACCGTGGAAGCTGAGCCCTCAATTCTTGCCCAATTAGCATCAGATCCGTCGACTTCTCAGCTGTTTCAGACAACACCTATCCCAGTTCAAGAAATATACCTCTTTGTCTGGCTGACATTCGGGTTGATAAGGTAGATAATGTTTCCTCCATCTAGAAGAAGACAACTCCAAACATCCGCCGGCGCAGCTCGAACACATGCCATAACCTGCAGAGAAACACAACAAGACAGCAGCTCTGATGAAGACAATAACACTTCCATGGATCCTAATAAAACAAGAAGGCAATGACTGTTGCTAAGAAAGAGGGATAAGATGAGTGTTGACAAGGATGAACCGCCCTTTCCACCAAGCGATTCTACTTGTTTACTTCGGCATTCTCGACGAGAAGAGTTTCCTGACAAAAAGCCTGCATTGAAAGAGCAAGGAATTAGGAGAACTATCCTCATTACATAAGACAATCACCATCATCCAACCTTTCCGAATGTGACGATAACAAGGCACATTTAATTAAAATCCACAAAGAAGAAATGTGCATACTGGTGACAATGGTATGCCCTCTCTAGTGAAGTGAAGAAATCTTAACCCTGTTACAAGATGGGAACAGGTATCTTTCGCTACAGCGTGAGCTTTGATACGCAATTTTTTTTGTAATGGAGCCGTATTATCTGTCATTTCTAAAGACGAAAGAGAGAGTTAGTAGCCCAGACAACCAAGAAGCCATCATCATCCTGCAGAGCCAGATTTATTAGACCACAGTTAGAAAGCAAGAGATTAATTAAGCAAGCAAGGCGTTGGTTTAAGTTCCAACTTTTTACGTGCAGCATCAAGAGGTTAGAGCTTACGGCGCATTTTAAGCCAACACGGTAATGGATAGGACATGAGCAACTGTCAGAATTAGAAGGGTACTTAACTTGGTTGTAGACGTTGATACACAAGTTGCCTCTGTTATGTCACTTGATCTTTGAAGAGTTACCTCAATGGCCATCACGATGATCCTACGAAACACACTCATCCCTGCAAAAAGGAATTCGCAATGTTAATTAACCCAATGGCATAATGTATGACAGACCATAGCAAGTCACTTAAGGATAAAATAAAAGGGAACCCGAGTGAGGATAATTGGTGATAACCTTGTGATTCCGTCACAGAAACCTATAGCGATGTATTTAAAGATTAGCTGCCATGACAGGATGAGAGAAACCGGTAAGAAAGGAAGTGCGAAAGATTAGTGAATTCCTTGCTACAAACAAGAGCAGTCAAATCCACATCCATGAGCTGCCAGCTTCAGTAAGAGGTCAACGACAGGAGTTTGTTCAATATTATCAAACCATCCTCTCAGTAAGCTAAAGAAATAGCCGTTATTTCTGTTAGCCTGCTATGAGAGTGTTGTCAGTATAATCTAATGAAGGTAGATACACGAATTAAACCATGGTTTGAGGAGCTTACCCGGAGGTCAGAAGATCTTTGAGGCAGAACCGCAGAAGATTTCAAAGGATTGGAAGTATGTGAGCTTGCCAAAGTAAATAAAGTGAGAAGCGTTTGTAGTTGTACATTCTCATTCCAAATCACTCGTCCAAATATTTCCAAAACTGTGCTGAATCGGAAGGAGAAGGATGTCATAAAGTGCCAATGCCAAAATCCAACATGATTCTGAAATAAAGAGGCACGTCTTGAACATAATTGAGCCTGTCAAATTGAGAAAGGAAAGAATCAAAAATTTGGCAAGTATCAGACCTAATCAAACGTGACAAGCTGAAAGAGAGAACCCATACAGATACAACCAACTCGGCAGATTTGTTAACATTTGTTACATTCCAAAACAAGTAGGAACATGTTTCTCTGAGAATGGGAAGTAATTTACCTTATTGTCTACAAGATCAGACATGTTGTACGAGAACGGAAAGCCTATTAATTTTTCTTCTTTACAATCATCAATCTTGCACCAGGAATTGAATCTACTCACGCCTATAAATGGGAGAAGAGACTCCAAACGACAGGACAACCATTTTTTCACTATACACAGAAACACTCGCCAAATCAGACACTCAAATAAAACCCAAATCCAAAAAAAACCTAGAGGATGGAAGGTGGAAGAAAGAAGAAGACTTATCTCGTGTTGGTTCTCCGTATGCGAATAGCCCTTTATCCGCTCTGAAACACTCATCGTCCCTTCGCGCCCTCAATTCGCCACCGTCCAAACGTCCTGCGAAAAAAACATTGAACCGTGAGTTTTACTTTCACTAACATCGTTTTCCTTAACTTGTTTATGTTTGTGAATGTAGGATTTGAAATAAGGAAGAAATCTTGGACAGAAACAAGAAGGATCGATCGAAGACGGGAGAAGAAGGTAGAAGGAATCGAGAGAAAGAGGAGATGACAGAGAGGATCGAACGAAATTGGGGGGGGACTTTTGGAGGGTTATTTTCGTTTGTTATCTGTTGTAATCATGTGCGTGTATGCCCATCATAAATGTAATGCACCCTCACATCACAGACACACATCATCACCTGATTCAATCACACGGCCCACGTTGCACGCCCACGATGCACCCTTGTACCCGCGTAGCACCTGACCACTCGCCCTTTTTCCAATTAACCCTTAATCCTCCCCTAATTAACCGTTTAAACTTTAACTAAACCATTAATTAATCATTAACCTTTAATTAACCAGTTTATTTATATTAATCTCTTAATCAGCCTTTAATTAATAAACCAACTAATAAAACCTTATTTAATTTAACCTTTTTTTCAAAATTAATTTGCTATTTATTTAATCAGCTCCCCTTTTAATTAACTATTTCTTTAAATTACCATTTATTTGATGACAATTTATCCTAGTCACATAATTAATAATATCAATTTATTAACTTAATATAATAAAATATATTTTATTCATGTTCTTAATAATATGACCCAAACTCTATTTTTCTAAATAACTCATATTTTATTTACTAATAATAACAACTAAAATTATTTGTTTTTTTAATAAAAACTATTTCTTAATTTAAGATGACTTCTACTTATTTAATAACAAAAAACCATATATTAATAACGTGTATTCATTTAATTATTCACGAAAAGTCTTTTTAAAATAAAATTCAAATTTTAATATAATTATAAATAAAAACTATTTTATGTAATAAGGAACCTTTTACATAATAACATTTTATAAAATAAACCACTCCACTTTTTCTTTGTAATAAAATAATAACAAGCATCTTATTTATTTAGGAAATCTTTTTATTAGAATTTAATCAATTTGTAACTAAAGAAAACAACTTATTTAATAACTTTTATTATCTAATTCAAAGTCTTATTTTATAAAACTAATTTTCTCATAAAACCAATTTAATCAATATAACCTTCCCTAGAAAACAAAATGTAACTCTCTCTTAAAAATGATTCAACTAAAATATATCAACCTCCTCGTAAAACTTAGATCAACCAACACTTATTCAATCGTGCACGCCTACGTCTCCGCATCGATTCCACTCATAATTCACATCACTTGCACTCACTTAGCGCTTTCATGCGTCTGTGTATGTTTTATCTATTTGCCCTTTATCATTTCCGCAATTTATTTTACAACAATTTACATTGCCGCATTTATCTTATCGCATCGCATTCCGTCCAAAGGAAAAACCTACACATGGGTCAACACTTGTGTGTAGTGCACATCATTTGCATCATTCTCCCGTACGATCCTTGATCCCATTCAAGTCGATCTTTTAGGACAGATCCTACCTCATAGGAAGGACCGTTATCCTTTTACAACATATGAAAACAAAACAACTCAACAACAAATATTCAAACACAATAGAGAAATAGATGTTAATCATATTAAGCGAGATATAACTCCCACCCCATATCAATACAATCAATATGTAGGGACTTTTCCTTAAGAGAGATAGAGGCGTACTCGTCGATCAATATCCGAGTACTTGAGCCCTTCTCTTAAGACGATGCAAAGACCATTTTCCTACAACTTGTGGCGGTTAAATCTCCCTTAAAATGATAACTCATCTTTTCTCCTAAACTCAATCAACCAACTATCCTAATCTCGTAGGAACTTTGACCACAGTCAAAGAACTCCTCAAACCCTTTAGGGGAACTACAGATACTCTGATTCCACTCCCGTAAGGATATGTAGGCATAAGATGCGATATCTTATCGAGTATACTTAGAATCAAATCCCTAGGTCTTTTACCTTAAGCAGATAAACACTTAGCAATAAACAATATAAAACAAGAGGTTCCTGTAGAGTACTACAGAAACTTATGATGCTAGCACCTTCCCTAAGTTTAACCAACCCCCGAACCTATAACTCTCTAGCTTGCATTTGCATTGCATTGTGGAAATTTTGATCTTTATCCCTTCCTTTGAACAAATCAAAGTTCGGTTGCAAATGAATAAGATTCAAACTAATCAATAGTTTGGTATCCGATTTTCACCGCGACAGAAATGGCGACTTCATTGGGGAAACTCAGTGGATCTCCCTATCTTGTTTTGTTTCTTTATTGCTTTATATATTTGCTTACTTGCTTACTTGCTTATTTGTTCTTTATTTCTTTTGGGCTGTTATCCTTGAGTGGTGAGACAAAGTCCTACACCTGGACTTGAGTGAACTTAAGATAGGATAGTGATATGTTCGACAAGACTTATAGGGAGTTGAATCCCGACCAAGTTGACTTGAAAATCACGCTCAGTTGAGACCCTTTCAAAAATGGTTCGGTTGAACGAGTAATTGTGAAAACTTTTACTCTTCTCGATTGGAGTCTATGATATTGAGGACCGTAGTTACCTTAACCCCACTTTGGCCTTTATTAGGATGTAGCGCGGGACTATGAGGGAGTACTCCCGAAATAGTGCTACGCGATGCTACACTCAAAAGAAGTTCTCTTGAGAATATTATTAATCACCGAGTAATTGGGAAGTTGATAATATCCGAAAGATGGGTTGATGACTTTGGGAACCTCTTTAGAACCTTGTTCTGCAAGTACAATCAATCTTTAGTCCACATCCTTTGGGAATGGGTATACCTTTGCTCCATGCTCGTTGTAAACCTAGGGTTCCCCTTGTTTGTTTATCCTTGTTTCTCTATGTGCCTACTTGTGTTTGTTGCATCCATAAAGCATCATATTACATTGGTTTCATGGAATCCCGAGTTTATTTATAAACATTATAGAACCAATAGGGATTACAAAATAAAATATTTGAAAATTTATTTTAAGGGTCCTAACTCGGATGACCTAAGGAAGTTAAGGGAACTTCTTGAAGAATCAAGAAACTCAAAAGGACAAATACAAGAGGCTTCCCTTTATTATTGAGGATCAAATGAAGTTCAAAAGACTTTCAGCAACATTGAAGAAGGGTTTCCTTCCTTATTTTCTAACAAGAGATAGAAGATTTATTTTCCTCTATCACACTATCTTCAAGAAGATTAAGTTAGAAGAGCAAATCAACAAACCCGATGAAGGACTTCCTTAGGACTTTATTAGCTTTTATTTAGCTATAGGGTCAGGATTCTTATGAGAATGTTCATTTGTAATCGATATCAAAAAAAGTTTTCTTTGGTATTCAGTAATATTTATAAATACTTGAGTTCCATGAAACCTTTCATTTTTGCATTCTCGCATTTGCATTTTGCATTTTGCATCGGCATAGCATCCTTTGCATTCCGGGGGGGTCTCACTCTTGCTTCATCTTCACAGACAAGCTGAATCACCAGTACAACACTTGAGCCAGTCGACGTCAAAAGATGGATCAATTGGAACAAGAGAACAGAGTGCTCCGTGACGAAGTTGCATTCCTGAAGGAAAATTTGGAAAGGTTGAATGGTTTAGTTGAAGCTCTGTCCAACCAGTCTGCACTCAACAATCAAGAAGTTCAGAGGACCGTTATCTCCGAAGTACTATCAACACCGATCCCAGTGGTGTCTACTGTTGCTGAAGTGACCTACAGTATGCCACCAGGTTTCCCGTGGGGGATGCCTCCTTATTTCACTCCGGCCGGTTATCGTCCACCTGTTCCCGAGGTTCCTGTCGCAACCACTGTTCAGGCCATTCCTGCAACTGTTGTGATAACTACAACACCTCCACAAATGAATGTTACTTCGTATGTTCTAGACAATCCAATTTTCCATGGGACACCCAGTGAAACTGTAGGTTTTGAAGAAAGGATGGACGATTTTCAAGACCAATATTATGAGATGCAGAAGGAATTAAGATCCCTTCGTGGGAAGGATTTGTTTGGAAAGAGTGCTTCTGACTTGTGCTTGGTTCCGAATGTCAAGGTTCCTCCAAAGTTCAAGGTCCCTGATTTTGAGAAGTACAAAGGAAATACTTGTCCTCAGAGTCATCTCATCATGTATGCTAGGAAGATGTCTGCACAAATTGACAATGATCAATTGCTCATTCATTATTTCCAAGACAGTTTAACAGGTGTCGCGCTCAGGTGGTATATGGGATTGGATAGTGCGAAGATTCGAACTTTCAACGATCTAGGTGGAACCTTCATCAAACAATACAAATATAATGTGGACATGGCTCCCGACCGTGATCAATTGAGGGCCATGGCTCAAAAAGACAAAGAGAATTTCAAGGAATATGCTCAGCGTTGGCGCGAGTTAGCCGCTCAAGTCATACCGCCATTAGAAGAAAAGGAAATGACCAAAATTTTCCTAAAGACTTTGGGTCCTTTATTTTATGAGAAAATGGTAGCAAGTGCACCCAGTGACTTCACCGAAATGGTAAACATGGGAATGCGATTGGAAGAGGGGGTTCGCGAAGGAAGATTAGTCAAGGAAGGGAGTGCTCCCAATAATGCTCAAAAGTATGGGAGTGGTTTTGTGAAAAAGAGGGAACATGAGGCAAGTGTTGTGCAGCAGGGATGATCTAAGAGAGGGCATCCGCCATCACATCAGGTTGCTGCGGTTCATCAGCCACAACATCAACAACATCAACAAAATCAGCAAAATCAGCCATTCAATGATCAGAGTCGTATACACAAAAGAATAAACTTTGATCCTATCCCGATGACATACGCTGAATTGTTCCCAACTTTGATTCAAAAAGGTCACGTCCAGACGAAAGCTCCACCTAAGGTACCCAAGAAACTTCCGTATTGGTACAAAGCTGACAAATTTTGCCCATACCATCAAGGTGCTCCAGGCCATGATATTGAGGATTGTTACGGTTTGAAAGCAGACGTTCAGAGGTTGGTTAAATGCGGAATTTTATCCTTTAAGGGTTCCATTCCTTATGTGCAAGATAATCACCTACCTCAGCATGGTTCGTCCTCCGCGAACATGATCCAAGGTTATTCAGGAAGCTCATATCAATATAGTGCCTGAAGATGAATCTGAAGGCTACATATCAGGCGATTCTACAAGCCTCTCCATTCCGTACAAAGGCTTAATAAAATCCAAGAGAAGGGTGTTTGGATTTTCACTTTGTGTGTTTCCTTTCTTTGGTTAAAAGCGTGATTGGCTTGTAAGAACTTGTTATTTTGAATAATAAGTGCAATAAAATGTGTGTCTTGAAGAAATCCATTCGTTTCACTCGTAAAATGTTTTTCATAATTTATAACGCCTACTATACCCAATTCTCTCACTTTGGTGAATAATTGGAGGGAGGATGACGAAGTAAAACGCAGGATCCTGTGGTATGCTTTTGAATAAAAACCCTACTGATGATGTGAGGCATTCCTGTTTCAAACCTCCTAAACACCAGAAATATTTAACCTTTCGAACTTGGATGAAGAATTTGTCTTTCCTAAATCAAAACCTCATTTTAACCTGGGGCAGGGCATAAAAAATGAGCATCTTTCAAAAATTGGGTGGGCACAAAAATACTTTGACTTTATTCCTCTGCTTTACAAATCATAAACTAAAACCATATATATAACCCATAAAGTCCTGATTGAAGTAAGGTTTAGTTCGAAAGCATACTCGATGAGATATCGTTTCCTGACTCCCATGAGCTATACTCAAATTTAGTATTGGACTTATAAATGAATTTAATTTATATCCTAACTAGTGATTTCGGTCACCAGTCATTGTGATATTCTTCTAAAAAAAAGAAATTAAGCTTCAAGACAAACATACGTGTTGCATTAACAGCTTCAGAATTGACATTTCTGACTTGCTAGATTTGCCTGATGTCTTAGAAAGATTACGTGAAGAAATCACCGATTAAAATTTGAAGACTTTGTTGACCTGAGGAAAGTCATTTTTTCCAAGAGGTTTGATCCATACAAGTTTGACTTCATCTATAGCACAAGTTTGAAGACTTGGTTATACCGTCAATCAGGGGCAGTTACGTCGAGATTCGGCGAATCTCTCCGAGAGTTTGAAAACAGTGGGGCATTTGGACGTCATGCTTTCTGTAAAATCCTCTCGAGATGACCTTTTTTCCTTGTGAACCATGTGACTTGGGGCATTTAAAAATCGGGGGTGGATGTGACAATTCTGCGACGAATAGTTGGTGACCTGAGAAATCCCAGTGAGCTGATTAGCTTCACCTCTCCAACATAGCGAATGTTTATTTCATCCCCATGAAGTTTCAACTCTGGTACTGCTCAACTACTCAGGTTTCTCCATTAAAGGGATATTTATTTTTATCCATGAGGAGATGGATTCACTTCTAGCAGATCTTTATTCTCATGTTCAACAGAGTAACTGATTTTCATCCTAACAATCCTTCAAATAAGATCAAGGTGTTGTATCCCCAAGTGGAATATTTCCTATTTCCATGATAAGTTTTAAAGCCTTAAAGCAGGAGTGTGATCCCGTATTTGGTCATCCACCTATCCACAGTGATGCTTCTATCTTCGAAGGTTGAGGGAATTCTAAAAGCAAGTGTACATTCTCCAAGCAATGTTGGATCTGTGAAGATCTGTTTTGAGTGCCCGCCGCCTGGGATGTTTTTGTTTGGTTTTGTTAGCATATGCATATCATATAGATAGATAGCATGGCATGTGCATTTTTGCATCCCTGTGTTTGTTTGTTCTGTCACTTTGGCCGTGTTTATCACCAAGTGACTGGGTTTGTCTTATCCTTCCAATTAGAGTTGTCAGCCTTAGATAGAAAAGAGCGCAATATTTCTAATTCCCCACTGAGTTTGATCCTCGTGGAAGGCGGTCGTTTTAGTACATCCCATTTGAGCTCATACCTCAATGGTCGAGTATTGCTTGACAGTTTCTCTTCAGTTATTTCCTGAATTGAACTTCGGTCCCTGACAATCACATTGTGGATATCTCCAGACTTTCCAACTTGGATTGGGTGTGCATTTATTTCGCACTTAACTCCCCAGGAAGGGTTTTTATGAGGATAACTATTGAAGACGAATATTTCTCCAACAACGTTATCAGAAGCTCCTTAACAATTTATATCTGGACTGCAACATCCTCTTTATTTGAGCAACTCGTTTTGATCAGGATCTCCTTCGAAACGACAAATGGCAGTCTCTTCAAGATAGTTTGTCCATCCCCAGCAAACTTATCAAGATTATCAAACTCGTCAAATGGCATCTCTCTGAAAATTCGTCAGAGAAGTTTGTCGAAGACTTTACAAATACTTCTCTTTATTTGAGAATTCACAAAATATTTTACAGCTACAACAAAGGTACTCCTCAGGAATGCATTCCCCAGTGAGCCTATCACACAAGCTTTAACTCCATCAAAGAGCATCTCTTCCGAGAAGATCGATGAAGTTTATTACAGTCAGTCTCTCTTTATTTGAGAAGACATATTTTACAAATCAACCGGCTTACATCTCCCCCGGAGATCCCCGTTGAAGCTTTATAATCTCTAATACATTTTTGTTTTTGGGTTATTACCTTTTCTTAGGCTATCATACATTTGATAGTAGGTAATATACCATTTCTTTTGGTCAGACACCTTGGCTTAGGCAACCATATGTGTGGTAGTAGGTGATCTCTCCGTCTTTGGATTATTACCTTTTCTTAGGCTATCATACATTTGATAGTAGGTAATATACCATTTCTTTTTGGTCATATACCTTTTCTTAGGCTGCCATATGTTTAGTGGTAGGTCATCTTTCCTTTGGTGTTCACCTTTTCTTAGGCTATCATATGTTTGATAGTAGGTAACACGTCTTATTATGGTCAGACACCTCGGCTTAGGCTACCATATGCTTGGTAGTAGATGATCTCGACATCTTTTGGGTTATACCTCTGCTTAGGCTATCATACATTTGATAGTAGGTAATATACCATATCTTTTGGGTCAGACACCTTTCCTTAGGCTACCATACGTTTGGTGGTGGGTAGTCTTTACTCTTTTGGGTTATTACCTTTGCTTAGGCTATCATACATTTGATAGTAGATAATATACCATATCTTTTGGGTCAGACACCTTTTCTTAGGCTGTCATACGTTTGGTGGTGGGTAATCTTTCCTCTTTTGGGTTATTACCTTTGCTTAGGCTATCATACATTTGATAGTAGGTAATATACCATATCTTTTGGGTCAGACACCTTTTCTTAGGTTGCCATACGTTTGGTGGTGGGTAATCTTTCCTCTTTTGGGTTATTACCTTTGCTTAGGCTATCATACATTTGATATAAGGTAATATACCATACCTTTTGGGCCAGACACCTTTTCTTAGGCTGCCATACGTTTGGTGGTGGGTAATCTTTCCTCTTTTGGGTTATTACCTTTGCTTAGGCTATCATACATTTGATAGTAGGTAATATACCATATCTTTTGGGTCAGACACCTTTTCTTAGGCTGCCATACGTTTGGTGGTGGGTAATCTTTCCTCTTTTGGGTTATACCTCTGCTTAGGCTATCATATGTTTGATAGTAGGTAATATACCTTTCTTTCGGTCAGACACCTTTTCTTAGGCTGCCATATGTTTGGTAGTAGGTGACCCCTCGTTTTGAGTTTATTACCTTTTCTTAGGCTATCATATGTTTGATAGTAGGTAATACACCTTGTTTTGACTATTACCTTTTCTTAGGATATCATATGTTTGATAGTATATGACACGCGTTTCTTTGCTTCAACCGGATACCTTTGTCTAGGCTGCCACACGTTGGTAGTGGGCTACCCTTCACTTTCAAGATCTTGTTTCACTGTTCAAGCTACTGTACTCCTGGTGGTATTGTTATATCATATCTTCATTTTTGGAGAACCCACAATGCTGTTTGTTGTCTCTTCTCGTGGTGTCTCGTGTCGTTGAGTTTGCTCTCCGCGCGTTATGTCCAGTTCATCCCCTGTGATATCTTTTCCTCATAGGAGCGTCTGTCTGGCATTTTCATATCATTGCATATCATTTGCATTTGGTGGCATCTTAGGGCCAAAAATTCGTGCAATGTTTGTATTTAAGTCCCTCCTATCTCGTCGAGACGAAGATTTCAATCTTCATATCTCCGGATAGAAGTAACTTAAATAGGGGCATCTGTCACACCCTAACTTTTTACCTTAAGATTCCACCTCCTTGTTTTCTTGCTTGAGTTATTTTCTTGCACATGTTTATTGTGGCTAACCAACTTCCGCAGACACAGTAATTTTTTGTGTGGAAACAATACTCATTACCATCGTCAGTCATTTTTGGGGGAATAACGCTTTTGATCCAAATACCCTAGGGTGTCTCACCGGGTCGAATCATTTCCTTACCAAGGATCAAAGTATTTTTTATCAAGGTTCCTCGAAAGATATGGTGCATCGACCTCCAGCTGAAGTTTGTGGGGCTTTAGTGCATTAAACCATGGTTTCAAGCCCTAGTATCCTTAAGTTTTTTAAGTTCGATATCCTGGGAAGTTAAGGAAGTTTATGCAGTGAGATTGAAAGAACTTTGAAATTAAAACTAGTTCATTGGGTGCAAGGAATCACAAAGGTTACCAGGTGAAAACTTGAGAGCTCACATTTTTATTAACTCAAGTATTCATGAATTGGTTAGCAAGACAAGCTTATCCCTCTCCTTAAAATTAAATCCTCAATGCAATAAAAGGTACACAATGAGATAGCTCGGTAATAGATTGGTGACTTAATATTTGTACTCTCATTTCTTATGTACGGTTGATACAAATTCAATTTAGAGATAACTAAAAGACAAGAAGCATCTCCTGACAAATATGAGAAACCATTGCTACAATAAAACCAGACCAAGGCATGCCCAAAGAATAATATAGAACGTTGTGACAGACTCGCGGATACTTGGAAACTTGCAAGGAAATGCTTCAGAACTTCAAACGTATGGAGAAGCATGCTAGTGGTTTTTCGCCATGACGGAAGGACATCGGCAGACTATCCTTGGAACAACCTTTATGATAACAAAACGAACCCATCTTGCCCTATCTTCTGAGATGTAGTTACCCCAACATTTCGGTAATGGCTACCTTTAGTTTTATCAATCCATTTTCAAAATCAACGTGGGAACCTTGTTGTTCTACTACCGTGAAAGTTGAGCCCTCAGTTCTTGCCCAATTAGCATCAGATCCGTCGACTTCTCAGCCGTTTCAGACAACACCTATCCCAGTTCAAGAAATATACTTCTTTGTCTGGCTGACATTCAGGTTGATAAGGTAGATAATGTTTCCTCCATCTAGAAGAAGACAACTCCAAACATCCGCCGGCGCAGCTCGAACACATGTCATAACCTGCAGAGAAACACAACAGGACAACAGCTCCGATGAAGACAATAACACATCCATGGCTACTAATAAAACAAGGAGGCAATGACTGTTGCTAAGAAAGAGGGATAAGATAAGTGTTGACAAGGATGAACCGCCCTTTCCACCAAGCGATTCTACTTGTTTACTTCGGCATTCTCGACGAGAAGAGTTTCCTGACAAAAAGCCTGCATTGAAAGAGCAAGGAATTAGGAGAACTATCCTCATTACATAAGACAATCACCATCATCCAACCTTTTCAAACGTGACGATAACAAGGCATATTTAATTAAAATCCACAAAGAAGAAATGTGCATACTGGTGACAGTGGTATGCCCTCTCTAGTGAAGTGAAGAAATCTTAACCCTGTTACAAGATGGGAACAGGTATCTTTCGCTACAGCGTGAGCTTTGATACGCAACATTTGTTGTAATGGAGCCTTATTATCTGTCATTTCTAAAGACGAAAGAGAGAGTTAGTAGCCCAGACAACCAAGAAGCCATCATCATCCTGCAGAGCCAGATTTATTAGACCACAGTTAGAAAGCAAGAGATTAATTAAGCAAGCAAGGCGTTGGTTTAAGTTCCAACTGTTTACGTGCAGCATCAAGAGGTTAGAGCTTACGACACATTTTAAGCCAACACGGTAATGGATAGGACATGAGCAACTGTCAGAATTAGAAT
Organism: Lathyrus sativus; assembly: GCA_963859935.3. Taxonomy (NCBI): domain Eukaryota; kingdom Viridiplantae; phylum Streptophyta; class Magnoliopsida; order Fabales; family Fabaceae; genus Lathyrus; species Lathyrus sativus. Next base: position 106,002,805 of record OZ012735.1, on the reverse strand, counting down.
GGTACTTAACTTGGCTGTAGACGTTGATACGCAAGTTACCTCTGTTATGTCACTTGATCTTTGAAGAGTTACCTCAATGGCCATCACGATGATCCTACAGAACACACTCATCCCTGCAAAAAGTAATTTGCAATGTTGATTAACCCAATGGCATAATGTATGACAGACCATAGCAAGTCACTTAAGGATAAAATAAAAGGGAACCCGAGTGAGGATAATTGGTGATAACCTTGCGATTCTGTCACAGAAACCTATAGCGATGTATTTAAAGATTAGCTGCGATGACAGGATGAGAGAAACCGGTAAGAAAGGAAGTGCGAAAGATTAGCGAATTCCTTGCTACGAACAAGAGCATTCAAATCCACATCCATGAGCTGCCAGCTTCGGTAAGAGGTCCACGACAGGAGTTTGTTCAATATTATCAAACCATCCTCTCAGTAAGCTAAAGAAATAGCCGTTGTTTCTGTTAGCCTGCTATGAGAGTGTTGTCAGTATAATCTAATGAAGGTAGATACACGAATTAAACCACGGTTTGAGGATCTTACCCGGAGGCCAGAAGATCTTTGAGGCAGAACCGCGGAAGATTTCAAAGGATTGGAAGTATGTGAGCTTGCCAAAGTAAATAAAGTGAGAAGCGTTCGTAGTTGCACATTTTCATTCCAAATCACTCGTCCAAATATTTCCAAAGCTGTGCTGAATCGGAAGGAGAAGGATGTCATAAAGTGCCAATGCCAAAATCCAACATGATTCTGAAATAAAGAGGCACGTCTTGAACATAATTGAGCCTGTCAAATTGAGAAAGGAAAGAATCAAAAATTTGGCAAGTATCAGACCTAATCAAACGTGACAAGCTGAAAGAGAGAACTCATAGAGATACAACCAGCTCGGCAGATTTGTTAACATTTGTTACATTCCAAAACAAGTAGGAACATGTTTATCTGAGAATGGGAAGTAATTTACCTCATTGTCCACAAGATCAAACATGTTGTACGAGAACGGAAAGCCTATTAATTTTGCCTTCTTTCCAATCATCAATCTTGCACCAGGAATTGAATCTACTCACGCCTATAAATGGGAGAAGAGACTCCAGACGACAAGACAACCATTTTTTCACTATACACAGAAACACTCGCCAAATCAGACACTCAAATAAATCCCAAATCCAAAAAAAACCTAGAGGACGGAAGGTGGAAGAAAGACGAAGACTTATCTCGTGTTGGTTCTCCGTCCGCGAATAGCCCTTCATCCGCTCCGAAACCCTCATTGTCCCTTCGCGCCCTCAATTCGCCGCCGTCCAAACGTCCTGAGAAAAAAAACATTGAACCGTGAGTTTCACTTTCACTAACATCGTTTTCCTTAATTTGTTTATGTTTATGAATGTAGGATATGAAATAAGGAAGAAATCTTGGAGTAAAACAAGAAGGATCGATCAAAGACGGGAGAAGAAGGTAGAAGGAATCGAGAGAAAGAGGAGATGGGGGAGAGGATCGAACGAAATTGGGGGGGGGGGACTTTTGGGGATTAGGGTTATTTTCGTTTGTTATCTGTTGTAATCATGTGCGTGTATGCCCATCATAAATGTAATGCACCCTCACATCACAGACACACATCACCACCTGATCCAATCACACGGCCCACGTTGCACGTCCACGATGCACCCTTGTACCCGCGTAGCACCTGACCACTCGCCCTTTTTCCAATTAACCCTTAATCCTCCCCTAATTAACCGTTTAAACTTCAACTAAACCATTAATTAATCATTAACCTTTAATTAACCAGTTTATTTATATTAATCTCTTAATCAACCTTTAATTAATAAACCAACTAATAACACCTTATTTAATTTAACCTTTTTTTTCAAAATTAATTTGCTATTTATTTAATCAGCTCCCCTTTTAATTAACTATTTCTTTAAATTACGATTTATTTGATGACAATTTATCCTAGTCACTTAATTAATAATCTCAATTTATTAACTTAATATAATGAAATATATTTTATTCATGTTCTTAATAATATAATCCAAACTCTATTTTTCTAAATAACTCATATTTTATTTACTAATAATAACAACTAAAATTATTTGTTTTTTTTAATAAAAACTATTTCTTAATTTAAGATGACTTCTACTTATTTAATAACAAAAACCCATATATTAATAACTTGTATTCATTTAATTATTCACGAAAAGTCTTTTTAAAATAAAATTTAAATTTTAATATAATTATAAATAAAAACTATTTTATGTAATAAGGAACCTTTTACATAATAACATTTTATAAAATAAACCACTCCACTTTTTCTTTGTAATAAAATAATAACAAGCATCTTATTTATTTAGGAAATTCTTTTATTAGAATTTAATCAATTTGTAACTAAAGAAAGCAACTTATTTAATAACTTTTATTATCTAATTCAAAGTCTTATTTTATAAAACTAATTTTCTCATAAAACCAATTTAATCAATATAACCTTCCCTAGAAAACAAAATGTAACTCTCCCTTAAAAATGATTCAACTAAAATAAATCAACCTCCTCGTAAAACTTAGATCAACCAACACTTATTCAATCGTGCACGCCTACGTCTCCGCATCGATTCCACTCATAATTCACATCACTTGCACTCACTTACGCTTTCGTGCGTCTGTGTATGTTTTATCTATTTTCCCTTTATCATTTCCACAATTTATTTTACAACAATTTACATTGCCGCATTTATCTTATCGCATTCCGTCCAAAGGAAAAACCTACACATGAGTCAACACTTGTGTGTCGTGCACATCATTTGCATCATTCTCCCCTATGATCCTTGATCCCATTCAAGTCGATATTTTAGGACAGATCCTGCCTCATAGGAAGGACCGTTATCCTTTTACAACATAGGAAAACAAAACAACTCAACAACAAATATTCAAACACAATAGAGAAATAGATGTTAATCATCTTAAGCGAGATATAACTCCCACCCCACATCAATACAATCAATATGTAGGGACTTTGCCTTAAGAGAGATAAAGGCGTACTCGTCGATCAACATCCGAGTACTTGAGCCTTTCTCTTAAGACGATGCAAAGACCATTTTCCTACAACTTGTGGCGGTTAAATCTCCCTTAAAATGATAACTCATCTTTTCTCCTAAATTCAATCAACCAACTACCCTAATCTCGTAGGAACTTTGACCACAGTCAAAGAACTCCTTAAACCCTTTAGGGGAACTACAGATACTCTGATTCTACTCCCGTAAGGATATGTAGGCATAAGATGCGATATCTTATCGAGTATACTTAGAATCAAACCCCTAGGTCTTTTACCTTAAGCAGATAAACACTTAGCAATAAATAATATAAAACAAGAGGTTCCTTTAGAGTACTACAGAAACTTAGGATGCTAGCACCTTCCCTAAGTTTAACCAACCCTCGAACCTATAACTCTCTAGCTTGCATTTGCATTGTATTGTGGGAATTTCGATCTTTATCCCTTCCTTTGGACAAATCAAAGTTCGGTTGCAAATGAATAAGATTCAAACTAATCAATAATTTGGTATCCGATTTTCATCGCGACACTCATTCATGCCTTTGAGTTTGATATTGAAATTTTGTGTGCTGGTTGTAGACATGTTATTGATGTTATGTGATTTTTGTTGAGATTTTTAGATGATTCTAAATAGGATTTTGAGATGGTTGTTTAGGAGTGTTCATTGTTGGATCCCTTTGGTGTACCCTTGAGATTTTGGATTTAGTTTGAGCCTTTTGATTTAGGTTTAGTCCCTGATTTTTATACCATAGCTTGTTAAAACATATAGGATAATGTAGTATTTTCCTTATAATTTTTAGGAATGATTTTCCCTTAGTTCCCCATTTCACAAATTGGCCTTAGTGTAGATGATCATTAGAAGGTAACATTTGAGGTTCTTTAGAGATTCAAGTAGGTGAGTGATCTTTCCCTAGGGTTAGTTTCTCTTCCAATTTTCCTTGCTTGATTAGAATCCTCCTTGTGAGCATGATTCCTCCTGTGGAGGAATTCATTGCAATATCATAAAGGGGTTGAGTCCATGAAAGCTCCCTCTAAGGAAGTGGAGTTGGTTGAGTGCCTGCGATAAGTTCCTGTGGAACTTACCTTGCTTCTCATCTCCATTCTCCTAATATTCTCTCATTCATTTCTTTTAGGAACCTTCTTGGGGTAGCATAGTCCCTCCTGTGGGGGGAATGTTGCACATCTTTTGAAGGATCCAAACCTTTAGGATTCCCCCAAATCTCTTTTAGTTGGTTGAGTGTCGGGGATAAGTTCCTGTGGACCTTACCCTGGTCTCCCAACACCCAATTTCTTTCTGTAGGATAAAAGCCTTGTGTGATTACTTGTGGATTGAATCCTTTATTTGTCATAAATCCCTTTCCTCATTCATTGATTGAGTGGTGTGTTGCATTAGGATAATGCATGTTTAGTATCGCCTAAGTATAGAAGCATGAATGCATTAAGAGGTTGAGTGGGTCTCCCTCTGCTTGTTTGCCTTAAGGGTTGAGGTGGTCCTCCCATTGCTTGTATGTTGTTTTCCTTTTCTAACTGACGTATTTGCATAAAGAGGTTGAGTCTGTCTCCCTCTGCTTGTTTGTTTTGTCTGTTTTCTTTTGCTTGATTGCTAAGAAGTTGAGCTTGTCTCCTTCTTATTGTATTGTTGCATTGCATGTATGTTACTTACAGTTATTTCTTTACAGTATTTGCTTTGTATATTTCTGTGTACCATTGCCATGTTCCCTTAGGAACTTTGGCTTCTCTTGTTCAAGAGAAGTTATGACAGACGTTAGGGCTCTGACCAGGCATGACAACATTAGGTAGCTCCCTCCTAACCTCGACCATAGGAAAAATTTGCATGACAACATTAGGACTGTACAGTTTCCCTTTAGTTGTGCCCTCTCTCTTCTCATCTAAAACAACATTAAAAAATGTAATAAAGGCAAGTTAGTACAAGCGCGTTACGAGCCTTAAGCTACTTGGGAAATGATGATTGAGCGGTCTCCCCTCAATCATCTAGGGTATTTAGCATATGTCCTTTGGACGATATGTGACGCATTCGCTCCTAAGTCATAGTCTCTAGAGCTGTACTAACTACAGACAACCATAAAAAATACTTCTTCCGTAAAAAACAGAAAAACAAACTTCAAACCCTTTTGCCCCGTGGGCCCCTAACTCAAGGAAAGCTTTTCTGAAGTAAAAAGTTTTGTTAACTCTCGGTTCTACCACAAACGGTAACGCCTAAGTCTCCAATGGTCGAGCTGCATACACCAACTGTTGGAATTGTCTGTTAACCCTACTCGAAAAAAACAGTTGAACAAACCTGTGTTCCGTAGTTTCCCGAACTACGTTTGCTCTGATCTTTTGCACCGTGTGAAAGTACGTAAGCACGAGATGCGATATCTCGGCGAGCAACCTTCCCCCGTAACCCGTAGTTAGGTGAACTACGTTGACTCTGATTTCTCGTTCTAGACGGGAATACGTAGGCATATAACTGCTATGTTCTGCTGAGTCATTTTCTTTTCTTTTCAGACCAGACTTTTAGCGTAGATAGATATAACCAACCCGTCAGATAAACACAACAAGCATGGATCCTATCGAGTACGATGGACGTGACGGGTGCTAATACCTTCCCTTTGCGTAACCGACTCCCGAATCCAGACATTGGTTGCGATGACCTTGTCTTATACCTTTTTGTCAGGTTTTTCCGATCATTTCCTTTCCCGTTCTGAGGGATAAATAACGAAAGGTGGCGACTCTTCTGTTTTGCCGGCACCTCGTTTTTCGCAGTAGCGACAGCTGGCGACTCTGCTGGGGAATAAATTTTTGCTGGGGACTTTTCCCATCCCCTATGCTGAGACCGTTTCCCATCCCCTATGCGAGTCAATCCTAGCGCTTGCGTGTTTATCTGTTGGGTTTGCATTTATTTATTGCATTTTACTTTCCGCATTTTATTTTTAGTATGATATTATTACTATTGTGCTGTTGTGGGAAGGGTACTCTGATGAGTGATAAGCCATACCCAGGCTTGAGTATGTACATAGCTTTAGAAGCAGATTTGTGGTGAACCTGTATGTTAGGCATGCACTAGTTCTCACGAAATCTGCACTCAGACGAGATTCTTTGAGATGATTTCCATTTCCAGCCCAGTGGGCCGTTGAAAGGATTTCAGATCTAAGGATTGTCGACTCTGGGAACCGATCATTTGTGACTCAGCTAAGTGAGGCCGCTTCAAGAGATGATGATGCCACACCTTCTGGGTATCGTATCATTGTTTCTTGAAAGTCTGTAACGCTGATGAACGCATAGGATGCCATATCTTTGTCAGTGATTAGGTCCATACTAGTGAGCAGGGTCGGGTTATTGCAGGAAACCTTAACCATCATACTACCTGGTTTTCTTGACAGTAAATTAGTGGCGTTGGTACTAGAGGGTTCTCATTGTCAGAGATATGGTTGTTCTCGACTGTGCATAATTGTTGGTCCTCTTCAGGGTTGTATTATCAGAGCAGTGTTGTGATTGTGTTGAAACAGAGCCTCGGTCTCCTCAGCAGCACAATCTTGATCCCCTATTGCATGATTGCATTTTGCATTTTGCATACTCATCTGCATATCATTAACGGGTGTCTGTGTTGTAGGTGCATATACTATCCCCCGGTTCCAGTATTCTTGCCCGTTGTTTGCTAGCATGGGATCATTGAAGAAGAATGTGGCTTAAAAGTTCCCTACCCCAGATGTTACTTTGCTGCTTAGTTTTGTCGGGGGGAGAAATCTCCCTAAAGCACAGACACGCGTTTGCATTTGCATGAATCATTTGCATGACAGGTACTTTGAGCTGTTTCCTAACCCTCTATTGACGCAGGTTTCAGGATTGCCGACCAGCGAATTTATCACTACTCTACCAGAAGTAACTGCAAGAAAGCTATGGAGCAGGTATAAACTGAGATGCAGGAGATGCGCGACAGGATGACGCAGTTCATGCAAGTGATGGAAACTGTGGCCAAGGGGCAAGAGCAGCTTTAGACTCTGGTGCAACCTCTGATTGCACGAGTCGATGGTAACGGTGTGCTACATGGCGGGGTTGCCACTAATCCTTCTCAGGTCGGGACTCCTCGAGCAGATGCCGTACCGGTGGTCATTCTCAATACTGAGGAGAACGGTAATGGAGCTGGAAATGGGAATTTGACTGGTAATGGTAATGGGCATGTGAAAACCAACGGAAATGTTGGAGCTAGAAACATGGGTTTCAATGTGGGAGCTGGAAATGCTGGGTTTAATGTTGGTGCTGGTTTTGGTGGTGCCAATCAGGGCTTTGGATATACAGGTTTTGGCAATGCAAGCAACAACGGTTTCTGAATGGGTGCCTACAATGTTGGCTTTGGGCCAGGTGCTGCTAATCAGGGTTTTGGTAATATGGGGTATGGTCCCAGGTTCAATCAAAATGGCTTTGATCCTAATGCTACTTACGCTGGGTATGATAATGAGGATCCTCACTGGGGCGAGAATCGTCAAGAAGATGCTTTCCCTCCGCCAGGCAGGGATCTTAAGATGCCCACTAACAATGACCGAAGGTTCAGGATGTTGGAGGAACAAATGAAAAATCTTGCTAATCAGAATTCCATAGGGTTGGACGTGGCTAATATGGGGTTGGTTCCTGGCTTGAGGGTTCCACTCAAGTTCAAAGCGCCCACTTTCGACAAGTATAAGGGGGATACTTGCCCAAGAGTTCACGTGCGGTCTTATTATCGGAGAATGTCCGCCTATTCTGATGACGAAAAGATGCTGATGCATTTTTTCCAAGATAGCTTGTCGGGACCATCATTGGAATGGTATATGGGGTTAGAGTCTACTCAGGTTGGTAGATGGAAGGAGTTGGCGGAAGCCTTTGTAAAGCATTACCAATATAACAACCACCTTGCGCCGAACAGGGTCCAACTCCAAAATCTTTCTCAGAAGAATGACGAGAGTTTTAAAGAGTACGCCCAGAGGTGGCGTGAGTTGGCAGCCAGGGTGCACCCTGTCGCTTCCGCAAAAATAAGGTGCCGACAAAACAGAAGAGTCACCACCTTTCGTTATTTATCCCTCAGAGCGGGAAAGGAAACGATCGAAAAAACCTGACAAAAAGGTATAAGACAAGGTCATCGCAACCGTCGTCTGGGTTCGGGAGTAGGTTACGCAAGGGGAAGGTATTAGCACCCCTCACGTCCGTCGTACTCGACGGGATCCACGCTTGTTGGGTTTACTGGACGGGTTGGTTTTATCTATCTACCTATCAAGGCTGGTCTGAAAATGAAAGAAAATGACTCGGAAAAGCGTCGCACTTTATGCCTACGTATTCTCATCAGAGAATGAGAAATCAAAGTCAACGTAGTTCGAGCAACTACGGGTTACGGGGAAGGTGGCTCGCCAATACATCAGTATTGTGCCTACGTACTCTCAACAGGTATGAGAGATCAAAGCTTACGTAGTTCGGGGTAATACGGATTACGGGGATTCAGATTCATCTGTTTTATCGAGTAGGGTTAAACAGCAGTTCCAGCCGCTAGAGACAGAGCCTGTTTGCGGTGGCGTTGAAGTTTAACGACACTCTTTTCTTCAGAAAAGCTTCCTTTGAATTACGGGCCCACGGGGCAAAAAAGGTTTGAAGTTTGTTTTCTGTCTTTTACGAAAGAACTGTTTTTTATGGTTGTTTGCAATTTCAATCGCACTAAAGACTATGACCTGAGAATGAATGCGTCGCATGTCACCCAAAGGGTACCATACTAAACATCCAGACTGTTGAAAAGAAGCTCTCCAACAATCCTTTATCCGATAGCTTAAGGCTCGTAACGTACGAAAGAAATCATTCATGATTGCTGTATCTTAAGCTGTTTTGAGATGAGAAGGGAGAACAGGCTCAACTAAGGGGAGACTATCAAGTCCTACTGTTGTCATGCCAAGGATTCATCCTATGGTGGAGGTTTGAAACAGGGAACTCTTAGAAGTTATCATGCATAGGTTTCAACCTAAAGTTCTAATCATCACTTCCTTATCAAAGGAAGTGAGATTCCTAGAGGATCATGTCAATGATAAACAGAAACAGATAAAGCATCAACTTAAACAGTAAACAGATATACAGTAAAATGCATGCAATGCAAGTGAGGGAGGAAATGTGTGTGGGGCATCAGCCTCCACAAGCTCATCTCAACCTCAAGCCATATATGAATAACTGCAATCATACAGAAGAAGCATGCTATCAAGCAGAATATAAGTGACTGTAATCATACAGAAGAAATGAAATAAAATGCTATCAAGCAAACACAAACCACATAGGCAAGGGAGCTGGGCTCTACCGAATACCCGCAAGCAAAGCCATACAGTAAAAATACAAGCAGAGGGAGCAACTCAACCTCTAGTGCAATCATGCTCCTAGCTTAAAGTCAGTCTAGATATGAACTTATTCTAATGCATCAAGAAAACCAAACAAGTCACATCAATACAGAAACGAAAACAGACAGGAAAGAAAGCAGATCAACCCCTCTTTCAATTTCAAGCTTCAACTCTTCTGACAGCAACTCAGTCTTCAGACTTCAATCACCCTTCCAGGCTATCATCATCTTGCTTCTCCAAGGTTCTAACACATCAAACATAAGTGTCAACTTATCCTCTTTAAGCCTCAGCTCTAAAACAAACTCCACCTTCAGGCTTCAATCCCAATTGCAAGTATCAACTTGTTCCCTCTCCAAGCCTCAGCTCTTCAGTCACTTCCACCCTCAGGCTTCACTCCTAACTACAAGTATCAACTTGATTCCTTCAGGCTCTCCAAGCATCAGCGTAAGTGTCAACTTCCTTTACTCCTCAAGCTTCAGCTCTCCACTTAATCTCAATTGAATCCTCTTCATAAGTATCAACTTAGTCTTCAAGCTTCAGCTCTCTTTGCTTCACCAGTATCAACTTGGTCTTCTTCATCTACCAGCTTCAGCTTCTCAGAGTAGTCTTCAAACACAAAGAAGTATCAACTCCATCCTCCAATATTCTTCAATTAAGGAACTCCATCCTCTAATCAAGGGATAAAGATGCATCTATCAAGAGCAAAGTTGGGATGCTTGGTAGCAGAGTGAAGACCAAAGGTCACCACTGAGCATCCTGTCATCAGAGAAAGAGACCCTCAAAGGTTCTACCAATTTGCAAAGAACCACACATCCTACCAAAGGAGGGATGAGGCCTTTACAAGGGACCTTACATCATAGGGAAGAATGGAAGTGATCAACATCATCCATGTTTTTGAAGGAAGAACATCTATCTAGAAGCTCTGCCTACAAAACCCTAATTTTAGCCTAATCAGGACTACACCACAAGAAGGGAAGATCTTCAAATCCAAGACTCTTCAAGCAATCCAATGCATCTTCAACTTGCCTTCAACATCATCCAAGAACAAGCAAAGCAAAACCCTAATCTAAGGGAACTAAAGATGTTAATCTAGTTGAGTTAGTGCCTTAGAATCATCTAAAACTAACACCTAAACTAAGATCAATCAAAAATAGGAAACTATCCTATAAAATTCTACAAATATTCCTAAGGGATTCTAATTCAATTAAGAATGCCTCATACAAAAACCAGGGACTAAGTCATCTATTAAGTCCTAAAATTAAAATCTAAACCATAAGGTATCAACCATAAACCCTAAAAATGGAGCTTCTAAAGATTTCAACCTAAACTACCACCTATGTTCATCAAAAAAATGTGAGAAAATTCTATGGAGAGCATGCATATCTATGCTAACTACTCACAAAAAATCAGGATCAAAATCATCACCACATGGTCACACAAAATTCCACAAAATCAAGTATCAAACATAACTATTTTAATATCAATTAAAATATTAAAATTCCCATAAAATCAGAAAATGCATGAAATAAAAATATTTTTTACCTAAAAAATACTAGACTCAATCATGAATATAATTCAAAAAGAATGGGGTCAATTGGATTAATTTTCCATTTTTTATGATTTTAACAAGAACCATGTATAAAATGAAACAAATAAAGAAAATTGAAATAAAATAACCAAACGCATGGTGCAGATAGCAATGACAATCAGTTCATTTGGGAGATTGGGCCATGAGGGGGGGTGCTGATATCAATCTTTGCATTAAGCCCAGAACCACAAATAAATGAAACGCTGCGTTCCATTTAGTTCAGACCCTACACAAATTGAGAAGCTCGCATGGCCGTTGGATGAGGGTCCTAGTCCAAGTCAAACCTTGATCTGATGGCTATCAAGTCATCTTCTCCAATTCAAACCTCTGAAACTCAGGTCACCTGTGCGCCCAAAACCACCGCCGGTGACTTTCTCCGGTCACCATTCCACAACCCTAGTTCAACATAGAGTCCACCATAGACCACGATCCCTTAATGAAACATGTCCCAAATTCCCTCACGAATTCATTCATGCCCTTAATTCTCTCTGGAACCTCAAGATTCACAAGAACCAACTCTCAACCGAAAATGGTAACATCCCTAATTGGTCACTAATTCTCAAACTAACTATCTGAAAACCTTCCTACACCGTTCTACAATGCATCTAACACCCTAATTCGTATTGATTCTACCTAATTCATGCTGGAGGAAGAAGTTTACATACCTGTCAATTCTTGATGAACAGATGCACTAAACCTTCAAATCAAGCTCTCCAACCTTCCAAACACGATCAATGGATCATTTCCTTACTTCTGTATGCAATAGAACTGGTTGAAAACTCCTGAAACTTGAAACCCGATGGTGAGTTGCAGGTGGAAAAATCTGAGCTCAAGAACACCAATCAGCCACGGATTCCTCTTGATTATGATCTGGAATCAATCCCTAGCATCCATGGAAGAGATTGCAATCAAGAAAATGGATGGAAAGTGAAGAAATTGGTGAAACCGAATTCAGTTGCAAGCAATGAAATCTCAATCTCAATCTCTGCTCTCTCCTTCAATCATCACCAACCTTTCATCTGAACCTCTTCTACTCAATATATAGAACATGTGTGGATGGTCTAGAACCCTCTAGATCCTTCTAATGAGAAATCCAATCTCTCATGTCATGAGAATTTCAACCATATGCCATGGTATGCATAGTTCTGTTTGCAGCTTGAAATCCATCACATTCTCTCCCAATTTCTCCTCTAGTGACATTTTGGAAGTGTTTTGCTTGCAAGGGGCTTTGGTTGTGCCTTGATTCTAGGTTTTGCAAATGTTACTTAAGATGTAAGTAACTACTTTTCAAAGCAAGTCCACAAATTGAACTTCAAATCAAAATTGTGGCTAAACCAATGTTCTTAAAATGCTTTTTAGAGTCAAAATGACCTATTACATGCTTTGGTTTGGATGTGTAGATCAAAAATATCAATTTCCAATTTTGGTTCATTTAACTTATACCCTTATTTTAGGTCATTTTTGCAACTTTGAGCTACAAGCCTTTCCATCATCTCATGACCTCTTTAATAGCCTTAAAACATCATTTTGAACAAGTTTGATGTTGAACATTTTCTCATTTGAAGCTTGGAAATAGGAGTTATGGCCTTATGGTTGAAATGACCTGTAATCTCCAAATGACCAAAATGCCCTTGACTTGTCAAAGCCATAACTTGAGTTCTACAAATCCTATCAAGGACTTCTAGTACTCTATAGAAATCTAAGAGAATAAGGAACACCATTCATGTTGACCAAAAGTTCATAGGAATCATCCTTCTAGGGTAAAAGTTTGATGCAAGTTGGGTAACTTTCAAGCTCCCAAATCCACAGACCTCAGATGACCTGTAACTTGTCAAAGTCATAACTTGAATTCCACAAATCCTATCAAGGACTTATAGTACTCAAATTAAATCTAAGACCATGCTCTACAACATTCATGTTGGGGGCAAGATGAGATGGCAATCACATCTTGAGCTAAACTGCCTTGAAGATAGGGGTCAAACTAGGGGATTTTACACTGTCAAGCCTTAGAAACCCTAGCTTGAAACTTCTCAAACTCTTCAATCATGATGAGTTAACCTTGGAATCATCCTTATAACATCTCAATGTATCCATCCATGGTCACATGTCTCTTGAATTAAGTCTCAACCTTCTTCAATTCATCAGTTGACTTAGGGTTGACCCAGTCAAACCCTAACTGCACCAATCATGGCTGAGGCTTCTTAATCTTGCACAATGACCTGTCTAGGCCTCAAAGTGATCTTCAACACTTCTCATGAGCTCTCTCAAGACCTCAAGTCCATCTTCATGGCTTCAGAATCATCTGATGTTCCCATAACTCTCAAGTTAGGAGACACACCCTCTTGGTTTCAACCACTCTCTCTGAGGATCTTTTAAATTCTCTGACAAGGATATCAACCCTTGAGCATTTGAATAAGCTTCTTAGCTAGCTTCGAGGTCTTGTGTAGCTCTTGATTGGTAATCATACCTCTTGATCTCCTGCACATAAGTCAATGAAATGCAAATGATAATGCTAATGTGAATGAAATGAAACATAAGCTAGGTAAAGAAAAGTTGGTCAAATTTTGGGGTGCAACAGCTGCCCCTATTCAAACGGCTTGGACCTGACTGGGTGAGAAGCGAATGACTCTCAACCAATCAAGGTAAAAGACGGTTGAGAACTAACAAACCCGGAAATTTGCCAACTGCACGAGTACACAGTACTCTGATGGGAACAAACATTCGAAAACTGAAATATTAGTTGCACGACAACTAGCTGGGGAATTGGTCACACGACAACCGGTGATACATGGTCGATCATGCCGTCAGGCATCAGGATTCCTCGGGACTCCTCAGGTCAACCATCACGTTGATCATGCCATCGGGCATTCAAAGAAATCTTTGGGCGTTAGCCGAACTTCGTCAGTAAGTCGGGAATAGGATTTTCGGTCAATCATGAACCAATTGGGGATATCCAACTTCTACCATCAGGCACTCCGCATCGGCTGAGAGAACTGCTTTGTCAATACGGTTGGACTTCAATCATCAAGTCTTCAAGGGAAGTCTCAACTTCGCTATTCAGGAACCTGCTAGGGATGACACATCTCCGCTTGGGATTCTGGAGAACTATCAAGTAACTCTGCTTCGGGGATCTGGAAATTATTCTGGGAAAATAAACTCAGCTGAGAACCTCAAGAATCATCTTGAACGAATAACTTCGTCGGGGGCTTCAAGAATCATCCTAAACCAACAACTCTGCAGGAGATTTCAGGAATCATCCTGAGCAAACACTCTGCCGCGGACTCTAAGCGTCAACTTGAGCAACCCACTCTTGCGACTTCACTGGGGATTTTAAGAATCATCTTAAACGAGCGCCTTCGCTGGAGAATTCAAGAATCATCTTGGGCAAACGACTTTCGCTGGGGAATTCAAGAATCATCTTGAGCAAGCGACTCTGCGGAGGAACACCTGCAAAACAAGAACGGTAACGACCTAGCTCATGCTTCATGTGTGTATGCTTTGACAATGGCGTAATGCTCCACACGGTGGAAATGCTACACGTTTTTTTAGGTAAATGCTATGCAATCATGCAAGATGCTATGACCCCATCAACAAAATAAATGTTGAAGGGAGCATCCTTGTAACACCCCCTTCTATACCCCAAATAAATGCATATAAAACAATTAAGCACATACCAATTATCAGAGTAAAAATTTTAGGATAAGGTATAAAGGAAGAATGTCACAATTTCACCAACAAAACTCTTTAACGTTTTGCTCCATAAAATATGTAACATTTTCGTAGTTTTAGAAATCACATTTCAACATTTAATTTAAGCGGAAGATAACATCATTTAATCAGTTCCAAAATATTAATCCACGTACACACGAGTTAATCCGAATTGATACATCATATCAGTTAGGTTACACAATCACATCAACGGATACATCGCAATGTATCACAAAAGAATGACTATACTAGTCTAACTACCCGGTGTTACATATCAGAGCAGCAGACTCAAAAGAATGAAGAATACTTCACAAAAGGGACTCCAGCATCCTAATCTGCAATGCCTCGTAGAGCATTATAAAACAGCAGAAGGGTGAGAAATATAACCATAATAATCAAAGCATAAGATTACATATATAGGTAATCATGTAACACATATTCACATTTCTCACCACACTTCATTCCCATAATCATAATTATATCATGCTCACATATATCAACATTATGAACATTCGCAAGCACATCCCTTCATGCTTAATTTCACAATCATTCACAAGCACATTTATACAACAACAATATTATGCAATGTGACTCAACATATCCAATGCAACTCAATGCTATGCGGTACCGACTCTCGTTATCCTTTTTCGGTTTTCACTCTAAACCGGGTCCACCCTTCTAGACCGATAACTCGTTATCATTTTTTGGTTTTTACTTTAAACCGGGTCCACCCTGTTGCATTTGATACGAAGGGTGCTCAAGCTACTCAAAAGCTCCTACAGAAAGGAAAGGGAAACCCTAAAAACTATAGCTGAGAAACAGGGGAATCTACCTACTGCTACCACACCTGGTTGACCATCCTAATGTCTATCATAACAACTCCGCAGCGGGGAAGTCAGAGCTCCTAAGGGATCATGGCAACAGGACTAAACCACAAACAAGAAACTGCAACGTAAATGAATACTGAAAAATATGCATGAATGCAACAACTAGACAAACAAGGCACAGAGGCCACAAACCACAAAGGCAAGGGAGCTCAGCTCTACCAAATACCAACAAGCAAAGCCACGCAATAACAAACAAGCAGAAGGAGGACCACCTCAACTTCTTATGCACACAAAGTCTACTTCTAAGATGCACCTATTCAGAACTATCTGGATGAACACCTAAGTCTAATGCAACACAATATCACACAAGTCAAACAACACAAAGAGACTAACCCTGAGCAGGGCCTCAAACAAACCTGAAACAATCTCCTAATCTATCTCTAAACAAAACTCTATACAACACCCTAAGCAGGGATCTAAGCAACAACTCTAATCAAAACCCTAAGCAAGGATCTAAACAAACTCCTAGGCAAGAGGAATCAATCCCATTCTCCAAGCTTCAGAACAAGCTTACCAGAGAAAGGAAGCTAAGCAGACAAGCTCATAGTGCTTTCCTCAGGAAAGTACCAGGAGATTACTACTCAGGAGTCATATCCTATGCGGCTCGACAACTGTGATCAGTTTACATCCCTCCTCAGGAGAGATTAAACTCACATGAAGGCTCCGGCGTCACTGGATATTTGGGAAAGAACCTATATGCACTAAGGGAACTAAGTGAGCAGACTCCTAGGACTTTCCTCAGGAAAGTACTAGGAGGCTAACACTTAGGAATCATATCCTACGTGGCTCAACAACTGTGATTAGTTTACATTCCTCCTCAGGAGAAATTAAACTCACAAGTCGGCTCCTACATCACTGGATACTTACGAAATCCTAGACAAACTACTGGAACTAAGTGAATAGACCCATAGGACCTTCCTCAGGAAAGTGCTAGGAGGCTTCCACTTAGGAATCGTATCCCATGTGGCTCAACAATATGTGATCAGTTTATATTCCTCCTCAGGAGAAATTAAACTCACATGTCGGCTCCGACATCATTGGATACTTACGAAAGAGGTGAGAAGGAAGGATGAAAGTCATTCATAGTGCCTTCCTCAGGAACGTACCACAAGCTCCTTTCAAACTTCAGGATCTCGAACCTCACAAACAGACAACAAGCTCCTAGACTAAGCCTCAAACTACTGCATCCTTGCAAGCTCCAACAGGACCTCCATCAGCTCCCACCTTCAGGAAGAACCCACAGGCCAACAAGCCACAGGAGACTATCTCTGAAGTTCAACCACAGTTGAACTTCAAAGTCAGAAGTCATCAAGACTTCCCCTATCTTCAGGCTCAGACAAAACACAGCAGAACACCCTACAAAAAATCTATCAAAAATCTAATGGGAGACCTACATGGCTCTAGGGTAACATACTAAAAAATCAGAACAAAATTCAACACCAGATGAAAGAAATAAAATCAGCAACACAGATATATCCACAAACCAATTATTCAAACATCAATAACAGTGGAAAAAATGCAATTAAAATGAAAATGCATGATTGAGCTAATATTTTTGCACTATAAAATTCTACACCGAATCACGAGTCTACAGAAAAAAGAACGGAATTATTCGACTAAATCTACCATTTTTTATGAATTTTCTAATGATATGCATGCATTAAAAATATAAAAAAAACATCAATTAATATGGAAAATATGCAAAAAATAGGAAATAAAAACAAAATGACTTTTTATTTTTATTTAATTTTCCTAACATTTTCATGAGATGGATGGAAAAAGAATTATTAAAAAACCACAATTATTTACATTTATTATGAATTTCTAACTATTAAAATATAAAAGAATATCAAAATCTAAAAGAAAATGACATGGGGGTCTAAACAGCAATGGTTCTATAAGGGATTCTACATTGGGCCCTGATTGGGGGTGCCAATGGCAATGGGACGCAGGCCCATGATTAATATCCAAAAACAATAAAACAAACTGAACTGGAGCGCAGGGGGTGTCACATTAGCAATTTTTCAGTTGGTTTCATTACTGGGCTTACGCCCAGGGGGTGCAGGAAGTAAATTGGGGCCTAAGGCCCAACTCACTCTCTCAGACTCTCACGCTAAGGGGGTGATTGAGTAATTGATGTGGGTGCGTTAGTAAAACGCTTGGGCCTAAGCCCAGTCCAAACAAACCCTAATCCAGAACGAACCCTAACAAAACTATCTTCCCCTTAGCCTAACTCTGGCACTGTTCCTCTAAACACCTAGCGCCGTCCATCATCTTCTTCCTCGCCCTCACGCTCTGCAACTCCCCTCAGCCTTAAACACATTTCATCAAATCTCCACAAACCAACCCTAATCGCCATCATGCAATTAACAGAACTCACTAACACCAGAAACCCTAACCTAAACATCTCAGGAACTACATCTACCACGCACGCACGTAAGGGAAGAAATTAGGCACCTGGAAAAGCGAATGGCACTTGGAACTTGTTGAAGATCTTGAAGGCGTTACGTTGAAGCTCTCGCGTTGAGATATTACTGGAGATTTCTGGAGAACTTCCTTGAGGATTGAACGCGGATGGTGTTTTCTGGGGAATCTTGCTTGGAGATGAACTAATATCTGAGGATGATTCTGGAAATCTGGGAAAAGATGATAGCGTTCTGGAGATTTTGATGAAGCTTGATGATGCTTGAAGTTGTTCTGAAAAGATCTTGAAGATTGATGTATTTCTGGGAAAAATGGACGAAGATTGACGTATTTCTGGGAAAAAATGGATGAAGGTCTGTGATTCTGGAAACGATCTGGAGAACGTGGCGGAGATGGATGAATCAATGGTTAGATCTGGAAATTTCTTGGCGTTTTTCTGGGTTTGACGGTGGCCGGAGTGATTCAGGCGCGGCGGTGGTGATAGCAAGAAGATGAAGATAGGAGGGAGATGTTGAAGGCGACCGGATTCTGGGGATATTGGAGTTCACCGGCGAAGGTTATGGCGGTCGCCGGCCATGCAAGCCGGCCGGTGACGTTCTCCGGTGAGAGGTTATGGGGGAGACACGTGGTGGCCGTTGCACAGAGTGAGAGAGAGTGGTGGGGACAGGTGTGTAACACGTGTGAGACTCTGGGAGAATTCTGAGTGGTGGTGGCGTAATCAATGCAAGACGTGTGGGGCCCTCGCATGGCCAACACGTGGCGTGCTATTTATTACACTGAAGTTGCTGGGGCCTTCCAGAAGCTTCTGGAGCAGACTGGACATGCGGACCTTTTCTGGCTCATTTTTTGTTTGGACTTTTTTGCTGATGAGAATTGGGCCTCAAAAATTGGACCCTGGCCCAATACGAAAAATGCATAAAAACTGTAAAAAAAAAAACTGCAAAAAAACAAAACAATTAAACCTAATCTAATTATATCTAATCTGAACAATTAACCTAATTAACTCTAAAAAACTCAATTAATCCTAATTAAACTCTAAAATGATTAAAAGTCTAACTAATTCTATATTATACTAATTAAATCTAAAAAATCAATTAACCTCTAATTAACTCTAAAAATCCAATTAATCCTAATTAAACTCTAAAAAATGATTAAAGTCTAATTAATTCTATATCTCTACTAACTCTATTAAACTTCTAATATTATTTAATATCTACTAAAAATCTATTATTATTAAAAAAGAAAAACTATATTATTTAAAAAACAATTAATTCCTATTAACCCTAATTTGTCACTCTATTTAATATGCTAAGAGAAAATTCACTAATATCCTAAAAATGATAAAAGCTATTTAAATTCTATTAAAATTCTACAAATGATTAAAATCTATTTAAAATATCCTATAAAATTCTAAAAATGCAGATGAATGCAAAAATGACCCCCATAAAAGCGCACGAGACCAGATCGAATCGAACGGAGATCCCCGGGCATCAGAATATCCCCAAAATCACTGAAAAATCACCGAGGAGCGCACAATTTCCCGAAAATAAAACCCTGGTAATCTGGACTGGATCTGCCATATCTGATAGACAAAAATCAAGCTGTAAACTCTGATATCCCCTGCTTGTGCACAAAAATCATCTGTCTGAGCTGTGAATATGAATTTAAACCATGAGTCAAATGGGAGAACCGGTTGGTCAAATTTTAGGGTGCAACAGCTGCCCCTATTCAAGCGACTTGGACCTGAAGGGTTTGAAGAGCGCTCAGCCTTCAAACATTCAGAGGTACGAGACGGTTGAATACAAATAAAACCCGAAAATTTGCCAACCGCGAGCATATACTGTCAACTGCTTGGAGAATAAAGTCCAGAAAACCGAGTCCAGCTATTGCGGCACCAAACTGATTGATCATCTGATAAAGAACTCCTGATTGAATACCCGTTGCTTGTGATACCCCATGTAACAAAACTCTGAGGGCTACAACAAAATACCTGATCCTTTCACATTGCCTACTGATGGGCAGGAAGAGAAATATACTCACATCGTCCAAAGATGGACGGGAAGATACCCTGATTGAATACTCACCTCGTCTAATGATAGACGGAAAGACAACATTAATTAATGAATCAATCAATATTCTCATCGTCTAAGGGTAGACGGGATCATCCTGATTGATGAACAAATCATTATCCACATCGTCTAAGGGTAGACGGTATCATCCTGATTGATGAACAACTCATTATTCTCATCGTCTAAGGGTAGACGGTATCATCCTGATTGATGAACAAATCATTATTCTCATCGTCTAAGGGTAGACGGTATCATCCTGATTGATGAACAACTCATTATTCTCATCGTCTAAGGGTAGACGGTATCATCCTGATTGATGAACAACTCATTATTCTCATCGTCTAAGGGTAGACGGTATCATCCTGATTGATGAACAACTCATTATTCTCATCGTCTAAGGGTAGACGGAAAGAAATAATCTCTGAATTCACGCTGTCTACTGACAGACGGGAGAAAACCTTAATCTCCATTCTCACATCATCTAAGGATAGACGGAAAGACACCAGAATCTCCATGCACACATCGTCTAAAGATAGACGGGAAGTCACCATAACGCAATTCAACACCATCCTTTGAATTTCAGAATCCTTCTGTCTACGGGAATTGATGGAAAGATCAATATCTTTGAAGGGGCCACATCGTCAGTATGGACTAACGGGAAGAAAAACCACCTTTTAAGAAACATGTCGTCAATAAGAATCGACAATCATGCAAACTGAACATTCTTCGAAGAGCCTCGTCATCAATAGGGATTGATGGTCAGAAAAGTCCCTCTTAAACGTCATCTCATCCAATAACCAGAAAGAGAACCGATATTCGAAATCATTTTGAAACCCCTCAACAACTAAGGATAGCCGGAGAAGACTCGCTGGGGAAACACCTCATCATATGTATGATCCGGCAATAAGAAACCCGCTGAACAGTAGCTCGAAACTTCACATCGTCTACTGATAGACGGAAAGAAAAGCATATCCTGGGAGAAACCCCTTCTTGAAATCTTACTGCGATCACCCGCAACTTCACATCGTCTATGGATAGACGGAAAGAAAACCACATTCGTACTCCAGACGTCGGAGAAATCCATTCGTTGGAGGAACACATCGCCAATATGAATTGACGGGAAGAAAAGCTTGTCAACATCAGATGACTGACTGATCAAAGCATAATCGCTGTATGATCTGAGATACAAATAATCCGCTGAACTGTCTGAATACTGTTGCTGGATAAATGCCCCTGATCACAGAGTAATTCACGTGCCATATGAAGCTGATAGAAAACCTGACTTACGCTTTGTATGCCTATGCAAATGCTTTAATCTTTCTACAGCGTAATGCTCCATTCTAGATGGAAATGCTACGCATTTTGACAATGATATGCAGGTATGATGCAAATATGATGCATGCAATATGTTAGCAGGCTCGAGCTGCCGGAGAAGGCCGGGTACAGAAAACCACTTCAGCAAAATAAATGCTGAAGGCGAGGCCAACTTTGCTGGGGATAACCCGGATATCACTGAATCGTCCTAGCAAAATAAATGCTGGGAGAGTGAAATCAACCCTGCTGGGGATACCGGGAACTTAACCGAACACCTCGACGGAGTAATACCCTGCTGGGGAATGTAATTCCATTGTAAAATAGCAGACGTGCTGAATATGATTGGACTTCTCTGGGAATAGCTTACCCATACCAATGACCAATTGGACTTTGCTGGAGAAAATGGAGGGAGTCCTCCCGCGTACTGACGAAGCTCGGATCTGGAAATTGATGCACCAACACGGATGGTCTTCACAGTAATCGCAAACTTGGATTTGAGCTCTTAAGCCATCTTACTGGATCAGGTACACCTGACGCTGGAAAATATTCTTCCTGAATACACAGCCTTGAAGAGTCAAGGGATGGTGACACGACCTCCCGCATTCATCTTCGCTCTCGAAAATCGACTGCATCTGCTCGAATAACTCGGAATGACCCTGTAGGTACGGAGAACAACAATCCTTTTGCTTCTGATATGCCTCAGCCTACGGGACCTCTGTGGGGATAGCCCTTGAAAGAGAATCTGCAAATTTGTTCCTTGATGGCCTGATACAACATGCCTCAGCGTTCTGAACTCCTGAGAGATACTTCACCTTGAATGCTTCTCGCGCAATCTTTGCGTGCTTAAGATGGTCTGCTCCTGACTGCAATGACCTTGCCTCGATTATCTGATTCAGAGTAGCGCTCTTGACCGTATTCGCCTGAATCTCAACCTGATTGCCCCAGAATAACTGTCTTCGAAAGGCTGACCTGACTGGGGGATCACAGTAAAAGCTTGCCCCTGCCCTCGGAACCTTCGGGCGTTCTGTGTTCTATCTTGACCATACTTTCCATTGTAGGAAGCTTTTCTGCTGTCAAGCGCTTACTCGCAAGTAAAACAAGTTGTTATGCATAAAAGATGTATTAATGCAACACATATGACAGCTTTGACATCCAATCCGTTCACGGGGAAAAAGGAAAAACAGTTTATGGCATATGATGCACAAAACATTTATCAACATCAGTATCAACATGGTAAGAGGAACCTTAGGAGTCAGAATCGACACGACCTTTACCGGAGTATGCTTTCGAAACAACCTGCTTCAATTAGGACTTTTGAAGGTTGTAACGTGGTCAGGTTCATGGTTTTGAAAGAAAGGATAAAGGCTCAAAGTTTACTTTAACCCACCCATTCTCCTTGATGTTCTCCCATCCTACGTTCAGCTAATTCGACCTTAGCTCTCACCTCTCAGAGGCTGAAAGAAAATAGGAATGATAGTTCGAGAAACTTTTGGATTTTGGAGTGACAGTCACTCACTTTTCGTCTTTGACATTTGTGGTCACACGACTTGTATTTTCATCGAGGATTTTTCTTTTGATCCTTTTCACTTTTTCTTTTCATATCCCTAACTTTTGCCTGGACTGACTCCTTTTGAGTTTCTTTGGATTTTTTAGTCCAGCGGGATGCCCTCATTTTTGCCTAAGTCATCTGTTTTGAAATTTTCTTGACTTAGCGGGCTTTTGATTCTTTTTCTTTCATTTTTTTCCTTTCGAACAAGTCGTGTGACACTGGTTGCCTGAATCTTTGGGAATGATGTGGCTATCCCACTCTTGATTGAACCACTGTGGTCTTTTAGGTACGACCTCTAGGGGTGTGATTGATCCTCGAACGGACACTCCTTTTGCAATTTGGACGCTCGGTCAAATTAGCTAACACCTACCCTGCCCCAGGTTAAGATTGAGGGTTTTTTCGTTCACAGAAAGAAACTCCTACTACAAGGCTCAAAGGGGTTGACAAGGGATTATCTTCCTTATATCTCCGGTGTTTAAGGATTTGAAACAATGCCTGTACATCATCAACAGGTGCTATTTCAAAAGCATACAATATCGGTATTTGCATGTCGGTCATTTTCGTCATCCTCCCCAAATTCTACTTAACCAAGTGTTGGACATTTGCAAAACAGTTAGTGAACACGAATGGATTCAATCAAAACATGCACATTTATTTCATTATCATCAATTGAAATGGAAACAACAAGTTTTACAAACAAGTTTACAAATTCAAACAGGAAAGCAATTACAAATGCCAAGAAATGACAAGCTAAAACAAAGAAAATATGCTAGCTCCCGAGGACTGGGCTTTTGCATCTACCCTGCTGCTGAACCAGCTATCTTTATTAGAGGTAACCCGATGCTGTCTTGATCTGCTTTCAATGACCCAACCAAACTATAGAGCTCTTCCTCTTTCATTCAGATGATGTGGGGACCTCCCGGCCCGAAGCTGATTGCTGCACTATCAAGCAGATCCTGCACTTTGTGTTTAAATGCTTTACAGTTCTCAACCGTATGGCCAGGTGCCCCGGTATGGAACTCACCCTTCTAGACCGATAACAACCAAGCCCGTCCCCTAGGCTTCAAACCCACCCTTCTAGGTTTGGGACAAGCCACTAGTTTCCACGAAACTAACAGACATTGCCTCTTGACTGAATGATGCATGTACAATCAACCAATCACAATAAATGCACTTAAGACCGTTCCCGCGTCTTAATCCCATGCATTCGAATAATTCACCCCTTCGAGAATTTCATCATGATTGCACATACAACATATATCAAACATTTATCAATGTATTCATTTCACACATCATCATCATCATACTCAACAACAATGCACACATACCACATACGTTCCCATGCATTTCCACAACAATCACATATAACTATGCACTCACAATTCATTAAACAATACACATACATTCATCATTGTATTCACATGTATTTCTATTTATCACAATTAATGCGCATCGCATATCAACTAGGATTCACGCCCGGAGGCTACCCACACCACACATCATCACAATAGATCATATCTATATCATATCATAAGAATATCAATCTATGTGAAACCATCAAACTATCACCACATGAGCAACACAGCAAAAGAGAAATGCTGTCAAATTCGCCTTCATTCGCCTGGCGAACCCTCACAGCGAACCTTCGCCTGGCTTCGCCTGGCGAACTCTCTCAGCGAACACTCGCTAGGCTTCGCCTGGCGAGACTTCCCAGCGAGCCCAAGTCAGTAGCTACTGACTTCATTCGCCACCATTCGCCAGCACCTTCGCTGGGCGAACCTTCGCTATCCAACTTCGCTTGGCGAACTCGCCAGCGAAGTCCACTGGGATTTAATCACAATTATTCGCCAGCATTCGCTGGGCTTCGCCTAGCGAAGCTTCGCCTTCGCTCGCCTGGCGAGAGCCAGCGAATCTGCGTAGAACAAAACCCTATTCTGCCTCTCCTTCATCAATCCATTCATCAACCAAACCTTGAACATCCAAATCAGTACAAATAGCATCAATACATGTTACCCGACTATTCTACGGCGTTACATTCAGTTTCTAACCGATTAAATCCTCGATCTACCGATTAATCCAACTTTTGCCCTAAATAGAAAGTGATGAAAACTCTACCAAAACCCCAACTCAACATACATAACATCATGCAATGATCAAATAGAAACATTTCTCACCCTTACCTTGATTAATCGGAGCTTTGATGTTGGTTCTTGATGATTTCCACTTTTCCTCTTCTTCTCCTCTCTTTCTCTTCTTTCTTCTTTCTTTCCTCTTTCTCTCCAAATGTTTTCTATCTTTCTTTTCTTTTCTTTCTCTCTTATATATTCCTTTTATTTTCTTTCCTTCCAATTTCCTTTCAATTCTCTATTAATTCCAATTAATAAAAATTAATTCCAATATTAACATAAAATCCCACTAAATCAATTAATTACTACAATTAATTATTTAATGAAATTTGGGCTGTTACAACCCTCCCCCACTTAGGAATTTTCGTCCTCGAAAATGTTACCTGATTCAAACAGTTCTGGATAAGACTCCTTCATCTGGCTCTCAAGCTCCCACGTAACATTTCCACCAGCCGGTCCTCCCCAAGCGACCTTCACTAAAGCAATCTCTTTACCTCGAAGCTGTTTCAATTTCCGATCCTCAATCCTCCTAGGTGATGTCTCAACAGTCAGGTTATCTCTCACCTGCACATCATCTATTTGGACTACATGAGACGGATCCGCAATGTATTTCCTCAACTGAGATACATGGAATACGTCATGAAGATTAGCAAGCGACGGTGGTAAAGCCATACGATAGGTCACTTCTCCTATCCTTTGCAAAATCTGATAAGGACCAATGAAACGTGGCGACAACTTGCGCGACTTCAGTGCCCTACCAATACCTGTCATCGGAGTGACTCGAAGAAACACATGATCTCCCTCTTGAAATTCGAGTGCCTTCCTCCTCATGTCATAATAACTCTTCTGACGACTCTGAGTAATTCTCATCTTCTCTTGAATCATCTTGATCTTATCAGTAGTCTGTTGAACTAACTCGGGTCCAACAACAGAACTCTCTCCGGACTCGAACCAACACAATGGTGTCCTACACCGCCTACCATATAACGCCTCAAATGGTGCCATACCAATACTCGAATGAAAACTGTTGTTGTAGGTAAACTCAATCAAAGGCAAGTAGTTATCCCAAGCTCCTCCTTTTTCCAATACACAAGCTCTCAAAAGATCTTCAAGCGACTGAATCGTCCTCTCCGTCTGACCATCAGTCTGAGGATGATACGCTGAACTCAAACGCAACTTAGTACCCAAAGCACTCTGCAGGCTCTCCCAAAATCTCGAAGTAAACCGCGGATCTCTATCCGAAACAATACTTGACGGAATACCATGCAGACACACAATCCTCTCAATATACAACTTAGCCAACTTCTCCAAAGGGTAATCCATACGCATAGGAATAAAGTGAGCAGATTTAGTCAACCTATCCACGATAACCCAAATAGCCTCAAAATTACTCGGCGTCCTCGACAAACCCGATACAAAATCCATGGAGATACTATCCCATTTCCACTCAGGAATAGACAACGGCTTCATCAAACCCGATGGCTTCTGATGCTCAATCTTTGACTTCTGGCAAGTCAAACAAGAATATACAAATTCCGCGATATCCTTCTTCATACTAGGCCACCAAAATACTTTCCTCAAATCCTGATACATCTTAGTAGCACCCGGATGAATACTCAATCCGCTACGATGTCCTTCCTCAAGGATGTTCTTCTTAAGCTCAACCATGTTTGGAACACAAACTCGATCCCGACATCTCATAATACCATTCTCATCAATCCGAAAATCACCACCTTGGCCTTGGTTGATTAAAGTCAACCGATCAACTAAGCTCAAATCCGATTTCTGTCCTTCTCGAATTTCATCCAAAATACCACTTGTAAGCTTTAACATACCCAACTTAAATCCAAAAGAAGTTCTCTCACATACCAAACTCAAATCTCGAAATTGCTCAATCAATTCCAACTCTTTCACCATCATCATTGACATGTGTAACGATTTCCGACTCAACGCATCCGCTACCACATTCGCTTTACCCGGATGGTAATTCAAGCCAAAATCATAATCCTTCAAAAGTTCAAGCCATCTTCTCTGTCTTGCATTCAATTCCTTTTGATCAAAAAGATATCTCAAACCCTTGTGGTCGCTAAACACTTCAAATCTTGCGCCAAACAGATAATGCCTCCAAAGTTTCAACACGAACACAACGGCGGCCAACTCTAAGTCATGCGTCGGATAATTCTTCTCATGCACTTTGGTTTGCCTCGAAGCATAAGCTACAACTTGGTTATTCTACATCAACACACCTCCTAAACCCATCAAAGAAGCATCACAATATACAACGAATGGTTCTTCTGGATTTGGCAGAATCAAAATAGGAGTTGTCGTCAACCTTCGCTTAAGTTCTTGAAAACTCGCTTCACACTTGGCGTCCCAAACAAAGGCTTGACCTTTCCTAGTCAACTGTGTCAATGGCAACGATAACTTAGCAAATCCTTCAATAAACTTCCGATAATAACCGGCTAAACCAAGAAAATTTCTGATCTCAAAAACTGACTTCGGAGTCTCCCATTGCGACACTGCTTCAACCTTCGACGGATCGACCGCAATACCACTACTAGAAATCACATGACCAAGGAAACTAACTTCCTTCAACCAAAATTCACACTTAGAAAGCTTCGCGAACAACTGCTTCTCTCTCAGCACAGATAACACAATCTTCAGATGCTCAGCATGCTCTCCTTCGCTCTTCGAATAAACCAAGATGTCGTCGATAAACACCACCACAAACTTATCCAAATAAGGATGGAAAACCCTATTCATGTACTCCATAAATACACCTGGTGCATTAGTCACACCAAATGGCATCACGGAATACTCATAGTGTCCATACCTCGTCCGAAAGGCTGTCTTCTGAATATCCTCAGCTTTCACACGGATCTGATGATACCCAGATCTCAAATCAATCTTGCTGAACACGCTTGCACCAACCAACTGATCCATCAGATCATCAATCCTTGGAAGTGGATACTTATTCTTAATAGTCACCTTGTTCAACTGTCTGTAATCCACACAGAGCCTCATAGAACCCTCTTTCTTCTTAACCAACAACACCGGTGCACCCCACGGTGACACGCTCGGACGAATAAACCTCTTTTCAAGCAAATCCTCAAGTTGACTCTTCAACTCTTTTAACTCCGAGGCCGACATACGATATGGAGCCATCGATATCGGACTAGTTCCAGGAATCAAATCTATCGAAAACTCCACTTCTCGCTCCGGTGGTAAATCCTTTATCTCTTCAGGAAAAACTTCCGGAAAATCTCTAACAATGGGCAAAGCATCAATCTCTTCACTTTCACTAGTCCTCAAAGTTTCCATAAGCATAAATACCTTAGCCCCATCTTGTACCGATTCCTTCACTTGTTTCCTCGTCATAAACAATTCCCTTTCAACATCCGAGTCGGGAAAAATAACCGTTTTGTCAAAACAGTTAATATACACACGATTGAATTTTAACCAATTCATTCCAAGAATGACATCTAGTTGATCTAAATGAAGACACACTAAATCAATCCCAAAATCTCTACCGAAAATACTCAACGGGCAATTCAAGCAAACATACGGTGTAGTTACCGAACCCATAGCAGGAGTATCAATAACCATACCGCCACCAATCACAGACAACTCAAGATTCAACCTTCTAACACAATCCAAAGAAATAAAAGAATGCGTAGCTCCGGTATCAATTATAGCGATCAAAGGTGTACCATTAATGAAGCACGTACCTCGGATCAATCGATCGTCGCTAGCAGTCTCAGATCTAGATAGAGCGAACACTTTCCCGCTCCCTTGATTCTTCTTCGGCTTATCGCACTTGGTACTGATGTGCCCTCGCTCACCACAGTTATAGCAAGTAACACCCGCACCGCTTCTACACTCTAGAGCCTTGTGGCCTGGCTTGCCACACTTAAAACACTTATGTTCAACACATTTGTACTCCGGAGCACGATGTCCCTCTTCACCGCACCTATAACATCTCACCGGAGTAGAAACTCCCCCACTTGGTTTCTTACCGAAACCAACCCTTTGTTTCCCCTTATCATCAGGAGTCACGTAAGGTTTTCCTATGAATTGTCCTTTTCCTTTCTTATCACTTAGGCTCTTGTAGTGGCTAGACCTAGCCCTACTGTCTTCGTCATAAATTCTGCTCTTGTTAACCAACTCAGAAAACCGTATGATTTCCTGATATCCAATAGCTTGTCTAATCTTGGGTCTCAAACCGTTCACAAACTTGAGGCACTTAGACCTCTCAGCATTACCAGTAATATAGTGAGGACAAAATTTGATCAACTCCTCAAATTTTGCCGCATACTCAGCAACCGTCGAATTACCTTGCTTCAACTCAAGAAATTCGATCTCTTTCTTCCCCCGCACATCCTCTGGAAAATACTTCTCCAGAAAGGTTTCTCTAAACAAATCCCACGTAATCACAATATCATCTTCTTCAAATCTTTGGCGAGTATTACCCCACCAATCTTCAGCTTCTTCTTCGAGCATATGAGTCCCAAACTGCACCTTCTGTGCATCCGAGCAATTCATAACTCGAAAAATCTTTTCCACAGCTTTCAACCAAATTTGTGCCTTGTCCGGTTCATGAGTTCCCTTGAAGACCGGAGGGTTATTCTTTTGGAATTTCCCTAAAGCACGGAATCCATC
This sequence comes from Lathyrus sativus, assembly GCA_963859935.3. NCBI lineage: Eukaryota > Viridiplantae > Streptophyta > Magnoliopsida > Fabales > Fabaceae > Lathyrus > Lathyrus sativus. The sequence goes on along the minus strand of OZ012735.1, from coordinate 105,973,104 downwards.
ATCAGCATGATTCCTCACATTCACATTGGCCGGAGGATTCTGCCCAATTGCCCCCGCCAATCTCGTCAATGCCTCCGCAATCGCTTCGTCGTTCCTCCCTGCAACCATCTTACTAATTCCAACAACAGAACTACGTAAGAACAACCAATATTGATAATGCATCACACGCATATCAATAACACACAGGAAAAAAAAACACTCTAACAACTTGGCCGGACGGACCGACCTGCTCTGATACCACTACTGTAACACCCCCTTCTATACCCCAAATAAATGCATATAAAACAATTAAGCACATACCAATTATCAGAGTAAAAATTTTAGGATAAGGTATAAAGGAAGAATGTCACAATTTCACCAACAAAACTCTTTAACGTTTTGCTCCATAAAATATGTAACATTTTCGTAGTTTTAGAAATCACATTTCAACATTTAATTTAAGCGGAAGATAACATCATTTAATCAGTTCCAAAATATTAATCCACGTACACACGAGTTAATCCGAATTGATACATCATATCAGTTAGGTTACACAATCACATCAACGGATACATCGCAATGTATCACAAAAGAATGACTATACTAGTCTAACTACCCGGTGTTACATATCAGAGCAGCAGACTCAAAAGAATGAAGAATACTTCACAAAAGGGACTCCAGCATCCTAATCTGCAATGCCTCGTAGAGCATTATAAAACAGCAGAAGGGTGAGAAATATAACCATAATAATCAAAGCATAAGATTACATATATAGGTAATCATGTAACACATATTCACATTTCTCACCACACTTCATTCCCATAACCATAATTATATCATGCTCACATATATCAACATTATGAACACTCGCAAGCACATCCCTTCATGCTTAATTTCACAATCATTCACAAGCACATTTATACAACAACAATATTATGCAATGTGACTCAACATATCCAATGCAACTCAATGCTATGCGGTACCGACTCTCGTTATCTTTTTTCGGTTTTCACTCTAAACCGGGTCCACCCTTCTAGACCGATAACTCGTTATCATTTTTCGGTTTTTACTTTAAACCGGGTCCACCCTTCTAGACCGATAACAACCAAGCCCGTCCCCTAGGCTTCAAACCCACCCTTCTAGGTTTGGGACAAGCCACTAGTTTCCACGAAACTAACAGACATTGCCTCTTGACTGAATGATGCATGTACAATCAACCAATCACAATAAATGCACTTAAGACCGTTCCCGCGTCTTAATCCCATGCATTCGAATAATTCACCCCTTCGAGAATTTCATCATGATTGCACATACAACATATATCAAACATTTATCAATGTATTCATTTCACACATCATCATCATCATACTCAACAACAATGCACACATACCACATACGTTCCCATGCATTTCCACAACAATCGCATATAACTATGCACTCACAATTCATTAAACAATACACATACATTCATCATTGTATTCACATGTATTTCTATTTATCACAATTAATGCGCATCGCATATCAACTAGGATTCACGCCCAGAGGCTAACCACACCACACATCATCACAATAGATCATATCTATATCATATCATAAGAATATCAATCTATGTGAAACCATCAAACTATCACCACATGAGCAACACAACAAAAGAGAAATGCTGTCAAATTCGCCTTCATTCGCCTGGCGAACCCTCGCAGCGAACCTTCGCCTGGCCTTCGCCTGGCGAACTCTCTCAGCGAACACTCGCTAGGCTTCGCCTGGCGAGACTTCCCAGCAAGCCCAAGTCAGTAGCTACTGACTTCATTCGCCACCATTCGCCAGCACCTTCGCTGGGCGAACCTTCGCTATCCAACTTCTCTTGGCGAACTCGCCAGCGAAGTCCACTGGGATTTAATCATAATTATTCGCCAGCATTCGCTGGGCTTCGCCTTCGCTCGCCTGGCGAGAGCCAGCGAATCTGCGCAGAACAGAACCCTATTATGCCTCTCCTTCATCAATCCATTCATTAACCAAACCTTGAACATCCAAATCAGTACAAATAGCATCAATACATGTTACCCGACTATTCTACGGTGTTACATTCAGTTTCTAACCGATTAAATCCTTGATCTACCGATTAATCCAACTTTTGCCCTAAATAGAAAGTGATGAAAACTCTACCAAAACCCCAACCCAACATACATAACATCATGCAATGATCAAATAGAAACATTTCTCACCCTTACCTTGATTAATCGGAGCTTTGATGTTGGTTCTTGATGATTTCCACTTTTCCTCTTCTTCTCCTCTCTTTCTCTTCTTTCTTCTTTCTTTCCTCTTTCTCTCCAAATGTTTTCTATCTTTCTTTTCTTTTCTTTCTCTCTTATATATTCCTTTTATTTTCTTTCCTTTCAATTTCCTTTCAATTCTCTATTAATTCCAATATTAACATAAAATCCCACTAAATCAATTAATTACTACAATTAATTATTTAATGAAATTTGGGCTGTTACAATCCTCCTGTCAAGGAGAAAGAACCACTCTGGTGGAGGAAGGACTCATCCCGCCGAGGAGAAGAAGTCACACCGATCTCAAACGGACTCCGCTTGGGGAAATGAACTTCAGTCGACCGTTGCAGGGGAATAAAGCTCTATGAGAACCTGGACCTGATGAGGAAAGTGATGTCAATCGCAGAAATAAACTGCGCGGCCTTCACGACTACTTCCCTGGAGGTAACGACTCTGGCGGGGAAATGCAGCATCAGCTATTCAACACTCTACTAGGGACGAACAATCATGGCCCGAACTACTTTCCAAGGACTCGGCTCTCTTGGGGAACTGCGAACTCGGCTGGGGAAGAAGGAATCATCCTGCTTACAGGGGAGAGTACAACTCTACGGGGAATTTCAATTCCGCTGAAGACTTCAGTCTGGAACTATCGAGTGCTGCATACTTCAGTATATGACTCAGCTGGGGAGATGACGTTCCTTCAGGATACATCTGATTGGAGAGAGAATCTTCTCTGCCTGGGGGGACATATCAATGCTTTACGATCTCACGTTCAGACTCTGTGGGGAGAGGCTGCTGAACTTTGCTGGAGAAGAAGGAATCATCCTGCTTGGGGATGCGTACGGCGTACTACCTGGTATATGCTACACCTGCAACAACACAAACAAACAAACAAGATACCCTTCTCAAAGGGACCTATCAAGGTTATCATCTTGTGACAATGTTTAAGTAATTCATTGTTTCAACAATCAGTGGCCTAGGCCAGTAAGTTTACGTATGCGCATTTTAACAAAAACATCGGCGTTCTTTTTCGCAAACAAAGCAGATAAATGCTAAACAGACAAACAGAATTGCTGAATAGTACACGTTTTATTGATAACGAACCCTTGAATGGGTAAAAATGTTTTACAACAGATGCAAGCTTCTGGAATGAGGAAGCTGCGCAAAAACATAAATATACATCAATATATACACAAATGTCGGCAATGAGGTGTAGACGAACACCATGAGTTGATCCCTCTATGACCCAGTCGACCTCGATACTTCTCCGACGCTTCAGCTTCAGAAGAGATTGATTCAGATAAACGGTCCTCAGGTCTTCCAAACCACTAAACAATGAGAGTCCGCACGTGGAACGCGGTCATTTGCTTTTTCGAATCCCTAACTTTTGCCTGAATCGCCCTTTCGGGTTTTCGATTCACCGGGATACCCTTTTTTTGCCAAAGTCTCCCTTCCAGGTTTTCGACTTCGCGGGTGTACATTCTTTTCAATTTATATCCCTAATTTTTGCCCGAACCTTTTTCCTTTTTTATGGTTCGCCAGGATGCCCCATTTTTGCCTGGATGTTCTTTTTCTTTCCAGCGGGTCATTTTTTAAGCAAAGTATTTTTTAACTGCGTCCGCGTTCACCGGGGATGCGAAATCTTCGCCATCTATCGTGGATAACAACAAAGCTCCTCCCGAGAAGACCTTGCTGACGATGTACGGACCTTCGTAATTGGGAGTCCACTTGCCCCGGTGATCGGAGTGTGGAGGAAGAATCTTCTTCAGGACGAGATCACCCGTCTGGAAGCTTCTAGGACGCACCTTCTTATCATAAGCTCTCTTTATTCGGATTTGGTACAGACGACCATGAGCAATCGATGCTAACCTCTTCTCGTCCATCAGGCTGAGTTGGTTTAGTCGGTTCTTAATCCATTCTACCTCGTCGAGTTTCACGTCAACCAAAACTCGCAAAGAAGGGATCTCCACTTCTAACGGTAGGACAACTTCCATACCGTACACTAAGGAGAAATGAGTTGCCCCGGTTGACGTGCGTACCGTCGTTCGATAACCGTGCAGTGCGAATGGCAACATCTCGTGCCAATATTTGTAGGTCACAACCATCTTCTGTACAATCTTCTTGATGTTCTTATTGGCCGCTTCAACGGTTCCATTCATCTTCGGCCGGTAAGGAGATGAGTTGTGGTGTTCAATCTTGAAAATCTGGCACAACTCCTTCATCATCTTGTTATTCAAATTCGAACCATTATCGGTAATGATCCGCTCGGGAATTCCGTAACAATAGATGATGTCCCTCTTTATGAACTTAGCCACCACCTGCTTGGTCACATTAGCATATGAGGCGGCCTCCACCCACTTGGTGAAGTAGTTGATAGCTACTAGAATGAAACGATGACCGTTAGATGCAGTGGGCTCGATCTTGCCTATCATGTCGATGCCCCACATGGAGAACGGCCACGGGGAGGACATGGCATTTAACGGGCACGGCGACACATGAACTTTATAGCATAAATCTGGCATTTATGACATCTCTTCGCGAATTTAAAGCAATCTGATTCCATCGTCAGCCAGTAGTATCCTGCTCTTAGGATCTTTCTCGTCATAGCATGCCCGCCGGCGTGCGTACTAAATGTGCCTTCATGGACCTCTTCCATGAGCATACTCGTCTCTTTCTCATCTACACATCTGAGTAGCACGAGATCATGGTTTCTCTTATACAAAACTCCATCAGGATTGAGATAAAAATTTCCAGACAGCCTCCTCAGAGTCTTCTTATCCTAGGTTGACGCTCCCGCAGGATACTCCTTAGTCATAAGGAAGGTCTGAATATCATGGAACCATGGCTTGCCGTCGGAGGCTTCCTCGATCGCAAAGACGAATGCAGGTCTATCAAGATGAGAAAGGACAATTCTTGGAGCTTCATTCCAAAAAGTGACTTTATACATCGAAGCCAACGTGGCTAAGGCATCAGCCATCTGATTTTCGGCCCTGGGCATATGATGGAGTTCCACTCGATCAAAGAATGGAAGCAGCCTTCTGGCATAGTTCATGTACGACACCAAATTCGATTGACGAGTCTCCCACCCCCCTTTAATCTGGTTAATCACAAGCGCCGAGTCACCATATACATCTAGGTTCTTGATTCTCAAATCAATTGCTTCTTCTAGACCCATGATGCATGCTTCGTACTCCGCTTCATTATTGGTGACCGGAAACGTCAGTCTCGCAGTAAACGGGATATGGGATCCATGGGGAGTCGTGATGATTGCCCCAATGCCACTTCCATAAGAATTAACCGCCCCGTCAAATATCAATTTCCATTGAGATTTCCTATCTGGACCCTCGTCGGGCAACGGTTCATCGCAATCCTTCGCTTTAAGAAACATGATATCCTCATCAGGGAATTCAAATTTCATCGGCTGATAATCTTCAATCGGCTGTTCGGCAAGGTATTCAGACAATACGCTTCCCTTGATGGCCTTATGGGAAACGTACTGAATGTCATATTCCGTCAACACCATTTGCCATCTGGCAATCCTGCCCGAAAGCGCTTGCTTCTCGAAGACGTACTTGATCGGATCCATCTTCGAAATTAGCATGGTGGTGTGGTTGAGCATGTATTGTCGTAAACATTTGGCAGCCCAGGCTAGTGCACAACACGTCTTCTCCAGCATCGAGTAACGAGATTCACAGTCTGTGAACTTTTTACTCAAGTAGTAAATGGCATGCTCCTTTCTGCCCGTCTCGTCGTGCTGACTGAGAACACACCCCATACTATTCTCAAGAACTATCAAGTACATGATTAAGGGTCGTCCGGCCACTGGGGGTATCAAGATTGGAGGTTCCTGTAGATACTGTTTTATCTTATCAAATGCCTTCTGGCAATCCTCGTTCCAGATAATCGCCTGATCTTTCTTCAGCAGTTTGAACATCAGTTCACACGTGGCCGTGAGCTGAGAGATAAACCTTGCAATGTAGTTTATTCTGCCCAGGAAACCACAAACTTCTTTTTCTGTTTTTGGCGCTGGCATCTCTTGTATCGCTTTTATCTTCGCAGGATCAACCTCAATGCCTCTTTCGCTCACGATAAACCCCAGTAGTTTTCCTGACCGTACTCCGAAAGTACACTTGTTAGGATTCATCCTCAACCTGAACTTCCTAAGCCTCTCAAAAAGCTTCAGCAAATTGACCAGATGTCCCTCCTCCGTTTGGTACTTCGCAATCATGTTATCAACATAGACTTTGATCTCATGATGAATCATATCATGAAACAAAGTAACCATTGCTCGTTGGTAAGTGGCCCCTGTGTTCTTCAGACCGAAAGGCATTACCTTGTAGCAAAACGTTCCCCAAGGTGTAATAAACGTAGTTTTCTCCATGTCTTCCGGCGCCATCTTGATCTGATTGTAACCGGAGAAGCCATCCATGAACGAAAATACGGAGAACTGAGCTGTATTGTCGACCAACACATCAATATGAGGCAGCGGGAAATCATCTTTAAGGCTCGCCCTATTCAAATCCCGATAATCAACGCACATTCGTACCTTAACATCCTTCTTCGGTACAGGCATTATGTTGGCGACCCACAGAGGGTAAGTAGTGACCGCTAAGAAGCCAGCATCAAGCTGCTTTTGCACTTCTTCTTTGATCTTAACGGCCATATCTGGTCGCGTCCTTCTAAGCTTCTGCTTAACGGGAGGACAATCTTCTCGCAGCGGCAAGTGATGGACCACAATGTCAGTATCAAGTCCGGGCATGTCTTCGTATGACCAAGCAAAGACGTCACTATACTCTCGAAGCATCTCGACCAATCTCTGTTTGATATCACTCTGCAATGCAGCCCCTATCCTGATGTTCCTGACAAGTTCTTCAGAACCCAGATTCACAATCTCGATCTCTTCCTCATGAGGCAGAATAACTTTCTCTTCTTGTTTCAACAAGCGGGCCAACTCTTCAGGAAGGTCTTCGTCTTCATCAATCTCTTCTTCGACTTGATATATCGGGCAATCGAAGTCAAAGTGAGTCGTAGAAGGTCCAGAGTCGATGTCATCTGCTATGTGGATCCTGCAATAACAAGGGTTAAGCTTAAAACAAGGATATGCAGGTTAGCACAAACCCCATTGCCATTTTGTTGTTTTTCAAAACAAATATAAACAGGAATAACAGAGATCACAATATTTGAATACGAAGAAAAACGCCTTTTGATTTATTGATAAAATGCATGTACATAATCAAACAAGGCCCTAACAATAAAACCACTATGCCCCGGGTAGGACATAGGGTTGTACAATGATTGGAAAAAGTAAATCATTACTCTTTGCTTGACATCTGGATGATATCCTTGACGAACCAGATGTTGAGGCTCTCGCCTGGTCTGCTTGGCTGGATCCAAGAGTCTAGGTCACAGTCGCTATCTCCGCTGTCTTCAGACACCGCGTTGACGTTTTCAAATATCACCCCGCCACTGGTAAACTGGATCGGCCCTTTACCTCGCGACACATTGCTAGAAGAGGAGGCTTCAGCCGCAGGAGAATATCCCAACCCAAACTTGTCTTGCTTGTTTGGTATCTCTAGAATTCGCCCCCAGCCTGAGGTAGATCCGGCTTGAACAACGGCCCGAGCTTTCTTGAAGGAAGAGAGAATCATCTCTGGCTTCTCAGTGACCACAGGAGCTATGTTCTTGACTTTAACAGCTTCGAACGCTTGACATAGGGTTTCGTGGATTTCCCCATCCATCTCAACATACTTGAAGGACGCCAAATGGCTCACCATTATGTCTTCCTCGCCACATACAGTCACGATGCTACCTCCGACAACGTACTTGAGCTTCTGGTGCAACGTGGAGGTCACGACACCCGCCGAATGGATCCATGGCCGGCCCAAGAGACAGCTGTAGGCAGGCATGATGTCCATAATGTAGAAGACCGCGTCGAATGTTTCCGGCCCGACTTGGATTGGCAGCGTTACCTCCCCGAAAACATGGCGTTTGGTTCCATCGAACGCTTTCACAACCAGATCACTGGGTGTGCAAATCACTCCACGAGTATCCAACTTCATCAATTCCTTCTTTGGAAGAACATTGAGCGATGACTCTGTGTCCACCAACACATGAGACATAATCGTTCCCCTACACTCTATCGAGATGTGCAGGGCGTTGTTGTGGTTCCTCCCCTTCGGCGTCAGCTCCAGGTCAGTGAACCCTAGCTCATTTCCAGCATTCACGTGGGCTACGACCTCTTCCAACTGGTTTACCGATATTTCCTGCGGTACATATGCAGCATTCAACACCTTCAGTAGTGCGTTGCAGTGTGCCTCAGAACACAGCAACAGATTCGGGATGGAAATTTTCGAGGGTGTCTGATGGAGATGATCCACGATCTTGTAGTCACTCTTTTTAATCAACCTCATAAATTCCTCGGCGTCTTTAACGAGTAAGTCTTTTTCTACCCCACGCGTGATCTCTTCAACGACTTTACTTTTACCTTTATCGGCTGCATCAGCTCTGTCCGCTTTATCCACCACGACCTCAGGTGGTGCAAACACTCTTCCGCTGCGAGTGATTCCGCTAACGCCCACTAGGTTCTCCACAGACGACCCAAATGGTTCTAATTCCAACTTCTGTCCATTGCAGTAGACCTCTGCCCCATAATGCCATGGGACAGCATTAGTGCTTTCGAACAGTATCGGCCCAGCTTTGGTGATGGTAATCGTGGGCGACCTTGGTGCAGAAATAGTTATCGTCCGGCGAGGGATGGTGATGGTGGCAACCTCATCATCTTGCTTCAGCATTACCTCTCCCGATCCACATTCGGCCCTCCGGCTAAACTGTAAAATCCCTTCAGTCATCAGACTTTGAATCCCCTCTAGCAACTGTTCACATCCATCAGGACTAGTCGCACAGCCCATACACAGCTCTCCGCAACCTGGAAAGAAACCTTTTTTCATCAGCTTAGCTTTAACGAAGCTAAGCGGTGTCTTCAGATCTCTGACGTCAGTCAACAAATCCAAACTCTCGTCTTCGATGATGGCGTTTACTCCACCTCCCCTATGATTCGGCATAGGGTTCTTCGTGACGTTTGGCACATTATCTGAGAAATTGATGATCTTAGCGTCCACCATGTCCTGCACCTTATGCTTGAAGGCTTTGCAATTTTCTATTGTGTGGCCTGGTGCCCCTGAGTGAAATTCACAAGTTGCATTTGCGTCATAACCTGGTGGAGGTGCCCCTGTCAAGGGAGCCAGGGTTCTCTTCTGGATTAGCTGTAACTGAAGCAGAGTCTGTAACAGCTGAGCATAGGACATGGGTGGTGTCTCGAGGTGACGGCTCGACAAAGGTGCCCTGTTCTGATACTTTCTGTACCCTTGTTGACTCGGTTGCTGCGGCTGCTGCTGCTGTGGCTGTTGAACTGTCGGGATAGTTATGCTGGCCACCTGTTGGTGAGGGCCTTTACCCTTCCTTCGAGCGTTGGTCACGGCGCTCGTTTCTCCTTCCCGTCTTTTGCCACCATAAGGTTTCTTGCCTCCTACAGCTGAGGATGAATCACCTTGAATTTTCCCCAGTTTGATCCCATTTTCAATGTGCTCACCCGTGATAATGAGATCTGAGAAGGTTCCAGACATACCGCTGACCAATTTCTCATAATAAACCCTTGGGAGGATGGCTACGAACATTTGCACAAGCTCACGTTCAACCATCGGTGGCTGAACCCTGGCTGCCAATTCACGCCACCGTTGGGCGTATTCCTTAAACCCTTCGTTGTTCCTTTGCGATAGATTCTGCAGTTAGACTCGGTTCGAAGCCAAGTCACTGTTGTATTGGTAGTGGTGCACAAATGCTTCAACAAGGTCCTTCCACGTGCGCACACTGGTAGGTTCCAGACACATGTACCATTCGAGGGAGGGTTCAGACAAACTGTCTTGAAAGAAGTGCATCAGCAACTTCTTGTCCTCAGAATGAGCTGACATTTTCCGGTAATATGATCTCATATGGACGCGAGGGCAAGTGGTGCCCTTGTACTTTTCAAAGTCAGGTACCTTGAACTTGGGAGGCACCTTGAAATCAGCAATCAGTCCCAACATGGACATATCAACGCCCAGGGTGTTCTGGTTCTCGATATTTCTCATCTTATCCTCGAGGGCCTTGAACCTAAGCCGTGCTTCAGCAGTCAGCTCCCCTTCAGCACCTCTCTGAGAGAACACATCGTCTTGACGGTCTTCTAACCATGGCTGAGGCCCGAACAGATTCCCAACACCTGCATTGTCGTTGCCCGGCCCAACATTGACGTTAGCTTCAAAATTCCCATTACCGACGCCCGTCGTATTACCATTGAGTCCCATGTTAGCTGTCACATTGCCGTTGGCACTGCCATTCCCCCCGGTCACGGGGACGCCATTCTGAGGAGTTTCAACTGGTGGAGGGGTAGGCACGGTCCCACCATGGAGTACGCCATTGCTATCGACCCTAGAAATCAGAGGCTGAACCAAGGTTCTGAGCTGATTTTGGCCATTGGCGACCGCTTGCATGAACTCCATGAAGCGATCCATTCTTTCGCGGAGTTCCTGAACATCAGTTTGCACTTGCTCCATGATTCTGGTTTGATTTGCTCTGGTCGGATAGCGGTGGATAGGTCTCTGATCAATCCTGGAACAACCTGAAACAACCTGTAAACACACAAGGGTTAGGAAAAATGACAAAGTGCTCGTTATGCAAATGCTTCATGAAAATGCAAACATGTGTCTGTGCGTTAGGGAGATTTCCCCCGATCCTAGTGCCTGAGTGCCAGTGCTGATAATAAGAAGTCCGAGTCCAGTCATGGAAATAACATCTCATATATAGAAAGAAAGCCCATCAAGGCAGTACACAACGTCAGTGAGTACAAGCAGAATCAATAGCATGACCTCAACCAACAAGCCTGGTGATGGTCAGCATACAACAATGATCAAACAAAAGGAATACAAATAGTCAAGCACGGCCACGGGCGCGAAACTCTTCTAACAACTCCTTCGTTTCTGGATGACCCGGCCGAGTGAGTAACCCTTCGACGAGTAACTCTCTTTGCATAATGGTGTACTGGAGACCTTCGACCGAATCTTCCCATGCTCCTTCACCGAAACAATCTTCTAACCTCCGCTTCTTGGATTCAAACATCAGTTTGTGCTCCTTCAGGTTAGCAAGAGCTTTGTTGAGCTGGCCTTCAGCGGCATATCTGCGAGCGGTTTCTTCATCAAACCTCTTCTCACTAGCCTTCACCTGGGCTTTCAGCTTGGAGATCTGTTGCATCAGCTTGTCCTCCTGCTCTTTCCTGTTGGCTAGGGTGGCCTTCCAATGCTGGTTAAACTTGGATATCCTCCGATACGCTTCGTCCAAGTGCTGCTTCTTCGTGGCCAGCACATCATTGACAGCTTTGAAGTCTCGACCCAAACGTTCACACTCGGCTATCTGCTTAGTCAAATTTGTACCTAGCTGGTTCACCAGCTCTGTTTGCCTCTTGAAGGAATGAACGACTTCGTTTCTCTCGCTTCTGAGCTGAGCCAATTCTTTCTCCAGTTCTTCATTTGCCCTCTTCAATTCATCTCTCTCAGCTAACACCTGATTATGCTGCTGAATGGGCACGGTGGTAGGCTCTTCAATCACTGGAGGGCTTTCTGGCTTGGCAAGAGGAAACGGCATTCCTATAGCGTCTTCTCTGGCTCTGATCCAAGTCACATACGGAGTGTAGGCTTGGCTATTGCTTTTCCCCGGCAATGGTTTTCCCCTCTTACTGATACCATTCCAAGCGCGCTGAAGCTTGGATAACATATCCCCCTCTAGAAGACCAGTGAGGTACAGAGATTCATGCACCTCTTCATCCTTCGGCGGAGCTTTCAAAGCATAAGCAAACTGTCGGACTAGCAAAGACAAATTATAGTTTATACAGCCTTTCCTGCCTATCAAAGGCACGTTCGGAATCCCGCCGCAACTGAAGATAATATCAGTACCCAACCTATCTCTATCAAACCAGGCAATATCCTCTGCTGACAGACTCATCAAACGCTCGGACCACTTAGCTGTGGCTGCAGACGAAGCAAAGGGACCCCTCTTGGGTAGATGACTATCAAGCCATTTATAAAGCAGGGGCACACAACACGAGACATTCTTACCTCTTCTGTTCTCGTTTTTGTAATGGATGGAATGGTAGACATCTCCTATCAAGGTAGGGACTGGATTCCCAGATGCAAAGATGTGAAAGGCGTCGAAGTCTACAAAGTCAAGCATATTGGGGAACAGAATGATGCCATATATGCACAGAGCGAGAATGGCGTTGAACACGTCCCAACATCCGTCTTTGGCGCATTGCTGAGCCTTTCCCACTAAGAACTGCAAGGAGAAACTGGGAACCTTGTTCCAACTAGACAATACCAACTCGGAGGCATCCAGATGAAGTGACGGAGCTAGACTAGCCAGATTAGGCTCAACATCCATATGAACAAAGGGCATCTGACTCTTGATAGGCACACCTAATAAAACATACTCCTCTAGTGTGGGTGCGAGAACGAAGTCCTGGAAAGTAAAGCATCTCAACGGAGGATCGTAGAACTGCAGCAAGGCGTGCAACCCATTCAACTCAAACGCAGAAGGTTTACGAACCAAACTGAGCAATTTGCCGTAAGATTTTCTGAACTCATCTTTCACAGAATCATCTGCTAAAGCAATCAAACCAGTCAGCTGAACGACATCAGGGGCAGGGAGCTTGTAAGCCACGGTCTTCCTCAGAGAACCCATAACAATACAACAGAAGGCCGGAAATCGTGAATCGGGGGGAAACGGTACCTGCAACACAGACACACGTTAATGAAATGCAAATGGGTATGCAAAGCAATGTAAAATGCAATCATGTAGCAGGAGATCAAGGCAACTGTGCTGTGGAGATTCTGTATCAACAAAACCATGATGCTGCTCTGTCAAGAACAACCACTATATCTGATAATAAGAAATCTCTGGTATCGGACCACAAATCTGCTCTGTCAAGAACACACACACATAGGACTATAAATATGCTCTGTCAAGAACAAACATCTGATACCAGACCTCTGATACAGGACCAAAACTCTGCTCTGTCAAGAACAAACATCTGATACAGGACCTCTGATACAGGACCAAAACTCTGCTCTGTCAAGAACAAACATACATCTGCAGATGAGATCCTCAGATCCCAATCACAAACCTGCTCTATCAAGAACAAATACACATCTCTGGATATAAGGTCCTCTGATACAGGACCATAACTCTGCTCTGTCAAGAACAATCATATATCTGATGATGAGAACCTCTGATACCAACAAAACTGATTCACTATCAAGAAGACCAGGAAATCTGAAGGTTAAGGTTTCCTGCAACAAACCCAACCCTGCTCACAGGTATGGACCTAAACTGACACAGGTTCGGCATCCTATGCGGTCATCAGCGTCACAGACATTCAAGAGGGGTGATACGATACCCAGAAGGTGTGGCATCACCAGCTCATGAAGCGGCCCCACTCGGCTGAATCCCAAATGATCAGTCCCCAGAGTCGACAATCCTCCAAACCAACAACCCCCTCAACCCAAAGGGTTGAAAAAGAAGTCAACCGGGAGAACCTCGTGTGAGCCTGGATTTCATGAGACACTAGTGCCTGCCAAGCAAGCACGCGCCCACTAATTTCCACAACTAATGCTATGTTCACTCAAGCCTGGGTCGGGCTTCTCACTCATCAGAATGCCCCTCCCACAACAGCACGGATAATTATATCATACTGAAAATAAAGTGCGGGAAATAAAATGTGATAAATAAACACAACCCAACAAGTAATCATACAAGCGCTAGGATTGACTCTCACAGGGGACGTCGGATCCCCAAACTGACTCGCATTCAGGACGTTGGATCCCAGGAAACTATCAAGTCCCCAGCAGAGTCGCCAGTTGTCGCTTCCGCGAAAATAAGGTGCCGGCAAAACAGAAGAGTCGCCACCTTTCGTTATTTATCCCTCAGAGCGGGAAAGGAAACGATCGGAAAAACCTGACGAAAAGGTATAAGACAAGGTCATCGCAACCGTCGTCTGGGTTCGGGAGTCGGTTACGCAAGGGGAAGGTATTAGCACCCCTCACGTCCGTCGTACTCGACGGGATCCACGCTTGTTGGGTTTACTGGATGGGTTGGTTTTATCTATCTACCTATCAAGGCTGGTCTGAAAAGGAAAGAAAATGACTCGGCAAAGCGTTGCACTTTATGCCTACGTATTCTCATCAGAGAATGAGAAATCAGAGTCAACGTAGTTCGACCAACTACGGGTTATGGGGAAGGTGGCTCGCCAATACATCAGTATTGTGCCTACGTACTCTCAACAGGTATGAGAGATCAGAGCTTACGTAGTTCGGGGTAATACGGATTACGGGGATTCAGATTCATCTGTTTTATCGAGTAGGGTTAAACAGCAGTTCCAGTCGTTAGAGACAGAGCCTGTTTACGGTGGCGCTGAAGTTTAACGACACTCTTTTCTTCAGAAAAGCTTCCTTTGAATTACGGGCCCACGGGGCAAAAAAGGTTTGAAGTTTGTTTTCTGTCTTTTACGAAAGAACTGTTTTTTATGGTTGTTTGCAATTTCAATCGCACTAAAGACTATGACCTGAGAATGAATGCGTCGCATGTCACCCAAAGGGTACCATACTAAACATCCAGACTGTTGAAAAGAAGCTCTCCAACAATCCTTTCTCCGATAGCTTAAGGCTCGTAACGTACGAAAGAAATCATTCATGATTTCTGTATCTTAAGCTGTTTTGAGATGAGAAGGGAGAATAGGCTCAACTAAGGGGAGACTATCAAGTCCTACTGTTGTCATGCCAAGGATTCATCCTATGGTGGAGGTTTGAAACAGGGAACTCCTAGAAGTTATCATGCATAGGTTTCAACCTAAAGTTCTAATCATCACTTCCTTATCAAAGGAAGTGAGATTCCTAGGGGATCATGTCAATGATAAACAGAAACAGATAAAGCATCAACTTAAACAGTAAACAGATATACAGTAAAATGCATGCAATGCAAGTGAGGGAGGAAATGTGTGTGGGGCATCAGCCTCCACAAGCTCATCTCAACCTCAAGCCAGATATGAATAACTGCAATCATACAGAAGAAGCATGCTATCAAGCAGAATATAAGTGACTGTAATCATACAGAAGAAATGAAATAAAATGCTATCAAGCAAACACAAACCACATAGGCAAGGGAGCTGGGCTCTACCGAATACCCGCAAGCAAAGCCATACAGTAAAAATACAAGCAGAGGGAGCAACTCAACCTCTAGTGCAATCATGCTCCTAGCTTAAAGTCAGTCTATATATGAACTTATTCTAATGCATCAAGCAAACCAAACAAGTCACATCAATACAGAAACGAAAACAGACAGGAAAGAAAGCTGATCAACCCCTCTTTCAATTTCAAGCTTCAGCTCTTCTGACAGCAACTCAGTCTTCAGACTTCAATCACCCTTCCAGGCTATCATCATCTTGCTTCTCCAAGGTTCTAACACATCAAACATAAGTGTCAACTTATCCTCTTCAAGCCTCAGCTCTAAAACAGACTCCACCTTCAGGCTTCAATCCCAATTGCAAGTATCAACTTGTTCCCTCTCCAAGCCTCAGCTCTTCAGTCACTTCCACCCTCAGGCTTCACTCCTAACTACAAGTATCAACTTGATTCCTTCAGGCTCTCCAAGCATCAGCGTAAGTGTCAACTTCCTTTATTCCTCAAGCTTCATCTCTCCACTCAATCTCAATTGAATCCTCTTCATAAGTATCAACTTAGTCTTCAAGCTTCAGCTCTCTTTGCTTCACCAGTATCAACTTGGTCTTCTTCATCTACCAGCTTCAGCTTCTCAGAGTAGTCTTCAAACACAAAGAAGTATCAACTCCATCCTCCAATATTCTTCAAGTAAGGAACTCCATCCTATAATCAAGGGAGAAAGATGCATCTATCAAGAGCAAAGTTGGGATGCTTGGTAGCAGAGTGAAGACCAAAGGTCACCACTGAGCATCCTGTCATCAGAGAAAGGGACCCTCAAAGGTTCTACCAATTTGCAAAGAACCACACATCCTACCAAAGGAGGGATGAGGCCTTTACAAGGGACCTTACATCATAGGGAAGAATTGAAGTGATCAACATCATCCATGTTTATGAAGGAAGAACATCTATCTAGAAGCTCTGCCTACAAAACCCTAATTTTAGCCTAATCAGGACTACACCACAAGAAGGGAAGATCTTCAAATCCAAGACTCTTCAAGCAATCCAATGCATCTTCAACTTGCCTTCAACATCATCCAAGAACAAGCAAAGCAAAACCCTAATCTAAGGGAACTAAAGATGTTAATCTAGTTGAGTTAGTGCCTTAGAATCATCTAAAACTAGCACCTAAACTAAGATCAATCAAAAATAGGAAACTATCCTATAAAATTCTACAAAAATTCCTAAGGGATCCTAATTTAATTAAGAATGCCTCATACAAAAACCAGGGACTAAGTCATCTATTAAGTCCTAAAATTAAAATCTAAACCATAAGGTATCAACCATAAACCCTAAAAATGGAGCTTCTAAAGGTTTCAACCTAAACTACCACCTATGTTCATCACAAAAATGTGATAAAATTCTATGGGGAGCATGCATATCTATTCTAACTACTCACAAAAAATCAGGATCAAAATCATCACCACATGGTCACACAAAATTCCACAAAATCAAGTATCAAACATAACTATTTTAATATCAATTAAAATATGAAAATTCCCATAAAATCAGAAAATGCATGAAATAAAAATATTTTTTATCTAGAAAATACTAGACTCAATCATGAATATAATGCAAAAAGAATGGGGTCAATTGGATTAATTTTCCATTTTTTATGATTTTATCAAGAACCATGTATAAAATGAAACAAATAAAGAAAATTGAAATAAAATAACCAAACGCGTGGTGCAGATAGCAATGAAAATCAGTTCATTTGGGAGATTGGGCCATGAGGGGGGTGCTGATATCAATCTTTGCATTAAGCCCAGAACCACAAATAAATGAAACGTTGCGTTCCATTTAGTTCAGACCCTTCACAAATTGAGAAGCTCGCATGGTCGTTGGATGATGGTCCTAGTCCAAGTCAAACTTTGATCTGATGGTTATCAAGTCATCTTCTCCAATTCAAACCTCTGAAACTCAGGTCACCTGCGCGCCCAAAACCACTGTCGGTGACTTTCTCCGATCACCATTCCACAACCCTAGTTCAACATAGAGTCCACCATAGGCCACGATCCCTTAATGAAACATGTCCCAAATTCCCTCACGAATTCATTCATGCCCTTAATTCTCTCTGAAACCTCAAGATTCACAAGAACCAACTCTCAACCGAAAATGGTAACATCCCTAATTGGTCACTAATTCTCAAACTAACTATCTAAAAACCTTCCTACACCGTTCTACAATGCATCTAACACCCTAATTCGTATTGATTCTACCTAATTCATGTTGGAGGAAGAAGTTTACATACTTGTCAATTCTTGATGAACAGATGCACTAAACCTTCAAATCAAGCTCTCCAACCTTCCAGACACGATCAATGGATCATTTCCTTGCTTCTGTATGCAATAGAACTGGTTGAAAACTCCTGAAACTTGAAACCCGATGGTGAGTTGCAAGTGGAAAAATCTGAGCTCAAGAACACCAATCAGCCACGGATTCCTCTTGATTATGATCTGGAATCAATCCCTAGCATCCATGGAAGAGATTGCAATCAAGAAAATGGATGGAAAGTGAAGAAATTGGTGAAACCGAATTCAGTTGCAAGCAATGAAATCTCAATCTCAATCTCTGCTCTCTCCTTCAATCATCACCAACCTTTCATCTGAACCTCTTCTACTCAATATATAGAACATGTGTGGATGATCTAGAACCCTCTAGATCCTTCTAATGAGAAATCCAATCTCTCATGTCATGAGAATTTCAACCATATGCCATGGTATGCATAGTTCTGTTTGCAGCTTGAAATCCATCCCATTTTCTCCCAATTTCTCCTCTAGTGACATTTTGGAAGTGTTTTGCTTGCAAGGGGCTTTGGTTGTGCCTTGATTCTAGGTTTTGCAAATGTTACTTAAGATGTAAGTAACTACTTTTCAAAGCAAGTCCACAAATTGAACTTCAAATCAAAATTGTGGCTAAACCAATGTTCGTAAAATGCTTTTTAGAGTCAAAATGACCTATTACATGCCTTGGTTTGGATGTGTAGATCAAAAATATCAATTTCCAATTTTAGTTCATTTAACTTATACCCTTATTTTAGGTCATTTTTGCAACTTTGAGCTACAAGCCTTTCCATCATCTCATGACCTCTTTACTAGCCTTAAAACATCATTTTGAACAAGTTTGATGTTGAACATTTTCTCATTTGAAGCTTGGAAATAGGAGTTATGGCCTTATGGTTGAAATGACCTGTAATCTCCAAATGACCAAAATGCCCTTGACTTGTCAAAGCCATAACTTGAGTTCTACAAATCCTATCAAGGACTTCTAGTACTCTCTAGAAAGCTAAGATAATAAGGAACAACATTCATGTTGACCAAAAGTTCATAGGAATCATCCTTCTAAGGTAAAAGTTTGATGCAAGTTGGGTAACTTTCAAGCTCCCAAATCCACAGACCTCAGATGACCTGTAACTTGTCAAAGTCATAACTTGAATTCCACAAATCCTATCAAGGACTTCTAGTACTCAAATTAAAGATAAGACCATGCTCTACACCATTCATGTTGGGGGAAAGATGAGATGGCAATCACATCTTGAGCTAAACTGCCTTGAAGATAGGGGTCAAATTAGGGGATTTTACAGTGTCAAGCCTTAAAAACCCTAGCTTGAAACTTCTCAAACTCTTCAATCATGATGATTTAACCTTGGAATCATCCTTATAACATCTCAATGTATCCATCCATGGTCACATGGCTCTTGAATTAAGTCTCAACCTTCTTCAATTCATCAGTTGACTTAGGGTTGACCCAGTCAAACCCTAACTGCACCAATCATGGCTGAGGCTTCTTAATCTTGCACAATGACCTGTCTAGGCCTCAAAGTGATCTTCAACACTTCTCATGAGATCTCTCAAGACCTCAAGTCCATCTTCATGGCTTCAGAATCATCTAATGTTCCCATAACTCTCAAGTTAGGAGACACACCCTCTTGGTTTCAACCACTCTCTCTGAGGATCTTTTAACTTCTCTGACAAGGATATCAACCCTTGAGCATTTGAATAAGCTTCTTAGCTAGCTTCAAGGTCTTGTGTAGCTCTTGATTGGTAATCATACCTCTTGATCTTCTGCACACAAGTCAATGAAATGCAAATGATAATGCTAATGTGAATGAAATGAAACATAAGCTAGGTAAAGAAAAGTTGGTCAAATTTTGGGGTGCAACACACCCACCCATGGTAGAGCGTGACTTGGTGGATATGTTTGTGGGAACTTTCTCTGGGTTGTATTACGAGAGGCTTATCAATTGTACGACGACTAATTTTTCTGATTTGATACTCTTGGGAGAACGTATAGAGAATGGCGTGAAGATCGGTAAGATTCAAGCAGGAGAATCAGCCTCAGCTGAAGGTGGTAAAAAGGTTTTTGGGAACAAGAGGCTGGGGGATACTAATTCAGTACATAGCTCCCGAGGAAGAGGTAGAGGTCGAAACCAATACCGTCAGCAATAGATTGCTAGTGTGACAATTCCTATACCTCAACAACCACAACAGCAGCAGAATCAACAGGGCTACAGGAAGTACCAGAATTTCAGAGGAGCAAATAGAGTATTCGATACACCGCCAATTCCGTACTCCCAGATGCTTCAGATGTTACTACAACTGCAGTTAATTCAAAAGAGAACCTTGGCCCCTCTGACAGGCCGACCACCACCTGGCTATGATGCAAATGCCCGCTGCGAGTTCCACTCGGGGGCACCCGGGCACATCATTGACGATTGTAAGGCTTTCAAGCACAAGCTACAAGATTTGATTGACAGTAAAGCCATAAACTTCTTCGATGATGTTCCCAACGTGGTACAGAATCCTCTGCCAAACCACAGACAAGCTGGAAGCGACTGAGTCACCCACAAGTCGAGATACAAGAAGCCCAGTTCCTAGAAGTTGGCAATCTGCATTTTTCATGTCATTTCTTTACATTTGTAGTTTCTTTCCTGTAGAATTGCAAATTTCATTTGTAAAGCTTGTTGTTTTCAATCGATATTGATAATGAAATAAATATGCATTTTTTGAATTAATCCATTTGTGTTCACTCTATTGCTTTCTTTTATTTCAAACGCTTGTTTAAGTGGAATCTAGGGAGGATGCCGAAATCGAAAGACGTGTAAGCTTCCGATTGTATGCTCTTGGATAGAAAAACTTATTGACGATATACAGGCATTGTTTCAAATCCATAAACACCGGAGATATAAGGAAGATAATCCCTTGTCAGCCCCTTTGAACCTTGTAGTAGGAGTTTCTTTCTGAAAATGAAAAACCCTCAATCATAACCTGGGGCAGGGTAGGTGTCAGCTAATTTGATCAAGCGTTCAGATTATAAAATGAGTGTCCGTTCGAGGACCAATCACACCGCTATAGGTCGTACCTCGGAAACCACAATGGTTAAGTCTGGTCGATCAGGAGTGAAACAGTCCCAATCTCTTTAACAAGTCATACGAGCTGAGGTCATACGATTTGTTCCAAAAAAGAAAAAAAGAAAAGAATCGAAAAGAAAAGCCCGCTAAGTCGAATCTTGGAAGCAAGCGACTTAGGAAAAAATTAGGGTACCCCGCTGGACTTCAAAATTGAAGAAACTCAAAAGAGTTAGTCCAGGCAAAAGTTAGGGGAAAGCGAGAAAAAAAACGAAAAGCGAAAAGGGATTGCGAAAGAAAAATCCTCAAACAAGAACGAAATCGTGTGGCTCCGGACGCCAAAAGACGAAAAGAGAGTGATTGTCGCTTCAAAAGAGTGTAATTTCTCGAACTGTCACTCAACCTTTGAAAGGTGAACGCTAAGGTCAAATTAGTTGAACGTAGGATTGGAGAATGGGTGGGTTGAGATGAATTTTGAGCCTTATATCCTTCCTTGTTAACCGTGAACCTGGCCACATTACAACCTGAAAAAGTCCTAATTGAAACAGGTTTAGTTCGAGAGCATACTTCGGTAAAGATCGCATCGAAACTGACTCCTAGAAAGGATCCCTCTTACAGTGTTGTATTAATTTTGACACTTTGATAATTGATTCATTCATTATATGTCATAAATTTTTCCAGTGAACAGGATTGGGTTTTGAAAAAAAACTGGCATATGCATTGCATTTAAGGTATCTTTTATGCAGAACAACTTGTTTTACTTGCGAGTAAGCGCTTGACAGCGGGAATGTTTCCACGATGGAAAGATTTGATTGGGACAGAATGCAGGACGCCAGAATATTCCAGTAAACTGGGGCAAGCTACGTCGAATGATCACCGCATGGGAGTCAGCCATCAGAAATCAGGTAATCCGGGGCAATCAGGTCGAGATTCGGAAAATCTCTCGCAGCCAAGAGACACTTTCCCTATAAATCATCCAGTCTAGGGCAAAGTCATTGCAGATAGGGGCAGGCCACCCTGAAAGCGCAGAAGCTATTGTCTTGTCCAAGGGGCAAGTAATATGAAGTGTTCTTTAGGGATTCAAGATGTTGAGTAGTAAACCATCTGGTGCAGAGATTCAGGTTCCCTGTTGAGGAAGATGTTATGGAGATCCCACAGTCTGGGGCAAAGAAATTGAAGATGAAGGAGTTGTTCTTTTCCATATCTTCAGAACTCATCAGGGTAAGTCGACCAGGGACGAACCCTTTCACATTACAAGTCCAGGGGCAAGCCATCTCGAGTTTGTTTCATGGCAAGTGTTCTTCTCAAGATGAATCGTCCTAGAGACGAGACTGGGGAAAAGAGGTATGGGTGAAGTTTATTCTATCCCAGCTTGAGTTTTCCCCAAATCAGCAAAGTTCATATCTCTATCCCCAGTAGAGTTGTATGCGGTCGAAGTGAGCAGGTAGCGCGTACACGTTCCTCCGACAGTTGTTGCATTTAATCCTCACAAGGTGCATGCTTGTAGGTACTCCCCAGCGAGTTGTGATTGGATTTTCTCCCCACAGAGTAATTTGCAGCCTGATTAGATTCGCTCCCCGGCAGAGCAATCCTCAGCAAGTTGAAAGGGATGATTTCCCCAGCAGGGTTGTACTATTTTCCTCAGCAGGATGGGAGGATGTTGTCACGTCAGTATTTCTCTTTGCAGAAAGTCAGCGAGAGCCCGTTCTTCGGCATAAGTCCAATGGTTATTGGCATGAGCAAGTTTGCGTTATATTCCTCGGCAGAGTCTTCGATTCCCTCAACAGGGTTATTTTTGTTATCCTAGCAGGATGGTTTCTCTATCTCTAGCATTTATTTTGCTAACTCAGTTCCGGTGCATCTGTATGTGTGCATAGCATCTACCCAAACGCGTAGCATTTCCATTTTGTATGGAGCATTACGCCATTTTCAAACATATGCATGTGAAACATAAGCCATGTGGTTATCTCTTTGTTGCAGGTATATCGTCAGAGGTTTTGATCTTTGCCCTGGTATCCAGACCATGTGATCTCTCTTAGCCAGCGTGGTATCCAGACCCCGGCTCATGTTATTATCCAGCAGTATCTTCGGATCTCAGAGGATCAGGATAAGTATTTGTGTCCAATTGAGTATCCAGACTCCGGTCCATTCCCAGTTGATGGGGTTTTCTTTTTTCCGTTGAGTTTTCAGACTCCGGTGAAGATGGTTGTGGTATCCAGGTCGCAGTGATTGATATTGTTATCTTTCCCCGTAGAGTAGCCAGACTCCGGTGAAGGAAGTGTGGGGTTCAGTTGTGATGAGTATATTTGTGATATTTTCCTCTCATTCGTTGAGTATCCAAGCTCCGATCAACTTTCGTCGAGCATCCAGGCTCCGGTTTCTCCGTTGAGTATCCAGGCTCCGGTGAATGTTTCATTTGTGAAGCATTGTTTTTTCTGTTGAGTATACAAACTTCGATAAAGTCCGTTGAGTATCCAGACTCCGATCAATTTTTCGTTGAATATCCAGGTTTCGGTGAATTTCCGATTTGAAATATTCGGTTTCTCCGTTGAGTATCCAGACTCCGATGAGTTTCTTATGGTGTTGATCTCCTTTCGTCCGTTGAGTATCCAGGCTCCGATCGCTTTCATTGAGCATCCAGGATCCGGCTTCTCTGTTGAGTATCCAGGCTCCGGTGAATGTTTCAGGTCGTGACGTATGGCTTTTTCGGTGGAGTATCCAGACTCCGGTGAAGTCAGACTTCGATAAGTTTCGTGATAGTGCTCCTTTTCCGTTGAATATCCAGGTTCCGGTGAATATTTGATTTGTGGTATTTGGTTTTGTCTGTTGAGTATCCAGGCTCCGGTCAGTTTTCCGTTGAGTATCCAGACTCCGGTTGTTTTCGTGATGATGATCTCTTTTGTCCGTTGAGTATCCAGGCTCCGGTCACTCTCGTTGAGCGTCCAGGCTCCGGTTTTTACGTCGAGCATTCAGGCTCCGGTCTATTTTCGTTGAACATTCGAGTTCTGATGTATTACGTTGAGTCTTCAGACTCCGGCCAGTCTACAATATGTGGTAATGTTTCTCGTGCGTTGAGTATTCGGACTCCGGCAAATTTTCCGTGACTCCAATTTCGTTGAGTATCCAGGCTCCGATAAGATTCCAGTTTATGGTGTACTTCTCCGTCCGTTGAGTATTCAGGCTCCGGTCAATTTTACGTTGAGTATTCAGGCTCCGGTTTCTCCGATGAGTATCTAGGCTCCGGTGAGTTTATAAATGATATATCCTATTGTCCGTTGAGTATCCAGGCTCCGGTCGCTATTGTCCGTTGAGCATTCAGGCTCCGGTCGCTTTTGTTGAGCATTCAGGCTCCGATCTATTACGTCCGGTTTATTTTCGTTGAGCATCCAGGCTCCGGTGTGTTTTCGTTGAGCATCCAGACTCCGGTTTATCGCTTCGTTGAGTGTTCAGACTCCGGTGTATTTTCGTTGAGCATCCAGACTCCGGTTTATCGCTTCGTTGAGTGTTCAGACTCCGGTGTGTTTACGTTGAGCATCCAGGCTCCGATTTATCGCGCCGTTGAGTTTCCAGGCTCCGGTGTGTTTTCATTGAGTATCCAGGCTCCGGTTTGTTGCGTTGAGTGTTCAGACTCCGATGTGTTACGTTGAGCGTTCAGGCCCTGACTCTGCCGTTGAATGTCCAGATTCTGGTGGACGTTCGGTTTGTGATATATTGCTTTGTCCGTCGAGTATCCAGGCTCCGGTAAATCCCCAGTGAAGTCACCAGTTACGTCGAGCACCCAGGCTCCGGTCAGTGCGTTGAGTATCCAGATTCCGACAGATTTTGATGCGGTTCTATCGTGCGTTGAATATCCAAATTCCGACGATTCGAAAGATTGTTCTTTGGCCCATGTGGTGTTCAGACCATGGTCGGTTACGTGTTTCCTGAAGTAGGGTTACTTGCTTAAGTCCCTCTTTCCCTTGGCGAGGTGTTCAAGATGATCATTATGTTCAGTTTCTCCGAAAATTCTATCCCAGTCAGAGTTTGCAGTTTATTTCTGCGGTTGGCAAATTTCCGGATTATTTTGGGTATTCAACCGCCTTCTACCTCGATTGGTTGGAAGTCATTCGCTTTTAATCCAGTCGGGTCCAAGTCATTTGAATAGGGGCAGCTGCATTATACTAGGTTCTCATATAGATGTTTCTAGGCCTAAGAGCATCCTAAAGGTTGAGCTTGCTCCCTTTGCTTGTCTGTATTTAGAGGTTGAGTCTGTCTCCCTCTGTTTGACTGTTATTGATTGGCTTTGCTTGCTGGTTTAAGGTTGAGTCTGTCTCCCTTGCCTGTGCTTTGTGTGTTTCTTTTGGGCTTGATTGCTCTAGAAGTTGAGCTTGGCTCCTTCTGCTTGTTTGTTGCATTGCATGCATTTTATTTACACTTATTTCTTTACAGTTATTTCTTTTGCTGCTGTTTTCCTTTGCCATGTTCCCCTAGGAACTCTAACTTCTCTTGTTTAAGAGAAGTTATGACAGGCATTAGGGTTCTAACCATGCATGATAACATTAGGTAGTTCCCTCCTAACCTCAATCATAGGATCAACTTTTCATGACAACTTTAGGATTGGATTAGTTCCCCTTTAGTGCGTCCTTTCTCTTCTCATCTTCAAACAAATCAAGATACAGTAATAAAGGTTAATTGACGTCGTACGCTACGAGCCTTAAGCTACTTGAGAAAGGGTTGTTGGAGAGTTTCTTTCCAACAGTCTGAATGTTTAGTATGGCACCCTTTGGGTGACATGTGACGCATTCACTCTCAGGTCATAGTCTCTAGTGCGATATCAGTTGCAAACATCCATAAAAGACACTTCTTCTAAAAAACAGAAAACAAAGATCAAACATATTTTTGTCCTCTGGGACCTTTAATTCTTGGAAACCCTTTTTTCAGAAGGAGAGTTCTGTTAACTCCCGGTTCTACCGCAAACGGTAAACGCCTAAGTCTCCGTCGAGCGAGTTGCATACACCAACTGCTGGAACCGTCTATTAACCCTACTCGGTTAAAAAAGACAAACCTGTGTCTCTCGTTGTCCCGAACTACGTTTGCTCTGATCTTTCACGCCGTGTGAAAGTACGTAGGCACGAGATGTGATATCTCGGCGAGCAACCTTCCCCCGTAACTCGTAGTTAGGCGAACTACGTTGACTCTGATTTCTCGTTCTAGACGGGAATACGTAGACATAAAGTGCGACGCTTTGCCGAGTCATTTTCTTTTCTTTTCAGACCATACTTTTAGCGTAGATAGATATAATCAACCCCAGATAACACAACAAGCGTGGATCCCATCGAGTACGATGGACGTGAGGGGTGCTAATACCTTCCCCTTGCGTAAACGACTCCCGAATCCAGATATTGGTTGCGATGACCTTGTCTTATACCTTTTCGTCAGGTTTTTCCGATCGTTTCCTTTCCCTTTCTGTGGGATAAATAACGAAAGGTGGCGACTCTTCTGTTTTGCCGACACCTTATTTTCGCAGTAGCGACAAACCCAACCTCCTTTTTCTACCCCTTTTAACTCAAAAAACGAGAAAAATAATCTTAAAGTCAAATATATGTCTATTGTTTCACAAATAATTTCAAAAGCCTTGATAAAACCCCAACCATTAGGGCATAACTAAGAAGAGGCTATATTTAGGTTTTTGAGAAGATCGATCTCAAAATCGGTAAATTGAGTGCGGATTTTAAAATCCTCGATTACTCCTTAATAGAAATATAGATACTCCTCTGATACTCCTTTGGGTCGAGTGATACAGACCCTCTCACCAATTACGCAGGGTTCCAGTATAACATCTTCTTCATTCCCGATTGAAGAGATTAAAGTATTGGAACAAAACTTCGAGATGTAGCTTTCGTCAATGATACTATGGTCATAATTCAAGTCCTCTTTGTCTATCAAAGATCATGTTGCTTCCATCTAAATATCCAAAAAATCTGAGAAGGAAGACTCTGAATTAGTGTTACTAATAGGTGAATAGATTTCACCATAAATTTCTCTAATAATCCGGTCAAAATCTGCTCTACTCAAATAACCTTCACACTCTTGCATACAGGCATTTCAAATCCTATTTCTATTACTAGCAGTAAGAAAAATTGAACATTTCTTTGAGTAACTATTGTTTTAAAATGAAGACATAATAAAAAAAAAGTGGAAAAGGAAAAAGAAAGTGATATCTTGAGCTTGAAGAATCTAGCGACAAATGAACGGATGGTCAGTTTGTAAACACTTAGGAAGAAGCTTGCTTGGAAAGTAGAGATGTCCGAATAAAAACTAAGTCTTTTAAAGTAGTAAGTTTGTAACAACCAATAATTTCTCTCAAAAGGGTAATGATGAAAGTGGGGGTTCCCATAAAAATCATCATGATGAGGAGAGAGAAATACTTGTCACCATTAAATGGCTGACACTTGCCATGCAAGAGGCCGGTTTAGAGAGAAGGGAATTCTAAAATTGTCTTGCCTGAACACTTAAATCCAGAAGAACCTCGTGGTCGGAGGGGGGGGGGGGGGATGCTTATGTACATCTTAGAAATTCCTGAAGGCGAGTTGGTGAAAAAGCCGCCTACGAAGTGGGAAGTAGGTCGGATGATCATAATCATACATACAAGTCGGAATTCGGTTAGGAGCAATAAAATAAGTAAGCCGGCTTCGACTTCATACGTACAAGTCGAATCTAATGTCAATGCTAGGATACCATTTGAAGAGTCGCAAGAGACGATTACAGAACGCTTCATAATTTCATGAGAGTTACAGATATTGATGGGAGAGACGTTACCTAACAATTATGGAGACGTGGACGTTATCTGAGACTGCATTTAGGAAGGATATGAAAGGGAAACCATTAATGAAAGATGGGTGAGTCGAGCCATATAAATAGGAAACTTCATGGATGAAGAAAGCAAGCAGAAATCACTTGAGAAACACATAAACATATACTTAAATCAATCATTTTACATTCTTCCTAACTGATAACAAAGAAGTCAATTTTTTTTGATGTTTTTTAGCAAGAACAGAACCCATGATGCTCACTTATAAGCTTACCTCATTTGCCTCACTATGGGTGCCATTTGTGAAAATTGAAATAGTTTAACATTCAAATGCACTAAGATTGTTAATCTAGGGAACAAAGAACAATGTCAACCAGAAAACTAAGCTTTAAACAAAATTAATCTATCAAACAGTGAAAACAAACCACAAGTAAAAGAAAACGAAAGACGGGAGCCCGCATAATTTATTTATCCAACTCGATCAAATTGATCTACAATGAAGAAGAGGTCAATTCTCTTATTCATGTGAAATCCCATATTGATTTTTAAGCCAACCACCACACATAGAATTGTCTTTCGTTCTGTCTTATATAGAATAAACTATTGATGTATCTAAAACTCTCCCTTGGAGCCTTTATAGAGGAGAATTTATCATTTGAAAAATCAAGCAACCAAAGAAAAGAAGATATATATCTTGAATACTCAGCTTTGTAATGAAATTAAATAGAAGTTGTATATCAATATTTGCAGATCAAATACGATCTCTTTGGTTTATATTTACATATGCTTTCTATGTCAGATGACTAACAATGTATATACATAAAAGAATGTTATATCTACATTAAGAAGCAAAATAATATGTTATGTTTGAAAATTATCTTAGAAGAGCTTGCTGGCAAATTCATCCATGTCACCAATGCCTTCCATTCTATAAGAAGCTGATTTTGATGCAAGTTCCCTCAGATTTGATATACTTCTTCCCAACTGCAAAGCCATCTTCATTTCAAACAATTCTCCATTTTCTCTTTTCTCTAAATGTTTCTCACTTAAAGTTGATTCTATTGAGGCTTCTAACAAGTTGAAGAAACCAGCAGAGCCTCTATACATTTCAAAAACCATCCCAACTTGTCCACCATGATGGAAAGTATTAACTGCAGAAGCCAACGAACCAGCCAAGAGAGGAACAAAAGGAGCCAAAAAACTACCATTACCTATAAAAGTAGATCCGATAGCAGCAATTCCCGTGAGTAATGGTCCCGCAACTGCCAAATTCTTGTTTATCTTCAATGCAATGTTTCCAAGTCTGTTATAATCTTCGGCATCTTTTCTCTTTATCACTTCAACTACTTCCTTCATTTCCAATTCTAATTCTTCACTCCATCCATTATTCATTTTCCCCATTTTCTTGCTTTGTGGTTTTCCTTTTTTGGAAGGCCACCAAACAGCAGACTCAAATTTAGCAGGATATTTTTCAAGCATTGCTCCTAATAAGGGAAGTGGAAAAGCTTTGTCAAGTGCCAAAACCTTGTCCATTGCATCTTTGACATCTTCCTCACTAGGATTTCCTATTGCAATAGTGGTTTGGATT
This sequence comes from Lathyrus sativus, assembly GCA_963859935.3. Lineage (NCBI taxonomy): Eukaryota > Viridiplantae > Streptophyta > Magnoliopsida > Fabales > Fabaceae > Lathyrus > Lathyrus sativus. Next base: position 105,943,838 of record OZ012735.1, on the reverse strand, counting down.
TGTCTTTGAAGCTGTTTAAACAATCTTGTAGCATTTCTTTGTTCCTCGGTGAGTTGAGAAGGATTAATTTTGTTCATGATAAGCAATAATCCAGTTGCAGCAGAGAATAAAAGAGCAGAAGATAGTTTCAAAGCCAAAAGTGATGAATCAGAGCAAGTGGTTACAGCAGCAGACGCAACACCAGCCAAAGTTGTAGCAGTTAAAGTAATCATGTTGATAGAGTTTAATAAAAGAGTGTTCCAATTGTTACGTTGTTGAGCAATGTTGTGATGCATTTCAACTCTGTCGGAAACAGCTTCCAAGACTGCATAAAGTTTAATAATAATATCATCTGTATTCTTGTTGTGTCTGCAGTGTGATGGTGTGGTGAGGACAACATTATTCTTTTCAAATTGAATTGTTTGATCTATGGATACATTAATAAAATCGTCAAGAAGGGGCTTTGTTTTTGGTAGTTGTGGAATTGAGAATACACGAGGGAGTTTAGGGAGATGAATAGCAGCATTAACAGTCTTCAAAGAAGAAGATAAATAAGCTGCTGAGAATATTTGAAGAGAAACCATGGGCTGATTAATTTATTTGTAGGAGTCTGTCTCTTGAAACTTGTTTGTTGATGAGAAGTGTGAGTTTTGAAAATATAGTTGTGTTGAATTGTAGATGAGAGCTTATGAAAAATGAAATAGTTGTTGGTGTTATATATAGAGAGACCATAGAATAGAATAGAAGGAAGGAAGAGAATGGATCAAAGTGAGAATAGATGGGAAGAAGTCATAACTAACCGTAACATTAGACTTGGCCTCATTATTGACTTTTCCTTGTATTAATATATTTCAACGTTCAACAGAGGCCATTATGTAGTAAAGCCAACCTACTTCTCCTGCACACATGAATTTATTTTTATCCAACATACTTGAATTTGTTTTTGTTTTTTTTTGCATAACTTAGGATTCGGTCCACACTATGCCCTATTTCAATTTTCAATTGGTAGTTTTTGTTTCATATCCTCATGTTATATTCCCATCCGTCATAATCTAATTTTCAGTCTGCTATTTTATTTATTACGCATGCTCTTATCATATTCCTTGTCATACTCCAATGGATGAGCGTGGGTGGTAATATTTTACTGCTGAAAAGGTACAATGTATTTCTTTTTTAACGGATTACGTATTGGTGATGAGAAATTTTCATTGGAAAGAAAATAATAGTATATGATTTAATACTTACTACATATATATTTATATAATGATAATTTTAACTGGCATGATGTATGGATCACGGAGGGTTGAGATTTAGGAATCTCAACTTAATATTTTGTTGTGGTAGATTACTTATGGGTAACACTGCTCAACTGTATTTTAACACTCATTTTGTTAAAAAAGTATATATGATGTCAGAGGAGGAATCAGGTTTATTCAATTCTAAAGATATACTAACGTTTAAAAATTTGGTTCAATAAAAAATTTAGAAACAGATATACTAACGTTTAAAAATTTGGTTCAATAAAAAATTTAGAAACAAATTAAGTATATACATGCATGTCTATCTTTACCCACCCTTCACCGTTTTTGTTAGTTATACTTTATTGATGATGAGACATTTATAAACGAAATATATTTTTAAAATGGATAATTCATATATATGTTGATACTAAATTGTATCTCTTTTAATAAATGAATCAGATGAACGATCTAAAATTCAATTTAGATTCATTTAGAGTTCTTAGTTCATAGATTTAATGATACTTTTTTTTTTATTCTTGTTGTATACTTAAGTTGTAGTAATTTTGTTGTATTCTGGACTTTTAATGAAATATTTAGGATTCAGATGGTGACGAGTCTGATTTGGGTTCTGGGTTGTATTTTTTATTTTGATTATTTTGAAGGATGGATTCATTATTAAGACACAATATTATTGGGTAGGGATGTCGGTGGTAATTGTTTGGAGGGGGAGAGAGAGAGAGAGAGAGAGAGAGAGAGAGAGAGAGAGAGAGAGAGAGAGAGAGAGAGAGAGAGGAGAGAGAGAGAGAGAGAGAGAGAGAGAGAGAGAGAGAGAGAGAAGAGAGAGAGAGAGAGAGAGAGAGAGATGAGAGAGAGAGAGAGAGAGAGAGAGAGAGAGAGAGATGAGGAGAGAGAGAGGAGAGAGAGAGAGAGAGAGAGAGAGAGAGAGAGAGAGAGAGAGAGGAGAGAGGTTATTCCTCTTTTGATCCCTAGCCCTTTGGTTCTCTCTCAGGCACGTGTCCACTCTCATAGTCGTCTGATCAACTTGCTTGGGTTGCGTTGACCTAGGTCCTATAATGAGCCTCCACCTTGATTTTCACGCATCCTGGCTTATGGAACATTTGATCCTTGTGATCCTTCTTCAGATGGATGTGGTTGAGTCAAGCTGTTGACTCCCCTAATCTTGTTGACTTGGACCAACGCCTTTGTTGGTTTTGCTTTGTGTTGGGCCATTGTGATTTTTTTCCTCCCCACCATACCTCCACACGCCGTTAATCTAAACCATCAGATTAGCGCTTGATTGCATCAAACACTAGGAGGTTGAGTCATTCTTTTGACTCCCTCATTTCCTTTTGATTTGTCCCTCTTTCTTTTAATTGGCCCAGCGCTGGGCCATTGTACTTTTCCGCCCCTCCCCCCTCCTGTCTCCCTTTTTTTCTTCACAGTATTGTTTTTATTGTTATTTATTTGTGTGTGATTGTGTTGGGCTTTTGGGCCCATGCTGCATGTTTTTGCTAGCCATAGCTCTCCCATTTTACATCATGCACCTCATTTTGCATTTTTTTAATTATTTATATTGTATTTTTTTTTCATTTTATTTAATAAAAATAATCGTAATAAAATAAAATCAACCATTATTTTTCAAATTAAATCTTGATCAACATCAAGTATTTTTCAGAAATCAAATTCAAACGCTTTTCAAACGTAAAATCAAACGCTCAATTGTATCAAATCCTTTTCAAATCTAATCATTTCAAAACTCTTTTTTTTCGCAATAAATAATATGTTGAAAAAGGTTTAGTTGGACATACTTTTCCCTCCTAATTCCCGAATACTTGGATGATGGCCGCAATTAGCATACCGTTCGAGTATCAGTCATCCACTTCAAAACACATTAAACACCCGAACCAAGTTTATTCTTCTATGGACGAAAAACGACTATTTGAACGTAATTGTCCTCGAAGGTTTCGAGTATTTGTGTGATGGTTGTACTTAGCCTCCCACGCGAATACTCGTTATCCGTTAAAGGAATATGACTTAATTCTCAGCACAAAGTTAATAAATAACTTCGACGAGAAATGTTAAGTTAGACGTACATGTCCCTCTCCTAATCCCGAGTATTTGGATGATGTTTATAATTAGCCTACCGTTTGAGTACTCTTCGTCCACTCCTAAAAACGATTCAACGTATCAAACTTATCTTTTCTCGCTCCAACGTGATTGAAAACCTTTTCGCAAATGAACATATTTTCGTCCCCTCTACTGTGATGCAAACAAACACTTAAGCTTCCAATTGCAAGCATACAAGCAACGTTTTAACCACTAGGATGCGGCCTAAACAATCGTTCACTAAAATTTACCAATAAATACGTGGTTTTTCTATGAAGATTTTTACCTCCCCACCATAACTCCACACGCCGTTAATCTAAACCATTAGATTAGCGCTTGATTGCATCAAACACTTGGAGGTTGAGTCATTCTTTGACTCCCTCATTTCCTTTTGATTTGTCCCTCTTTCTTTTAATTGGCTCAACGCTGGGCCATTGTACTTTTCGCCCCTCCCCCCCTCCTGTCTCCCTTTTTTTTCTTCACATTATTGTTTTTATTGTTATTTATTTGTGTGTGATTGTGTTGGGCTTTTGGGCCCATGCTGCATGTTTTTGCTAGCCATAGCTCTCCCATTTTACATCATGCACCCCATTTTGCATTTTTTTAATTATTTATTTTGTATATATTTTTTTATTTTTTCATTTTATTTAATAAAAATAATCGTAATAAAATAAAATCAACCATTATTTTTCAAATTAAATCATGATCAACATCAAGTATTTTTCAGAAATCAAATTCAAACGCTTTTCAAACGTAAAATCAAACGCTCAATTGTATCAAATCCTTTTCAAATCTAATCATTTCAAAACTCTTTTTTTCGCAATAAATAATATGTTGGAAAAAGGTTTAGTTGGACATACTTTTCCCTCCTAATCCCGAATACTTGGATGATGGCCGCAATTAGCATAACGTTCGAGTATCAGTCATCCACTTCAAAACACATTAAACACCCGAACCAAGTTTATTCTTCTATGGACGAAAAACGACTATTTGAACGTAATTGTCCTCGAAGGTTTCGAGTATTTGTGTGATGGTTGTACTTAGCCTCCCACGCGAATACTCATTATCCGTTAAAGGAATATGACTTAATTCTCAGCACAAAGTTAATAAATAACTTCGACGAGAAATGTTAAGTTAGACGTACATGTCCCTCTCATAATCCCGAGTATTTGGATGATGTTTATAATTAGCCTACCGTTTGAGTACTCTTCGTCCACTCCTAAAAACGATTCAACGTATCAAACTTATCTTTTCTCGCTCCAACGTGATTGAAAACCTTTTCACAATTGAACATATTTTCGTCCCCTCTACCGTGATGCAAACAAACATTTAAGCTTCCAATTGCAAGCATACAAGCAACGTTTAACCACTAGGATGCGGCCTAAACAATCGTTCACTAAAATTTACCAATAAATACGTGGTTTTTCTATGAAGATTTTTACCTCCCCACCATACCTCCACACGCCGTTAATCTAAACCATTAGATTAGCACTTGATTACATCAAACACTTGGAGGTTGAGTCATTCTTTGACTCCCTCATTTCCTTTTGATTTGTCCCTCTTTCTTTTAATTGGCCCAACGCTGGGCCATTGTACTTTTCGCCCCTCCCCCCTCCTGTCTCCCTTTTTTTCTTCACATTATTGTTTTTATTGTTATTTATTTGTGTGTGATTGTGTTGGGCTTTTGGGCCCATGCTGCATGTTTTTGCTAGCCATAGCTCTCCCATTTTACATCATGCACCCCATTTTGCATTTTTTTAATTATTTATTTTGTATATATTTTTTTATTTTTTCATTTTATTTAATAAAAATAATCGTAATAAAATAAAATCAACCATTATTTTTCAAATTAAATCATGATCAACATCAAGTATTTTTCAAAAATCAAATTCAAACGCTTTTCAAACGTAAAATCAAACGCTCAATTGTATCAAATCCTTTTCAAATCTAATCATTTCAAAACTCTTTTTTTCGCAATAAATAATATGTTGAAAAAGGTTTAGTTGGACATACTTTTCCCTCCTAATCCCGAATACTTGGATGATGGCCGCTGTTGCACCCCAAAATTTGACCAACATTTATTTACCTAGTTTGTGGTTCATCTCATTCATCATTTGCATCTCATTGATATGTGTGCAGTAGATCAAGAGGTATGATTACCCAGCAAGAGTTATGCAAGACTATGAAGCTAGCCAAGAAGGTTATTCAAGTGTTTAAAGGTTGATATCTTTGTCAGAGAACTCAAGAGATCCTCAGAGAGATTGGTTTAAACCAAGGTTGTGTGCCTCATAACTTGAGAGTTGTGGGAGCCCCTCAGATGATTCTGAGGCTATGAGGATGGACTTGAAGCTTTGAGCTTATGAGATGTCTTGAAAGCCATCATGAAGCCTAGAGAGGTCATTGTGCAAGAATTCAGAAGATTCAGCCATGAGTGGTGGAATTAGGGTTTGACTGGGTCAACCCTAGGTCAACTGATGATTTGGAGAGGGTTGAGACCTAATCCAAGAGCCATGTGATCATGGATTGATGCATTGAGATTCTATAAGTATGATTCCTATACCAACTCATCATGATTGAGGAGTTTGAGAAGTTTTAAGCTAGGGTTTCTAAGGCTCGACAGTGTAAAATCCCCTAGTTTGATCCCTATCTTCAAGGCAGTTTAGCTCAAGATGTGATTGTCATCTCATCTTCCCCATAACATGAATGTTGTAGAGCTTGTTCTTAGCTTTAATTTGAGTGCTAGAAGTACTTGATAGGATTTGTAGAACTCAAGTTATGACTTTGACAAGTTACAGGTCATCTGAGGTATGTGAATCTGGGTCCTTGAAAGTCACCCAACTTGCACCCAACTTTTGCCTTAGTAGGATGATTCCTATGAATTCTTGTTCAACATGAATGTTGTTCCTAATTTTCTTAGCTTTCTAGAGAGTACTAGAAGTCCTTGATAGGATTTGTAGAACTCAAGTTATGGCTTTGACAAGTCAAGGGCATTTTGGTCATTTGGATATTATAGGTCATTTCAAGCATAAGGCCATATCTCCTATTTCCAAGCTTCAAATGGAAAAATCTTCAACATAAAACTTTCTTAGAATGATGTTTTAAGGCTATTAGGGAGGTCATGAGATGTTGAAAAGGCTTGTATCAAAAAGTGATAAAAATGGCCTAAAATGGAGGCATAAGTTAAATAAGTTGAAGTTGGAAATTGGAAATCCCAAGTTACACATCCAAACCATGTCATATAATAGGTCATTTTGACTCTAAAAGACATTCTAAAAACAATGGTTCAGCCACAATTTTGATTTGAGGCCTAGATCATGGGGATGCTTTGGAAATGGATTGCTTGCATCTTAAGGCACAAAGGCAAAACTTAAAGAAACTCAATGAACAAGTTAGTTATGCATCCCAACACCTCATAAATCTTATATGGGGAGAATTTCAAGTCAGTTACAAGGGTTGCAAGGGCTATGGCATGAGATAGCACATAAGGAGAAGTGAATTCACAAAATCATGACATGAGATTTCCAATTTCTCATGGGAAGGTTCTAGATGGTTCTAGATGATTCTAAACCACTCTATATAACATGTAGAACTTGCTCAGATGCAAGGTTGGTGTAAGATTTGAGAGAAGAGAAAGTTGGCCATTTCACTTGCCTCCATTGCAAGTTGAAAGTGAATTCCCTATTCTGAACCATTTCCATTCATTCTTTCCATTCATACACACTCCATTGATGATAGTGAAGCTGTGCAGATCAATTTGAGAGCAAATCCATGGTGAATTGAGGAATTGGCAATTGGATTTTCAAGGTAGCAAGTCAGAATCGAATTCTGAGATTCAAGCACTCTCCCTCAAATCTTTTGCAAACAGTAGCAAGATCATCATCCAGGGAAGCTTTCTGAAGAATTACAAGGCTTGAAGTGAAGGTTTTCACCATCTGTTGATCAAGAAACACCAGGTTTGCAAAATTCACTCTACACCATAATTTATGCATTGCTAGGTTAGTTTATCAGTGTGGAAAGGTTAGATACACATAGGTGATCATTTCTGGAGAGTTAGGGATCAATTGATGAAGATTGAGTTATGGACACCATTTCTTTGATGATCAAGAACTCATGGTATAGTGAGATATAATACACGTGTGATAGCTTATTTTAATCAGTGAAGTGTGATGATCATTTTAGTACCAAAAAATCCAAGAATTGTTGAAGTTGAGGATTGACCATAATTTCAATCTTGAATCGTGTTTCATGTTGGAGGAGGTTTCAGTGTAATCTAGGGTTATGGTTATATTCAGCATGAAAAATGGAGCATGTTAGTGTTTTGAATTTTTAAATTTGATGATGATCTGAGGACATACGAATTGAGGGAAGTTTGTGTATGGAGCTCTGCTTCCATGGAGAAATGGCTGCAAACCCTAGCTGGAGGTAGAAGACACACGCGTGGCCATTGGATCGTGGGTTGACTCTTGACTGAGACTAAGATTTGAGGGCTGGGATTTAATCTTGCGCGAAGAGGGAAAATCTGACCAGCATGAAACGCACCGTTTCATTAAAAGGACTTTGGGCTGGATTGCTATCAACACCCCATCTTCGTGGCCCACTTGGCTTTGTACTATATTTGGTTGCTTTATACACCGCTTCATTTTCTATTTTCCATTCATTTTTTAATTGATTTTCTGACTTAAATTGGGCCTAGCACGCATGACTACCAACACCCCCCATTTTTAGCCCATTGATGATTTGAACTGTCCATAGTTACTATCTGCACCCAAGTTTTATCTTTTTCATTTCATTTTCTTCTATTTTTCATTAATCTTTGAAAAATCATAATAAATAGGAAATTAATGATTTTTGCATGGGGATTTTTTCTCCCATTTCATGTTCATGTCTAGAAAATTATCAAATAAAAATATTTGCATTTCATGCATTTTTAATATTTTTTGTGTATTTTCCATTTTAATAGCTTTTTAATTCTTTTATGTTGATACATGGTTTTGTAGAATTTTGTTTAGGTAGTTCCCTTAACATTTTTAGGCCACTCTTTTTAGGAAAGTTAGATTAGGACTTTAGCTCCCCCCTGGATTTACTCCATAATTTTGTGATGAATTTTATAGTAGTTTTGCTTAGATGACATTAGGTTGTGTAGAATTAGGTTAATCCTTAACATAGGTCCACAACAACACTAGAATTTTGGGTTTCTAGGTCAAGTTAGACATTGGGGCATATAAGGGTATTAAGGGTAGGTATATAGGATCCCCTAGAAATTATATTAGGTTTTAATATAGTAATATACCATTTTTGGATGATTTTTGTAGTTGATGATTGTTTGTGTTGCCCTTGTGGGCTTGAATTTTTGTTTGCTTTGCTTTGTGGGCTTGGAGAGCTTGGTATTGCTTGGAGTAGCATTGAGGAGCATAGTAGGAGCATTGAGGAGAATTGAGGAGCTTGAGAGCTTGATCTTTTTTGTTTTGTTGATTGTTTTAGGGTTAGGGATTAGGAAGAGTTTAGACTTAGTTAACTTCTTTCTTAAGCATGGATGGTATCTTCCACCTCCACTCCTCCCTATGATTCAAAGTCCTTCCATGGTATACACCTCTCTCCTTTGGAGGGATAAGTGATTGTACCTAGGAAGTAGAACTTTTGAGGGAACCATTCCTTTGATGTTGAACCCTTATAGGTCACCTTTGGTGGTCAGTAAGCAGTTTAACACCCCAACTTATCCAGTAAGTGATTTCCTCTGGTTTAATTATCTTGAGAGATGCTGAGCTTGAATGTGAAGATGAAGACTTCAATGAAGAGTGTGGAAGAGGATGAATCCTTGAGTATTGCCATTCCAGCTGAAGCTTGGAGATCCTGAAGGAGCCAAGTTGATACTTGTGGTTACAGTAAAGCCTGAAGGTGGAACTGATCAAGGAGCTGAAGCTTGAAGAGAAGATAAGTTGAAACTTATGTTGAAGGGTTGAAACCTGGAAAAGCAAATTGATATTTGTCAAGAGTGATGGAAGTCTGAAGACTGAGTTGCTGTTGGAAGGGCTGAAGCTTGGAGTTGAGAGAGGAGTTGCTTTCTTATATGTTTTCTTTTTTGTATTGATGTGTTTTGTGTGACTTGCTTGATGCATTAGAATAAGTCCATATTTAGATTAGGTAGAATCTAGGAGCATGATTGCACTAGAGGTTGAGTTGCTCCCTCTGCTTGTATTGTTACTGTGTGGCTTTGCTTGCGGGTATTCGGTAGAGCCCAGCTCCCTTGCCCATGTGGTTTGTTTGCCTGATGACATTTGATTTCATTTTCTTCTGTAGGATTGCAGTTTACTGTTTTTGCTTGATAGCATGTTATTTTATATTTCAGTATGATTACTGTTATCCATTTTGGCTTGAGGTTGAGATGAGCTTGTGGAGGATGAAGCCCCACACACATTTCCTTCCTCACTTGCATTGCATGCATTTTACTGTTAAGCTGATGCTTTGTCTGTTTTGGTGTATCATTGACATGATCCCTTAGGACTCTCATTTCCTTTGATAAGGAATTGATGATAGAACTTTAGGTTGAAACCTATGGATGACAACTTCTAGGAGTTCCTTGTTCAAACCTCAACCATAAGATGAATCCTTGGCATGACAACAGTAGGACTTGATAGTCTCCCTCCTAGTTGGGCCTGTTCTCTTCTCATCTAAAAACAGTTTAAGATACAGTAATCATGAATGATTTCTTTCGTACGTTACGAGCCTTAAGCTATCTGAGAAAGGATTGTGGGAGAGTTTCTTTTCCACAGTCTGGATGTTTAGTATGGTACCCTTTGGGTGACATGCGACGCATTCACTCTCAGGTCATAGTCTCTAGTGCGATTGAAATTGCAAACACAATAAAAAACACTTCTTTCGTAAAAGACAGGAAATAAACCGTAGTGTCCCGAACTACGTAAGCTCTGATCTCTCATACCTGTTGAGAGTACGTAGGCACAATACTGATGTATTGGCGAGCTACCTTCCCCCATAACCCGTCGTAGGTCGAACTACGTTGACTCTGATTTCTCGTTCTCTGATGAGAATACGTAGGCATAAAGTGCGACGCTTTGCCGAGTAATTTTCTTTTTAAGCCAGCCTTGATAGGTAGATAGATAAAACCAACCCGTCCAGTAATCACAACAAGCGTGGATCCCGTCGAGTACGACGGACGTGAGGGGTGCTAATACCTTCCCCTTACGTAACCGACTCCCGAATCCAGGATTTGGTTGCGATGACCATTCCTTTCCCGTCTTTGCGGTAGGTTTACTCTGAGCGTTTCCTTTCCCTCCGTTGGGATAAATAACGCACGGTGGTGACTCTTCTGTTCATCCGGCGCCGATTTTCGCAAGCGACAGGCGCAATTAGCATACCGTTCGAGTATCAGTCATCCACTTCAAAACACATTAAACACCCGAACCAAGTTTATTCTTCTATGGACGAAAAACGACTATTTGAACGTAATTGTCCTCGAAGGTTTCGAGTATTTGTGTGATGGTTGTACTTAGCCTCCCACGCGAATACTCGTTATCCGTTAAAGGAATATGACTTAATTCTCAGCACAAAGTTAATAAATAACTTCGACGAGAAATGTTAAGTTAGACGTACATGTCCCTCTCCTAATCCCGAGTATTTGGATGATGTTTATAATTAGCCTACCGTTTGAGTACTCTTCGTCCACTCCTAAAAACGATTCAACGTATCAAACTTATCTTTTCTCGCTCCAACGTGATTGAAAACCTTTTCACAAATGAACATATTTTCGTCCCCTCTACTGTGATGCAAACAAACACTTAAGCTTCCAATTGCAAGCATACAAGCAACGTTTAACCACTAGGATGCGGTCTAAACAATCGTTCACTAAAATTTACCAATAAATACGTGGTTTTTCTATGAAGATTTTTACCTCCCCACCATAACTCCACACGCCGTTAATCTAAACCATTAGATTAGCGCTTGATTGCATCAAACACTTGGAGGTTGAGTCATTCTTTGACTCCCTCATTTCCTTTTGATTTGTCCCTCTTTCTTTTAATTGGCCCAGCGCTGGGCCATTGTACTTTTCGCCCCTCCCCCCTCCTGTCTCCCTTTTTTTCTTCACATTATTGTTTTTATTGTTATTTATTTGTGTGTGATTGTGTTAGGCTTTTGGGCCCATGCTGCATGTTTTTGCTAGCCATAGCTCTCCCATTTTACATCATGCACCCCATTTTGCATTTTTTTAATTATTTATTTTGTATATATTTTTTTATTTTTTCATTTTATTTAATAAAAATAATCGTAATAAAATAAAATCAACCATTATTTTTCAAATTAAATCATGATCAACATCAAGTATTTTTCAGAAATCAAATTCAAACGCTTTTCAAACGTAAAATCAAACGCTCAATTGTATCAAATCCTATTCAAATCTAATCATTTCAAAACTCTTTTTTTCGCAATAAATAATATGTTGAAAAAGGTTTAGTTGGACATACTTTTCCCTCCTAATCCCGAATACTTGATTGATGGCCGCAATTAGCATACCGTTCGAGTATCAGTCATCCACTTCAAAACACATTAAACACCCGAACCAAGTTTATTCTTCTATGGACGAAAAACGACTATTTGAACGTAATTGTCCTCGAAGGTTTCGAGTATTTGTGTGATGGTTGTACTTAACCTCCCACGCGAATACTCGTTATCCGTTAAAGGAATATGACTTAATTCTCAGCACAAAGTTAATAAATAACTTCGACGAGAAATGTTAAGTTAGACGTACATGTCCCTCTCATAATCCCGAGTATTTGGATGATGTTTATAATTAGCCTACCGTTTGAGTACTCTTCGTCCACTCCTAAAAACGATTCAACGTATCAAACTTATCTTTTCTCGCTCCAACGTGATTGAAAACCTTTTCACAAATGAACATATTTTCGTCCCCTCTACCGTGATGCAAACAAACACTTAAGCTTCCAATTGCAAGCATACAAGCAACATTTAACCACTAGGATGCGGCCTAAACAATCGTTCACTAAAATTTACCAATAAATACGTGGTTTTTCTATGAAGATTTTTGCCTCCCCACCATACCTCCACACGTCGTTAATCTAAACCATTAGAATAGCGCTTGATTGCATCAAACACTTAGATGTTGAGTCATTCTTTGACTCCCTCATTTCCTTTTGATTTGTCCCTCTTTCTTTTAATTGGCCCAGCGCTGGGCCATTGTACTTTTCGCCCACCCCTCCTCTCACCCTTTTTTTCTTCACAGTATTGTTTTTATTGTTATTTATTTTTGTGTGATTGTGTTGGGCTTTTGGGCCCATGCTGCATGTTTTTGCTAGCCATAGGTCTCTCATTTTACATCATGCACCCCATTTTGGATTTTTTTAATTATTTATTTTGTTTATATTTTTTTATTTTTTTCATTTTATTTAATAAAAATAATCGTAATAAAATAAAACCAACCATTATTTTTCAAATTAAATCTTGATCAACATTAAGTATTTTTCAGAAATCAAATTCAAACGCTTTTCAAACGTAAAATCAAACGCTCAATCGTATCAAATCCTTTTCAAATCTAATCATTTTAAAACTCTTTTTTTCGCAATAAATAATATGTTGAAAAAGGTTAAGTTGGACATACTTTTCCCTCCTAATCCCGAGTACTTGGATGATTGCCGCAATTAGCATACCGTTCGAGTATCAGTCATCTACTTCAAAACACATTAAACACCTGAACCAAGTTTATTCTTCTATGGACGAAAAACGACTATTTGAACGTAATTGTCCTCGAAGGTTTCGAGTATTTGTGTGATGGTCGTACTTAGCCTCCCATGCGAATACTAGTTATCCGTTAAAGGAATATGACTTAATTCTCTGCACAAAGTTAATAAATAACTTCGACGAGAAATGTTAAGTTAGACGTACATGTCCCTCTCCTAATCTCGAGTATTTGGATGATGTTTATAATTAGTCTACCGTTTGAGTACTCTTCGTCCACTCCTAAAATTGATTCAACGTATCAAACTTATCTTTTCTCGCTCCAACGTGATTGAAAACCTTTTCACAAATGAACATATTTTCGTCCGCTCTACCGTGATGCAAACAAACACTTAAGCTTCCAATTGCAAGCATACAAGCAACGTTTAACCACTAGGATGTGGCTTAAACAATCGTTCACTAAAAGTTACCAATAAACACGTGGTTTTTCTAGGAAGAACTACATAGCTTTGAATTCCCCGTCGGTCGTAAGGATACCTAGGAGCAAGAATCACAATATTGTGAAGCACCATAATAAAAAAAACTTTTTTTACGACCTCTTCTTTTTCCTTTTAAGCTTTTCAATAACTTGAAGAAAAAAAATAACAAAAGCTAACATTTTATTCTCAAATCTGACTAAATGGTTCCCGTTGAGTACAATAGTTGTGAGGGGTGCTAATATATTTTTCTTGCATAATCGATTCCCGAACCTGAATTTGGTTGTGTCGACCATTCTCTTTTTCTTTTAAGGGTTTTATAGATATTTTCCTTTCCTTTTTGGAACAAATAAATTTTGGTGGCGACTCTGTTAACATCTTGAGCACGTGAGCCCTCTAGATTATTATTTGTGCCGCAACAGTTACCATCATCAAATAGTCAAGTCCATCAAACCCGAATGATCTGGTTTCATCTTTAACCGCTCTTTGGTTGTCCTCGAGGTCTTGGTGTCATTATGAGAGGTTTGTTCATCTTTTGTTATCATCATCAAATGCATACTCTATAACCATCAAAATAAGGTTCCACAATAATGAGTTGTCTAATGCTTTTAATGAAATTCATATTGAAGTCATAAATGTTTTAAGAAAATTTCTCACCATAAGAAAACGATTTTAAAACTTAATAGAGAAGTCTTAAAAACTTTAGAATCCTTGAAAGATGAACATTATCTCTCGTTAATGACCACCGACATATCTCTAACACTTTAGAAAAAAAGGTAGATGTAGTTAAATGTGATACTTGTCCTAGTTTAAAAAAAGAAATTGACAATTTGAAAGAACACGTAAGAAATCTCTCCAAATCACTTAGTATTATCTCTTAGTTGAAGTAAGAAAAGGAAAAGCTTTAAACATTCAAATAATAAAAAATGTTTATTTCACTATAAAAAATTGAAAGAATAATTCGCCTAAAGTAATTTATCTGTTAGAAGTTGTATATCAGTATTTGTATATCAAAATAATCTTACCTTTGAGGTGGTACAATGTCCCTACTAACTCTATCATATGTGTAGCGGGAAAATATGAGATTAAGTTATTTATCAACTTAACTCATAAAGTAAGAGTCGCTACCACACTTTTATTTTTCCAAAGGAATGGGTAAAAGAACAAACAAAACACATAGAAGTTTTAAAACAAAACTAATAAAACAGAGAGACAAAGGGGAAGGGGTTGGTTATGCAATGAGAGGGTGTTGGTACCCAAAATATCTATAGTACTCTATAGGAACCTCTTGAAAATCTATGTTTGGCTTAAAAAGGTGTTGTTCGCAAAAGATTGGAGAGATGAGAAGAGAAATATTTTTTTAGGGTTTTTGGTGTTTAACAAGACTTTATGAGCCTCGTGCCTGCATACCCACAAAATGCAATGGAGGATCAAAACCTCGGAGTTTGTGGTAAAAATAACAAAGGATTTTTATTGTGATTTATTTTAAAATGGAAAATACAATTTGTCATTTTAAGGAGAAAAATCAACTAGTCACCCACAAGTGTATGAAAATGGACCATTGCATGACTATTAAGTAGGGCTCCAACTTGGATCGAAATCAAAAAAGTATGCCACTAGCACTCTCAAGTGGAAAAGAATCAACATCAAACATCAATGTGGGGATAGGAGAATTACATCTCAACTATGAAAATGACTTATGTCTAAATCTTAAGAAATTTTTTTAAAAGAAATGTGCACAAAGGGTACAAAATAGTTTGAATGAGTTGTGTATTTTTTTATGTATTATGAAAATGGTCTTGATATGCTTAAGAAAGACTAGCATTTATTCAAGAAAAAGAGTTTAAAAATCATTTGACAAAGTCAAGGTTTATTGTGAGAGTGATTCAAGTTTAAAAACAAGAAGGTTTTGAAAAAGGGAGAAGATTTTGGAAATTCAATAAGGGGAGGAGATCAAAAGGCTATCCTAATGCACAAAGTAAACACTAGAGAAGGAAAGATCTAACCAAGATAGAAAGCTTTTGACATAAGTCAATACTCTCATCCTTTGGATTAAGTAACAAGCAACCAAATAAGAAGAGAAATAACCAATCATTAGATAAAGAAGAATTTAAGCCAATGCCAAAGATGAGATAACAAAACTAAGTCTTCCAAAAGTCAACTCAAAGTCAAGGTACCAGATGAATTCTATGGTCTCAAGTTCCAACTCCAAAGAATATGATCAAGAACTTAATTCTAAGTTCATAAGTCCATCATCCAAGCAAGGGATAGTAATCTAATGGAAACATTAAGTCTTTTAATGGTTTAACCTGTATTAATGTCTTAAAAAAGAAAAAGTTAAGTCTAAGTGGACAAATAAAAAAAGGCATAAACATAAAAAGGGCAATATGATATGTAAATGATAACAATAAAGAAATATATATAAGGAGTAAGAAAGTAAATGACATAAGAATAAAAGTGTATAAAAGTAAATGGCAAAAAATAAATGTTAGCACAATTATATGGTTAGTATAAATGTTAGAATTGATAATCCAATTCGGGATAAATTTAGCACTATGTTAAGCAATCGTAGTACAATCTATAAGGAAGATCAAACTATGGAAAACCGATCAATAACAATTTATGTACCATACATGTAAGAGATATGATAGAGATTATACTCCTAAAACATGTAGCAGAAGTCAAAATCAAGGAAGGATTAAGCACTAAAGCAATGAGATTGGTCCATTACATCAATCAACCCTTCATGACACTTAGGACAAACTTATGAATTAATTCAATGTACCTCCAATGATCAATGATCAATCAAATGATAAATTTGAAATGATGAAAGTTCATCAAGCATCAATCTGAACCTCATGAGCAACATGGACAACACATCATCCAATTGATCAAGAGAGAAATCAAAAGCAAAAGAAAGAGAAGGAAAGATGAAGAAAGGACCAAATTTAATCAAGACTCGAGATCACTTCATCATGAATTTCAATCACCTTTCTTGGTGGATTAAGGAATTAAACATATCATCAACACAAAGCATGAAAACTGAATCAAATAATTCATATAATGGTATTTTTGTATTGATGAAGGTTCATCCAACCTTATCAACACCCAAGGTCCATTAAAATTGATGAGAAGCTTGATCAACGAGTTATGATACAATGCTATAACCAGCAGAGCAATAAAAATGCAAAAAAAATGCATAAAATGAATTTTAAAATCAAAATGTGCGAGAAAATAAGAAAGAGGTATCTAAGCAACCAAACAAAACTCAAGAAAATTCCTCCAAGTCAGAAACAAATCATAAACCATATATAAAATTTTGAAGAATTTTAAAATGCATAAAAACAATTTTAAACTATTTAAAATGAATGAAAAAATAAGAAAATAATGAAAAATATCAAATGATGCAATAAAAAATGAAAAATAGATCAGAAAATAGAAAATAATTTTTTGAAACTATGAAAAAAAACTGGAATGAAAAATGTTAAGGGATGCATTTTTTTATGAATTTTTGAAATAAAATGAGAAAAAAAAATAAAGATGAAATAAAAAAGTAAGAAAAAACCACAGCATTAGATCTGATCAAAGGTTGTAAACAGAAACACGCTTGACCATTGGATCTCATTTAAAATCAATCTAAAGACTCAGATCATGATAGACACGGTGGAACTGATCAGTGGTTTTTATGTGTTATTTTACCGATAGTTTGAGTTAATCTTTTTATATGTTTTGTCGCATTTTATTTTCTTTTATAACATTTTATAAGTTTGTTTGGTATTTCTATTATTTTTAGGTTCAGGTAAGCAATCAAGAAGAATCGGAGCGAAAAAGTGGACAATACAGTATCTTCGGGAGTGAAATTGGCAAGCTATAGAAGGCCTGGCACGGTCACCCGTGTTGCCTGACACTTGTCGTTTCAGGAGGATATGTGTGACCAAGAAAAGACGCAAGAAAGAGATTCCAGGGAGCTGACACGGTCACTCGTGTCAACTGACACAACCGTTTCAGCATGCTTGGAATAAAAAGGGAGATTCCAGGGGGCTGACACGGTCGTGTCAGCATGCCTGGAACAAAAAAGGTTGATTCCAGATAGACATGGAACAAAAAAGGTTTATAGACCATTTTACACCCATACTCAAAACAACAAATGGTCTCAGAACTAGTCTTGTGATCAATTTTTGAAACTTCAATAGTGTAAATATGGGTAAAGACAAATTGAAGGTGAGTATAATAGAGCTCTCATATTTAAGGGAAAAAATTGTGTGTATCAAAAAGAGTGCATGTATGTGCACTTAATGTCAATAGAAAAATGTTTTTGGTTGTTTGTGCCAAAAAGTATCATCGGTGAAGTTTCAGTTAAGAAATCTCTTAAAGACTGAGCTTATGATAAAATTAAAAGAAGTCATAGGATCTAAAAGTGAGGAATATATTGATATCTACCTTGAAGGTTGATGTATATTTTTCAAGTTCATATTGTACAACACCTCAAACAATGTGGCATGCACTTTATGTTCTCAATGAGTGTACTTTAACACTTCAGTAGAGGTGTATGAGATTTTCGTATGGAACCTAGTAAATTTGTGGCTCCCATGCGTATGAGGTTTTCCGATATAATTAACAAGATGTAAATGTTGAAAAAGACTTTATCTAACTAGAATTGTCCTAACAAAATATTAAGGTCTATTTGCAGAAAACAACAACCAAAAGTGACGACAATAAAAGAATACCGAGATTTGAAAACACTAGGCCTATCTAGTCTTTTTGTAAAACTTACGAATATGAACAAGAGTTTAAAAGACTCGAATCAAGTGAAATAAATGTAAAAAAGAAAGAAAGGTTAAAGAAAAAAAAGAATCATCTCCTTGAAAGCCTTCACTTACAAGAAAAATGTACAGGATGATGAATATAGTAGTGATGAAGACTGTTCAAAAGAATAAGAGATGGGTTTGTCTGTCATATGCTACAACAAATCCATAAAGAGAAAGAGTCTAAAGCATTCTAATAAAAGTTTAGTGAAATTTAAAAAATCTAACCACCAAGAATATCGAAAAATAAGTAGAAGAAAGAAAGGAAAATGACCTGTTACGAATGTGGTAAATCCGAACACTACAATACAAATTGGCCAAGTTTAACAAAGCATGAAAGCAAGCAATTGTTCTACAATATGATAGGGAAAAAACCAAAGTTCGTAGAACATACATTGCTTGAGAAGAAGATGAAGATTCTTTCTTTACCAACACAAGTTTAGATGAAGATGAAATAGCAAATCTTTATTTGATGGTGCGTCACAAAGAAAATGAGTTGTCTAATGTTGTTTATGAAACTTGAGAGACAAATCATAAAAACTTTAGAATTCTTGAAAGATGAACATACATCTCTTGTTAATGACCAATGGTGTATCTCTATAACTTTAGAATAAAAGATAGACATAATTAAGTTTGATACTTGTGCTAATTTAAAACATAAAATTGACAATTTAAATGGACCAATAACACATCTCTCCAAATCACTTAGTATTTACTTATTAGTCCAAGTGATAAAGAATTGAGTTTTAGAAATTCAAATAAGAAAAAAAATTGATTTCCCAAGGAAGAGTTAAAAGAATAATTCGCCTAAAGTAATTTGTAAGTTAGAAGTTGTATATCAGTAATTACATATCAAAATAAAATCTCTGTAGTCTATATTTAAATTTGTTTTTTATGTCAGATGACTATCAATGTATATACATGAAAGAATAAAAGAATGTTATATCTATACATTAAGAAGCAAAATAATGTTATGTTTGAAAATTATCTTAGAAGAGCTTGCTGGCAAATTCATCCATGTCACCAATGCCTTCCATTCTATAAGAAGCTGATTTTGATGCAAGTTCCCTCAGATTTGATATACTTCTTCCCAACTTCAAAGCCATCTTCATTTCAAACAATTCTCCATTTTCTCTTTTCTCTAAATGTTTCTCACTTAAAGTTGATTCTATTGAGGCTTCTAACAAGTTGAAGAAACCAGCAGAGCCTCTATACATTTCAAAAACCATCCCAACTTGTCCACCATGTTGGAAAGTATTAACTGCAGAAGCCAACGAACCAGCCAAGAGAGGAACAAAAGGAGCCAAAAAACTACCATTACCTATAAAAGTAGATCCGATAGCAGCAATTCCCGTGAGTAATGGTCCCGCAAATGCCAAATTCTTGTTTATCTTCAATGCAATGTTTCCAAGTCTGTTATAATCTTCGGCATCTTTTCTCTTTATCACTTCAACTACTTCCTTCATTTCCAATTCTAATTCTTCACTCCATCCATTATTCATTTTCCCCATTTTCTTGCTTTTTGATTTTCCTTTTTTGGAAGGCCACCAAACAGCAGGCTCAAATTTAGCAGGATACTTTTCAAGCATTGCTCCTAATAAGGGAAGTGGAAAAGCTTTGTCAAGTGCCAAAACCTTGTCCATTGCATCTTTGACATCTTCCTCACTAGGATTTCCTATTGCAATAGTGGTTTGGATTTGTCTTTGAAGCTGTTTAAACAATCTTGTAGCATTTCTTTGTTCCTCGGTGAGTTGAGAAGGATTAATTTTGTTCATGATAAGCAATAATCCAGTTGCAGCAGAGAATAAAAGAGCAGAAGATAGTTTCAAAGCCAAAAGTGATGAATCAGAGCAAGTGGTTACAGCAGCAGACGCAACACCAGCCAAAGTTGTAGCAGTTAAAGTAATCATGTTGATAGAGTTTAATAAAAGAGTGTTCCAATTGTTACGTTGTTGAGCAATGTTGTGATGCATTTCAACTCTGTCGGAAACAGCTTCCAAGACTGCATAAAGTTTAATAATAATATCATCTGTATTCTTGTTGTGTCTGCAGTGTGATGGTGTGGTGAGGACAACATTATTCTTTTCAAATTGAATTGTTTGATCTATGGATACATTAATAAAATCGTCAAGAAGGGGCTTTGTTTTTGGTAGTTGTGGAATTGAGAATACACGAGGGAGTTTAGGGAGATGAATAGCAGCATTAACAGTCTTCAAAGAAGAAGAAGATAAATAAGCTGCTGAGAATATTTGTAGAGAAACCATGGGCTGATTAATTTATTTGTTGGAGTCTGTCTCTTGAAACTTGTTTGTTATTGAGAAGTGAGATCTGTAAGGTTTAAGAAAATTGTTGTGTGAAATTGTAGATGAGAGTTTATGAGAAATGAAATAGTTGTTGGTATTATATATAGAGCATAGAGGAAAGGAAGAGAATGGATCAAAATAAGAATAGATGGGAACAAGTCATAACTAACCGTAAGATCTGACATTTCGTTGTATTAATAAATTTCAACGTTCAACAGAGACCACTTAGTAAAGCCAACCTACTACTCCTGCGCCACATGAATTTATTTTTATACAAGATATTTTTTGTCGTTCTATTTTATGTTTGTTATGTCTGAACTCTAGATTGAAATTTTCATTTGTGAGTGATTTTTATTGTGGTGTTTAGAATATCATAAACCTATTGAAAAAAATTTATAGTCTCTCATATGTGAAAAATTAATTAAAAGAGTTTCTAATTTTTGCAGTGTTTTTTATGCAGTAGATGTTAATTATTCTTTTTTTATCTATAAAAAAATATACTGCCCAGTATTTGTTATTGCAACACTATTAGCAATAGTTGTAAGCCATGGCACAATAATAGCAACCTTTTCATTCATTAAGCAAGCCATTGCTCATGGATGTTTCCCAAGAGTCAAAAAATAAAGTCATTGCTTTTGTCCAGTGTTTTCACCAATTTCCTCAATTTTTTCATAAGAATTCAATTGATATCTGGAATATATACATTTTTCATATACAAATTTCCAAACTTCACTTCACGTACAAATTTTCAACTTCAAACTTTCTCCATGTGGGGTCATTTGCTCAACCAAACATCAAGGCATCATGGATTTGGCTTGGATTGAAGATTTGATGAAGAAATTTTCATGTAAAGGACATTAAAGTACAAAAATCAAATCAATTCATATTGGACCAATTTTATCCATGTTTGTGCATATTTAGAGTGCAAAATACATTCTAAGCACAATGGCATTTTCAGAATTGCAAGTTGAGTTCAAAATCATTGCCATTCTCCATGTTCCTTCAAGTATAAGTTACATATCCAAATCACTCCATTAAGTTCCAAACAAGGGTTTAATCTCCACCATTGGATCACTCACAACATAAGTAACATGAATGGAACAAGCTTGAGGCATGGCAAGCTCTGTTTTCACGATTTGCAAGTCTACCACATCAATGAAATTGGATTTTTAATTGGGCTTGTACAGACTGCAATTGGGCTTTTTATCCATCCATATCCAAAGTATAAATTGCTGGGATCATTCACAATCAATGACAACAGAATTTGGAGCCAAAAACAGTTAGAAATCAGTTGGAAAAAGTGAGAGAAAAGTGAGATTCGAGTTTTCAGTTTCATCAAGATTCAAGTCAAATTGCTCATTATAACAGCTCTAGGAAGGATCACTGATTGTTTCTGGATCAAATTCATCAAGAATTCATAGCATCTGAAGGCTCAGTGGAAGCTCTCCACTAGGTAATCCATCTTTCAACTTTCCTCACTGTGTAGGAGATTTGACACGCCATTTTCATATGATTGTGATCCCCATACTTCATAGATTGATTTTGGATAAGTTTGGCATAGTTTCTTTAACTTTTAGAATTAGAGCTCAAATCTTGATATATTCGGTTAGGGCTAATCTTAGGAGAAAAATGAAAAAGAATGGTGGATTATTGATTAGTGTAGCAAGGTGAATTGATTGATGCAAGAAATTTTGAGTTTCATGAAGGTTTTTGAACCTGCTACTGTGCATAGTGAACAGAGAAGATGACCGGAGGGAATCCGGCCACCGTCTGGTTCTTCCCTCTCTTTTTTACTTTTAAATCCTCTGATGAGGACGTGGCATAACCATTACCCTTGGATCCATGTTGAACCATTGACTTAGACTTAATCTTGTGGCCATGATTCAATGACATCTTGTATTGGAAATATGAAGCTTGCGTGGCATAACCATATCCCTTAGATTGCATGACTTAAATCATAATGGATGGCCTTGATTGGTTTTCAGGGATTGACTTACCTTTTAATGAAACGGCGCGTTTCATCAGCGTACACCACAGCCATTAGATCCCATGTTTGGTCTTTAGATCATGAGGCTGAGATTTGTTTTTATTTTTTTATTTGATTGATGGTGCACGCGTGTCTTAGTTGTAGCCACTAGATGCTTGACTGGTATTTGAAACGTAGGGCTAGGATTGAGTTTTGGCTGTAGTTGACTAAAGTCATTGGACTGGGCTGTATCACTCTTTGCACCCCCCTAAGTCTGAGCCCAGCAATTGCACGTTGTTGGATTACTTTTTGCACCAACTATTTTCCAATTTTTTATTTCCTTTTCTTTATTTGCATATTATTTTCTGTTTTCATTTTAATTCATTCAAAAATATTAAATAATCCCAAAAATCATGAAAAAATACATTTAGATACTTTGGCATGTGTTTTAATTTTTCATATTTTTTAATTGAATTTTTCATTTATTTTTCAATTTAATATTGTATTTTCTTTTTAATGTGTCCATTATTGTTGAAAATTGCACATACTCATTTCTTGACTTTTCTTTCCTAATCAAAACTTCAAATAAATTCATGAAATTTCTTGTGCATATTGCAGATACTTTGATTGATTTTTGAGTATTTTTCTATCAGTTTTTTGAGGCCTTTTGATTAGGGTTTAGGTTGATCCTTTAAGACCCTCTCTTTTGGCCTTGCCCATAGAATACCCTAAGCTTTTGCCTTCTGTTGGCATAGCTAGACTTAGCATTTTCTTCCCATCTTTTGACCCCTGGTTCCTAATACCAGATGGGTCTCCTAGGCTTTTTCTTAGAATTTTAAGACTTGTTTTACTATTTTTGGTAGATTTTACATTCTGGCCTATCTTTTGTGTGTTTCCAACCCTACCTTTGGCCTTGTTTGCATTTTGTTTGATCTTTGTGAAATGTTTGTGCCTCAAACTCTTCCATATTCATGTTGTACACATCTTAAGCCACTTGTGTGATGAATTTCAAGTCTTAGTCATGTTCCTAGCTTTTCTAAACTTAGGCTTCCTTTAGGACCTTTCCTTTAGCCTTTCCTTGTGGATACCCTTGAATAACTTCCATCTTTACATGATTCTTTTGCTTATTATTTCTCCATATCATCTTCTTCTAATTCCTCTTGTCCAATAATCTTAGGATCCTTCTTGTGAGAGCCTAGTTCCTCCTGTGGAGGAACCAAGTGCATTCCATAAGAAGTTGAGCCTTTGATGGACTCAAGTACTTTGTACACTCATTCCCTTTTGTCCTTCAATCTTAGGATCCTTCTTGTGAGAGCCTAGTTCTTTCTTAGGAAGAACTTAGTGCATTCCATAAAGAAGTTGAGCCTTTTATGGACTCTTGTATTGATACACATTGAACATAGTGGGTTCCATTGGTTCACACTATGCTTCCCATCATTCCTTCTTATCTGTCCTTTGATCTTAGGATCCTTCTTGTGAGAGCCTAGTTCTTCCTTAGGAAGAACTTAGTGCATTCCATAAAGAAGTTGAGCCTTTGATAGACTCTTGTGTTAATACACATTGAACATATTGGGTTCCTTTGGTTCTCACTGTGCTTCTCTTCATTCATTCCTCATTGTCCTATGATCTTAGGATCCTTCTTGTAAGAGCCTAGTTCTTCCTTAGGAAGAACTTAGTGCATTCCATAAAGAATTTAAGCCTTTGATGTACTCTTGTGTTGATACACATTGAACATAGTGGGTTCCTTTGGTTCTCACTATACTTCTCTTCATTCATTCCTCTTTGTCCTATGATATTAGGATCCTTCTTGTGAGAGCCTAGTTCTTCCTTAGGAAGAACTTAGTGCATTCCATAAAGAAGTTGAGCCTTTGATGGAATCTTGTGTTGATACACATTGAACATAGTGGGTTCCCTTGGTTCACACTGTGCTTCCTATCATTCCTTCTTATATGTCCTTTGATCTTAGGATCCTTCTTGTGAGAGCCTAGTTCTTCCTTAGGAAGAACTTAGTGCATTCCATAAAGAAGTTGAACCTTTGTGGACTCTTGTGTTGATACACATTGAACTTGATGAGTTTAGTTCTCCTTTTACTTTCCCATCATTTTGTTTATCCCCTCCCCTTCATGCTGTTTGATTTGGTGCATTAGGATAGAAGTGCATGTGTAGGCATTCTTTCTCTTAAGTCCATGTTTGCATTAAAGGTTGAGGTTTCATCCCTTTGCTTGATTGTTTCTTTTCCCTTTGTGTTTTCTTGTGTGCACTAAAGGTTGAGGTGTCCTCCTTTGCTTATATTGTTGCATTGCATGTGCGTTCATTCACATTTTACATTTCAATTGAATAATCATGATGATTTCGTGTTGTCTTCCTTTCCATTTCCATGTCCCCCTAAGACTCTCACTTCCTTGTTTAAGGATAGTGATGATAGAACATTAGGGTTGACCCTTTGCATGATAACAAGTAGGATAGAGTTCCCTTTCCAAACTCAACCTTAGGACCATCTTGCATGATAACAGTAGGGTTTTGCTTAGTCCCCCTATAGAGTCCTTTCTCTCTTCTCATCTCAAAACAACTTCAAAGTACATAATAAAGGCTAATGAGTATTGTACATTACGAGCCTCAAGCTACTTGAGAAATGGTGATTGGGGGGCTTCTCCTTAATTACCTAGAGTGTTTAGTATACGCCCTTAGGGCGATATGCGACGCATTCGTTCTTAGGTCATAGTCTCTAGTGCAATATGAATTACAAACATTCATTCAAAACACTTCTCTAATAAAAGACTTCAACTCAAACAGTCAAACTTCCTTTTGTCCTTTGGGACCTTTAATCCAGGAAAATCTTTTCAGATAAAAGAGTGTTGTTAACTCTTAGTTCTACCGCAAACGATAACGCCTAAGTCTCCAATGGTCGAGCTGTATACACCAACTGATAGAACTACCTGTTAATCTTACTCGGGTAAAAAATAGTTGAACAAACCTGTGTTCTCTTTATCCCGAACTACTTAAGCTCTGATCTCTCATACCTGTTGAGAGTACGTAGACACAAGATGCGATATCTTGGCGAGAAACCTTTCCCCTTTCATCCGTAGTTAGTCGAACTACGTTGGCTCTGACTTTCCCATTGCACGAGGGAATATGTAGGCTCAGAGCTGCGACGCTCTGTCGAGTCCTTTTTCTTCTCTTTTAACCCAGACCTTCAATTAGATAGATAAACAACCCTTAAATAAACAACACAAGCGTGGATCCCTTCGAGTACGACGGATGTGAGGGGTGATAATACCTTCCCCTTACGTAACCGACTCCCAAACCCGAGATTTGGTTGCGATGACCATTCTTATCCCTTTTCGTTAGGTTTTCTCTGCTTGTTTCCTTTCCCTTTCGTTGGGATAAATAACGAACGGTGGCGAGTCTTCTGTCTTTGCCGGCACTTTTTTCGCAGTTGCGACAATGATTACCTACATCACGCGTGCGACACAACTGTAACTTACATATCATACGTGTGATGCTACGCGTGATTATTCTAGTAGTTGCACGCTTTTGCTCCCTTTTTCGACTGATTTTTTACTAAGTCCCTATTTTTTCACACTTAGCTATTTTTCCCTCATTTTTTGGTTTTTATTCTTCAGTTTTGCTCCTTTTTAACTTGTTTTTATCTGTTTCTTCAACCGAAATCACGCAATTATGGAATGTCATCGGTAACCTTTAGACTCAGACTCATCTTTAGACTTAGAATCTCCTTCAGAGGGTGAATCATCTTTAAATTTTAACTCATGTGTTAACACTGCACCAGAGTTGGATTGAGACTTGCTCTAGTCTCATGCTTCTTTTTCCTTCAAAATGACATATCTTCTGAATTCCACTGTTAGTGAAAGAATAGTAGAGCTTATAAGCGCTTGTAATGTGGTACCCTACAAACAAGATAACTTTGCTTCTGTCATCCAACTTCCTTCTCTTAGCATCTAGGACATGTTTGTAATAAACAAAACCAAATATCTTAAAATGGATCACACTTTGCTTATCCCTAGTTCACTTTTCTAAAGGAACAATTTCCTTTAGATGGACACCTTCATATGGGCACCTATTGAACACATATGCTGCAGTGGCAACAACTTCTCCCCACAAGGTGTGAGAGAGCTTCTTCTCCTTCAGCATGCTCCATGTCATATCAAGCAAAGTATTATTTCTTTTTTCAGCAAGACCATTGCGTTGAGGAGTGTATGGAGCAATAACCTCATGCCCAATTCCATTTTCCTCACAAAACCTTTTGAACATCGTAAAGTTGTACTCACCTCCACCATCAATTCTGAGAATTTTTAACTTTTGACCACTATGTTTTTCAGTCTTCAGCTTGAACTTCTGAAATCAATAAACACCTCATGCTTAAACTTAATGCGTGCTACCCATGTCGTCCTTTTAAACTCATCCTCAAAAGACACAAAGTACTTATTTCCTCCATCTGAAGGTACTTCAAATGTTCCACATACATTAGAATGCACCACTCTCAAAGCATGTTTTGCTCTTGGTTCCACTTCTGATGCAAATGGAAATCTTGGTTGCTTACCTTTCATGCATATATCACATGACTTCTTGGGCTTTACAATCTTAGCAATGCCATGTACTAGCTTCATATAACTTAGATGCCATAAGCTTCTAAAGTTTAGATGCTCCAATCTCTTATGCCATAACTCACTATCACCTTCAGCACCTTCTGCACTAAGGCATTTAGTTTCAGTTGTTTCCACATTCACCTTGAATGTTCTGTTGCATCCTTATTCATACTATACAATTAGCTTCTGATCAGAATCATACAACTTCAAGAGATTTTCCTTCATAGTAACTCATTATATTTCTCTTCATGCTAGGAACATACCAAACATCCTTGTTCAGAACATTTTGTAATTTTTCACTTTGACCTTGACATTTCTCATTCCTTTAGCATTCATATACTTATGATCAACACATATGATCTGTGTCCTCTTCCTAGAGTCAAAATTAATCAACCATTGTTTGTTTCTAGTTAGGTGATTTAAGCAATCAGTGTAAATATACCAACAGTCTACCAAATATCCACTGTCAGATTCATAAGCCATCAGTAATGTAAGTTCGTCATCAGACTCTCCTCTGGCAATGTTTGCTTCTTCTTATTTCCTTTACTTGATTTACCGATAGACAGCAACAAAGTGATCAAACTTCTTACAGTAATAAAATTGAACCTTTTTCTTGTCAAACTTCTCCTTTCCCTTTTTATGTTTCTTCTCAATAGAATTGAAAGCTTCTGACTTTTGATAATCACCACCATGTCTCTTCTTAGTCTCTAACCAAGAATGTTTCTAATTCTTCTTATTAGAAGATACATTTAGAGTCTGCTTATAATTCTTCTTATCAGAAGATTCCTTTAGAATGTTTAATTGCTACAACAATGTAATTAAATTGAGGAGAAAGTAATCTCAATATCTTTTCAATAAATACTTGTTCATAAATATTTACTCCACAAGATTTCATCTCAATTTTGATCATAATCACTCTAGACATGTAATCAGGTACCTTTTTATTATTCTCCATATTGAGATTTTCATACTGCTTACGTAGAGACTGAAGCTTCACCTTCTTCACTGATGCATCACCGTTGGAGCATCTTACCAGTGTGTCCCATGCGGGCTTTATCATATTTGAATCAATGATCTACTCAAACCCATTCACATCCACACACTAATGAATGTAGAACAAAGTCTTCTAATCATTCTTCCTTGTCTCTCTATGTGTGTTTCTTTGTGTTTCAGTTGCATCTGCTGCAACCGTTGTATAACTGTCATTGACAAGATAAAGAACATCTTGAGCGTCAAACAACACATGCATCTAAATCATCCATTGTTTCCAATTCTTTCCATCAAATACTGGAAGCTTCGTATTCAAACTACCGCTTCTACCGTTCATCTTCCATCTTGTGTAAATTTCCTCAAATATCACCAAACACTTTTGTTTCCCAATCTCGTAGAATCAAGAAACGTGATTCTATTATGATTTCAAACATCAAATAATTGTGAATTTAAGAACTGAAATCAATCACACATACCTCACGTTCACTCGTGTTTCCCGTGGGTCCGAATCGGAGCTCTAGATACCAATTGTCCGTGCGCAAGAATGAAGAAGATGAAGATGATGAAGAGAGAGAGAGAGAGAGAGAGAGAGAGAGAGAGAGAGAGAGAGAGAGAGAGAGAGAGAGAGAGAGAGAGAGAGAGAGAGAGAGAGAGAGAGAGAGAGAGAGAGAGAGAGATTGTAACTAACTTTACTAACAAAATTTTAGAATTCAGTTATGGATCAATTCTTGATTACAAACTAAAACCACACTTGGTTTATATACTAATCAAAACCTTAAAAAAAATTCAAATGCAAGATAAATTAAACTCAAATGTAAATGAATATGAATTATATCAAACACAGCTAACCTCGTTTCACTAACATGCACTAATCTCAAATGGCATCTAGTTTTTCATAAAAGTCTTGACTAGCTAATGATGCATGACTAATAAGAATAGAACCATCTAAAATATACCACCCACATATTTTTGACAATTTAGCTATGACAAATGTATTAATTGAAATTTTCAACACTTTACGTTCAATTATAGTACATTAACCTAGATCATCAAACATACTTATGGACAACAAATTTCTCTTAAGCTCTAGAACATACCTCATATGGTATAAAAAGAATTTAGGATCATCAAACATTTTAATTCTGGTCATACTAGTATCATTAACTTCACAAGCCTTATTAATACTTAGTTGAACGACTCCAACTTCTTTAACCTCCAAAGTTTCGAAGTCTTCCTTCCTTTGAACGAAAGTGAGGGAATTTCAAATTGATGTGGAGTTTGATGTGAAATTTGTAACGCCCCGATTCTGAATTCCCATTAATTGTTGAGTCTTTTAATTTATTTAATTGATGTTTGTTTTAAATTGAGAGATTATATATTGTTATTATGTGGTGTTTGCTTATTTTATCTATTTTACCGATTCGGAGAGTTTTCGGGGAATTAGAGTAAAAAGGGCATTTTAGACATTTAGCACTTTAGTGTGAGAATTGATTGGTAAGTGTTGGAAAGAATTTGAGAGGAAAGAAATAGAGGTAGAAATAGAATAAGAGAGGAAAAGAAAGAAAGATAGTAACATAAGAAGAAAAACAAGAGAAAGAAGAGAAAGAGAAGAGAAAGTGGAGAGGAAAACCTAGAATCTTCAAGGGATCATCACCAAAGCTTGCAATCGATCGGTAAGGGTGTGAAACTCCATCATCTCTTTAATGTGTATGATTGTATGTGTATGTGTGCGGATTTTGTAGAGTTTCTACTCCTTTTCCACTTAGGTTAGAAGTTGGTTTTGTGAGTAGAATGAGGTTTTAATCGGTTAGAACTCGAATTAGACGATGTAGTTTAGTCGGGTGATGGTTGGGTTGTGCTACTGTGATTGGTTTGGATTTAATCGGTTGGTTGTGTGGAGTTTGGGCTTTGAGACAGCCATGGAAGTTCTGTCTTCGCAAGTTCGCCAGGCGAATGGCAGCGAAGCTTCGCCAGGCGAAGCCCAGCGAGCTGTAGCGAAGCAAGTCAGAAGCTAATACCCTGTATTCGCTGGCAAGTTCGCCAGGCGAGGTGAGTTGGCGAAGGTTCGCCAGGCGAGTGGGTAGCGAGCCTCAGCGAGTAATTCCAGAATTACTCCCAGTGGACTTCGCTGGGGAGTTCGCCAGGCGAAGGCCAGCGAGCATTCGCTGCGTGGCTTCGCCAGGCGAAGGTTGGCGAACCTGGCAGTGTTATTTTGTTTTGCTGTTTGTTCATAGCATGATGTTTGGTTGATTCAATTATGATTAATGCCTATATGAATGATTGATGTGTGAACTGTTCCAACATGTCGTGCTGTGGGTGGCCGAAAGGCGTGAATCCTAGATTGTAGAGTAAATGGTGAATCTTGAATATTTGATAACCTTGTGTATTTACTCGAATTGAATAGAAACGCATTGATGGGCTGATATGTGTGTAAACCATGTGTGGAATGGTGCATAATGTGAATGCATGATAGATATATGCGATGTATGTGATAAATGCAATGAATATGTTTGTGAGCATAGTATGCATTTTTGTGTCGATTGATCCCTCGGAGGATTTGCAGAACCTCGTATGATACGATGGTTATATTTGATTCCTTGGAGAATCGGTTGCATTGTGTGATTCCTTGGAGAATCGGTCATGACATGTAATCCCGTGGAGGATTGGTTAGAGTATTTGATTCCGTGGAGAATCTGCTGAGTACTTGATCCCGTGGAGGATCTGCTGAATATTCGATTCCGTGGAGAATCTGATGAATATTTGATTCCGTGGAGAATCTGCTGAGTACTTGATCCCGTGGAGGATCTGCTGAATACTCGATTCCTTAGGGAATTTGTTTAATGAGTCGGTACCGCATTTGCATCTGCATAGGGTCGTGTGTCGGTCTCTATGAGTTGCATGAGTCATCTGTGTATGATGCATTGGTTGTGTGAATATAACTGTGTATGTTATATGTGATTGTTTGGAGGAAATATAGTGAATGTTCATGTGTATGTGTAGAGACATGATTATTTGTATATGCTTAATGTGGTGAGAACATAATTTGAGTATAACTTGTACCAATATGAGTATATGTTTATATACAATTTTATGCATTAACTGTTATGATGTTGTTTCTCACCCTTCTGCTGTTTTATAATGCTCTATGAGGCATTGCAGAGTAGGAAGCTGGAGGTTCTTTTTGTGAAGCGATGTCTTCATTCTTTTTGGTCAATGGCTCTGATATGTAACATCTGGGTAGTTAGGAAGCCTTTGACTCTTTTGGAGTTACATTTGTTTTGATTCTTTTGTGATACATATGTGTATGTATCTGCTGTGGATATGTTGTAAAGCATGAATTAACTGATGGTTGTATATACCTTTATGAATGTGATTGATTCAATATTTGGATGTTTCCGCTTTTATTCTAAATATTGAGATGTGGGTTACCCATTGTTGCATATCTATTTTGAGCAGGTATCGTATGTGTTTAATTTCATGATAATGTGATGCGCCTCTTTTATACCATGTTTTAATCAAACTCTGATGAAATAAATTTTCTAAGTGCCTGATTGATTTATTTAATTTATTTGGGGGTATAAGAAGGGGGTGTTACATTAAGTGGTATCAGAGCCAGTGTTGAGTCAGTCGTGTCTGTCTTGTTGTTGTGTTGGTTGAACGGTTGTTTAACCTTGTTGATTTTTGGGAATCCTCAGAATATGGCAGGTCGTAATGACAATGCTATGGCAGCGGCGTTAGAGGCTATGGCCAGAGCTGTGCAGGGTGCACCTAACGTGAATGCGAATGATGAGTTCAGAAAGAACCAACCACCGGTGTTTAAAGGGAGATTTGATCCGGATGGTGCTCAGATATGGTTAAAGGAAATTGAGAGAATTTTTAGGGTGATGAATTGTGCTGAAGGGAATAAGGTGAGACTAGGGACTCACATGCTGAGAGAAGAGGCCGATGACTGGTGGGTCAGCATGAGGCAAGTTCTTGAGGTCGACGACGAGGAGATCACGTGGGATTTATTTCGTGCTGAGTTTCTAAGGAAGTATTATCCCGAAAGTGTTAAAGGGAAGAGAGAAATGGAATTTCTGGAATTGAAACAAGGTAATATGTCGGTGGTGGACTACACCGCTAAGTTTACTGAGTTAGTGAAGTTTCACCCTCACTATGATGCGGTTACGGCGGAATTTTCCAAATGTATCAAGTATGAGAATGGCTTGCGTCCAGAGATAAAGCAAGCGGTGGGTTATCAAAGGATACGAAGATTTTCGGATTTGACCGAGTGTTGTAGAATTTATGAAGAAGACAGTAGAGCTCGTTCTACTCATTATAAAGGTTTGAGCGAGAGGAGAGGGAAGCAGCAAGTACGAAGCGGACCTTATGTGACGCCTGCTGAGAAGGGCAAACATAAGGGAAACTTTGATAGGAGACCCGGAGGAGGTTCCGGTGCGATCAAATGTTTTAAGTGTGGCGTGATGGGCCACAAGTCTTATGATTGTGGAAAGTTCAAGGCGAAGTGTTCCAACTGTGGACTCTTTGGTCATGATGCAGCAGAGTGTAGAAAGAATGCTGTGAAGTGTTTTAATTGTGGCGAGGTGGGTCACATTAGCCCGAATTGTACCAAACCGAAGCAAGCTCCGGCGGGCGGAAAAGTATTCGCATTAGCAGGTTCAGACGCCACTAATGCGGCAGATCGTTTGATTAAAGGTACATGCTTTATTAATGATATGCCTTTAGTTGCTATTATTGATACTGGAGCGACTCACTCGTTCATTTCTCTTGCGTGTGCTAAGCGGTTGGATTTGTGTATGGTTTCTTTGAGTAGTGGTATGGTTATTGGGACTCCCGCTTCGGGGTCGGTAACTACTTCTTTGGTGTGTGCAAGTTGTCCTTTGACCATGTATGGTAAGGACTTCGTTATGGATTTAGTGTGTTTGCCGTTGGAAGGTTTGGACGTAATCTTGGGTATGAACTGGTTGCAATTTAATAGAGTTCATTTGGATTGCTATCACAAGTTAGTAAGGTTTCCTTCTTTGGAAGATGGTGAAAACGAGAGTTTTCTTTCCACTAAAGAGTTGAAGAAACTTTTAGCGGACGAAGCTCAGTTGTTTGGTTTGTTTGCATCGTTGTCGGTGGAGAGCAAAGTTGAGCTCGACGTGTTTCCTGTGGTTTGTGAATTTCCTGAAGTGTTTCCGGAAGATGTTGCGGATGTGCCGCCAAAGAGAGAGGTTGAATTTTCTATTGATCTAGTTCAGGGTACTAGACCGATTTCGATGGCCCCGTATCGGATGTCGGCATCGGAGTTGGTGGAATTGAAGAAGCAGTTGAATGATTTGTTGGATAAGAGATTTGTAAGACCAAGTGTTTCTCCTTGGGGTGCGCCGGTATTGTTGGTAAAGAAGAAGGATGGTAGTATGCGATTGTGTATTGATTATCGGCAGTTGAATAAGGTGACAATTAAGAACAAGTATCCGCTTCCAAGAATTGATGATCTGATGGATCAATTGGTTGGAGCCCGTGTTTTTAGTAAGATTGATTTAAGATCCGGTTATCATCAGATTCGAGTTAAGGAAGAAGATATTTCGAAGACGGCTTTTAGAACACGATATGGTCACTATGAGTATACGGTGATGCCATTCGGAGTTTCTAATGCGCCGGGTGTTTTCATGGAATATATGAACCGTATTTTCCACGAGCAGTTGGATCGTTTTGTGGTGGTGTTTATCGATGACATTTTGATTTATTCTAATTCTCGAGAGGAACACGAAGAACATTTAAGGATTGTGTTGCGAATTTTGAAAGAGAAGAAGTTGTATGCAAAGTTGTCTAAGTGTGAGTTTTGGTTGTCGGAGGTGAGTTTTCTTGGGCATATTATTTCCGGCAATGGTATTAGTGTGGATCCATCCAAGATCGATGCGGTAATGCAATGGGAGACTCCAAGATCGGTTACGGAAATTCGAAGCTTTTTGGGCTTGGCCGGTTATTACCGGAGGTTTATCGAAGGATTTTCAAAGTTAGCACTTCCGTTAACGCAGTTGACTTATAAAGGAAAGACTTTTATTTGGGATGTTAATTGTGAAGAGAGTTTCATGGAATTAAAGAGAAGGTTAACGACAGCGCCAGTTTTGATTTTGCCGAATCCTACGGAACCTTTTGTGGTTTATTGTGATGCTTCTTTGTCAGGATTGGGTGGTGTGTTGATGCAAGATGGGAAGGTCGTGGCGTATGCTTCTAGGCAGTTGAGAGTGCATGAAAAGAATTATCCTACTCATGATTTGGAGTTAGCGGCCGTGGTGTTCGTTTTGAAAATTTGGAGGCACTATCTTTATGGTGCAAGATTTGAAGTTTTCAGCGATCACAAGAGTTTGAAGTATTTGTTTGATCAAAAGGAATTGAATATGAGACAAAGGAGATGGCTAGAACTTTTGAAGGACTATGATTTTGGTTTAAATTATCATCCGGGTAAGGCGAATGTGGTAGCCGATGCTTTAAGTCGGAAGTCGTTGCACGTGTCTACTTTGATGGTTAGAGAGTGGGAACTCTTGGAGAACTTTAGAGATTTGAGTTTGGTTTGTGAGTTAACGCCGAGTAGTGTGAAGCTTGGTATGTTGCATGTCACGAATGATTTCCTTGCTACGGTGTGTGAAAAGCAAAAGTTGGATTTGAAATTGGTGGATTTGATGACGAATGGAAATGAAGATTTCAAAGTTGATGAATTAGGAGTTTTGAGGTTTCGAGGTCGTATTTGTATTCCCGATGATGCAGATTTGAAAAAGATGATATTGGAAGAGGGACATCGGAGTAACTTAAGTATTCATCCGGGAGCGAATAAGATGTATCAGGATTTGAAGAAGATCTTTTGGTGGTCTGGATTGAAAAGCGATGTTGCTCGTTTTGTGTACTCGTGTTTGACTTGTCAGAAGTCTAAGGTGGAGCATCAGAAGCCTAGTGGATTGATGCAACCGTTGGATATTCCGGAATGGAAATGGGATAGTATATCGATGGATTTTGTTACGGGATTGTCGAATACGCAAAGAGGACATAATGCTATTTGGGTGATTGTTGATAGGCTTACTAAATCGGCTCACTTTATTCCGATTGATATTACTTATTCTTTGGAAAGGTTGGCCGAGATTTATGTTGGCACTATTGTGAAGCTTCATGGAGTTCCTAAGAGTATTGTGTCGGATAGAGATCCTAGATTTACTTCAAGATTTTGGGAAAGTTTGCAAGGTGCCTTGGGTTCTAAGTTGAGATTGAGTTCAGCATATCATCCGCAAACGGATGGTCAAACCGAGAGGACGATTCAATCGTTAGAAGATTTGTTGCGTGCTTGTGTGCTTGAACAAGGTGGTGCATGGGACAGTTATTTAGCGTTGATTGAATTCACCTATAATAACAGTTTCCATTCGAGTATTGGTATGGCGCCATTTGAGGCTTTATATGGACGGAGATGTCGAACACCTCTGTGTTGGCATGAGACGGGTGAAAGGTCGGTAGTTGGTCCTGAAATGGTACAGCAAACGACGGAAAAGGTGAAATTTATTCGGGAAAAGATGAGAGCTTCTCAGAATAGACAGAAAAGTTATCATGATAAAAGGAGAAAGGATCTCGAGTTTCAAGAGGGAGACCATGTGTTTTTGAGAGTTACACCGGTTGCGGGTGTGGGTCGTGCTTTGAAGTCGAGAAAGTTGACTTCTCGTTTTATTGGTCCGTATCAGATTGTCGCACGAGTTGGTGCTGTGGCTTATCGTGTGGCGTTGCCTCCGAACCTTTCGAATTTGCATGATGTATTCCATGTCTCGCAACTTCGGAAGTATGTTCCGGATCCGTCACATGTGATCCCAATGGATGAAGTGGAAGTAAGAGATAACCTTACAGTTGAAGTTTTACCGGTTAGTATTTTGGACCGTGAAGTTAAGAAACTAAGAGGCAAGGATATTGCGCTTGTGAAGGTGTCCTGGGGAGGTACCGCGGAAGGCAACATGACTTGGGAATTGGAGAGCAAGATGCGAGAATCGCATCCAGAGTTGTTTGAATCAGGTGATATTTTCGAGGACGAAAATTTCTAAAGTGGGGGAGAGTTGTAACGCCCCGATTCTGAATTCCCATTAATTGTTGAGTCTTTTAATTTATTTAATTGATGTTTGTTTTAAATTGAGAGATTATATATTGTTATTATGTGGTGTTTGCTTATTTTATCTATTTTACCGATTCGGAGAGTTTTCGGGGAATTAGAGTAAAAAGGGCATTTTAGACATTTAGCACTTTAGTGTGAG
Organism: Lathyrus sativus; assembly: GCA_963859935.3. Lineage (NCBI taxonomy): Eukaryota > Viridiplantae > Streptophyta > Magnoliopsida > Fabales > Fabaceae > Lathyrus > Lathyrus sativus. The sequence goes on along the minus strand of OZ012735.1, from coordinate 105,907,396 downwards.
AATTGATTGGTAAGTGTTGGAAAGAATTTGAGAGGAAAGAAATAGAGGTAGAAATAGAATAAGAGAGGAAAAGAAAGAAAGATAGTAACATAAGAAGAAAAACAAGAGAAAGAAGAGAAAGAGAAGAGAAAGTGGAGAGGAAAACCTAGAATCTTCAAGGGATCATCACCAAAGCTTGCAATCGATCGGTAAGGGTGTGAAACTCCATCATCTCTTTAATGTGTATGATTGTATGTGTATGTGTGCGGATTTTGTAGAGTTTCTACTCCTTTTCCACTTAGGTTAGAAGTTGGTTTTGTGAGTAGAATGAGGTTTTAATCGGTTAGAACTCGAATTAGACGATGTAGTTTAGTCGGGTGATGGTTGGGTTGTGCTACTGTGATTGGTTTGGATTTAATCGGTTGGTTGTGTGGAGTTTGGGCTTTGAGACAGCCATGGAAGTTCTGTCTTCGCAAGTTCGCCAGGCGAATGGCAGCGAAGCTTCGCCAGGCGAAGCCCAGCGAGCTGTAGCGAAGCAAGTCAGAAGCTAATACCCTGTATTCGCTGGCAAGTTCGCCAGGCGAGGTGAGTTGGCGAAGGTTCGCCAGGCGAGTGGGTAGCGAGCCTCAGCGAGTAATTCCAGAATTACTCCCAGTGGACTTCGCTGGGGAGTTCGCCAGGCGAAGGCCAGCGAGCATTCGCTGCGTGGCTTCGCCAGGCGAAGGTTGGCGAACCTGGCAGTGTTATTTTGTTTTGCTGTTTGTTCATAGCATGATGTTTGGTTGATTCAATTATGATTAATGCCTATATGAATGATTGATGTGTGAACTGTTCCAACATGTCGTGCTGTGGGTGGCCGAAAGGCGTGAATCCTAGATTGTAGAGTAAATGGTGAATCTTGAATATTTGATAACCTTGTGTATTTACTCGAATTGAATAGAAACGCATTGATGGGCTGATATGTGTGTAAACCATGTGTGGAATGGTGCATAATGTGAATGCATGATAGATATATGCGATGTATGTGATAAATGCAATGAATATGTTTGTGAGCATAGTATGCATTTTTGTGTCGATTGATCCCTCGGAGGATTTGCAGAACCTCGTATGATACGATGGTTATATTTGATTCCTTGGAGAATCGGTTGCATTGTGTGATTCCTTGGAGAATCGGTCATGACATGTAATCCCGTGGAGGATTGGTTAGAGTATTTGATTCCGTGGAGAATCTGCTGAGTACTTGATCCCGTGGAGGATCTGCTGAATATTCGATTCCGTGGAGAATCTGATGAATATTTGATTCCGTGGAGAATCTGCTGAGTACTTGATCCCGTGGAGGATCTGCTGAATACTCGATTCCTTAGGGAATTTGTTTAATGAGTCGGTACCGCATTTGCATCTGCATAGGGTCGTGTGTCGGTCTCTATGAGTTGCATGAGTCATCTGTGTATGATGCATTGGTTGTGTGAATATAACTGTGTATGTTATATGTGATTGTTTGGAGGAAATATAGTGAATGTTCATGTGTATGTGTAGAGACATGATTATTTGTATATGCTTAATGTGGTGAGAACATAATTTGAGTATAACTTGTACCAATATGAGTATATGTTTATATACAATTTTATGCATTAACTGTTATGATGTTGTTTCTCACCCTTCTGCTGTTTTATAATGCTCTATGAGGCATTGCAGAGTAGGAAGCTGGAGGTTCTTTTTGTGAAGCGATGTCTTCATTCTTTTTGGTCAATGGCTCTGATATGTAACATCTGGGTAGTTAGGAAGCCTTTGACTCTTTTGGAGTTACATTTGTTTTGATTCTTTTGTGATACATATGTGTATGTATCTGCTGTGGATATGTTGTAAAGCATGAATTAACTGATGGTTGTATATACCTTTATGAATGTGATTGATTCAATATTTGGATGTTTCCGCTTTTATTCTAAATATTGAGATGTGGGTTACCCATTGTTGCATATCTATTTTGAGCAGGTATCGTATGTGTTTAATTTCATGATAATGTGATGCGCCTCTTTTATACCATGTTTTAATCAAACTCTGATGAAATAAATTTTCTAAGTGCCTGATTGATTTATTTAATTTATTTGGGGGTATAAGAAGGGGGTGTTACAAAATTCACGAGTAATATTTAAAAAAAAGACATTTAATTAGGAGAATTAATATAAGACTATCGTGTACTATTGACTAGAAGTAATGAATTTCTTTTTTTTTTAATTACAACCCTCGAAACGTAGATGACGTTGCATTGATCCGAGTTACCAATTTTATATGTTTTTTATTTGCCTTTCGTTTTAATGTGTTCATCAGTTGATTCAAATCATCTTATTTTTCAGTGTGAATACATTGTATAAGACATTTTGTTTTTTTCTAAATTAAATTTCAGTTTATAAATCAAGCAAGGCAAAAAAAAAAAAAAAATATATATATATATATATATATATATATATATATATATATATATATATATATATATATATATATATATATATATATATATATATATATATATATATATATATATATATATATATATATATATATATATATATATATATATATATATATATATATATATATATATATATATATATATATATCATAAATTCTCCTACTCAGTTATGTGATGAATTTAGAAGTTGTATATCAGTAGTTTATATTTACATTTGTTTTCTATGTCAGATGACTAACAATGTGTATACATGAAAGAATAAAAGAATGTGATATCTATACATTAGTAGGGAGAAAAAAATGTGTTGTGTCTAAAGATTATCTTAGAAGAGCATGCTGGCAAATTCATCCATGTCACCAACACTTTCTATTCTATAAGAAGAGCTGATTTTGATGTAAGTTCTCTCAGATTTGATATACTTCCTCGCATTGAAAGATGAGAACAAAGAAAGACAAGTGACTTGGTAGGAATGTCGTACGTTAAATAGAATCATATTTTTTAACCTCTTACAATGCGTTGTCTAATATTTTTCATGAAATGCATGTTGAAGGCTTAAATGTGTTAAGAAAATTTTCTATCAAAAGAAAACATTTTTAAAAATTGAGAGAGAAATTATAAAAAATTTAGAATCCTTAAAATATGAATATGCATTTCTTGTTAATAATCAGTGGCGTATCTCTATAACTTTAGAATAAAAAAAGACGTAATTAAGTTAGATATATGTCCTAATTTAAAATTTGAAATTGACAATTTGAATGAATGAGTGACACATGTCTCCAAATCATTTAGTATTTTTCTATCTGTTGAAGTGATAAAGAATAAAGTTTTAGAAATTCAAATAAGAATAAAAAAGCTTATTTCACTATGAAGAGTTAAAAGAATAATTCGCCTAAAGTAATTTGTAAGTTAGAAGTTGTATATCAGTAATGTATATACATGAAAGAATAAAAGAATGTGATATCTATACATTAAGAAGCAAAATAATATGTTATGTCTGAAAACTATCTTAGAAGAGCTTGCTGGCAAATTCATCCATGTCACCAACGCCTTCCATTCTATAAGAAGCTGATTTTGATGCAAGTTCCCTCAGATTTGATATACTTCTTCCCAACTTCAAAGCCATCTTCATTTCATACAACTCTCCATTTTCTCTTTTCTCTAAATCTTTCTCACTCAAAGTTGATTCAATTGAAGTTTCTAACAATTTGAAGAACCCAGCAGAGCCTCTATACATTTCAAAAACCATCCCAACTTGTCCACCATGCTCAAAGGTATTAATTGCAGAAGCCAACGAACCGGCCAAGAGAGGAACAAAAGCAGCCAAAGAACTACCATTACCTATAAAGGTAGATCCAATAGCAGCAATTCCTGTGAGAAATGGTCCCGCAACTGCCAAATTCTTGTTTATCTTCAATGCAATGTTTCCAAGTCTGTTATAATCTTCGGCATCTTTTCTCTTTATCACTTCAACAACCTCCCTCATTTCCATTTCCAATTCTTCACTCCATCCATTATTCATTTTCCCCATTTTCTTGCTTTTTGATTTTCCTTTTTTAGAAGGCCACCAAACAGCAGGCTCAAATTTAGCAGGATACTTTTCAAGCATTGCTCCTAATAAGGGAAGTGGAAAAGCTTTGTCAAGTGCCAAAACCTTGTCCATTGCATCTTTGACATCTTCCTCACTAGGATTTCCTATTGCAATAGTGGTTTGGATTTGTCTTTGAAGCTGTTTAAACAATCTTGTAGCATTTCTTTGTTCCTCAGTGAGTTGAGAGGGATTAATTTTGTTCATGATAAGCAATAATCCAGTTGCAGCAGAGAATAAAAGAGCAGAAGATAGTTTCAAAGCCAAAAGTGATGAATCAGAGCAAGTGGTTACAGCAGCAGACGCAACACCAGCCAAAGTTGTAGCAGTTAAAGTAATCATGTTGATAGAGTTTAATAAAAGAGTGTTCCAATTGTTACGTTGTTGAGCAATGTTGTGATGCATTTCAACTCTGTCGGAAACAGCTTCCAAGACTGCATAAAGTTTAATAGTAATATCATCTGTATTCTTGTTGTTGCGTCGGTCATGTGATTGTGAGGTGTGGACAACATTTTTGTTTCCAAATTGGTTTGTATTAATATGATCTATGCATACATTAAAGTCTTCAATGAGAGGTTTTGTTTTTGGTAGTTGTGGGATTGAGAATACACGTGGGAGTTTAGGGAGATGAATAGCAGCATTAACAGTCTTCAAAGAAGAAGAAGATAAATAAGCTGCTGAGAATATTTGTAGAGAAACCATGGGCTGATTAATTTATTTGTAGGAGTCTGTCTCTTGAAACTTGTTTGTTGATGAGAAGTGTGAGTTTTGAAAATATAGTTGTGTTGAATTGTAGATGAGAGCTTATGAAAAATGAAATAGTTGTTGGTGTTATATATAGAGAGACCATAGAATAGAATAGAAGGAAGGAAGAGAATGGATCAAAGTGAGAATAGATGGGAAGAGGTCATAACTAACCGTAACATTAGACTTAGCCTCATTATTGACTTTTCCTTGTATTAATAAATTTCAACGTTCAACAGAGGCCATTATGTAGTAAGGCCAACCAACTACTCCTGCCCACATGAATTGTTTTTTGCATAACTTAGGATCTGGTCCACACTGTGCCATATTTCAATTTTCAATTTGCAGTTTTTGTTTTCATATCCTCATATTATATTCCCACCTGTCATAATACAATTTTCAGACCGTTATATTTTAGGCATGCTCTTATAATATCCCTAGTCATATACTCCAATGGATGACAGTGGCAATATTTTAGGGCTGAAAAGGCACAATCTATTGCTTTTTTAATGGAATACGTATTGGTGATGACTGATGAGAGATTTCATAGAGAGGAGAATAATAATATATCTTTTACTGCATATTTTTTCCATTTAATATAAATTTATATTGATTAAAACTCATATAATCTATTAAATTACGTAGAGTTCCACATAAATTTATTAAGTTTTATATCAAAGAATAAGTTATTAGTATTATTCATATAATAATAGTTTCAACCGGATGATGTATACATCACGGTGCGGTGAAGTATAGATATCTCAACTTAAATTTTTTTTAAAATATCTCAACTTCATATTTCGTTTTGTCCTTTTTCTAATTTTGGTGATACAAATATATATGACGTCAGAGGAGACATCAGGTTTATTTAATTTTAAAGTTACAGTATTGGTTTAAAGATTTGAGAACAAATTAACTACTTTCATATCTATCTCTATTCTTTAGTCACCCTTCACTAATTTTTATTTTATTGAAAATTAAGGTTTTTTTATGACGGAATGTGTTGGGAGAATTTTTTTATTAGGGAATATTAAAAATTGTGAGATTTATGTTTTAGAGTAATATTTTTGTGAGACATATCATATATTTATCCAAAATCTTAAGGTGATATGTGGATGAATTATCTCACTTATAAATATTTAAGTCTCCACATTTTTAACTAATGTAGAACCATTACTTATACTATTCACACACTTGGTACATCCTCAACAAGATGAACGTGCAAGGTTAGCACTGTAATACCTATTAAAAAATAATAAATGTAGAGATGATGGAGAGAAGAGGGAAAGCTAGAGTTTGTTATGAACTTATGTTCATTATGAGAAAAAGTTAGTTACAAACTCAGTTAGAGTTGAGTATATATAGTAGACCTAATTGTGCTGACTCAACATGGTTAGTTAGTGCTTGAGACTTAGTTCTACTAGTTGATCTAGCTACTATACATTGATTACTCTAATAGTTTCCCCTCAAGATGAAGGTCATTTTTATGTAAGAGAGGATCTATCATGAACTTGTAGTTTGTCTTTTAATTGCAAAAATCTGAGAGGAGAAAGAGCTTTGGTGAGTAAGTCGGCATACTGATCAAACGCAGGAATGTGTTGAATCACAAGAGTCTTGTGGAAGACCTTTTTCCTAAGAAAGAAAATATTCAGCTTTATACACTACTGCAAATAATACATTTCATGACGAATATTTCACCTCAGTTATTGAAAACCGACGTCAAATGACTTAGAACGCGCTATATATTATTTTTTTTAAGAAACTTTATCTTTAACCTCGGTTTTCTAGGAAAATCGATGTACAATGTTTTTCAGTGTTTGAGTTTCGATTTTCAGCTCCTGCAATTTTATGTTTTGTTTACAACAAAAAAGACGCCTTTATTTTTTATACATTTTAAGTTGGATATTATCACTCGGTTGTTGAAGAAAACCGAGATAAAAAATCTAAAGACAATTTTTATTCCTCCAAAATTATAATGTTTTGTCTCATTCACTTTTTGCGCTCTATCGAACAAAATGAACTCATTCTTCTCCAGCGAAAGAAGGAGTTTTCAATTATTCAGAACCACCGCCCTTCTTTTGCGAGAAGAAAGTAAGCTCGAATTATTCTATGTTGAGTCTTTCATCACATTTTCGGTATCTACAAATTATCCATTCTTATTGTTTATTGTTTCTGTCATTTGTAACACCTCGAATTTAATCATGATATTTGAGTTAATTATTTAATTGAGAATATTCATGTTTCGGTGAATTTCCGGTGGTTTTGTGAATATTGGAAAAATGTGTATTTTGGATATTTATTTGATTAATAGCATATAATATTAATTTATTAGTATTATTATTAATTAAATGGAATATAAGTGAAATAAGGGCTATTTGGGCATTTGAGGAAGTTAGTAAGGGTAATGAGGGAAAAGCCAATGTGTGAGGCTCATGACTAAGTTAGACAAAATAGAGTTCTGAGAGGAAATTGGAATTCATTTGTGTTTAACGTGAAAGTTTGGTGTGGCCAGAGCTCTGAAGGAAAGGTTGAAGGCAGAAGGTCCCAAAGAGAAATCGTGAAAGCTGCGAATCGACTAAGGTATGGGGAGTATTTCTGTTCATGATTTTCCATGTATGCCTTTAGATGTATTTATGGTGGATTTAGGTCGAGGGTTTCTGAGTTGAATTAGGAAAGCTAAGAGAATCGATTATAGAACTCTGAGATTGTGGGTTATGGTATGAATCATTGAATATTATTGTGAGGAAGGAAACCTTAGGCCTTTGTGGCCAAAAACCTTAGATAGTTGTGTGTTTGACCCCGTAGGAATAGAAATGTTCAAATGTGAGTGACTCTGATGCACTCAGAGCAATTGCAGGAAAATAGTGTTTTAGGCAGTGCAAATGTTGGCAGATTAGCCTAATAAACCATAGATTTTGTGTTGTTATTGTCGTATGACCTTAGAGATGATTTAGGGATGTTTTGGGGGCATGAGATGTGTGAATCATATGAGTTTTTGGGTGGAAATCAGTTCTGGTGTGTAGCAGAAGTTGTTGTCATCGCACTGTTCGCCTAGCGAGCAAGCCAGCGAAGGTTCGCTACAAGACTTGCCTAGCGAGCAAGCCAGCGAGTATTCGCTAGAGGCTCGCCTAGCGAGCAAGCCAGCGAACGTAGGAGAGTTCGCAAAATTGATTGTTTTGCAGCGAGGTCGTGATGTGTGATTTTGAGATTTCTGAGATGAGTTGCCATGAGTATGACAGTGGGTTTTGGGTGATATGTGCATTATGTTATGATGGTTCTATGATGTGTTGGGTTGAATTAATATGATGATATTACTATGACTTTTGGGTGAATTACATGATAATATGATGTTATGATGGTTTATGTGATTTATGTGATGATGATGAATATGATGAATGATGATGCACCATATGTTGTATTATGAGGATTATTATTGTGATGTGTGCATCATGCATTCATGCGCATTCGATTGCTTTGGCTTCAATCCCACTGTGTGGATGTGAAGTATTTTGACGTGCTCCGATCCTATTGATGGGGATCTATGGAGGGTTGATAGCCCAGTGTCCATGGAGCTGTGATGATTGGTACCACATGCATTGAGTTGTGTTGCATTGCATTTATGAGTCTTTGTGTATAAATTATGATGTTGTGACCTTTGAGACATATGTGAGTAATATGATTGTGTTGAATATGAATATGTGGCCGTTTATGCATTAATTGTCATACATTGATTATTATGAATTGTTTTACTCACCCTGTCTGTTTGAATGTTACCTCTACGTGAGTAACGTGCAGATGACCGAGTTTAGCCGTGGACGCCGGCGAGGAGTTAGTTTTGAAGTTTTTGAGCGTTTTAGTCTTTTGGTCAGCTTAGAGGGTCTTGCTCTGATATGTAACATCGGGTTGGGTTCCTTGAGTTGATGTTATACTATTGACGTTATTTTGATTAATTTTCCTCTTTGAGGAGACTTTGAATTATGTTTTGAATTTCGCTGTTTATGATGTTTTGATGTATTTTTGGGACAAACCCGTAGTTACGGAGTATGGATCCTATTTTGATGACTTTGAGAAGTGTACGCCCTTTTAGTGGCATTTTAATGAGATTTATTTATTCACTCTGATTTATGCGTTATTTTGCCTTGACATTTTGGGGTAGAAAAAGGGTGTTACATCATTGATGTTATAGGCATAGGTTGTTGTTGTTGTTATGTCGTTGATGTTGTTGTTGTTGTTTACTATAATGATGTTACGGTATTTATTTTTGTTCTTGTAGTTATTGTTGGTTGTGTACTATTTTTATTTTATTTTCAGAAGTTGTAGGTGATTATGGATCGTAGTTGGATGAAAGCCAATAAATTAAGTGAAGAGTATGAGAATTGAGTGATTCAACTTTTTTATTTTTCCAAAAAAAATAATCCTAAGACAAAGGGGATTTTTTGGTGTCCTTGTAAAATTTTCCAAAATATGCACAAACATCCGAGAGATGAAATATTCAATCATTTAGGTTGTGATGGAATTATTCAAAATTATACGATGAAAATTGTGCAGTGCTGAAATTTGAAGCATTTTTGCAAATTTCGTCTGAGGTAATCGATTACCACCCCAATTGTGGTAACCGATTACCACATTCAAAATTTCAAATTTTGGTGCCACGTGGAGGGAAACTTGGTAAATCACCTGTTGTTACCCATTATGAGCTACGTTAAGCCTCTGAAACTTGTCTTTTGATAATGCACCTGTAAAATACATGAAATAACCTGCGAATTGTCTCGTCACTCAAAATAACCTGCCGAAAAATAAAATCGAGTGCTCAATTGATGAACAAAATAAGTGTTGAAGCTTCTGATGCTTGTTTCTTAAAAACTTGCAACAAAAGAAAACCTCGAGCCATAGAAACACCTTGATCTCATGTCTCGAGAGCCAATGTCATGATATGCAAAATGCAAAAAACAAAACACAAGCCATTACGGTTAAAACGAAAGGGAAAATTTTGGGGTGTTACACTCCTTTATTGTTTTCTTACCATGGTATATTGTCTGATAATCTGTGGTACTTTGATAATATGAATGCTCGCTTGCCTGTATGATTTATATGTCCCCTTAAGTTCTTGATTCGATTTTATCTTCGATAAATTGAATTAAGTAGATCTTAGGTTTTAATCCTTTGCATAATAACATTAGCATAGTCTTCTCCTTAAACTTAACCTTAGAATCATAGAATTAGGCTAGATTTCCCGTTTCATTTAAAACTAAAATCTTTTCTCAAAAATCCAAAAATATTTTTAAAATATCTCTAACCTTTTTCCAAATCCTAATAAAATACTACCTCCGTCCCTAATTATAAGACCCTCTTGAGATTTTTTCTTGTCCCTTTTTATAAGACCCTCTTCAAATTTCTAAGTGCATTAATTAATTTTCTACACATATACCCCTAATTATATTACTTTTTTTTTGGCAATCTACATTAAATACTCTTACACAAACATTAAATAATTCTCTCTCTTAAGGATAAACTTGTAAATTTGTATAAATAGTCAACAAAATTAATACTTAAATTAACTTTCTTAATTTCCGTGATTTATTCTTAAGGGTCTTATATTTAGGGACGGAGGTAGTACCTCACAAATCCCAAATATTTTGCCTCTTTGATTTTCCGTTTAAAACTTTTCAAAAAGGGCATGTTTCCTAGCATCGTCCATAAAAAATACACAAAAAACAAAAAACATTATCAACATGAACTATAGAGTTCTTATTTCCTATGGATATGTAGGCACTGGATTGTAAATTCAGGCGAACTCAATAATAAAAATCTTTCTTTTTTCCTCAAGTAATCAATAATTTTCTGTTAGCAAGCTTATAGATATTGAATATCTTTCATTCCTAGACAACTTAGATGGTTCTCATCGAGTACGACAGATGTAGGGAGTGCTAGCACATTCTCCTTACATAACTGACTTCCGAACCTAACATGGTTGTGATAGCCATACCCTATCCTTTTTCCCTTTGGGTTTTCTCGATATTTTCTCTTTCCCTTCGTGGAATAAATAAAGTTCAGTGGCAACTCTCATAAGTCCATCAGTGATTGTGCAACCCTTAGTTTTGCGCGTCGCAGATATCGTATTTTTTGAGGTACATCACTCATGAGTACTCCACTTGCTAGTCATTTCAAATTGAAATATGAATAATGTCTTACAAGTGAAGAAGACAAAAAAGATATAAAGAATTTTACTTATGCATCTGTTGTTGGTAGTTTAACGTATGTTATGGTATGCAAAAGACCGAGTATAGCTCATCTTATTGGTGTTATTAGTCGATTTCTCTCTAATCCTAATAAAGATCATTGGTAAGCAGTGAAGTGGATTCTCAGATATCTTAGAGGTACTTGTAGAGTGTGCTTATGTTTTCATAGCAGTGATCCTATGTTAGATGGCTACACATATGTGTTGCACCCCAAAATTTGCCCAACATTTCTTTACCTAGCTTATGTTTCATTTCATTTACATTAGCATTATCATTTGCATTTCATTGACATGTATGCAGGAGATCAAGAGGTATGATCACCAATCAAGAGCTATATAAGACTATGAAGCTAGCTAGAGAAAGTTATTCAAGTGTTCAGGGGTTGATATCCTTGTCAGAGAAGTTGAAAGATCCTCAGAAATAGTGGTTGAAACCAAGAAGGTGTGTCTCCTAACTTGAGAGTTGTGGAAAGCCATCAGATGATTCTGAAGGCATGAGGATGGACTGGAGGTCTTGAGAGAGCTCATGAGAAGTGTTGAAGATCACTTTGAGGCTTAGACAGGTCATTGTGCAAGATTAAGAAGGCTCAGCCATGAGTGGTGCAGCTAGGGTTTGACTGGGTCAACCCTAAGTCAACTAGAATGATTTCTTTAGTTCCCTTAGATTAGGGTGTGGCATCTCTTGCTCTTGGATGATAATGAAGACTTGTGTGGGATGCTATGGAATGCATGATGAAGCTTGGACTTGAAGTTTGCTCTCCCTTTGGTATAGTTTGTTTAGGGTTAAGGATTAGGGTTTTTAGGGAGATCCTTTAGAATAGATTTTCTTCCTTCATGAAACATGGAAGGTGTTGATCACTTCCATTCCTCCCTATGATGTAAGGTCCCATTGTGAAGGCCCCATCCCTCCTTTGGTAGGATGAGTGGCTCGTCACAAATTGGTAGAACCTTTTAGGGTTCCTTTCCTTGATGGTGGAGTGCTTAGAGGTGACCTTTGGTCTTCACTTTGCTTCTCCCTATCCCTATCTTACTCTTGTCAGATGAATCTTTCTCCCTTGCTAGAGGATGGAGTTCCTTGCTAGAAGATTGAAGATTCTAGGAGTTGCACTTCCCCTGTGTTTGAAGACTGCCCTTGGAGCTGAAGCTTGAAGACCCAGAAGAACAAGTTGACACTTGTGAAGAAAATCAAGTTGAGATTGAAGAAAGAGCTGAAGCTTGGATAAGAAGAAGAACAAGTTGATACTTGTGTTTGATGCATTGAAAGCTTGAAGAAGCAAGTTGATACTTGCTCTTGAAGATGATGGACTTGAAGAACAGTGCCAGACTGAAGACTGAACTGCTGTCAGAGGATTGCTTTGCTGTGAAGTTGTGGAAGCTGTTGATCTGCTTTCTTTCCTGTCTGTTTTCTTTCTGTGCAACTGTATTGGTGTGAATTGTGTGATTTGCTTGATGCATTAGAATAAGTTCATGTTTATACTATTTTAAGATAGTAGCATGATTGCACTAGAGGTTGAGTTGCTCCCTCTGCTTGTATTTTTACTGTGTGGCTTTGCTTGCAGGTATTCGGTAGAGCCCAGCTCCCTTGCCTATGTGGTTTGTGATTTGCTTGATGGTATTTTATTTTCTGTTATGATTGCAACTATTCATATCTGGCTTGAGGCCGAGACGAGCTTGTGGAGGCTGATGCCCCACACACATTTCCTCCCTCACTTGCATTGCCTGCATTTTACAGTCGTTTACTGTTTACTGTTTAAGCTGATGCTTTACCTGTTTCTGTTTATCATTGACATGATCCCCTAGGAATCTCACTTCCTTTGATAAGGAAGTGATGATTAGAACTTTAGGTTGAAACCTATGCATGATAACTTCTAGGAGTTCCCTGTTTCAAACCTCAACTATAGGATGAATCCTTGGCGTGACAACATTAGGACTTGGTAGTCTCCCCTTAGTTGAGCCTGTCCTCTCTTCTCATCTCAAACAACAGTAAAAAACGTAATAAAGGCAAGTTAGTATAAGCGCGTTACGAGCCTTAAGCTACTTGGATAATGATAATTGAGCTGCCTCCTCTCAATCGTCTAGAATGATTAGTATACGTCCCTTGGACGATATGCGACGCATTCGTTCCCAGGTCATAGTCTCTAGTGCTGTACAAACTACAGACAACTAAAAAACAGTTCTTCCATAAAAAAATAGAAAACAAACTTCAAACCGTTTTGCCCCGTGGGCCCATAAGTCAAAGGAAGCTTTTCTGAAGAAAAGAGTGTCGTTAACTCTCAGTTCTACCGCAAACGGTAACGCCTAAGTCTCCAAGGGTCGAGCTGCGTACGCCAAACTGCTGGAACTGTTTGTTAACCCTACTCGATAAAACAAATGAATCTGAATCCCCGTAATCCGAATTATCCCGAACTACGTAAGCTCTGATCTCTCATATCTGTTGAGAGTACGTAGGCACAATACTGATGTATTGGCGAGCCACCTTCCCCATCACCCGTAGTTAGCCGAACTACGTTGACTCCGATTTCTCATTCTCTGATGAGAATACGTAGGCAAAAAGTGCGACGCTTTGCCGAGTCATTTTCTTTTCTTTTTATATCGGCCTTGATAGGTAGATAGTTTAAATCAACCCATCAGATAAACACAACAAGTGTGGATCCCATCGAGTACGATGGACGTGAGGGGTGCTAATACCTTCCCCTTGCGTAACCGACTCCCGAACCCAGACAATGGTTGCGATGACCTTGTCTTATAGCTTTTCGTCAGGTTTTTCCGATCGTTTCCTTTCCCGTTCCGAGGGATAAATAACGAAAGGTGGCGACTCTTCTATTTTGTCGGCACCTTATTTTCGCGGTAGCGACAGCTGGCGACTCTGGTGGGGATTGCGATGGTTCTCTAAGCGAGTCTTGTCTTGGATTCTCTTCCTAGCTGCCTGGGCAATCCCCAGCAGCTGGCGACTCTGCTAGGGACTTGATAGTTTCCTAGGGATCCAACGTCCCTTATGCGAGTCAATTTGGGGATCCAACGTCCCCTGCGAGAGTCAATCCTAGCGCTTGTATGTTTACTTGTTGGGTTCTGTTTATTTATCGCATTTTACTTCCCGCACTTTATTTTCAGTATGATATGATTATCTGTGCTGTTGTGGGAGGGGAGCTCTGATGAGTGATAAGCCAGACCCAGGCTTGAGAGTATATACATAGTATTAGAGTGGATTAGTGGTGGACGTGCTTGCTTTGCTTGCATCAGTTCCCATGTAATTCACACTCAAACGAGGTTCTCTTTGATGACTTCTTATCGGTCCTTTGGACTCGAGGGGCTGTCGGATCTGAGGATTGTCGACTCTGGGAACCGATCATTTGGGATTCAGCTAAGTGAGGCCGCTTCAAGAGACGATGATGCCACACCTTCTGGGTATCGTATCTTCGTTTCTTGAAAGTCTGTGACGCTGATGACCGCATAGGATGCCGAACTTGTGTCAGTTTTGGTCCATACCCGTGAGTGGGAGGGTTTTTACAGGAAACTTGACTTCCAGCCTACCCGGTATTTTTGGTTTTCTCTCGTCAGAGCAGACTTATCCCGTCAGCAACGCAGCAGTAATCAGAGCTTTGTGGGGGCTGTGATCTTGTGTTTGCTGCATCTTGCATTGCATTTGCATAATCATCTTTGCATCATATCGCATATCATTCTCCAGCTAGTCAGAGCTCTTATCCAGCCTTTGTTTTGCTTCAGAGGGTGATTCTCCGGTGTTTGGTCTGAGCAAGAGTTGATTGTTAGAAGACGACCAAGGGGTTGAAGCAGATTGAGCAGAATCAAGCAGTGAAGTCAGTTGAAAGTTGTTGGTAGCTATGTCAGAGAGCAGCTTCCAGTTTGTTTATACCTTGTCAGGTTTCACTGTGACGTCCAATCCTTTGTATGGTTCTATTCCTGATGAAGACTTTCCACAAGTGAACAACCTTACTGCAACTCGACTTGTACAGCCTTCTGTTGAAGACCGAGATCTACATGAGCAGTTTGTTGTCCGAAGTGAACGCTCTCCTTCTATTGATACCTCAGACTATCGGGGTGTTGTTTTCCCTGTGCCAAATTCCCGAAGAGAGGTCCCGATAGCAAAGACTGAAGACCCATTAGCTTTCGTGTATGCTGAAAGGTTTCGTGCGTTGGATGAAAGATTCAAAGCCTTGGAAGTTAAAGATGCTGTTAACCCCAATGCTGCAGACATGTGTCTAGTTTCCGGCCTAGTGTTACCTCCGAAGTTCAGAGCGCCGAGGTTTGAAAAGTACAAAGGAGACAGTTGCCCAAGGCAACATCGGGTGATGTTCTGCCGAAGAATGACTTCATTTATGCACAACGACGAGTTGATGATTCACCGCTTTCAGGATAGTCTGATTGGGGCATCTCTGAGTTGGTATATGCAGTTAGAGAGTAATCAGATCCGATCATAGGTGGATTTAGCCAATGCTTTTATGAAACATTACGACTATAACCTAGACATGGCTCCTGGTCGCATGCAGCTACAAGAATTGTCTCAAGAGAACAATGAACCTTTCAAGAAGTATGTTCAGAGATGGAGAGAATTTGCTGCTAGAGTGCAACCACCGCTTCTAGACCGAGAGTTAAAAGGCATGTTCGTAAACTCCTTGCAGAGCCCGTACTTCAAAAGAATGCTTGGAGTTGCACCAAATTTCTCTGAATTGGTAAGGACAGGAGAGCGCATCGAGTATGGTGTAAAGACTGGAAGAATTCAGAATGTTTCGAGCAGTCAGGCTGGTGAAACCGAATCTCTCTGTAGCTTTCAAACTGAAGATGAAACTGTGGTCAATGCAGTCATGACAGATGTTGGGTATCCTCAAGACGAATCGGTGAAATCTGTTGGTTCTTCGTCTTTTCAGCGGTCGGTATCCTCTGTGTCTCGTTATTCTGGACAGACAATTGTGCCTAGGGCACCACATCGGGAACCTTATATCGCTCCTCTTGCAAATCCATGAGCCCGTGGCCGAGGTTATCAGAATCAACGTCAGAATCAGAACCGACCTCGTAACAACTTGGAACGAAGGAATGCTTCTTCTCATCCAGTGCCTGTGTCGTATAGCCAGATTCTGCCACCTTTGATTCAGAATTCTTTGGTGGAACCTAAAGCTCTTAAGCCCGTGTCAGAGCCTTATCCTCCTGGGTACAACCCCCATGCTCAGTGTGGATACCATGGTGGATCCTCGGGGCATTCAACTGAAGATTGCAAAGCTTTCCAGGCAAAAGTGCAACAGTTGATCGACAAAGGGTGCATTCCTTTCCAGAAGGAGTTTTGGTTGTGCATGACAACCTCTCAGCTGTCTGAGCTCGCAGATTCATAGGGTTAGTTCCAGAGGCCAGTGGTCCAGACAGGCAGACGTCCTCAGCATTGGCAGTCCTCAGACTTTTTATCATTTGCATTTGTAGTTTCCTTTCTGTTAGTTACTACTTGTTGTTAAACATTGTTTGTTTTGAATGGTAATCTTGATAAAGTGACTATGCATTTTTCTGAATTAATCATGTCGCTGTCACTCATTTACTGCATTGCACTGACACTTGCATTTTATTTACTCCACTTTATCACTATGATTAGTAAAGATTGAAGGGAGGATGACGAAACTGAATACTCATAACTGATGATCGTATGCTTTCGGATAAAACCCTGCCTATGATGTACAGGCATTGTTTCAAATCCCCTAAACACTGGAGACATAAGGAGTTAGTCCCTCGTTAGCCACTTCGAGCCGAGAAGTAGGAGTTTCTTTCGGACTTTTAAAGCCTCTCATCTTAACCCGGGGCAGGGTAGTCGTCAGTTAGCTTGACCGAGTGTTCAAGCCTTATAGAGGAGTGTCTCCATTTGAGGACCAATCACAGTTTATTCCTCTCAAGAGGTCGTACCTCATCAACCGCAGTGGTTAAACTTCACCAATCAGGAGTGAGACGGTTATAACCCATTCGAAGCAAGCAAGACAACCAGTGTCACGCGACTTGTTCCAAGCAAAAGAAAGAGAAAAAAAGAAAGCCCGCTAAGTAAAAAGAAAAGAAAAGATGGAAAGCAAATACTTAGGCAAAAACCAAGGCATCCCGCTGGACTTCAAAAGAAATCAAAAAGAACTTACAAGAGTCAGTCCATGCAAAAATTAGGGAATCAAAAGAATAAAATGAAAGGATCTCAACAGTAAAATCCTCAAACAAGGACAAAGTCGTGTGGATACAGACACCGAAAACGAAAGAGGAGTAACTGTCACTCCGAAAACCTTGTGAGTTCCTTAACCATTGTTCCTAACATTCCTCGAAGAGGCGAGCGCTTGTTCCAGGTTAACTGAACATTAGGATCGAAGATCATCACGTAGAAGGGGTGGGTACGAATCATGACTTGAGCCTAATATCCCTTGTTTCACGAATCGTGAACCCGACCACGATACAACCCTTAAAAGACCTAATTGAGGCAGGGTTTATTCTGAAAGCGCATTACGATAAGATTGAGTAACCTGACTCCTACATGATTTTCTAATCATATCCTTGTTGTATTTCTCACTGATCAAATTAGCACTACGTTTGAACTCTTTGGTTCATTCGTCACTCACTATCATGATATGTAAACGAGTGACAACACTTTTTTTCAAAATCTACATGAACACTGCATTAAAATTACCATTCGTGAATACACAATTTTAATTGCAGGTCAGTAGTTGATATGAAGGAATTCCAACAGGGAATAATCAGTCAAGACTGAATCATTCAGCAGTCTGGATCAGAATGGTATACTGCGAAACCCTATGAACTTGGGGCGTTGACTTCCAGTGAGTTTGGAATCAGTCAGTCTGAGGACAAGTCCCGAAGGATCGGGTGATTATGGGACAGTTTGTTCGAGAAGCAGTTGATCAAAAGTGGATCTTCTCGAGACCCAATCAGGGGCAATTCTCCAGAGTTTCTGTAAGTCGAGGGTAGATCCCTCCAGTGTTCAATCAGAGCAGGTTAAGTTGCTCAACACTCGTTCAGGGGTAAGCTACTTCAGAAGTATATTGAAACCAACCATGCTGAGAGTTGGTTAATTGAGGATGAATCCTTCCGTTGTAAAGATGCCAGAGCAAGCCATCTCGAGGTCGCCTCGTGGCAAGCTGCTTTCTGTTCAGAATAAATTTTCCCAAGAGTCGGATTGGGGCAAGTTGAATTGCACTGGGCCAAGTTGTTCATACGAGTTTGCTCACCCCAGCAAGAGTTGAGTGTCGGGGAATCGTGTTATTACCCTACCAAAAAAACCTGAACCTTCTAAAGAAGCCTTGCTGCCATTGGATTGTTATCCTACAGCCTAAACTTGTTACTTATCGTGTAACCAAGGTCATTTCCAAAGCCCAGTTCTCGCTTGGCAAACCTCCAAATCCCAGTCCTCGTCTGGAAAACCTGTAACCAGTTCTCGCCTGGTCCACCTTTTTTTCAGAATACCAGTTCTCGTATGGTGCGTGTTAGCTTTTAAACTAGTTCCCGTCTGGTCACCTTTTCCTTGACCCACTGTTTAACCAGTTCTCGTCTGGCTAACACAGCTTCAAAGTCCAGTTCTCGTCTGGCAAACCAGCAATCAGTTCCCGTCTGATATCCAAAACCAAGAAGTCAGTTCTCGTCTGACAACTTAAACCCTTTTGCCACCAGTTCTCGTCTGGTAGTCTACCCTTGAATGCTAGTTCTCGTCTAGTATGTCCCCTTCAAATCCACTTTTGTTGGTAACCAGAAATAAATCCCTATCACCATAAACTTATCCCTAAACTAGAAAAAGCCTAACTGTACCTGGCCCGATAGTCCCGGTGACATGTGCTATCACGTTCCCTGACATGAGGCTCGAATGATCTCAGTTCTCCATGATTGGTGTTCTGTATGCCCTTAGGGGGTGATGTTGTTAAATCAGGAAATTTTCTTCATCAGAGATGTGCAGTTAAGATCGACTCTCCTCAACTGTTTGAGATTGCAGCAAGTTGAGATTGCACTTGTCCTTTATCATAGTAGGATCAAGATTATCCTCAGCAGGGCGAGATTGATATCCCCGGAAGAGTGTAGCCATCCCCGATAGATTGATTGTGCATTCCCAACTGTTTAGGATCGAAGTTTTCCCTGACAAGCGGATTTGGGTTTATTTCTCCAGCACTGGGTCAGTGTGCAGTTTTCTCGTAGAAGACTATTCGCAAGTGTTCAGCTTTTGATAGTTCAGACTGAAGTCTCCAGCGGAATTGAAATTCCCCACAGAGTTGTATTTTCCCCGGCAGGTAGGATTTATTCCAGTGGCTGGTTACCCATCCCCAGCCGAGTTTGTAGTTCCCCACGAGAGTCGAGTCCTTGGAAGCCGTTGAGGCCATGATTGGTTTTCCCCAGTAGAGTGTTGAATAGCTGAGGCTGTTTTTCCCCATCGGAGTCGTTATCTCCCAGAAAGTTTTGCCGCGAAGGCTGTGCAGTTTATTTCTGCGATTGATATCGTTTCCTCGACAGTTTGTGGTTTGAATACCTGGTTGAGCGGGTTCAGGTTCTTGTAGAACTTTGTTCCCCTGCAGCAGTCGGCTGAAGTTCGTTCCCCAGGCGGAATCCAATTGAGATTGGCGTGACTTCTTCTCCTCGGCGGGATGATTCCTTCCTCCACCAGAGTGGTTCTTTCTCCTTGACAGGAGGATTCTCCCTTCAGCATTTATTTTGCTGATGGGGTCATAGCATTTTGCATGATTGCATAGCATTTACCCTAAATGCGTAGCATTTCCACCGTGTGGAGCATTACGCCATTTTCAAAGCATATGCATACGAAACATGAGCTAGGGCGTTACCGTTCTTGTTTTGCAGGTGTTCCTCCGCAGAATGGTTTGATCAAGATGATTCTTGAATTCCCCAGCGAAGTTATTTGTCTAAGATGATTCTTAAAATCTTCGGTGAAGTCACCAGAGAGGGTTGCTCAAGTTGATGCTTAGAGTCCCCGACAGAGTGTTTGCTCAGGATGATTCCTGAAATCTCCAGCAGAGTTATTGGTTCAGGATGATTCTTGAAGTCTTCGGCGGAGTTATTTGTCCCAGATGATTCTTGAAGCCCTCAGCAGAGTTGATTCACCCAGAATGATTTCTGGATCCCCGAAGCAGAGTTACTTGATAGTTCTCCAGAATCCCCAGCGGAGATGTGTCATCTCCAGCAGGTTTCTGAACAGAGAAGTTGAAATTTCCTTGAAAGACTTGATGATTGAAGTCCGGCAGCGGTGCCAAAACCCCTAACTTACTGATGAAGTCCAACTGCAATGTCGAAGCAGTTTTCCTAGCTGATGCATAGTGCCTGACGGTAAAAGAATGTCTATCCTTATTGGTCCATGATGGATTAAGGATCCCATTTTAAGACTTACTGACAAAGTCCAACTGTGAAGTCGACGCATTTATCTCAGCTGACGCAGAGTGCCTGATGGCAATGGTTTAGGTACCCCTATTTGATTCATGATTGATCGAAAACTCTATTCCTGACTTTCTGACGAAGTCCGGCTGACGCCCGAAATGTTCTTTGAATGCCCGACGGTATAATTAACTTGATTGCTAAAAGTTCCTAATGACCTGATGAGTCTCGAGGAATTCTTTTTCCGCAACGTCGCAGAATTCCTGATGGCAATATCAGCTATGTATTGCCGGTTACCGAGTGACCAGTGATCCCTTGATGATTTGAGGAAGAAGCTGCAACGAAATCTGATAATCATCCCGACGGAGATTTGAGAGTAGCCCTTCACCAGTTACCGAGTAACTGGTGATCCCTTATTGACTTACTGATGAAGTCTGACAAAGATGTTGTCGACGTGCCTAGCGACATGATGAGTCCATAGGCAACGATAAGGAATTCTTCTGCCATGATGCAGAATGCCTGACGGCATGATCAACCATCCATTACCAGTTACCGTGTAACCAGTGATCCCTTGATGACTTGAGGGCGAAGATCTATAGCAAAATCAAATAATTATCCTGACAGAGATTAGACCCTTCACCGGTTACCGTGTGACCAATTCCCCAGCACAGTTGTCGTGCAACTGTCATGCTCAATTTGAAGACGTGCCTACCAATCAAAGTATCGTTTA
The DNA here is from genome assembly GCA_963859935.3 of Lathyrus sativus. Classification (NCBI taxonomy): domain Eukaryota; kingdom Viridiplantae; phylum Streptophyta; class Magnoliopsida; order Fabales; family Fabaceae; genus Lathyrus; species Lathyrus sativus. The sequence continues at coordinate 105,886,302 of OZ012735.1, read as the reverse complement.
CTTGTGCGGTGGCAGATCGCCTGTTGCCGCGTAACCAGTGATCCCTCGATGATTTGAGGACACCATGATATCAGATAAATCAGAGAATCATCCGGGCGGAGGTTCAGATTAGTGTTTCTCCAGCTAGTTGTCGTGCAACTATTATTTCAGTTTCCGAAGATTTGTCCCCACCAGAGTACTGGGTACTTGTGCAGTTGGCAAATTTCCAGGTTTGTTCGTATTCAACCGTCTCGTACCTTGATTGTGTGAGAGTCGTTCGCTTCTCACCCAGTCAGGTCCAAGCCGTTTGAATAGGGGTAGCTGTTGCACCCCAAAATTTGCCCAACATTTCTTTACCGAGCTTATGTTTCATTTCATTCACATTAGCATTATCATTTGCATTCCATTGACATGTATGCAGGAGATCAAGAGGTATGATCACCAATCAAGAGATATATAAGACTATGAAGCTAGCTAATGAAAGTTATTCAAGTGTTCAGGGGTTGATATCCTTGTCAGAGAAGTTGAAAGATCCTCAGAAAGAGTGGTTGAAACCAAGAAGGTGTGTCTCCTAACTTGAGAGTTGTGGAAAGCCATCAGATGATTCTGAAGGCATGAGGATGGGCTGGAGGTCTTGAGAGAGCTCATAAGAAGTGTTGAAGATCACTTTGAGGCTTAGATAGGTCATTGTGCAAGATTAAGAAGGCTCAGCCATGAGTGGTGCAGCTAGGGTTTGATTGGGTCAACCCTAAGTCAACTAGAATGATTTCTTTAGTTCCCTTAGATTAGGGTGTGGCATCTCTTGCTCTTGGATGATAATGAATACTTGTGTGGGATGTTTTAGAATGCATAATGGAGCTTGGACTTGAAGTTTGCTCTCCTTTTGGTATAGTTTGTTTAGGGTTAAGGATTAAGGTTTTTAGGGAGATCCTTTAGAATAGATTTTCTTCCTTCATGAAACATGGAAGGTGTTGATCACTTCCATTCCTCCCTATGATGTAAGGTCCCATTGTGAAGGCCCCATCCCTCCTTTGGTAGGATGAGTGGCTCCTCACAAATTAGTAGAACCTTTGAGGGTTCCTTTCCTTGATGGTGGAGTGCTTAGAGGTGACCTTTGGTCTTCACTTTGCTTCTCCATATCCCTATCTTACTCTTGTCAGATGAATCTTTCTCCCTTTCTAGAGGATGGAGTTCCTTGCTAGAAGATTGAAGATGCTAGGAGTTGCACTTCCCCTGTGTTTGAAGACTGCCCTTGGAGCTGAAGCTTGAAGACCCAGAAGAACAAGTTGACACTTGTGAAGAAAATCAAGTTGAGATTGAAGAAAGAGCTGAAGCTTGGATAAGAAGAAGAACAAGTTGATACTTGTGTTTGATGCATTGAAAGCTTGAAGAAGCAAGTTGATACTTGCTCTTGAAGATGATCGACTTGAAGAACAGTGCCAGACTGAAGACTGAACTGCTGTCAGAGGATTGCTTTGCTGTGAAGCTGTGGAAGCTGTTGATCTGCTTTCTTTCCTGTCTGTTTTCTTTCTGTGCAACTGTATTGGTGTGACTTGTGTGATTTGCTTGATGCATTAGAATAAGTTCATGTTTAGACTGTTTTAAGATAGTAGCATGATTGCACTAGAGGTTGAGTTGCTCCCTCTGCTTGTATTTTTACTGTGTGGCTTTGCTTGCGGGTATTCGGTAAAGCCCAGCTCCCTTGCCTATGTGGTTTGTGATTTGCTTGATGGCATTTTATTTTCTGTTATGATTGCAGTTATTCATATCTGGCTTGAGGTCGAGACGAGCTTGTGGAGGCTGATGCCCCACACACATTTCCTCCCTCAGTTGCATTGCATGCATTTTACAGTCGTTTACTGTTTACTGTTTAAGCTGATGCTTTACCTGTTTCTGTTTATCATTGACATGATCCCCTTGGAATCTCACTTCCTTTGATAAGGAAGTGATGATTAGAACTTTAGGTTGAAACCTATGCATGATAACTTCTAGGAGTTCCCTGTTTCAAACCTCAACTATAGGATGAATCCTTGGCATGACAACATTAGGACTTGGTAGTCTCCCCTTAGTTGAGCCTGTCCTCTCTTCTCATCTCAAACAACAGTAAAAAACGTAATAAAGGCAAGTTAGTATAAGCGCGTTACGAGCCTTAAGCTACTTGGGTAATGAAAATTGAGCGGCCTCCTCTCAATCGTCTAGAATGGTTAGTATACGTCCCTTGGACGATATGCGATGCATTCGTTCCCAGGTCATAGTCTCTAGTGTTGTACGAACTACAGACAACTAAAAAACAGTTCTTCCGTAAAAAACAGAAAACAAACTTCAAACCTTTTTGCTCCGTGGGCCCATAAGTCAAAGGAAGCTTTTCTGAAGAAAAGAGTGTCGTTAACTCTCAGTTCTACCGCAAACGGTAACGCCTGAGTCTCCAAGGGTTAAGCTGTGTACGCCAAACTGCTGGAACTGTTTGTTAACCCTACTCGATAAAACAGATGAATCTGAATCCCCATAATCCGAATTATCCCGAACTACGTAAGCTCTGATCTCTCATATCTGTTGAGAGTATGTAGGCACAATACTGATGTATTGGCGAGCCACCTTCCCCATCACCCGTAGTTAGCCGAACTACGTTGACTCTGATTTCTCATTCTCTGATGAGAATACGTAGGCATAAAGTGCGACGCTTTTCCGAGTCATTTTATTTTCTTTTTATACCGGCCTTGATAGGTAGATAGTTTAAATCAACCCGTCAGATAAACACAACAAGCGTGGATCCCATCGAGTACGATGGACGTGAGGGGTGCTAATACCTCCCCCTTGCGTAACCGACTCCCGAACCCAGACAATGGTTGCGATGACCTTGTCTTATACCTTTTCGTCAGGTTTTTCTGATCGTTTCCTTTCCTGTTCCGAGGGATAAATAACGAAAGGTGGCGACTCTTCTGTTTTGCCGGCACCTTATTTTCGCGGTAGCGACAATATGCATAAATGGTCGTTGATATTGATTCTAGAAAATCTATATCTTGATACATTATGACTTTTGTAGGGGGAGTGGTGTCTTGGCAATCAATATTGAAAAAATGTGTTGATTTATCTACTATTGAGGTTAAGTATATTGCAGCAACTGAAGTGGCTTAGTAGCTTTTGTGGATGAATAACTTCCTTCAAAAGTTGGGTGTTAAACGAGAGAAGTTTATATTGTTATATGATAATCAAAGTGTAATTCATCTTGGTAAAAACCCAATGTTTCACTCCAAGTCAAGGCACATTAAGGTGAGATATCATTGGAGATGATATGCATTGGAGATGAAGTTATTTTCACTTAAAAAGATCCATGGTGATGAGAATGTTTCAAATATGATGACAAAAACTTTGCTTGGGACAAAGATGATCAATATTAGAAAGAAGGCGGGCATGGTGGAAAGCTCCTTCCCACTTGAGTTGTGAGGGAGAGATTTGTAGGGTGGGATCACTCCTAAAGTGGGACCTGTGAGGGCAAGGTTCCTTAGTGCTTCGTTTTAATGATGTTAAAACTAGGAATATTTCGTACTTATGTGCTTTGGGCGGTATCACCTCATCTTAACTTGCATTCACCTCTTTAATATGCCAATAATGACCCACATGCATAAATCTAGGCATATAGGATCATCCCCTATGTATAATTTGTGCATTAAATCATTGTAGATCCTCTAAGTCGACCCATACAGGGCTTAGATCGACTCAAAGATAGATAAATATGTGTTTATGGCATTTTGGCACCCTTGCGTCAACTCACAAATGTGTGGAGGTCGACGTATACTAATGGGAAAACAGTTTTGTGCTCTCTGATGCTCTTGTGCTGATGCATGGCTTGGTTCAGGTTGACGCATAGTTTGATTTTATGCGAAGAATTGCATTCTGGAGTGTTCAGGTCGACCCATAGAATGTTGAGATCGACCTCTCACTCATTTAAGCCTACTTTTCTGCATCTTGGTGTTTCAAAAACCTTTTATTTTCTGTTATGTTTCATTGTCATATATATATATATATATATATATATATATATATATATATATATATATATATATATATATATATATATATATATATATATATATATATATATATATATATATATATATATATATATATATATATATATATATATATATATATATATATATATATATATATATATATATATATATATATATATATATATATATATATATATATATATATATAGAGAGAGAGAGAGAGAGAGAGAGAGAGAGAGAGAGAGAGATATGCATCATTTTTTGTACAACAACCAACAAGAAAAGTGAAAATATACATTGAATTGTTCATCATCTTCATTCTCACATTTGCATTCTTCAATAATCACACATAATCATCTTTGTTGATCATTGCTTTGTCGAGGTGATAACGTTCAAACTTAGGGTTTGTCTATCGTAGTTTGGGTTGAGAATTCAGTGGGTTTTTCTTAAATAAAACCTTTAGGGTTTTGTCCTCCAAGATCTTGAGGATTTGGGGTTTTTTGCACAGATCTTTGCTTCACAGATTCAGCCAAGTGAAAGGCTTGAGGAACGGTGGGTTCAGTCATGCAAGTAACGGTAACCGGAGGATTGTGTTGAAATATTTGGGGTCGAACATCTTGTGATCAGAATTAGCCGAGTGAAAGACTTGAAGATTCAAGTAAGTAGCGGTAACCGGAGGTTTGATCGAAGAGTTTGATGTTCTTGATTCGGCTAGAATCAAGGGGAGAGAAGTGAATATAATCAAGATTAATAATTAGGTTTGAGTGTGTGGTAGCTACAAATTTTCTTGTACAAAACTTTGCAACTTGATATTATACATATCTCAATTCTAGTTTTAGAATTGGGGGCAGGCGTACACGAAGCAAAGACGAAAAGGGCTTGAGGAACAGTGGGTTCAGCCATGCAAGTAACGGTAACCGGAGGATTGTGTTGAAATATTTGGGGTCGAACATCTTGTGATCAGAATTAGCCGAATGAAAGACTTGAAGATTCAAGTAAGTAGCGGTAACCGGAGGTTTGATCGAAGAGTTTGATGTTCTTGATTCGGCTAGAATCAAGGGGAGAGAAGTGAATATAATCAAGATTAATAATTAGGTTTGAGTGTGTGGTAGTGTTGCACCCCAAAATTTGCCCTCACAATACAAGACTTTGTGTTCCAAGAAGGTTCACAAGGTTCACAAAATTCACAATTGGTCAGAAGAGTTGACAATTCCCTCAGACAATGCACCTCCTAAGCAGTGCATCCAAAACTAGGGTTTTGACTTTAATCAGGCTAAATGGACTTCCAAGACTTCAAGTGAGCTTCATAACATCTTATATGTGTATAAGAACCCCCATGTCAAGTTTCAAGACTTTTCTCAAAAGTTTGCTCAGTCAGATGATCAGATAAGTCAAAAGCAGTCAATGCAGTTAAAAGGTCAAACTGAGGTCAACTATGGTCAAACCAAAGTCAAACTTCATGATTTTTTTTTGCCAACATCAAAGAGAGGTTGGGTGAGAAATATTATCATAATAACTGTAATACCCCAAATTTTGCCCTAAGATTTGTCGTCGCATTTCATTGCATTTAATCAATTACTAACAAATTTGTGTAGTCGTTTGACTTTTTGCAGGTAAATATCATATGGCATGCATTTTTTTTCTAAAAAGTAAAAATGGCACAATTGGCAGGAGGACATGTGTAAGGAGTTATGAGTGTGAGAGGTTGAGAGTTCGAATCTCACCTTTGTCACTTTTTTTTGTTTTTTATTATTTTTACTCTAAATTTTTCTGTCTTTCATTAAAAAAAATAACAAAAATAGTTTTTTATTATTATTTAATTATTATTTTCGTATTTTAATTAAATCATTTTTTAAAATATTATTTTTTTCACTTTTTTCTAAATTATTCATAAAAATATCCAAAAAATCATAAAATAAAAAATATTGAAAAAAATTTTGTTCTTTTTATAATATTTTTTATTTTAGGAATCAATAGGATTATTAGTTTTTATTTTAAGTTTATTTTAATTATTTTAAATTATTTAAATTTTATTTTTTCTTAACTAATTATTTAGTTTGGGCTTTAAAATGGGCTTTAGGGACATTATTGACAATTTGGTGTTAACCCTAATTTGTTCCCTATATATACATGTGTTGCCTTGTTGGAAAAGGGAGGGGAAGGAAAAAAACCTAAGAGGAGTGAGTGCCGTTTGCCGTTATTTAGTTTTCTTCTTCATCCATTACTATTGTTTCTTTTTCTTCATCGTTTACCGTTATTTCTTTTCCTTCATCTATTACTGTTGTTTCTTTTTCTTCATCTTTTACCGTTATTTCTTTTTCTTCATCTATTACCGTTATTTCTTTTTCCTTATCTATTACTGTTACGTTTATATATATATATAATTTTTAAATTGTTAGAGTTTATATATATAAGATTTTTGATCGAATTATGTCGATACGATGTTTGCACATTTGTGTGCATGACGCGTGACATTTGTGTTAGTTCGATCTGGTTGCGATGATCGCATTTTTGTGTGAGCAATAATACTATTTTTTGCTTAATTTCTTTTTCTTTGCGATAAATTTTGTTTCGTCCGATTTAGATCTGGTTGCGATGAGCGCATTTCTGCGTTAGCAACATTGTTGGGTTATTTGGCACATTTAAAATTCATTATTGCTTTATTATTATTATTATTATTATTATTATTATTATTATTATTATTATTATTATTATTATCATTATTTATTATTATTATCATTATTATCATTATTAGTACCATTATTATTATTATTGTTATCATTAATTTATTAAAATTTGTTATAATATAAAAATCTGTTTTTTAAAATAAATAACATTAACATCTTTTCCAAATTAATATGAAAACCTATTATTTTTAAGAAAAACTTTTTTTTAGATAAATTTAAAATAATAACTAAAATCTTTTTTTTAAAATAATAACTAGAACCGTTATTTATTTTATTTTATTATTGTTCAATTCAAATTTCATTATCATATTGTATCTGCTCCTCTCATGTAACCTCGCGAACTTAACAATCGCTCTTTAAATTCTGCCTTTAAATTTCTGCTTGCATGGTTTAAATTATGACATTATCTCTCTGTTTGCATGATTCACGCGTTTACTATTATTTCTGTCACATTGCACACATCCGAAGGTTAGGTCTAACTGTTTGGCCGCCGCGCCAATAGTCCGTAAAACTTCACACATTCAATTTCAAATCCTCAAAACTACAAACTACAAACCCTAATTTTCACAAATGCCTCGCCGCAGGAAAAATTACAATTTTACCCTTAGCATTAGGTCAAAGAGCCGCCGCGCTCATTTTAGGGTTTCCCGCCGTGGAATCCCTAATTTAACCCTAATTACAACTTAACATTTCAACGTAGAGATTTGGAGTTTCTACACTCCACATAAGCGTGTCCTTAAGATGCGTTTATTCCCCTTGAGACCTTGACCACAGTCAAGAAGTCTCTAACCTCCCTTTTGAGGGGAACTACAATTACTCTGATTCCACTCCCGTAAGGATACGTAGGCACAAGATGCGATGTCTTGCCGAGTAAACTTAGAATTAACCCCCTTTATTATTTATTATTGCTTATTTATATTTTATTTAATTATTTTGCTTAATATTTTGTAATTGTTTCTTGGATGTAAAGTTGTTTAATTACTTAATTATTATGGTTAGTAATTAGGGAGTGTAACAACATGTATGTAATATTAAAATAAATTTAGATCACTTTTAAATAAAGATAATTAAAATAAACACGTCACACACGTAAGTCGATTTTAATCGCCGTCTCACTTCCTAAGGATATCCCTCAAGTTGCCTACGAATAATGGTTAAGTGGGGTGTATAAAGCAAGTCCCTCAAATAGAAAAATCATCAAAGTCCCTTATGGTTGCCTTTACGAATCGAGTCCCTTTCGAAAAATGATGATGGTCCCTTATATGTGCTTATTACATCCCACAATGGCCTTCAAAAATCCAATTGTCCCTCACATGTCCCTTAACATCCAAAGTAAGGACTACCTACTCCATTATAGTAGGGATAGTCTTACTAAGGAAAGGATAAAGAATAAGAAAGACCTTAAAACATTAGGGTAGGCTACTCCTAGGTGCTTGCTCACTTCAAAACTGTTTCACACTTAAACAAATTTCCAACAAGTTTTCAAACAAGTTCTTAACACATCCTTACATGGATTATTTATCAACTATTCTAAAAAATTTCTATTCACACACTACACTTTCCAAACAATTCAAAAGTGAGCTTAAGTACCTAAGAGCCCATGGATAACCATGGATGAAAAGGGTGCTAACACCTTCCCTTTTCATAACCTACCCCCCGGACCCAAAATATTCTCTAAGGTCTTTCCTGTTCTGTTATAACCTTTCCTTATGGATAAAATAAAAGTCGGTGGCGACTCTTGCTATCCGCAACATTGTTTAAAGTCAGTTCTCCCACCGTGTTACAGAACTGGCGACTCTGCTGGGGATCTATTTAAGAGGGGTACCCTTAGGAATTAAGATCACTTTAAATTGTTTGCCTTGTTTGCTTTATTATTATATTGTTGGGGTGCTCTTATGTGTGAAAGGTCCTAACCCGGATCTAGTGTACCTTAGGTAAATGGCAATAGACCAAGGAAACTGTACGACGTATATCGATACGGTTGATCTGGTGGCCATAGTTAGTGCGACTTCTTGGTTGGTGCTTATATTCCTTAAGTCAAGTTGAGGATAATATTGAGGCTGCCATATATCGTCAATGCACTAACTGACTTTTAGAACCCTAGTTAACTCATCTTGGCCTTTAGAAAGTAGTGAGGTAACCGGCTTTGGTGCAGACTGAAGTTGGTTGACACTCGATACTGTTGCACCCCAAAATTTGACCAACAATTATTTATTCATTGAGTGTTTGAAAGTGGATACCTTCATCAGAAAGTTCAAGAGATCCTCAGAAGAAGTGGTTTGAAACCAGGGTTGTGTGCTTCACAGTTTGAAAGTTGTGGGTGCTCCTCAGATGGTTCTGAGACTTTGAGAATGAATTTGATGTTTTGGGAAAGCCTATGAGATGTCTTGATAGCCTTCATGAATCCCAGAGAGGTCATTATGCAAGAATTCAGGAGATTCAACCATGAATGGTAGAATTAGGGTTTTTGACTGGGTCAACCCTAGGATAACTGAAGATTTGGAGAAGGTTGAGACCCAATCCAAGGGACATGAGATCATGGAATGATGCATAGAGATGATATAAAGATGATTCCTAGGCCAACTCATCATGAGTGAGGAGTTTGAGAAGTTTCAAGTCAGGGTCCCCAAGGATTGTCAGTGAAAAACCCTAATTTGATCCCTATCTTCCAGGCAGTTTTAGCTCAAGATGTGATTGATATCTCATCTTCCCCATAACATGAATGTTGTAGAGCTTGTTCTTAGATTTAATTTGAGTGGTGGAAGTCCTTGATAGGAGTTACAGAGCTCAAGTTATGGTTTTGACAAATTACAGGTCAGCAGAGGTGTGTGAATCTGGGTCCTTGAAAGTCACCCAACTTGCAGACAACTTTTGCCCTAGTAGGAGGATTCCTATGATTTCTTGGTCAACATGAATGTTGAATAGCATCTTCTTAGCTTTAATTTGAGTGGTAGAAGTCCTTGATTGGATTTGTGGAACTCAACTTATGGTTTGAACAAGACAGGGGTATTTTGGTCATTTGTCAGTTATAGGTCATTTTATCCAATGCCTAAAACTCCTATTTCCAAGCCTCAAATGGAAAAACTCAAAACATGAAAGTTGCTCAAAATGGGATTTTAAGTCTAGAAAGAAGGTCACAAATTGTTGTAAAAGCTCATAGCATGAGATTACATGATTGGTCAAAAATGAACTAAAAATGACATATAAGTTTGAAAAGTTGAATTTGAAAAGCGATTTGGAAGATCCACAAATCCAAAATAGGTCATCCAATATATAATTTTGATTGGAAAAATCATTTTGAAAACATTGGTTTAGCTAGAATTTTGATTTGAAGCTTTAAAATGGGTGATGCTTTGAAAAGTTGTTACTTGAAAAAGAAGGCAATGTTGAAAAACCTTACACAAGCCAAAGATGAGCTTGTTTTTCACTCATCCACACTCAATATCTCTCATAAGGAGATTTTGGCACCAAGGGGTAAGGCATAAGGCTTGGAATATGAGATTTCCAACTTGTCCCCACATGAGATTTTCAAGAAACTTCCACCATGTTCTAGATGAATCTAGAAGCATCTAAGGATCAATATATAAAGAGGGCCGTGAAGAGAGTTCAAGGTTGGTGATAGAGAGAGATTCCAAGAGAGAGAGAGAGAGAGAAGGATCCATTGAAGCACTTTCTTCAACTTCAAGCAACTCTGAATTTCATCCACTACAAGCATTCTCCTGCCATACAAGTGCATACAGAAGATCTTCCACCATTAGAAGGGCATTGTTGAGAAGTTACAAGCTCTAAATCGTGCTCAACATCACCTCATCTCATCTTCTTGACAGGTTTCTTCTTCACCTTCTATCTCCTAAATTATTGAGCTTTAACTAGTTTCTTAGGCATAGAAAGGTTAGGCTAGGGTAGAGGACTAAATTCTGATAGTTACAGCCCATTCCATGAAGTTCCATAGCAGGACCATGAATCTTTGATTTGCAAGAATTGTTTGAATTAGGAGTTTTAATCATCAAGAACTAGTGTAGAATAGCTAGGGTATCTTGTAGAAGCTCTGTAAACCATTAGATTGAAGCTTAGTGAAGGTTGATACCAGTTGATATCAAGTGATGTTTAGTTGGACCATGACATTGAAGTCCTCTGTTGGAATTATTGAGGATGAATTAGGGAAATCCACGCGTACCATCTTGTTCCTCTCATTGAGTACTACAATTTTCATGTTTGGATCGTGTTGAATCGTGGCCTGAGCAGGGAGAACGAGGGATTGGGAGATGAGTGCATGGAGGAGAGGGTTTCTGAAAACCCTAGTTTTGTTTGGGACGATGAAGAGGGTCCGTTAGATTGGTCTCAAAGTTTGACAAATTAATCTCATCCAACGGCTGTGAGTGAGTCTGAGAAAGGGAGGGAAAGATTCAAATAACGAAACGCGGTCGTTTCATTAAACCAGCGTTCTGGGCTTATCTCGCTATCCACACCCCCCTTTTTCTGGCCCATTTAATTTCAATTGGCGCGTGTTGCTATTCATACCCCCCTCCCTTTATTTGTTTTAATTGTTTTAATTTTCTTTTAATATTTTTCTATTTTAGAAAATTCATTAAAAATTGATAAATAATTGTTTTTTAATTCTTCTTTTTTCTATGAGTAGATAGTAATGTGTAGAAAATATTAAAAATAAAAATGGGATTTTATTTTTTAGTTTAGTATTTTTAATAGATTTTTCTTTTAAGTAACTTTTATAATGTTTAGTTTTATATCATGATTTTGCAAGAATTGTTTTAGGACCTTCCCTTAGTCTTTTTAATCCATTCTTTTTTGTGCAATTAGATGATGAATCATAGTTCCCCATAGGATTTTTTCTAGAATTTTAGAATTAAATTTTGATTAGTTTAATTAGGGTAGATGTAGGGTATCCTAATTAGGGTTTAGTTTGTGCTTAGGTGAAGAATCCACTTTCTTTGATAAGTTTTGTCTTGATTTTTAGGTAGAGGCCTATGTAGATGTTATGGGTAGATGTTGAGGACCCTTGTGAATAATTGTTAGATTTTTCCCCATTAGTTTAGTATTTTTAGGTATTTTCTGAAGTTGCCTATTGATTTTTGTCTCCCCTGTGGTTATCTGTTCATCTTTGGGGTTCATTGTGGGGAATTTGTTGAGGGGCTTGTGTTGTCTTGAAGACCTTGATGGAGAGCATCATGAAGGGAAGATTGTGGATCAAGATTCAGAGACCCAGAGCTTGGCTTATTCCCTGTCTGTGAGGTTTGAGATCCTGAAGTTTGAAGGAAGTTCATGGTACTTTCCTGAGGAAGGCACTATGAATGACTTTCATTCTTTCTTCTCACCTCTTTCTTAAGTATCCAATGATGTTGGAGCCAACTTGTGAGTTTAATTTCTCCTGAGGAGGAATGTAAACTGATCACATGTTGTTGAGCCACATGGGATACAATTCCTAAGTGGAAGCCTCCTAGTACTTTCCTGAGGAAGGTCCTATGGGACTATTCACTTAGTTCCCTTAGTTTGTCTAGGATTTCTCAAGTATCCAATGATGTTGGAGCCAACTTGTGAGTTTAATTTCTCCTGAGGAGGAATGTAAACTGATCACATGTTGTTGAGCCACATGGGATACAACTCCTAAGTGGAAGCCTCCTAGTACTTTCCTGAGGAAGGTCCTATGAGTCTATTCACTTAGCTCCACTAGTTCAGATAGGATTTCCTAAATATCCAGTGATGTTGGAGCCTGCTTGTGAGTTTAATTTCTCCTGAGGAGGAATATAAACTGATCACAGTGGTTGAGCCACATAGGATATGACTCCTGAGTATACACCTCCTAGTGTTCTCCTGAGGAAGACACTATGAGTCTGCTTGCTTAGCTCCCTTTCTTTGGTAAGCTTGTTCTGAAGCTTGAAGACTGGGATTGATTTCTCTTGTTTAGGGTTTTGCTTTAGGGCTTTGCTTAGATTTGATTTAGATTCTGTGTTAGGGTTAGGATTAGAGAGTAGATTCTTTCTTTCTCAAGCATGTGTGTTTGTTTGCCTGGTGGCACTTCACTTCATTTCCTTTATCTGGCTTATTGCTTGATAGTTTGCTGTTTATTTTCAGTATGATTGCTGTTATTTCATGACTGGCTTGAGGTCGAGATGAGCTTGTGGAGGCTGAAACCCCACACACATTTCCTCCCTCACTTGCATTGCATGCATTCTACTGTTTAAGCTGATGCTGTATCTGTTTCTGTTTACCATTGACATGATCCCTTAGGACTCTCATTTCCTTTGATGAGGATTTGATGATAGAACTTTAGGTTGAAACCTATGCATGACAACATCTAGGAGTTCCCTGTTCAAACCTCAACCATAGGATGAATCCATGGCATGATAACAGTAGGACTTGATAGTCTCCCTCCTAATTGAGCCATTTTTTCCCGTAGTTAGCCGAACTACGTTTGCTCTGATCTTTCATACCAGATGAAAGTACGTAGGCATAGGATGCGACGTCCTAGCGAGCAACCTTCCCCACCTTCACCCGTAGTTAGCCGAACTACGTTGACTCTGATTTCTCGTTCCAGACGGGAATACGTAGGCATAAAGTGCGACGCTTTGCCGAGTCATTTTCGTTTCTTTTTCAGCCAGCCTTGATAGGTAGATAGATTATAACCAACCCGTCCAAGTAAACAAACAAGCGAGGATCCCGTCGAGTACGACGGACGTGAGGGGTGCTAATACCTTCCCCTTGCGTAACCGACTCCCGAACCCAGACAATGGTTGCGACGACCTTGTCTTACCCTTATTCGTCAGGTTTTTCCGATCGTTTCCTTTCCCGTTCTGAGGGATAAATAATGAAAGGTGGCGACTCTTCTGTCATGCCGGCACCTTATTTTCGCGCAAGCGACAGATACTACGCTCATTGAGATCTTAAACTTAGAGGGTTTTGGTTGGCAAGTAAGTTGCCTTCTGAACAACCACCCTTGTGAAGGATCAATGATATTGAGATCCCTTAGAACCTGGTTACTTTTGTAGGACAGGATGAACCATCTAACTTCAGGGGAGGGTACTTGCCTTTGAACCTCATGCAAGCCTTTAAACCTAGGGCTATGGTGTGACTTGTTTGTGTGTGCCACATGTTTGTGATTGAGCATGACATCATGACATCATCATGCATCATAAGCATATCATTTTCCCTAACCATTTCAAGGACCAAAGGATTTATCTTTGTTCTTTGTTGCAGGTCATGGCTTCTGCTCGTAGAAACACTATCAGGATCAACTTTGTAGGGATACCTGCTAAGCTCAAGGAGTTGGTTTCCCTAGTGCCTGATCATTCCCAGTTCAACAAGAGACATGGTCACTTATTGGATCTAGTTACTTCAGGGTTCAGTGAAGACATGATGAGTGTGCTGTTTCAGTTCTTTGACCCTAAGCACCATTGCTTTACATTTCCTGATTATCAGCTGGTTCCAACCATGGAGGAGTTCTCCAAGCTTCTGGGTATACCTGTTCTTGATCAGAAGCCATTCACAGGCTTAGAGAAGGAGCTTAAACCAGAAGTTATTGTTGCAGCTCTACATCTGAAGAAGTCTGACATTGTTCTAGAAACGAGAAGTGGAGTTAAAGGTATTCTTGCCAAGGTATTAGTGGATAAAGCTCAAATGTTCTTGAAGGCTATGAGCTACGATGCTTTTGAGGAGATCTTAGCCTTATTGATTTATGGCTTAGTGTTGTTCCCCAATCCTGATCAGTTCATAGACGTTCATGCCATCAACATATTCCTGAGTCACAATCCAGTGCCTACCTTACTTGGAGACATCCTACATTCTCTTCACACCCGTACTACAAGGGCAAGAGGAAATTTGATGTGCTGCATACCTTTACTTTCTAGGTGGTTTATTTCTCACCTTCCTCGCTCAGTAATGAAGAATGAGCATGGGTTCAGATGGTCCAAGAGGATCATGTCACTTTCTCACTCAGACATCCATTGGTGCTCCAGATCTATGGAGAATGTCACCATCATTGACCGTTGTGGGGAGTTTCCTAATGTACCACTTCTAGGCATAAGAGGAGGCATCACCTACAACCCATCTCTAGCTTTACGACAGTTTGGTTACGCCCGGAGCGATGGTCCACATGACATGTTGATTCAGGGCATTGTGTTTGATTACGACAACGATCTTCAGGGTTACCGTCAGAGATTCATACGAGCTTGGGGAGAGGTAAACAGGATTGACAGCAAGACACTGGAGCCTAAGTACACCATTCCTATGGAGGCTTATCTCAGATGGGTACGATTTCGTGCTCAGACACTCATGATGCCATATCCTGCCATCCTACCAGTTACCATGGAACCTGTTGCTGAAGGAGACACAGCTTATACCATCCTTCACCCAGACATGCCTACTGATATGGAAGACCTGCAGAGATCATGGATCCAACTGAAAGAGCAAAGGGATACTTTCGAGGCTCATTACAAAGCAAGCCAAGCAAGGATCCTAGAGCTAACAAAGCTACTTCATGAGGAACGAAACCTCAACTCATACCTCAACACAAAGAGGAAACGTCCATGGGAGACTTAAAACCCCATCTTTTGTGCTTATTTCGTTTTCATTTTTTGTAAGCCTAAAAGGCAAAACAAGTTATTACTAATAAAAAGTTACTTTCTTGTTTGTTTAAGCAAATTTAAATCCTGCGGTCCTTGAAAACATTGCATATGCATTCCCATATCATTGCATCACAGGTTATAATTGTGCACAGGTTTCTCATCTTCTCGCTGTTTATTTCAGCAATGGCTCTTGAACAATCAGTTAAGGATCTCCAGGCACAGAATGCACAGTTCCAAGAGCTGATCCTGAACCTATCCAAGGGGCAGGATGAATTGAAGACACTGCTAGCCAAGAAGACTAAGAAAGCTAGAAGGTCTGCTGGGTTGCTCAACATGGGAAGAAGGTTCAAAGGTCCTGTCAGGACCAAGGAACAGGTTGAAGACTATGAATCTGAAGAATCTGAGCAGGAGAGAGGCAGTCTCCACAACACTATGGGGGACTCTGATTCTGAGGCTAACTACTACCATGAGCCTAACGAAGACAAAATCAAGATGCTGGTGGATAGAATGGATGCTATGGAATTACAGAAATCATCTGGGCTGGATTTTGAGGATTTGAGCTTGATATCTGGGGTGGTCATACCCATTGGGTTCAAAGTTCCTACATTTGTTGTCTATGATGGGGTCTCTTGTCCCAAATTGCATCTGAGGTCTTATGTCAGAAGAATTCAACCTCACACTGCTGATAAAAAGTTGTGGATCCATTTCTTTCAAGAGAGTTTATCTGGAGCTCAGCTAGAGTGGTATTATCAGTTGGAGAGTGTCAACATCAGAGATTGGAATGACCTTGCTGAAGCTTTCTACAAGCAGTATCAATACAATGCTGACTTAGCCCCCACTCGCATGCAGCTTCAAAGCATGTCTATGGGTGCCAAAGAAAGCTTTAAGGAGTATGCTCAGAAGTGGAGAGACTTAGCTGGAAGAGTTCAACCCCCTTTGACTGATAGGGAGTTGGTTGATATGTTCATGTGTACGCTGAATGGTCCGTTTTACAGTCATCTCATTGGAAGCTCATCATCTGGCTTCACTGAGTTGATCATGACAGGAGAGCGAGTAGAGAATGGTATCAAGAGTGGTAAGATCCAAGTGGGCACTTCTTCATCAGGTGCTGCAAAGAAGCCTCCCACTGGGAAGAAAGAATCTAATGCTGTGTATGGTCAGCCTGATCGTAACAGAAGGCATCAGTCTGTTAGTGCAGTTCATATTTCAAATCCAACTCCTGCAACAACAGAGCAGCCTCAAGGCAACCAACAGAGGGCTAGAAGACAGTTCACGAAGATCAACATGTCAATGG
Source organism: Lathyrus sativus (assembly GCA_963859935.3). NCBI lineage: Eukaryota > Viridiplantae > Streptophyta > Magnoliopsida > Fabales > Fabaceae > Lathyrus > Lathyrus sativus. The sequence continues at coordinate 105,869,750 of OZ012735.1, read as the reverse complement.
CTCAGGCATTGCAACACTTGTTGAAGGCTGAACTTATTACCCTGAGGGAGGCTCCTCAGAATCCCAATGTTACCTCTCCCAAGTACAATCCCAATGCACGATGTGCATATCATTCAAACTGTCCAGGACATGATACTAATAACTGCTGGGTCTTGAAGAACAAAATTCAAGATATGATTGATGCTGGAGAAATTGAGTTTGATCCACCAGGTACTCCAAATGTGATTACAGCTCCAATGCCAAATCACGAGAAGACTGTCAACGCCATTGATGAAGATATTGATGAAGATCTGCATGTCTATTCGGTTATGGAGTTGAGCACACCATTGTCTGTTATCAAAAAGAGGTTAGTACAAGCTGGGATCTTTCCAGGTTGTCGTGAAGATTGTTTGTATTGTACCTATAAGCCGGATAGTTGCTTCATTTTGAGAGATGGGATTCAACGTCTCATGGATAAGTATACTATAGTGTTTGAAAGAAGACCAGCATCTGTAGAAAGTATGGTAGATCATCTGACTCAGGGTAAGAAGATTGAAGAGGTTGATATGGTTGACAAAGTACCACTAAGAATCACTTCAAAGGGTCCCATTAAAATCACTCATCAGGGCCCAATCAAGATTACTGCTGAAGGTCCTGTGAAAGTTGTCACTGAAGCCAGAGTAGCTCCTCTGATCATTACCACTCCTGGTCCTATTCCTTATACATCTGACAAAGCTGTGCCTTGGCACTATGGGTCTGATGTTTACATCCATGGTGTCAAACAGGAGCCTTTACCTGATATGCCTGTTGACATTGATAATATTGCCGGATCTAGCAAGATCACTCGTAGTGGAAGAGTCTTCTCTCCTCCAGTTGCTTCTAAGAGTGCGGTTACTCCTGCTGTTACTTCCACCACTGATGCTCGGGGCAAGGGTCCTGTTATTGAGCCTGTATCTACTGATGTGCCAGCTGCTGATGACCTCTCTAAGCAGATGGAAGAAGTATTGAAAATCATTCGCAAGAGTGATTATGATATTGTTGATCAGCTGGGGCATACTCCCTCAAAGATTTCTATGCTCTCCCTGTTATTATGTTCTGAGGCTCATGCCAAGTCATTGATCAAGTTTCTAAAGATGGCTCATGTACCCAGTGCAATTTCTGTGGACCAGTTTGAGAATTGTGTTGCTCACCTGACCTATGACAACGGGTTAGGATTTTCTGATGCTGACTTGACCCCTGCCAAGAGGGATCATAACAGGGCCTTGCATATTTCAATTGAATGCAGGGGCACTACCCTGTCTCATGTGCTGATAGACAATGGTTCCTCTCTGAATGTGTTGCCTAAGGAAGTCCTGAACAAGCTGAGTCCTCAAGATACGGTATTGAAGCCCAATAATATTGTGGTAAAGGCTTTTGATGGTTCTAGAAGAGTAGTGCATGGGGAAATTGATCTTCCAATCAAGGTTGGCTCTCAGGTGTTTACCGCTACATTCTATGTGATGGATATTTGTCCTTCGTACTCATGTCTGCTTGGTCGTCCCTGGATCCATGGGGCAGGTGCTGTGACCTCCACATTACATCAAAAGTTGAGATATCCGGTGAATGGAAAAGTTGTTACTGTCTTTGGAGAGGAAGAATACTTTGTCAGCCATGTAAACACTTTCAAGTATCTGGAAGTAGAAGGTGAATACATTGAAACTCCATGTCAGTCATTTGAAGTGGTTCCCTGGGCTGTTAAGGATTGTGTGACTCCTCCTGTTGTGAAGAAGGTTCCTGTGGTCATCAGAAACCCTCCAACAATGGCAATGGCATCCCTCAATGATGCAAAAGCTGTGGTGGAAGAAGGTGGTTGTACTATTTGGGGTCAGCTTCCTGATATGCCATACAAGTCTGACAAGTTTGGTTTGGGTTTCACTGCAGAGTCCCAGAAGGCTGTTCGTCGTGCTCGTGCTGTTCGTATCACCAATCAAGGGGTTATCAATGCTGTGGGAGATCAAGATGAAGACTACAACTTGGAGGCATGGATTTTTCCTACTGTGGGTGCTGGACTCAATAATTGGAAAGCTAAAGATGTTATCCCTATCTCCTTTAGTCAGGAGTAAATACTATTACTGTGTTATGTTTTTAAATTTGTAATTTCTGGAACAATTAAAACTTTCAAGCCATGTGCCTTACCCGGGGCACAATGGTGTGCTTGTTACAGGTCATCATTTCATTTGCATACTTCATTCAATAAAATCAGTGGACGTTTCGTTTTCGTAAATATTGTGTTCCTTGTCTTTCTTTTTCTTTTATTTTTGCTTTATCAGCTATGTGTTCTTACACACACCCACGTCACTAAAATGCAGATCCTCATCCACTCTGGATCCAGTTGATAACAGTTCTACTATTGCCAATTACAATTTCGAGAATCCGATCTATCAAACTGAAGACGGAAACGAGGACGATTGTGAAATACCTGTAGAGCTTGCTAGGTTGTTACAACAAGAAGAGAAAGCTATACAGCCACATGAAGAGCCAGTCGAAGTTGTGAATCTGGGAACTGAAGAAAACAGAAAAGAGGTCAAGATAGGGGCTGATTTAGAGGACAGTGTCAAGAGCAGGTTGATTCAGATGCTACGTGACTATGTGGAGATCTTTGCTTGGTCTTATGAAGATATGCCAGGGTTGGATACAGACATTGTGGTTCACCGTTTGCCAGTGAAAGAAGATTGTCGTCCAAAGAAGCAGAAGGTTCGTCGTATGCGTCCTGAAATGTCAGAAAAGATCAAAGCAGAGGTAATGAAACAGTTCAATGCAGGGTTCTTGGCCGTAACTTCTTATCCTCAGTGGGTTGCAAATGTGGTACCAGTTCCTAAGAAAGATGGTAAGGTATGTATGTGTGTAGACTACCGAGATCTGAACAAGGCTAGCCCTAAAGATGACTTTCCACTCCCTCATATTGATATTCTGGTAGACAACACTGCTCAGCATAAGGTATTCTCTTTTATGGATGGTTTCTCTGGTTACAATCAAATCAAGATGGCACCTGAAGATATGGAGAAGACTACATTTGTGACACAGTGGGGCACCTTTTGCTATAAGGTAATGCCATTTGGTTTAAAGAATGCAGGGGCAACATATCAGCGTGCCATGGTGGCTTTGTTTCATGATATGATTCATCATGAGATAGAGGTATATGTGGATGATATGATAGCCAGGTCTCAGAATGAAGAACAACATCTTGATCATCTGCACAAGTTGTTTGAGAGGTTGAAGAAATACAGGTTGAGATTAAATCCAAACAAGTGTACTTTTGGAGTTAGATCTGGAAAGCTCCTGGGTTTCATTGTCAGTGGAAAAGGTATTGAAGTGGATCCTGCAAAAGTAAAAGCTATACGAGAGATGCCAGCTCCCCGTACTGAGAAGGAGGTTAGAGGTTTCTTGGGACGATTGAACTACATTGCAAGATTTATTTCCCAATTAACTACCATCTGTGAGCCAATCTTCAAGTTGTTGAAGAAAGATCAGGTGATGGAATGGAATGATGAGTGCCAGACTGCCTTTGGTGAAATCAAGAGATATTTGCTAGAACCTCCAATTTTAATGCCACCAGTTGATGGAAGACCCTTGATTATGTATTTAACAGTATTAGACAACTCAATGGGGTGTGTATTGGGGCAACATGACGAGTCTGGTCGAAAAGAGCAGGCAATATACTACCTTAGCAAAAAGTTTACCGACTGTGAAACAAGATACTCACTGCTCGAGAAAACTTGCTGCGCTTTGGCATGGGCTGCTCGCCGACTAAGACAATATATGTTGACCCATACTACCTTGTTGATTTCGAAGATGGATCCAATCAAGTACATATTTGAGAAACCTGCTCTCTCCGGAAGAATTGCAAGATGGCAAATGATCTCGACGGAATATGATATACAGTATACCACTCAGAAGGCCATTAAGGGGAGTGTTGTTGCTGATCATTTGGCTCATCAAGCAGTAGATGATTACCAGTCAATGAATTTTGAGTTCCCTGATGAAGACATTATGTCTGTTACCAAAGAACCTGGACAATATGACGGACCTGAACAAGGATCCCGATGGACTATGGTTTTTGATGGTGCCTCCAATGCACATGGTAATGGTGTTGGTGTTGTGATTAGTTCCCCTGAAGGTTGTCATACCCCGATTACTGCCAGACTTTGTTTCTATTGTACCAATAACATGGCTGAGTATGAGGCATGTATCATGGGTATGCAAGTTGCTATTGATATGAAGATTCAGTTCCTTGAGGTGTATGGAGATTCAGCTCTGGTAGTAAGTCAGATTAAAGGAGATTGGGATACAAAGCATGATAATCTCATTCCTTACAGAGAACATGTGTTGTCTTTGATCCCACATTTCAAAGAGATTACTTTTGGACATATTCCACGAAGAGAGAATCAGTTGGCAGACGCATTGGCCACCATGGCATCTATGTTTGAGATCAGCTGGGATGATGAAGCTCCCAAGATTACCATTGATAGATTTGAGAAGCCTGCACACTGCAATGAGATTGACACTGAAGGGACAAGAAGGTTAAGCCAAAGGTATATCAGGCTGGTGACTTGGTAATCAAGCGTATCATCTTACCACAGGGTGATCCTAGGGGCAAGTGGACTCCAACATATGAGGGACCATTTGTAGTCAAGACAGTGTTCTCAGGAGGTGCCATGATACTGACTACAATGGATGGTGAAGACTTCCCACAACCTGTAAACGCAGACATAGTTAAAAAATACTACGCATAAAAAGAGACCCGCTAGGTTGACAGGCCTAGGCAAAAATAAGGGCATCCCGGCAAACCAAAAGGGTTTGGGCAAAAATTAGGGATATATATATAAAAAGATGTACACCCGGCAAGTCGAAAACCTGAAAAGGCGGCTTGGGCAAAAAAGGGTATCCCGGTGGATTGAAAACCTGAAAGGGCAATCCAGGCAAAAGTTAGGGATTAAAGCGTATGACTATGTCTCGTTTGGATCACTCATGAAACTGCAACCAGTTGTACTACTTACTCAAGCTCAAACAGATAAAGCTCAATCCAATCGTTTCCGTCTCAACAGCAAGAAGATGAGATACTTGAGTGGCAATAGTAGAATTGAAACTCAATAGGATTATTTCCCACATAGCTGATTCTTTTTGTAAAACTTCATGACAAAATTCTCTTACTAGGGTTTATGTCTCCTTGTACAAACTTACCCGTGTATGGGTCACTTTTGATATAAATAAATTCCATCTTTTGAATCCAGATTCACTTTTACCCTATTTACATAAGCGAAACGTCCATTGGTTGTGTTTGAATGTATGTATGCCTTTGAATATGATTGATGTTTACCAGAAACGCATGTATGCTTTTAATATGATTGATGTTTACCAGAAATGCATGAAAATGCAGTAATAGTATTTACTAAGGACGAACGAGGGAAGGATTTCAACGAAGCTTCGCCGGTTCATCTTTACAAGACAGTTACAAACCATCAGTAGGACTAATCCATTTTCACAAAGTCTAATCTCCCCTGGAATTTATATCCATCTCTTTTATCCTCATACGGATATACGGGAAATTACTTTCCAATAAGGGCACGATGAACGAAGACGGGATGTTATACTTATCCTACTATCAAACGAAAACGAAGGTTATCTATACCCTACTATCCCCAACGACGGGAGGTTATCTATACCTTGTTATCCCCAACAACGGGAGGTTATCTATACCTTGTTATCCCCAGCAGACGGAGGGTTATATATTCTTCAACAACGAATCGGGATTTATTTTCCTTGGCCAGCAGTTGTTATACAAGGATATCCAGACACTTCCAGCAGTGTCATAGCATACATACATCATTTACATCATACCATAACATATATGTCTATAGTACATTACCTAAGTGCATCATGTCATACATGCATACATAAAGCATAAACTAATGTTGTTATACAGAATGCTACCTTGTTTTCAGGTTAATTATCCAACAAACAATCTTATGATCTTTGGGACTGCTTTATTGTAACCTCAGGGTTACTTTATCCTCCTGATGAGCTTCTTATTACTTTGGGACTGCTTTATTGTAACCTCAGGGTTATTTTATCCTCCTGATAGCCTCTCATGACTTCAAGACTGCTTTAGAGCTACTGATTGCTCTATCCTCCTGAAATCATCCTATTACTTCAAGACTGCTTTAGAGCTATTCATTGCTCTATCCTCATGAGGTCATATTACTACTTCAAGACTGCTTTAGAGCTATTCATTGCTCTATCCTCCTGAAGCCATCTAATTATTTCAAGACTGCTTTAGAGTTATCCATTGCTCTATCCTCCTGAAATTACATTATTATTTCAAGACTGCTTTAGAGCTATCCATTGCTCTATCCTCCTGAAATCATTACTTCAAGACTGCTTTAGAGCTATTGATTGCTCTATCCTCCTGAAGACATATCACATTATTATTTCAAGACTGCTTTAGAGCTGTTGATTGCTCTATCCTACTGAAGCCATTCTATTACTTCAAGACTGCTTTAGAGCTATTGATTGATCTATCCTCCTGAAGCCATTATTACTTCAAGACTGCTTTAGAGCTATTGATTGCTCTATCCTCCTGAGGTCAGATTTATCACTTCAAGACTGCTTTAGGGTTATCATTATTGATTGCTCTATCCTCATGAAGACATGCTGTTACATCAGTATTACTCCAGACTCCTGACAGTTCTCATTATACTACTGAAGAACTTTCCCCTAGTGGCATCTTTAAGCCCACTCAATCATGTTCAACCAACCATCAATATCACTCCATGCACTGGTGAGTGCAAATTTTTGGGCTTTTGTGTTCAATCCCCTTCAACCTTCCAGGTTACGACTGGCAAATATACCAATCTAACCCCTCAGGTTTCAGAAAATTGAACAGGGGCAGCTGTTGCACCCCAAAATTTTCCCTCACAATACAAGACTTTGTGTTCCAAGAAGGTTCACAAGGTTCACAAAATTCACAATTGGTCAGAAGAGTTGACAATTCCCTCAGACAATGCACCTCCTAAGCAGTGCATCCAAAACTAGGGTTTTGACTTTAATCAGGCTAAATGGACTTCCAAGACTTCAAGTGAGCTTCATAACATCTTATATGTGTATAAGAACCCCCATGTCAAGTTTCAAGACTTTTCTCAAAAGTTTGCTCAGTCAGATGATCAGATAAGTCAAAAGCAGTCAATGCAGTTAAAAGGTCAAACTGAGGTCAACTGTGGTCAAACCAAAGTCAAACTTCATGATTTTTTTTTGCCAACATCAAAGAGAGGTTGGGTGAGAAATATTATCATAATAACTGTAATACCCCAAATTTTGCCCTAAGATTTGTCGTCGCATTTCATTGCATTTAATCAATTACTAACAAATTTGTGTAGTCGTTTGACTTTTTGCAGGTAAATATCATATGGCATGCATTTTTTTTCTAAAAAGTAAAAATGGCACAATTGGCAGGAGGACATGTGTAAGGAGTTATGAGTGTGAGAGGTTGAGAGTTCGAATCTCACCTTTGTCACTTTTTTTTGTTTTTTATTATTTTTACTCTAAATTTTTCTGTCTTTCATTAAAAAAAATAACAAAAATAGTTTTTTATTATTATTTAATTATTATTTTCGTATTTTAATTAAATCATTTTTTAAAATATTATTTTTTTCACTTTTTTCTAAATTATTCATAAAAATATCCAAAAAATCATAAAATAAAAAATATTGAAAAAAATTTTGTTCTTTTTATAATATTTTTTATTTTAGGAATCAATAGGATTATTAGTTTTTATTTTAAGTTTATTTTAATTATTTTAAATTATTTAAATTTTATTTTTTCTTAACTAATTATTTAGTTTGGGCTTTAAAATGGGCTTTAGGGACATTATTGACAATTTGGTGTTAACCCTAATTTGTTCCCTATATATACATGTGTTGCCTTGTTGGAAAAGGGAGGGGAAGGAAAAAAACCTAAGAGGAGTGAGTGCCGTTTGCCGTTATTTAGTTTTCTTCTTCATCCATTACTATTGTTTCTTTTTCTTCATCGTTTACCGTTATTTCTTTTCCTTCATCTATTACTGTTGTTTCTTTTTCTTCATCTTTTACCGTTATTTCTTTTTCTTCATCTATTACCGTTATTTCTTTTTCCTTATCTATTACTGTTACGTTTATATATATATATAATTTTTAAATTGTTAGAGTTTATATATATAAGATTTTTGATCGAATTATGTCGATACGATGTTTGCACATTTGTGTGCATGACGCGTGACATTTGTGTTAGTTCGATCTGGTTGCGATGATCGCATTTTTGTGTGAGCAATAATACTATTTTTTGCTTAATTTCTTTTTCTTTGCGATAAATTTTGTTTCGTCTGATTTAGATCTGGTTGCGATGAGCGCATTTCTGCGTTAGCAACATTGTTGGGTTATTTGGCACATTTAAAATTCATTATTGCTTTATTATTATTATTATTATTATTATTATTATTATTATTATTATTATTATTATTATTATTATCATTATTTATTATTATTATCATTATTATCATTATTAGTACCATTATTATTATTATTGTTATCATTAATTTATTAAAATTTGTTATAATATAAAAATCTGTTTTTTAAAATAAATAACATTAACATCTTTTCCAAATTAATATGAAAACCTATTATTTTTAAGAAAAACTTTTTTTTAGATAAATTTAAAATAATAACTAAAATCTTTTTTTTAAAATAATAACTAGAACCGTTATTTATTTTATTTTATTATTGTTCAATTCAAATTTCATTATCATATTGTATCTGCTCCTCTCATGTAACCTCGCGAACTTAACAATCGCTCTTTAAATTCTGCCTTTAAATTTCTGCTTGCATGGTTTAAATTATGACATTATCTCTCTGTTTGCATGATTCACGCGTTTACTATTATTTCTGTCACATTGCACACATCCGAAGGTTAGGTCTAACTGTTTGGCCGCCGCGCCAATAGTCCGTAAAACTTCACACATTCAATTTCAAATCCTCAAAACTACAAACTACAAACCCTAATTTTCACAAATGCCTCGCCGCAGGCAAAATTACAATTTTACCCTTAGCATTAGGTCAAAGAGCCGCCGCGCTCATTTTAGGGTTTCCCGCCGTGGAATCCCTAATTTAACCCTAATTACAACTTAACATTTCAACGTAGAGATTTGGAGTTTCTACACTCCACATAAGCGTGTCCTTAAGATGCGTTTATTCCCCTTGAGACCTTGACCACAGTCAAGAAGTCTCTAACCTCCCTTTTGAGGGGAACTACGATTACTCTGATTCCACTCCCGTAAGGATACGTAGGCACAAGATGCGATGTCTTGCCGAGTAAACTTAGAATTAACCCCCTTTATTATTTATTATTGCTTATTTATATTTTATTTAATTATTTTGCTTAATATTTTGTAATTGTTTCTTGGATGTAAAGTTGTTTAATTACTTAATTATTATGGTTAGTAATTAGGGAGTGTAACAACATGTATGTAATATTAAAATAAATTTAGATCACTTTTAAATAAAGATAATTAAAATAAACACGTCACACACGTAAGTCGATTTTAATCGCCGTCTCACTTCCTAAGGATATCCCTCAAGTTGCCTACGAATAATGGTTAAGTGGGGTGTATAAAGCAAGTCCCTCAAATAGAAAAATCATCAAAGTCCCTTATGGTTGCCTTTACGAATCGAGTCCCTTTCGAAAAATGATGATGGTCCCTTATATGTGCTTATTACATCCCACAATGGCCTTCAAAAATCCAATTGTCCCTCACATGTCCCTTAACATCCAAAGTAAGGACTACCTACTCCATTATAGTAGGGATAGTCTTACTAAGGAAAGGATAAAGAATAAGAAAGACCTTAAAACATTAGGGTAGGCTACTCCTAGGTGCTTGCTCACTTCAAAACTGTTTCACACTTAAACAAATTTCCAACAAGTTTTCAAACAAGTTCTTAACACATCCTTACATGGATTATTTATCAACTATTCTGAAAATTTTCTATTCACACACTACACTTTCCAAACAATTCAAAAGTGAGCTTAAGTACCTAAGAGCCCATGGATAACCATGGATGAAAAGGGTGCTAACACCTTCCCTTTTCATAACCTACCCCCCGGACCCAAAATATTCTCTAAGGTCTTTCCTGTTCTTTTATAACCTTTCCTTATGGATAAAATAAAAGTCGGTGGCGACTCTTGCTATCCGCAACATTGTTTAAAGTCAGTTCTCCCACCGTGTTACAGGTAGCTACAAATTTTCTTGTACAAAACTTTGCAACTTGATATTATACATATCTCAATTCTAGTTTTAGAATTGGGGGCAGACGTACACGAAGCAAAGACGAAAAGGGGAACTGCCTAAACAAATCGGGTGTCGTTCTCTCTTTCTCTATCTCTTTACTTTGTGTTGTTAACATTTGTGTGATATCAATTGTTCAATAATTTTTTGTTGTAGTGTAGTGCTGAAAACTGTTTTAGAAACTCATTGCAATAACTTTGATTACAATTGTGAAAAATTATGCACTATCATTTCATAAAAAATTGAACTTGGGGTGTTGTGCACACCAAGTGTTCGACATTTTGATCGCACATAAGTTGTTTGTAAAATTGTCAATTTAATTTTACTGTTATAATTCATTGGAAACCGGTTGATTCAAAGTGGTCTTAATTTGAATAATTGATTGTGAAAATTTTTGATTCGTTTATCTCATCAATTTCGTTCTGTTTGGCTACGCATATCCGATCTCACTAATAACAGTTCGTTTAGACGATTATAAATCCACGGCTGCTTCTACACATTTTTGAAACAGTTTTTAAGTGCCAATTCCTGTTAAAAATTAGTAATCTATTCAACCCCCCTTCTAGATCATTTACATCATCTAAAAAGTGGTATCATGAGCACCAGTTCATCTAGTACTTCGCATATAGCTTATTAGAAAATGGCCAACGAACCAAAAGGGGCGTACAATAGAGCACCGATTTTTCCGGGTGAAAACTACAGTTATTGGAAAGATTGTATGCATGTGCATATCAATTCTATTGATAGAAAGGTATGGAACGTTATTCAAAATGGTCCTATTGAAATAACTATGACCAATGCGAATAACGTTGTTGTTCCAAAGCCGAAAGCACAATGGAACGAAGAAGATGAGAAAAAGTATAATTACGATTGCAAAGCTAGAAATATTCTCATATCCTCTTTGGGAGTTGGTGAATATTATCGAGTTTTCCATTGTATTACTGCTAAGGCAATGTAGGACGCGTTACAAGTTGCCCATGAGGGAACTAATGATGTTAAACTAGCTCAAATCAATACTTTGACACAAGAGTTTGATCTCTTTCACATGAAGCAAGGTGAAACCATTACTGAAATGCGAAATATATTTTCTCATTTAATCAATCATTTAAATACACTTGGAAGACCCGTTTCCAATGAAGTTAATACTAACAAAATTTTGAGATGTCTTAATAGGGAATGGCAACCTAAGGTCACGACAATCAAGGAAGCTAATGATCTAGCTACATTGGGCATCACAACTTTATTTGGTAAGCTTGATGAACATGAGCAAGTGCTCATAAGTCTTGACAAACATGAGAATATAGAAAATAAAGAGAAACCGAAAGACACAAACAAGAAGTCTATTGCTCTTAAGGCTTCTAGCTCAAATTCCTCAACCAAAGAGCTTAGTGAAAGTGAGTCTAGTGATGATGGTAAAGATACGAATGAAGATATGGGGCTGTTCATGAGAAGATATAGTAGGTATACCCGGAAAAATGGAATTCAATATTCGGACAAGAATCTCATCAACTTTCGACAACAATCAAAGTCCTCTAAGTATGAATGAAATAAGAATTCAAAATCAAAGGGTTCATGCTACAATTGCAGAAAGGTTGCTCACTACAAGCCAGATTGTCCATTGATGAAGAAAGACAAAGGAAAAGAGAAGAATCGTCAACAAAAGAAATAAAGCAAACCTAGAATGGCATACATTGCTTGGGAAAGTGATAGTGAGTCCTCTAGTGAAGATAACTCAAGTGATGAAGACGAATCCAACAATCTTTGTCTCATGGCTCATCAAAAGAAGAAAAAGGAGGTAAGACACTCTAAGTATGAACATTCTGATAAAATGTCTCATTCTGAATTGCAAAAGGATTTTGATACTTTACACCATGAGGCTAAAGAAGCTTTTAAACGCTTAGCTTCAAATAAGCAAATTTTTTCATATTTAGAGAAAAAGATTTCCGATTCCGAAAAGGAATTAGAAGCTCTTAAGAACTCTATGGTGGAAGCAACAAAAGCTAAAGTTGAGGATGACAAGTGTACTTGGTTAAATTGGACAGGTTCTGAAACTTGTCACATTTGGCAAAAGGAGGTTAGAACTCTTAAAGCCAAATTAGACAAGACTTTAGAACCTAAAGTCATATTTGCTATTGATCAGTCATATTTTAGAAAAATATGAATAATCCATATAAAAAGTACACCTATGTGATTAGAGATGAGAATATCAAAAGTAACTCCAATGTTAACCTTACTTGTCTATATTGTTGCAAGAAGGGTCACACCATTGCAAAATGCCGATTTAGGAGATTTTTGGTTCCTAAAGGTATTTTCCAATGGTTTCCCAAATGCAACCAAATATTCACTCACACCCAAGACCCAATAAAAGTTGGGTACCTATCTTCTTTGTTTGATTTTGTAGGTACAAATTCTTGAATCTACAAAGAGAAAATGGTTTCTCGATAGTGGATGCTCAAGACACATGACGACATACATTTTCTTATTCATTGACTTTGTGTAAAAGAAGAAAGGATTTGTGACCTACAATGACAATAAAAAAGGAGTTATACTCGGTTAAGATAGTGTAGGTAACCCCTCGTCTACTACTATCTCAGATGTCCTATTAGTTGAAGGTCTTAAACACAATCTTATTAGCATTAGTCAATTGTGTGACAAAGGTTATAAAGTTTTATTTTCAAAAGATTGTTGCATTATTGAACACAATCATAAGAAGGATTTTGTGTTTAAGAACTTGAGGGTAAACAATGTCTATATGCTTGACTTGAATGAAGTATTTTTGACTAGCACTAAATGTCTTGTCATCGTGAATGAAGATTCGTGGTTGTGGAATAGGCGCTTAGCGCATGTCAACTTTGATTTGATAAATAAAGTAGTCTCAAAGGATATAGTTGTCAGCCTACCCAACATTAAATTTTCAAAAGATCACTTATGTGGTGCGTGCCAAATGGGGAAGTAAACAAGGATCTCGTTTAAATATAAAAATGTTGTTTCTACAACGAGACCTCTTGAACTCCTCCATATGGATCTTTTTGGACCATCTAGGATCAAAAGCTTGGGTGGTAATTACTATGGTTTTGTAGTTGTAGACAACTACTCTAGATTTTGTTGGACCATTTTCTTAGCTAGCAAGAGTGATACTTTTTCGGAATTTGAAAAGTTTGTCAAGCTACCTCAAAAAAAATTAAATACAAGCATTACCACAATATGAAGTGATCATGGAGGTGAATTTGAAAACCACCTCTTTGAGGAATTTTGTGATAAGCACGACATTGATCATAATTTTTCTGTTTCATGTACTCCTCAATAAAATTGAGTGGTGGAACGTAAAAATTGTATTTTAGAAGAACTTGGAAGAACTATGATCAATGAGAGTGACCTTCCTAAATAATTTAAGGCCGATGCTATTAGTACGGCATGTTATATTTTGAATAGAGTGCTTATCCGTCCTATTCTCAACAAAACTCCATATGAGCTTTTAAAAGGAAGGAAGCCTAATGTATCACATCTTCATGTTTTTGGTTGTAAATGCTTTGTGTTAAATAATGGTAAAGAGAATCTTGACAAATTTGATTCAAAAGCCGACGAAGGTATCTTTTTTGGATACTCTCAAACTAGTAAAGCATATAGAATATAAAATAAAAGGTTACTTATTGTAGAAGAATCTGTACATGTTACTTTTGACGAATCTTATCCGAAAAATATCGGGAAAGGTATTTCTTTTCATGGTGTAGGTGTATCTTCGGAAGACATACTCAAAGACATTGAAAAAGGGACTGATCAACCTGAATCGATGAAAGTTGAGGAGGAGCAAGATCACAACCCTGAAAAGAGTGAGGAGGATCATCCAATTAGCAACAATGACCTTCCTCCAGCTTGGAAATCCTCTAAGGATCATTCTATCGACAATATCCTTAGAGATATCTCTAAAGGAGTAACTACACGATCCAAGCTAAGTAACTTTTGTTATCATTTTTCTTCCGTCTCTCAAATTGAGCCTAAAAACTCCAAAGAGGCCTTACTCGATGAAAATTGGTTTTTGTCTATGCAAGAGAAATTGAATCAATTCAAAAGAAATGAGGTTTGAGACCTTGTCCCCCCTCCGTGAGGCCATCAAGTAATTAGTACCAAATAGGTATTTAGGAACAAACTTGACGAAAACAGAGTTATAACTAGGAACAAGGCCCGTTTAGTGGCACAAGGCTATAACCAAGAGGATCGCATAGACTATGAGGAAACTTATGCTCATGTTTCCTGACTTGAGGCTATACGCCTCTTTCTTGTCTATGCTTGTTCTAAGAATTTCAAATGGATGTTAAAAGTGCTTTTCTAAACGGATACATTAATGAACATTAATGAACAGGTCTATGTATCTCAACCTCCCGGCTTTGAAAGTCATGAGTATCTTAACTATGTGTGTAAGCTTAAATGTGCTTTGTACGGTCTCAAACAAGCCCATAGGGCTTGGCATGAGCGTCTTAGAAAATTTTTACTAGACTAAGGATACTCAACAGAAAAGGTTTATACTACCCTCTTTATTAAACGTCAAGGAAAACATTCTATTTTAGTACAAGTTTATGTAGATGACATTATATTTGGATCAACTAACATGCATTTGGTCAAGGAATTTTCTAAGTTGATGTAGGGTGAGTTTGAAATGAGCATGATGGGGGAGTTAAACTACTTCCTTGGACTCCAAATTAAATAACTCGAAGAAGAAGTGTTCATAAGCCAAACAAAGTATTGCTATGAGCTACTCAAGTGCTTTGAAATGGCTACCGCAAAAGCAATTGACACTCTAATGCTTACTTGTTCAGACTTAGATCGAGATGAGAATGGTAAGGTCGTCGATATAAAGAGGTATAGAGGTATGATAAGTTCTCTTTTCTATCTCACTGCATCTCGACTGGATATCATGTTTAGTGTATGTATGTGTGCTAGGTATCAATCATGTCCCAAGGAATCTCATTTGAAAGTCGTCAAATGCATACTTAGGTACCTATGTGGTACTCCAAAGTATGGGCTTTGGTTTTCCAAGGGAATTGATTGTACTTTGGTTGGCTATTCCAATTCTGATTTTTCCGGTTGCAAATCGGATAGGAAAAGCATTAGTGGAATTTTTCATTTCTTTTCAAATTCCTTAGTGAGTTGGCATAGAGAAAAGCAAGTTTTTGTTGCTTTGTCAACTGCCGAGGCGGAATATGTCGCAGACGGTAGTTGTTGTGCCCAAATCTTGTGGCTCAAGCAACAATTACTCGACTTCAATGTTAAACTTGATCATATTCCTATTTTATGTGACAACATGAGTGCCGTTAACTTAACCAAAAATCCAGTACTATATTCACGCACAAAACATATTGAAATTCTCCACCATTTCCTTAGGGATCATGTAGAGAAATGTGATGTCGTATTCGAGCACGTTGATAGCAAAAATCAACTTGCATACATTTTTACAAAACCACTTGCAACAAAACCTTTCTTTAACATTCATAAAGAACTTGGTGTTCTCGATATCTCGGATCGTGTTTAAATGAAATTATTGTATGCTCTCTATCTATGCTTTTCTATATATTGATTAACCGTATTGAAAAGCTCATGTTATGTGAAGGCATTCATCATTCATCACCGTTGGAGGTAATATCGTCCCTATCTATTTGGCTTATCTTGACTACATATATAGTTGTATTATGCTTGGTGTGTTATATTGGTGTTTAATTGATAGTTTAGATCCTCTTTCTAGTCTATTTTGATGTTTGAAAAAGTGTGTGCTTGCTATTTACGCTTGTGTGTTGGTGTCGTTCATGTCATATAGCATTTTGTCGTGTTTTTTTTTATTTTGTTTGATTTTAAACATGTATTGAACTAATTCTGGTGTGTAATGCATTAAGTTTACTTCTATATGTTTTTTGTATTATTTAATTATATATCTCTTGTATTAACAACATTATATATGGATGTTTGTTGATGATATTATATTTGTAGCAAAGCATATGGTTGCATACATATGAATATGACTTGATTACAAATGACCTTATGCTTCACTCTTTTTAATGTTATCAAAGGGGGAGAATGCAAAAGCAAGTAGATTCACAAAGAAATATCATAATTTCACAAAGGGAAATACGCATAAAGCCAGGAAGAGAATGCTCTTCACGAAGTACTCAATGTGTGGAAGGTTTTGCAAAGGTATTGCCATCACCAAAAAGGGGGAGTATGTGAGGGCAAGGTTCCTTAATGCTTTATTTTAAAGATGTCAAAGCTAGGAATATTTCGTACTTATATGCTTTAGAAGGTATCACCTCAACTTAGCTTGCATTCATCTTTTTAATATGCCAATAATGATCCACATACATAAGGATCATTTCCTATGTGTAATTTGTGCATTAAATTATTGTAGATGCTTTAGGTCGACCCATAGAGGGCTTAGGTCGACTCAAAGATTGGTAAATATATGTTTGTGGCATTCTAACACCCTTGCGTAGACTCACAGATGTGTGGAGGTCGACGCATACTGATGGAAAAACAATTTTCTACTCTTGGGTGTTCTTGCATCGACGCATGACTTGGTTCAGGTCGACACATAGTTTGATTTTGTGGGTAGAATCGCATTTGGAGTATTCAAGTCGACTCATAGAATATTGAGGTCGACCTCTTGCTCATTTAAGCCTATTTTTCTGTATCTTGGTGTTTCAAAAAACTGTTATTTTCTGTTATGTTTCATTGTCATATAATTTTTAAGCGCCGATTCCTGTTAAAATTTAGTGGTTTATTCAACCCCCATTCTAGATCATTGTCATCATCTAACAGAACCTACCTTTTATTTAGAAAAAGAAAAAATTGAAAATGAATAAAAGAAAAAAATTATTAGATTTATTTTAATTGAGAAAAACCTACTTGGAATCTATTTAAAGATATTTTTAATTCCTAAAGCAACACAACAAATAAGAAACTTACGAGAGTTTCAAAGATGAGTACAAGGGTTCTAGAGAAGAGGAAAAAGGCATAAGTGATAGAAGGGTGTGTAACAAATATTATCAGTTTGAGCTACAAATTTAGCATGTTGTTCCTATCACTTAGCTAATTTTATTGATATTCTTGTTGAGTAGTTTTACCTTCTCTTAAAGTTGTTTTAGTACCAAACAATTTGTGGAGGTGTTGTTTGGAGTGATTTTTCCTACCTTTGTTGTTTATAAATGAAGATTGTTATTCCATAGTGTTACTAGGAAGACTTTTGTATACTCAATTGGTATAATATAAGATTTTACTTGACTAGGTCCCGTGGTTTTTATTCTCTCACTGTAGGGGAAGTTTTCCACGTTAAAGATTTGATTTTATTGCTATTTTAATTTTCTGTTATTATTATTATGCTCTAGAATTGGTTATGTTGGTTTTCTGTTTAAATTGCAAAGGTTTGGGAAATTATTTTGCTTGAAAAATATTTCAGTTATTTGATAATCTTCCTAACAGACACATGAGTCAAGGTTTGATTTCTCTTAGGCTGAATAGTAAGATGTTTGGGGTTTAGCCTGAGAGCGTGAAGAACTTCAAGGACCAATATTACATGGTTACTGTAACACCCCAAATTTGTTGGAATATTTATTTAATTTTTTTAAATATGAATATTCGTATTTTTTATGATTTTCGGTGGTTGGTGTGAAATATTGAGAATTATGGATTTTGGATTATTTATTTAAATAATAGTATATAATATGAATATATTAGTATTATTATTAATTTAAATAATATAAGTGAATTAAGGGCAAAATGGACATTTGAGAAGGAGTTAATGAGGGTAATATTGGAAAAACCTAATTTATAGGCGCAAAGTTAGGTTTAACAAAAAGGGAATTTTGAGGGAATTAGGATTCATTCTTGTTAGACCGTGAAAAGGGAAGAAATAGAGGCCAGAGCTCTGAGGAAGAGGCTTGAGGCAAAAGCTTCGCAAAGTTTCCAAGAATCAAAGAGAATGTTTATAGTCTACAATTAAGGTATGGGGAGTATTGCCTTCACTGTTTTCAATGTGCGATTTTAATGTGTTTAAGACCGATTTAAGGGTTTAAGGGTAGAAGGTTTTGTGAGCATTTATATTGTTGTTTCCTTTTTAAGGTGTAAGATTCTTAAAGGGATTTGAACTGATGGTCTGATAGGTTTGAGGTCGATTTGGGTTTGAGGGAAAGTAGGCCCTCGTGGCCAAAATCTTTCGTTGAGGTTTCAACCTTGTAGGGTAATTATATTGTGAGAAACTCTAATGTCTGTGGTGTAGTTGTAAGGAAATTATGGGAACTAGAGCTGAATATGGTACGGGATTGGCCTAATAAGTCATAGATTTTGTGCCTTTATCACTGTAATACCTTAGGAATGATTTTGGGATGTCTTTGGGTTATTGGAGAAGTGAATCGTGTGGACTTTTGGGTTGGTTTTGGTTCTGGTGCGTAACAGCATTTTGCTGTAACCGCGTGTTTGCACAGTGAAGAATCCTTCACACAACGAATAAACTCGCTCCAGACTCGCACAACGAACTTGCTAGCGAACGAAGCAGAGTTTTCGCGAATTCTGATTTTGTGCAGTGATGCCTTGATGTTTTGATGTTGTGATTTCTTTGACGAATTAATATGAGTACGACTGTAACTTATGTGTAATTAGTATATGATTATATGATGATTCCTATGATGTAATGACAATGAGTTTTGGTGATTCTATGATGACATGATATATGATGATGATTTTGATGAATGATGGTGCACCTATGATGTTATTATAAGGATGATTATTGACGTGTGCATCATGCATTCATGTGCATCCCGACTTTGGTTCAGGACCTTGATTTCTTTGGATTCAGTCCCATTGTGCGGATGTGAGGTGTTTTGATGTGCTTCGGTTCTTGTATAGAATCAATCCTATTGATGGGGATCTATGGAGGGTTGATGGCCCAGTGTCCATCGAGCTGTGATGATTGGTACCACATGCATGAGTCTTGTTGCATTTGCATTTATGAGATAATCTTGAGTAATTTATGATGTTGTGGCCTTTGATGCTCATTGATGAATATAATAATGCATAATATGAAAATGACGTTGTTTTATATATTGATTTCCTATATTGATTATTATGAATCATTTTACGCACCCTGTCTGTTTGAATGTTGCCTCCACGTGGGTAACGTGCAGATGACCAAGTTTAGCCATGGACGCCGTCGATGATCTTTTTGGAAGTTTTGAGTTATTGGCCATTTTGGCTAACTTAAAGGGTCTTGCTCTGATAGTGTAACATCGGGTTGGGTTTTTGCGTTAAACCATGTTTTATTTGATTTTTGTTATTTTTATTATGTTTCCATACAAGGAAAACTTTGGATTATGCCTTTTGAGTTTCGCTACCTTTTGAGCAATTTTTGATAACTTCTGGGAAAACCCGTTGTTTACGGAGCCTTGACCTATATTTGATTTATTGAGAAATGTACGCCCTTTGAGGTGATTTTCTTTGAGTTTAACATTTTACTATGATAAATATAAATATTTTGCCATTAAAACTGTGGGATAGAAAAGGTGTTACATTAGTGGTATCAGAGCCTGGTTGGTCTGTCCGACCAAGTTTTTATGTTGTTAGTCCCTTGTCAGTCAATAGTGTGAGAGAACTATTGGATGAGTTATTTCTTCTAACCCTGTTGGTGATTGCAGATGGCTGGAAGAAATGATCGTGCTATTGCTGATGCGCTGAAATCACTTGCCCAAGTGATGGCCCAGAATGGTGGACCTCCAGATGAGTTTCGTGCTTTGGGAAAGTTCCAGAGGAATAGTCCGCCGACTTTTATGGGCACTCATGATCCTGATGGTGCGCAGAAGTGGCTGAAAGTGATTGAGAATATTTTCCGAGTTATGGCGTGCACTGATGCTCAGCAGGTGCAGTTTGATACGCATATGCTAGCAGAGGAAGCTGAGGACTGGTGGGATAACACTCGTCAGAGATTGGGAGGTGTTGGACGGTGTTTAAGGAAGAATTTTTGAGGAAGTATTTTCCTGAAGATGTTCGGGGCAAGAAAGAGGTGGAATTCCTTGAGCTGAAACAAGGGAATATGATTGTGGCCGAGTATGCGGCAAAGTTTGAGTCTTTAGTAAAGTTTTGTCCATATTACAATCATGCTGATGCAAAGATGTCGAAGTGTCACAAGTTTGAGAGTGGATTGAGACTAGAGATTAAGCAAGGAACTGGGTACCAACAGATTCGTCAGTTTGCAGAACTGGTGGACAAGATCAGAATTTATGATGTGGATAGCCGAGCTCGATCTACTCACTACAAGCAGCTGAGTGAGAAGAAAGAGAAGGGTTAGTATAGAGGGAAACCGTATGTGACTTCTAGTGATAAAGGGAAGCAGAAGGCTTCAGATGGGAAAAAGTCAAGTGGGGGAGTGGCTACTGCTCTAGGAAAGTGTTATAAGTATGGCGAGCAAGGTCACCGTACTGAGGTTTGTAGGGCACTGAGATGTCATTGTTGTGGCAAGAGAGGTCATAGAGCTACTGACTATAAAGATAAAGCTCCGACTTGCTTCAACTGTGGAGATAAGGGTAATATCAATACCCAATGCCAGCAGCCGAAGAAGACTGCTACTGCTGCTCAAACGAATTGCAGAGTGTTTGCTTTGAGCAGTACGGAAGAATCCAAGACAGATAATTTGATCAGAGGTACTTGTTTTATTAATGATGTTGAATGGATTTCTATGATGATACTGGTGCTACTCATTCGTTTATTTTGCTTGAATGTGCTAAGAGGTTGAATTTGAAATTATCTTCTATGGTTGGGCTGCCCTTTGACCATTTATGATAAGAATTTTGTGATGGAATTAGTCTGTCTACCTTTGCATCAAATCGATGTTATTCTCGGAATGAACTGGTTGGAGTACAACTATGTTCATACCGATTGCTACAGCAAGACTGTGAGGTTCCTAGAGTTTGGTGATTATGGAGAGCTGATGTTTGTATCTGTTAAGAAAGTAGAATAACTCTTAGAAAATGAGGCTCATATGTTTGTATTGTTTGCATCACTTAAAGTTGATTGTGAAGCAGTAAGCGTGGAGCTACCAGTTGTTCGGGAATTTTCAGAAGTGTTTCCAGACGACGTGAGTGACTTACCTCCTGAGTGTGAGGTAGAGTTTACTGTTGATGTGATATCGGGCACTAGTCCTGTATCGATGGAACCTTACCAGATGTCTGCATCTGATTTAGGAGAATTGAAGAAACAGTTGGAAGAACTGCTTGAGAAGAAGTTTATTCAACCGAGTGTTTCTCTGTGGGGTGCTCCTGTGTTGTTGGTGAAGAAGAAAGATGGTGGCATGAGATTATGTGTGGATTATTGGCAGTTGAATAAAGTAACAATCAAGAATAAGTATCTACTTCCGAGGATTGATAATTTGATGGATGAATTGGTTGGTGCTTGTGTGTTTAGCAAGATTAATTTGAGGTCTGGTTATCATTATATTCACGTTAAGCCTGACGATATTCCGAAGACAGCTTTTAGGACGAGGTATGGACACTATAAATATACTGTGATTCCGTTTGGTGTATCTAATGCGCCCGGTGTATTCATGGAGTATATTAATAGGATTTTTCATCCTTATTTGGATCAGTTTGTGGTAGTGTTCATTGACGATATCTTGATATATTCTAAGTTCGAGGAAGAGCATGCACAACATCTAAGAGTGGTATTGCATGTTTTGAGGGACAATAAGCTTTATGCCATGTTGTCTAAGTGTGATTTTTGGTTGAAGGAAGTGATTTTCCTTGGCCATGTGATTTCTAGTGGAGGAATAGTTGTTGATCCGTCGAAAGTTGATGTTGTGTTGCAGTGGGAGACTCTAAAGTCTGCTATTGAGATTTGAAGTTTTCTAAGATTGGTTGGTTATTATCGCAGGTTTATAGAAAGCTTTTCAAAATTGGCACTGCCATTGACTCAGTTGACTCGAAAGGGTCAAGCTTATGTGTGGGATGTTGCTTATGAGAAGAGTTTTGTAGAACTTAAGAAGAAGTTTACGACTACTCCAGTGTTGATTTTGCCAAATCCGAGTGAGTCTTTCGTAGTGTATTGCGATGCATCGAAGATGGGTCTTGGTGGGGTACTGATGCAGAATGGTCAGGTCGTTGCTTATGCTTCCAGACAACTGAAGGTTCATGAAAGAAATTATCCTATGCATGACTTAGTGTTGGCCGCTGTAGCATTTGTGTTGAAAGTTTGGAGACATTATCTTTTTGGGTCTAGGTTCGAAGTGTCCAGTGATCACAAGAGCTTGAAGTATTTGTTTGATTAGAAAGAGTTGAACATGAGGCAGATAAGATGGCTTGAACTTCTGAAGGACTATGATTTTGAATTGAGTTACCATCTTGCTAAGGCTAATGTTTTGGCTTATGCGTTAAGTAGGAAGTCCTTACATATGTTGATGCTTATGGTTTGAGAGTTAAGACTAATTGAGCAATTCAGAGATATGAGTTTGGTTTGTGAAGAGACTCCTAATAGTGTGAAGTTGGGTATGCTAAAGTTGACTAGTGGTATTCTCCAACAAATCAGAGAAGGTCAAAAATCTGATTTAAGTTTGGTGGATTATCTCACGTTAATCGATCAAGGTAATTGGGGTGATTTTCAGATCGATGAGAATGGTGTGATGGAGTTCAGAGATAGAGTGTGTGTTCCCGATGTGCCAGAAATCAAGAAGAGCATTCTTGAGAAAGGTCATAGAAGCGGGTTAAGTATTCATTCTGGTGCCACAAAGATGTATCAAGATTTGAAGAAATTGTTTTGGTGGTCGGGTATGAAGAAGGAAATTGCAGAGTTTGTGTATGCTTGTTTGACTTGTCAGAAGTCAAAGATTGAACATCAGAGACCATCGGGTCTGATGCAACCGTTGAATATTCCATAATGGAAATGGGATAGCATTTCTATGGATTTTGTGACAGGTTTACCGAAGACCTTGAAGGGATATGATTCGATTTGGGTGATTGTTGATAGCTTGACCAAATCGGCTCATTTTATACCGATGAGGATCAATTATTCATTGCAGAAGCTTGCCGAATTATATATTTATTAGATTGTAAAACTGCATGGTATTCCTTCAAGTATTGTGTCTGATAGAGATCCAAGATTTACATCGAGGTTCTGGGAGAGTTTACAGACAGCTTTGGGTACTAATTTGAGGTTGAGTTCTGCCTATCATCCGCAGACAGATGGATAGACAGAGAGAACTACCCAGTCGTTAGAGGATTTGCTGAGAGCTTGTGTGTTGGATCGAGGTGGATCATGGGATAATCTTTTGCCGTTGATTGAGTTTACCTACAATAACAGTTACCATTCTAGTATCGGAATGGCACCACATGAGGCTTTGTATGGTAGGATGTGTATGACTCTATTGTGTTGGTATGAGTCAGGCGAGAGTGTTGTACTCGGACCTGAGATTGTGCAAGAGACGACTGAAAAGATCAAGATGATCCAAGAAAAGATGAGAGCGTTGCAGAGTCGTCAAAAGAGTTACCATGATAAGAGGAGGAAAGCACTTGAACTCCAAGAGGGAGATCACGTGTTTTTGAGAGTTACGTCGATAGTTGGTGTTGTCCGATCTTTGAAGTCTCGAGCTCACATCGCGTTTTATTGGTCCATATCAGATTTCGCAGAGGGTGGGGGAAGTAGCATATCGGATTGCTTTACCGTCGTAGCATGCGAATTTGCATGATGTGTCTCATGTGTCTTAGTTGAGGAAGTACATTCCAGATCCGTCACATGTGATTCAGATGGATGATGTACAAGTGAGAGATGACTTGACTGTTGAGGCGTTTCCAGTACGGATGGTTGGACGAGAAGTGAAGAAACTGCGAGGTAAAGAGATTGCCTTGGTAAAGGTATTGTGGGGAGGACCAGCTGGAGAATGTTAGACTTGGGAGCATGAAGATTAGATGAAGGAGTCGTATCCGACTCTGTTTCCTTGAGGTAATTTTCGAGGGAGAAAATTCTTTTAAGTGGGGGAGAGTTGTAACACCCCAAATTTATTGGAATATTTATTTAATTTATTTAAATATGAATGTTCGTATTTTTGGTGATTTTCGGTGGTTGGTGTGAAATATTGAGAATTATGGATTTTGGGTTATTTATTTAAATAATAGTATATAATATGAATATATTAGTATTATTATTAATTTAAATAAATATAAGTGAATTAAGGGCAAAATGGATATTTGAGGAGAAGTTAATGAAGGTAATATTGGAAAAGCCCAATTTATAGGCCCAAAGTTAGGTTTAACAAAAAGGGAATTTTGAGGGAATTAGGATTCATTCTTGTTAGACTGTGAAAAGGGAAGAAATAGAGGTCAGAGCTCTAAGGAAGAGGCTTGAGGCAAAAGCTTCGCAGGGTTTCCAAGAATCAAAGAGAAGGCTTATAGTCGGCAATTAAGGTATGGGGAGTATTCCCTTCATTGTTTTTAATGTGCGATTTCAATGTGTTTAAGACCGATTTAAGGGTTTAAGGGTAGAAGGTTTTGTGAGCATTTGTATTGTTGTTGCCTTTTTAAGGTGTAAGAGTCTTAAAGGAATTTGAATTGATGATCTGATAGATTTGAGGTCGATTTGGGTTTGAAGAAAAGTAGGCCCTCGTGGCCAAAATTTGTCGTTGAGGTTTCAACCATGTAGGGTAATTAGATTGTGAGAAACTCTAATGTCCGTGGTGTAGTTGTAAGGAATTATGAGAATTAGAGTTGAATATGGTACGGGATTGGCCTAATAAGTCGTAGATTTTGTGCCTTTATCGCCGTAATACCTTAGGAATGATTTAGGGATGTCTTTGGGTTATTGGGGAAGTGAATCGTGTGGACTTTTGGGTTGGTTTTGGTTCTGGTGCGTAACTGTGTTTTGCTGTAATCGCGTGTTCGCACAACGAAGAATCCTTCACACAACGAATAAACTCGCCCCATACGTGCACATCGAACTTGCTAGTAAACTTAGCAGAGTTTTCGTGAATTCCGATTTTGTGCAATGATGCCTTGATGTTTTGATGTTGTGATTTCTTTGACGAATTAATATGAGTATGACTGTGATTTCTATGTAATTAGTACATGATTATATGATGATTCCTATGATGTAATGACGATGAGTTTTTATGATTCTATGATGAGATGATATATGATGATGATTTTGATGAATGATGGTGCACCTATGATGTTATTATAAGGATGATTATTGACGTGTGCATCATGCATTCATGTGCATCCCGACTTTGGTTCAGGACCTTGATTTCTTTGGCTTCAGTCCCATTGTGCGGATGTGAGGTGTTTTGATGTGCTCCGGTTCTTGTATATAATCGATCCTATTGATGGGAATCTATGGAGGGTTGATGGCCCAGTGTCCATCGAGCTGTGTTGATTGATACCACATGCATGAGTCTTGTTGCATTTGCATTTATGAGATAATCTTGAGTAATTTATGATGTTGCGGCCTTTGATGCACATTGATGAATATGATGATGCATAATATGAAAATGACATTGTTTTATATATTGATTCCCTATATTGATTATTATGAATCGTTTTACTCACCCTGTCTGTTTGAATGTTGCCTCCACGTGGGTAACGTGCAAATGACTAGATTTAGCCGTGAACGTCGTCAATGATCTTTTTGGAAGTGTAACATCGGGTTGGGGTCTTTGCGTTAAACCATGTTTTATTTGATTTTTGTTATTTTTATTATGTTTCCATACAAGGAAAACTTTGGATTATGCCTTTTGAGTTCAGCTGCCTTTTGAGCAATTTTTGATAACTTTTGGGAAAATCCGTTGTTTATGGAGCGTTGACCTATATTTGATTTATTGGGAAATGTATGCCCTTTGAGGTAATTTTCTTTGAGTTTAATATTTTAATCTGATAAATATGAATATTTTGCCATTAAAACTGTGGGGGTAGAAAAGGGTGTTACAGTTATTCCTCTTACCAAAATGACTCACGCTATCATATATGTTATTCATTTTTTGTTAGTTGCATTATGTAAAACAACAGTGGTGTTTCATGTTGTTTTATGCAAACCAACAATGGTTTTTCATGTTGTTTTAGAGTAAAACAACAATGATGAATTATTTGGTCATATACAAACCTTCGAGTATGCTCCACACATCTGTTGTAGTTTTTTTTCTTTGAAACCTGCCTCAGAATCTTATCACTAAGGCTCAAGATGATTCCATTATGGGCTTTCTCCACCATCGTCATCTTCTCCTTTCGCGTTAGGGAAGCATTCATGGCTTCGACTGCCTTCAACGCTTATAGAAAACCTTGTTGAACAAAGAATAACAAAGTACATAACTAACTTAAGACACTACATATTAGATCAGACTTCAATTACAACATGCTAGATCAGAGTACATAACAAAGTACATAATTAACTTAAGACATTACATTCTAGATTAAACTTCGACTACAACATGCACATCTTGGAATATTACATGTTACATTAAACATCAACTAATGCATACCACAATCCAGTTGAACCAAGATGCTATCCATGTCGAGACTAGAGCTCAATCCAAAATACCACATAATTAAAGCTATTTATATTTTTGCCATTAAATATAATATTTCATTTACCATAAACACGGTAAATTTTTTTATTTATAAATATTACTAATTTTATAAAATGCAACTGGATTTTCTTCTCATAATAATTGTAATTGCCATTTTTATTTACATCTACTATATAATAATTTCTTTTTGCATTTATACATCAGTTAATAATAGGTACTACTTAAATAAACAAATCATATCAACTATTTCTATGACAAAAATAAATATTTTACCTATACATTATCTTATAAACATTATTTCTTATTTGGTCGGTATTTCATTTATCTTTAAAATTTATAACATAAAATTTAAAAAATAGTTATAAAACTATAAAATTAAAAGAATTTATTTCATTCATAAAGATAATATCTCTACTTATATTTCATAAATTATGATATAAGTTTTTCTTTTTAATATAATTTTATAAAAATTGTTCAAATCCTCAATGATCGTATATGCTTTTATTTAGAATATTTTCATATTCTTAAAAATATTTAATAATATGATAAAATAGCATGACATCTTATTTAAAAACAAGAATGAAAGACTGCGATTTTGTAAGTAAAAATATCCCATTAATAGTTGTTAAAATATTTAAATAAGTTTTGTAATAAAAGACAAAATTTTACTTTTTCTTTAATTTTTATTATTTATTTTTTTAGAAATCATTATTAAAATAATTTTTTTAAAATTACTCATGTTTTATTTTTTATATATTATTAAAAAAATAATTTTTTAAAAACCCCTTATAATAGTTACGCCCTAAAGGAATTGAAATATATGATAACTAATTAATATATTTTATAAATTTAATTGCAATTTTAATCTCTATTTTTTTCTTAGGTTTTGATCTTGCTAAAATTATAATTTTGACTTTTTTTAAAATTTTGTGACGGATTTAGGCCGCTTTTTGAAATTAAAATCTAAACACAAAAATTTAAAAAGTGATAAAAGATATGATTTTTAAAATAGAGGATTAAAGTAAAAAAAATAAAGAAAAACAAAATAGAAGATCAAAATTTATCTTATATTTGAAAAAAATATTAAATATTTTTGTGTTTTGGTTGAATAATAATACATTATAAGTAATATTTCTTAAAATTTAAATTTAAATTTTAAAAAAATGATATTAAATGACATAGGTAATATTTTAGAATATCCTAATGTTTACTATTTTAAAATCTCCTAATTATATTTTAATTGCATTAATTGTTACCGGAACGTCATTGTCATTACGGTCCTTCCTATTGCACAAATTATTAATTACTCTTTATGCATTATTACTATTATTTGTCTCCCACGTGCAACGGCACGTGTAAAACTTTTACTATTTTCTTTTTCAAAGCACGTGTAGAAGTAGAAGACCAGAGTATCATTTTTCTTTGTTGTTGACTTTTCTGTCTTTGTTTCGCTCTCTGGTTTCACCTAACCAACGCAAACCTTCGCAGACACAGTGCCAGAACCTACTTTTCCGGTCGAGGAAGATGGGTTCTGTAGCAAAGAATGGACTCAACAATTATGTGAAACAGCTTCAGGAACATCCTTTGAGAACCAAGGTTCATCTTCTTTCTTATTGTTGTTTGGTTTTGTTTCATTCAATTTGTTTTCCCTAATTTTTCTATGTTTCTTTGTGAGGTCAAATAGGTAATTACTGCAGGGGTGTTGTCGGGGATAAGTGACATAGTGTCCCAGAAGCTTACTGGGATTCAGAAACTTCAATTTAAACGACTTTTTCTCAAAGTGGTTAGTTACCTTCTTTTTCGTTTTGTTTTTCAATCTTTGTCGACCATAGTTTATGACAATTTTTAATTAAAATAAATTTAAAGTCCTTGATTTGTGAAATGAGTATTTTCTATGTAGCTCTGATATTTCTGGAAAAATGTGTGTCCGCTTCCTACACCTGCACCCGACATTTATGTTTATGTTTAATTTATTCATTTGTTCGGGGTGTATGTGCTTCATAGAATATTTTAGATGTTGAAACCCAATTTCAAATTACTCGAAGGGTTTGGTGGACTATGTAGTATGAACTATGAAGCACTTACAATGGACATCATACTGACACGAAGACACGGGTAATAATAATATAAGAAAGTTTATGTGATTCAATGTAACTACGTGTGTCTATGTCGTGTTGGTGTCAGATCACCAAACACTATTAATCTGAAATTCCGGTGTTACATGGTCATGACCAAATTGCTCTGCACAGTAAGTGGACAAGGATACTCTTAAGTCGAAGGTTCCTTAAATCATCGTTTAGAGAGAGGGTGAATTGGTACAAATCTGTGTTGTCTCCTAAGGAGAGAACTTGTTGAGAGATCCAAAAAGCCAATCTCAAACTTATACAAGAAACTATATTTTAGAAAGCTCATGTTACAAGATTTTTTCTGATATTTGTGGAGTGTTTACTGAGAATTTTATCTTATTACTAAGTGCTTGTTTGAGTTCACTATGAGTTTGCTAAAATCATAATGGTAGCGTGATTTTGTAGAAGCTCAAAAGTGTAGCTTTTGCCAAAAATGCGATGACTCACTGTGATCTTGCCAATGTTACATCAAACAAAACACGCACTAAGTTGGTTGGTGCAGTTATCGTCTATTAAATCTCCAATATTCTTGTGGATAAGATGATACTAGATTATTGAGGATGGACTTGAGTTTAATAAAAAACATGGGCCTCTATGCTCAAACCTGTTCTTTTTAAAATGCCGAAAATTGGATCTATTTCTTATCTGGTTTTGCCAAAAGAAAATATATAGAGAATTTTTTTTATAAGGGTCTATTCTGCAATGTTGCTGCTCATTTGAGCTTTGACTTTTTCACATCATTTCTTTTACAGTTATTGCATATTTCTCATTGATTTATCTTATTTACCATCACATTTATCTTCCTTTACAATCATTTCCCATTTTACTACAGTTTTGATTGTCTTTTGTCTTCCTTTGTTATATACTATATATATGCATTGTAGGAATCATATAAATATGTTATTGCATGCAGTTTCTTGGAGCCGCTTATCTTGGACCCTTTGGACACTACTTTCATATAATATTGGAAAAGATTTTCAAAGGAAAGAAAGATTCAAAAACTGTGGCAAAGAAGGTGATATTGTAAAACCTTTTGTTCTTATTACCGCATCCATCATGTTATCAATCTGCTATTTTTGCGGTGTTTATAGCATGAATTTCAGTTAAGTTATTACGCACTGTTTGAAAATATATATTATATACAAATTCAGTGTTAGCAAAATGTGATACATGACACTTAAAATGTGAATGAATTTAGTTCTTAAAGCTAATAAAATTCCAAAGTCCAAACACATTTTACACAAGACCTTATTTATAATTGAAGAAGTCTTTTTTTTAAACTATTTTATTTTACAACATGAGAAATAACTTGCCATTTTTAAAGAACTATTCTTTGTTTGATTTTTTTCAGGTTCTGATTGAACAGTTGACATCTTCTCCTTTGAACAATTTGCTTTTCATGATTTACTACGGATTAGTCATTGAAGGTTAGTCATTTTTGAACATCAAACTTTTTGCATTTAAACTGAAGGAACATGTACATACACAAAGTCAAATATTACATGGAAAATATGGACAAATAAAATAATTATCATTAGTGTCAAAACTAGGGTACTCATCCCAATGACATTCATATTCAATTAGTAATTCATTTATCTTCAAAAAAATATTGAACAAGTTATCATAAAATGATATGTGGACATAAACCTGCATATCTGAGTTGTAAGAAGCTCAATTTTATTTAAGGTCTCTAGTCACATGTTGGTACTATGAGAGCTCCATAATTGGGTCAACTCGACTTGAAGCCGTATACAAATGGACTATGATGAGTTACCAGTGTAAAAAGTTTTACACAAACAACGCATCGAGATTAATCTCATTTGTAATACGATCAGTCACATCTTTATCCGACTTTCATGTATGTGCAAAATGGCATGCCTTACATTTATGTTTATAATAAAAATGTGGACCGCAGGGCAACCTTGGGTGAATGTGAAAGCTAGAGTGAAGAAGGGTTATCCATCAGTACAATACACCGCATGGATGGTAATCTTGTATTACAACTTTAGTTTCAAACAGAATTTACTTTATTGTTTCTGACTCTAAGATCTCCAATGAATCGAACTGCAGTTCTGGCCCGCAGTTGGATGGATAAATTACAAATTCATGCCGCTTCATTTCCGTGTTGTTTTCCACAGCTTAATAGCATTTTGCTGGTACACCCTCTCTCTATAACTTCGTAAATGTGCTTTGTTGGTGGTTTGTGTGCTTTGCAATGCAAATAGTTGTTGCAGACAAACGGCCTCTACCACTGCCACTGCCAATGCCACAAACATTTGCAATTGTTTTCTTCTTGGAAAACAACTTAAATGAAATAATTCTGTATAAATGTCTATCTTATTTCAGGGGAATATTCTTGAACCTTCGAGCACGATCTATGACATTGACTAAACCTTGAAGGAAAGGAGATTCCAATTTATAGTCTTGAAAAATTAAGGAAGACAAATTTTCTTCCAATAATATTCCTTTAGAAGTTTGTTTTGTCCTTGTTTTGTGTGTAATTTTCTTCGAATATTCGAGATAAAACAGTGATTAAGGAAAGACAAATTTCAATGATGTTTATGACAACTTTGTATATGAGACTATGAGATAATAAATATTTGGAAAATTACTGCAGAGTATTTTTTCTTTCTTCCAAGCCATTTTACCAGTGAGATATTCATAGTTAATGTGTTATTACAAACATTGGAGGTTCATAAATAAAACAGCAAAAAATGTTATTAAACTATATGTGATGTGAACATGAAAGATAGATTTGGCTTCATTTACAAGTTCAAAAATGTTAAACGTGAGTGGTCAGAAAAGAAACCTTTGACCATTTTGAGTAAGAGGTGGTAAAGTGACAATGCTAAACTTTGGACATGTATTCTTATTTTCTGACAAAAGTAGACAGACCGTGTATATGTAATTTTCTTATATCAAACATGCTTAAAAGTCTATATAATTTCATTATTTTTTGTACTTTGTTATGCGCATATATGAACATTTTTAGATAGAACTCTATCTAAATTTATAATTTAATAGAGAAAAAAAATCCCATGTCACAAAAGTAGGTGACATTTTTATTATGGTTAGTTGGTTACTCTAAATTCTCAATAAGTAATCATATTTAAAACGTTTCTACATTAAATATGAATACACCACTCAATAGAATTCACATAAATTCACAGATAAAAATTATCAGTTGATCTATCTGATTTAGTTTAATTTAATTTAGATCGGTTTATATCCAAATTATAAAATAATAAAAAAAATTAAAGATTTGATATAATATATAATATATTATTATTAAAACTTATAATTTAATGTTTTGTCGAAAACTAGCATTTTATTATGTCGAAATAGCTAGTTTGAAGTATAGGAATAAAGTTGTATTTGACTCTGTTGAATACAACATTTAGTTGGCATGACGATATGTTTTTGGCATTTGTCGAATTGTATAGTTTTGGACATAAGTTTTTGTTATCTATATAAAAGGCTTTGTATGATGTAAATAAAAAGAACTTCACTTAATACGCATTCTAATTTTCACAATTCAGTCTTTAGTTTTTCTCTCTTTTCTCTCTTCTTCTTCTTCTTGTTTCATCTTTCTTGAACAAAGGGTTTCCAACAAATTGGTATCATGGAGCCCGGTTGCGACTCAAAGAGAATATGTAATGACAAACAGAACAACAACATTAACGCAATTTCCAGCGAATCTACTAACTTTCAAAGGGGAGAACTACAGACAGTGGGTTGCGCAAATGAAGGTCATCTTCAGATTTTAAGATGTGTCTGAAATCATGAATGATAGAGTAATGACATTGAAAGCGAATGCAGATGATGTTCAGCAAGCCGCGCACAAGAAACGAAGAAAGAAAGATAGAAAAGAATATTGAAGAAGAAACACCAAAAGAAGCGTGGGACAAGTACAATGGAAATGAAAAGCTGAAGAGAGTGAAGTTGCAGATGTTGAGAAAGAAATTTGAGATGACTCAGATGAAGGAAGATGAATCAGTCTTAGAATATATTTCACGTGTGGTGGTGTTAATGAACCAAATGAAGTCGTGTGGTGAATCAATCAACGATTTACAGAAGATTGAGAAATTGTTGAGATCTCTGACTGCAAAGTTTGATTATATTGTATTGTATATTGAAGAGTCCAAGAACCTAGCGGAGATGAAGTTAGAAGAACTTCAAACTACATTAGAGGCTCGTGAGATGAGGCTAAAGCAGAGGAACTCAGAAAGGGCGAAGGTGGATGAACAGGCACTACAAGTAAGATTCATCAATAAATCTGAGAAAAGAAGGGAAATAATCTTGTTAATGATGAAAAATCAAGCAAGAACTTAAAGAATCACTCAGATTCAATCAAGAAAGGCATGGGCAACAAGTATTTTAGGAAGAAAGTTAACCTGAAAGAGGTGCAGTGTTACAACTGACAAGAATTTGGTCACTATACTTGAGACTGTCGAAGAAATAAGGAAGCACGAGCAAAAGATAATGATGAAGTGCAATATGTACATGCTGAAGATAATGATTCTGATTATGTGCTACTCATGGCCAACACATAGTCGAACACTGAGCAAACCAACATGTGTTATCTGGATTCAGGATACAGTAACCACATGATTGGTAATAAGTCCTGGTTCACCAAGCTAGATGAATCAGTTGAGAAAGTGATAAAGTTTACAGATGACAAGCACATCACGTCTGGTGGAAACAGAGATATCTCTATTGTCAAAAAGGATGGTCGGAAAGCCAACATCACTGGTGTGTTGTATGTACCATCGATAACAAGTAACTTGATAAATGTATGTCATTTACTTGCGAAAGAGTACAACATGAATATAGAAAAGAATCATAAAGCTATATCATAATGATGGAAGGCTGATTTTGAAGGCACCCTTGGAAGACAACAGGACCTTGATAGTAGAGATCAACCCAGTTAATCACAAGCATCTCACTTCGATTGTAGAAGAAAATAAGAACTGGCTATGACATCATAGGTATGAATATCTAAACTTCATAAGTTTAGGTATGCTCATCCAAAAGAAGATGGTGTATGACTTACCTCAGGTGAAAAAATCAATTAAGGCATGTGAGGAATGTTACAAAGCAAAGCAGGCTAGGAAAACATTCAAGCATGACTTGCCAATGAGGTCAAAGGAAAAGCTAGAGTTAGTTCACTCTGATGTGTATGGACCATTTGAAGTGAGGTCGAATGGAGGTAACTACTACTTCTTAACCTTCATAGATGAATTCATTAGATATATGTTGACTTATCTTATTGAAAGGAAATGTGAGGTATTCACACAGTTCAAGAAGTTCAAATTGCATGTCAAAAAGTAAAGTGGATGCAAGTTGAAGAAATTAAGAACGGGTGATGGTGGTGAATACACTTCTCGAGAATTTGCTAAATTTTGCAATGAGGAAGCTATAAAGCATGAGGTCATTACTGTTGGTGTAAGCCCTAGAGGCCAATACTTTTTGGTACTTGTATCGGATTATTCGTTTAATAATAAAAGGTATTTCTTTATTATGTTTGTCTTTCAGAATAATAAAGTCCCTAGAATAGTTAGTCTGTTTAATGAAATGTTAAGTGTGACTTAATCATGAGATCCCATTAAACATAAAGACATTATTCTTAAAATATCCGTAGTCAAGCTTTATTGCAAAGTGGGATAACATTAAAAGCATTGAGACTATTATGAAGATAGACTGATGATCACATCTCATGGATCATGGATAAAGAGTTATCAAGTCTTGACATAGGTATAAATATTAGGAGTAATATTTATACCGGATTGACCCGCTATGAGAATACTACATAGTATGTTATGCAAAGTGTCATAAGTTATTCTCATGGTGATAATGGTGTATTACCACCCTTCGACCTGAAACCACTATGGACCCTAGATGTAGAGTCGGGTGCTTTATTGCTGATCAAACATTATTCGTAACTGGATGATCATAAAGACAGTTGATGGGCACTCCACGAAGCATGCTGAGGGACATGAGTGTCCTAGATGGAATTTGCCAATCCTGCATAACAGGAGAAATGTCTAAGGGCCCAATATTGAACTGGACAAGGATGACACAGAGTATGCCTTGTGTTCAATATAGACATAGGGGCAAAAGGGTAATTGTACAAACATATATTATCACGAAAAAGGTTTTGTCAGATCACATGACATTTTTCGTGACTTGGGTAGCAGTGATGTGTTGCTAGATACCGCTTACTGTTTATTATGTTAAATATATAATTTAATATAATTACCAACGTTACGAAATCCTACAGGGTCACACACATAAGGACAGTTTGATGAGAGATAGAGAAATCAAAGGAACACCGTAAGGTACGGTGCACTTAAGTGAAAATAGAAATTCGGATAATATAATAATAATTATTGTTATTTTATAATGGTTATAAAATAATAATAAAATAAATATATTTATTATAATAATAGTTATTATAATAATATATAATATTATTATGGATCATGTGAATTAGGGTTTTAGCCCGCAGCCCACAAGAGAGTCTATAAAAGGAACCCTTGTGATGAAGCTTTCACTTGATGCAATTTCGTTTTTGATTCTCTTTTCTCACTCAAATAATTCCGTTCGTAAGCAGCTAGCACTGTGACCGGAAGCTGTTCGTGTGGACTGAGTAGAGGCGTTGCACCTCATCAACGCTTGTGATCGCTGCATCAAAGATCTGAATCGCCACAAAGAGGTAACGATTCTATCACTGACCATGCTCATTCGTGAGGATCACTAAAGGAAAATTTTTGTTTTCCGCTGCGTTTAGATCGCAATTTTCCTTCAATTACACCCTATACACCTCAGCATAGTGGCATAGCTGAGAGGAAGAATTGAAGTGTATTGAACATGACTAGGAGCATGTTAAAAGCTAAAGATATGCCAGATTTTGGGCTGAAGTAGCTTCGACAGCAGTATACATTCTAAATAGATGTCCAACTAAGAATATGATCGAGAAGACTCCTTATGAGGCTTGGATAGGTGTCAAGTCAAATCTTAGTCATATTAGAGTTTTTGGATCAATGTGCTTCAGGCATGTACCTGAACATTTGAGGAAGAAACTAGACGATTGAAGTCAGACTATGGTGCTCATAGATTATTATTCGACTGATGCATACAAGTTGTATTCACCAAATGATGATAAACTAGTGATCAGTTGAGATGTTCTGATGAATGAAAGCAAAGGGTGGGTTTGGAGTCACGGGTCAGTACGACAGGAGTCAGATACTGTTACAACTGTGTTTGGAGAAAATTAACAAACTAAAGTCCCAACCAATCGAAGTGAAGTATCACTTGTGTAAAATGTTAGAAGATAGACTAGAACAAGAACTGAGTCTACAAGGCTAGCTCGATATGGGAGATTTCTAGATCAAGAATTTGATGCAAATGGTGATTTAATAGAAGAAGCAATGATGATGACTGAAGTAGAACCAATCAATTTGGATAAGCCATAAATGATTCAATTTGGTTAACATCCATGAAAGAAGAACTCATGTTAATGGAGAAGAACGGGACATGGGAGTTTGTTGAAAAGTTAATTAAGAAGCCAATTGATGTGAAATGGGTTTACAAGCTGAACGAAGGCCGAATGAAGAAATTGCCAAGCATAAGGTAAGACTAGTGGCGAAAGGTTTTCTGAAAAAAACCGGTATTGACTTTGACGAATTTTATGCATCTATTGCAAGGTTGAAGACAATTAGAATTGTTGTGTCGATAACAACATACATAGGGTGGAAGATACATTAGTTTGATGTAAAATTAACACTTCTGAATGGACCTCTGGAAGAAGAAGTCTATGTCAGTCAACCACTAGGATTTGAAATTAAAGAGCAGGAGTCGAAGGTGTATAAATTGAGGAAGGCTCTCTATGGTTTGAAGCAAACTCTAAGAGCTTAGAATAAGAGAAAAGACAACTTTTTGATCGAAGTAGGTTTCACAAAGTGTGTCTTTAAACACAGAGTGTATGTCAATGATGCATACAGGGCCAATCGAATCATCATATGCCTGTATATAGGTGATTTGTTGATTACTAGTGCAGATGAAATAGAGATTAGAAAAGTCAAATCAAAGTTGATGCAAGATTTTGAAATGTCCGACCTAGGGAATTTGTCATATTTCTTAGCGATGGAGCTCAAAGACACGCGTGAAAGAGTTTTGTTGCACCAAAATAAGTATGCCTAAGATATCTTGAAGAGGTTTAAGATGAGCAATTGTAACGCAGTTGCTACACCATTAGAAACTGGAGCAAAGTTGAGGAAATAGACAAATGATAAGTTTGTAAGTGCGACATTGTACAAACAAATCATTGAATCCTTGAGGTACCTTTGCAATACCAAGCCAGCCATTTGTCAAAGTGTCAGATTGTTAAGTAGATTAATGGAGAAACCCCAAGAATGTCATCTCACTCTATTTAAGAGGGTGTTGGGATACATGAAGGGTACGATTGATCATGGTGTGTTGATGCCAAGACAGAAGAAGACCAACACAGATGCAGAAGTATATGGTTACACTAATTTAGATTTAGTTGAGATCAAGACGAAAAGAAGAGTATTGTAGGATACATATTCATGATGGGAGACACCTAAATCTCATGGAGCTCAAGGAAGCAAAGCATTATGGCTTTGTCATCATGTGAAGCTGGGTACGTGGCTGCATCATATGCAACATGTCAAATAACATGGAACGAGATGTTGCTTGAAGAGCTCAAGTTAATGGAACCTAAGAAAATGAAGTTTTTTTGTCGATAATAAGTCAGTTATCGACTTGACGAACAACCTAGTGTGTCATGGTCGAAGTAAGCACATAGAAACGAGGTATCATTTTTTGAGGGATCGAGTTAACAAAGGAAAGCTTGAACTTGAGCATTGCAAAACATAATGACAACTAGCTGATATACTCACCAAACCCCTGAAAAAAGTCAAGTTCGACGAGTTGATAAGAAGCATCGGGATGAGAAGTCTCGAGAACGAGAATTAGGGTGTGTGTTAGAATTTGTAATTCAATGTTTTGTCGAAAGCTAGCATTTCACTATGTCAAAATAGCTAGTCCGAGGTATAGGAATAAGCAGTATTTGACTCTGTCGAATACATCATTTAGTTAGCATGTAGAAATGTTTTGGGCATGTGTCAAATTGTATAATTTTAGGCCTGGACTTTTGTTACCTATATAAAGGGATTTGTATAAAATAAAGAAAAAGAACTTCACTCAATACGAATCCTAATTTTCACAATTTAATTTATAATTTTTCTCTCTTCTTCTTATTTTTGTTTCATCTTTCTTTAAAAAAAAACCCTTTGATCCAACAATAATATACTAAAATATAACATTACAAAATAATTAAAGCACATTAAATAATTAAAATAAAAGATTAAATTAAACTAATAAATAACATTAAATAACGCACGCACACACGCACACACGCACACACACGCGGACACACGCACGCACACACGCACACGCGCACACACACACATTAAATGAAAGGTGTTTTAAATGAGAGATGAGAAGAACAAACAACAACCATTAAATCAAATTAATAAGAGAGATGAAATGCAGGTTAATAAGAGAGAGAAATTAGTAATCACATTAACGAATAAGCTTAATCATAATTTTTTAACTGATCTAATGATTGTTGTTTGTTGCTCTCATCTCTCGTTTTAAAATTCTTATCACTTGATATGTCCCCTATCAAGTAAGTAGCGTGAAAAAGTTTCACATTTATAAATGAGACAACTCACACATTTATTACTTTAATATTTTAAATGAGTATATGATTTGTCTCTCACAAAGATATATTATTCACATAAAGGATGACCTAAAGTAAAAAAGCTCTCTTCTTAATCCCAAATAGATCCAACAAAAGGTGTGTTTGATTTAAATAATTTTAAAAAATAATTTAAAATTCGTTTTAAACTTTTCACAAAATGACTTTAAACACATTTAATAACATTTATTATTTTCTTCGTTTTTAACTTTTTAAAAATTGATTTGGATTTGAATACGCCTCAATACACTTAATATTGATTTCATATTGACATAGATTGTGAATGTGATAATTGTGAAGAGCCGCGAATTTTTTGTTGTTGTCATAACCATGTAAAAGCATTTAAATTCACCACGTGATTGATCATAAATGTTGAAAAAAATGACCTTGGAGTAACCCTTAATTAAACTCAGTAATATATTTTAACAACTAAATGCATAGCCATATACTACTTATTAAGCAATAATCAATAACGACGTAGCCATGTGATGTGATATATTACTTCTTCCGGTTGTTGTTTGTGGAAAAAGCTGGTTTTAAACATTCATTTTGCAGGGCTAATTTTATTTAATACATATTTTTAGTATGGTCTTAGTAAATTATCAATTTTTTTAAAAAAAATATTGTAGTTGGTGTACAGGGTTGTTAATTTACTCGTTAATTCTGTTCAAAGTCAGCATATCAAGAACTTTTACATAGAAGTCGACAAAATGTAAACGACAATATTCCACGATATCAGAAAATAAAATATTGTTCATAATCTCATTTCATTGATCTTCTTATATATATAAATATGCAATGTGCCATAAGATCATAATATCAATTCCTTCTCAAAACAATCTTATACATTAGATAATATAGCACATGGAAACATTTCTGATTTCAAACAAAGTTTCTTGTTTTTCTTATTCTTATACAGGAAGAATTTCTGCAAGAAACAAGGTGCAGAAGATTCAGGTAACAAAATTCTCCATTCCAAAGCTTCCTAACAAATATTTGGTAGCGGAATTGAATCATCTAAATAATTACACTAGAAATGATGATCTATACAACTCAAAAATCAACAAAAATTCGAATGAGGTTGTTAAGCTTCATTTGATTATGGAGATCATATCGGATAGAATAGAGATGCACAAGAATATCGGAATCCAGCGCGATAACTGGAACAGTCTTTTACTGTCATCAGTTAACATGATGACTCTTTCTGCTTCATCAATGGTTGGTCTTGCAGCAGTTGCTTCGGCTCCGACTGGAGCTGAAGCGTCGACTCTTCTTGCATTGAAAGTTTCTTCAACAATCCTTTACATGGCTGCAACTGGCTTGCTTCTGTTCATGAACAAAGTTCAGCCGTCACAGCTAGCAGAAGAACAAAGAAACGCTGTTAGGTTTTTTAACCAGCTGCAAGGAGAATTCAGAACAAAGCTTGCTCTTGGAAATGTTGATGAGGATGATGTCAATGAAGCAATGGAGAAAGTTTTAGCATTGGATAAAGCTTTTCCTCTTCCTTTGTTAGGTTCAATGCTCGAGAAATTTCCTCAAAGTGTGAAACCAGCAGTTTGGTGGCCGCAAATGAAGACACGGAAACATGAAAGAGATTTACAAGGGAAGAAAAATAATGGATGGAATCTAAGGTTGGAAGAGGAAATGAAAAAGATTGTTATGGTTTTGAAAAATAAGGATATAGAAAATTACTTGAAGTTGAGTAAAAGAGTTTTGAAGATGAACAAGATATTATCATTTTCTGGTCCTGTATTAACTTGTTTTGCAGCTTTTGGTTCTGTGTTTTTGGGTTCTGTTAATGCATCTTGGCCTGTGATGCTTGGGATCATATGTGGAGCTATGGCAAGTGTTGTTAACACAATAGAACATGGTGGACAAGTTGGGATGGTTTTTGAGTTTTATAGGTCAACTAGTGGATTATTTAAGCTTATGGAAGAGACTATAGAGTTAAATATAAATGAAGAAGATTATTATAAAAGAGAAAATGGAGAGTTGTTGGAAATCAAAGTTGCTTTGCAACTAGGAAGAAGTCTCTCAGAACTCAGACAATTTTCTAATGATGATGATGATTGTGAAGAGTTTGCTAACAAGCTTTTATAGTATTATTATATATGTATTATACTATTGTTATGTGCTAATACATGAGTTTTAGACTTTAGCATTAGTAATAAATAAATAGAAATGAATAATTTATTTTTAACTATGACAATTTCCATTATCATTTTATCAATTTTGATAAATTTATTAATCATTTGAAATGTAATTATTAAATATTATTTTATGGATCAATTTATTTATTATTAATTGTATTAGTTCTTAATTATAAAGTTTTAGATATTATGTGTGATATTAAAATATCAGTTTGATTAAAAGGAGCTGAATATGAGACAGAGAAAGTATTTAGAGTTTTTG
Organism: Lathyrus sativus; assembly: GCA_963859935.3. NCBI lineage: Eukaryota > Viridiplantae > Streptophyta > Magnoliopsida > Fabales > Fabaceae > Lathyrus > Lathyrus sativus. Next base: position 105,828,570 of record OZ012735.1, on the reverse strand, counting down.
AAAGACTATGGTTTTAGGTTGAGTTACCATTTCGGTAAAATTAATGTGGTAGCATATGCTTTGAGTAGAAAGTCCTTGTATATGTCGGCGTTTATGATTTGAGAATTGGAATTGATTGAGTAGTTCAAAGAGCTTAGCTTGGTGTGTGAGATAACACCAGAAAATGTGAAGTTGATGATGCTAAAGTTGACCAGTAGTGTGTTGGAAGAGATCAAAGAAGGTCAAAAGTTGGACTTAAAATTTATTGACCGATTGATGTTAATAAATCAAGATAAAGAGGTAGACTTCAAAGTAGATGAGAATGAAGTTATGAAGTTTCGAGACACTGTTTGTGTGTCCGATTTGCTAGAGCTTAAGAATTTTTTTTTTTTGAGGAAAGTCACAAGAGTAGTTTGAATATTCATCCCGGAGCTTCTAAGATGTACGAAGATTTTAAGAAGATGTTATAGTGGCTTGATATGAAGAATGATGTTGCCAATTTTGTGTACTCTTATTTGACTTTTTAGAAGTCGAAGATTGAGTATCAAAAACCGTATGGATCGATACAACCCTTGAGTATTCTTAAATGGATGTGGGATAATATCTCTATGGATTTTGTGGTGGATTTTCCAAAGAACGTGAAAGGAAGTGATTCAATTTGGATTGTTGTGGATACATTAACTAACTCGGCTAATTTTGTTCCAATAAAAATTAGTTACCCGTTGTAGAAGATAGTACAAATCTACATCAGTGAGATTGTGAAGTTGCTTGGTATTCCTTCGAGTATTGCTTCAAATAGAGATATGAGGTTTACGTCATTTTGGGAGAGTTTGCAAGAAGTATTGGAAACCAGTTGATGTTGAGTTCTATTTACCATCCACAAACGGGCGGTCATAAAGAAATGACTATCCAATTTTTGGATGATTTGTTAAGAGCTTGTGTTTTAAAGCAGGGAGGTAATTTAAATAGTTACTTGCCACTAATCGAGTTCACCTACAACAATAGTTTCCATTCTAATATTGGAATGACACTTTTGAAACTTTGTATGGTAAAAGGTGTAGGTAGGAATTAGGGTGGAAATAGACCAGACCGATAATAGGGGCATACGGGCCTAACCTACACAGGCTCAGGTCAGACCACACTTTTTTTAAATAGAAAATGTCTATACTTTTTTATAAGCCTATTTAGTTAAAAAGGCTGGACCTTAGGCCATGAAAAAAGTCTTCTAAACCTAATAGGTCGGTCTATTTAAATAAATATCAATAATTTTTTATTATCATTATGTTATATTTTTTACTTTGAATTAAAATACATAAATAAAAATGGGTTATCTTGAAGAACTTATGAAAATAAGATGAAAACACCTTATGAACAATGTTATAAGTTATTTTCATAAGTTATCTTAAACAAATAATCTCACAAAACTTATGTTAATAGGTAAGTTAAAATACGTCTGTGTAAGCAAAATTTTAGTTTCATTGGTTTTTTAGTTTGTTAATCTATTTAAAATAACAGACTTTTATGTAGGCTAACAGGCTAATTAGGCATTAGAAAATGTCAGACTTAGACCTAAAAATAAGTATATGACAGGCTACAGGTCAGACTTAGGTTTCAGTTTTTTTGGCAGGTCAGACTTAGGCTTGACAAAGCCTAACTCGGCCCAGCCTATTTCCACCCATAGTAGAGTTGAGCATAGGGCAGACCGGCCTACAGGAGCCTATAACCTAGCCTATTTAAGATCAGGTCAGGCCAGACCAAACCTATTTAATAAAAAGTCAGACTCAAAATTTTTTAAAAACTTATTTAATTAAATAGGTCAGACTTAGGCTATTAAAAAAATCCTATAAAGCCTTATAGATCGGCCTATATTTTCATATATATTAAAAATTAGTCTAAATATGCTAACATATATATATGCATATATATTAGAAAAAAATGTTAAATAGGTTGACCTACATATGCATATATATTAGAAATAATGCTAAATAGGCCGACCTATATATGCATATATATAGACCGACGTTTAAGATTTCTTAAGTAATATGGATTAGTTGAAAACCTTAATAAGAAACATACTTTTAAATATGCTTTCAGGCCAGTCCATACTTTTAAAAAGGCAAAGCCAGACCGAAAAAAGAGTCTATAGTAGGCCATGGGTCAAACTCAGGCCTTGTAAGTTTATCGTAAGCCAGACTCAGTCCCTCTAAAGCCTAGCCTAGCTTAGCCTACTTCCATCCCTAGGTGTAGGACACCTTTGTGTTGGTATGAATAAGGTGAAAGTGTTATGCTTGGACCACAAAGTGTTCAATGGACTACTAAGAAGGTTAAAATGATTCAGGGGAAGATGAAGGCATCGTAGAGCAGACATAAGAGCTATCATGATAAGCAAAGGAATAAACTTGAGTTCTAAGAGGGAGATCATGTGTTCTTAAGGGTCACTATGGTGACTGGTGTTGATCGGGGATTGAAATCTTGAAAGCTCACGCCTTATTTTATTGGTCTGTAACAACTGCTTCAGAGAGTAAGAGAAATAACCTACATATTTGCCTTACTACCGTCTCTTTCGAATCTTCATGACAATTTTCATGTGTCTTAACTTCAGAAGTATATTCCTGATCCGTCTCATGTGATCCAATTGGATGATGCGTGGGTGTGAGAGAACTTGACTGTTAAGGCATCACCCTTGCGAATTGAGTATCGAGAAATGAAATATTTTAGTGGTAAGGAGATTTCTTTGGTGAAGGTAATGTGGGGAGAACCTGCTAGAAGAAGCGTAAAGTGAGAGCTTGTAACACCCTATTTTTAGTAAATGATATTATTTTAATTTAATTATAATTTTATGTGTTTATTTAATTGTTATATGTGGAATGATTGAATAAATGTGGATGAGAGGAAGGGTGTGTGACTTTATGGTAAGGTGTAGAGAATAATTAGAGAAAGAGAGAATAAATTAAAACTATTTTATTAGTTAAAATAATGATTTGATTTGATTATTTTAATAAAATAAAAAAAATAAGAATGTGTAGAGAAATTAAGGAAAGACGGGTAATTACGAGAATAAGTTGGGGGTAGAAGGGGGAAAATCTAATTAGGAGAAAATAAGTTTATTAGAAAATGAGAGAAGTGGAAAGAGAAACAATTTTTATTGTATGTAAAAACTTGAAAAAGAGAAGAATGAAGATAGGGCAATAGAAGGTATAGGAAGAACATCCATTGGTAGAACTTGAAAGAATTTTGTTAGAGAAATATAAGGTATAGGGAATAACTTTTAATGAAAAGGGCTTATGTATGAGGGGTATGATAGATAAGTCCTTAACCTCCAATAGGGTATGATAGATATACGAGTTACGATTAGCATTGCATTTAATTGATTCGTAACTTGATTTTTGTTGAACATTTACGTTCATTATCACTCCATTTGGTTTGCGATACATATATTGCTTTTTCGATAGTAGGTTCAGTTAGACGATTTGATCCGGGCTGTTTTTCTGCTGCACCATGTTTAAAAATAGATTTTTGCCAAAAGTTTTTTGTTGTAAAATTTGTGATCTATTCACCCCCTCTAGATCGAAGCCTATCGTCTAACATTGAGATGTGTAGTTCAGAGAAGAACTACAATGATGACCTTATATTGGCGAATGTGTGGGTTTAGAGAAGGACCAGTGATAATTGTGCATCAATCTTTATTTTGTTTATTTCATGCATCATGTATATTATAGATAGGTGTACGGACTTCGATACAGGGACAAGTTGCTGGTTCAGAAGAGGGAACCGGTGATGAGTCTAAGTTTAGAGTGGAACCATCAGTGAGTTGATGAATCAGTAACATAATCCTGATGTCCAAATTTGGTATCACATTCATTGAAGTAGAGGAGTTGATGCATATATATATATATATATATATATATATATATATATATATATATATATATATATATATATATATATATATATATATATATATATATATATATGCATTGCAATTAAGTAATTGTTCTGAATGATTCATATGATTGATGATTATTATGAGTTATGCTATCATTTGCTATGTTTGTCACGACTAACATTAATGAATGTATTCTCAACCCCTCGTTGTTTTGTTTGTGGTGTCATGTACACCTGTGGTACACGTACTCGGGTAAAGGAGTACAAATTGTTGTTGCACTAGTGGATGACATAAAGGCCTTCTTCATTATTTTATATTTTTCAAGTTATTTTAGTTGTCGCTCTAATATTCAACATTTGAATGTGTTACTTTGTTACTTTTGTACTCTAAGAGTTTTGATTTATTTTATGAAGTATTTTGTGTTTCAGACAAATAAACGATTTCAATGTTTTTTTGAATTCCGCTGTTGATTTAGGTTATAATTTTGAGAAAGATGCATAACAGCTATGTTAAGAAAAGTTATGTTTTATTTTCATAAATAAAATGGTGTCAGGCTTAAGGTATTACAGGGGCGAGTGCTACATATTTCAGGATCCTACCCAAACCTTATGCATTGTCATTCATAGACGTGAGTAATATCCCATGTATATTTATACTTTCCACATTTCTCTCTGCTTCTTTTTTATCACCATCACTATCTTCGACATTAGAGTACTAACCTTACCGCATGATACTGAAGACTTGCAACACCACACTAGGAGTCTAACCTCCTAGCTCAATTATAATTTTGGTTCTGATCAAGAACAATATCCAATCACGATCACACTAAATTATTAATCACGATGGATTATTAATATCAAAATTTTTTTAATAATTATTAAATAGAGTGATAAAAACTTAATTATTTTTAAATTACGGTAACTAAAAGATTAAAAAAATATTTAAAATTAAAAAATATTGACAAATAATTATCACTAATATTTTTTAAAAGATATGATACAAATATTTAGACCATAAAATCAAATTGACTACAAATCTATTACCTAACAATAGAGCTGGAAATGAGTCGAGTCGAGTCGAACTCACCTCAGTTCGGCTCGACACGTTAAGAATTGGTTCGAGTTGAGTTCGAGTTCGACACGAACTTTTTTTTAAGCTCAAATTTGATTCGTTATAAGTTCACGAACAGTTCGGTTCAACTCGTTAGGTTCATCTATTAGGTTCAGCTCACATGATTCACGGACTTAAAAACTATTTTTTTAAATATATATATTTTTTAGTATATTTGACATTTTAAATAAATATATTTTTTAAAAATAAAATATTAAAATAAAATAAAAGTTATCTTTGAAATTTAACTTTATCTTCGAAATCTACTAATTCAAAACCTACACAACTTTCAAGAGATACATTTGAGAGTCTAATTCAAAAACTACTAAATTGAAGATTAAATTTGTCTAAGATTTGGAGTAAATATTTAAACCTAATCTTAAATACAGTATAATTCTTCTCATATGTAATCGAGTTGACTCATGAACCTAACGAGTCGAACTATGTATAGTTCAAGTTCAGCTCATTTAGTTAACGAACTTAATTTTTCACTCATACTCAACTCATTAGGTTCATGAACCTAATTCAACGATTTAATTGTCGAATCGAATTCCAAACTATTTTCGAATTGGTTCGGTTCATTTTCAGCCATACCTAACAATTTAATACACTTATTCAAAACAAAATCAAAATGAATATAATTATTTTGTTCAATTATGTTAAAAGTGCATAGTATTTTTGGAAAATATATATCTTATTCTAGTAAATATATTGTCTAATTTCAACTTGTATGACTTTAATTTTATAGTATTTATATATAGTCAATTATTTATTGCAAAAATATAAATATAACATAACATCAGTATCTATCGTAAACCTTTCATAATTTAAAAATACAATAAATGTAAATTGAAATTAATTTCTGGACGTCGGCACTAATTTCGGCGATAGTAAAAGATGATTTCACGTTTTAAAACCAAAAAATGATCATTATTAATTTGTTTGTTGAGCTTTTGAAAGGGTCTCTTCTTTTCTCTTCTCAAATTTTCAATTCTCCTGATTTAGATTCACTCATTCATCACCATAGTAACAGTAATGCGCAACAACCTCTCATAAATCTCTCTCAATTCTTAAGATCCGGAACACATTTGAATTGATCGGTTTGTGTTGAAGATGATTCAGCTGTTATTCACGGTGATATTTTCCGAAGCGGCAACGATTGCGTTGCTGTTGTTCAAGACTCCGTTGAGGAAGCTTGTGATAATGGGGTTGGATCGGTTGAAGAGAGGGCGTGGACCGCTTATGGTGAAAACGGTTGCGGGTACTCTTGTTGTTGTGTTGGCTTCTAGTATTTATAGTATGGTTAATCTTCAGAAACGGGAGATCGAAGATGGTGGGGCGGTTAATCCCACCGATCAGGTTCTTATGGCCAAGCATCTTCTCGAAGCAACACTCATGGGTATTTTTTCTTTTTTCTTTTTATTTATTTTTTTAACTTATGAGTTGTTGAGTTTTTGATTAAATTTTTATTCATATGTTGGAATGTTTTATAGATTCAGATTTCAATGAGTTGTTGATGTTATTTGCTATTGCTTGCATAATTAATTATGAGAAATGCTAATAAGACTCTATTTATAACCTCTCTTTTCGACACTTTTTCTAATACTTACTCTTTCATTGGTTGAAATATGTGTGAGTTGTATCACTTTATGCGGGATCTATTTATAAAGTGAGAGACACACATGTTTTAACCAATAAAAAAGTGAGTGTTTGAGAAGTGTTGAAAGGAGAGTGATGCTAGCACTCCTCTTAATTGAGTTCTTTGCATTATGTTTGTGGTCTTGAATATAGCCAAATAAGGACATTTTTGTATGTTTATTTGGTTCAGTTAAATGTATTAATTTTGCTTATATTTAAGGTCCTAAGAGAGTATCTATTAAGCATTGAATTCGACACGGACACCGGACATGACACAAATAAGGCTACATTGAAGCAAAGAAAAAGTATGATGTCATACACGAATGTGTCTCGAACACAGAGTGACGTCCAATCCTAGAGTATATGTGCTTCATAGATTGTTCCTGAGGCTTCATTGATTGTTTGCCTTATTCTCTATTAGGTTATTCTTTGAATGCATGTGTTGCTTTTTGCTGTTGGTTTCTTCAATGGTTTAGAATGATTGTTGAGGAAGCATACGTGAGAATTTTGAACTTCTAAACTATATGAAAATGTGAGCTTTAGAAAACGTTCTTGTACTTTCTTATGGTATTGGTTATTGAGAACTTATTAGTGGCATCTATTTGATCATTTTTTGGACAAATTGCATATAATAATTATCAACATATATTTAATCTAAAATTAAACAAATAACTCGCCTCATAAAGTATTCATAAATCAAAGCATACATGTCTCTTTAAGTGCATAAACGACTATGAAGGAAGGTTGAGTCTCAACTCAAATTTTGTCTCAAAAGTACTCTTAAAACATTGTAAATTTAAGGAGTAATTTCGGTTTTTTAGAGGGGAAAAGGATAGTGGGCTGGAAACTACTCTGGGCCAGGAACCGCTCTGCTCCCTTACCCTGCTATTGGCCACTATTGACTATTCTGAGATGTACTGTGTGATTTTCGATTTTTAGGATTCGGTCTCACAAACAGAAAGCATCTAGTATTCTGTTGAACTTTACTGCTTAGATTGTATGTTATTTGTTAGATTCAACCTATGTCCAAACTTTTCAAAATGTTGCTATGTTCTTTGATTTTTCACTACACCAGTCACATCACATCTTAAAAAACATAGTTCAGGAGGTAAAATTACAGTTCCAATCTGACATAAACAATGCTATTGAGTTGCTGAACTGATTAGTGGCCTCCTCCTCTGGCTTGTGAGCATTATTCATCATTGGTCAATTATTTGCAGGTTCTGTCCTTTTTCTTGCACTCATGATAGACAGACTACATCATTACATAAGAGAACTTCGGATTCGAAGAAAGAGCATGGAAGCTGTTAAAAAACAAATGCGAGGGTCCGAGGATGCGAAAAACACAACTTCTGAGGAAACTAAAACAATGGAGGAAGAAGCAGCTAAGCTGAGAGCAGAAGTTGATCGGCTAGAATCTGAACTGCACTCCAAAAATAAAGGGGTCGGTGCTGCAGAAGCCAGTATAGGTGCTCTGAGAAAACAATCTGAAGGGTTCCTTCTTGAATATGACCGCTTACTTGAGGAGAACGAGAACCTCCGCAACCAACTAAAATCCATTGACCATAGATTCTCACGTTCAAATTCTAAAAAGAATACGTGAGAAACATTTAAGGCGGCTTCTTTTCTTCTATACTTTTCGGGATTTCCATGGCAGTTTGCTGGTAACAGTTTATCAATCCTTCCAAAGATGCTTCTCAAGAAATAGGAGGAGTTTCACTTCAGAGTTGAATTTGGACCAATTTTGTCCTAACAAAGTGTGAGTTTCTTTTTGAGTGATGACAGAAATATAGTGCTGATTTGTTTTTACTGCACATATGTAACTTTTACAGCTTCTGATCCTTCACTATGAAGGGATGCCCTGAAATAGTGCTTGATATCTCCTTGAACTTAATTTTATTTTGATTTATCATTTTTTCTATTTAAGCCATGACTTTCTTGTGCTAGAGTGAGCAAAATAGAATTTTTCGTTACAAATTGCTTATCTGGAAAGTCTAATAGAAACATAAAATATATTGTTGATGTAAAATAGATGTATTACATGTCCATCGTAACAGAAGATTCTCAAAGATGAGTGATTACGGCCCAAAAGATTAAGATTCATCGATTATGATCCAAGTCCAGCCGTTGTAGGATCCTTCCTACATTGACACGTTACTATCATGTTGCTTGTAATGCACTTGGCTTATTGCAAGAGATGCACTTAGTTTGTTGCATGAATAACACTATGGCTTGTAGCATGTGATTTTCTTAGCTTTCTTTCTCCTGTTAATAGAAGTTCTTAATGTACTTTCATAGTTCTAGGAGAAATTATATGTGGGTGTTCTTAAAACAGCCGGAGAGTTTTTGATTTAGTAAGAGTCAAATCTTGGAACCCCTATTTTTAGTCCTAATTCACCCCCAAAAAAAAAAAATTTGTAGTTTCGGTGTCCGGGAGGTCCAGAAATCTCAATACAAATTTTGTCTACAATATTCTCCGTCACGTGTCAAACATCATTGACCCATCTGTTGCCCCTTCCCCTATCTTTAAGAGCTGGCCCGACCTTCTTCAAATGCAGACAGTGCTTAAGAGCACGGGGCCTCACAATTCTAAGGACCAAGGACCCAAATTTTATTATTATTATTATTTAATATTAAGAAAATGAAATATTAAATGTTTGGAACATTAAACGTTAAAAAACAAAATGTTTGTTCTCAAAGTCGTGAAACAAACAACGAAATATCCTTTGGATTGAAGAACACCGATGCGACTTATCAGCGGATGATGAACAAGGTCTTTCGGAGAAAAATCGGGGACATGCTCGAAATGTACATAAACGACATGATCGTAAAATCACGAGAAGAGGTCAACCACACCATCCACCTCAAAAAGGTCTTCGCCACAACGAGGAGGTGTAGGATGAGGTTCAACCCCGAGAAGTGCACCTTCGGCGTATGGGCAGACAAGTTCCTCGGATTCTACCTGACAAGACGAGGAATAGAAGAGAATCTAGACAAGTGCAAGGCTTTCTCCGAGTTCGCCACACCGAGCACAAAGAAGTCCATCCAACCACTAAACGGGATGCTCGCATCTTTGTCACGATTCGTTGTCAAGTCTGCTCAGCACGTCCTCCCCTTCTTTAAGCTTCTACGCATGGAGGCCGCATTTAAATGGACCGAGGAGTGCAAAGAGGCACTCCTCGACCTCAAGCAAGTCCTCTCAGAGCCACCGGTGTTGTCAAGGTCCGAAGCTGGAGAAACCCTATACCTGTATCTGGCTGTTGCCACGGAGGCCGTCAGCACAACACTGATCCGCGAAACTCCCGAAGGGCAAAAGCCGATATACTTCACGAGTAAAGCCCTCCAAGATCCCAATCTTAGATATCAGCAAATCGAGAAGGTCGCTCTGGCCCTCATCAACGCGGCCAGGAGGTTACGACATTACTTCCTGGCCCATACGATCATAGTCAGAATCGACTAGCCCGTCAAATAGCTACTCGGGCGGCCGGATATGTCGGGAAGAATGCTCAAATGGTCGCTCGAACTCTCTGAATTCGACGTCCAGTATGAGAGCAGAAAATCGCTCAAGGCTCAACTCTTGTCCGACTTCGTTGTGGAGATGGATTCCACAGAGTCCCGGACTCCCGTGGCGCACAAATGGACCATCTTCGTCGACCGCGTCTCTAGTTTGACAGGAAGTGGAGCGGGCATCATATTGGAAAACGAAGAAGACATCCTGATAGAAGTCTTCCTCTCTTTGGCGTTTCCAACGTCGAACAACCAGGCCGAATACGAGGCATTCCTCGCAGGACTCCGTCTAGATGAAGACCTTGGCGCAAAGGAGGTAAAGATATTTATCGACTCCTAGCTCGTGGCATCCCATGTACGGGGAGAATATCAATCCAAGAATGACAGCCTCGCCAAGTACCTCTCCTTGGTAAGAGAAAGAATGAAAAGCTTCGATTCCGCAGAGGTACGACACGTTCCACACAAAGACAACACCCGGGCAGACATCTTGTCGAAACTGGCTAGCACGAAGAAGAAGAGTGGAAACAAATCCGTAATCCAGGAGGTCCTCTCTCGCCCCAACATCGAGAGGGGCACAATAACTGCCGAGGTTAATGCTATCGACGATAGTGACTACTGTGTACACCTACCTTAGCACGGGACGACTGCCCGACGATGCCAAAGAGGCGAGCGTGGTTAGACGTCGAGCCTGCTCGTACGTCTTGATCAAGGACAAGCTGTACAGATAGGGATTCTCCATCCCCCTCCTCAAGTGCGTCGACGAATCCAAGTTACGGGGCATACTCCAAGAGATCCACGAAGGGATCAACGCCGAACACCTCGGCGGAAGATCACTTGCCCGCAAGACCCTACGAGCGGGATATTATTGGCCCACCATGCAACAAGACGCCAAAGAGCACGTCAAGAAGTGTGATAAATGCCAACGACACAGAGACATGCATCTGACCCTGCCAAACGAGCTCAAAACACTCTCGTTGCCATGACCATTTGCATGGTGGGGGATGGACATCCTCGGGCCCTTCACCATCGGATCCTACCAAAATAAATATTTGATAGTCGACGTCGACTACTTCACTAAATGGATAGAGGCTGAATTGTTAGCCAAAATTACGGTCCAAAACATACTTCGTTTCTACAAATGGAACATACTTTCCCGGTTCGGCGTGCCCCAAGTCATCATCACCGACAAGAACTTCCAGGACTTCGTCACCATACTAGGCACAAAACAGCACTTCACGTCGGTCGAACACCTGCAGATGAATGGGCAGGCCAAAGCTGCTAACAGAGTGATTCTGCGCGACCTGAAGTGAAGGCCGGGAGACGCCAATAGGAGCTACACAATGTTCTATGGGCTTACAGAACCACCCTGCACTCGACAACTGGGGAAACCCCATTTCGACTGACCTATGGGACTGAGACGGTGATTCTAGTAGAAATAAGGGAACCTTCCAAGAAAACCGAGTCCCCCGCTCCTCGAGGAGGCAAACGACGAGGCACTAAGGGAAGAACTCAACCTAGTCGAGAGAATCAGGTTGGGGGCCTCCTTACGAGAAGCCTCGCTGAAACAAAGGATAACCTTGCGGCACAACAACAAAGTTATCAAGCGCGAATTCCAGGTGGGCAGCCTGGTCCTACGAAGGAACTAGAAGGATTCACACAAGGATAAGCTCGTCGCAAACCCCTACCGTGTCCGAGACAAAACGGGCAACGGGGCTTATTACCTCGATAACCTACACGGGGAAGAACTTGCTCGACCATGGAACGCAGAAAAACTCAAGCAATACTACAGTTAAACACTGCCCGTGACCTACTAGCGTTGCGACCACAGGGGCGCGCCAGGGTACAAACGCAGATCCTAACTTTAAAAACAAAAAGACAAGAGTCAACCTCTTACGTGTGCGGGCAAGACTCTTGATCCAACGGGGGCCCTTCAACCGAGCCCCACCATTGTCGTACCATTGGGGAAGAACACCCAGCTCGTGATGGAAAGTTCACGCCCGGGAAAAAGACCTCGACCAAGATCTTGGCCCCTTCAACGATCAGATACCAACTCCGATCACCCGACCAGTTCCCTGCACAGTCGATCATTAAATAAGTCGAGCAAGAAAGCTTACAGAAATGCAATTCATACATAGAAAACAAGGAAACATAAAAAATGAAGCACCCACGACATAAAAGTAAAGTTACTACATTTCCAAAATAGCGGGCAAATCCCATTGTTCAAAAATTACAAGAATGACACACATATCAGAAACGGATACATCAAAAGTAGGCACGCAGGCCAAGAAAATAAAATAGGCATGCAGGGCAAGAAAATAATGTTGGTGTAAGCCCTAGAGGCCAATACTTTTTGGTACTTGTATCGGATTATTCGTTTAATAATAAAAGGCATTTCTTTATTATGTTTGTCTTTCAGAATAATAAAGTCCCTAGAATAGTTAGTCTGTTTAATGAAATGTTAAGTGTGACTTAATCATGAGATCCCATTAAACATAAAGACATTATTCTTAAAATATCCGTAGTCAAGCTTTATTGCAAAGTGGGATAACATTAAAAGCATTGAGACTATTATGAAGATAGACTGATGATCACATCTCATGGATCATGGATAAAGAGTTATCAAGTCTTGACATAGGTATAAATATTAGGAGTAATATTTATACCGGATTGACCCGCTATGAGAATACTACATAGTATGTTATGCAAAGTGTCATAAGTTATTCTCATGGTGATAATGGTGTATTACCACCCTTCGACCTGAAACCACTATGGACCCTAGATGTAGAGTCGGGTGCTTTATTGCTGATCAAACATTATCCGTAACTGGATGATCATAAAGATAGTTGATGGGCACTCCACGAAGCATGCTGAGGGACATGAGTGTCCTAGATGGAATTTGCCAATCCTGCATAACAGGAGAAATGTCTAAGGGCCCAATATTGAACTGGACAAGGATGACACAGTGTATGCCTTGTGTTCAATATAGACATAGGGGCAAAAGGGTAATTGTACAAACATATATTATCACTAAAAAGGTTTTGTCAGATCACATGACATTTTCGTGACTTGGGTAGCAGTGATGTGTTGCTAGATACCGCTTACTGTTTATTATGTTAAATATATAATTTAATATAATTACCAACGTTACGAAATCCTACAGGGTCACACACATAAGGACAGTTTGATGAGAGATAGAGAAATCAAAAAGGAACACCGTAAGGTACGGTGCACTTAAGTGAAAAATAGAAATTCGGATAATATAATAATAATTATTGTTATTTTATAATGGTTATAAAATAATAAATATATTTATTATAATAATAGTTATTATAATAATATATAATATTATTATGGATCATGTGAATTGGGTTTTAGCCCGCAGTCCACAAGAGAGTCTATAAAAGGAACCCTTGTGATGAAGCTTTCACTTGATGCAATTTCGTTTTTGATTCTCTTTTCTCACTCAAATAATTCCGTTCGTAAGCAGCTAGCACTGTGACCGGAAGCTGTTCGTGTGGACTGAGTAGAGGCGTTGCACTTCATCAACGCTTGTGATCGCTGCATCAAAGATCTGAATCGCCACGAAGAGGTAACGATTCTATCACTGACCATACTCATTCGTAAGGATCACTAAAGGAAAATTTTTGTTTTCCGCTGCGTTTAGATCGCAATTTTCCTTCAGTGGTATCAGAGCCACTTACGAAACCATGGATCTGATAGCTGTTAAATTTCCGTCTTTTCTGTATTTGATTCGATTAAAACACAGAATGAATTTAACAATAAACGATTAATTAAATTTGGCATCTGTTGTGTACGATTTGGATGATTGATGTTGATTATGCTTCAGAAACCGACATTAGTATGGTGAAGTTGTGCGATACATTGATCATCCATAGGTTACACAATTAGATCGATCACTTTTATATAAGATATAAGAAATTCTGATGCAAAGATGGTATATGGGATATACTGTTTTGATTTCATCCATTCAATCACATAAGGATTGTAATTCTTTTTGAAAGATCATCATTTTCATTCGCTTCGGAATCCGACGTTAGTATGGTGAAGCAATGACATGTTGATCTATCATATTGAGTTATCAATCGAGTTGTGTTTGACGGCATGAAATTGTTGCATTAGGATTAATAGCAGTACAAGTGTTGTATTGCCGCAGACTAAGTCCCGGGCAGCGGAACTTAATTTAGTTTATTTAATTATCGGAATTTTAAACTAATAATAAAAGTGTGTTTATTATTATTTATTTGTGGTGATCAGTTATGGCCTTAGTTTATCCTTTATTATTGTTTTGGGATTTTTGAATACGGCCTGCGTGTCGTGCCTCTCTCTCAATCTCTTTATGTAACTTCTTTTCTCATCTCACTCCCTCGTATGTAAAACGAGTTTTCTTATATGTAATGTAATATTATGTTATGAAAAAAAAAAGGAAGTATTCAATATTAAAGGAGGATAACCTTGGAGATCATGCTTGGAGAAGCTTAGATCGTTATTAGGTTAGCTTAGGTTCTCTCATTGGCTTGAGAGAACAATTGCGTTAGGGGCCATAATTGTATCTTTTTTTTATATGTATGTTGATGCATGTAATTGTATGTTGATGCATGTGAGAGACGTTTTGCATGTTAAGCCGGTGAGATCAACCTAATAACAAATTCCCTCAAAATTAAATATTAAGTTTATGCTTTCCAATTTTTTAGCACTCATCAAGACTAGTATCGAGCATTGTAGGTTTCGCCTACGCGAGGTGCATGTTCTATATTAGTAAGGTGTGATGGGATAATTGTAATATCCAATTGCTAAAACAATGGGTCAAACTTAACTAAACAAATTATAATAAGATTATATATGTTTAGAAGAAAGAATTGGGAATGATTCATGTGATGGATCAGAATAAGGAGTTATTCACCCAATTGAAAATATTCGAGAGTTGTATGAGATACAATTGGAAGGAGTTCCTACCTAAATAACTTAGTTTTGTGTAATCAGCCTAACGCTGACTTAAAACAAAGTGAAACATGGATCTCGACCCACTAGAAAGTCTTCCAACGGGATTTTCCGAATCAAATGATGAGGGTCATTTGTTTTGAATAAAATAGTGTGAGCATATTTGATTAAAGGCCTAATTAAATATGTTGTTTTAATGATACTTATAATTTCATATTTCTCTTGTAGATTACCATGACAACAAACACATCGAACAATATTTTGCGATCCATCCTAGATAAGGAAAAATTGTCTGGGACAAATTTCCTGGATTGGCACCGTAATCTGAGGATTGTCCTCAAGCACGATAAGAAGCTGTATGTCTTGGAGACACCAGTTCCTGAGGAGGAACATCCTAGTTCTGCACCAAAGGCAGAAAGAGATGCTTATAAGAAGCATTTCGATGATGCCAATGAAACCGCTTGCCTCATGCTTGCTACCATGAACTCTGAGTTGCAAAAGCAACACGAGAACATGTCTGCGTTCGATATGATCGGACATCTGAAAACGCTTTATCAAGAGCAAGCAAGAAATGAGAGGTTTCAGGTTTCAAAGTCCCTTTTTAACAACAAGTTAGCTGAGGGAGCCCCTGTAAGTCCCCATGTACTCAAGATGATTAGGTATGTGGAGAACCTTGACAGATTAGGGTTTCCCCTTGGAAAAGAACTTGCGATTGATCTGATCTTGCAATCGTTGCCAGAGAGCTTCAGTCAGTTTGTCCTGAATTTCAATATGAATGACTTGGACAAAAGTCTTCCAGAACTGCTAGGCATGTTGAGAACTGCTGAGCAGAATATGAAGACAAAAGGGAAATCCATTCTGATGGTCAGTAATGGAAAGAAACAGAACAAGAGGCCCATCAAACAGGGTGGTAGAGGGAAAGGCAAGGAAGTTGCCAAACCCAAACCCACTCCTCCTGTTTTGAAGCCTAGTGGAGGAATAGCAAAGGAGGGCACTTGCTTCCATTGCGGTAAGACCGGACATTGGAAGAGAAATTGCCCAAAGTACCTGGAAGATAAGAATAATGGAGTAGAGACTTCAAATTCAGGTATTTTTGTTATTGAAATTAATTTATCTACTTCTGCATCATGGGTATTAGATACTGGATGCGGTTCTCACATTTGTACTAATGTGCAGGGGCTAAAAAGGAGTAGAGATTTGGCAAAAGGTGAAGTTGACCTACGAGTTGGAAATGGAGCAAAGGTTGCTGCTTTAGCTGTAGGAACTTATGTTTTAACTTTACCTAGTGGTTTAATAATTCAGTTAGAGAACTGTTATTATGTACCTGCAATTAGCAGGAATATTATTTCCGTTTCTTGTTTGGACAAGTTTGG
Source organism: Lathyrus sativus (assembly GCA_963859935.3). Taxonomy (NCBI): domain Eukaryota; kingdom Viridiplantae; phylum Streptophyta; class Magnoliopsida; order Fabales; family Fabaceae; genus Lathyrus; species Lathyrus sativus. Next base: position 105,812,118 of record OZ012735.1, on the reverse strand, counting down.
TTTTTCATTCATAATAAGGAACAATTGTTGCTCCATTTATTTGAATGATATATTCTATGCTACTGCAAAAATGAATAATGGACTATATGTCCTTGATCTTGAAATGCCAATTTATAACATTAATACTAAAAGGTTGAAACCTAATGAGTTGAATCCAACTTACCTTTGGCACTGTCGATTAGGCCACATAAATGAGAAACGCATTTCCAAACTCCATAAAGATGGACTCTTGGACTCTTTTGATTATGAATCATATGAGACATGCAGATCTTGTTTAATTGGAAAGATGACAAAGTCCCCATTCACAGGAAAAGGTGAAAGGGCGAATGATCTTTTGGCACTCATACATACTGATGTATGTGGACCACTGAACATACCAGCCAGAGGAGGTTTTCAGTACTTCATCACTTTTACTGATGACTTCAGTAGATACGGATATGTGTATTTAATGAAACACAAATCTGAGTCCTTTGAAAAGTTCAAGGAATTCAAGAATGAAGTACAAAACCAACTAGGTAAGAATATTAAAGTTCTTCGATCAGATCGAGGCGGTGAATATTTAAGCCTAGAATTTGATGACCATCTAAAAGAGTATGGGATTCTATCCCAACTTACTCCTCCTGGAACACCACAATGGAATGGTGTATCTGAGAGAAGAAATCGAACCTTGTTAGACATGGTCCGATCCATGATGAGTCACGTCGATCTTCCAAACTCCTTTTGGGGACATGCATTATTAACAGCAGCTTACACACTTAACCGTGTTCCATCCAAAAAGGTTGATAAGACACCATATGAGATATGGAGTGGTAAGAAACCACATATGTCTTACATGAAGATTTGGGGTTGCGAAGTTTACGTCAAACGACAAATTTCAACCAAGCTTGAGCCCAAATCTAACAAATGCTTATTTGTGGGGTATCCTAAAGAAACAAGAGGATATTACTTCTACAATCCTTCTGAGGGCAAAGTGTTTGTCGCTCGAACTGGAGTCTTTCTGGAAAGGGATTTTATTTCCAAAGGAAACAGTGGGAGGAAAATAGAGCTTGAAGAAATTCAAGAATCACAAAACATTGAAACACCTATGGAGGAACTAGAGCGGGAAACACAAGTAGTTGTGGAAGAGCAACCTGCTCAAGTAGAACAAGACCAGCGTAGGTCAAGCAGGATACGTCACCAACCTGAGAGATATGGATATCTCATAAGTGATCAGGGTGATGTATTACTCATGGATCAAGATGAGCCTGTGACCTACAAAGAGGCCATAACTGGTCCTGAGTCTGAGAAGTGGCTAGAAGCCATGAAATCTGAAATGGATTCCATGTACACAAACCAGGTTTGGACCTTGGTAGAACCTCCTATAGGAGTTAACCCTATAGGATGCAAGTGGGTCTTCAAGAAGAAGACTGACATGGATGGTAAGGTACATACCTATAAAGCAAGACTGGTTGCAAAAGGCTATAAACAAATTCATGGGGTTGACTATGATGAAACCTTTTCACCAGTTGCAATGCTTAAATCTGTTCGGATTTTACTTGCCATCGCTGCATATCATGATTATGAAATATGGCAGATGGATGTCAAAACTGCTTTCCTTAATGGGAATCTTCTTGAGGATGTGTACATGACACAACCTGAAGGATTTGACATACCACAAGATGCCCAAAAGATATGCAAGTTACAGCGATCAATCTATGGATTGAAGCAAGCTTCCAGAAGCTGGAATCTTCGTTTTGATGAAACCGTAAAACAATATGGATTCATCAAAAATGAAGATGAACCTTGTGTCTACAAGAAGGTTAGTGGGAGCATGATCGTGTTTCTGGTATTATATGTAGATGACATATTACTCATTGGAAACGATGTCCCTACCTTGCAACAAGTAAAGACTTGGTTAGGGAATTGTTTTTCTATGAAAGACCTAGGTGAAGCAGCCTATATATTAGGAATTAGGATCTATAGAGATAGATCACAAAAACTGTTTGGCCTAAGTCAGAGTACATACATAGATAAAGTGTTGAGACGCTTTAATATGCATGATTCCAAGAAAGGATTCATACCTATGCAACATGGTCTGTGTTTATCAAAAACACAATCCCCTTCAACTAAGGAAGAAAGGGATCGCATGAATAAGATTCCATATGCATCTGCAATAGGATCTATCATGTATGCCATGTTATGTACTCGACCAGATGTCTCGTATACATTAAGTGCAACGAGTAGGTACCAATCTGATCCCGGTGATGCTCACTGGGTAGCTGTCAAGAATATCCTTAAGTACTTAAGAAGGACTAAGGATTCATTCTTGATATATGGAGGTCAGGAAGAGCTTGATGTAATTGGTTACACTGATGCTAGCTTCCAGACAGATAAGGATGATTTTAGATCACAATCTGGTTATGTGTTCTGTCTCAATGGTGGCGCTGTGAGCTGGAAAAGTTCAAAGCAAGAAACAGTTGCTGATTCTACAACTGAGGCCGAGTATATTGCTGCCTCAAATGCAGCAAAGGAAGCTGTTTGGATCAAGAAGTTCATTAGTGAACTTGGCATAGTCCCTAGCATTGTGGATCCCATTGGTTTATATTGTGATAACAATGGTGCTATCGCACAAGCTAAGGAGCCTAGATCTCACCAACGATCCAAACACATACTTAGGCGTTATCACCTCATTCGAGAGATAATCGATCGGGGAGATGTGAAGATATGCAGAGTACCTACACTTGACAATATCGCTGACCCATTAACAAAGCCTCTTGCGCAACAGAAGCATGATGGTCATACTAGATCTATGGGTATTAAGGGTATGCCTAATTGGCTCTAGTGCTAGTGGGAGATTGTTGGTGTAAGCCCTAGAGGCCAATACTTTTTGGTACTTGTATCGGATTATTCGTTTAATAATAAAAGGCATTTCTTTATTATGTTTGTCTTTCAGAATAATAAAGTCCCTAGAATAGTTAGTCTGTTTAATGAAATGTTAAGTGTGACTTAATCATGAGATCCCATTAAACATAAAGACATTATTCTTAAAATATCCGTAGTCAAGCTTTATTGCAAAGTGGGATAACATTAAAAGCATTGAGACTATTATGAAGATAGACTGATGATCACATCTCATGGATCATGGATAAAGAGTTATCAAGTCTTGACATAGGTATAAATATTAGGAGTAATATTTATACCGGATTGACCCGCTATGAGAATACTACATAGTATGTTATGCAAAGTGTCATAAGTTATTCTCATGGTGATAATGGTGTATTACCACCCTTCGACCTGAAACCACTATGGACCCTAGATGTAGAGTCGGGTGCTTTATTGCTGATCAAACATTATCCGTAACTGGATGATCATAAAGATAGTTGATGGGCACTCCACGAAGCATGCTGAGGGACATGAGTGTCCTAGATGGAATTTGCCAATCCTGCATAACAGGAGAAATGTCTAAGGGCCCAATATTGAACTGGACAAGGATGACACAGTGTATGCCTTGTGTTCAATATAGACATAGGGGCAAAAGGGTAATTGTACAAACATATATTATCACGAAAAAGGTTTTGTCAGATCACATGACATTTTCGTGACTTGGGTAGCAGTGATGTGTTGCTAGATACCGCTTACTGTTTATTATGTTAAATATATAATTTAATATAATTACCAACGTTACGAAATCCTACAGGGTCACACACATAAGGACAGTTTGATGAGAGATAGAGAAATCAAAAAGGAACACCGTAAGGTACGGTGCACTTAAGTGAAAAATAGAAATTCGGATAATATAATAATAATTATTGTTATTTTATAATGGTTATAAAATAATAAATATATTTATTATAATAATAGTTATTATAATAATATATAATATTATTATGGATCATGTGAATTGGGTTTTAGCCCGCAGTCCACAAGAGAGTCTATAAAAGGAACCCTTGTGATGAAGCTTTCACTTGATGCAATTTCGTTTTTGATTCTCTTTTCTCACTCAAATAATTCTGTTCGTAAGCAGCTAGCACTGTGACCGGAAGCTGTTCGTGTGGACTGAGTAGAGGCGTTGCACTTCATCAACGCTTGTGATCGCTGCATCAAAGATCTGAATCGCCACGAAGAGGTAACGATTCTATCACTGACCATGCTCATTCGTAAGGATCACTAAAGGAAAATTTTTGTTTTCCGCTGCGTTTAGATCGCAATTTTCCTTCAAATAATACAGGCACACAGGTCAGAAAGACAAAAACAAAACTAAGAGGCTTCATTATCCTCTTGCTCATCACCCACCTCGACCTTGCTGTCGTCTTCCTCCTCGGCTCTCGGTGCAACCACGCGATTCTCGACGATCTGATGGAAGGGCCCCGTCCCTTCAGTGATAAACGGGATGTCCGGGTTCTGTTATAGCGGTTAAGCAGGAAGCAAAAATATTAAGTACCCAGTTTTGTCATATCCACAGGGATTAGTGCGATGAAAGAATGCCGTTCAACGGTATCCACATTTCTAAGCTTGTTGATCAAAAGATTTGGTTTAAAATGTTCAAGGAACCATGAATAAAAGGTAGAAAATATAAAGATGGAAAATATAAAGTAAAGACTGAAATATAAACGGAGCCTTGTTGGGGTTGGATCTCATCAATTGATAACACATGCATTCTTTTGATCAAGTTAAACACAACACAATCATTCGTCTAATATCCCCGTGTATCACCCACGGCAGATGTCATCTCTAATGCAACGTCAAGAGAACAACCGTGTTGTCTCAGTGGTGATGTCTCACGCAACAAAAACACAACACATAGCATTAAGAACTAATACTCATGCAAATGCTAAGCCTAAATCTATGTCTAGAGTTTAGGACCTAATAGGTAATCATCCTAGATCCAGATCTGAAGAGTACATGTCTATAGCAGTTCAAATCAAAGATAAACAGGTAAACAAAGATGACACCCATATCAGATAAACGATTGTTTCATATAAAACACAATGATCAGAATACGTACACACGCTTAACCTTTTTTACATGTATTCATCTAATCTTCCAAATGTATGTGAACATCATACTTCATCACTATTATCACGCACCTGCATAATATCGTATTGATCCTACTCATGCTATTTAATCAACACAATACAATAGAAGATACAATGAATATCAATTTATAAAACCATGTCAAAAGTTTGTTCTTTGATAGATGAAAATCTTAGATCAAAGATGTGAAAAGGTTTTGTCAAGACCCACAAATAAGCAATCAAAGATAATCAATCAATAGAGAATCCAAACTAGCTCACAAACATATATTAGATGAAGTACATAAGGTATCAAAAGATTACATCCAAACCCCAACAAGAGATCAAAGATCTTACCTCCTCCCTCTTAGGGTTTTGTATTTCTCTCTCTAAAATAAACTTGAAATGAAGAGAGATAAGTTCTTATGTAAAACAAAATCTCTCATCCTAAAAAGCAAAAGAAGTACTTATATAGTACATTCAGGATCTATCATGCTCGCACTACGAACAGATCTTCGCCTAGCGAACAGAAAATTGGGCACCTGAGGTGTCTCTGAACAGTTAAACCGCCTTTGAGACTTTTCCAAATATTTGCTATGCAAACAATCCTTCGCAATGCGAAGGCTCCGCTGCAAACTTCGCATATCAAATTCTCCTCCAAATAGTTACTGCCTCAAGTGTGGGGCTATTCGCTAGGACTTCGCTTCTCCTTCGCTCCAGCGAACCATTCGCTAGCTCCTTCGCACAACGAGTTTCAATATCTTTTCTCTCTGGATGAACAGTACCATGCTCTCCAAGGCCTTCGCTGGCAAGTTCGTTGTGCGAACTTGTTGATGTTTTTTCTAGGGAAGTTCGCTAGGAGCTTCGCACGACGAATTTTATGATGTTTTTCTGCTGTCTTGGTTTCCTTTCCCAATTTCTGTGTCTTACTATTCACTTGTTTTATGCCTAATTCCTGCACAATAACACACAAATCAAAACAACCAAGGCATTTTTCAACAATGAAGCATATCATCAAAAACAAGAGTGATTCTAATCACTTTCACCTGCAAAAAGAATGAAAGACGTCAACATATGATAGATTATATAAGCAAAGTTTGGCATCTAACAACTATCCCCAACTATATTTTTGCTTGTCCTTAAGCAAAGTATGCGTCTCATTTCAAACAAGAGGATTTACTTAAGATTAAGTTTCACCTAAGAATGGATAAAATGACTCAAACACAAAGAATGCAAACAAGCAATGGTTTCAAATGTTGAGAATCAAACAATGCACAAGAACTAAATTCTTAAAGCAAATTTTAAGCCATGCATCAATCAAAAACAATGTTCTTCATGAATGAATCACTCTATCTTTCCTCTTCGAATAAGGATTGAAGAAATTACGCGTTTGCAACCGTGGGGAAAATTTCACTCACCTAACAAATAATGCCAATATCAATTTAATTCATACAACATCTAACAAATGAAAGTGAAAATATGGAAGCAAGAAGATCACTAAGGTCTTTAAGGTTGTAGTTTGGTCGGGTTTACAAATAAGGAATATTTCTAAGACCATTGAAACGAAATTATCGCTGCAAAAGAGACATTCACTGTGCATGTTATTTACACATCCCAACTTCATTCCATTTGTTTCTCAATTGCAAACCTTCCCAACTCTTATTTCACAACTTATTATTTCACTATTTTTCTTTTCCAAGCAAGCATTCTTTTTCTTTTCTTTTTTTTTTCTTTTCTTTTTTCATATTCACACAATTTTTTCAATGCTTGCTTGAATTTTTCAAAAGTTGTAGCAACCTACCATTTTTCTTTTTCATTCTCCCCAACTTGACTTTTACTCAACCTTCAAGTGAATGGTCTTGGCGTTTTATGGCAAAGAGGACAATTAAAATAAAATTCAAGGGTTCAAGAAAATTTTTAGAATCTCACAAAATTCAGAATGAGATTCACATTGTTTAGGCTCAAAGGGGGTTAACGAATTCTCTCTACTCACAGGTAAGTTGCATTTGGACATGGTTGTGCTCAATATAAACAGTGCCTTGATCATTTCTAATGCTTCCACAAATACATAATAATCACAAGATAAAGCATGAATCAAATGAATCAACAAAGTTTATTAGTAATCCAACATTTAGTAAACAATGGAAGCTTTCTCACAAAGTGTGGTTTTTGGTCCTAAGTGAAACATTCATTCAAACAAGTTGCTAAAAGAACAAATTTCATTTGCACAAAGACTTAAGTTCTTAAGAATTCTAAGATTCTAAACAAAGGTAACCATGTACCTTGACAATATTCACTTGTTCCATACCATCATAGCCATCCAAACTCGGTCAAATCTTCGTTGAATGCTTTTTTTACAGATAGCCACCACTCTAGAAGGAGTTCTCAACATTCCTAATCACACTAAAGAAAACATAAAAGGAGACAAATATATACAATATAAAAAAATATACAAAGCTTAGAAATATAGAAACAGTCGCAATGCACTTCAATATCTCAACACCAATCCCCGACAACGACGCCATTTTGTTAGAGCGGTTAAGCAGCAAACAAAAATATTAAGTAGCTAGTTTTTTTGTATCTACAAGGATCAGTGCGATGAAAGAACATCGTTCAACGATATCCACATTTCTAAGCTTGTTGATCAAAAGGTTTGGTTTAAAAGGTTCAAGGAACCATGAATAAAAGGCAGAAAATATAAAGACGGAAAATATAAAGTAAAGATTGAAATATAAACGGACCCTTGTTGGGATTGGATCTCATCAATTGATAACACATGCATTCTTCTGATCAAGTTAAACACAACACAATCATTCGTCTAATATCCTCGCGTATCACCCACGACAGAGGTAATCTCTAACGCAACGTCGAGAGAATAACCGTGTTGTCTCATTGGTGATGTCTCACGCAAGAAAAACACAACACAGAGCATTAAGAACCGATACTCATGAAAATGCTAAGCCTAAATCTATGTCTAGAGTTTAGGACCGAATAGGTAATCATCCTAGATCCAGATCTGAAGAGTACATGTCTATAGCAGTTCAAATCAAAGATAAACAGGTAAACAAAGACGACACTCATATCAGATAAACGATTGTTTCATATAAAACACAACGATCAGAATACGTACATACACTTAACCCTTTTTACATGTATTCATCTAATCTGCCAAATGTATGTGAACATCATTCTTCATCACTATTATCACGCACCCACACAATATCGTATTGATCCTACTCATGCTACCCATGCTACTTAATTAACACAATACAATAGAAGATACAATGAATATCAATTTACAAAACCATGTCAAAAGTTTGTTCATTGATAGATGAAAATCTTAGATCAAAGATGTGAAAAGGTTTTGTCAAGACCCAGAAATAAGCAATCAAATATAATCAATCAATAGAGAATCCAAAGTAGCTCACAAACATATATTAGATGAAATACATAAGGTATCAAAAGATTACATTCAAACCCCAACAAGAGATCAAAGATCTTACCTCCTCCCTCTTAGGGTTTTGTATTTCTCTCTCTAAAATAAACTTGAAATGAAGAGAGATAAGTTCTGATGTAAAAAAATAAACCTATCATCCTAAAAAGCAAGAAAAGTACTTATATAGTACATTCAGGATCTGTCATGTTCGCACTGCGAACAGATCCTTCGCCTAGCGAACAGAAAATTGGGCACCTGAGGTGTCTCTGAACAGTTAAACCTCCTTTGAGACTTTTCCAAATATTCGCTGTGCGAACAATCCTTCGCAATGCGAAGGCTTCGCTGCAAACTTCGCGCAACGAATTCTCCTCCAAATAGCTATTGCCTCTATTCTAGGGCTATTCGCTAGGACTTCGCTTCTCCTTCGCTCCAACGAACCATTCGCTAGCTCCTTCGCACAATGAGTTTCAGTATCTTTTCTCTCTAGATGAACAGTACCATGCTCTCCAAGGCATTCCCTGGCAAGTTCACTGTGCGAACTTGTTGATGTTTTTTCTAGGGAAGTTCGCTAGGAGCTTCGCACGACGAATTTTATGATGTTTTTCTGATGTCTTAGTTTCCTTGCCCAATTTCTTGTGTCTTACTATTCACTTGTTTCGTGCCTAATTCCTGCACAATAACACACAAATCAAAGCAACCAAGGCATTTTCCAACAATGAAGCATATCATAAAAAACAAGAGTCATTCTAATCACTTTCACCTACAAAAAGAATGAAAGATGCCAACATTTGATAGATCAAATAAGCAAAGTTTGGCATCTAACAGGTTCACAATCTGGAGCTTCTCCACGGCACTGTAGTAGCCCACCTCGAGAGCCCCTACGAAATCCTGCTCGAGTTGCCGGATACTCGACACCAGAGCTGCCCGAGACACCATGAGCTTTTCCTTGGCAGTCTCGTCCTCCGCAAGCTGGAAAGCAAGAACCTCTCCTCAGCACTACCCTCGATGAGGTCGACGGTGTCGGGCTCACTAACCTGCGGCCTCTTAGGTGTCCCCTGCAAGGAGGGGGGCTGGCTGCTTTGAGGGAAAAAAGAGGATCCACCGGGCCCTTGGTTGGGACCAGGCATCTGCTGTACCTGGGCAATCCTCCCCTTACCAGATTTCTTCGCGCCCCTGCTGGCCGCCAACCTTTTCACACACTCTTGCATGCTCGACATCTCTCCAGCAAAAGAAAAATAAACAAAGTCAGTAAAACAAGCCAACAACGAATGCACTAACAAAGTCCGAGCGAAAAGCAGACCCACTACCTAAGAGACGCAGGGCCTCCTCATCGGACGCACACTCGAGGAGGACCCCTCGTGCTGATAAATCTCAACTCCTTAAGAATCTCCCCGTGCGAGTCGAGGATAAAACTCCCGTCCGGCGTCATGCACTTTTCAGGGGTAAAACTAGCCACAAAAGCGACCAACTTCTGGTAGGCCACCCGGTCGTCGGCGTCCAACGAGCCTTCCCGCACTATGTAGATGTCAGTACCCTTGTCGAAATGTTCCTCCATCCAAATCAGCAGAATCTTTGGCACTAAGACCTCCTCGAACTGACCGTCTTTTTCCCGAACCTCGAGGGTGAAAAGCGAGTCCACGACCGTGTGAGTGATGGGCTTGACAATGTAATACTGGTACTTGAAAGTTCGGATGGAATCCATGTATGCCCGAAAAAGCCTCCTCAGTTGCTTCAAGGACACCCAGTTGTGTCGACCATCGAGCATTTGTCTTTAAAGGTGGAAGATCTGGAAGAAAAGGGTGAGATTGGCCCCGATGTTGAGATGTCGATAGACGAGCTCATACGCCCGCACGAACATATTTACATTAAGATGTAGTTGTGAGGGCGACAGTCGAAGCCAGTAAAAACTCCCAGTTGGAAGTCGATGAAGGGCAGACGCAATCCCACTTTGCGGAAGGTAAACTCATACATGGGGAACCTCATCTCCTTATACGCAGAGCATATTCAGTGGTTTGCTCGTAGTTTGTACACCTTACAGTTCACGGGGGAACCCTCACAGTGGTCCTCGACATTAGCATAGGCGTCAGACTCATCCACGACAAAGCGAGAAGAGACATTCTGGGGCTCCTCCCCTGCCCAATCTACAACAGACCTTCTTCGCTCTTCAGCGGTCTGTGCCATCAGGGAGTCTGGATCTTCGTCAGTTTCAATAATCCCCTATACCCAAGCAACCATTTACACCTGAAAAGCAGAGGAAATTGGTGAATTCGACATTCCAGATTAAATCCACCCTTCCACCGTAGATCAAATGAAAAGGCGAAGAGGGAAGACCCATATGGACGGGGCCTCTACCGCCTCGACAGACGAGAGTGGACCCCTGAGACTTCCTGCGCTTGTCCCCGGGAAGTTCGTGCAAAACTATCTTACATCCCCAGGGACTTCACTACTTGTCCCCGAAAAGTTCGTGCAAACTATCCTTCGTCCTTGGGGACTTTATCGTTTGTCCCTGGGAGATTCATCCAAAGCTATCCTACGTCCCCGGGGGCTTCATCGCTTGTCCCTGAGAGCTTCATCCTAATCCTACACTAATTCAAAGAAGTTTCGGCGTAGTCTCCGGAAACTTCACGGTCTCCCCGGGGCATTCATCAAGTCCACCGGAGAAATCGCCGGAAAACAGGAAAAACGAGGGTAGGGCAGCATAGACTTACTTGATACGACGATTCTGGGAGGACGATACGACGACATGCGGCGGACGTCTTGGTGCTGAAAGTTTAGAAGCTTAAATGAGAAGAAGAGGAAGCGTCTTGAATGGTAGAAGCAAAAAGTGAGAAATGAAGCAGACTCAGTCCTATTTATAAGCCTAGCACAGGAATCGAGGTGCCCCTAGGCACTCAATCGCCCCTACAAAAAGTAACACATGGCAGCACCAGAGGCTTTGCATCCATTCGTCTCCCTTTCAGACTCGGAGAGTGGGCACATCCTTCGCGTTGTCCACCTCCTAGACAATGTTGTCCCGTCGAGCATCCTTTGCTCTCGACCTGGTGCACGACTCTTAATTCTATGCGTCGGGAAAATACCTTCCCCCGAGGAGGTCCGTGACATTTTCGACTTTCCTTTAAGTCATTACTCCTCCATCTAGGAGCAACGACTTAGAGGGCTCCTGTTTTGGACTGGGCCGAGACCTTCCCCTCAAACGGGCAGGCCTAACCCAATACTATGCTGATGAGGCCCAACAAGACCCAATCTTCTCTGTCGATCACAAGCCTCAACAAGGCACACTAGTCAAGCAGAGCATTCTCTGACATGGGGAGAGCTCACACGCTTTCCCCACGTGTCCCCCACGCGGGGACACGTCATCAGACAACTACCCACTTTCAAAAGAGATAGTCATCCCACCTTTGAAGATGACGGGGCAGTTGCTCTAGGATGAAGACCACGTGTTGGTCTTCACTATTCCATGTAAGCCCTGACAGTTGCTTGTGTTGGACTTGGCAATCCGTCCCAATGCAATGTAACCGTTGGCCCTGCGCTGGGGGCACATTATAAATACCCTCTTTCACTAAAGGGTTAGGTATTCTATTCACTACACATTTTCTCTATACTTCTCTCTCTCTCTCTCTCTCTCTCTCTCTCTCTCTCTCTCTCTCTCTCTCTCTCTCTCTCTTTCTCTCTCTCTATCTCTCTCTCTCTCTCTAGTTCCGTTACTCACTTAAGCATCAGAGCATCTTGCAGGTACACCCCTTTTTCTCCTCCACAACACCGGCGAAGGCGGCAACTCACGATGCGTGGCAGGCAACTGATTCCTTTCTGATCAGGTACGATCACTTGCCAATAGCTCTTTTAATGGTATTATGTTGGTGAGTAACAACCACATAAGATGTAATATTCCCATGTTATACATCATTGTGTACACTGAATTAGCAAGTTCCGAAAATGCATTTTCAGAAATTTTTCAGAGATGCATTTCTGGAATAAATTTATTCATAAAATTGGGGTCTGACTTAAAAACAAATAAAATGTATATATTAGGGTACGTCCAGAGATACATCTCCGAAAATTGGGGGAATTTTTGGAATTTCGTGAGGTGCTCAAGAAACACTTAGGGTGCATTAAGAAGTTGCCTTACATTTATCCTCGGAGTAGTCGTTCCTAATAAATTAGTATATACAACATGGTGTTCCTCTTTCCTACATTAGCCCATGTTAGGACCAAATCCCCTGGAGTTAACTCCAGAGGAATGGTTTTTATTTTTATTTATTTTTTACTTTTATGTCATTCTTTGATATATTATGGCCTCATTTAATCCGGCCTAATCTCTAGCATTTTTAAAGGAGGTTTAACGTTTCTATGTATCCTTCTTCTTCTCTTTATTTTGTAAAGAGTATAAGGTTCTCCAACTGAACTCCCTTATCTAATAACTTTGGCCTCAGTGTCGTAGTTCAATCAAAAAGATGTTTCTTTTATGGATGAGTAATGTTTTGTTCTATATATTCACAAAACTCGGGGAAGTTGTTACTCACAGTTTCATGTGGCATTGTCAAATATTTTTCTAAGATCTCTCAATAAGACTTTATTCACACACTCTAATTGGTCGTTGGTCTCAGGGTATTCCACAGAGGTGAAGTGTTAGACATCTAGCACATCTTCAAAAAAAATCACGAAATCTTTTATAAGTGAATTCTGCTTTGTTGTTAGTTATAAGAACTTAGAAAATTCCAAATTGGTAAGTATATTTCTTTAGAATAAATAAAGGATGTCATGACCCATTGTCTTTCCAAAGGTTCGGTCTCTATTCATTTTGTATAATGATTGTCATCAACAACTAAATAATTCAACATATTGGGGGCCGTCGGGGAAGAGCCTAAGATATACAACTTTCATTGGGAGAATGGCCAAAGGGAGGACGAAACACTCATTTCCTTCGGTGGGGAGATATGTACATCCCAATGTCTTTTACATTTTTGAAACTTCTAAATCGGTTTTTGGATACTTGATTCATTTTAGACCAATAAAACTGGACTCTTAATATTTTTTAGTAAAAACACACCCAGATGTTGACCTGCAATCCCATTGTTGACTTCCTCCCAAACATAATTTTCATCCTCTTTTGTTAGGAATTTGAGTAATGGACTGGTGAAACCTCGTATGTAACAACAACCTTCCACCAAAGAAAAGGAGTGTGCCTTCCAGATCTTAAACTCTTTCCTATCCTTAGTTAGTTCTCTCGTTGCAATGTATCTAGCAATATGGGCAATCCAATTATCATCCCGTACTTCCTCACCCGACTCCTCCATGGGATTCATACAATGAGTGACATTTAGGGTTACTAGTGTTCCAAAATTCATAGTTTTATTGCAATCTCTTGCCTGAAAAATAACTAATTTGTATAGGAACTATGCCTTTAAAATTTTCTCCCTTTGAATATGCATAATTTTTACTTTATCGAACTTAGCCACCATGACTTTCATACTTGCTAAATATTATTGCATGATTGTATCTTGGGACTGGTATTATCTTCTAACTTGTGACGTGACCAACTGTGAATCAAGTTTGATTATCACCTCTTTGGCCCCCATATCGAGGGCCATGCATAGTCCAAATAGATAAACCTCAGATTCTGCTTGATTTTTTAGATATCATGAATTAAAACCTCATTGCGACTTCTAGGGTGAAAGGAATATCAATCCCCAGGTGGAGCCTAACCCTGCTTCCCTTGATGTTGGAGGAGCCGTCTACAAATACCATTCATCACAAATGTGTCTCTAGTTCTTCAGATGTGGTTTCTACAACGAAGTCAGCTAAGGTTAGGGCTTTAAGGGTCTTGTGTGGTTAGTAAGCAATAACAAACTTAGAGAGTTTGACATATGATTTTTTTCATTTTTCTTGCTAGATATGGTTTGAAAAGAAATCATGTTATTGGGTGCTTCATTATTACTATAATGGGGTGTGCTACAAAATATTGTCTCCACTTCCTGGTTGTGGTCACAAGGGCTAAGTCGATCTTTTCTATCTTATGATATCGTACATTCAGTATTTGAAAAAAATTTATAATGAAGTACACCAACTTTGTAGAAATCTCATCTTTTTGTACTAAGACGACTCTGATGACCTCCGCCGATACAGATAAGTATGCGGAAAGGTTTTTGTCTCTCCTTTGGCCGAATTACGACACGAGTTTGAGATAATACCTCTTTGAGTTTGGAGAAATCACTCGCATTTTATAGTCTACTTAAAGGCAACCTTATTTCTAAGTAGTTTAAAGAAAGGGTGAGCATGATGAGCAGACTTGGAGATGAACCTTGACAACAAAATTAACAGCTCATTTAGTTATTTAAATCTTAATCTTTAAGGTTGACATATTGATAATAAATTGGCACTTATCTGGATTGACATTTATTCATCTCTTTGTGTTGTAATACCCTGCAAACTTCTAAGTCTTAACGCATATTATGCAATTGTCTAGGTTCAAGCGCATGTTATACCTCCAACCTTCTTGAAGACTGTTAGTTCCATGGTTTTAGGATTGACAACAATTTTACTAAAACATGGTTCACAAAAAAATATTGGGATAAATGTCCTAACTTGTTTGTCTGTCAACATTGAAGACAGATATTTTGACAGACGATGTGATATGCTGTACCAGAATATCAGTACAGGTTGTAGTCTTATTCTTGACAGATTTGATTTGATTCTGTGAGATTTATTTTGGATATATCTCACTTATTTTTACAGGTCAATAAAATTTAATATGGAACATTTGATTTGATCTCCAACTGTTAATAAGTTTCTAAAATTGGATGTTGAGACAATTTAGGAAACTTTATGATTTATCCCAAGATTTAAGGAGATTTTTCTTCATAATTGATGCAACTCTCAGCGTGTGGATCAAGAAATATTTGGGGGAATATTTTGAATCCCATGGATTGCTAGGGAGTATATAAAGAGAAACCTATACCTAATGTTTTGACGACTTTTCACTTTTGTAAAAATAAGGGGAAGTTTTAGAGTCTTAGGTTTTGAGAGTCTCTTTAGTGTGACTTTGTAAGTAACCCATGTATCTTTTGATACATTGAGGTAGACTGATTGTATCTTGTTTATTATTCACTCTTAAGCTTCTAAGCACGAGTGTATTATTCTTAGTTTTAAGCTTTCAAGAAAAAATAAGTATTGTTTATTGGAAGTGTAATCTTCTGTTTTGGGTTATTGAGGTATTGTCATTGGTTTGTGACTGTTAGGAAGTGAGAGGGGGATCTCATATCTAAAGGGTTTCTAGGTAGAAGTTGGACAATTTAGTGATTAGGAGAGAAGTCGTAAACAAGAGAGTTTAACTTTGAACTAATGCTATCATAGTGAATTTCCTTCCTGGCTTGGATGCCCTCAGATGTATGTGATGTTGCACCGAACTGGGTTAACAATTGATTGTGTTATTTATCTTTCTGCAATTTACTTTTAGTCTGAGTTATTTGTTCTATCAGGCAGAAGATTTTGTAACATATGTCTTGACATTATGTTCTGATGTGAGGACATCAATATTAACATGTGTTAGAGTGCCAGAATTTCAAAGAAGACTTCCAAATAAGTCGTATGATCCATTTTCTCACTAGAAATCACAATCATAACATCCATGTATACTTCAAACATGTTGCCTATTTGGTTTTTAAAGACTTTGTTCTTCATTTTATAGTATGTTGCTCGTGTATTCTTGAGATCAAAGGGCATCAACTTGTAGCAAAAGATCCATTCTACTTCATGAATGTTGTTTTTCTATAGCCATTTGGGTATATTTATATCTTCTTATAGTCTCAGTACGTATCCATGAAGAATAAGAGTTTTAACCTAGATTTTTCCACCAATTTATTTATGTTTGGTAGGGTAATTGTCCTCAGGGCACACTCGATTTAGATCAGAATGCACATGTGCCATTTTTTTTGAATTTTTCACCAACACGATGTTAGATAGTCATGTAGTGTATTTGTCTTTGGTTGTAAACTCCACTTTTAATAAATATTTGATGATCCTTTTGGTTGCTTCTGCCTTTTCTGGTGATTGCCTTTGGCAACATTAGGCCACATACGAGATATTTTGCTGTAAATCCAATGAGTGCTAGGCAACCTCAAGGCTTCTGCCTAACATTTCTTTGGAAGACAAAGTGGACAAATCATTATTTGTCTATAAGCATTGAAAAGTTGGTATTGTACAAACTTTCCATTAAGTTAGATTTGTTCAAACTTTCTCCCGGTCTTCAAATACGGTGATTCATTGTCATCTTCTTCCTCTTATAGGGGTTGCTTCTCAAACCAAACATTCAAATCTAATGTTCCTTTGGAGACAAGTTTTAATCCATTGATCTTCTTGAAAGATTGATACTTTGACAACAGGGTAAAAAAACAAGTGTGATAGACCTTCAATTTTACTTTAACTACATATGGATCACTGAAGACACCACACATAACATCGCTAACATCAATCTCCCCACGATGTAGCTGTAAACAGATTTGCACCCAATGAAAAGGAACTTGAGCTTGATAATAGTTTTATGTCTGATTCCCTTAAATGCTATAGGTAGCTTCACATATCCCCAAGGTTTTGTATCTGAACTATTAAAGCTCTAGAGGTTTCCGTCGTATTAAGGTTGCAAGAATTTCTCCAGTCCCAATCAACTATACCTTTGCATCCACACAAGTTTGCATGAATTTTCTCGATCTAATAGCATGCACCTAATGACAAAAACAAGTCTTCACCACTCTTATTAGTAGTGTGACATGTTGTTTTGGTATGTTGTTGATGAGTTCATCATCGTAAAAAGACAGAGAATGTCTTCCTTTCCTAAGAAATATTCCCAGATTTGTATTCATGACAACATTTATGGTTGATCTTCCTAATATGTGTGCAAAGTTGTCTTGGGATGAAGACTACGTTGTGGATATCATCCCACCGATTGATTTTTTATTACATCGAAGAGTGGAATTTTTGAAAGGAAAAGTGTCATTCTCCTTTTGTTCCACTTTGACCCTTTAGTGCAATCATCTTGCCTGTGAATATGCCTCATTCAACTCTGAGTGCTTATGGGGAGGCTCTTTAGAGAACCCCTTTTTCTTGTTCTAGTATGTAAATCGTATGTTAGATTTTTGTCAGAATTCACCATCAAAGTGAAAAAGAGTGGAAATGTTGAAGACAAGTCCTCGTAGAGGGCGACAATTAATTTGGGATGGATTTTTCCTACTCATTGATGAAATGTTAACTAGAATTTGATGGTAAATTTCTGCTATTGGATCTCAATACTCCATGCTTTGGTCCATTGACAGGAAGTGAGGTTGGGTACCTTCAAACATTCAAACGCCCAAATTAATTATAGCAGAAAGTGAGAGATATTTAAAATTAGAATAATGTGTATTTGAATAGAGTTTTCTTAACCCTTTATAGTAGATTTATACTAGAACCTTCTGTTGAAAACCCTTGTATCAAGAGATAGATATTCTCAAATTTCTATTCGTCTTAATTCGACAGTCACCTCCACTTTATAAAGCATTTTGGATCTTTTATTTTGTGTGTGGTCTTGTTGGACTTTTAACTAGGGAGCATTGAACATAGTGAGACTTTTTTTTCTAGAGCAACCTTTGTGAGAGACACACCACATACTCACCCAAAACCTTAAGGTGATAGGTGTGTGGATTCTCTCACTTATAAATGTTCAAGTCACCACATTTCTATACTCACACTTGTTAATACTTAACACTCTCCCTCAAGTGTGAGTCTATCCACAATGCTCTCCCTTAAGTGGAAACTTTAACTGTGCAACTGCATCCTTGTACCGCCGTTGGCACTCTTCAACGAGACACTCAACCCACAACCTGTGGGGATACTTTCGATACAAGTAAGTTAGGGAGCATTGAACATAGTGAGATTTTTTTTTCTAGAGCAACCTTTGTGAGAGACACACCACATACTCACCCAAAATCTTAAGGTGATAGGTGTGTGGATTCTCTCACTTATAAATGTTCAAGTCATCACATTTCTATACTCACACTTGTTAATACTTAACCGGTCTTTCTTGTTGGACCTTCGTAGAATTGGCGCCGCATAACTGGAACAAATATGTTCTTAAAAAAAGAACAATTTCTGCATGTGGTGTCGAGCTATAATTTGCCATATGTTGATATACGGTTGAATATTATGCACCAATCCGTGTTTCCTATAACTACATTATTTCTAATTCTCACCTGCAATCACTTGAGCAGCAATAAAGTTTCCCATAACCGATATGTTGTCAGGTTTACTCGGTTTTCTGCCATTGACAGAAAAATATAGAATTTCTTTATTTGAAAAAGGCCCATCTCATTAAAGAAAACCAATAACATGCTATAGCTTGCTTAAGATGTGCCACATGTCAGAATCAGATGTAAATACAACAAACCATAATGTGCTACATTGGTGGTCCCCTTTACAACCCCTTAACACAGCTCATGTGCCCCCTTTAACTAAGGGAAAATTAATCCCCATCACAGCGAGGCCACTGTTAATGCTCCCAATCATATCCAAACTCAACACAATGTTTCATTATCATCAAACACATTTAAGTCTAACTAATTTATCTACCAAAATCTTAGCTGTTCTTCCATAAGCATTGTGCAGGTGCTGCCAGATGTCAACTTACCCATTGCAAGTACTACCAAATATGTAAGGAAAATTGCCTAAGACTACATTTGATTTTAGAAGGCTTCTTTTATTAGAAAATTAGTAGTATACCCATGCGTTCGCACGAGAAAATTTATTTCATATTATATAAAATATATTTAAATATTTTTATTAATTTAAAATAATTTATTTAATTATAAATAAATAATTCGTATATACTCAATTAAATTAAATAACAATAAAAAAAACTTATGAGATTGAAAAAGAAAAAAATTAGTTTTTGAAAATAAAGATTTTGTCTTTTAAATAAAAATAATTATTGATTAAAATAAAATAAATATCATGTCAATAGTGACCCGTAAGATAAAAAATTAACTATCAAATATAATCTAATTTAATGAAATAAATTATTAATTTTATTTTTTAAAAATTAATTAATAATTTTAATGATAATAAATAAATAAAAATGATTAAATATATCGTTAAAAAATATTTAAAAGAAAATAATCAAACATACTAATCTTCTCAAATAAATTAATAAGTATATTTTCATTTGTTGATAGTAAAAATTTATCTCATAAAATTACACAATATATATTTTTAATGTGATATATATAACACCAAATTCTATAATATCAAAATAAAATAAATTGTGCAAGTTATTTTTTAATTGTTAGATCAAAATTGAATTTGAACTCTAAAAATTATGTAAAGTTGAATTAGAATCTCAACTACAACTTTTATGCAATTTTGTCTATCACAAAGGAGTTAAAAAAAATTTATAGATTAATCTTGTGTCACTTCTTTATTTCAATATTTTGAAATTTTACTACCGTAAAACTATTATTTTAATTTTAATTTTAAATTTTATTAAATTGTATTTTAATATTTTCCTCTTAATAATTATATTTTACTAAATTTTATCTATTACTTATAATCAAAATTATTTTTAACTACTTTATACACTTCATTCTACATTAAAAATCATTGCATAGTTAGATTTTCATAAGAAATTGAAGCATTATAAGCATTTGACTTCTTATACTTAAAATTTACAAAAATAGATAATAAAAAAATACACAGAATGCTTACTTGATCAAACATGTTTAAAAAGATAATATTATTGTTAATAAAAATACAATTCAACTAAATATAAGCAATACAATAATAAATAAATAAATAAATTATTGACATCAATATAAAAAAATTAGAAGTTCATTTTGTAGAATATTTCAAGTGAAATATCAAACTCATAAAAAAAGATTGACTCATCAACATAGTCAATTCCTGCAATTATTCTCCCGTTCTCTTCCTCCATTCAATCGACCAAGTATCAGGTTGTCTCTCTTAGACACTCAATCTTCTAAAATAGGAAATGTGTGAAAAGACATTATTGGAGGATCACTTTCTTTGAAGTTAGAGAAACAAATTAAAAAGAAACTCATCAATATCTAAATTCACATAATCTAAATTCCAATTACATTATTATGTGATTCATTATTAAAAAGAAGTTACTTCTTCAGTATAATATATTTCATTCCAATGCTTCTGCTTATAAATTCCATTTTCTATTCAATCAAAGGCTCTGTAATAATATTGTAATTTGCAGAACAATTATATCATATCAATTAAAATTAAAATATAATTTGTAGAACAACTCTGTAACAAAGTACCAATTGAAAGCAAACCAACAAAGTTACTGGAAAAAATACACACTACAACTTAAAAACTAACTCCTTCAAAACATTTTTATTGATATACCTTAATGATTTGTATAAATTTTGTCAATTAATTGATATTAATTATCAAAATTAATAATGTGTCGATGAGAATAACTACCTTTTATGATTGTATAAAAAGATTGTAAAAAAAAGTTATATAAAAAGGAAAATATACGTGTAAATTAGATCAAATATATTCTTATAGAATTGTGTACTACAAACATTTTTAGAATTTTTTCACTGGCAATATTTTCTCTCATGTATAAGTATAACTTCAAATCATTGCAACAAATTAGACCACAAATCACAAATGCTCAAGAAACATCATACTTCAATTCAACTCCCTCAAAATATTATACCTTATGAATGCAACATGAAAAAATGCAGCAAAGAAAGTGCCTTATTATCATTTACTTACAAACCCAAGGTCCGTTGACCAAGTTAGCATCATGCTTTAGCCACAACCATCTAAATCAAATTTAACATGTTGGCTATAATGTCTCATGTGCAAGTCTAAAGTGTTAGTCTCCTAGCATAGCCAATGTGTATGAAGAACCTAAAATTCATTGAAAGTACAATTGATTTCATACAAATTTCAAACTCATGTTACAGATAAAATCCTTGTTACTTGTAGTAAATCGCAAATACCTGATATGCTTTAAGTGACTGATTTACTACCTCTTTCTTTTAATCACTGGATTTAAATTCAGCTATATAGCAATGACAATCTCTTTTCCTACATCCAAACATCACTTTTAAAATTAAAAAAATAACACATAATCAATATAAGTTAATTAAACAACCTCAAAAACAAACATACATCTTATAATAAAACACCGTGGAGTCAACAATGTTTGTGGAAGGAATACTAAGTTCATCCAAAATAATTATAATGTCATTGCAAATGTTGGAAAGCTCCACCTCCACACGATTATGCAAAAACTGATTGAGAGTAAAATCATGTTTGTTTCGTCATTTCGTAACATTTGCAGGATGTTAACAATGTATCAGTTAGATCTTGAGACTGTGAATCACCCTGTCACAATTTCAAATCAAACTTCATTCATCTTCTCAAACCATAACTGTTAAAAAATCACAAATAACAACCAAAAACATAATAGAATTTATACAAGACAAAATTAATAGCAATTTATACAATCCAAACTAACCAACAAATATACATCATACTCTGAATAAATTTGAAACCAAACTTATACAAAACTGAATTTAACGGAAAATAAACATCATATTCAGAACTCAACGTGCAAAAACTTAACCTAAACTCAAATTAAATGAAACTTACCAGGATTTAAACAAAGTTTATCAGAAGAGATGACGTCTAGACCCACGCTCACAACTACCGAATTCAGAACAACTGATGTAAGTTTATAGCAAGTTTCTCTTAAATATGCACACATTCATTGTATATGTAGTTATTCTAATGTCATACAACATATGCAAGTGGAGGAAAATGAATGTGTACCTCTTAAAGGTTAGTCTAATAACGGTTTTTCCAAATCACTCTCATCATCTTACAAACACTATATACCTGCAAAAGTAAATTGGTGGTAATAGTTTTATAGATAAAATTGATAAAATAAAATAAGGAAACTGTTAAGTGAATTTTTCCACATAAGCTCTTACTATCTCCAAAAAGGAAAAAAAAGAACATTACAAACATGCTCAAGTCCGATTACAGCATCTTTGATTTTCGTTGACATGAAAAAAAATGAAACAACCATGAAAAATAAAGAGCAGTAAATCAACAGAAAGTTATTGAGAAACATAAAATTAGTAAAGCAAAAGAGACACCGTTCATATTTGAATGGCTGAAGATGGAGATCAGAAAGAGTTTTTCGATAATGTTTCTCCGATCTAAAAGATGTTTGGCTTTCTAAATAGAGCATGACGAGATGAGCAAAAAAATAACTTTGATTTCTCCATTAAAGGTGGTGATGGTCGTAGATAGGGTAGAGAAAGAAGGCGGAGGCGGTCTAGGGTTTTGAGAGAAAGAGAGAACAAGTAAGAGAGAAAGGCAAGAGAGAGAAATGTATGTAGAAAAACTGAATTAAAATCATCTAAAAAGTAGGAAGACAGCCAAGGGATGAGTGAGATTTGGCATGCAAAGAGGGACTTGATTGAGATTTATTTGTGACATTTGTTAATTACTTATTTATCCAATTAGTAGTGTAAATAAAATTTAGTGCAAGGGCAATTTTGTAAGATCATCCAATAATATTTTGAAGAGTTGATAGTAGATAGTAGATATTAAATTAATATATTTGATCTAAAGAGGCACATTAATTATCTCATTATATTGTAAAATATTCAATTTATCTATCCAATGAGAAATTAAAGAGAAAGCAAAAAGTGGAAAGCAGGGGTGATAAAAATTTATTTGTTCTTCGGAGAATCAATTATTACATAGAAAACAATCTTTTTAGATTGACAAACTAATAAAAAAAAGGACTAACAAAACCGCCACAAATGCATTTTTTGAAACACCAAAAAAAAAAAATGGCATTCCATCTACTCAATTTAACTACAATTTTTGGTTCATAAAAAATCTATCAAACTCAAACCAATCTCATGATCACCAAATTCAAGAACAATGTCTGATTCATACTCTTCCATTTTTCCAAAAGACTGGCATCCAAATCATCTCCATTGCTTCTTACCATGATCCGTTCATCGTTATCAAATTCTCAAACGGTCTCATTCGAACACATTCCTAGAATTCTATCATGTGGACGGGAAGAATGACTCGAAGAATCTGAGGAGGAACAACAGTCGGATGTGGAACCCACCTCCTGAGTTGTTTCAAAGACTCCCGATCTCAAAAATCTACTTCCAACACAGTCGTAGGAGTTTCTAAATTAGACACAGATTGCTTAAACTTTCCAACAAATTCAAGTCTACAAGATAACAATTCTTTGACTCATAAGTTGTGTTTGAAGTAACAATTCTATTCATTATAAATAATAGAGAATAAATCCATAGTAGAGCAATTCATAGAAATTTCTAACATTATTGATGATCCGGAGAATATTGAGGTGAATATTGAATTGCGGACAAGACTCCACTCATGTTGAGCTCATTAGCCAGATCCTTTAAGCACTTTAAGAATGTCCTTCTTTATGATAAAAAAATGTAATATTATTATGGAAGAAGTTCAAATGACTGTGAGATCTAAAGAATTTTCAATGGTAAAAGATTTGAAAACTGACGATAATGGTAAAAGATTGAGTGTCTTAAGAGGAGAAAGTAAATGTAAAGAGATGTTCAAATCAAAGAGGTTTGATAAGTCAAGGATAAAATTCTTTATTTATCATAAAAATAGTCACTTCAAGAGGAATTGTCCTAAGAGGGAGACTCACACCCTAAGTTTTGCACTTAGATCATTAGCATCAGTTTTCATCTGTAGATTGCATTTTTTTTATTTATCATAACCATTTCATCTGCACCATTGTCACATATTCCATCTTGTTGTCTCACTCTTATGTTTGTTGTCGTTGTAAATTAGGTTTTGTTTTATACTTATTGCATCATTAGTCGTTAGCATGTCATCTAACTATTATGCATTTAAAAATAAAAATAAAAACATGTTGCATTTGTTTTCTTTTCTTTGTGTTCAAGCATTTAGGTTTGCAAGATTGGATCAACATGCTCAATGCTTTAAGTCAATTTTTTTGAGATTAATCTAATGGTCTTTCATTTAAGGACAAGTTTAGGTTTAATTTAAGAAAAGTTTTATTCTTATCCATGAGGTTAATCCATATTTGTTTCCTTTTGATCTTTAGAAAAAGAATTTGGATTGTCTTATTGGTAGTTTCATAGGCAATAAGCCTTGAGGTAGTGAGGTTTGGATTAAAGTTTCATGCAAGAATTTTCAAGTTAATCTTGAAATTTCCAGACAATTTGATGATTAAGAAAATAAGAAAAAATGTAATACAAACTTCATTTTCATTTCAAAAAAACACCAAATTATGATTACTTTCTAAAAGAGATACAAGGACTTTTGTCATGTGCCAAAGTTATATAAAATGAATACTGGATTTTACAAAACATGTCAAGGTCACTAAAATCTTAACAAGGCACCATTTACAAGTCAAAGGCCTAGTACTACAAGTGAAGACCTAAGCTAAGTTATTTGAGAAGAAGAACCTCTGATACATTTGTTCAAGTTATTTTCGCTCATTGTACACTTGGTGCAATTCTTTATTTTTACAATTTCTTGCCTGCAAAAAAGCACCAAACAGATGTTACCATTAATAATGGACACTTTAGAGCATCATCAACAAGTTTTCTTTGTAGCAATACGCATACAAATGTACAATGAACAATTAAAACCCGAAAAAGTAATAGGATGGTGGAAGTAGTAATATGCAAAAGTCATAGCAAGGAAAGTAGAAAACCCAAGTTTTAAAAAGTGCAATTTCATGGGAAATAAAAGTGACTGCAGTGAAAGGATTGAAGTAAGCAGTGGTTTTATGCATCGTATATGCGCCAATTTGATAGCAACCAAGGAAAATCAAAAGGAATACATGTACATTTCAAATGAATTGTACAAATTGAGGATCACATAAAATAAAATATCAGCAAAGGAAAATCAGAAGGAATACATGTACATTTCAAATACACTGTACATTTCATATATCGGCAAAGGTATATATATACACAGAAAAACTTTTTCAAGCAGCAAATTGGTAACAATTCCACTCATAACCACAAAATCAGAGATTTCACAAAAATGTCCCAGCGGTTTGATTCAAGAATATCTTCAGCTCACCTATTTCTAAAAAATTTCCACACGAGTCAAGCTTTTTTCTGAGTATCCTAACAGAATTTCACATGAGTTTCATCCTACTCTCACCCTATTTTCACCTCCTATAAGAATATCCTTGTTTCATTCATAAGGACTCGAAAAACAATACACATTTACTCTGCCAAAATTCATCCTAAACCCTACCCAAATCTCTGATTTTCCAATTTTTTTTAGATTTTTACACTGAAACTCTAAGATACTGAGCTTGGCCTAAATCCACATATTCACTAAACAACAATATCAAGGAAAGAAGAAGAAGAAGATAAGAAAGTAGAGTAAAGAAAATCGAGAAAGTCACATCGCCAAAATCTCATCGGACTAGCATCAATCTTGTGAGTTTTCTTGTTTTTTCCTCAATCATTTGTTGCCATAATGTGCACCTAGTTGTACTGATCAAAACCTTCATCCTAGTTTCTTAATTTGTTACACCATGATCATTTAATTTCTATTTGAAATATAGGGTTTCTGTGTTGCTTTATTTATTTGTTTCTTTGCGCTTTCCGACTTAAGACGTCACTACTCTAAAATAGACCATTCGTAACACCAGTTTTACAACGTCCATAGTGTTAACCGTGGTAATAGTTTATTTCTGTGCACATTTTTTTTGGGTATTTACTAGAGGATATGTCACAACGGTCAAATATAGCTGTCATAGTGAAAGGTACACAGAGTGAAATGATTCGAATCCTAACACCAACAATTAGTCATTTAATGTGATAAAAATGTTATTAACCTTATATATCACCACAATTTTTATTACCAACTGTGATGATATGTGATACTTTATTTATACATAAGTGAAATTATCTATCGCTTCAGTACATAACAGTCGTCTCTCTCAAAACAAAACTCTAACAACTCTTTCACTCGTCTCTCTCAAAACGAAACCTTAATAACTTTGTAACTTGTCACTCTCATATAGAAACCCCAAAACGAAACCATAACAATAAATCCTAGCCAATGGATATTTACAGGTTCGTTTTCTCTATTTTTTTTTCAAAATGTGCTTTAATAGCTTGTTTCATGATGTTTGAACTTCCTTCTTATTTTAACTTGTAGGTACTGATGTTTCTTTCAATAAAGAGGGTGAAACTAAATTTAGGCTTGCAAACAAATCCTGAATGACATCAACTAAAAATTTACATAAGTTTGCGGGTCTAAATTTATCTTCATTCTTATTTCATTGTTAACACGCCATTATGGGACATGTACGGTATGTTTTTGAAGCATTTTATGACTTGATATGTTTGTTGTATCGTGTTTGTTGTTATTAATGTTTGTTTAAAAGATGAGTTTATTATATATTATATGGTTTCAGTATTTTTCCAATCCCTTATCGAATATATAACTTTCCAAATTGTATTAGATAATTATGATATGATAGATAAAATTGAACTAGAAAATAAGTACACGTTTAATTCTTGACAAGAATTCTTCACACTATTAGCTGCATGTTGTTGTTTGACTGTTAGAACTTGGTTTAATGATTGTAGATCTTCAACCACCCCTCTCTCCACCTCTAATTTTGTTTGCAAAGTAAATAATATTTTGCAAAAAGAATTAGAGGTGAAGGCAGAGGCAGTTGAAGAACTAGGATCATTAAACCAAGTTCTTACTGTCAAAGAACAAAATATGGATAAGAAGTTGAAGAACTCTTGTCTAGCATTGAATGTGAACTTATTCTTCTAATATAACTTAATTTGTCATATTATAATGTTCTAATACAGACTGAAAGGTTATATATTAAGTGAACATTGGCGAAATAAGCATTCCACATAAATTATAATAAACTCAAGTCTATATATCACAACGGTTGTTTTGCACAATCGTTGTTAAATATGCTGCACTAAAGAATATCACAACGGTTGTTTAAATAATTGTTGGGGTAAGTAGCACGCTACATGGATACAATCACGGTCGCACGTCCGTGGTAAAAATTATCATACATATAATCACACCTTACCTCACAACGGTTGGATCAACATAGTGGTATCCCTTTTCCAATCGTTGCGATATGTGTTTTTCGTTGTAGTGTGTGTTAGTTTTGGTTGTTTGAAGTTTTTGTTTGGGTTAAATTGAGTTTAGGATCTGGTGAGGTCGATTTTTCTAAACGGTGGGGATTTTGGAGAAAGTAAGTTTGGATTTGAGAAAAGGGTTGAAAATTAGAGGGGGTTGTCTTCAAGGTTTGTTGATTGGTGGTAGTTGGCCGTCGGAGAGGGTGATGGTGCCGCCGCCGGCCGCCACGCCTCTCCTGTCATGGTTGATTTCAGAGGAATATAAGAGAGAATGAGGAAGGCAACGAGAGAGAGAGAGAGAGAGAGAGAGAGAGAGAGAGAGAGAGAGAGAGAGAGAGAGAGAGAGAGAGAGAGAGAGAGAGAGAGAGAGAGAGAGAGAGAGAGAGAGAGAGAGAAGAAGAAGAAGAAGAAGAAGAAAATGTAAAATGAGCTTTTCTTTGTTTTGCCTTTTTTTTATTGTTTAAGAGTTTTTCTTGAAACTCTCAGCAATGCCAAGTGGAATGAACCGTTGAGTGAGGGCGACATCTGTCATGCGCATGCTGTATTCCCTTTTGACTTACTGTTTTTTTTTCTTTCAGAATTGGCTTTGTATTGTTAATAGCCATTAATATAATTGCTTGTTCATGCAGACGTGTAGAGAGTGACAGTTGAGTTACTTTTGGAATTTCCTATCATGACTTTCCCATGCTTGTGTGAATCCACGACTATTTCAATTCCAGGTTTGGACCATTATGGAAAGTCTAACTCGGTACACACCCACTTCCTGCCGCACCCTCATTTGTATGACTTATCCATGTTTGGGCTGGTATGAGGCCCAACCCTCATATAACCAGCCCTCTATCAACACATCCCATATTTTTTTTATGCAACCCATGTCTACTTTTATTTTATTTTATTTATTTCTATTTTTTCTCTTCCTCGTTATTATTAATTAATTATACTTTATTTTAGTTAACTAATTAAATTAATTAGTTTTAAATTAGTTTAATTAAATGTTGAAATTTACTTTCACTAGTTAATTAAAGTGATTAAAAGTTAATAAACTTAATTAGTAAATTAAAATAAGATTTAAGTGATCAATTCTCTTAATAATTCTTATTTACTATGATTGTTATTTTTACACATTCATACGTTCATGTTATATTGTTACTCATTCAAATCATATCTTTTATCTTGTTGATTATAATTTTAATAATTGGACTATTAATTAATTTATGAATAATTAATTGTAATGACTTTAATTTATAAATCAAGCTTTTCAAAATGCTAAAACCTTGGTCCGACGCCAAGTGTTTCTTTTTCTCAAATCATTTATGATTCTCGTTCCGTTTCAAATGCCTCAAGCCATCCAAAAAAATATATTTCCATCACTCCCTATTTTTTTTACATCCATCATAAAGTTAAACCAAACATTTACACAATTTGGATTTGTCTCAAGCCGGTTTAATCACTCCCTATTTTTTTACATCCATCACAATAACACACTCTATACACTTGTCTATATAGATAACGTGCTAATAGGATCATATCCAAAGTTGAATCATGATCTAATCAACAAACTTCATACCAAGTTTGCATTAAAGAAGTTGTACATCTTTCAATACTTCCTTGGTATTGAGGTGCATCATCAAACAAATGGCTTCATGCTTCTTACACAAACTAAGTATATTCGGGACTTGCTATCTAAAGTAAATATGTTTGAAGCTAAGGGTGTACACACACATATGATCAGTAGTTGAAAACTGAGCAAACATGGCATTGATGTCTTACCATATTCAATCTTCTATCGATCAACAGTTGGAACCTTGCAATATGTCACTCTTACTCGACTAGACATCACATTTTGTGTAAATAAATCTTGTTAGTTTATGGCCAATCTTCTAGAGACTCATTGGTGTGCATTCAAACGTATTTTGTGTTACTTAAGTGGCATGGAAACTCATGGCTTAATGTTTTCTCCATCCAATTCAATTCACAAGTTCTCCCTCCGTGCATACATTGATTTTGATTGGGCCAATGACCCTGATGATCACATGTCTTCCTCTGAATCGTGTGTATAATTTGGTTTCAATCTTGTGTCACGGAGCTCGAATAAATAAGCCTTAGTTGCAAGATCAAGCACGAAAGTAAAATATCATATGTTAGCACATACAACTTCAAAATTGTTATGGTTAGAATCACTTCTTGTTGAGTTAAATATTAACTACTTAGTTCCTGCACTACTATGTGATAATCTTAGTGTTACAATATTGTCCAAAAATCCAGTTTTACATGCAAGAACGAAGCATATCAAACTTAACATTCATTTTTTTTTTTTTAGAAAAGCTGGTGGTGAAACATCTACAAATCTAACATGTTCCAACTAATGCTCAAATTGCGGATATGGTAACAAAACCACTCACCACTGCTCAATTTACAGAATTCAAAAACAAGCGCAAGGTGTCTTTACTTATTCCACTGTGAATTTGTGGAGATGTTGGAAATATTGGAAATAAGAGTTAGTTAAAGTAGTTAAACAGGTAGTTATTATAGTTAGAAAGTTAGTTAAGGTGTTATAAATAACTATTACATGAGATAAAACTATTAAAGTGATACTACTAGTATAAGTATGAGATCATATTCACACGTAAAGGTTAACACATGATAATAAATTCTAACAATTAACACTACTACAAAATATACCTTTAATAACAATTAACACTATACGAAATATACCATTGATAACACTATATTCCTACGATCGTTTAATCAACCATAGTAATAACTAACTTTTACGTTCATGATTTTTTTTTTTAATTTTATTACAGGACTTTCCATCACGGTTAGTTATATCAACCATGGTGATAGATGAAATGCTACACGCTTTGAATTCCATCATCAATAATTTTCTATTTTTTCGTTAGAAAAAGAGCTTACTCTTATATATATTTTAAAATTAAAATACATATCACCACGATTATTACTAGAAATTGTTATGAAAAGTACTTACATTTCATCACAGTTTTTAGTATCAACCGTGGTGAAATGTGTTACTTATATATAAGTGAAGTTATCTCGCTTCAGCAGTGAACAGTCGTCTCTCTCAAAACAAAACCCGAACATCTCACTTACGTCTTTCTTCTTCCACAAAATTGTTTCTTCTTCTTCTTCTTCTTTATAACAAAAGATAATCAATTTCAACATCATTTCTTCTTTATCTTTTCTTCTTCTTCTTTTTCATACTTTTTCTTCCATGTTATTCATACGCTTGCTTCCATTTTTATCTGTAAAGGTTCTAATATTCATCATTATTGTAGAACTTTCAAGGTACGCCATTATTTCGATCTATTCATTCCATTTGGTGTTACAAAATAGTTGTTGTTCATCATTTGTCAAATGTGTTTGGTATGTTTCTCACCTCTTGGGTTAGTTTTGTAGGTTTGTCATTAATGGTATTGAGGCAAAGTTAAAGACTCTAGTACTGACCCAATAAATAAAGATGTGATTTTGTTGTTTTTCTTGTAGTTGTTATTGCCGTCGTCGTTGTTGTTCTTGTTGCTCTTGTGCTATAAATATTTAATAATATATATTGTGATGAAAATTATCATTGTAGTCACACAAAATATGTGGGGAAAAAATGAAAATTTTGGCTGATTTACAACCACAGTTGTTTATTACAACCGTGGTTAGATGTAGCACGTTTTCTAGTTTATTACCACGACCAATATAATGTAGTTGTAAATAACTTATTTACAATCACACACTACTTTACCACGGTTGTTCAACCGTGATTATAAAATTTTCACAACTATAATTATATGTGTTTTTCGTAATAGTGTAACCACCTCCTAACTAACTTACTACTTGGGAAGCAAATAATACAGAAATTAATTTGATATAGTTAATTAAAGTTACCTAAATCTGAACAAACAAGCCCTTTGTTAGCCTAACAACTCAAATTGGTTTGATTAGTTGTAGGATTACAAAATTAAACATTAATTAAGAAACACTAAAGTAAATGAACTCTAAATTAAATTTGATTAAAGTGTAGTAGTGGTAGTAGTAAGTGACTAAAGCCTTATGGTGTGATGACGCAACCAACATTTCTTATAATCTAAGTAGTAAAACTCACAATAATGTACTAAAAGCAAAACGGATTATTTTGATATTATACTTAATTATTGTAGCTATACTCCACGCAATGTTAAAGTTGAAGTTGTGAATTTTGCACCTTACATCATGCTGCCACAGCGTGACCCAATTCATGCATTTTACACCGAGGAGGGAGGTTGGCGGCATGTGATAATATCATCCATCTTTAATCATTGGTTTCCTTGAACTTCACGCTTCCTCATATTCCTCACGCAAAGCGTCAACGCTCACTAAGCTTACGCACTTTCCACACAAAAAGAACCTGTTTTTGTATCAATTTAACTGTCCAATCCAACACAACACAGTATGTCTATAATTTGTTACTTGTGAATGATCGACATGTATTTGGCTTTTTCTTCTTCTTTAACCATATTCCAACTGTCCTTGCCTTTGAATTCTTCACTCTCACTTTACACTCATAAAAATTATACTAACCCATCATCCTATCCTATGCCATTTTTTTAATATATCTCTCTCTACCGATACCTCTATAGTGCGTTTTTCCTTTAAATTGACTTTCACTGTTACCTTTTGTATTTGCTTCGTATACAATCCACCTACCTAACTAATCAAATGGACTTAGTTTCTTTAATTTAAACAAAAGCATCGATAACTTTGACTTAAAAAATCAACAACGAGTAGTGATTAAGTTTATACAACTAACTAATCTCATTGCCTACTTCTAGTCCTGTAGTCTATAATTGACATTACAGTATAGGTAGTCAAAGTTCAATGTATGTATATATGTACGTAAGTTCATAGTTGTCATTTTTTATTGGCCTAACTAACTTGAACGAATTCTTGTTCATTGTATTAATCCATTTCACTATAAGATAATTTTCATTGTTTTCAAGGCAAAGTGAGTAAGAAATAAGAATAGTTTTCACCAAAGACATATACATTAACATTAACGAAAACAAGTAATGGGCTATCTAGCTGTTAAAGATAAATTTTTTAATAATTTATAGTAACACAAGAATGGAATATGCCACCACACAAAAATGTTCCATGCCTTCATTACCTCACAAAGCACGCTCCTCTTTAATTTTCTATCTTTGCGCGTTTCTTCTTTCACATACCACGTGCTATCATGTGCACCGTCTCCTTAATTAACGAAATACTACTAATTACCTCATTCATTAAATCAATTTTCATGCCTTAAATCTAATCTAATCTAATTAAACAGGCAATATTAATGTTAATGGAGTATTAGAGCTAGCGTGGCCGGCCAACATCAACAACAACATAAGTTTCTCATTTCATCCTCGTTTTGACACGTGGATCCCTACCATTTTAACAAGACGGCGGCCGTCCATTCTACACAACCAAAAAACTTTCCACATCACAATCATATCATTTAACCTCTTTCCCTCAACATTAAGCCAACCACAACACTCCAATTTAAACCAAACTTTTAAACCTTCACACTATATATATAGAATAATAGATACATAAATGTAATTCTCCTAATTAACTAAGCTAGTATATAATATCTATATCTCTCACTCCCAAGTTATAAAGTCTAACATCAGAACAACACAAAATAAACACAACAAAGTTTTTCTTTATCGTAATGGCCTGGACTAGAGGTAGAATCGTCGGCCGGGGCTCAACTGCCACTGTCTACCTCGCGGAACATGGCAATTCAGATGAAGTTTTTGCGGTGAAATCGACGGAGCTTCATGGCTCAAGGTTTTTGAAGAAAGAACAAGAGATTCTCTCGACGGTTAAGTGTCCACAAATTGTGGACTACCGAGGTTGCGATGTCACGTTTGAAAATGGGGTTCATTTGTTTAATTTGTTCATGGAGTATGCATCTAAGGGAACACTTGCTGATGCGGTTAGGAATGGAAATGGAATGGAAGAAGCTTTGGTGGGATTCTACTCGCGACAGATTCTGCTTGGACTTAATTACCTTCATTCGAATGGTATAGTGCATTGTGATTTGAAGGGACAGAATGTGTTGTTGATGGAACATGGTGTGAAGATTGCTGATTTTGGTTGTGCTCGGAGGGTGGAGGAGGAGTTGGTGATTTCTGGTTCGCCGGCTTTCATGGCGCCGGAGGTGGCACGTGGGGAGGAACAGGGGTTTGCTGCTGATGTATGGGCTTTGGGATGTACTGTGTTGGAGATGATCACTGGGAAAATGCCGTGGCAGGGAGTTTCTGATCCGGCCGCAGTTTTGTATCGGGTTGGATTCTCCGGTGATGTGCCGGAGATTCCTAATTTTATGTCGGAACAGGGGAAGGATTTTTTGAGGAAGTGTTTGAAGAGAGATCCAAATGAGAGGTGGTCGGTGGTTGAGCTTCTCGGACATGAGTTTGTTGGGAAGTTTAAGGAATCTGTGTCTGATTCGGAAACACCGACAACTGTGTTGGAAGGAGGTTTTTGGGATTGGGACTCTTTGGAAACAACTCAGGAGGTAGCTTCCACATCTGATTGTTGCTCCTCGAATTCTTCGACTCATTCTTCCAGTCCACGAGACAGAATTCTAGGATTGTGTTCAAATGAGACCGTATGGGAATTTGATGATGATGATGAATGGATCACTGTGAGAAGCCATGGACAGGATTTGGAAGCAATGTCTTTTGGAAAATTGGAAGAGTATGAATCAGACATTGTTCTCGAATTTGGTGATCATGAGATTGGTTTGAGTTTGATAGATTTTTATGAACCAAAAATTGTAGTTGAATTGAGTACATGGAATATCATTTTTGATTATTGGTGTTTTAGAAGCTGCAAATGTGGCTGTTATGTTAGTGATTTTTTATCAGTTTTTCAATCTAGAAAGATTGTTTTCTATGTAATAATTGATTCTCAGAAGAAGAAAGAAATTTTTATCATCCCCTGCTTTCTACTTTGCTTTCTCTTTAATTTCTCATTGGATAGATGAATTGAACATTTTACAAAATAATGAGATAATATATTTGCTTCTTTAGATCAAATAAGTTAATTTAATATTTTCTAATAAAAGAAGCCTTCTAAAATCAAATGTAGTCTCAGGCAATTTTCCTTACATATATGGTAGTACTTGCAATGGGTAAGTTGACATCTGGCAGCACCTGCACAATGCTTATGGAAGAACAGCTAAGATTTTGGTAGATAAATTAGTTAGACTTAAATGTGTTTGATGATAATGAAACATTGTATTGAGTTTGGATATGATTGGGAGCATTAACAGTGGCCTCGCTGTGATGGGGATTAATTTTCCCTTAGTTAAAGGGGGCACATGAGCTGTGTTAAGGGTTGCAAAGGGGACCACCAATGTAGCACGTTATGGTTTTGTTGTATTTACATCTGATTCTGAATTTAGGTTGCTCAGGCCCATCTTAAGCAAGCTATAGCATTTTACTGGTTTTCTTTAATAAGATGGGACATTTTCTAAAAAGGAAATGCTATACTTCGGTTATGGTGAACCTTATTGCTGCTCAAGTGATTGCAGAAAAGAATTAGAAATAGTTTAGTTATAGAAAACACGGATTGGGGGCATTATCTTCAACCGTATATCAACATATGGCAAATTATAGCATGATACCACATGCAAGAAATTGTTCTTTTTTAATAACATATTCGGTTCCAGATTAAGTCGGCGTCAACTATGCGAAGGTCCAACAACAGAGACGGTCCACGAAATAAGCCCCTAAATGTTTCATGGATTTAGCGGAGCAGAGGTGACTGTCGAATCAAAGAGAATAGAAAATTGAAAATATCTATCTCTTGAAAGGGACTTCAAAGAGAAGGCTCTTGGAAGCAAAACTCTAGAATTCCACTATAAAATTCTAAGAAATATTTTATTTTCAGTCGTCACTGATTTTAGTGTTGGAGTGTTAAAAATATTCCTCCTCCCACCTCACAGCAGACCAGAGCATGGAGTATCGAGATTTGTAGTGGTGTAATTGAAAGGACCCGCAAAGGGTGTGGTGGAGGTATGTGTTTTGTTTGTCGTCCCTTTCTTGGTTCGAGCGCCCGTTTGTGGAATAAGACGCAATTTTTTAAGATCATATTCTGTCCATATTGCATAATCGTGGGATGACGTGTGTTTGGTCTACAATGACATAGGAGCAATGGGAGTCAACCAAGTTCTCTAAATAGCAGAAAATCAAATCTCCATTTCCTAGAAGGTTATTATTTTTCAATGAAGCCTTGGATCCAGGCTCAACAGGGCTATAACTATCTCAACATCACAGTCGAGGGAGAATATAACTCGAATGTAAAAATACACACATACAGAGTTTCTCATTCTTGTGTGAGTTAGCTTTCAACCTCACAACAAACCTTAAACGTGTTGCCATTCATCCCTTAATCACGAAGGATTGTCACACATTTATACTTTTACCGAGTACAGTAAACCCCTGCCGCGGAACTCCTATAAAACTAACATAGGCCACACTCACCGTTACTCACTATTGCTTTCACCATCTTCTCACGAGGATGTTTGAGCAAAGTTATGAAAATACCATCAACACCATCGCTGGAGGTTTCTCTAGAAGAGGAGAATCTAGCTTATCTCAAAGAAGGTATACCCAAGGGTTAACAACATGCATCGCACCCGCTAAGGCTGTCAGAACCTCAGGGATAAACCGAGAGCCCAGAATCATCTTTACGAGGGAAGATGCGACTGGTGTTCTCTGTAACACCCCAAATTCATTGGAATATTTATTAATAAGAATATTCACATTTCGGTGATTTTCGGTGGTTGTTGTGAAATATTGAGAATTATGGAATTTTGATTATTTATTTAAATAATAGTATATAATAAAAATATATTAGTATTATTATTAATTTAAATAAATATAAGTTAACTAAAGGCAAATTGGACAATTGAGGAGTTACTGAGGGTAATATTGGAAAAGTCCAAATTATAGGCCCAAGGTTAGATTTAACAAAA
This sequence comes from Lathyrus sativus, assembly GCA_963859935.3. Lineage (NCBI taxonomy): Eukaryota > Viridiplantae > Streptophyta > Magnoliopsida > Fabales > Fabaceae > Lathyrus > Lathyrus sativus. Next base: position 105,775,476 of record OZ012735.1, on the reverse strand, counting down.
AGGGAATTATGATGGGATTAAGATTCATTTTGTTAGACCGTGAAAAGAATTGAGGCCAGAGCTCTGAGGCAAAAGCTTCAAAAGGTTTTCTGAAAGATTTGAGAAGGCTTAGAATCGACAATTAAGGTATGAAGAGTATTGCCTTCATTGTTTTCAATGTATAATTTCAATGTATTTAAGGTCGATTTAAGGGTTTAAAGGGTTTGAGGTTGATTATGAAATAAAGGGAATTTGGCCTTCGTGGCCTAAATCTATTAATGAGATTTTAACTGTAGGGATTTATTTGGGTTAAAGGAAATTAGGCCTTCGTGGCCAAAGCTCTTATTTGACATTTGTCTAACCCTGTAGGGAAATTGGATAGTGAGAAACTCTAATGATTGTGGTGTAGTTGTAAGGATTTATGAGATTTAGAGCGTGAATATGATACGAGATTGGCCTAATAAGTCTTAGATTTTGTGCCTTTATCACTGTTAGACCTTAGGGATGATTTAGGGATGTTTTTGGATTATTGGGGAAGTGAATCGTGGGACTTTTGGGTTGATTTTAGGTTCTGGTGCGTAACAATGTTTTGATGTCATCGCGTGTTCGCACAACGAAGAATCCTTCGCACAGCGAACGAAGCTCGTTCCAGACTCGCACTGTGAAGAATCCTTCGCACAACGAAGAAACTCGCCCTAGACTCGCACAACGAACTTGCTAGCGAACGTAGCAGAGTTTCGCAAATTCTGATTTTGTGCAGCGATGCCTTGACGTTTTGATGTTGTGATTTCTTTGACGAATGAATATGAGTACAACTATGAATTCTACGTGATTTGTACATGATTATATGATGATTCCTATGGTGCAATAATTGATGAACTATGATGATATTTCCATGAAAACCAGTCTGAACCAGTCCTCTGGAAAATACTTCTCCAGAAAACCAGTCCGAACAACATCCCAAGTAATTGGAGTCCCTGCAGTCTCCAACCTCTGGCGACTGTTGTCCCACCAAGCTTCAGCTTCTCCCTCTAACATGTGAGTACCGAACCTCACCTTCTGCTCATCACTGCAACCCATGGTTCTGAAAATCTTCTCAATCGCCTTAAGCCACTTTTGCGCCGCTTCAAGGTCCAAAATTCCTCCTTGAAACGTTGGCGGCTTGTTACTCTGAAACTGCGCCAAATACCTGAATTGCGCACCCGCAGCATGGTTCTGATTAGCAACCACCTGCGCCATCGCTTGCATAGCTGCAGCCAATGCAGCATCATTCCTTCCCGCCATACTGCTCAACAACAACAACGCCAGGTTAACAGAAAAATATACCAACTCTATCCTACAGACAGACTCAACTACTACACTGGCCGAACGGACCGACCTGCTCTGATACCAGCTTGTAACACCCCGTTCCCCAAAATAAATAAATGCAATTAAAATAAACAATTATCAGAGTTTCACACCACAAAATGGGATGTCACAGAAGAAACCAACAAAACATTTTCATTAAATGATATCAACAATAATAAACAGCGGAAATTTGTCATCATATATGTACATATAAACATCATATACATGTCATATACATCATCCTCGAGATACGATTTGAATTTTCAATGCAAATGACAGTTCGTTTCGCCGTTTAATCAGATTTCTCTGCTTATCCTTTCAAGGTCATATTCACTGATATTATTACCGGGTACGAATTAATTTGCAAAAGGATTTGTTCGAACTCAGCAGTTACGTCGGATTTAAATCGTGCAAGATGATTAATTTTCGAATTCAGAGTTTGGAACGTCAAAGCTTAATCAGATAATTTTAATTGAATGAATTTACTCGGAAAAATTTATTTGGATGGGTTTAATCAGATGGAGTCAGTCCTTTGAATTTAATTAGATGAATTTTAAGCGAATGAATTTAATCGGATGGATTTAGTCGGATAAATTTATTAAATGAATTTATTCGGTTGAGTTTAATCGGATGAATTATCAGGAGAAATTTGATCGGAGAAATAATTTCAGTTTATTAAGAAAGAATCGAATTTATTTATTTAAATTCTATTTTTTATTACAAAGGAAATTACAATTACAAATTTAATTCCTAAGTCCTAAATGCCTAATTTTTTTAAAATGGTCTTCGCGCTGATTCTTCAACCTTCGATTTTTCCGAACCTGCAAAAGAATCGACAACAGAGAAAATAATTTAAATGGTTAGAATCAATAAAAATGGTTTTTGATCGGTTCTGATACCCTCAGTTAATTTTCATCATCGGGTATGTTGGGAGGGCAACAACGACGAGGTCGTCGCCAGCTCCCGACTTTTAATTTTTCGACCCCGGCACCGACCCGACAACATCTGTTCAATTTGGTCCAAGAGAGAAAAGTGATTTTTGAAAAAGTGATTTTGAAAAAAGTACTTTTGGAAAAAGTGCTTTTGGAAAAAGTGTTTTTCTTGAAAAATGAATTTTTTTGCCAAACAGGTCATAAACAGAACTTCCTCAAATTTTTGACCCAAAACGGATCAAACAACCTGTCTAAGCACAGCCATGAAAAACGCAGGTCCCTGCAACAAGATTAAACCAACAATGCAAAATAAACGCAACAACAGCCAACAGCTCCATTAAAAACGCCCCAAATTTCTGCTCTAACAACAACCAAAACCATAAATCCTCCAAAACCGTGAATCCAAATCACTAAATAACAACCAATCCACAAATTCCTCTGTTTCAGAACAACAAATCAAACAGAAAAATCGAAAAAGATGTGAAACGAATCCAGGCCCAATTATTAGAACCACGGAAATATAAGGTTTCATCAGGGAGAAGAAAGAAGACAAATCTTGAAAACCCTAATCATCAATCATCACAAAACGACGACCGTAAACTCATCCAAAGCAACACGAAACTCAACTGGACTCAGAGAAGCAGAAGCTTCTCATCATCGTCACAAAAATCTCCATTCGTACCAAATCAAAACCAGACGGACGAAAAAAGACGGAAATCATCAAGTCATCTTCGAATCATAAACTGAAACACACCACAAGCTCAGTTTTCTTCATCATCGGCCGACACCCACAACCTCGTCATCACCGCAAGTTACCACAAGCCACCGCAAATCATCGGCGAAATCGCTTCAAACCCGGAGGTGAGCAACTTTCCAATATGATTTTGGTTGGGTTTTTTGCAAGAATTATAAAGGCACGAACAAGAATGGATGAGAAGAAGAAAAAAGCTTCAAAAAAGCTAACAATGGAGGCCGCGCCACATCGAAGAAGAAGAAGGGGAAATGGGTTTTCACGTAACCCTAACAGAACTCAGCAACAACATTTGTCATTTCCCCTTTTAATAATGTTTCTTTTTATATTTATTTTATAATTTCAATTTTTTTATTATTTTACCAATTAAGTTTATCAATTGTAAAAAATAGGATTATATTTAGTCTTTTTAATTAAAACCTTTTTTCTTAAAACATACTTAAAGCAATTTTAAAATAAAAAAACTTAATTCTAAGACACTTAATTAAAAATCAATTAAAAACTTTTTTTAGCTTAATTAAAAACATTTTTAAAACTTAATTAAAAACATTTCTTTAAAACTTAATAAAAAAAACTTAATTTAAAACATTAATTGGAGAATTTAATTTTCTTTAGCTAAAAGATTTATTTTTTATATAATTTACAATCAACTTTTTTTAAATAAATGTAAAGTTTTAATTTAAAACTAACATTTTCTTTAATGTAGTTATTAGTTTATAAATACAATTGTTTTTTCTTTTCTAACTACAATTTCTAATTTTTCTAAATATTAATTTCTAACCTTTAAAATAATTTAAAACCAAACAAAATTAAAACTTTTTTAGAAATTACTATTTTTTTAAAACTTTCCAATACCCTTTAATTAAAACTAGTTTTCCATTAATCCTAAGTTTTTCTTTCTTAAAACTAATTTCTAACCTAAAAAACGCTAAAATAAAAATGCTTAATGTCTTCTCTAATTGCCCGACTTTCATATTTCTCAGTTGTACAGTTTATTGACCCTTTACTTTTCGCATTTTCATTTTTTGGTTGTAACTAATGCAAGGCAATCGTCGCTATTATTTTCAATTCCGTTACTATTTTTACATGCTTTCCCATATTTCAATTTTGCGGCTTCATTAATTTACCATTGCATTATTCACCGTTAAATCCCTCTGAAGGAATAGGTCTAGCTGTTTGACCGCCGCGTCAATAGTCCTTACCTTTGACATTTTCACCGCTCAAGCCTTAATTGCATAGCCGTCCCGCCGTGGACCAAATTACCCTTTACCCTAGCATTAGGATAAGGAGTCGCCGCACTCCATATTAGGTCTCCCGCCGTGGAATACCTATCTTATCCTTTTTAAATTCAATTCAATTACAACGTAGAAATAGGAGTCGCCGCACTCCACATAAGCGCTTCCTTAAGAACGCTTATTCCCTAGTGAAACCTTGACCACTGTCACACCCTAATTTTTTACTGTAAGATCCCACCTCTTTTTGCGCATTTTCTATTGTTATTTGACTTTATTTTAATATTTATGTTTTTTTTGCGACTAACCAACTGGTGCAGATGCAGTAATCCCAAGTGAAGATGACATTTGTACTCATAAATAAATACTTCAAATGGTCAGGAGCTTTCTATTGGTTTTTTGTCGATATCTCTTAAAAGCTTCAATACCCACTTGTGGAAAGGAATGGATTCTCTTTGGAGTTTAAATATGGTCATTTGAGGATTCGATCGTGGCAAGTAGAATTTTCAAGTCGTATCCCCGTTGCCAAGGGCTCCCCGATGCATGGTTCACGTGAGAGAATCATCTGTTGTCCAAAGGTCTGTCTATGTTAGGACGTCCCTAGTTGGTAGAGAGGAAGGTGACCGATTTTTGACCAAGTTGATGATCAAGGCTAAAAGGTTCATTTATTTGAGTTCGTCTAGACAACATTAAGTGCCTTGGGCATTTATTTTTTATCAAAGAGTTTGGTTTAAAGACTATGTGTTTTCTTAGAAGTATAAATGGATTGTGAAAGGTTCACCAGTTAACCATTTCTGGATATAATTTTGTTATCATTACCATATCCATCTAACTACAAGCTCGTCCTCAATCAGAAGGGAAACAAGTCGTCGGACCTTTGGATTTGTTTACAAGATTAAATCTCAAGTTGATTCAATCCCCCCACCAATGACTTCCGGGACTATTATTCATGCACAATTTTGTACAATATATAGGAATGGAGAACCCATCATCCGAGAACTCAATTAAATACATAGAGATTTCCATGTGACTACAGACCCAAGAACAAGCGTAAGGGATAATTGTGAAAACACCTTTTCAAGTATAATTTCTTTTCATGGAAAGTTGCACGCTAAATTAAACCAAGTATGATTCTATACAAACAAATATGTTGGCTTCATTACAATATTATGGTAACATCATACTAGTCCATGGCAATTACAATTTGGGGTTAAATGGAAGGGATTTTTGCTTAACATGGCAGTAGGATGTTCCGTTTTCTTTCCACTCTTAAGTGGTTAAGACTAGACAGAGAGATCTCGAATTTCTGTAGTATCTCCAAGTTGGCCTAGCTAAAGAAGTTCATCAATCAAACCGCTTCACTACACCACCGTAACGGCAAACTCCATTGCTCCTAGTTCTTGCGCTTTATTAAATATAAGATGTTCTGTAAAATGCATCCACATTTTGGTTAGCCATCACGACGTCTGAACCTTTCGACTCGTCTGGTTACCATGCTTTATAACACCTCATCGCCTGAAAACAATTGAAGCATTAATCATGAGAATATTAATCACCTAATGTTTATGCATCAGACCATCACCACTACAAATCAATTTCTGCTAAATTTTGTAAAGAAAACCGGAAGAGTGAACTTACTGTCATTGGTTCCGTATTTTTTAGACGAGCCGGTTTTGCATGGGTCACCAAGCGAAACTATGGGGTTTGAGGAAAGAATGGATGGTTTTCAAGACCAGTTCTTTGAAATTCAGAAAGAGTTGAAAGCCCTTCGCGGGAAAGAACTATTTGGTAAAAGTACTTCTGACTTGTGTTTGGTTCCAAATGTCAAGGTTCCGCCAAAATTCAAGGTTCCTAATTTTGAGAAATACAAAGGAAATACTTGTCCACAAAGTCATCTTATCATGTATGCTAGAAAGATGTCCGCGCAAACCGACAATGACCAATTTCTCATCCACTATTTCCAAGACAGTTTAACAGGCGTTGCGCTCAAGTGGTACATGGGGTTAGATAGTGCGAAGAATCGAACTTTCAATGATCTGGGTGGAGCCTTCATCAAAGTACAAGTATAATGTGGACATGGCTCCTGACCATGGTCAGTTGAGGGCCATGGCTCAGAAAGGCAAAGAGAATTTCAAGGAATATGCTCAGTGTTGGCGTGAGTTAGCCGCTCAAGTCATATCGCCATTAGAAGAAAAGGAAATGACCAAGATTTTTCTAAAGACTCTCGGTCCATTCTTTTATGAAAAAATGGTAGCAAGTGCGCCCAGTGACTTCACTGAGATGGTAAACATGGTTGTGTGTTTGGAGGAAGGGGTCCACGAAGGAAGGTTAGTCAAGGAAGGAAGTGCTCCTAACAATGTTAAAAAAGTATGGGAGTGGTTTTGTGAAAAAGAGAGAACACGAGGTAAGTGTTGTGCAGCAGGGACGATCCAAGAGAGGGTATCCGCCATCACATCTAGTTGTTGCGGTATCGCCAGTGTTCAACGCTCCGGTTTATCAGCCACAACATCAACAAAATCAACAAAATCATCCATTCGATGATCAGAGTCATGTACACAGAAAAATAGACTTTGATCCCATCCCGATGACATATGCTGACTTGTTCCCAGCTTTGATTCAAAAAGGTCACATCCAGACGAGAGCTCCACCTAAGGTACCCAAGAAACTTTCGTATTGGTACAAAGATAACAAATTTTGCCCATACCATCAAGGTGCTCCAAGCCACGATATTGAAAACTGTTATGATTTGAAAGCAGACGTTCAAAGGTTGGTTAAGTGCGGAATCTTATCCTTTAAGGATTCCATTTCTATTGTGCAAGATAATCCTCTACCTAAGCATGGTTCGTCCTCCGCGAACATGATCTAAGGTTATTTGGGAAGCTCATATCAATGCAATATCTGAAGATGAATCTAAAGGCCATATATCAGACGGTTCTACAAGCCTCTCCATCCCATACGAAGACTTAATAAAATCCAAGGGGAAGGACTTGTTTGGCATTTTCACTCTGTTTGCTTGTGTGTATTTCATAAAAGCATGTTTGGCTTGTAAGGCTTGTTTATTTTGAATAATTAATGCAATAAAATGTTTTTCTTGAAGAAATTCATTCGTTTTCACTCGCAAAATGTTTTTTTTCCATAATTTATGATGCCAGCTTTATCCAATTTTCTTTTCACTTTGGGGAATAATTGGAAGGAGGATGACAAAGTAAAGCGCAGGATCTCTCGTTGTATGCTTTTGAATAAAACCCCTACTAATGATGTAAGGCATTGTTTCGACCTCCTAATCACCAGAAATATTTAAACTTTCGAGCCTTGACGAAGGATTCCTTTTCCCAAATCAAAACCTCGTTTTTTAACCTGGGGCAGGGTATCAAAAAAAGAATGAGCATCTTTCAAAAAAAAAAATTTTTTTTGGTGGGCACAAATATACTTGGACCCTTATTCCTTTTGTTTTATAAACCGGAAGCTAAACCCAGATACAACCCTCAAATTCCTAATTGAAGTAAGGTCATCTCGAAAGCATACACGATGAGATAACGTTTCCTAACTCCTATGAGCTACGCTCAATTTGGCGTTGGCATTGTAAATTTAAATTAATATCCTAACTAGTGATTTTGTCACAAGTTATCACGATATCTCTTTTCAAAACTTCAAGACAAACGCGTGTTGCATTAACAGTTTCGAAATTAACATTTCTGACTTGCTATATTTGCTTGATATCTTAGAAAGGTTATGTGACGACATCACCGATCAAAATTTGAAGACTCTGTGGACCTGGGGCAAGTTGTGTCCATGTTGCTCACTAATACAAGTTTGACTTCATCTATAGCACAAGATTGAAGACTCGGTTATACCGTCAATCAGGGGCAGTTACATCGAGATTCAGCGAATCTCTCCAAGAGTTTGAAAACAGTGGGGCATTTGAATGTCATGTTTTCTGTAAAATCCTCTCGAGATGACTTTTTCTCATGAACCGTGTGACTTGGGGCATTTTAAAATCGAAGGTGGTCGTGACAATTCTGCGACAATGTTTATTTCATCCCCAGTCGGTGACCTGAGAATTCCTAGTGAGCTGATTAGCTTCACCTCTCCAGCGAAGCGAATGTTTATTTCATCCCCGCGAAGTTTCGACTCCAACATATTCAACAACTTTGTCAACTTAGGTTTCCCCATTGAATGGATATTTATCTTATCCAGGAAGTTTCTACAATTAAGAGAGGGATTTGTTTCCAGTAGATCTTTATTCTCATCTTCAACAAGATAACTAGGATTCATATTGACAAATCCTTCAGTAAGATCAAGATGTTATTCCCCGAGTGGGATGTTCTCCATTCCCCAAGAGAAGTTTTTGAAGCCCCAAAGCAGGACTGTGATCCCATATATGGTCCTCCACCTATCCACAGTGATGCTTCTATCTTCGAAGATTGAGGGAATTCTAAAAGAAAGTGTACATTCTTCAAGAAATGTTTGATCTGTGAAGATTTGGTTTGAGCGCCCTCTGTCTGGGATGTTTTTTTTATCTCTGTTTGGTTTTGTTAGCATACGTACAACATATAGATAGATAGCATAGCATCTTCATTTTGCATCTTTGCGTTTGTCTTGTCACTTTGGGTTGTGGTTGTCCCCAAGTGACTGGGTGAGTCGTATCCCTTCAAATAGAGTTGTCAGCCCTAGGCCGAAAGAGCTCAAAGCTTCTATTTCCCCATGGAGTTTGATCTTCATGGAGGAAGGTTGTTTTAGTACATTCCCATCTGAGTTCATACCTCAATGGTCGAGTCTTTCTTGGCAGTTTCTCTTCGGTTATTTCCCGAAGTGAACTTCGGTTCTCAGCAATCACATTTGTGGATATCTCCAACTTTTGAACATAGAGCGTGCATTTATTTTGCACTTTTCTCCCCAGAAGAAATTTATGAAGATAACTATTGAAGACGGATATTTCTCCAACAGTATTATCAGATTTCCTCAATAAATTATATCTGAATTGCAAGCAACCTCTTTATTTGAGCAACTTGTTTGATCAAGTTTTCTATTAAGACGACAAATGGAAGTCTCCTCAAGACAGTTTGTCCATCCTCAGTGGTTTATCAAGGTTATCTACTCGTCAAATTGCATCTCTCCAGGAGCCCCGTCAAAGAAGTTTTCCGAAGACTTTACAGATATTTTCTCTTTATTTGAGAAACTACAGAGTTTCAGCCATATTTTACAACTACAACAAAAATACTCCTCAGGAATATACTCCCCAGTGAGTTCATTGCACAAGTTTGTTTCCATCAAATGGCATCTCTTTCGAGGAATATGGTGAAGTTTGTCACAATGGATATCTCTTTTTAAGAGGACATATTTTGCTGATCAACCGACTTACATCTTTTCAAAAGATCCCTGTCGAAGCTTTACAATCTCCGGTACATTTAGATTGTCGGTCAGACACCTTTTCTTAGGCTGCCATATGTTTGGTAGTAGGTGATCTCTCCTTTCAAGTTTATTACCTTTGCTTAGGCTATCATACATTTGATAGTAGGTAATATACCACTTCTTTTTGGTCAGATACCTTTTCTTAGGCTACCTCGTTTGGTAGTAGGTCATCTTTCCTTTGTTGTGTTCACCTTTTCTTAAGATATCATATGTTTGATAGTAGGTAGCACATATCTTTTGGGTCAGACACCTTTTTTTAGGCTGCCATATGTTTGGTAGTAGGTGATCTCTCCTTTCAAGTTTATTACCTTTGCTTAGGCTATCATACATTTGATAGTAGGTAATATGCCACTTCTTTTAGTCAGATACCTTTTCTTAGGCTACCTCGTTTGGTAGTAGGCTATCTTTCCTTTGTTGTGTTCACCTTTTCTTAGGCTATCATATGTTTGATAGTAGGTAGCACATATCTTTTGGGTCAGACACCTTGTCTTAGGCTGCCATATGTTTGGTAGTAGGTGATCTCTCTTTTTGGTTATCACCTTTTCTTAGGCTATCATACATTTGATAGTAGGTAATACACTGTGTTTTGGCTGTTGCCTTTTCTTAGGCTATCATTGGACTGATAGTAGGTAGCATGCGTTTCTTTGTTGCAACCGGATACCTTTGCTTAGGCTATCACGCGTTGGTAGTAGGTTATCCTTCACTTTCAAGTTCCTCGCCATTGTTCAAATTACTGTACTCTTGCTATTGTTATTATATCTTACCTTTATTTTGGAGATCCCCCAACGCTGGTTGTCATCTTTCCTCGTGGAGTCTCCCTTTGTTGGGCCCTTTGGTTTCTTCGTGTGTCGTGTCTAGTTTTTTCCCTGTGACATCTTTTCCTCACAGGACTCCTCGTCTTGCATCTCATATCATATGCATTCGGTGGCTTCTTACGATCAAAAATTCGTGCAATGTTTGTATTTAAGTCCCTCCTATCGCATCGAGACGAATATTTCAATCTCCATATCTCCGGATAGAAGTAACTTAAATAGGGGCACCTGTCACACCCTAATTTTTGACCGTAAGATCTCACCTCTTTTTGCGCATTTTCTATTGTTATTTGACTTTATTTTAATATTTATGTTTTTTTGCGACTAACCAACTGGTGCAGATGCAGTAATCCCAAGCGAAGATAGCATTCATACTCATAAATAAATACTTCAAATGGCCAGGAGCTTTCTATTGGTTTTTTTGTTGATATCTCTTGAAAGCTTCAATACCCACTCATGGAAAGGAATGGATTCTTTTTGGAATTGAAATATGGTCATTTGAGGATTCGATCGTGGGAAGTAGAATTTTCAAGTCGTATCCCCGTTGACAAGGGCTCTCCGATGCATGGTTCACGTGAGAGAATCACCTGTTGTCCAAAGGTATGTCTAAGTTAGGACGTCCCTGGTTGGTAGAGAGGAAGGTGACCGATTTTTGACCAAGTTGATGATCAAAGCTAAAAGGTTCATTTATTTGAGTTCGTCTAGACAACATTAAGTGCCTTGGGCATTTATTTTTTATCAAAGAGTTTGGTTTAAAGACTATGTGTTTTCTTAGAAGTATAAATGGATTGTGAAAGGTTCACCAGTTAACCATTTATGGATATAATTTTGTTATCATTACAATATCCATCTAACTACAAGCTTGTCCTCAATCAGAAGGGAAACAAGTCGCTGGACCTTTGGATTTGTTTACAAGATTAAATCTCAAGTTGATTCAATCCCCCCACCAATGACTTCCGGGACTATTATTCATGCACAATTTTGTACAATATACAGGAATGGAGAACCCATCATCTGAGAAATCAATTAAATACTAAGAGATTTCCATGTGACTACAGGCCCAAGAACAAGCGTAAGGGATAATTGTGAAAACACCTTTTCAAGTATAATTTCTTTTCATGGCAAGCTGCACGCTAAATTAAACCAAGTATGATTCTATACAAACAAATATGTTGGCTTCATTACAATATTATGGTAACATCATACTAGTCCATGGCAATTACAATTTGGGGTTAAATGGAAGGGATTTTTGCTTAACATGGCAGTAGGATGTTCCGTTTTCTTTCCACTCTTAAGTGGTTAAGACTAGACAGAGAGATCTTGAATTTCCGTAGTATCTCCAAGTTGGCCTGGCTAAGGAAGTTCCTCATTCAAACCGCTTCACTACACCACTGTAACGGCAAACTCCATTGCTTCCAGTTCTTGCGCTTTGCTAAATATAAGATGTTCTGCAAAATGCATCCACATTTTGGTTAGCCATCACGATGTCTTAACCTTTCGACTTGTCTGGTTACCATGCTTTATAACACCTCATCGCCTGAAAACAATTGAAGCATTAATCGTGAGAATATTAATCACCTAATATTTACGCAACAGACCATCACCACTACAAATCAACTTCTGCTAAATTTTGTAAAGAAAACCGGAAGAGTTAACTTACTGTCATTGGTTGATCCATGAGTTTGCTGAGCTCGACATTCCCAATGCTCGCATAGAAGAAATTCAACACAGGAAAACAAATTCCGAGGCATCCTCTTGCAACTTTTCAGAGCCGGTACTAAGCACCCCGTAAATTCCCACAGCGTTTGCATAGTTTTGTTTACTTCGGAGACGTTTGGAGCGATGAGCGTTGCATACGCGAACTGCAATGATAAAGCCAGGTCAGAGACTCATAACCCGTAAAAGAAAGGGTTTGTAAGATGAGGAGAAAGAAACCAGCACTCATGCTTTATACAACACTTCTATGTCAAGGCAACGACGACTCCAAGAGGGCTTCAAGAAGCACCCCTCATGCACTTCTTCCAAAGCATAACACCAGCAACATTAGCTCTTGAAACACCTGCATAATGCACAAGGAAACAAGGGTCACCAAATTTTGTTTTCAGCTAAGATAAACTGTAGATAAACCGATGTTAACGTCAATACCAATTCGGATTGGACCTTTAAGCACTGCTAATTGAAAGTGAAACAAGGTTTCACGAAGGTACCTGTTGCGAAATTATTCCGAGGATACCAGTCCATTACCTCCACCCATCCCGTTTGAAGTTGAAATGGAACACCACAGTTTTCTTCCAACCATGTTAAACAAGCCAACAGAGTATTGCAATTCAAGGTGAAAATCCATGACAGTTGCATAAGTTTCTTCCAGCTTCTGCTCCACTGATGAAGTGTTGCTGCCATCGGTTTCTAAAAAAGGCTAGGCTTTTAAAATCCGTCCCGTCGCCGACTTCAACCTTTCTTGAGTTCTCCGGCTACGATTTTTGTTCCTGGCATTTAAGACAATTCACATTAGATTCATTAGTACAGATTAAGTAGTTCATGAGTATCTTGGATCAAGAAAGGAAAGCATTAAAAGAAATCTAATGTTAATCGAAGCAGATTCAGGAAGGTTCCAAACATGACTAAAACGAACAGGAAATATCAAACAGGACGCTACACGTTCTATTCAAAAATGGAAATTAATTCAAATTCCTCAGGAAAGAATTATCACCATCAATTCCTTCCAAAACGGTCCAAACATGATCCATATGATATTGGAAACCTCATCATTGTTCTTCAATTTACATTTCTCCCTACAACCCTATATAAGAAGCGATTCAAACACTCACAAAGAGGAGGAAGAGCACACAACAACTCGCCAAAGTAAACTTCACAAAATTCCGAAAATCAAACCCTAGAAGTCGGAAATAAAAAAAGGATAAAATTATCTTCTCTCTTCTTTGCAAGAAACCGCCTTCAGAGCCCTCTTCATTTCTACAAACCCGCCAGAAACCGCTGCGAAGAACTCCCGTTCGCGTCAAAACCATTTACCATCGCCGTCGCCTGCCATCCTTCACGAAGCTACCGTCCGCGACTTCAACCAGACGAAACCCCTACAAAACCCATTTTAAATGTGAGATTCTTCTACTGAAGTTAATCCATTGTTGTTGATTGTTTGTTTATGTAGGAAATTGAAGAATAGAGAAGGAGGAGAACGGTGGAGATGGAGGAAGAAAGAAGTCAAGGAAGAAGATAACGAAAATGGAGAAGACGGAGGAGGATGAGGGAGAAACGTAGATCGCGAAGAAGAAGAAAGAATGAGGGAGAGAGGATGAGAGTGAGAAGGGTAGCGGCGGACCAAAGAAAGAGGAGAGAGTAGAATTAGGGTTTGCTGGTTTTTTATTTTGTATATTGTAATCAAGTGTATGCACCCACACACTAATCACCGTACACCTTCACTCACCACCCACGGATCTCCAACGGATCATCATCGTACGGCCACAATCACATGCCCACCGTACACCCCTACCAGTGCATCACACCCAATAATCCGTCCATCCCTAATTAATTTAATCAAACATTTTAATCTCCCCATTAACCATTAATTTAACCTTTAACTCCTAATCATTTCCATTAATTAAATTAAACTTTTATTAAATACTTCAACTAAAATCAGTTTTTTTTTAAAACCAATTAATAAAATCTATTCCATTTAGTTTATCCACTTAATCAATCCCTTTTCTAGCTAATTAACTTATAGAAGCAATTCATTTTAAACATTTTTATTCAAACTGTTGTTTGTAACTCCATAAGGGACCAGTTAGGTCAGAATCCTTAAGAAGTGACAGTTAGTCTTTGTTGTTAGTCACCAGCGGTTGCTAGTGCAGATTATGATTCCTTAAGAGACCAGTTGGTTCAGAATCCTTAAGAAGAGATGGTTGGTTGTGTTGTTAGTTACTAGAAGTTACTAGTGCAGTGTAATCAGTTGATTATAGTGGATTAAGTCCTTGTGTATAGGGTGAAATCACCTTGGCGGGTGGACTGGATTAGCTTGTTAATTTATTTGTGATCTTTGTTTAAGTTGCACAAAAAGCTTTTCATTTTAGAAAACCCAATTCAAACCCCCATTTCTTGTGTTTTCTCACACCTTCAATTGGTATCAGAGCTCCGGTTCTGATTATGATAAAAAATTTATCAACACTTCAACGTGTTCAGTACCGATCCAGTATTTGTATGAGATATCATGGCTGCAACTAATGCTAATCTTATTCCATATGAGAAAGATCACTACAATGCCAAACCACCAGTCTTTGATGGTGAAATTTTGACTACTGGAAAGATAGAATTAAAAGTTTCTTTCTTGGTTATGATGTAGATCTTGGGGATCTCATAGTTGATGGCTATACTCACCCAGTTGATGCTGAAGGAGTAAAAGTATCAAGAAGTATTATGACCAACCAACACAAGAAAGATTACAAGAATCATCACAAGGAAAGAACTATACTGTTAAATGTTATCTCTTATACTGAGTATGAGAAGATAACAAACAGAGATACTGCCAAGTTTATTTTTTATTCTCTAAGAATGAATCATGAAGGAAATTCTCAAGTTAAGGAGACAAAGGTGCTTGGCTTAATCCATAAATATGAGGCATTCAGAATGGAGGATGATGAAATAATTGAGAATATTTTTTCAAGGTTTCAAATGCTAGTCGCAAGACTTAAAGTTCTGGAAAAAGGATACTCTATGGTTGATCATGTCAAAAAGATCATCAGAAGCCTTCCTAAGAAATGAAGACCTATGGTAACTACTCTAAAGCTATCCAAGAATCTGAGTAGTATAAGTCTTGAAGAACTTGTTAGTTTTTTAAGAAGTCATGAGATAGAGTTGGAGGAAGATGAACCTCAGAAGAAGAATAAATATATTGCTCTAAAGTTTAAATCTGAAAAGGAAAGGCTTATCAAGCTGAGGAAGAATCAGAAGATTCTGATGAAGACTCAAAAGATGAGCTATCAATTATATCTAGAAGGATAAAAAAAACTCTAGAAACATAGGCAAGGGAAGTTCAAAGGATCAAGAAGCAATAAAAGTTATGTTGACTCATCATCTGGACAAAAGAAGCAGAGTTCTGGAAAAGAAGTCATTTGTTATGAGTGTAATGAGCCAGGTCATTACAAGAACGACTGTCCAAAGATTAAGAAAGACAAGAAGCCTAAGAATAACTTCAACAAAGTCAAGAAGGGACTCATGGAAACTTGGGACGACTCTGATTCTGAAGAAGAAGAATCTGGTAAAGAACAGGCAAATGTTGCACTAGTGGCAACAACAATTAACGATGAAGTCTCTGGAGAACCAAAAGATAAAATGCTATCAGAATCAGAATCAGACTCTGACTCAAACTCATAGGTATTATCTAAACTCTCTCGTTGTGAATTAGAGTCGTGTCTTTCAGAAATGTTGGAAAGATATCAAAATCTTCAAAGTAAATACAAGGATCTTAAAAAATCCCATGTAATTACTTTTGAAGCCAGAGATAAGCTTGAACAGAATAATTCTTCTTTGAATGAAAATGTTTTTTCTTTAAAAAATAGTAATTGTGCTTTGAAAAGCAAAGTTTCTAAATTATTAGAAGAATTAGTCTCAAACATCTCTGGTACTAGTTGTGTCAACAAGTATGATAGAGCATTTCATCACTTTCTGGCTAAAAGCATAGATAAAAGTAAGATTGCTTCCATGATCTATGGAGTTAGCAAAAATGGTAAGAAAGGTTTGGGGTGTACAAAAACATTTGAAAATGACAAAAGTCAATCTGTAAAACTAAAACCTCTCTATGATCATTTCGTGCCTTCTGGTACTAAGCTTGATTGCTCTGAGCTTATGAAAGCACCTACACCGACATAGAAATCTATTTCTAAACCTAAGTGTCATGTACAAATTCCACTTGATTATCCTATTGCACATAAGTCCAAGGTTATTAAATACTCTGGGAAAACTAACAAAAGAGGACCCAGAAAGTGGGTACCTAAGGATAAGATAATCTATGTTGCAGATATCCTTATTAGCTCAATTGAAACACCAATCATGGTACCTGGACAATGGTTGCTCGCGATACATGATGGGAAGAATGCATATGTTCCAAATTCTGGAACTTAAGCTTGGAGGCTTCATCAGTTTTGGAGAAAACCAAAAGGGTAAAATGATTGGCTCTAGAACTATTAGTAATGGTAAACTTCATTCTATTACTAATTTTATTTTGGTCGATGGTTTGATGCATAACTTATTGTCAATTAGCCAACTTAGTGATAATGGTTATGATATCATTTTTAATCAAAAGTCGTGTAAGGCTGTTAGTCAGAAGGATGACTCAATCCTTTTTATTAGAAAGAGGAAAAACAACATTTACAATATTAGACTTTCTGATCTTAAGGAACAGAATATCAAATGCTTAATGTATGTTAATAAGGAGCAATGGATATGAAATAGACGTTTGGGCCATATTAGCATGAGGAAGATTTCTCAGCTAAACAAGCTTGAACTTGTCAGAGGCTAACCAAATTTGAAGTATTCTTCAGATGCTCTTTGTGAAGCACGTCAATAAGGAAAGTTCTCCAAAACTTCCTTCAGAGTGAAAAATGTTATTTCTACTTCTAGACTGTTAGAACTTCTACACGTTGATTTGTTTGGACTAGTGAAAAACGCCTCAATCAGTGAAAAGAAGTATGAATTAGTTATTGTTGATGACTATAGTAGTTGGAAATGGGTAAAATTATTGAAACACAAGGATGAGTCACATTCTATGTTCTCTACCTTTTGCTCGTAAGTGAAAACAAAAAAGGATTGCAAAATTGTCAAAGTCAGAAGTGATCATGGTGGAGAATTTGATAACAGATACTTTGAGAACCTTTTTTATTCCCATGGAATTTCCCATGATTTCTCATGTCCTAGAACTCCACAACAGAATGGAGTAGTGGAAAGGAAGAATATGACTTTGCAAGAAATGACTCGTACCATGATCCAAGAAATTGACATGGATAAGTACTTCTGGGCAGAGGCAGTAAATACAGCATGTTATATTCAAAACAGGATTTCTATCAGACCTATTCTGGGTAAGACTCCTTATGAACTCTGGAAGAATAGAAAACCCAACATTTCATGTTTCATTCTTTTGGTTGTATTTGTTTTATGCTGAACACTAAAGAGAATCTTGGCAAGTTTGACTCCATAGCTCAAAAGTGTTTATTGTTAAGATACTCTGAACGCTCTAAAGGCTATATAATCTATAACGCAGAAACTTAAGGAATCAATTCATGTCAGATTTAATGATAAGCTTGACCCTAAAAAGTCAAAGCTAGTTGAAAAGTTTGCAGATTTGAAGATTACCTTATTAGAATCCAAGGAGGAAGATTCTAAAGAAGGAGACAAAGATGCAGAAACTACAGAATCGGAAACAACCTCACCAAAAATAGCAAATAGTCCATCTCATCAGAAGAAGAATATGCTAAGGACTTCTCATTCTGAAGAATTGATTCTGGGAGACAAAGCAAATCCAATCAGAACTCGTTCATCATTCAAACCTTTTGAAGAAACTTGGTCAGTGATTTTTTAACGTTATTTTACCATGAGTTTTAGTTAATTATCTTATATGTTTAATTGAATTTTATTTTCTTTTATCGCATTTTATACGTTGGTTTGGTACTTTCGTTGTTTTTAGGTTCAGGTAAGCAATCAAGACGAATCGGAGCAAAAACCGGGAAAAATAGCAGGATTTCTAAAGAGTTTTAGAAGTGAAACAGGGGCCTGACACGGCTTGTTTTAGGATGGTATCAAGAGAGTAAAGATTGTGTATTAGACAGGGGGCTGACACGGGTGCCTATGTCACTTGACATGGCCCGTTTCAGCATGTTTGGAGCAGACAATTCTTTTTAGCAGATATCCAGTGAGCCAACAGGGTCGTCCGTGTCAGCTGACACGGCCCATGTTGGCTGATGCGTCTAACATTTTTATGCGAGGAGAATCCTCGACTAATTTTTCTTTTGACATAGAGATAGAAAGAACTCTACACGCGAGGCATAGACAAGCAAGACTGGCAGGTTCAGACTCAGATACTGAGACTATGGGTGAAGTTCCACCAGCAGAGAGACTACTTGGTGATTACGGTAGGGCTAATGCACTGGCTGGTAGGTTAGAAATTGTAAACCAACCGGTGAATGTGGAAAATTTCCAGTCGCATCCGAGCACTATCAACCAACTTGAGAGGAAACCTTTCACCGGAAAGGTTAATGAAGGTGCCAACAAACATCTACAAAGATTTATGACTATGAGCACTACTCTCAAAATTGAGAGGCACACTGATGAAGCAAAGAAATTGAGAATGTTTCAGTTCACTCTATCTGAAGATGTTGAAGAATGGTTTTACTCATTACCCGCAAGAAGTATTTCTACTTGGGAATAGATGGAGAAGGCCTTTCTTAATGAGTATTTTCCCGCCTCTGTGTATATTCGTAAAAGATATGATATCATGAATTTTACACAGAAGGAGGGAGAACCATTTGATGATGTGTATAAAAGGTTCAAACGGTTATTGGTTGCATGTCCTACTCATAACCTGGATCAAACTGAACAGATGCAAATGCTTGTGAATGCTCTTAAGATGAAGACTAAGAAACTAATTGATACAGCAGCCGGTGGCTCATTAAACTTTACAACAACCACTGGTATTAAGAAGATCATTGAAGCCATTGCGGAAAATGAGCATTTAGAACTGTACGACCGCAGTGTGAGTAAACCTGAAGGAATGATTAATTTGAAGATGGCTACTCAAGTTGTGAAAATTGAAGATCAAATCAAATCTGAAGTAGAAAGAATGCTTAAAGCAATGAAGTTAAGTACTCAACCTGTGGCTCAAGTTCAACCTATCCAAGCTGTGAGTTGTGAGATGTTTAATGGACCCCATTTTACTGTGCATCGTGTTGCGGCTGCTCAACAAATTGAAGAGATAAATTTTCTGAAGCAGAATAATCCCTATTCTCAAACTTATAATCCAGGGTGGAAGAATCATCTTAACTTCTCCTGGAAAGATCAGAATCAACCTCAATATCAACAGCAACAACAAGCTCCTCATAAAGTAAAATGGGAAATAGCTATTGAAAAGATGGCAGCTTACAATATTCAATTCCAAGAAGAGACACGGAGTAATCAGAGGAACACCACAGCTGCTATAAAAAATCTTAAAGTTCAGATGGGACAAATAGCCCAACAACTCTCCACGCATACTCAAGGAACCCTCCCGAGCGCGACAGTACAGAAGCCAAAAAATCATGAGAATATTAATGTTGTCACCGCAAGAAGTCAGAAAGTCGTAGAAGAAGAGGAAGAGAAAGAAACAAATTATTATCAGTATATAGAAGTTGAGCTTGTAGTGAGAGAAAACAGGAAAGAACCGGAAAGATTCTTACCGCCTGTGAAGCAAATTGAAGAGAAAAAGAAAGAGGAGGTTAAACCAATAATCAAGCTACCCTATCCTCATAAAGTTACAAAGAAGGATCATAAAGAGAAAGACTTTGAAAAGTTCAGCACAATGTTCAAAAACTTAGAAATCAATATGTCGTTCTTTGAAGCACTCGAGCAAATGCCCATGTACAAGAAATTCATGAAAAAGGTAATGGAAAAAAAGAGACCAATGGGTGATGAGCAGAAAATCTCAACTGAGCCGTGTAGTGAAATATCACAAGGAAGGAGAATCCCCGTCAAGCGGAAAGATCCTGGACCAATAGCAATTTCTTGCACTATAAGAGACATAAATTTCAAGAAGGTCCTTGTTGATTCAGGTGCTAGTGTGAGTCTCATGCCTTTATCTATTTTTAAAAAGCTGGATATTGAAAAAGTGAGCGATACGAAAACAAACTTGAAGTTTTCCGACCACACGACTAAGAGGTCATATGGGCTAGCAGAGGATGTAATGGTGACGATTGATAACTTTACCTTCCTAGTTGGTTTTGAGGTTATGGATATTCCAGAAGATGAAGAGACTCCCATCATACTTGGCCGACCATTCTTGCTCACTAGTTGGTCCAATGTTGATATTGAAACAAGTACTCTGACCTTGAAATCTTTTGATTGAGAAATAACTTTAAAATTGTTGGACATCAAGAAGCAAGGTAAAGAGGAAAATCATCAACCTTCAGTTGGAATGATCAAAATAGTGGAAAAAGGTAAAAATTCTAAACCACGTCTGTAAAAAGTCTCTGGTATAATTAATCAAGTTGCAATATCTCATGCGTCCAAAGCACATAGCAAGACTCCAAAATTCATTCGAGGAGTCGAGAATAGAAAAGTTGGATGTAATTTGATACACAAAGTTGTGGTGATCTTTGAACCTGACCAGACCTCTGTTGTGGAAAGGTCAAGCAATAAAGTGTTGAAGCTGAGATATCCCCCATAACAATGAGGAGTGATTCGTCGAGCCATGCAACGTTAAACGAAGCGCTCTGTGGAAGGCAACCCACGTTTTTAATAATTTTTCATTTTCTTTTTGTTGTTATTTTGTTTTTTTTTTGCAGGAAATAAATGAGACCTTACAAGCTAGAGTGTTGCACTACCCTCCAACTCCTTAGTAAGGATCTCTATGAGTACATCTCTCTCACTCCTGTTCTAAAATATTGAGGACAATGTTTAGTTCAAGTTTGGGGGAGTTTTTACTGTTTTGAGTTATCGTGTTAAGCACTTTTTATTTGTGTTTGGGTCCTGTTGTTTAAAAATCGCTGTGAACTCTCCCCGAATGAGGACCGTAAAAATATTTCTTGTGAATACTGTGATGTGTGAAGTAGTCAAGAAAATATATAAAGTTTGAGGGAAGAAAAGTTGAAAATAGGGAATTTAGGAAAGTTTGGAAATTGAGGTAAAAACTTGAACACCCTAGATTCTCTGAAGTAAGATAACGAGTCCAACGTGTAGATTTGTTCCATAGTACTTGGATTTGAGAAGTATTTCCTGATTAGTTCATAGTGATGGTCCGACATGATTAAAAAGAATCGCATGTACAAAGTTGATTGAGAGAATGACTTATGGCACCAAAAAAATACGACGAATAATGACGGTAAAGACAACTGAGCCTTCTATGTTGGGTAACCCTCACCCGGTTATTTAGCTTAATGGTGGTTAAATCTCTATAGTCGTCCCAAAGTGGACTAATAAACACCAATGCGCGAGAAGAAAAAAAAGAATAAAGGTGCCTTGAAAAAAGTCTTGATCTAATCTTATACACGTGAGAGAAAGCGACCAAAAGTGCCTTAATCTGATTATCCGAATGAAAGGGGTAGAAAATCAAAGAAAATACTTAAGCCCAAAGCATAGTTGGAGAGGTGACCGAAAGGGGGATTTAGGTCTGTGGTGTTACCACGATATGTGTTTGTGTAATACCTTCGTTAACGGACAATAACCAAGAGAACTAGTTTTGGCTGATCGGAACAAAGGTTCGCGTATGAGTAACGACACACCTTACCATCATAAGTCTTTTATTTGATTTATACCGGTTGATCTGAAAAGTGTTTACCCAAGCTTGTTGCTTGTGGTCAAGCAACGGTTTAAGTTTACGGGTATTTGATCAGTGATTTTTATATGTTATTTTACCATGAGTTTTAGTTAATAATCTTATACGTTTAGTTTCATTTTATTTCCTTTTATCGCATTTTATGCGTTAGTTTAGTATTTCCATTGTTTTTAGGTTCGGGTAAGCAATCAAGAAGAATCGGAGCAAAAACCGAAAAAAACAGCAGGAACTTAGAACAGTCTTAGAAGTGAAACAGGGGCCTGACACGGCTCGTGTCAGGGTGTTACCAAGAGAGTGAAGATTGTGTATTAGACAGGGGGCTGACACGGGTGCCCATGTCAGCATGTCTGGAGCAGGAAGTTCTTTTTAGCAGATATCCAAGGAGCCAACATGGTCGCCCGTGTCAGCTGATACGGCCCGTGTTGGATGGTGCGCTTCATCTTTCAATTTTATGATTTTTTGGGCCTTTGTGATCCCTATGGGTATTTTGGGTATTTTCCTATTACTGTGTTGGACCTGGGAGTATTTCAGACAGATTTTGAGAAGGAAAAATAACTTTTTTGGCCATAGAAGAATTACACAATCAAGATTAGGGAGATCAAGGTGATTGGGGAACTGAAGGTTTTCATGAGAGGAAGCAATTGAAGATCAAAGAAATCTATTATCTTGTAATGTCTAGTTTTTCTTTTGTATTTTCTTCGAATATTATGAGTAGTTAAACCCCCTAATGCTAGGGGGTGTTCCTGATTTGAATCTGTAATGACTCTGATATTAGTATTGTAATGACATTTCCTTTGTTTAATAACTGATTTGATCTCTAGCTATTCTTAATGCTTGCCCTGTCAGACCAACAGGGTTTCATTTACGATTAACAATTAGGCTAGACCTCCATTGTTAAGGCTTTGCTTCTGATCATCCTATAATAGATATCACCTAGGACTAGGGATACCTTATAGAAACCAAAATAATTCTTCATAATTGATTGCTTAATCTCACTTGTAATTCTCTATGGACGTAGGAAGTAGGGTAGACAATTAAAGGTTTTCTCACTAAGGACTTAGGAGTGAACATTATAAAGAATCGGTAATTAGTTAGTTACGATAAGTTGTTGCAATGTTAATTCAGGGATGTTACTGAGTCAGATCATACACCTTCACTAGCATGTTACTCATATATTTTAATACCTCTTAGTCAAATTTCTCTCTTTTACTTGCAAATATTTTTATAATTCAACTAAACTATTTTAAAACCCCAAATGCTTTTGTTCAACTGAACTATTTTAGACTTGTCTTTTCTATGCAGTCCTCGAGATCGATATTCGGGAAAATCCCCGTTATGAATACATTGGCAAAATAGTACACTTGCTATTTTTCTGATCAAAACTCTTCTAGGTTTGGTGTCACTGATAGAGCCAACAACAATTGATGAAGCTCTTCAAGAGAATGAGTGCATTTTTAAACGAGTATATTTCATAAGAAGTGTATGTGCACCAACCTCCTGGTTTTGGAAGTTCTGAAAACCCAGATTTCATTTTCAAACTTAAAAAATTGTTTTATGGTCTGAAACAGGCTCCCAGAGCTTGGTATGAAAGCTAAGTAACTGTCTTTTGGAAAATGACTTTACCAGAGGAAAAATGGATACAACACTCTTTTACAAAACCTTTAAAAATGACATTTTGATTGTGCAAATTTACATTGATGATAATATATTTGGTTCTGCTAATACTTCCTTGTGCAAGGAATTTTCTAAGTTAATGCAGACAGAATTTGAAATGAGTCTAATGGGAGAACTCATATTCTTTTTGTGAATTCAGATTGATCAACGTCCAGAAGGAACGTACATTCATCAAAGCAAGTATGCAAGAAAACTTCTGAAGAAGTTTAATATGCCAGATAGTAAATCTATAAAGACTCTTATGCATCCTACATGCATTCTGGAGAAAGAAGAAGTAAGTAAAAAGGTTTATCAGAAGCTCTATCGTGGTACAATAGGCTCTCTTCAGTATCTAACTGCTTCTCGTCCAGATATTCTGTTCAGTGTATGTCTTTGTGCTCGTTTCCAATCAGATCCAAGAAAAACTCACTTAACAGTTGTTAAGAGAATCCTAAGGTATCTAAAAGGAACAACTAACCTTAGTTTGATGTATAAGAAAATATTAGAGTACAAACTTTCTAGTTATTGCGATGCAGATTATGTTGGAGAAAGATGAGAAAGGAAAAGTACTTCTGGAAATTGTTAATTTCTGGATAACAACCTCGTCTCCGGGGCTAGTAAAAGACATTCAAATATTGCACTTTCTACTGCAGAAGCAGAATATATCTCAACGTCACTATGAAACACTCATATAATATGGATGAAGAATCAACTAGAAGATTTTCAGATACATGAGAGTAACATTCCTATCTTATGTTATAATGCTTATGTTATTTGCTTATCCAAAAATCCTATCCTGCATTCTAGGGGTAAACACGTTGAAATAAAACATCACTTTTTACGTGACTATGTTCAGAAGGGTGTTTTTCAATTAAAATTTGTGGATACAGATCACCAGTGGGCTGATACTTTCATAAAACCCCTTGCTGAAGATAGATTTCTATTTTTTTTGGATAATTTATTAAAACCGTGTCCAGAATGAATAGATGAAATTTTTTAATGTGTCATGTCACCAGAACTTCTGAGATAAGATTCTGACAATTAAGTAGATTGTTTCTCGTTTATTTAATGATCTTCTTGTTGCACCCTAAAATTTGACCAACCGGTTCCCATATCTGGTTTATGTTTCAACGCATTTTGCATTCGCATTCGCATATTGCATACATGGCATTTTCCTCAGTCATATTGCTTTTTATCGGGATTATAGCCCCTGGCGTTTCAGGCAGTTCAGGCCGGTTGGAATAAAAATCTGTTGAGAATTGGTGCTCGTCTCTGGTGTTTTCAGGCCATCTCGGTGCATGGGTTTCGCTACGGTTGCGCAATTGGGTTTTAATCGATTTAATCGACCTCTTGGCAATTTTTAGTATTTTTCTTGTATTTTCTAGATTTTTTTAATGCATTTAAATGGATTTTTCAGAATTTAATAGATTTTTTAATAATTTTTAGAGATTTAAATAGATACTAAAGTTTTAGATATTAATTTCCTTTTAATAGTTGTTAATAGATATAAATAGATACTATCTTTTCTTAAATGAGAGTAGATTTTTAAATAGATATTATTGTTTTTAGAGTTTATTAGATTAATTGTTTTTTTAGATTTTTTAAATAGGGATTAATTGTTTTTTTAGATTTAATTAGATTTTTTAACATAGTTTTAGATATTAGACAGTTTTAATAGGTTAATTAGGTTTTATTCTTAATTTTTGTTTTATAGATTAATTAGGTTTAATAATAGATTTTAATTAGGGTTTATTACATTCTAATTAGATCTTATTTTTAATTTTCGTTTTAGATTAATTAGGGTTAATTTTTAGTATTAATTTTGTTTTAGAGTTAATCAGTTTTTTCGTCTTTAATCATCATTAAATCAGAATTTAATTCAATGGGCCATTATCCAATCCATAGCCCAAGTCAGAGGTCCATTTTTCGTGCCACTTGTCAGTATAAGAGGGGTGCCACGCGTGCCTTCTCTCTCTTGGCCACCTCACTCTCACACACACTCAGATTGCGCCAGCACACATTCCACTTCCTCCTTCTCTCTCCCACGTGTTGCCTTCTCTCTTCCCCTCGTTGCCACACGTCCCTTGCTGATGCCACCACCGCCACCCCACTTTGCATGAGTGCCACGCGTCCCACTAGCTACCTCCCCGGCCAGAGTACATGCAACAGCCTTGCTGACCGCCGCCTCTCCACCGTAACCGTCGCCGGAGACCGGTAAACTCACCGGAAACTGCAATCTTCCCAAAACTCATCCAAACAGCTTTCAATCTTCTTCATCCCTTCTCCATCAATCTCACCGGAGACTCAAGATATCGCCTGAAAGTTCATCGGATCCTTCATCATTTACTGGAAATCGCAAATCATCAAGAACCTCATCGTGTTCTTCACCACAAATCTCCAGATTCCTCATCGTGTTCTTCATCCAACGCAAGGAACCTTCAAACAAAATCAAGAATCTTCAACAAATTCGCCAGAAATTCATACGAGATCTTCAACAATCCTCAAATCCTTCTGATCTTATCATCAGCTCCTCAAAGCGTCTCAAGGACATCGCCATACTTCCTTCAGTTCTACAATCTTCGTGGATCTTTATCACGCGAACGCCGCCGCCGCCGTAGATCTCCGAAGCCTCAACAAGAATTTCCAGAAGTTGCTCCAGGCTTCATCCAAGATTCAGTTCGTCGCCGTTTGAGTCATCCATCCAGGTTCCTATTTCGATTTCCTCAACTATCTTTTTTCTTGTTTTGTTAGCTGGAGAGTGTAGGATAGTTGATGTTGATTGGCGAGGGTTGGTTTAGGGAGTTCAATTTGGGCTTAGAAATTGGAAGCGTTAGTTGGTGATTATGATGAATAGGGTTGTGAACGAGTTGGTGAGGTTGATGAACAGAGATTGTGAGATGGAGAGAGTTTCAGAGAGAGGGTTTCAGAGAGCGCCGCTAGGGTTTGTTTAGGGGAAGATGAACAGTGGTGTTGGAGGATGATAGTTAGGAGAAGTTTGATTAGGGTTTTCAGGCTGAAGTTGGATGGGTTGAATTCGGGCTTTAGGCCCAGTTGCATAGAATACTGACCATACTCCCATTATTCCTCGTAATACCCCCCTTCCCTGGTGTGAAACTTTGGTTTGGGCCTAGCAGAATTGCTAGTTGCACCCCCCGTTGGAGGCCCAAACGAGAGTACAAGCGAATATGTTGACATTCGCACCCCCCTTGTTGGTTTCCTTTGGTTTTTTTAATTAGTTGTTTTTTTTTTCTGAATTTAGTAGACTGGGCCCAGCGCTTCGCTAGCTGCACCCCCCTCCTGGGCCCAACATATTCCTGAAGTAGAATAAATGTTGTTACCACCCCCCTGTCTTTTCCAATTGTAATTGAATTTCTTTTTCTTTTTTGTTTGCATATGTTTTGCCAAATAATTCATAAAAAATCCAAAAATCATCATTTTGACATGGGACTTTTTCCTTCATTTTAATAATTGTCTCAAGAAATTTGTGAAAAAATAAAAATATTATTTTAATCATTTTTCCATTTATGGTGATTTTTCACATTTAATTGCTTTTTATTTCCATTTTTGTTTGTACATACAATTTAGTGAATTTTGTTTAGTCATTTAAATTCGTATTTTGATTCCATTATTTTTGTACTAGATAGATTAGAAGTCTAGGTTCCCTTAGAGATTTATTCCACATTTTTGTGGATTAATCTTGATTAGTTTTGATTAGAGAACATTAGGGTGATAGTTTTAGGGTTTAAACTCAACATAGGTGCATTACAACATTTTATTTTGGGGTTTTTTAGCATGAATTAGGTTATGGGACATATAGGGTATGTAGGGTAGATATAGAAATCCCCTTAGAATAAATCATAGATTTTTAAATACTATTCTACTATTTTTAGTATATTTTGCAAATGGAGTGTTTGTTTGGTGTTCCCACTTGGGTTCTTATTTGTTTGCTTGGGGTTTTTGGGCTTTTATTTGGGGTATTGGGTTTGGTTTGAGCTTGTGGAGCATGAAGACATCAAAATAGAGGATTGAAGATGATGATCAAATGTTGAAGCTTGAAGATTGCTTGAGCTGGGAGTTGATTGAAGACATAGGAAATAATAGGAATAAGCAGAGCCTTAGAATAGACTGAATTTTTTCACAAACATGGATAGCTTCCTGTGCTTCCATTCCTCTCTATGACATAAATTCCCTCTATGGTATTCACCTCCCTACTTTGTAGGGATAAGTGGCCGTACCTTAGAGGTAGAACTTTGAGAGAACTACTCTTCTATAATGTTAAACTGTTTGTAGGCTTCCTTTGGTAGTCAATGAATTGTTTAATATTCAACTTATTCTGTTAAGTGAATCTCATCCAGGAGAGCTTGTCATGAAGAAAGAAGCTATTGAAGATGGAGATGAAGATCAAATATTGACAAAGATGAAGATTATTCATGCCAAAACTGTGCAGCTGTTAAAGCTAAAGTTTGCTGTTGTCTGGAGCTGTCTGCTGTCTGATGCTGTCAACTGGTTAAGATTTTGTGCTTGCTTGAGCTTGGTGATTTCTTGGAGATGGAAGCTTATTGTAGCTTGGGTCTCATTGGAGTTTGACCTTGGGGTTCATTGGGAGATTGTTGTTTATCAACTGTCAGAGTTGGATGTTGTTCAGAACTGCTGCTGTAGGAGCTGTTGAGCTATCAAGAGCTGGTTTTGGGGCTTATTTTTCTTTGATGTATTGTTTGTTAATTTCCCCCTTAGGTTTGAAGTGAAACCGTTTCACTTTGCCTATTGTTTTCTAGGTTCGAGGTTGAGTGGACTCCCTTGCCTCGCTTGTACTGCTGCATTCATGCATTTTACTGCTTTACTGTATATATGTTGTTTCTTTTCCGTTTATCCCTTAGGATCTCTGTTTCTCTCTGCGCAAGAGAGAAATATGACAGACATTAGGCTCTCATCCATGCATGCCAACATTAGGGTAGTTTTGATTCCCATTTTAAACCCTAGGTTTTAGAGTTCTTTCTCTTCTATCTCAAAACAATCAAAAAATACAATAAGAGATTTCAAACATCAATAAAAGACAGTTCTTGCGTAAAAGACTATAAACCAACCAAAGAGTCATTTTTGTCCGCTTGGACTCGTAATCAGGAGAAAACCTTTTTCAGAAGGATAAAAAAACAGTCAAACAAATCTGTATTTTCCGTAGCCCGAAATACGTTTGCTCTGATCTTTCATGTTGTATGAAAGTACATAGGCATAGGATGCGATATCCTAGCGAGCAACATTCCCCTCCTTTCCCGTAGGTAGGCGAACTACGTTGACTCTGATTTCTCGTTCCAGACGGGAATACGTAGGCATAAAGTGCGATACTTTGCCGAGTCATTTTATTTTCTTTTAACCCTTAACTTGTAGAATAGATAGAATAACAATCCGTACTAGAAAACAAGCGTGGATCCCGTCGAGTACGACGGACGTGAGGGGTGCTAATACCTTCCCCTTTCGTAACCGACTCCCGAATCCAGGATTTGGTTGCGACGACCATTCCTTTCCCGTCTTTGCGGTTGGTTTACTTCGAGCGTTTCCTTTCCCTCCTTTGGGATAAATAATGCACGGTGGTGTTGCACCCCAAAATTTGACCAACATTTATTTACCCATCAAGTGTTTGAAGGTTGATACCTTCATCAGAAAGTTCAAGAGATCCTCAGAGAAACTGTTTGAGACTAGAGTTCTGTGCCTCATAGCTTGAGAGTTGTGGGAGTTCCTCAGATGATTCTGAGACTATGAGGATAGGCTTGAAGCTTTGAGAAATTCTATGAGATGTCTTGATAGCCATCATGAAGCCCAGAGAGGTCATTGTGCAAGAATTCAGAAGATTCAACCATGAATGGTAGAATTAGGGTTTGACTGGGTCAACCCTAAGTCCACTGAAGATTTGGAGAAGGTTGAGACCCAATCCAAGGGCCATGAGATCATGGAATGATGCATAGAGATGTTATAAAGAGGATTCCTAGACCAACTCATCATGATTGAGGAGTTTGAGAAGTTTTGAGTTAGGGTTTCTGAGGATGGATAGTGAAAAAACCCTAGTTGGATCCCTATCTTCCAGGCAGTTTTAGCTCAAGATGTGATTGATATCTCATCTTACCAATAACATGGATGTTGTAGAGCTTGTTCTTAGCTTTAATTTGAGTGGTGGAAGTCCTTGAAAGGAGTTGCAGAGCTCAAGTTATGGTTTTGACAAATTACAGGTCAGCTGAGGTGTGTGAATCTGGGTCCTTGAAAGTCACCCAACTTGCAGACAACTTTTGCCCTAGTAGGATGATTCCTATGATTTCTTGGTCAACATGAATGTTGAATAGAATCTTCTTAGCTTTCTAGAGAGTACTAGAAGTCCTTGATATGATTTGTAGAACTCAACTTATGGTTTGAACAAGACAGGGGTATTTTGGTCATTTGGCAGTTATAGGTCATTTTAAGCAAAGGCCATATCTCCTATTTCCAAGCCTCAAATGGAAAAACTCAAAACATCAAAGTTGTTCAAAATGGGATTTTAAGTCTAGAAAAGAGGTCATGAGTTATTGAAAAAGCTTGTAGCAAGGATTTTCATGATTGGGTAAAAATGACCTAAAATGGCTTATAAGTTGAAAAAGTTGAGATGGAATTTTGGTTTGAGAGATCTACAAATCCAAAATGGGTCATCCAATATGTCATTTTGACTCCAAACATCATTTTAAAAACAATGATTCAAATAGATTTTTGAGTTTAGGCTTAAAAATTGGAGTTGCTTTGTAAATTTGTTTCTTGCATTTTAAGGCACCAAAAGAAAAAGGGAGAAAATGCTACATAAGGGTTTGTAAGACCTTGTTTTCATGTCATAATATCATGTGGGGAGAAATTAAGTGGGATTGCATGGTTTATCATGAGATTGCATGAGATTTACTCAAGATGGAAAATTCAAATTCTCATTGCGCGATACATTCTAGAAACTTCTTGGAACCTTCTACAAGCTTCTACACATTTCCATCCTTCTCTATAAATGCCCTAGAGATGATCCATGCCCTGGTTGGTGATTCATTGTGCTTGCAAACCATAGTTTGATTCCATCACTCCAAATTGCATTTTGATTTCAAACTTCATCTAAACTTCATCAATTACCAAATTTCTTGTTACAATCATCTACTACCATCATCATGGAGTAAGAAGCCAGCAAAAACTAGTGGAATTAGTGGCTGTTTCGTGTGGTCCAAGTCTTCCCTCCAAGTTGCATGAAGAAGTGGCTAGAGTGATTCAAAGGGTGTTATCAAGAATTAGTGCATACAGAAGGCTCAACACCCATTGGAGATCCTTTGAAGTAAGTGACAAGAGCTGGATTGAAGGATAACCACCATTGCCATCATCAAGTGATAGGTATGCGATTTCAATCGAATCTCCTTATTTATCCAATATTAGAACATGTGGTTAGGATATACATGATTAGAGACCCTTAGGGATCATTGCTGGAAAGTTTGAGTATATTCCATGAAGTTTGAGATTTGACCTGTTAACTTTAAGGATCAAGAACTAGCTAGATATGGGATTTTAATCTTAGTGAAATAGATCAGAATTATCAGTGCCATGAGTTGAGTAGTTTAGTGGCAAGAAACTGAAGAAACAAGAAGCTTGAAGTTTGAGTATTCATGGAGGTGTGGGATCGGGTTTGATGCTTGAGGGAGTTTTGATGAAAGCTGAAACTATGGTTGTATTCAGGGAGGAAAGTAGGTCATGTTTGCTCTTTGAAGTTTTGATTTTTATTGAGAAATGAAGGAGTATGAGGAGGTAGAAACATGGCGCATGAATTCTGCATCCATGGTGAAACCCTAAGTCTCAATGTAGGAGACGACACCTCATGCGTTGGATGAAGCCAAGACCTATGACCTGGGATGTCAATCCAACGGCCCATGTTCAAACGAGTGAGGGAGGGAAGACTGAGTAATCAAAACTCAGTCGTTTCATTAAACCTGAGCCTTGGGCCTGGCAAATATTTACTATCCCCACCCCCCATTGTGAGCCCAACCAAATTAACACTAAAAAAGACTACTAACTGCACTGCGCGTTTTGCTTTTATTTCTGATCTTTTAGTTTAATTTCTGGACGCGTATGGGCTTATCAAGATTACTAATTGCACCCCCAGAGTTTGGCCCATATGCGCATATCAACTAAGCGCCTTACTCATGACACCCCCTCCCCTTTATTTCATTTTATTTTATTTCTATTTCTTTTATATTTCTTGCATTTTAATAAATCCATATAAAATTCAAAAATTAATATTTTTTATTTCTTGTTTTTTTCACATATTCATAATCATGTCTAGAAAAATATCCATAAATAAAATTCCATTTTATTTTCCTTTTGATATTTTTAGCATATTATTCTTGTAAATACTCTTTTTAATTGATTTTAGTTGATACTTGATCTTGTATAATTTCTTTTAGGACTTTCCCTTAGGATTTTTGAGCCATTCTTTTTGGCATAGTTAGGCATTGAACCATAAATCATATAGAATTTAACTCTCAATTTGTAGATTAAAATTTGGTATAGTTTGCTTGTTAGACATTTAGGTGTTCAAATTAGGGTTTTAGGTTGTATAAGTAGATTTGAACCATTTTGTTTTAGGGTTTATAGGCCATATTAGTGTATGGGGAATATATGGGTTAAGGGTAAGTATGTATGGAGTCCCCTAGAATTTTGCTAGAATATTGTAT
This sequence comes from Lathyrus sativus, assembly GCA_963859935.3. NCBI lineage: Eukaryota > Viridiplantae > Streptophyta > Magnoliopsida > Fabales > Fabaceae > Lathyrus > Lathyrus sativus. Next base: position 105,743,117 of record OZ012735.1, on the reverse strand, counting down.
GGTGTTTTAGTATTTTTAATTGATTTTTGAATGTATGGTTAGTATGTGTGTTGCTTAAAGGCATAGTTTGTATTGTTGTGCTTGTTTTTCTTCTCCTTTGAGTGTGTGAGCTTTGAAGATTGAGTTGAAGACCTTGTGGATCATCATTGAAGCTTTGAAGACCTTGCAGAGGGGTTTAGCTTAGCTTTTGTTGTTTTGTTTATAGGATCATAAGTGCATAGGTAGAGCCTTAGATAGAATACTTCCATTCAATAAACAAGGAGTGTCTTGTTCACCTCCTTCCTTCTCTATGACATAAAGTCCCTTAAGGGTATTCACCTCTCTCCTTTGGAGGGATTAGTGACCTTGCCCTCTGAGGTAGAACTTTGAGAGAGCCTTTCCCTTTGATGTTAAGTCCTCAATGGCATCCTTTGGAAGTCAGTGAGCACTGTAACATCCTCACCTCATCTTGTTGACTGAGCCTTGTTTGCTGAAGCATTTGGATTGTTGAAGATAGCAATGAAGAGTATTGAAGACTTGATTGAAGAGCTAAAAGTCATTGAAGATAGGAGCTGAAGCTTTGAAGAGGATGATTCCTTGAAGATTGTTGAAGTCTGAAGGCTTTGTGAAGATCAAGTTGATACCTGAAGATCCCTGAAGATAGTGAAGCCTGAAGGTGGAGCTGATCAAAGGAGCTGAAGCTCGAGGGAGAAGATGAGTTGATACTCATATTGTAGGGTTGATACCTGGAAAGCAAGTGATCTCTGAAGTCTGAAGACTGAGTAGCTGTTGGAGGAGCTGAAGCTTTCTTCTGTTTTCTTTCCTGTATTATTTGTTTTGTCTGATTTGTCTGTTGCATTAGACTAAGTTCATCTAGAATAAGTTCAGTCTAAGAGCATGATTGCATTAGAGGTTGAGTTGCTCCCTCTGCTTGTATTGTTATTGTGTGGCTTTTCTTGCGGGTATTCGGTAGAGCCCAGCTCCCTTGCCCATGTGTTTATTTTGCTTGATAGCATGATTTCATTTCTTTTATCTGTATGATTGCAGTTTATTGTTTATTGCTTGATAGCATGTTGTTTATTTTTCAGTATGATTACTGTTATTTCATGACTGGCTTGAGGTTGAGATGAGCTTGTGGAGGCTGAAGCCCCACACATATTTCCTCCCTCACTTGCATTGCATGCATTTTACTGTTAAGCTGATGCTTTGTCTGTTTTGGTGTATCATTGACATGATCCCTTAGGACTCTCATTTCCTTTGATAAGGATTTGATGATAGACTTTTAGGTTGAAACATATGCATGACAACTTTTAGGAGTTCCCTGTTCAAACCTCAACCATAGGATGAATCCATGGCATGATAACAGTAGGACTTGATAGTCTCCCTCCTAGTTGGGCCTGTTCTCTTCTCATCTCGAAGCAGTTTAAGATACAGTAATCATGAATGATTTCTTTCGTACGTTACGAGCCTTAAGCTATCTGAGAAAGGATTGTGGGAGAGTTTCTTTTCCATAGTCTGGATGTTTAGTATGGTACCCTTTGGGTGACATGCGACGCATTCACTCTCAGGTCATAGTCTCTAGTGTGATTGAAATCGCAAACACAATAAAAAACACTTCTTTTAGGAGATAACCCGTAGTCTCCCGAACTACGTTTGCTCTGATCTTCCATACAGTATGGAAGTACGTAGGCATAGGAGGCGACATCCTAGCGAGCAACCTTCCCCCATGACCCTTCGTAGGCCGAACTACGTTGACTCTGATTTCTCATTCTCTGATGAGAATACGTAGGCATAAAGTGCGACGCATTGCCGAGTTATTTTTTTTTCTTTTTCAGCCAGCCTTGATAGGTAGATAGATTATAACCAACCCGTCCAAGTAAACAAACAAGCGTGGATCCCGTCGAGTACGACGGACGTGAGGGGTGCTAATACCTTCCCCTTGCGTAACCGACTCCCAAACCCAGACAATGGTTGCGATGACCTTGTCTTATCCTTATTCGTCAGGTTTTTCCGATCGTTTCCTTTCCCGCTCTGAGGGATAAATAACGAAAGGTGGCGACTCTTCTGATTTGCCGGCACCTTATTTTCGCGCAAGCGACAACTGGCGACTCTGCTGGGGACTTGACAGTTTCCTAGGGATCCAACGTCCCGAAAGCGAGTCAGTTTTGGGATCCAACGTCCCTTAAGAGAGTCAATCCTACCGTTTGTGTGTTTGCTTGTTAGGTTGCGTTTATTTATCGCATTTTTACTTCTCGCACTTTATTTCCCGCATTTTATTTTCAGTATAATATGATTATTTGTGCTGTTGTGGGATGGGAGTTCTGATGAGTGAGAAGCCAGACCCAGGCTTGAGTGCACCATAGACTTAGAGTGGAAATTAGTGGGCGCGTGCTTGCTTTGCAGGCACTAGTGTCTCATGAAATCCACGCTCAGACGAGGTTCATCCGGTTGGCTTCACTTTCAACCCTTTGGGTTGAGACGGTTGCTGGTTTGGTGGATTGTCGACTCTGGGGACCGATCATTTGTGATTCAGCTAAGTGAGGCCTCTTCAAGACTTGATGATGCCACTCCTTCTGGGAATCGTATCATCAGTTTTGAAAGTCTGTGACGCTGATGAACGCATAGGATGCCGTACCTTGAGTCAGTCTAGGTCCATACCTGAGAGCGGGACTGGGTTTATTGTAGGAAACTTAGACCTTCAGACTACCTGGTTTTCTTGACAGTGAATCAGTTATGTTGGTACCAGGGTTTCTCAGTTGCAGACTCGTCTATTCTTGATAGAGCAGGTTTTTGATCAGAACATTGTTATCAGTGGTTTGTTCTTGATAGGGCAGATTTTGAGTGGGGTCTGAAGATCTCATCAGCAGATGTTATTTGTTCTTGATAGGGCAGATTTTGAGTGGGGTCTGAAGATCTCATCAGCAGCTGTGTGTTTGTTCTTGATAGGGCAGATCTTGATTTGGGGTCTGAAGGCTTCATCAGCAGATGTTCCTTGATCTTGCACCCGGGGCCCTTATTATCAGTCACTTATTCTTGACAGAGTAGCGTTGTGATCTCGGTCCTATCAGATGGTTATTCTCAACAGATCAGATTAGTAGTCTTACACCGGGGTTTTCTTCTCGTCAGTGATTATTGACCCAGAATCCTCCACAGCAGTTACCGGGATATATCATTGCATGACTGCATTTGGCATTAGCTCGCATATTCATGTTTGCATTCCATTAGCATGTGTCTGTGCTGCAGGCGCGTTTCGTACCCTGATTCTGATGTCCCGAGCAATATGAGATATTTTCTTCCATGAATGGATCCAGTCTTATCATTGTGTTGACACTATGTTGGCACGTTGACACCAGAATTAGGGGTGATCTCTTAAACATACAGACACCCATGTCATTAGCATAATTCATCTTGCATGACAGAAGCCGGGGCTTGTCTTCTAACCCTTGTGTTTGCAGGTTTGACTCAGAATCGAGCAGCTCAGACTAATGGAGCAGGTACAAGCTGAGTTGGGGAGAATCCAAAGCCAGCTGGGGCAGGTCATGAATGACATACAGGCAGTGCGCTTGGATCAGCAAGTACTCAGAGAAGAGAATCAGCAGCTGCAGAATCAGTTGAGCTTTCTCATGGGAGTGGTGAGAAGTATGCTAAATAAGGAGAGTGGTCAAGCACCCAAGGAGGAGACCAAAGTGCTTCCCCCATTGCCGTCAGTGCCGCCTATGCTGGAGCCAAATGGACCTCGTAGATCCTCTACACAGCATGAAGCTCGAGACCTGTCTCGTCAGCAGCCGCGCCAGGCATCTCAGAATAACCCTGAAGGTTATAATCAAAAGAAGAAGCTACTTGATAGGGCTGTGGACCCAATACCTGTGAGTTATGCCCAGCTGTTGCCACTGTTGGTTCAGAACCGCATTCTCAAGCTTCGGACCTCGGATCCACCAGATGACGTGTCACCAGACCTCGATCTCAACATACGTTGTGATTTCCACTCGGGAGCACCGGGGCACCATGTTGAAACATGTAAGGCTCTCAAGAATAAGATTCAAGACCTTATTGACTCAAGGACAATCAGGCTTGTGCCGGGCGGCATGAGAGTATCGGGAAAGTTCATCCCTTACCCTGCAGAAGAAGTGAATGATTCCACTCCTTTGCCTGAAGCTGAGAAAGGTCTCGAATATGTCCCGCGACCTTTGGTGACTGAATCGCCTCGCTCGCAGTTTCTACTTGGATCAAGTTCAAGGACGCGAGCGCCTAAACAAGGGACCATTGCCATTCAGAAACGACGACCTCTTGGGCGGAAAGAATACCAACACCAGGATCACAAGAGACCTCGTAACCACTTAGAACGAAGGAATGCTTCTTCCCATCCAGTACATGTGCCGTATAGCCAGATTCTTCCACAGTTGATTCAGAATTCTTTGGTGGAACCGAAAGCTCTCAAGCCCGTGCCAGAGCCTTACCCTCCAGGGTACAATCCTCATGCTCAGTGCGATTACCATGGTGGATCTCCGGGGCATTCAACTGAAGATTGCAAGGCTTTCCAGGCGAAAGTGCAACAATTGATCGACCAATGGTGTATTTCCTTTCCAGACGGAGTCTTGGTGGTACGTGACAACCTCTCGGCTGTTTGAGTTCGCAGATTCAGAGGGTTATTTCCAGAAGCCAGTGATCCAGATAGGCAGACGTCCTCAGCATTGGCAGTCCTCGGACTTTTTACCATTTGCATTTGTAGTTTCTTTTCTGTTAGTTACTACTTGCTGTTAAACATTGTATGTTTCGAATGGTAATGTTAATACAGTGACTATGCATTTTTTCTGAATTAGTTATGTCGTTGTCACTCATTTACTGCATTGAACTGACACTTGCATTTTATTTACTCCACTTTATCACTATGATTAGCAATGAGCGGAGGGAGGATGATGAAACTGAATACTCATAACCAATGATCGTCTTGTTTTCAGATAAAACCTTGCCGATGACGTATAAGGCATTGTTTCAAATCCCCTAAACACCGGAGAGATAAGGAAGAGAATCCCTTGTTAACCACTTCGAGCCAAGAAGTAGGAGTTCCTTTCGGACTTTTAAACCCTCACATCTTAACCCGGGGCAGGGTAGTTGTCAGTTAGCTTGATCGAGCGTTCAAGTCTTATAGAGGAGTGTTGTCCTTCGAGGACCAATCACATCATATTCCTCTCCAGAGGTCGTACCTCATCAACCACAATGGTTAAACCTCACCAATCAGGAGTGAGACGGTTATAATCCTTTCGGAGCAATCAAGACAGCCAGTGTCACACGACTTTGTTCAAAAAAAAAAGCATAAAAAGAAATAAGAAAGCCCGCTAAGTAAAAAGAAAAGCTAGAAAGCAAATACTTAGGCAAAAATCAGGGCATCCCGCTGGACTTCAAAAGAAAAATCGAAAAGAACTCTGAAGAGTCAGTCCAGGCAAAAATTAGGGAATCAAAAGGATGAAAAAGAAAGGATATAAAAAGAAAAATCCTCGAACAAGGACAAAGTCGTGTAGATACAGACACCGAAAACGAAAAAAGAGTAACTGTCACTCCGAAACACCTTGTGAGTTCTTTAACCAGTTGTTCACAATGTTCAACATACCTCTCGAAGAGGCGAGCGCTCGACCCAAGTTAACTGAACTTTAGGATCGGAGATCATCACGTAGAAGGGGTGGGTACAAATCATAATTTGAGCCAAATATCCTTTGTTTCACGAACCGTGAACCCGACCACGATACAACCCTTAAAAGACCTAATTGAGGCAGGGTTTATTCTGAAAGCGCATTACGATAAGGTTGAGTAACCTGACTCCTTCATGATTTGCTAATCATATCCTTATTGTATCTTTTTCACTAATCGCATCAGCACTACGTTTGAACTCTTGAGTTCATTCGTCACTCACTAGCATGACACGTAAATGAGTGACAGTACAACATTTTTTCGAAATTTGCATGTACACTGCATTGAAATTACCATTCGTGAATAGACAATTTTAATTGCAGGTTGGTAGCTGATACGAAGGGACTTCAACAGGGAATAGTCAATCAGGACTAAGTCGTCAGAGGTCTGGATCAGAATGGTATGCTGTGAAACCCTGTGGATCTGGGGCATTGACTTCCTGTGAGTTTGGAATCAGTTTGTCTGAGGACAAGTCCCGGAGCGTCAGTTGATTATGGGGCAGTTTATGCAAGAAGCGGTTGATCGGAAGTGAATCTTCTCGAGACCCAATCAGGGGAAGTTATCCAGAATCCTTGCGATTTGAGGACAGATCCCTCCAGTGTTCAATCAGAGCATGTTGAGTCGCTCATCGCTCGTTCAGGGGCAAACTACTTCAGAGATATTGAAGCCGACCATGCTGAGAGTTGATTAGGGGAGGATGAATCCTTCCATCGTACAGATGTTGGGGCAAACCATCTGAAGATTGTCTTGTTGCTAGCTACTTTCTGTCCAGAATGAATCTTCCCAAGAGTCGGATTGGGGCAAGTTGAATTGTACTGGGGCAAGTTGTTCAAATGAGTTTGTTCACCCTAGCAAGAGTTGAGTATCCGGGAATCGTGTCATTACCCTTCCGAAACCTAAGTCTTCTAAAGAAGCCTTGCGGTCATTGGATTGTTATCCTACAGCCTAACCTGTTACTCGGCTCCATGATTGGTAGCCTGTATTCCCTGTGTCGACGTTGTTGAACCAGGATCGTTTCTCAGCAGAGATGTACGGTTTGAGGTTGTTCCCCCTGTACAGTTTGAGACTGCAGCAGATCGAGATGGCGTTTATCCCTCATCAGATTAGGGTCAAGATTACCCTCAGCAGACCAGGATTGATATCCCCGAAGCAGGGCGAGTCCTCCTTCTCCAGCAGAGTTCAGTAGTCTCTCCTCCGCAGAATCTGAACGCAAGATAGTGAGCATTGGCATGTCCCCCCAGGCAGAGATGATCCTTTCCCCCAAGCAGACGCATCCTGAAGGAAGGTCACCTCATCAGCTGAGTCGAGGGCCAAAGCTCATATTCTTCCCCAGCACCGGGTCACAAGTGCAGGATTCGCAGGAAGCTGTTCTTACACCGAAGTGTGCAGCAACCGATGGTGCCAGACTGAAGTCTTCCAGCGGAATTGGGATTCCCCACCAGAGCCATATTCTCTCCCGAAGTCGGATGATTCCCTCTTCCCCAGTAGAGTGTTGGAACAGCTGACGTTGTATTCCCCCTGCAGAGTCGTATTCTCTCCCCCGAAGTCAGATGATTCTTTCTTCCCCAGCGAAATTGAAATTCCGCACCAGAGTCGTACTCTCCAGTGAAGTAGAATGATTTCTCTCCCCGGATGAGTCCGCAGAAAAGCAGAATCCTTGGAAGCAGTTGGGACCATGAGTGGATGTTCCCTAACAGATATTGAACAGTTGGTGCTGTATTTTCCCCAGAGTCGCACTCTCTCCAGCGAAGCAGAATGACTTCTCCTTCCTCAGCCGGGTTTGCAGATGTCCAAGAGAGCCGAGTCCTTGGAGGTTGATCAGATCATGTCCAGTTGTTTCCCCAGTGGAGTGTTGAGCAGCTGAAGTTGTTTCCCCACGGAGTGGTTATCCCCAGAAGAGTAGCCGAGACGGCCGCGCGGTTCATTCTTGCGATTGATATCAGCAGGTCCAGGTTCTCGTACAGTTTCGTCCACTGCAGTAATCGACTGAAGTTGTTCCCCTGCAGCAGTCCGCAGAAGATCAATTCCCCAGACAGAGTCTGATTGATATTGGCGTGCAGTTTTCTCCTCAGCAGGATGATTCCTCTATCTGAGTAGTTCTTTCTCCTTGACAGGAGAATTCCCCTCGGCATTTATTTTGCTGATGGGATCACATCACTGTGCATGATTGCATAGCATTGTGCATGATTGCATAACATTGTGCATGATTGCATAGCATAGTGCATGATTGCACAGCATTTAGCATAAACGCATATCATTCCCACCGTGTGGGGCATGGCGCAGAAGCATACACATCATAAGCATGATCTAGGTTATCATCATTCTTGTCTTACCGGTGTTCCGCCAAGAGACCAGTTGCTCAGGACGATTTTTGATATTCTCTCCAACAAGGTCGCTTTCTTAAGATGATTCTTAAGACCCCGGTGTAATCCCCACAGTCGCTCGCTCAAGATGATTTTTGAGATCCCCAGCGAAGTCTTCAGTTCGAGATGATTCTTGAATTTCTCAGCGGGGCCGGTTTGCTTAAGATGATTCTTAAGACCTCAGCGCAGGTTCCCGAATTGTTTGCTTAGGATGATTCTTGAGCTCCCCAATAGCGTCCCCAGCAAGAGTTGCCCAGGAAGATTCCTGGAATACCCAGCAAAATAAAGTCTCCAGAATGGTTATCGGTTCAGGATGATTCTTGAAGGTGCCCGACGGAGTTGTTTGTTCAAGATGATTCTTGAAGTCCTTAGCAGCGTGATATGTCTGCTCCAACAGCGATGTCTAATCTGAAGATTGGCTTCGTAAACGCCTGAAGGCGGTATCAGAATGTTCCTGTGGATTCAGATTTCCTTGTTGATGAATCAACGTGTGGCTGAAGACAAGGTTCCAAATTTTGTATTCAAGATGATCCGTGTTGGTCTGAAGACCAAGTCAGTTGTCCTGAGGTGATGATTGATCGCGATCAAGTGAATAGTGTTTCTTCTGACTGAAGTCGAAGATGTTTCTCCAGCTGAAGCGGAGTTTTTCCTGAAGGCAAAATGTTTGAATCCCCGTAGAGTCATGAATGGCTCAGGATACCATTTCTCTGACTGGAGTCATAGATTTCCCAAGCTGAAGCGAAGGTGCCTAAGGGCAAGGTTATCCCCAAGGTCATGAATGACCTAGGATTCATTTTTTCGGACTGAAGGCCGAAGTATATCCCTGACTGAAGTCACGGATGCTCTATAGCAGAGGTGGAGTTGCCTGAAGGCAGATCCATGTATCCTTGAAGGCCAAGGACCATTTCTTCAGACTGAAGTCGAAGATACCTCCTGCAGAGTTGCCGACGGGCAAAGTTTACATCCTTGAAGGTCAAGGATGTTTATCTTCAGAAGTACTTGAAGATCTTTTCTAGCTGAAGCTGGAAGTGGCCAGGGGCCAGGGTTTCATATATCTTTAATGTCGAAGTTCTACGGTGGGTCAGTTGTGCAGCAGTATTCCGATGTTCGTTATGGTTCTGAGGGTGAACCCCAGATCAGAGTGTGCTCGGTTAAGTCTCTCATTCCCAGCGGAGTAGTTTCAAATACGCAAGTGTACCTTTTGTTCCATTTACCAGGGGTGAATCCCAGGTCAGAGTATGTTTGTGTTCGACGGCGAGGTTGAATGTGCCCGGCGGCGAGGTTGGATGTTTGTTCGACGGCGAGGTTGAATGTTGTTTGACGGCGAGGTCAGATTATGATTGGTTCGACGGCGATGTTGAATGTGTCCGGCGGCGAGGTTGGATGTTTGTTTGACGGCGAGGTTGAATGTTGTTTGACGGCGAGGTCAGATTATGATTGGTTCGACGGCGATGTTGGATTTGTTCGACGGCGAGGTTGAATGTTGTTTGACGGCGAGGTCAGATTATGATTGGTTCGACGGCGATGTTGGATTTGTTCGACGGCGAGGTTGAATGTTTGTTTGACGGCGAGGTCAGATTATGATTGGTTCGACGGCGATGTTGAATGTGACCGGCGGCGAGGTTGGATGTTTGTTCGACGGCGAGGTTGAATGTTGTTTGACGGCGAGGTCAGATTATGATTGGTTCGACGGCGATGTTGGATTTGTTCGACGGCGAGGTTGAATGTTTGTTTGACGGCGAGGTCAGATTATGTTTGTTTGACGGCGAGGTCAGACTCTTTAAATCCCCAGTAGAGATGATGTTTGTACGACGGCGATGTCGAGTGTCTCTAAGAGGATGTTTGTTTCCGACGGCGATGTCAGATTCAGTTTTCCAGCGGCGATGTTGGGCATGTCAAGTTGATCCAGTCTTCTGACGACGATGTTAGGTGATGCAGATCCTTTAGTTCTCCAGCGGCGATGCGGGGTATTTTGGCAGATTTAGTTCTCCAGCGGCGATGCGGGGTATTTTGATTGTCCGACGGCGAGGTCAGATGTAGTTCTCCAGCGGCGATGCGGGGTATTTTGTCAGATTTAGTTCTCCAGCGGCGAGGCGGGGTGTTGTGGGTGATCGACGGCGATGTCAGATTTAGTTTTTCGGCGGCAATGTTGGATGTTTGTTTCCCCGAGTTATGGTTGTTCCTGACGGTGATATCAGGTGGTTTGGCCTCCCAGCGGCGATGTTGGGTGTTCCTCAGAATTTTGTCTGCTTCTGACGGTGATGTCAGATGGTTTAGTCTTCCAGCGGCGATGTTGGGTGTTTGGTTGCCTGAAGGCAATGTCAGAAGAATTTAACGTGGATAACTGACGGCGATGTCAGATCGATATTTCTCCAGCTAGTTGTTGAGCAGCTAGTGTTGCAGTGTTCGAAGGTTTGTTCTCCGCAGAGTATCATGTGCTCGTGCAGTTGGCAAATTTTCGGGTTTACCGGTATTCAATCGTCTCGCACCTTGATTGTTTGAGAGACGTTCGCTTCTCACCCAGTCAGGTCCAAGCCGTTTGAATAGGGGCAGCTGTTGCACCCCAAAATTTGACCAACATTTATTTACCCATCAAGTGTTTGAAGGTTGATACCTTCATCAGAAAGTTCAAGAGATCCTCAGAGAAACTGTTTGAGACTAGAGTTATGTGCCTCATAGCTTGAGAGTTGTGGGAGTTCCTCAGATGATTCTGAGACTATGAGGATAGGCTTGAAGCTTTGAGAAAGTCTATGAGATGTCTTGATAGCCATAATGAAGCCCAGAGAGGTCATTGTGCAAGAATTCAGAAGATTCAACCATGAATGGTAGAATTAGGGTTTGACTGGGTCAACCCTAAGTCCACTGAAGATTTGGAGAAGGTTGAGACCCAATCCAAGGGCCATGAGATCATGGAATGATGCATAGAGATGTTATAAAGAGGATTCCTAGACCAACTCATCATGATTGAGGAGTTTGAGAAGTTTTGAGTTAGGGTTTCTGAGGATGGATAGTGAAAAAACCCTAGTTGGATCCCTATCTTCCAGGCAGTTTTAGATCAAGATGTGATTGATATCTCATCTTCCCCACAACATGGATGTTGTAGAGATTGTTCTTAGCTTTAATTTGAGTGGTGGAAGTCCTTGAAAGGAGTTGCAGAGCTCAAGTTATGGTTTTGACAAATTACAGGTCAGCTGAGGTGTGTGAATCTGGGTCCTTGAAAGTCACCCAACTTGCAGACAACTTTTGCCCTAGTAGGATGATTCCTATGATTTCTTGGTCAACATGAATGTTGAAGAGCATCTTCTTAGCTTTCTAGAGAGTACTAGAAGTCCTTGATAGGATTTGTAGAACTCAACTTATGGTTTGAACAAGACAGGGGTATTTTGGTCATTTGGCAGTTATAGGTCATTTTAAGCAAAGGCCATATCTCCTATTTCCAAGCCTCAAATGGAAAAACTCAAAACATCAAAGTTGTTCAAAATGGGATTTTAAGTCTATAAAAGAGTTCATGAGTTATTGAAAAAGCTTGTAGCAAGGATTTTCATGATTGGGTAAAAATGACCTAAAATGGCTTATAAGTTGAAAAAGTTGAGATGAAATTTTGGTTTGAGAGATCTACAAATCCAAAATGGGTCATCCAATATGTCATTTTGACTCCAAACATCATTTTAAAAACAATGGTTCAAATAGATTTTTGAGTTTAGGCTTAAAAATTGGAGTTGCTTTGTAAATTTGTTTCTTGCATTTTAAGGCACCAAAAGAAAAAGGGAGAAAATGCTACATAAGGGTTTGTAAGGCCTTGTTTTCATGTCATAATATCATGTGGGGAGAAATTAAGTGGGATTGCATGGTTTATCATGAGATTTCATGAGATTTACTCAAGATGGAAAATTCAAATTCTCATTGCGTGATACATTCTAGAAACTTCTTGGAACCTTCTACAAGCTTCTACACATTTCCATCCTTCTCTATAAATGCCCTAGAGATGATCCATGCCCTGGTTGGTGATTCATTGTGCTTGCAAACCATAGTTTGATTCCATCACTCCAAATTGCATTTTGATTTCAAACTTCATCTAAACTTCATCAATTACCAAATTTCTTGTTACAATCATCTACTACCATCATCATGGAGTAAGAAGCCAGCAAGAACTAGTGGAATTAGTGGCTGTTTCGTGTGGTCCAAGTCTTCCCTCCAAGTTGCATGAAGAAGTGGCTAGAGTGATTCAAAGGGTGTTATCAAGAATTAGTGCATACAGAAGGCTCAACACCCATTGGAGATCCTTTGAAGTAAGTGACAAGAGCTGGATTGAAGGATAACCACCATTGCCATCATCAAGTGATAGGTATGCGATTTCAATCGAATCTCCTTATTTATCCAATATTAGAACATGTGGTTAGGATATACATGATTAGAGACCCTTAGGGATCATTGCTGGAAAGTTTGAGTATATTCCATGAAGTTTGAGATTTGACCTGTTAACTTTAAGGATCAAGAACTAGCTAGATATGGGATTTTAATCTTAGTGAAATAGATCAGAATTATCAGTGCCATGAGTTGAGTAGTTTAGTGGCAAGAAACTGAAGAAACAAGAAGCTTGAAGTTTGAGTATTCATGGAGGTGTGGGATCGGGTTTGATGCTTGAGGGAGTTTTGATGAAAGCTGAAACTATGGTTGTATTCAGGGAGGAAAGTAGGTCATGTTTGCTCTTTGAAGTTTTGATTTTTATTGAGAAATGAAGGAGTATGAGGAGGTAGAAACATGGCGCATGAATTCTGCATCCATGGTGAAACCCTAAGTCTCAATGTAGGAGACGACACCTCATGCGTTGGATGAAGCCAAGACCTTTGACCTGGGATGTCAATCCAACGACCCATGTTCAAACGAGTGAGGGAGGGAAGACTGAGTAATCAAAAATCATTCGTTTCATTAAACCTGAGCCTTGGGCCTGGCAAATATTTACTATCCCCACCCCCCATTGTGAGCCCAACCAAATTAACACTAAAAAAGACTACTAACTGCACCGCGCGTTTTGCTTTTATTTCTGATCTTTTAGTTTAATTTCTGGACGCGTATGGGCTTATCAAGATTACTAATTGCACCCCCAGAGTTTGGCCCATAAGCGCATATCAACTAAGCGCCTTACTCATGACACCCCCTCCCCTTTATTTCATTTTATTTTATTTCTATTTCTTTTATATTTCTTGCATTTTAATAAATCCATATAAAATTCAAAAATTAATATTTTTCATTTCTTGTTTTTTTCACATATTCATAATCATGTCTAGAAAAATATCCATAAATAAAATTCCATTTTATTTTCCTTTTGATATTTTTAGCATATTATTCTTGTAAATACTCTTTTTAATTGATTTTAGTTGATACTTGATCTTGTATAATTTCTTTTAGGACTTTCCCTTAGGATTTTTGAGCCATTCTTTTTGGCATAGTTAGGCATTGAACCATAAATCATATAGAATTTAACTCTCAATTTGTAGATTAAAATTTGGTATAGTTTGCTTGTTAGACATTTAGGTGTTCAAATTAGGGTTTTAGGTTGTATAAGTAGATTTGAACCATTTTGTTTTAGGGTTTATAGGCCATATTAGTGTATGGGGAATATATGGGTTAAGGGTAAGTATGTATGGAGTCCCCTAGAATTTTGCTAGAATATTGTATGGTGTTTTAGTATTTTTAATTGATTTTTGAATGTATGGTTAGTATGTGTGTTGCTTAAAGGCATAGTTTGTATTGTTGTGCTTGTTTTTCTTCTCCTTTGAGTGTGTGAGCTTTGAAGATTGAGTTGAAGACCTTGTGGATCATCATTGAAGCTTTGAAGACCTTGCAGAGGGGTTTAGCTTAGCTTTTGTTGTTTTGTTTATAGGATCATAAGTGCATAGGTAGAGCCTTAGATAGAATACTTCCATTCAATAAACAAGGAGTGTCTTGTTCACCTCCTTCCTTCTCTATGACATAAAGTCCCTTAAGGGTATTCACCTCTCTCCTTTGGAGGGATTAGTGACCTTGCCCTCTGAGGTAGAACTTTGAGAGAGCCTTTCCCTTTGATGTTAAGTCCTCAATGGCATCCTTTGGAAGTCAGTGAGCACTGTAACATCCTCACCTCATCTTGTTGACTGAACCTTGTTTGCTGAAGCATTTGGATTGTTAAAGATAGCAATGAAGAGTATTGAAGACTTGATTGAAGAGCTAAAATTCATTGAAGATAGGAGCTGAAGCTTTGAAGAGGATGATTCCTTGAAGATTGTTGAAGTCTGAAGGCTTTGTGAAGATCAAGTTGATACCTGAAGATCCCTGAAGATAGTGAAGCCTGAAGGTGGAGCTGATCAAAGGAGCTGAAGCTCGAGGGAAAAGATGAGTTGATACTCATATTGTAGGGTTGATACCTGGAAAGCAAGTGATCTCTGAAGTCTGAAGACTGAGTAGCTGTTGGAGGAGCTGAAGCTTTCTTCTGTTTTCTTTCCTGTATTGTTTGTTTTGTCTGATTTGTCTGTTGCATTAGACTAAGTTCATCTAGAATAAGTTCAGTCTAAGAGCATGATTGCATTAGAGGTTGAGTTGCTCCCTCTGCTTGTATTGTTATTGTGTGTTGCGGGTATTCGGTAGAGCCCAGCTCCCTTGCCCATGTGTTTATTTTGCTTGATAGCATGATTTCATTTCTTTTATCTGTATGATTGCAGTTTACCGTTTATTGCTTGATAACATGTTGTTTATTTTTCAGTATGATTACTGTTATTTCATGATTGGCTTGAGGTTGAGATGAGCCTGTGGAGGCTGAAGCCCCACACACATTTCCTCCCTCACTTGCATTGCATGCATTTTACTGTTAAGCTGATGCTTTGTTTGTTTTGGTGTATCATTGACATGATCCCTTAGGACTCTCATTTCCTTTGATAAGGATTTGATGATAGACTTTTAGGTTGAAACCTATGCATGACAACTTCTAGGAGTTCCCTGTTCAAACCTCAACCATAGGATGAATCCATGGCATGATAACAGTAGGACTTGATAGTCTCCCTCCTAGTTGGGCCTGTTCTCTTCTCATCTCGAAGCAGTTTAAGATACAGTAATCATGAATGATTTCTTTCGTACGTTACGAGCCTTAAGCTATCTGAGAAAGGATTGTGGGAGAGTTTCTTTTCCATAGTCTGGATGTTTAGTATGGTACCCTTTGGGTGACATGCGACGCATTCACTCTCAGGTCATAGTCTCTAGTGCGATTGAAATCGCAAACACAATAAAAAACACTTCTTTTAGGAGATAACTCGTAGTCTCCCGAACTACGTTTGCTCTGATCTTCCATACAGTATGGAAGTACGTAGGCATAGGAGGCGACATCCTAGCGAGCAACCTTCCCCCATGACCCTTCGTAGGCCGAACTACGTTGACTCTGATTTCTCATTCTCTGATGAGAATACGTAGGCATAAAGTGTGACGCTTTGCCGAGTCATTTTTTTTTCTTTTTCAGCCAGCCTTGATAGGTAGATAGATTATAACCAACCCGTCCAAGTAAACAAACAAGCGTGGATCCCGTCGAGTGCGACGGACGTGAGGGGTGCTAATACCTTCCCCTTGCGTAACCGACTCCCGAACCCACACAATGGTTGCGATGACCTTGTCTTACCCTTATTCGTCAGGTTTTTCCGATCGTTTCCTTTCCCGCTCTGAGCGATAAATAACGAAAGGTGGCGACTCTTCTGTTTTGCCGGCACCTTATTTTCGCGCAAGCGACAGGTGGCGACTCTTCTGTTCAGCCTGCGCCGATTTTCGCAGTAGAGACAACTGGCGACTCTGTTGGGGACTCCAACGGTTCCCTACGTGAGATCAATCCTAGCGCTTGTTTTCCCGTCGTGGGTTTTGTATGGATTTACGTTTCTGTATTTTACATTCAGCATTATATTATTATTATTATTATTGCTGTAGGTATGAGGGGGATCTATGATTGAGAGATAAGTCGGACCTGGGCTTGAGTGCACCTAGAATTAGAGTGGAAATTAGTGGGCGCGTGCATGCTTTGCATGTACTAGTGTCTTATGAAATCCACGCTCAGACGAGGTTCTTCTGGTTGGCTTCTTTTTCAACCCTTTGGGTTGAGGGGGTTGTTGGTTAGTTGGATTGTCGACTCTGGGGACCGATCATTTGGAAGTTGGCTAAGTAAGGCCTCTTCAGGACATGATGATGCCACACCTTCTGGGTATCGTATCATTAGTCTTGAAAGTCTGTGACACCAACGACCGCATAGGATGCCATACCTTGTGTCAGTTATTAGGACACCTACCTGTGAGAGGGGTTGGGACATGCAGGTAACTTGACCTCCAGATTACCTGTTTTCTTGATTGAGATTCAGTGGTGTGATATTTGAGGACAGTGTTATTGGGTCTGTCAGAGACCGGGTTGGAGCATTGTGGATGGTCTTGAGCAGTTTGTGGGTCTATTTGAGGCCAGTATTGTGGATTGGGCTTCTCAGCCAGGGGCACTTGATCCCTTGTTGCATTGCTTGCATATTGCATTGTTTGCATCATCATGTGCATATCATTAACGTGTGTCTGTGCTGCAGGTGCATTTTCATACTTCCCGATTCTAGTGCTCTGGACTTTTATCTGTCACCATGAGTACTTTGAGGAAGACTGTTGCATATAAGTTGCCTACCTCTGACGTGACTCCTCTGTTGGGTCTGATTTCCCTAGCTGACGATGATGTGAAGAGAAGTTTTAGAAAGAGTTATGGGAAGCTGCTGAGTTTGGTTTGCAGACCAACCGCATACGAGCTGAATGGGTTATATACATTGATGCAGTTATATGATCCCTCCTTGAGGTGTTTTATGTTCCAGGACTTCATTTTGGCCCCGACCATGGAGGAGTACGCTGAGTTTCTAGAGTTACCAGTTCAGAACAGGGTGCCCTTCATTCACTGTGATGCTAAGCCTAAGCTGGAAGACTTAGCTGTTCCCTTGCATATGGATCCTGCAGAGCTGTTGTTGACTTCCTGGCATGGAGTTTTCGGGTTCTCTCTCAAGTTCTTGGTTGGCAAAGCTCAAGAATATGCTAAAAGTGGCTGCTGGATTGTGTTTAATGCAGTTCTTGCCCTGTGTATCTATGGGATTATATTGTTCCCTAATCTGCCTGAATTCCTTGATTTGGATGCATTCCACTTGTTTGCTGCAGGCAACCCGGTGCCTACCTTGATTGGAGACTTCTATCATTCCTTGCATTATAAGAATGAAAACAGAAGGGGAAAAATGTCCATTGTTGTGTACCTTTGCTGAATATGTGGTTTGAGAGCCATATGCCCAAGAAGGGTCCTTTTGTTGAATCTGCATGTACAGCTGAATGGTCTGAGCGTTTAATGGGGCTTTCCTCAGAAGACATTGTCTGGTTCGATAGAGATTTATTGGGGTCAGAGATTATCTTCAGTTGCGTCGGGTTTCCCAACGTTCCTTTGATTGGAAGGAAGGGGTGTATTAACTATAACCCATCTTTGTTGGTTCGACAGTTTGGGTATGCTTTGAAGAGTCCGCCGAAGGAAGAAGAAATACAGGAATCTCTGTATTTCACTGGTGACCTGAGTGGGGAATTATTGGCCAAGCTTCAGCACGCTTGGAATCATATCTGCAGAAGAGGGAAACCATTACTAGGCAAGAATGATTGTCAAGCCTATATGCCTTACAAGGTGTGGATTCAAGAGAGGGTAAGCCAGGTGCAGATGCCTTTTCCAGCAGTATCACGTCCCGTTCCCATTCCAGTTGAGGAGCCGACTACTGTGGCTATTGAGGTCTATGAGCGGGTTGTGAAAGAAAAAGAAGACTTGATAAAGATCAATGAAGAGCTAGAGAAAGAATTGGCTCAAATCTGGAGTGAGAAAAACGAAGCTGTGTATTCCTTCCAACAGCAGACTGAGTTGGTAAACAGGCTAGGTGCCGAACTGACAGAAGAGACAAAGAAACGGGAACGCCTGGGAAAAGAATTCAGAAGCTCTCATGATATTTTAGAGTCCAAGAAGAAGTCCCTTGATGCCGCCTACCGAGAAATCGCTTCGTGCAACAGAACGTGGAATGCTACGCTAACCAACAATGAAAAGAGGGAAGACAAATTGAAGCAGCAAATTTCTGAACTCGAAGATCAGTTGAAAGCTAGCAAGAGAAAGTATGAAGAGGAGGTTATGACAAGATATAGTCTTCAGAACTCATTGAACAAAGCCATCGAGTGCAAGAAGGAGGCTGTGTCTCAGAAACGGAAGTTAGAGGACCGCTTTGGAGAAGGGGCATGGGAGGAATCTACTGGTGATTTACGACGTGTTCTCAAGCGAAGAGATCTACTTGTCAAGGGTTTGCTTACTCAACCAAATCATCCCGAGACTAAAAGGTTATTGGAGGAGTACCAGGCGTATGGTTGCACTTGACTATCTCATGTATTGGTGTGTATGCTTTATTTGCATTGTGCTGGCCATCACCAGGATTGTTGGTTGAGGTCATGCCTTCTTATTGTATGCTCACAAATATTGTATTCCTGACTTGATGGGTTTTTTCTGCAATGAATGAGATGTTTTTCTATGATTGGGTTTCGAGCTTCTTATTGCTATCACTGTCACCGCACTGGCACATTGGCACTAGAATTGGGGAGTGATATTCCCTAATGCACAAACACATGTTGCATTTGCATACATATTCATATTGCATTACAGGTGATTACTGAACTGTATCTCATTTCCTGCATCTCTCCAAGTTTTTCCAGGATTGAAAGTCAACGTCCTCACCGATACTCTACTCGTACCAACTGCAAAAGAGTTATGGACCAAATGCAAAGCGAGATGCAGGAGATGCGTGAAAAGCTGGCGCTGTTCATGCAGACGATGGAGACAATTGTGAAAGGGCAGGAAAACTTGCAAACTTTGGTGCAGCCATTGCTGGTGAGGAATGTCGGGAATGGAAACGAAGACCACAATTCTGTACGTGTTGACACCATTCATAGGGATGGTACTCCTACACCGGTAGCTCCACCTGTGGTAAATATACCTGTTGTGAATATGAACAATGGCGCTGGCGCCGGGAATGGTAATACAGGAATTGGTAATGAGACTGTCATTAACAACGTTGGGTTCGGAGACGCCAATCTGGGCGGTGATAACAATGGAGGTAATGGCTTTGGTAACAACGGATTTGGCTATAACGACCAGGGGTTTGATTATGCTAACCAGGATGGGAAGTTTGGCTTCAACGCTCAGGGTTTCGGACATGATGGATTTGGTAATGCTAATCTGGCCTATGGTGGGTTCGGTAATGGAAATGGTGCTGGAATGATGTCTTTTGGACCCTCCGGGGTCGCTCAAGGGTATGGTAACAGAGGACGGGGCCCTGTGATGAATCAGACTAGATTTGGTCGTAACAATGGGCATGATGGGTACAGAAATGAGAATGTTAATTGGATGGAAGACCAACAAGAAGATGCTTTCTCTGGTAGAGGTTTTGAAGGTCCTGTAGACAACACTCAGCGAATCAAGATGCTCGAGGAGCAGATGAAAGGTGTTGTGAATCAGAGTGCTTCCGGTTTGGATATGACCACGATGGGACTGGTGCCTGGTCTGAGGGTACCGTTGAAATTTAAGGCTCCCACCTTTGATAAATATAAGGGAGATACCTGTCCCAAGGTACATGTGCGGTCTTACTATAGAAGGATGTCGGCTTATTCGAATGATGAAAGAATGTTGATGTATTTCTTTCAAGACAGCTTGTCTGGTCCTTCCCTTGAATGGTACATGGGGTTGGAGCCTACTCAGATAAAGACTTGGAAGCAACTGGCCGATGCGTTTGTGGTGCACTATAAGTACAACAGTGACTTAGCACTAAACCGGGTCCAGTTACAGGGGTTGTCACAGAAGAAATATGAGAGTTTCAAAGAATATGCGCAGAGATGGCGCGACATGGTTGCAAGGGTTCATCCTCCTTTGGTTGAGAAGGAGATGAATGATATGTTCATAGGAACGTTCACCGGTATGTTTTATGATAAGCTGTTTCCTGCTTCCTTGGGCAGTTTCTCGGATCTAATCTTGATGGGCGAGAAGATTGAAAGTAATATTAAAATGGGGAGATTCCAAGCTGAGGAATCCACTTTAGTTGGAGGTAACAGAAAAGCTTTTGGTGGTCGCCGTCAGGGTGACACAAGTGCAGTATTCGGGGGCCGAGGCCGAGGCCGGGGCAGAGGACGGAATCAGTACAATCATCTGCAACAGGTGGCAAGCATCACAATTCCATTTCATCAACAACCAATACCACTACAGAAGGTACCACTACAGCAGGTACCACCACAGCAGCAGCAACAACAGCAGCAGCAGAGGCCAAATCAGGGACAGAGGAGATTTCCTAACACGAGGCCGAAAAGAGTATTTGATGTACCTCCTTATACGTATGCGGAGTTACTCCAAACATTACTGGGTTTGAACTTGGTGGAAAAGAGGACTATGACGCCAATGACGGGCACTCCTCCGTTTGGCTTTGATACGAATAAGCATTGCGAGTTCCACTCCGGGGCTCCTGGCCATGACATAGAGACTTGCCACGCGTTCAAGCATGTGGTGCAAGATCTGTTGGATAGCAAGGCCATAAATTTTGGACAAGCAGGTCCGAATATAGTACAACAGCCAATGCCCAACCATGGGGCAAATGCTATTTTGACTGAGGAGGGTTTGAATCTGATCATGAATGTTGATGAACTGGAAACACCGTTGGGTGAAGTAAAGAGCAGGTTATTGAAAGGAGGTGTGTATCCGGGTTGCGATGAGTTTTGTCTAGAATGTTGGACCCAGGCTGGGGGTTGTGCTGAATTGAAGAAGGGTATTCAGACCTTGATAGATGAAGGCACGTTGCAATTTGATAGAACGACAGTCGAGAAACCTGCAGGAGTATTAGCTGATGAGCAAAGTGATGTAGCTACGGTGACAATTCCCCAAAAAACGATAACTATAACGGCGCCAGCCAGGCGACCGACGATCACTATCACGAAGGCAGGGCCAACCCCTTATGAGAGCACCAGGGCAGTACCCTGGACTTATAGGCTGGAAGCATATTGTGATGGGGAGAAAATTGATATCAGTAAACGACCAGCTGAGGTTGTGGACAATGTCGTCGGGACTGGAGGGATGACAAGGAGCGGGAGAATTTTTATATCGCCTGAGGTAGAGGCTGAACGATTGGCAAAAGGTAAAGGTAAAGGGAATGAGAATGTTCCTGTGCAGAGGAATGAAAAAGAAACGTCACTGAAAGATGTAGAAGAGTTTATGCGTCTTATCCGTAAGAGTGACTATAAAATTGTTGAGCACCTTCAACAAACGCCGTCGAAGATCTCCATATTGTCGCTATTATTGTGTTCCAAAGCCCATAGGAATGCGTTATTGAAAATTCTGGACACGTCGTTCGTACCCCAAGATGTTTCTGTGAATCAGTTGGAGGGGGTGATGGCGCACGTGAATGCAGGCCATAGTTTGGGATTTACGGATTTTGATTTGACCCCGAGGGGAAGAGAGCATAACATGGCATTGCACGCCTCAGTTGAATGCAGGGGCACAGTCATGTCCCACGTGCTGGTAGATACCGGGTCTTCCTTGAATGTGCTGCCAAAGAAAGCAATGATGAAGTTAGACATCAGGGGGATCATTTGTACGCCTAGTGACTTGGTGGTCAGGGCATTTGATGGTACGCGAAGGTCAGTCTTTGGATCTATAATTTTGCCTATGCAAGTGGGGCCGGAGGTTTTTGAAACGGAATTCTACATTATGGACATCCAGCCAGCATATAGTTGTCTTCTTGGACGACCATGGATCCATGGTGCTGGGGCAGTCACATCTACCTTACACCAAAAGCTGAAGTACATGGTGGGGGACAGTGTGGTCACAGTTTGTAGAGAGGAGGATATACTGGTCAGCCATTTATCGTCATTCAAGTACGTAGAAGTTGACGGCGAGATTCACGAGACACCTTGTCAAGCGTTTGAGGGGTTGAGAATTAAAGGCAAAGAACCAATACCCAGCAAAGCATCAGAGGTGGCAGTGTCGTCATACAAAGAGGCTCAGGCTCTAGTGAAGACCGGCGAGACCAAGGGCTGGGGCAAGGTTCTGGATATTCCCGTGAAAATGGACAGATTTGGACTTGGATATCATCCTTCATCATCAACGCCTACTGCAGGGGCACCCCGTTTCAAAGGACCAATAACAATTACGGCCGGTGGGGTATATCACGAGACCATCAACACTGTTTCAGATTCTGAAGAGGGAGACAGCGACTGCGACATGGACGCCTGGATTCAGCCAAGCGTGCCAGGACAGGGGCTTTGCAATTGGTCTATTCAGGAGACTGTTCCTGTGACAACTAAACAGTAATGCTTTGTTTTCTTAATTGTTGAACAATCCGGTGTCCTATCTGGGGCATCGTGATTTTGCTTAGGGCCATTTTGTTATGTACATTGCAATGTTTAATCGTTAAATAAAAGGCGTTTTTCATGTACAAATATTGTGATCTCTGTTTTTCCTGTTTTTATTTTTACAATAAAATGGCAACGTGGTTATTTGCTTTGTATGTGTTTTGAAGCATTTAACCATTTCCTTTGCAGGGTTACTATTTCAGATGACATCTATGAACCGCCTATGACTCACTTCGACTTTGAGCACCCGGTATTTCAGGCCGAAGAAGAGATTGTTGAAGATGGCGATGTTCTAGAAGAGTTATCTTGGTTGGTAAAACAAGAAGAAAGAATCATTCTGCCTCACGAGGAGGTCATTGAGATCGTCAATCTGGGGTCGGAAGGGGTTGAAAGGAACATCCGTATAGGGGCCGCGCTGCAGAGCGACGTCAAGTGAAGATTGGTTGAAATGCTCAAAGAGTACAGTGATATTTTTGCTTGGTCGTATGAGGATATGCCTGGGCTGGACACGGACATGGTCGTTCACCGTCTGCCGCTAAAAGAAGAATGCCCGCCGGTTAAGCAGAAGCTCCGAAGAACTAGACCAGACATGGCTATGAAGATTAAGGAGGAAGTTCAAAAGCAGTGGGATGCTGGTTTCCTAGCTGTTACGAAATATCCCTCATGGGTCGCTAATATTGTGTCAGTGCCAAAGACAGACGGTAAAGTGAGAATGTGCGTAGATTACCGTGATTTGAACAAAGCAAGCCCGAAAGATGATTTTCCACTTCCTCACATCGATGTGCTGGTCGATAATACCGCTCAGTTCTCCGTATTCTCCTTCATGGATGGCTTCTCGGGCTATAATCAGATTAAAATGGCGCCAGAAGACATGGAGAAGACTACCTTCATTACTCTCTGGGGAACATTTTGTTACAAAGTGATGCCCTTCAGATTGAAGAATGCTGGGGCAACGTATCAGCGTGCAATGACGACTCTCTTTCATGACATGATGCATAGAGAGATCGAGGTTTATGTTGATGATATGATTGCCAAATCCCAGACGGAGGAAGAACATTTGGTGAATCTGCTGAAGTTATTCAAGAGGCTTAGGAAGTTTAGGTTGAGACTGAACCCTAACAAATGTACCTTCGGGGTGAGATCGGGTAAACTGCTGGGATTTATCGTGAGCGAAAAAGGAATAGAGGTTGATCCTGCGAAAATAAAAGCAATACAAGAAATGCCGACGCCTAAAACAGAAAAAGAAGTGCGCGGATTTTTAGGGAGGTTGAACTACATCGCTCGGTTCATATCTCACCTAACAGCTACGTGTGAGCCATTATTCAAGCTGTTGAAAAAAGACCAGGCTGTGACCTGGAATGAAAATTGTCAAAAGGCGTTCGATAAAATAAAACAGTATTTGCAGGAGCCTCCTATTTTGATACCTCCAGTGGCAGAGAGACCCTTGATTATGTATTTAACGATTCTTGAGGGGAGTATGGGTTGTGTTCTCGGTCAACATGACGAGATAGGGCGTAAAGAGCATGCGATATACTATCTGAGTAAGAAATTTACTGACTGTGAGTCTCGATACTCAATGCTCGAAAAAACTTGTTGTGCGCTAGCCTGGGCCGCCAAGCGTTTGAGGCAGTACATGCTAAATCATACAACCATGCTCATTTCGAAGATGGATCCTATCAAATACGTATTTGAAAAGCAGGCACTATCTGGGAGAATTTCCCGTTGGCAGATGGTTTTGACCGAATATGACATCCAGTATGTTTCACAGAAGGCTATGAAAGGGAGCGTGTTATCGGAGTATCTTGCTGAGCAGCCTATTGAGGACTACCAATCGATGAGGTTTGATTTTCCTGACGAGGATGTCATGTACCTAAAGATGAAAGATTGTGAAGAACCATTGCCGAATGAAGGACCAG
Organism: Lathyrus sativus; assembly: GCA_963859935.3. Taxonomy (NCBI): domain Eukaryota; kingdom Viridiplantae; phylum Streptophyta; class Magnoliopsida; order Fabales; family Fabaceae; genus Lathyrus; species Lathyrus sativus. The sequence goes on along the minus strand of OZ012735.1, from coordinate 105,718,748 downwards.
AATTGGGTTCCAAGTGGCAGATGATATTTGACGGAGCTGTGAATTCCTACGGTAGCGGAATAGGGGCAATCATCACTACTCCTCATGGGTCGCACATCCCATTTACTGCCCGATTGACCTTTTCGGTTACCAATAATGAAGCCGAATACGAGGCTTGCATCATGGGGCTCGAAGAAGCCATTGATTTGCGAATCAAAAATCTGGATGTATACGGAGACTCAGCTCTGGTGGTGAATCAAATAAAAGGAGAATGGGAGACACGTCAGCCCAATTTGATACCGTACATGAATTATGCGAGGAGATTGTTGACTTTCTTTGACAAGGGTCAATTGCATCATGTGCCGCGAGCCGAAAATCAGATGGCTGACGCCCTGGCTACATTGTCTTCCATGTACAAAGTAAATTTCTGGAACGAGGCTCCCAGGATCGTTATATCTCGACTTGACAGGCCCGCTTTCATATTTACTATTGACGAAGCATCCGATGATAAACCCTGGTACTTTGACATCCAGAATTTCCTGAAGAACAAGGAATATCCGACTGGGGCATCCAGCCGCGATCAGAAGACTCTCAAGAGATTGGCTGGTAATTTCTATCTAAATCCGGACGGTGTCCTATACAAAAGGAATCATGACTTGGTGTTACTACGCTGTGTAGACGAGAAAGAGGCGAAGTTGCTCATGGAGGAAATACACGAGGGTACGTTTGGTACACATGCTGACGGGCATGCTATGACGAGAAAGCTGCTGCGGGCAGGTTATTACTGGCTAACTATGGAAACTGACTGTTTCAAGTTTGCGAAAAGGTGTCATAAGTGCCAGATCTATGCGGATAAGATCCATGTGCCTCCGAGTCCTCTGAACGTGATGTCGTCACCGTGGCCATTCTCGATGTGGGGAATTGATATGATTGGAAAGATTGAGCCGACGGCATCTAACGGACATCGGTTCATTTTGGTAGCAATTGATTATTTTACCAAATGGGTGGAAGCAGCATCCTATGCTAATGTGACCAAGTAGGTGGTATCCAGGTTTATCAAACGAGATATCATTTGCAGATATGGAATCCCTGAGCGGATTATTACCGATAACGGTTCGAACTTAAATAACAAGATGATGAAGGAGCTGTGTCAGAATTTTAAGATTGAACATCACAACTCTTCTCCGTACCGACCCAAGATGAATGGCGTTGTTGAAGCGGCCAATAAGAACATAAAGAAGATCGTTCAGAAGATGGTGGTGACCTATAAGTACTGGCATGAGATGATACCTTTCGCTTTGCACGGTTATCGTACGACGGTACGCACATCAACCGGGGCAACCCCGTTCTCGTTGGTATACGGGATAGAAGCGGTGTTACCGCTGGAAGTTTAGATTCCTTCCCTGAGGGTATTACGAGATGTCCAACTTGACGAGGCAGAATGGGTGAAAGACAGGTTGAATCAGCTGAGTTTAATGGATGAGAAGAGGTTAGCTTCTCTAGCATACGGTCGGTTGTACCAGAGCCGGATGAAGAAAGCGTATGATAAGAAGATACATCATCGGAGCTTTCAGACGGGCGACCTTGTGCTGAAGAGGATTCTCCCGCCACAGACAGATCACAGGGGCAAATGGACGCCGAACTATGAGGGTCCGTACATTGTCAGAAAAGTCTTCTCCGGAGGAGCATTGTTGTTGTCCACCATGAACGGTGAAGACTTTACGTCGCCTGTGAATTCGGACGCAGTTAAAAAATACTTTGCTTGAAATTGACCCGCTGGATAGAAAAAAGAGAGTCCAGGCAAAAATGGGGCATCCTGGAGAACCAAAAACAGAATAAAAGGTTCGGGCAAAAATTAGGGATAAAATTGAAAAGATGTACACCCGCGAAGTTGAAAACCTACACTGGGCGGCTTCGACAAAAAAGGGTATCCCGGTGAATTGAAAACCCGCAAAGGGCGGTTCACGCAAAAGTTAGGGATTTGAAAAGCAAATGACTGCGGTCCGAATTTGATACTGCGTTGCACATTGGTACGGGAGAATACGCTTGAGAGTTCGTTTTATCAGATACAACCTCGTCGGAAGATTGAATACCGGGAAAGCGCCAGAATCAGGCGAGTCATAGGAGGATCAGCTCATGGTGTTGTCTACATCCCGTTGCCGACATATGCGCAAATTTGATTTGTCAATGTATTTATGCTTCCTGTGCATATTTGTATGTTTGTTGCGCGTAACTTCCTCTTTTTAGGAGTTACATCCAGTGTACAAAACTCCGCCTATTTACAGGCACAATAAATAAAACATGTTATTCAGTATTTGATACTTGTTCTTTACTATTTTGTACGTGAAGGACGCCGATGTTTTTTATAAAACTAGCATATGCATAAAGGTGTTGGCCCTTGCCAATAATTGTTAAAACTTTGAATTGACTGAAATAATCACGGACACTAACCTGAATAGATTTGGTTGTATAGACTTGTTTTGTCTCGTTTGTGCGGTTTTGCAGGGTCATTGCCCGTTTGAAGCAGATGAAAGGAAATTATTATGGCCCAGCCAGGGGTGCTTGATGAAAGATATGATTTTAGTGGACGCAAATCCCCATGCAGGCCGTGTTCCCAGAAGTCGAGAGGGTGTTATCCTTTATTGAAAGACAGGTTATTCCCTAGAAGAGTATCCTCATGAAAGCAGCGCATAGGATGTCTCCAGCAGATTGAAATTCCCCGCAGTACGTACTCCCCAGAGAGTCAAATAGGCGCATGTGCAATCCCCAGCCAGGAGGGTTCTCAAGGTGTTTAACCAAGTCAAGATTGGTTCAGAAGGATGTTTCACGATAGAAGATGGTTTTCCCTTCTCCCCGCAGGTTGTCAGACCGATGAACAAGATGTTTATCCTTCGCACAGTGATAGTCCCGAGTTCGTGAACTATAGCCAGATGGTTTACTTTTCCCAGTAGGGTCATTTACTCTCCCCAACAAAGACAGTTTATTTTCACCAGGAGAGTCATTTCGTCCCCAGCGGAGTTCTCTCTTTTCAGCAAGTGTTTTCTTTCCTCCCAGTGGAAATCGAAGGTTAAAACTCTCCCCGACCGAGTTGGTTGTGTGTCCTGGCATTTATTTTGCCGGAATACTTCGTGATACCCGTTCACTCCCCAGCAGGGTGATATTTGTCCTCGACGGCCAAGATTGATGAAGCAAGCTTGTTAGAGCTATCCCAGCAGTTCGAGCCTGCATTTGCATCGGCATATAGTGTCATATTTGCATCCACCAAACAAAAAAACGCGTAGCATTTCCATATTGTATGGAGCATTACGCCATTATCAAACATACGCATTTTGAAACATAGATCAGGTTGGTTGACTTTTTTCTTTTAGGTGTGGTTCTTAATAGGAGTATGGAGGTCTAAAAGCTCAGATATTACCAGACAATCGAGGTCTCGCCGGGAGACGTGTGATGACATAGTTCAGTTTATTGTTTTCCCCACAGAGTTACCAATTGAGGCGGTATTGTATCCAGCCAGCGGAATGTTTTCTTCAAGATTTGTTGTTGCGGCAGCATTTCAGGTTTTCATAAAATCAAAGTTCAAAAGTAGCCACTTGTTATCAAGACGAGTGTTTGACAGTTGTTTTCGGAATATCCCCAGCGGAGTTAGTTACTGCAGCGAATAGGAAAAGAAGCTATGTCCGAGAAGATTTTCCTGTGTTGTAGGCAGAAGTGTATTCCCGTATTGGATAGGCGGATGAAGACTTTCCTGTGTTGTAGGCAGAAGTATATTCCCGTATTGGATAGGCGGAAGAAGATTTTCCTGTGTTGTAGGCAGAAGTGTATTCCCGTATTGGATATGTGTTGTAGGCAGAAGTGTATTCCCGTATTGGATAGGCGGAAGAAGATTTTCCTGTGTTGTAGGCAGAAGTGTATTCCCGTATTGGATAGGCGGAAGAAGATTTCTTGTGATGTAGGCAGAAGTGTGTTCCCGTGTTGGACAGGCGGATGAAGATTTTCCTGTGATGTAGACAGAAGTATGTTCCCGTATTGGATAGGTGGATGAAGGTTTCATGAAATTTAGACAGATGTATTTTCTCATATTAGATAGACAGAAGTGTATTCCCGATGATTTGGCAGAAGTGTATTCCCGCATTGGATAGGCGGACGAAGAGTTTGTGTGATATAAACAAAAGGATATTCCCGTATTGGAGAGGCGGACGAAGTGTTACTAGACCGACGCATGTGTCCCGTGAGAGATAGGCGGATGAACTCTCCTGTATCTAGACGGATGATTTCCCCATAGAGAACATAGCATTTGTCCCATGACAAGACAGAATCGCGTTCTTATATTCGACAAAAGTATTCTCCCGGTGAAGTCATTAAGTTTATTCCAATATTGACAAAATAGTGTTGAAATCAGATCTGTGGATATTGTTCCCCAAGTAGTGGTGCAGTTGTTTTGCAGTTTATTTTTTGCAGTTGGCAAATTTCCGGGTTTTATTGGTATTCAACTATCTCGTACCTCGAATGTTTGAAGGCCGTTCGCTCTTCACCCAGTTGGGTCCAAGCCGCTTGAATAGGGGCAGCTGTTGCACCCTAAAATTTGACCAATCGGTTCCCATATCTGGTTTATGTTTCAACGCATTTTGCATTCGCATTCGCATATTGCATACATGGCATTTTCCTCAGTCAGATTGCTTTTTATCGGGATTATAGCCCCTGGCATTTCAGGCAGTTCAGACCAGTTGGAATAAAAATCTGTTGAGAATTGGTGCTCGTCTCTGGTGTTTTCAAGCCATCTCGGTGCCCGGGTTTCGCTACGGTTGCGCAAATGGGTTTTAATCGATTTAATCGGCCTCCTGGCAATTTTTAGGATTTTTCTTGTATTTTCTAGATTTTTTTAATGCATTTAAATGGATTTTTCAGAATTTAATAGATTTTTTAATAATTTTTAGAGATTTAAATAGATACTAAAGTTTTAGATATTAATTTCCTTTTAATAGTTGTTAATAGATATAAATAGATACTATCTTTTCTTAAATGAGAGTAGATTTTTAAATAGATATTATTGTTTTTAGAGTTTATTAGATTAATTGTTTTTTTAGATTTTTTAAATAGGGATTAATTGTTTTTTTAGATTTAATTAGATTTTTTAACATAGTTTTAGATATTAGACAGTTTTAATAGGTTAATTAGGTTTTATTCTTAATTTTCGTTTTATAGATTAATTAGGTTTAATAATAGATTTTAATTAGGGTTTATTACAATTTAATTAGATCTTATTTTTAATTTTTGTTTTAGATTAATTAGGGTTAATTTTTAGTATTAATTTTGTTTTAGAGTTAATCAGTTTTTTAGTCTTTAATCATCATTAAATCAGAATTTAATTCAATGGGCCATTATCCAGTCCATAGCCCAAGTCAGAGGTCCATTTTTCGTGCCACTTGTCAGTATAAGAGGGGTGCCACGCGTGCCTTCTCTCTCTTGGCCACCTCACTCTCACACACACTCAGATTGCGCCAGCACACATTCCACTTCCTCCTTCTCTCTCCCACGTGTTTCCTTCTCTCTTCCCCTCGTTGCCACACGTCCCTCGCTGATGCCACCACCGCCACCCCACTTTGCATGAGTGCCACGCGTCCCACTAGCTACCTCCCCGGCCAGAGTACATGCAACAGCCTTGCTGACCGCCGCCTCTCCGCCGTAACCGTCGCCGGAGACCGATAAACTCACCGGAAACTGCAATCTTCCCAAAACTCATCCAAACAGCTTTCAATCTTCTTCATCCCTTCTCCATCAATCTCACCGGAGACTCAAGATATCGCCTGAAAGTTCATCGGATCCTTCATTATTTACTGGAAATCGCAAATCATCAAGAACCTCATCGTGTTCTTCACCACTAATCTCCAGATTCCTCATCGTGTTCTTCATCCAACGCCAGGAACCTTCAAACAAAATCAAGAATCTTCAACAAATTCGACAGAAATTCATACGAGATCTTCAACAATCCTCAGATCCTTCTGATCTTATCATCAGCTCCTCAAAGCGTCTCAAGGACATCGCCGGACTTCCTTCAGTTCTACAATCTTCGTGGATCTTTATCACGCGAACGACGCCGCCGCCGTAGATCTCCGAAGCCTCAACAAGAATTTCCAAAAGTTGCTCCAGGCTTCATCCAAGATTCAGTTCGTCACCGTTTGAGTCATCCATCCAAGTTCCTATTTCGATTTCCTCAACTATCATTTTTCTTGTTTTGTTAGCTGGAGAGTGTAGGATAGTTGATGTTAATTGGCGAGGGTTGGTTTAGGGAGTTCAATCTGGGCTTAGAAATTGGAAGCGTTAGTTGGTGATTATGATGAATAGGGTTGTGAACGAGTTGGTGAGGTTGATGAACAGAGATTGTGAGATGGAGAGAGTTTCAGAGAGAGGGTTTTAGAGAGCGCTGCTAGGGTTCATTTAGGGGAAGATGAACAGTGGTGTTGGAGGATGATAGTTAGGAGAAGTTTGATTAGGGTTTTCAGGCTGAAGTTGGATGGGTTGAATTCGGGCTTTAGGCCCAGTTGCATAGAATACTGACCATACTCCCATTATTCCTCGTAATACCCCCGTTCCCTGGTGTGAAACTTTGGTTTGGGCCTAGCAGAATTGCTAGTTGCACCCCCCGTAGGAGACCCAAACGAGAGTACAAGCGAATCTGTTGACATTCGCACCCCCCCTGTTGGTTTCCTTTGGTTTTTTTAATTAGTTGTTTTTTTCTTCTGAATTTAGTAGACTGGGCCCAGCGCTTCGCTAGCTGCACCCCCCTCCTGGGCCCAACATATTCCTGAAGTAGAATAAATGTTGTTACCACCCCCCTGTCTTTTCCAATTGTAATTGAATTTCTTTTTCTTTTTTGTTTGCATATGTTTTGCCAAATAATTCATAAAAAATCCAAAAATCATCGTTTTGACATGGGACTTTTTCCTTCATTTTAATAATTATCTCAAGAAATTTGTGAAAAAATAAAAATAGTATTTTAATCATTTTTCCATTTATGGTGAATTTTCACATTTAATTGCTTTTTATTTCCATTTTTGTTTGTACATACAATTTGGTGAATTTTGTTTAGTCATTTAAATTTGTATTTTGATTCCATTATTTTTATACTAGATAGATTAGAAGTCTAGGTTCCCTTAGAGATTTATTCCACATTTTTGTGGATTAATCTTGATTAGTTTTGATTAGAGAACATTAGGGTGATAGTTTTAGGGTTTAAACTCAACATAGGTGCATTACAACATTTTATTTTGGGGTTTTTTTAGCATGAATTAGGTTATGGGACATATAGGGTATGTAGAGTAGATATAGAAATCCCCTTAGAATAAATCTTATATTTTTAAATACTATTTTACTATTTTTAGTATATTTTGCAAATGGAGTGTTTGTTTGGTGTTCCCACTTGGGTTCTTATTTGTTTGCTTGGGGTTTTTGGGCTTTTATTTGGGGTATTGGGTTTGGTTTGAGCTTGTGGAGCATGAAGACATCAAAAGAGAGGATTGAAGATGATGATCAAATGTTGAAGCTTGAAGATTGCTTGAGCTGGGAGTTGATTGAAGACATAGGAAATAATAGGAATAAGCAGAGCCTTAGAATAGACTGAATTTTTTCACAAACATGGATAGCTTCCTGTGCTTCCATTCCTCTCTATGACATAAAGTCCCTCTATGGTATTCACCTCCCTCCTTTGGAGGGATAAGTGGCCGTACCTTAGAGGTAGAACTTTGAGAGAACTACTCTTCTATAATGTTAAACTGTTTGTAGGCTTCCTTTGGTAGTCAATGAATTGTTTAACATTCAACTTATTCTGTTAAGTGAATCTCATCCAGGAGAGCTTATCTTGAAGAAAGAAGCCATTGAAGATGGAGATGAAGATCAAAGATTGACAAAGATGAAGATTATTCATGCCAAAACTGTGCAGCTGTTAAAGCTAAAGTTTGTTGTTGTCTGGAGCTGTCTGCTGTCTGATGCTGTCAACTGGTTAAGATTCTGTGCTTGCTTGAGCTTGGTGATTTCTTGGAGATGGAAGCTTATTGTAGCTTGGTTCTCATTGGAGTTTGACCTTGGGGTTCATTGGGAGATTGTTGTTTATCAACTGTCAGAGTTGGGTATTGTTCAGAACTGCTGCTGTAGGAGCTGTTGAGCTATCAAGAGCTGGTTTTGGGGCTTATTTTTCTTTGCTGTATTGTTTGTTAATTTTCCCCTTAGGTTTGAAGTGAAGCCGTTTCACTTTTCCTATTGTTTTCTAGGTTCGAGGTTGAGTGGACTCCCTTGCCTCGCTTGTACTGCTGCATTCATGCATTTTACTGCTTTACTGTATATATGCTGTTTCTTTTCCGTTTATCCCTTAGGATCTCTGTTTCTCTCTGCGCAAGAGAGAAATATGACAGACATTAGGCTCTCATCCATGCATGCCAACATTAGGGTAGTTTTGATTCCCATTTTAAACCCTAGGTTTTAGAGTTCTTTCTCTTCTATCTCAAAACAATCAAAAAATACAATAAGAGATTTCAAACATCAATAAAAGACAGTTCTTGCGTAAAAGACTGTAAACCAACCAAAGAGTCATTTTTGTCCGCTTGGACTCGTAATCAGAAGAAAACCTTTTTCAGAAGGATAAAAAAAACAGTCAAATAAATCTGTATTTTCCGTAGCCCGAACTACGTTTGCTCTAATCTTTCATGCTGTATGAAAGTACGTAGGCATAGGATGCGATATCCTAGCGAGCAACATTCCCCTCCTTTCCCGTAGGTAAGCGAACTACGTTGACTCTGATTTCTCGTTCCAGACGGGAATACGTAGGCATAAAGTGCGATACTTTGCCGAGTCATTTTATTTTCTTTTAACCCTTGACCTGTAGAATAGATAGAATAACAATCCGTACTAGAAAACAAGCGTGGATCCCGTCGAGTACGACGGACGTGAGGGGTGCTAATACCTTCCCCTTGCGTAACCGACTCCTGAATCCAGGATTTGGTCACGACGACCATTCCTTTCCCGTCTTTGCGGTAGGTTTACTTCGAGCGTTTCCTTTCCCTCCTTTGGGATAAATAACGCACGGTGGCGACTCTTCTGTTCAGCCGGCGCCGATTTTCGCAGTAGCGACACTTCTGATTGACGATACTTCTACAAGTTAGAAGATGTCTTAATCAGAAACTTGTCTAGTCAGATACCTCTTGGTATTCTTGACTTAGGGAACATCAAGCAGATTGTTTCTCTTTTATTTAATCATATCTTACTGTTGAAGAGACACCTTGAGCAGTGTGATTTCGTGAGACTAGATTTCAAGTAATTAATTCATATATCCCTATTATTATCATAATAATGATTTAACGCATTGGGTTTGGTAAAATTCTTGAGAATATATTAAATCTTTACACCTTCCCTTATTATTGTGCATTCATTAAAATGATTTTAAGATAGGGTTTTCTTATCTAAGCATTTTCGTCTCAATCATTATTCCTTGTCAGACTCCTTCCTTCCACTTTTAAGTATACACTTATTCATCTTTATTGACTGATGTCAAGAATTGAATAACATATACCTACTCTGTGATCTCTAGGAAATGGCTACACTCCTTTCCTATTCCTTAATAACTTTGTATCTCACTCTGCATTTGTTCCACGTCATTTGTCTTGAAAATGATGAATTTTTGTTTCAGATTCATCTTAACTTAGCTGTTATTTATTGTTGTTACATTTCTTCTACATATATATATATATATATATATATATATATATATATATATATATATATATATATATATATATATATATATATATATATATATATATATATATATATATATATATATATATATATATATATATATATATATATATATATATATATATATATATATATATATATATATATATATATATATATATATATATATATATATATATATATATATATATATATATATATATATATATATATATATATATATATATATATATATATATATATATATATATATATATATATGTATATACACACACACACAATCATACTCCTCCTCACTTCTCTTCATCAGTCCTTCAACTTGTTTATCCTTCTATTTTTTTTTTTTTGCTTCAATATGTCTTTCAAAACTTTTCTTGGCAATGAAGAAGTCATGGAAGTGATTTATGAGAAAAGGTCAAACCTTCCTAGAATTAGAGACTTGGGGTTACTCATATCCACCAGCATGCAGATTCAAGGATGGTTCGGCTACTATGCAATCTTGCATGGACCTATCTATTATGTCCTTATAAAGGAATTCTGGACATATGCTAGAATTGGTGATGACAACAACTCTATCTGGTCTTATGTTTTTGGTGTTCTGTTCTTCATAACACCAACCTCCATCGCTCAAGCTATCAACTGTGTTCAATCTGGAGTTAATGTCAAAGATTTTCATCTGAACTACTCCTTTGTTGAAGATCTCATCAGCATCCATGATGGTTCTCTCAACAGATATGAACCTTACAATCCTGAAGGGCTCCTTCCCACCGGCAAAATTTGGTTTCAACTTCTGCTAACCAACTTTCGACCCCGAGGAGTGGCCAAAAATTCTTTGTCTCATGATGATAGACTCTTTATTTACTTCATGATGTACAATTTTCAGGTCAACCTACCTCAAACTAACTTCAATCATCTAAAGTACTGTGTTGAAATCTCCAGAAATCAGCATAAGTCTTTCATTCCCTATGGTAAAATTCTGCCTGAGTTGTTTTTCAGAGCTGAAATCATTGGTTTAGCCAAAATACTTGGACCATAAAATGCTATGGTTGAAGAAATATGTGAGAGTATTGATGAGGTTAAAGACTTTTGATGGTTGGTGGGATAGTATCTTTATTGGTCCTTCTTTTTGGTTGTTTTGTTTGTGTCTGTCAGTTGTTTGACATTGTTCTATTTTTTTTTTGCTCTTTTACCTGCGCCTCTGAAGTTTTTTTATTAATCAATGAGAAATTTATCTTATATTTTTTATGTTACATCTTATTGCATACTTTTATGACTACTAACAAAAAGGGGAAGTATTAATTTTAAGTTTCTCTTGAATCAAATCCAATACTCCAATTGTTTGATCTAGCTATCATTTACCTTTTTTATTATGACAAAAGGGAAAGTACATTAATGGAAAATTATTTTGATAATAATAATTTGTCTCTGAATCACAGCTCTGACATTCTAACACTTTTAATTGCACACAATTTTTCTTAGAATGTTTTTCATGAACAAATTGATATATTGGCAATCAAGCTCTGGTATATAATCAAGCGTTGTTATTCTGAATCTAACAAGATCTTATAAGACCAATCAGGTTATGGCATATAATCAGGCTCTGATTTCTGAATCTAATAAGAACTATATAACCAGCCTCTGATTTCTGAATCTGATAAGAACTTTATAATCAGGCTCTGGTATCCCAAATCTGATAAGATTTTTTTTAAGTCTTAGATTCAGAGGGAGCTTGATAAAGGGGATTTACTTCTAAAATTATCTCTATCATTTCCTAATGATTATCTTTATACAAAATTATGTCATCAAAATACATGGTTTTTTCATTATCAAAAGGGGGGAGATCGTTAGAACAAGATTTGGTTCTTCCAGATATCTCTAAGTTTTTATAATAACAAAGTAGTACTTGTGTAAGAACAATTCTAGTACTCTAACGTTTGTTCTTCTGAAGAATTAACAAACAGGTTCTGACTCTGATAGAGAAAGTTCTTACTCTGATAGAGAAAGCTCTAACTCTGATAGAGACCATGTTCAACGTCACTCTGATCTGACCAAAGTCGCTTTTGCGCTATAAGAAGCAAGTCTGCTTCTGATCTACCAACATTCATAAAGATTCTGAGAAGACAATATGTTGATGTTGCAATGTTCTCTTGGTTTCTGCCTCTGACGTTTTACTTCTGAAGGTTTTATAGCTTCTGAAGTCATTATCTTCTGAAGACTATGAAGACAAGGTTTTGCTGAACAAAGTTCTCAAGACTCTGAAGACTTGAGTTTCTGAAGATTAAGTGATGAAGACTCTGAAGACAAAGTTCTGCTAAACGAAGTTCTGAAGACTCTGAAGACTTAAGTTACTAAAGACCAAGGGTTCTGAAGACTGAGTGCTTAAAGTTCTGAAGACAAAGTTCTGGTGAACATGTTCTGAAGACTCTGAAGACCCAATGATCAACTCTTCTACTCATGCTTCCATCATTTCTATTCAGAATCCTATGATGTACAGAAGATAAGCTCAAACGTTTACAAGGGAAAATAGTATATAGTATGTTTCAATGCTCCATTCCATTACCATTCCACTATTCTGATTTGGTGGTACAAAGGACAACTTTTGTGTATGATTTTCATCCCTGTGTAAAGACATTATTTTAAGTCTCCAGCTATCTAAAAGGATATTCCTGATTTGCCATCCAATAGATCTTTTTCTGGCTATATAAGGACTTAATGACTTGAAGAAAAATATAGTGTGATAAAACAATTGATATAACGATAGTACAACGATTACCAAAGAAGAATGAATAATCTATGAAGAACTGAAGCAACAATATTGAAGCACCACAATACAAAGAAAGAACATTGTTCATACTGTGAAAGTTTCTTTAAGTCATTAGAGCTATTAATAATATTTATATTTGCTTGTATGGAAGCAATTCATTGTAAACATTTTTGTTCAAACTGTTATTTGTAACTCCTTAAAGGACCAGTTAGGTCAGAATCCTTAAGAAGAGACGGTTAGTCTTTGTTGTTAGTCATCAACAGTTGCTAGTTCAAATTGTGATTTCTTAAGGGACCTGTTGGGTCAGAATCCTTAATAAGAGATGGTTGTATGTGTTGTTAGTCACCAACGGTTGCTAGTGCCGTGTAATCAGTCGATTATAGTAGATTAAGTCCTTGTGTATAACGCGAAATCACCTTGGTGGGTGGACTGGATTAGCTTGATAGTTTTCAAGTGAACCAGGATATATTATGTGTCTTTCTCTCTTGTTAGTTTATTTGTGATCTTTGTTTGAGTTTCACAAAAAGCTTCTCATTTTAGAAAACCCAATTTAAACTCCCATTTCTTGTGTTTTCTCACACCTTCACTTTTTACACATGCTATGTGCTTAAAGATGAGATGTTAAATGCTATTGTGCTTACTTTCTGGGTTTTTATTGTTGCTCTGAAGCTGAAGCGCTATTGTAGCTACTGTTTTTGGTTTGTTTTCCTCGTGTTGGTTTGTTCTCGCATGCTCCCTTAAGGCCTCCTAGTCCAAATTAATTTTTTATTAAGCTTGGAGTATGATAGACATTAGGATTTAATTCATGCATGATAACATTAGGTTAGTCCCTCCTTAATCTCAACATTAAGTCCACTTTTGTATGCTAACATTAGGATAGAATTTCCTCTCGCATCCCGACCTTAGGGCCATTTTGCATGACAACGTTAGGGCCGAGTTTCCCCTTAGACCTTCTGTGCTTCTTTCTCAAAACAACATCAAAACGCTTAATAAATATCATGTGTATTATATTACATGAGCCTTAAGTACATGGGAAAAGATGAGCGGATGAATTTCTAACCTCATCTTAGGGTACTTTGTGTGCGAGACACTTGGATCATTAACGCGAAGTACTCGATCCTATATCATAGATGATCACGACTTTCTATGTCTAACTCAATTAACTGCAAGTGCACAGTCTATCGTGTAGTAATAATAGATATCGATCCCACAGGGACTCATAATCAAACTAGTATTATCGGGTGTTACGGTGTTTAGCTAGGTTGGTAATGTCTTAAGGGAATAATAACAAAATAAGTGCGTAAACTAAAGGGAACTAAAGCTTTTACTTAAGGTATGAATGCTTGAATCGGTTTGTAATATGTTATTTCTTCAGGGATTCTATAGGTCACTGGTGTCTTTAGGTTTTCAAAAATAGTTTAAGAAGAAAATGATGGTTTAAAGACCTTTGTCTCACGATGGTTGTTGACGCTAGTTGCAACTCTAAGGTGGAACGTATGCTGTCGCTATCCCGTTCGGGGTTAAAAGTTACTTTTTGAAAACTATTAAGTTTTAATTCCTTTTAAAGCGTTGTCGCTGTTTTTAAAATGAATGCCTAGTTTTTACTATCTGGTCTTAGCCTCAGCTGTCGCTTGTTGGTTCGTACCTTTATGAATTTCCCACTGTCGTGGCAAAACTACTGTAAATAATTTCTCGATGTCGCGACGAAGGTTTATTTAGAAAAGTCAATTTAAAAACTACAGCCATAAACAAGTTTTGGAAAGGTAGATATACACCGCGCTTCATATGACATATACAAAGAAACTTTTATCCTCTTTGAAGCATCACGCGATACGCCTAAACCTCACCAAGTGGGAATTGCTGAGAAGAAAGTTTTAACAAAGCTTCTACGCCCTGACACCTTAGACCTCTGGTTTATGCGAGTCAGTCTCACCGTTTACTCGTATCAAAACCTCTAGTCTCGACTCAAACAGAGCCCCCAGTAGTTTATACGAGCAGTCAGCACCATCCTAAACTCTTCTAAGCAAGAAACCGATGCAAATAAGTGTATGATCTCTAGTAAGAATTCAATAATCTTGAAAGAAAAGAAAAGCCATATTGCATGAATACAGAGATATGTCCCCTCTAAGTTAGGTGCTCCTCACCCGAGCATTTAGCCCAACGGTACAAAACTCTTGCGGATTTATAGCAGAATAAGCATATGTGCAAAGAAAAAAATCAAACTAGCAGAGAGATCAAAAATCACCAAAAGGTTTTCTTGCCATGAACATGTGTGGATAACGGGCTTAATGTGACTGCGCCAAAACGAAGACGGGTAAAATTTGTTGCGAGAGACTTGAAGCCGAGCTGCAGTAACATGATTGAGACTGGCTTGCATAAAAGAGAGGCCTTCGAAGACTTACAATCAAGTGTTGTCGCCGTATACGCTTTGTTTTCATTGGATCCCCGGTTCTTCTCAACTTGGCATCCGAGAAAATCTGATCAAGGGAAGAGCGTGCCGCGTGCTTGCCGAACTTTAAATTTTTTCCTACCTTTACTTGAGGACAAGCAAAGATTCAAGTTTAGGGGAGTTTGATAACGCGAAATTATATATACATATTGATGTACTTTTCTACTAATCGGCGACCGATCTCTTCCTCGACCTCTGGCTGAGGCGTTGCGTGCGGCGAGGTTCAGAGCTTCGGTGTGGAATATGTAATCACGGAGGCCGTCGACTCGCACAGTAAGGTGTGCCATCTCATCGGCCATGCCGGAATGGATATCGTGCATCATCTGCAAAGATTGCTGAATTTGACTGGTTTGCTCTCTCTGCCATGCTTCAAATTCTTCAGCCCTTCGGTTCTGCTGCTCCATCATAAGCATCATCTGGTTCTGTTGCTCGATGCAGCGGAGGAGGGCCGCGGATGTGTCATCAGTAGCAGGACGGGGGCGGCGGCGCGTGGAAGGGCCTTCGACAGCAAGTGCTTGTGATGGCTCAGGCTGGTCGGCTCTGTCTAGCTCCTCTTGAACTTCGTCCCTAGGCTCTTGGATATTATCCTGTGTTGGGGCAGCAGGGGCAGTGGTATCGAAGAGCCAGTTGGCTCTATCCTCTGGATGCATTCGGGTGCGTGAAGGCATGATGATGCTCTGGATAATGCAGCCTCGCACTACCGAATGATATCTCTCATCACGGCGGGCCTTGATGAGGTGGGAGGCGCGGCAGTGGTCGGTGTCCAGAAAGACAGGGGGCATCTGGCGGAGTGTCTGGAGGCGGTTGCCAAGACCGAGGCCTATGGCAATGGATGTGATGATGCCACCGAAATAGAAAGGTTTAGAGCCGCGGTTACAATTGGCTTGAATGTGAGCCAAGAGAAACGGGGCGGCGTTAACAGGTTCCGAAGCGAACACGCAACGGAGGAAAAACAGCTCCTTCGAATTGACCTTATGGTTACTGTCACGAGCGAATATTGTGTTGCTCAACACGCGGTGGAAGTAGCGGATAGTTGGGTTGTGGATATGAGTGGCGTTCAGAGTGTCCCAACTGTCTGGAGTGGTTCCGGTCAGTCGGTTCCAGAGAGGGAAGGCCTCTTGGTAGAACTGATCGGAGATGCGGTGGTGAGCATCGTCGCTGTGAGGTAACTGTAAAATGACGGTGATGCGGTCCTGGGGGACCTGATATTCAGTTCCGAACAGACGAAAGCAGGCGGCGCCGTTAAGTTGGTTGGTATCGCCGGATGATGTTGCGTATGCGGAAGAGCTGAGAAACTCCAGAGTGAGTTGCTCGTAGGTGGGTTGGGGATTGGTGCAGAGATGCCAGATGCCGGCTCTCTGCAACATCTAAGTTACGCCATCGAGAATCCCGAGTTCCGTCAGAGAATCCAGGTGAGCATACCAGGTCGACTGAAGCGACCGTTGATGGAATGCTATGAAGTTGGTCTGCTGCCGTTCGCCGGCCTCTCCTTCTCGGAAAGTGATGTTGCTCAAATCGGGGTTTGCACTGGTTTGTCTAGCCATTTTGGTGGGAGAAGTTCAGAGGTTTGAGAATAGGGAGTTTCAGAGAATGGTGAGGTAAGGGAATGCAGAGGGTAATATATAAGGGTGAATTGGAGGTTGAAAATGGTGGGGGTTTAATGGGGGATTCTGAGGGTTTTTAGTGGGTTTTAATATTGGGATAATGGGGAATTAGGGGAGAGGAACTGGAGAGGTGCACAACCTCTGTTTTGACAGAATTGGGGTTTTTACTGCGTGACGACCGTCAGGGATGTGTGACGGTCGTAACACGCGTCACAGCAGCAAATTCTGCAGAACTGCAGAATTTTGCTTGTGGGGCGTTTTAACAGTGGAAAGTATGATATTTTGACTTATGATGGACTAATGACGAAATAAGAAATAACAGGAAACATAATTAAGGGAGATGCTGAAATGAAAATAACATTAGATCGAAAAATGAGTTTAAGGTAATACAATATCCAAAAAGAGGAAACAATTGCAAAATGAAGTAATGTAAAACAATGTGAAATGCAGTAAACTTAAATTAAAGGGAAAACTAAAATATCACTCTTTCGCTTTCTTCAAGTTGTTGACCTGCTGAATAACGTCATTAAATTGGTCGCTAACTACGTCCATGTAAGTAACGAAATCCATGTGAAGTTGCGTTAATTCATCTTTGATAGTGGTCACTTCCAGCTTAAGGTCGTCTACAGTTCTTAGAATAGTGTCTAGCTTGTCTGTGTTTTGTTCAGGCGTGGGGTTAGGAAAGTTATGGTAGTTAAGAGGGGTCTCAGGATCAATCTCCACTTCGGACTCATAATCTTGGTAGTACAAATAGTCATGTGCTTTTGAGATTTGATCACTGTCATACATGTAAGCCTGGGGTGTGGAGTGAGGTGATGGAGGTCCCATAGGCTCGTCCAATTTATAAAGCCAATTGTCTTTGTTATGGATACTGGTTAGCTCATGGTTGGGCAATGTGAAAAGGTGGACAGGTTGATCAGCTATGAGGTATTCGTAGGCTCCTGGTCCTAAGGTACCTAAGATACGTCTATTGAAGCAGAACTGGATGTCCATTGATCTGAGGTTGCCGAAACAAACAGATTTGTTCAGGTAATACCTCAGGCCAATTTCGTGGGCGATCATGGTGACTAGGCCTCCTATTAAAATGGGTGAGTGCGGATCCTGATTGAGGCATGTAAATGCCCTTATCATAAAAGGGACAGCATTTACAGGGCGGCCTTGTGAAGCACAGAGAAGGATGAACAGCTCGTCCTTTGAGACTGTTGTAATGTTTTCCTCCTTCCCAAAGAGGGTATGGGCTAATATCCTATGGAAATAGCGGAAGGATGGATTGTGTATCTCGTTGTTGTGCATGTCGTTCGGTTCTGGGTGATAGTTTCCGATGATGGAACCCCAGAATTGGTCTAATTCGAGATCAATATCCTCTTCAGTGGTGGTAAACACAAACGGTCCGCTAGGGAAGCCTAGGATTTTAGCTAACGTGGTACGGTTGTGTGTTTAGTCCATTCTAAAGGTTATCAGCTCTTTAGTGGATCCATAGCCATATTCAGGTAAGTAACTTAGGGAGCTAAGGAATTCGAATATCAGTTCGCGGAAGGTAGCAAATCGGGTCTTTAGAGCAGTTTGCTCCCAGCCTAATTAGTTAAATAAGTACTGAATGTTATCCTGGATTCCTAGCTTGTCCATGGTGGGTCTATCGTAGTACAGAGTCGAAGCAAAGCTTCTTTGAGTCAGTGCCTCGAATCTGGCCTTATGAGCTCGTCCTCTAAACACAACAGTCGTAACATCGATGTCGGCCATACTCGTTAGTCGGATAAAACGGGAGAAAAGTAGAACGACTTTTAAAATCCTGGAAAAAATCACATTCACTCGGATCATATTTTAAGAAGTAAAGAGTGATAAAAGGGAAAAATATAAAATAAATATAATTATTGGAAAATAAGATAATAGAAATTTATAGAAATCATAAGTGTCGCTACTGCGAAAATTGGCGCCGGCTGACAGAAGAGTCGTCACCGTGCGTTATTTATCTCAACGGAGGGAAAGGAAACGCTCGAAGTAAACCTCGCAAAAAACGGGAAAGGTATGGTCATCGCAACCAAAACCTGGGTTCGGGAGTCGGTTACGCAAGGGGAAGGTATTAGCACCCCTCACGTCCGTCGTACTCGACGGGATCCACGCTTGCTTGGGTTGTCTAAAGGATGCAAAACAATCTATCTACGGCTGCTAAATCTAAACGGAAGGGAACTGACTCGATAGAGTGTCGCACTCTATGCCTACGTATTCTCAAGAGAGAAAGTCAGAGTCAACGTAGTTCGGGACTACGGGGAAATTGGCTCGCCAAGACTTCGCGTCTTGTGCCTACGTACTTCCACACAGCATGGAAGATCAGAGCTTTCGTAGTTCAGGCTAACTACGGCTAAACTGGGTGTTCTCACACAGCAGTGAGAAATTAAACTGGTTTTAAAGGTACGGGAACCTATGGGAAAAACTACGGTCTGGTCTCAAATGCCCTCGGGCAAGAGAAAGGGATAACATCAGTCATCAGCGGGAAAGTCTCGATCGCACGGCAGCGAGAGAACAAAAGGTTAGTTGTTAGTGTGCTCGCTAGGATATCACATCCTATGCCTACATATTCTCGTCTGGTACGAGAAATCAGAGCAGCTGTAGTTCGGCTACTTTCGGGACCACAGCTCAAATCTCGTTTTATTGATATTCTGAAAAAATGGTTACAATGATTGAGAACTGAAAAAATAAACTCCTAGAAACTATCCTATTCATCATGAAAAATCAAATGGAAAATAGTCCCCTAACAAGTGGACTTCAAAAAAACTACCTCTAAAAGGTAAAATAAACTCCTATGAAGAAATTGACTAAAAGAAAAATATTAAATCGACAAACTAATATTTTTATACCCTTTTTCAAGTATTTCCCTTTTTTTTCAATTATTTTCTCTTCTTATTTCTTTTTTCACATTTCTTTTTCCACATATTCTTTTTCTCTATATATTTTTTTACTATTTCTTTTTCAATATTCTTTTTCTATGTTTTTTCAAATATATTTTCCACTCTTTTTTCTTTTTTCTCTTTTTCAATATTCTTTTTCTTATTTATTTTTTCATAAAGAAAACAACTAAAATGAAAATGAAGAAAATACAAGGAGGGGGGGTACAGCAGTTACAAGGGGGATATCCAGCAGAAAAGACAATGGGCCCAGCCCAGAAAAAAAATAAGCAAACAAAAACTGGGGAGGGGAGTACAACTGAAACGGAGGGTGCACTGCCAGCAATCTCGTTGGGCCCAGCCCCCTATTCATCAACCCAGGAGAAGGAAAAAAACGGAGGGAGGTGTAGGAGAACAAAAAAACTCTGGGCCTAAGCAAAGCCCAATGCTCAATCGAACCAAACCCTAACTCATTTCCCATTCACTTTCTCTCTGCACCAAACCCTAATTGCCCTTCCTTTTCACTGTTCACCGAATCAAACGGCGCTTCCACTTCTCAGATTCTTCTCTCAAACTCTCTCGCTCCCTCTCATCTCAAATTTATGTTCTATTCACACAGAACTTCACTTGATCCTTCATCCACGTCGTTCACATCACAAACCAGAGCAGTCTCAACCTTGTAATCACCGGCGAACACACAATCGGAGCAAGCTCATCCACGGCTGGAGAATCTCAGAAGAAGCTCGACAATGTGTAAAGTTCGGTCTTGACGAAGATAAAACTTAAAAAACTTGAGATGGTGGACGAATGCTTATGTTCGTTGACGAAGACACACGAGTTTGATGCTTGCATGTTGAAGATTCCAGATTCTTGGTGAGCGATGATGAAGTTAATGGAGTTCTCGGAGTCGTTGAAGAGGATCTTGGCATTTCTGGTGGAAGATCTTGAAATATTTCTTGATGAACATGCGAGATGACAATCCGTCGGAGGTTTTGCGTTGGCGTGTTCGTTGAAGTCTGGCTCGTGTTCGTTGGTGAAGGTTCTCGTGGTAGATCTGAAGAAGTTTCAGTGTTGGATCCTAATATCGTAGATCTGGCCGTGGTTGATGGTAGGTCTATGGATTGTTCATGCATTTGCGGAAATCTTGTTCATGGTTCAAATCGGATTACTGAAGTTGTGCTTGCAGAAATCTGGTAAAAAGATCTTGAAGGTGGTTTGATGAACAGATGAGGATTCGTATGAATTTGGCGAATGAATCTGGAAAATCTTGAAGAACATAACGAATATTGATGAAGGTTTTGAGTGCTTCTGGAGAATTACATGAACAAGGATGAACATGTGGATGAAAAAGATGAAGATCGAAGGTTCTCTGGGCGAAGTGCAGTTTTTCGGTGGTTTTAGATTTTCCGGCGGTAGTTATGGTGGTCGGAGTTGGTTGGTGGTGGTCGGCGATTGGGGGTTACGGTGGTTGCATGGCCGCCGGCCATGCAACCGGCGAGACTCCGGTGAGGGATGGTGTGAAGACAGGTGGAGGCTGGAGGCGTGAGGGAGTGACACGCGTGTGGTTGTGTGGCAGCAGAATAGAGAATGGAAGGGTGAGGTGTCAGCGTGTGGGTGAAAATGAAATTATGATGTGGCTTCTCCTGAATGATACGCGTGGCTGGGTTTATATATTGACACCTGGATGAACAAAAAAATGGACTGAAACGATTTGGGCCTCCAAAAAACCACAACTGGGCCCACGAAAATGATAGTAAAACCCTGAAAAAACTGAATTAAAATGATTAATGAAAATGATTAAAGATTAACTGGATTAAAAATTGATTAAAGACTTAAACTTCAATTAACTAACAATTAAACTACAATTAAATCTAAATGAAAATTAATCTATCCTAATTAATTCTAACAAACTCAATTAAAACCTAACTAATATTAAACTCTAATTAAACTAATTAAATCCTAATTAAATCTAACATGATTAAAATCTAGTTAAACTCTATTAAACCAAAAAAAAGAATTAACATCTAATTAAATTCTATATTAAACTAAAACTAATGTCTATTAATATCTATAAAAAAAACTATTAACCTATATTAAACCTAATAAAGGAAATTAATATCTAACAAAAATTAAATCTATTAAAAATAAACTCTATTTATTCTATCTAAAAACTATTATATTCTAAAAGAAAATCATTCTAAAATCTATTTAAAACAATTTATAAAATTCTAAAAAAGATTTAAAACTATTAAAAAAATTAAAAACATCTAATTAAATCCTAGAAAATCTATAAAGCCTATTAAAAATATAAAAATCTATTTAAATCTATAAAAAGGCTATTAAATCCTAAAAAATGCAAACAAAGGCAAATCACCAACATAAAAGAGAGCGCGAGACCAGATCGAAACAAACGGTAACCCGGACACCAAAAAACTCAAAAATCACTGCATGAGCTGAGAACACCCAGGAAGCGCGCGACCTCCCAAAATAACCTCCGACTATCCGAACCGGTCTGAGATACCTGAAATGCGACAGTAGGGCTATAATCCCGATAAAATCACCATGATTGAAGAAATGCACTATATGCAGTATGCAAATGCGAATGTGAAATGCGTCGAAACATCGAGTCAGATATGGGACCCGGTTGGTCAAATTTTAGGGTGCAACAGTTGCCCCTATTCAAGCAGCTTGGACCTGAATGGTTGAAGAGCGCCCAGCCTTTAATTATTCAAAGGTAGAAGATGGTTGAATACAAGTGAATCCTGAAATTTGCCAACCGTAAAATAAACTGCAAAGCTGCTTGAGAAATAGCGTCTAATAAACTGAAGTCTGATTGTCACGACAACAACTGGTCAATTATCTGATAAATTTTTTGTTATTTTTTTTCAACATCAATCACCTGTGTGACGCCACAGATACTGATTCTTCGGAATAATGCTTCAAAAAAGCAAACACCTTCCCATCTATTATGGGATCTTTTCTGTCGACTCATGGTTCCTGGCGAACCTGAGGAAACTCTCCTGGGGAATTCTGAATTGAACTGCCTGGCACCTATTTCGACGAAGGCGGCAGCTTCAGAAGTTCGATATGTGTCAATCTTTCTTTCTTCAATGCTGACGTAACAACCAGACGTGAAGAAATCACTCCGCTGATGGAGAAGAGAAGCTTAACCAAACAACTCTGCAGGTGAACAAATTCGAAAGCCAATAGGTAACCACCCTGGTCTATGTTTCGACATGCGTATGTCTGAAATGATGCAATGCCCTATATGACATGTAAATGTTATGCGTTTGTAACTGCAATACCCTATACAGCATGAATATGCTATGTATTTTTAAATGCAATGCCCCGTACGGCATGGATATGCTATGCGTTTTGATAGATGCAAATCTAACGATATATGCAAATGCTAATGTAAGCTCTAGCTGCCAGAGAACACCAGGTCTAAACACCGATGGGCAAAATAAATGTCGGAGGCCAAGTCGACTCCACTGAAGGTAATCGGTTATCACATAATCATCTCGACGATATTCTTTCTAGCCACTACCAAACTGCATTCTGTGGGGATTAACCAAATAGGGGTTGATTGTGAACGGCTCACTGCTGGAGAATGCCCCTTCTGTCAAGGATATCAATCTTTTGATCTGCTGAGGATACTCCTGATCCTACTTTGATGCGGGGTAAAATACAATCTCAATTCTTCCGGGAACAATACACAACTTTCAACTGCTGAAGAGGAGTAATTCTGATTTAACAACGTCCATACGGTATTCAACATTAATCGAGGGAACTGGCATCCATTAAGCTTCGTATCGGGAAACATGACAATATTATTGCATCGGGTATTTACACATTTTTGGTTTTGTTTCAAGGATAAAAACGGGTTATTAACAAGATGGAAAATACTAGACGAGAACTAGCATTCAAAGGTAGACTACCAGGCGAGAACTGATAGCAAAATAGACTAGGAAAATTGAACGAAAATTGGTTTTTTATGTTTTGAACGTCAGACGGGGCTGACTGGATATAGGCTAAGGAAAAGACAAACAGGCGAGAACTGGCTGAAAGATGACATGTACCAGACGAGAACTGATACAACAATAGGTTACAGAAAAGAAAACAACCAGACGAGAACTGGTTGGAAGTTGACATGCATTAGGCGAGAACTGATGTTTACGGGAAGCAAATCGACAATACGATAACTGGTTAAAAGAAAGGCAGTACCAGGCGAGAACTGGTATTTACGGAAAAAGATCGACAATACGATAGTTGGGTTAAACGAAAACAGGTACCAGGCAAGAACTGGTATTGACGGAAGCATGGGCCAGACGAGAACTGGTTACCGGTTTGCCAGGCGAGACCTGGGCTTTGGGAAACGACTTGATTACAAAGTTCTGACAGGTAACAGATTTAAACTGTAGGATAACAATCCACCGACAACACGGCTCTTCTTATTTAAAAGGTTCAGTTTTTTTTTTTTTTTTGATAAGGGTATTGACACGATTCCCCGATACTCAACTCTTGTTGGGGATAAACAACTTGCTTGTATAACTTGCCCCAGTACAATTCAACTTGCCCCAATCCCACTCTTGGGAATATTGCTCTGAACAACTTGCTACGAGACGACTTCGAGAGTATTTGCCCCAGTATCTGTACCACAAAAGGATTCAACCTCAATCAAACAATTGTCAACCCAGTTGGTTTTCACTATCTCTGAAGTGACTTTGCCCCTGAATGAGCGTGTAAGCGACTTAACCTGATCTGATTATCCACCTGAAGTATCTGTTTTCAAATCTCAACATTCTGCATAATTTCCCCTAATTGGCTCTCGAGAAGATTCATTTCTGATCAGCTGCTTCTCAAACAAACTGCCCCTGATCAACTGCTGCTTCGGGACTTGTCCTCAGACTAACTGATACTGAACTTACTGGAAATTAATGCCCCTGATTCACAGGTATTCACAACATACACCATCCTGGTTCAGACTACTGTATTTTTCAGTCCTGTTCGATTATTCCCTGTTGGAATTTCCTTCGTGTCAACTACTAGCCTGCAAGTAAAATTGTTTATTCACGAATGGTAATCTTAATGCAATGTTCATGCAGATTTTGAAAAATTTGTGTTGTCACTCATTTATGTGCTATGATTGTGAGTGACGAATGAAACTAAATTCAAACGTAGTGCTGATTTGATCAGTGAAAAAAAATACAACAAGGAAATGATTAGCAGATCATGTAGGAGTCAGGTTACTCAACCTTATCGTAATGCGCTTTCGGAATAAACCCTACCTCAATTAGGTCTTTTAAGGGTTGTATCGTGGTCGGGTTCACGGTTCGTGAAACAAAGGATATTTGGCTCAAATTTTGATTTGTACCCATCCCTTCTACGTGATGTTCTCCGATCCTACAGTTCAGTTAACTTAGCCCGAGCGCTCGCCTCTTCGAGAGGTATGTTGAATGGTAAGAACCACAATTAAGGAACTCACAGGGTTTTTTCCCGGAGTGACAGTTACTCCTGCTTCGTTTTCGGTGTCTGTGTACACGCCTTTGTGACTCTACTGGGGGGAAAATTTCTATTGATATCCTTTCTTTTTCATTCTTTTGATTCCCTAATTTTTGCCTGGACTGACTCCTTTTGAGTTCTTTTCGTTTTTTCGTTTTCTTTTGAAGTCCAGCGGGATGCCCTGATTTTTGCCTAAGTATTAGCTTTCCAGCTTTTTCTTTCTTTTTACTTAGCGGGCTTTCTTTTTCTTTCTTTTGGAACAAAGTCGTGTGACACTGATTGTCTTGATTGTTCCGAAAAGATGGTAACTGTCTCACTCCTGGTTGGCGAGATTTAACCATTGTGGTTGACGAAGTAGGACCTCTTGAGAGGTATAAACTGTTATTGGTCCTCGAAAAACAACACTCCTCTGTAAGACTTGAATGCTCGGTCAAGCTAACTGACAATTACCCTGCCCCGGGTTAAGATGTGAGGGTTAAAAAGTCCGAAAAAACTTCTACTTCCTGGCTCGAAGTGGTTAACAAGGGACTAACTCCTTATATCTCTAGTGTTTAGGGGATTTGAAACAATTCCTTGTACGTCATCGGTAAGGTCTTATCTGAAAGCATACTATCATCGGTTATGAGTTTATTTCGTCATCCTCCCTCCAATCCTTGCTAATCACATTGATAAAGTGGAGGTGAATAAAATGCAAGTGGCAGTGCAATGCAGTAAATGAGCGACAGCGACATGATTAATCCAGAAAAATGCATAGTCACTTTATTAATATCACCATTCGAAACATACAATGTTTAAAAGCAGGTAGTAACTAACAGAAAAGAAACTACAAATGCAAATGATATAGAAGTCTGAGGACTGCCAATGTCGAGGCGCCCGCCTGTCTGAATCACTGGCTCCTTTGCTGGGGAACACTTTCCGAGTCTACGAGCTTAGACAGCTGAGCGGTTGGTATGAACAAACAGAAATCCTTCTCGAAAGGAAATGCAATCCTGGTCGATCAACTGCTGTACTTTCGCCTGAAATGCTTTACAATCTTCCGTCGAATGCCCTGGAGAGCCACCATGGTAACCACACTGAACATGGGGATTGTACCCAGGAGGGTAAGGTTCTGGAACTGGCTTAAGAGCTTTAGGTTCCACCAAAGAACTCTGGGTCAAAGATGGTAGCAGCTGGCTATACGGCATAGGCACTGGGTGAGAAGGAGCTTTCCTTCGTTCCAAGTTGTTACGAGGCCTATTCTGATTCTGACGCTGATTCTGATAACCTCGACCCCGAGTTCGCTGCTTTGCAATGGAAGCGACATAAGATTCCTGATATGGTGCCCTAGGCACGGCTGTCTGTCCAGTATAACAAGCCACAGGAGATACTGATCTCTGATAATATGAAGAACCAACAACATTCACTGATTCGCTTCGAGGATATTCAACATTTGGCATGACTGCATTGATCACAACTCCTTCTTCATTCTGATAGTCACAAGGATATTCAGTTTCACCAGCTTGATCGTTTGAAGTAATCTGAATTTTCCCGATTCTTATGGCATACTCAAGGCGTTCTCCTAACGTTACCACGTCAGAGAAACTTAATGGAAGTCCGAGCAATCTTTCGAAGTACGGATCTTATAGGGAATCTACAAACATGCTAGTTAACTCTCGGTCCAAAAGCGGTGGGTGCACTCTAGCAGCAAATTCTCTCCATCTCTGAGCATACTTCCTGATAGGTTCATTGTTCTCTTGAGACAATTCTTGCAACTGCATGCGATGGGGAGCTATGTCTAGGTTATAATCGTACTGCTTCAGAAAGGCTCTGGCTAAATCCATCCATGACTGAATCTGATTTCTCTCTAACTGCATATACCACCTCAAAGATGCCCCAGTCAGACTATCTTGAAAGAAATGGATCATCAATTTGTTATCTCGCACAAACGAAGTCATTCTTCGATAGAACATCATCAAATGTTGCTTCGGACAGCTATCCCCCGTGTACTTCTCAAATTTCGGCACTTTGAATTTATAAGGCAACACCAGGTCAGGAACCAAACACATGTCTACAGCATTCAGGTTAACAGCATCTTTCACTTTCAAAGCTTTCATTCCTTCTTCCAACGCTCGGAGTTTTCTATCCGTCTCAAGAGCTCTTGGATCTACGGTCCTGGCTATTGGAATATATCTTCGGTAATTCATCACAGGGAAAACAACACCTTGATTGTTAACAGGAGGAGGACGTTCATTTCGGGCAACAAACTGCTCATGTCGATCTCGGTTCTCAACAGAAGGCTGTACAACTTGGTCTGCAGTAACGTTGTTCGCTTGCGGGAAGTCTTCCATAGAATCATACAGAGGGTTGGACGTCATAGTGAACCCCGTCAAGGTGTTAGGATACTGGAAATTGCCTTCAGACATAGCTACCAATAATCTTCAGCTGACTTCAATGCTTGATTCTGCTCAAATCTACTCAACCCCTAGGTCGGTCTTCTGACAATCAACAGTTGCTCAATCCAAACTCCGGGGTAATCACCTTCAGGAAACAAAGGCTGGATCAGAACTCTGGCTAACTGGAGGATGATATGCAATATGATGCAACACTGTTATGCACATGATATGCAAGATGCAGCAAACAACGGGATCACAGTCCCCATACAAATCTGAATACTGCTGCGCTGCTGACGGAGTACGTTCGCTCTGAAGAGAAGACCAAAATAACAGGTAGGTTGGAAGTCAAGGTTCCTGCAAAAAAAAAACCCCACTCACAGGTATGGACCTAAATCTGTCAAGGTACGGCATCCTATGCGGTCGTCAGCGTCACAGACTTTCAAAACTGACGATACGATTCCCAAAAGGAGTGGCATCATCAAGTTTTGAAGAGACCTCACTTAGCTAACTTCCAAATGATCGGTTCCCAGAATCGACAATCCAACTAACCAGCAACCCGAGCCACCCAAAGGATGGGACAAGAGGCCAACCAGAAGAACCTCGTCTGAGTGTAGATTTCGCGGGACACTAATACAAGCAAAGCCGGTAGGCGCCCACTAATTTCTACTCTAAGTCTTAGGTGCACTCAAGCCCAGGTCCGACTTATCTCTCAATCATAGAACACCCGTCACACCCCAATAGCACAACAGCAACAGATAATATCAATAAATAAACCCCAATAGACAAGCAAACAAGCGCTAGGATTGATTCTCTTAGGGGACGTTGGATCCCACATGCACAAGGAACTATCGCAGTCCTTAGCAGCCAGGGGACGTTAGGTCCCCAGCAGAGTCGCCAGCTGTCGCTACTGCGAAAATTGGCGCCGGCTGACAGAAGAGTCGCCACCGTGTGTTATTTATCCCAATGGAGGGAAAGGAAACGCTCAAAGTAAACCTCGCAAAAAATGGGAAAGGTATGGTCATCGCAACCAAAACCTGAGTTCGGGAGTCGGTTACGCAAGGGGAAGGTATTAGCACCCCTCACGTCCGTCGTACTCGACGGGATCCACGCTTGCTTGGGTTGTCTAAAGGATGCAAAACAATCTATCTACGGCTGCTAAATCTAAACGGAAGGGAACTGACTCGATAGAGTGTCGCACTCTATGCCTATGTATTCTCAAGAGAGAAAGTCAGAGTCAACGTAGTTCGGGACTACGGGGAAATTGGCTCGCCAAGACTTCGCGTCTTGTGCCTACGTACTTCCACACATCATGGAAGATCAGAGCTTTCGTAGTTCAGGCTAACTACGGCTAAACTGGGTGTTCTCACACAGCAGTGAGAAATTAAACTGGTTTTAAAGGTACGGGAACCTATGGGAAAAACTACGGTCTGGTCTCAAATGCCCTCGGGCAAGAGAAAGGGATAACATCAGTCGTCAGCGGGAAAGTCTCGATCGCACGGTAGCGAGAGAACAAAAGGTTAGTTGTTAGTGTGTTCGCTAGGATATCGCATCCTATGCCTACATATTCTCGTCTGGTACGAGAAATCAGAGCAGTTGTAGTTCGGCTACTTTCGGGACCACAACTCAAATCTCGTTTTATTGATATTCTGAAAAAATGGTTACAATGATTGAGAACTGAAAAAATAAACTCCTAGAAACTATCCTATTCATCATGAAAAATCAAATGGAAAATAGTCCCCTAACAAGTGGACTTCAAAAAAACTACCTCTAAAAGGTAAAATAAACTCCTATGAAGAAATTGACTAAAAGAAAAATATTAAATCGACAAACTAATATTTTTATACCCTTTTTCAAGTATTTCCCTTTTTTTTCAATTATTTTCTCTTCTTATTTCTTTTTTCACATTTCTTTTTCCACATATTCTTTTTCTCTATATATTTTCTTTACTATTTCTTTTTCAATATTCTTTTTCTATGTTTTTTCAAATATATTTTCCACTCTTTTTTCTTTTTTCTCTTTTTCAATATTCTTTTTCTTATTTATTTTTTCATAAAGAAAACAACTAAAATGAAAATGAAGAAAATACAAGGAGGGGGGGTAAAGTAGTTACAAGGGGGATATCCAGCAGAAAAGACAATGGGCCCAGCCCAGAAAAAAAATAAGCAAACAAAAACTGGGGAGGGGAGTACAACTGAAACGGAGGGTGCACTGCCAGCAATCTCGTTGGGCCCAGCCCCCTATTCATCAACCCAGGAGAAGGAAAAAAAAACGGAGGGAGGTGTAGGAGAACAAAAAAACTCTGGGCCTAAGCAAAGCCCAATGCTCAATCGAACCAAACCCTAACTCATTTCCCATTCACTTTCTCTCTGCACCAAACCCTAATTGCCCTTCCTTTTCACTGTTCACCGAATCAAACGGCGCTTCCACTTCTCAGATTCTTCTCTCAAACTCTCTCGCTCCCTCTCATCTCAAATTTCTGTTCTATTCACACAGAACTTCACTTGATCCTTCATCCACGTCGTTCACATCACAAACCAGAGCAGTCTCAACCTTGTAATCACCGGCGAACACACAATCGGAGCAAGCTCATCCACGGCTGGAGAATCTCAGAAGAAGCTCGACAATGTGTAAAGTTCAGTCTTGACGAAGATAAAACTTAAAAAACTGGAGATGGTGGACGAATGCTTATGTTCGTTGACGAAGACACACGAGTTTGATGCTTGCATGTTGAAGATTCCAGATTCTTGGTGAGCGATGATGAAGTTAATGGAGTTCTCGGAGTCGTTGAAGAGGATCTTGGCATTTCTGGTGGAAGATCTTGAAATATTTCTTGATGAACATGCGAGATGACAATCCGTCGGAGGTTTTGCGTTGGCGTGTTCGTTGAAGTCTGGCTCGTGTTCGTTGGTGAAGGTTCTCGTGGTAGATCTGAAGAAGTTTCGGTGTTGGATCCTAATATCGTAGATCTGGCCGTGGTTGATGGTAGGTCTATGGATTGTTCATGCATTTGCGGAAATCTTGTTCATGGTTCAAATCGGATTACTGAAGTTGTGCTTGCAGAAATCTGGTAAAAAGATCTTGAAGGTGGTTTGATGAACAGATGAGGATTCGTATGAATTTGGCGAATGAATCTGGAAAATCCTGAAGAACATAACGAATATTGATGAAGGCTTTGAGTGCTTCTGGAGAATTACATGAACAAGGATGAACATGTGGATGAAGAAGATGAAGATCAAAGGTTCTCTGGGCGAAGTGCAGTTTTCCGGTGGTTTTAGATTTTCCGGCGGTAGTTATGGTGGTCGGAGTTGGTTGGTGGTGGTCGGCGATTGGGGGTTACGGTGGTTGCATGGCCGCCGGCCATGCAACCGGCGAGACTCCGGTGAGGGATGGTGTGAAGACAGGTGGAGGCTGGAGGCGTGAGGGAGTGACACGCATGTGGTTGTGTGGCAGCAGAAGAGAGAATGGAAGGGTGAGGTGTCAGCGTGTGGGTGAAAATGAAATTATGATGTGGCTTCTCCTGAATGATACGCGTGGCTGGGTTTATATATTGACACCTGGATGAACAAAAAAATGGACTGAAACGATTTGGGCCTCCAAAAAACCACAACTGGGCCCACGAAAATGATAGTAAAACCCTGAAAAAACTGAATTAGAATGATTAATGAAAATGATTAAAGATTAATTGGATTAAAAATTGATTAGAGACTTAAACTTCAATTAACTAACAATTAAACTACAATTAAATCTAAATGAAAATTAATCTATCCTAATTAATTCTAACAAACTCAATTAAAACCTAACTAATATTAAACTCTAATTAAACTAATTAAATCCTAATTAAATCTAACATGATTAAAATCTAGTTAAACTCTATTAAACCAAAAAAAAGAATTAACATGTAATTAAATTCTATATTAAACTAAAACTAATGTCTATTAATATCTAAAAAAAACTATTAACCTATATTAAACCTAATAAAGGAAATTAATATCTAACAAAAATTAAATCTATTAAAAATAAACTCTATTTATTCTATCTAAAAACTATTATATTCTAAAAGAAAATCATTCTAAAATCTATTTAAAACAATTTATAAAATTCTAAAAAAGATTTAAAACTATTAAAAAAATTAAAAACATCTAATTAAATCCTAGAAAATCTATAAAGCCTATTAAAAATATAAAAATCTATTTAAGTCTATAAAAAGGCTATTAAATCCTAAAAAATGTAAACAAAGGGAAATCACCAACATAAAAGAGAGCGCGAGACCAGATCAAAATAAACGGTAACCCGGACACCAAAAAACTCAAAAATCACTGCATGAGCTGAGAACACCCAGGAAGCGCGCGACCTCCCAAAATAACCTCCGACTACCCGAACCGGTCTGAGATACCTGAAATGCGACAGCATGGCTGTAATCCCGATAAAATCACCATGATTGAAGAAATGCACTATATGCAGTATGCAAATGCGAATGTGAAATGCGTCGAAACATCGAGTCAGATATGGGACCCGGTTGGTCAAATTTTAGGGTGCAACAATAAGTTAACAAAAAGAATAGTTTTATTGAATTTAGAAGGAAAAATAGGGGAAAATTTTGAGTTGCCTCCCAATCAGCGTTGTCTTTAACGTCAGAAGTCTGACGATAGCTTGGATATAAGCTATTCGGGAAGCTCGAGCAATTTCATATTGCTTACGTGGTCGTTGTGTTCACTTTGATTATAATGTTTCAAATGATGTCCGTTTACTATAAACGGTGCGTTGATTTGATTCTTGATTTCAACAGCTCCACTCTTAAGGACTTTGGTGACCTCAAAAGGTCCAGACCATCTAGATTTTAATTTTCCAGGGAATAGTTTCAATCTGGAGTTGAATAGGAGCACGATGTCTCCCACTCTGAATTGCTTCCGGATCGAATGTTTATCATGCCATTTCTTGGTCCTTTCTTTGTAGATGCGTGCATTCTCGTACGCGTCTAATCTTAGCTCTTCCAATTCATGAAGGTTCAAGATTCGCTTTTCGCTTGCCGCAGTGTAGTTGAAGTTTAGCGTCTTAATAGCCCAGAAGGATTTATGCTCTAACTCTACCGGAAGGTGACATGATTTTTCGTAGACTAGTTTAAATGGTGTGGTGCCTATCGGTGTCTTAAAGGCGGTCCTATAAGCCCATAAAGCTTCGTTCAGCTTTGAGGACCAATCTTTCCTGGAGGTTGCGACAGTCTTTTCTAAAATTTGCTTTATTTCTCTGTTCGAAACCTCCACTTGTCCACTAGTTTGTGGATGATACGGTGTGGCTACGCGGTGTTTGACTCCGTATTTGGAGAGGAGTTTGTCAAAGATTCGCGATATGAAGTGTGAACCACTGTCACTAATGACGAGTCTGGGCACACCGAATCTTGGAAAGATTGCGTTTTTAAAGAGTTTAACGACTACTCGCGTGTCATTTGTTGGAGCGGCAACAACCTCTATCCATTTCGATACATAGTCGACAGCGACGAGTATATATTTATTTCCAAAAGAAGATGGGAAAGGTCCCATGAAGTCGATTCCCCAGACGTCAAAGATTTCTACTTCCAAAATTCCTCTCTGAGGCATTTCATCGCATCGTGAGATGTTGCCAGTGCGTTGGCACCGGTCGCATTTGAGTACAGCGATATGGACGTCCTTCCAGAGACTGGGCCAAAATAGTCCAGATTGTAGAATTTTAGCGCACGTATTTGAGGTGCTAGCATGACCACCATATGGTGCTGAATGGCATTGGGTGATGATGTCTTCTATTTCTTCCTCTGGGACATAGCGACGGTATAAGTTGTCGGCGCCTCGTTTGAAAAGTAGAGGTTCGTCCCAGTAGTAATGCTTTAAGTCGTGGAAGAATTTCTTCTTTTGTTGATAAGTCAGGTCCGGTGGAAGCACGCCTGCGGCCAGGTAATTAACGATGTCGGCAAACCACGACAAAGTGGTTTGGGCATAGACAGCTTCCACGGCTTTTTTCAGTTTCGGTTCTTCCGAAGTAGAGTTGGACATATCGCTTTCCAATTTGGCTATCAGACGTTCGTAGGGAAAGTCGTCATTGATAGGCACTGGTTCTTGTTTTATGCCCTCTATACGGGATAAGTGATATGCAACTACATTCTCGGTCCCCTTCTTATCTTTAATTTCTAAGTCGAACTCTTGTAATAATAGGATCCATCTCAATAATCTGGGTTTGGTGTCCTTTTTGCTTATTAGGTACCTAATGGCAGCGTGGTCTGTGTATATGATTATTTTGGCTCCTACCAAGTAGGAAAGGAATTTGTCAAGAGCGAAAACGACTGCTAAGAGTTCCTTTTCTGTTGTGGCGTAGTTCATTTGGGCAGGGTCTAATGTTCTACTGGCATAGTAGATAGCGTGAAGCTCCTTGTCCTTCCTTTGTCCTAGAACTGCGCCTACGGCGTAATCACTCGCATCGCACATGATTTCGAATGGTAGTCGCCAATCTGGGGGTTGCATGATTGGTGCGGTGATAAGCGCTGACTTTAGAGTTTCGAATGCCTCTAAGCATTCTTTGTCGAAGATGAACTCGGCATCTTTCATTTTCAAACCTGTAAAAGGTTTTGTGATTTTTGAGAAATCCTTTATGAATCTTCGGTAGAATCCAGCGTGTCCTAAGAAGCTTCGTATTTCTCGTACGGTTTTTGGAGGTTGGAGATCCTTTATGATCTCTATTTTAGCTTTGTCAACTTCGATCCCCTTTTCAGAGATGACGTGTCCTAAAACGATGCCTTTTCGGACCATGAAATGGCATTTTTCCCAATTAAGGACAAGGTTCACTTTGGCGCATCTTTTGAGTACCGTTTCTAAATTTGACAGGCAGCTTTCAAGGCTTTGTCCGCATATAGAGAAGTCATCCATGAACACTTCCATGATGTCATCTATGAAATCTGCAAAGATTGCCATCATGCATCTTTGGATAGTTGCTGAAGCATTGCACAGTTCGAACGGCATTCGGTGATAAGCAAAAGTACCATAGGGACAGGTGAATGTTGTCTTTTCCTGGTCATCAGGGTGAACAGGGATTTGAAAGAATCCTGAATAACCATCTAGATAGCAGAAGTACGAATGTTTCGCTAGTCTTTCCAACATTTGGTCTATGAAAGGTAAAGGGAAGTGATCTTTCCGAGTCGCCTTGTTCAGTTTTCTGTAATCGATACACATCCTATTTCCGGTCACAACTCTTTGGGTTATCGATTCACCTTTCGCATTCTTCACTACAGTAACGCCTCCTTTCTTTGGCACTACGTGTACTGGGATGACCCATTGGCTGTCGGAAATCGGGTATATGATTCATGCGTCTAGTAGCTTTTTCACCTCGTCTTTGACTACAGTGCTTAGGATCGGGTTTATCCTTCTCTGATGTTCTCTTGAAGTTTTGCAGTCTTCCTCTAGCATGATACGGTGCATACAGATGGAGGGACTTATGCCTTTTAGATCGCTTATATTATAGCCTAACGCAGTTGGGTATCTCCTTAGGACTTCTAATAATCGCTCTGTTTCTGACTGTCCTAAATTAGCGTTTACTATTACTGGTCTTTTGAATTATGTATCTAGGAATTCGTACCTGAGGGTTTTGGGTAGCTCTTTAAGTTCTAAAGCTGGGTTTTTCGGACCTGGCATGTGATTTGGAGTGAGTGCTAAGATCTCGCCCAGACTATCATTTTTGTATGGTGCACGCCAGTTGTCGTCTTCATGAATAGCAGGGATCTGGATTTTCATGATTTTAGAATATGTAGTTTCCTCCTTTTCTAATTCTCGTATGCATTCGTCAATGGCATCTACTATATAGCATGTGTCATCGATGGCTGGTGCCTTCAAGAATTTAGTAAGGATGAACTCTATCTTTTCTTCTCCTACTTCGAATGTTAGCCTTCCTTTCTTTACGTCTATAATAGCTCCGGCTGTAGCTAGGAACGGTCTTCCTAGGATAATTGGGGTAACAGAGTCCTCTTTGATGTCCATGATTATGAAGTCGGTTGGGATATAGAATTGGCCTATGCGTACAGGAACATTTTCCAGTATACCAACGGGGTATTTGACTGATCGGTCAGCCAATTGTACGGATATTTTAGTTGGTTTTAATTCTCCCATATTCAGCTTTTTGCATATAGATAAAGGCATGATGCTTATACTGGCTCCTAGATCGCATAGAGCTTTGTCTATAACGAACTTTCCTATGACGCAGGGTATGGAGAAACTACCTAGGTCTTTTAGTTTAGGAGGCATGTTGTTTTGTATGATTGCGCTACATTCGGCAGTAAGTTTCACTGTCTCGTTATCCTCTATTTTCCTTTTATTAGACAAGATTTCTTTAAGAAACTTAGCGTATGATGGCATTTGAGTTATCGCTTCTGTGAACGGGATAGTGATGTTTAGTTGTTTCAGAAGTTCAACAAATTTCTTAAATTGTCCTGAAGTTTTGGAGTTTAGTAATCTTTGAGGATAAGGGATCGGTGGTTTATATGGCGCTGGAGGCACATACGAGTTTTCATCTTTGGCGGCCTTTTCCTCGTCACATTCCTTCTTTTCTGTTTCAGACTCCCTTTCGGTTGGTTTATCAGATTTCTGTTGCATTACTAAATCTTCGTTCCTAGGATCTGTTGGGCCTTCCAATTCTTTTCCACTTCTCAATATAACAGCGTTTGCGTGACCTTTCAGATTAGGTTCGGGCTGGCCTGGAAATGTTCCAGCTGGGGCAGCTGCAGAGGCTTGTTGTTGAGCCACTTGTGATATCTGCGTTTCGAGCATTTTGTTGTGAGTGGCTAAAGCGTCTACTTTTTCGGTCAGCTGTTTAATTTGCTCGCTAGTGTGTATGTTTTGATATAGGAATTCTTTGTTTGTTTAAGCTTGAGTAGCTATGAATTTTTCCATCATCAACTCGAGGTTTGATTTCCTAGGGGCAGTCTGGGCAGCAGCGGCTGGTTTCTGATATCCTGGCGGAGCAGCTGGTGCTTGCAAGGCATTATCGTTCTTGTAGGAAAAATTTGGGTGGTTCCTCCATCCTGGGTTATAAGTATTTGCGTAAGGATTTCCTTGAGCATAATTTACTTGGTCTGGTGGGATTCCGGCCAGCAATGGGCACTCGGGCGCATTATGAGTGGCGATTTCGCATAACTCGCAGTTTGGAGTTACAGCAGCGACGGTTGCACTTGGGTTAACGGACAGACTGTCGATTTTCTGTGCTAGAGCATCTACTTTAGCGTTGAACTTTTCAAGGCTGCTGATCTCGTACATCCCACCTTTCGCTGCGGGTTTCTCTGCTGGAATTCGTTCACCTCTCCATTGGCAGTGGTTCTGAGACATGTTTTCGATTAGTTGATAGGCTTCATCGTATGGCTTATCCATAAGTGTACCGCCCGCGGCGGCGTCTACCGTTAATCTGGTGTTATACAGAAGCCCATTATAGAAAGTATGGATCGTCACCCAGTCTTCTAAACCGTGGTGAGGACATGCTCTCATCATATCTTTGAACCTTTCCCACGCTTCGTAGAGAGATTCAGTATCTTTTTGTCGAAATCCGTTGATTTGGGCTCTAAGCATAGCAGTTTTGCTTGGCGGAAAGTATCTTGCTAAGAAAACGTTCTTCAACTGTTCCCACGTCGTAACGGAGTTGGATGGTAAGGATTGTAACCATGTCCAAGCTCTATCTCTAAGAGAGAAAGGGAAAAGATGAAGTCTTATTGCGTCTAGAGTACTCCATTTGCCTTCACTGTGTCTGCGTATTGCACAAACTTCGTTAAGTGTTCGTTTGGATCCTCAATTGCATTTCCTGAGAATTGATTTTGTTGTACAGCTGACAGCAATGACGGTTTTAGTTCGAAATCGGTTCGATTGATACCTGGGGAAGCTATGCTACTTCGAGGCTCCATCTGAGAGGGTGTAGCGTAGGCCTTCAGCAGTTTGTTCTGAGGTCCTTCAGCCATCTTTGCTTCTTCAACAGGAGGATGAGCTAGAAGATCAGGAATGTTGTGTCTTCGTTGATATTCGATGATGCGTCTTCTTAGATGTAAGAAGCGCTCTAGTTCGGCGATTGTAGGTTGTAAGATGTCTCCTTGTGAGCGATTACTTGGCATACAATCGAAGAACGAGTAGAGGGAGAGAGAATTGTTAACCTAGTCTATGCTGTGTAACAAAAGATTACACTATTGACTAAACGGGTCCCCGGCAACGGCACCAAAAACTTGATCGCGACTTTCTATGTCTAACTCAATTAACTGCAAGTGAACAGTCTATCGCGTAGTAATAATAGATATCGATCCCACAGGGACTCGTAATCAAACTAGTATTATCGGGTGTTACGGTGTTTAGCTAGGTTGGTAATATCTTAAGGGAATAATAACAAAATAAGTGCGTAAACTAAAGGGAACTAAAGCTTTTACTTAAGGTATGAATGCTTGAATCGGTATGTAATATGTTATTTCTTTAGGGATTCTATAGGTCACTGGTGTCTTTAGGTTTTCAAAAATAGTTTCAGAAGAAAATGATGGTTTAAAGACCTTTGTCTCACGATGGTTGTTGATGCTAGTTGCAACTCTAAGGCGAAACGTATGCTGTCGCTATCCCGTTCGGGGTTAAAGTTACTTTTTGAAAACTATTAAGTTCTAATTCCTTTTAAAGCGTTGTCGCTGTTTTTAAAATGAATGCCTAGTTTTTACTATCTGGTCTTAGCCTCAGTTGTCGCTTGTTGGTTCGTACCTTTATGAATTTCCCACTGTCGTGGCAAAACTACTGTAAATAATTTCTCGCTGTCGCGACGAAGGTTTATTTAGAAAAGTCAATTTAAAAACTACAGCCATAAACAAGTTTTGGAAAGGTAGATATACACCGGTTAATTATCGAATCCCATCAGATTATTTATTACATACCGATTACTTAAGATTTAGCCAGACATGGAATATAAATTAACAACACGTAAATAATGGCAGAAAATAATAACATGCATTATAATGGGAAATAGAAATCCAATTAATCGATTAAAATAGAAACCTGTAAATAATTCGATTTGGCTTTTGGGGAAATCCTCCAAAATGGCGGCAGGATTTTGTCTTTATGCCAATTACTCGTACATAATGGAAATGGGAAGTAAAACAAGAATTGCAAGGAAGGAAAGAAGAAAGAAATAAAACAACGATAAGACAAATGGGAATTTGAATAAATGCTCTGAAGGTAAATTGGCAGCACTTCGTTTCTTCAATGCGGCCCCCCTTTTCTAGTTCCAGCTACCTCCTTTTATAGATGGGATATTCCATGGTTTATTTCTTCGGGAAGTGGGAGTGATATCAGAGAATATAGGAGTTAGTTATACCACTTCTCTTTGGCACTTTCACACTTTAACAGCACGTGCAGAAAGCTGCATTTTAACTGCATGACGGTCGTCATGGACCTGTGACGGTCGTCACACGCATGACAGTCGTCACACCCTTGTGACGGTCGTCACATCAGCAGAACTCGTTTCTGCTGCTTTTTGGCCTGATTTTCACTTGGTTTTCACCTGTAAATGCTTCTTTTCTTTATCTTGCTCCATTTGAGCATGGACTTTGAATACCTGCAAAATACTGGGCAAATAGTGTGGAAATATCCGAATTCGGAGTGAAAATGGTCGCCGATTAGTAGAAAAGTACATCAATATGTATATATAATTTCGCGTTATCAATAGACTATAGTGCAATGCATATTCCAAATAAAGTCAATTCACTTCTTTAAAACTCACAAACAAATTCAAATCATGTTCATCCTTCGGGATCGTGTTTCATACATTTTTTCAAAAAGAGTACGTTATTTTTCCATTCTACTGCAAACAGGCATCGACCCTAACTGCTGGAATGGGAACTTAGCATCGCTCATAAAAAAACACGTATCGACTCGTAAGCCAAACTAGGGCTGCTCTAATTTCTCATACCAGATGAGGATACGTAGTCATAGGATGGCGAGGTCTTGGCGAGCAACCTTCCCCTTCACCCGTAGTTTTCAGAACTACATTTACTCTAACTTTCCCATTGCACAAGGGAATACGTAGGCATAGGACGGCAAAGTCCTATCGAGTCTCCTTTTGTCTTTTTTTCCTTTTTCGTTCCCGTTTCTATTTAGCAGTAGGTTTTAGATGACACACCCTTTGATTAGACAACAAGCGTGAATCCCGTTGAATACAATGGACGCGAGGGGGTGCTAATACCTTCCTCTCGCGTAATTGACTCCCGAACTCAAGATTTGGTTGCGAGACCATGTCTTCTCCCTCTTTGAGGTTTTCTTCGATCGTTTCTTGTCCCCTGTCGGGATAAATAACGTTCGGTGGCGACTCTTCTATTTTATTTTTCCATGTATTTTTCGTAGTTGCGACAGCTGGCGACTCTGCTGGGGACACTAGTTTCCTATGCGAGTTAATCCTAGCGCTTGTCTCTTTTTGTTCTTTGGGTGTTTAATTTTTATGCTTTTACATACTTTGATCCCATGTTTGCATTTGCATAATTATTGCATCCTAACATTT
The DNA here is from genome assembly GCA_963859935.3 of Lathyrus sativus. Taxonomy (NCBI): domain Eukaryota; kingdom Viridiplantae; phylum Streptophyta; class Magnoliopsida; order Fabales; family Fabaceae; genus Lathyrus; species Lathyrus sativus. The sequence continues at coordinate 105,678,936 of OZ012735.1, read as the reverse complement.
ATGTTTATGCATTCCCAGGGTTTTCATCTTCGTCTTGATTCTTGTTGTCAAAGATTTGAAGAGATGGGCATTGGTAGGAAGGGTACTGTCAATTACAAGTTTCAATCGCCAGAGTTAGGTCTGATCCGCAGTCTGCTTTCCAAGACCACTCAAAGTAATTTGGAGCTGTTCAGAGATGAGTATGGGAAGATCCTGGGTATGCTCCATATAATTATAGAGTATGAGAGGATGTCTATTCACACATTGTTACAATTCTATGATGTTGTGTTAAGGTGTTTCATATTCAAAGATTATCAGTTGGCTCCTACTTTGGAAGAATTTTCTCTCATCTTGGATATTCCAGTCAAAGATGAGGTGCCCTTTCATGAACCTATGGAAGTTCTTGCTCCTGAAGATATTGTTGAGGCTCTTTATTTGAGCATATTTGTGGTGAAGGATAATCTAAAATCCAAGGGAGGTTTATCTGGCTTTCTGTTAAGTTCCTTGGTGAGTGAAGCTCTGAAGTATGTTGAGGCTCATAGTTGGACTACTTTCAATGCTATCCTTGCTTTTTTTTCATTTACGGCACCGCTCTCTTCCCTAATATAGCAGGCTTTGTGGACATGAACACCATCAGAATCTTCATGATGAGAAATCCTGTACCAACCCTTCTCGGTGATTCGTATCACTCAGTACACTTCAGGAGCTACAAGAAGAAAGATGGATTGGTTTATTGTTGGGGGTTGAGATGATATACAGCTGGGGAGAGTTTCCTAACGTGCCTCTCATGGGAATAAGGGGTGGAATCATCTATAATTCCTCCCTTGCTAGGAGATAATTGGGTTGCACACTGAGAGATCCTCCAACAGACGAAAAAGTAGAAGAATCTTTGTACTACAATGGTACAGAGAATTCCAAAATAATAAGGAGATTCATAAGAGCTTGGGGTACTATTAAGTGGAAGGGGAGGTCATCCCTGGGCAAGAGTAATTCTAGAGCTTACCCTCCTTATATGGAATGGGTGCAGATCAGAACTGAGATTGTCTGATTGCCTTTTCGCATAGAAGCACTTTTGTATCCTCTGGAGATCGAGCAGCCCACGACGGTGGAGATTGAGAGGTATAACAGGATTTTGGTCGAAAAATAAGAGCTCTGCAAAGAGAATGAAGAACTGAAGATGGAGGTATACTAGCTAGGTCATGCTAAGAACGAAGCAATATATGTATCCAAAGGTAAAGACAGAGCTTCTGGCCAAAAGAAAGAAAGAACTAGAAGAAGAGATCAAGAGCAGAGAGAGGATAGGCCAAGATATGAATAGTGCCAACAATATCCTGCATTAGAGAAAGAAAGACTTAGACAGAGCTCACCTTGAGATTTCAAAGTTCAACAGTCAATGGAACGCCACTGTAACGACTCACAAGATGAAAGAAGATGAACTCTGTGACCAGATTGAAAAGCTGAAGTTGCAGCTCGAAGTTAAAGAGAGAGAGAGAGAGGTCAGAAGAGAGTCATCTCACAGATGCAGAAGTGAAAAGAAGCTTAAGGAGACTTTGTCATCCTTAAAAGAGATCAAAGTCCAAGCATTGGTGAAAAAGCCTAAAATCAAATACGCCTTTGGAGAAGATGCTTGGAAAGTACACTATCGCTATCTGGAGGGGATTATGCAGATGATGGATGTTCTCATTCAGGAGTTGATCCAGAGACCGGAGCATCCTAACACCAAGGAGTTATTCAGGGAGGTTAGATCCTGGTGCAATGAGCATAGTGGCTGGGGAGGTTTATTCTTGGTGGATATTGATGATATGTCGTAGTTGTTATTCTTCTTTTATCTGATCACTGCCAGGCTTGTTGACTAGGGTCATTAATTGTGTATTTGATTTTATATCTGATATATGGCCTGTATGTATTGATTATGTATTTACTTCATTTTCCTATTCAATCTATGAGTGTCTTTACCAGTGTTTTATCTATCTCTTGTGTTTATTGTTGTTTAAACTTGAATCAAGGTGTAAAACACCCTGGAAATATTCAAACATGACTTTTGCATTTGCATTCTCATAATCGTATGCATGACAGGTGTTCAGGCAGAGCTATTGGAAGTACAGATCCGCATGACTCAGTTCATGGAACTGATGCAGAATGTGGCCCAAGGGCAAGAATAACTTAGAACCTTGGTTCAACCTCTTATTGACGCTTCCAAAGTTGATGGCAGTGGAGTGGTCCATCCTAGCGGTGTTGATATTGTCAACCCTTCTAAAGGAGGTGGTGCTGGTGTTGGCATTCTTTCGGGAGAAGGTGACGCAAGTGTTGTTATTACTCCCGGCGGAGGTGTTGCTGGTGGAATTCCTAGTGGTATTGGTGGTTGAAGTGTTTGTACTGTCCATGGAGCTGGTGGAGCTCACAACCATCAGTGGGAGGAAGACAGACAGGAAGACGCGTTTTCTATGTGTGACGTGGATGATGGTCTCCCATCTAAAGCCGATAAGAAATTTAAGATGATCGTAGAGAGAATGTGGACTTATAAGAGCCAGAGTGCTTTTAGTCTCGACATGACGGATCTTGGTTTGGTCCCAAGTGTGAGGATTCTGCACAAGTTCAAGGTCCCATACTTTGACAAATATAGGGGAACAAATTGCCCTAAGACTCACATTCGGGCCTATTATCGGAAGATGTCTGCCTACTCTGAGGATGAGAAGCTCCTCATGCACTGCTTCCAAGATAGCCTAGCTGGGGCATCTTTGGAGTGGTACACGGGGTTAGAGAGAACCTACATCAGAACTTGGAAAGATCTTGCTGAAGCTTTTGTCAAGCATTATCAGTACAACTGTGACATGGCGTCCAATAGAAAGAAGTTACAAAATATGGGTCAAAAGGGGAATGAAAGTTTCGAGGAATATGCCCAGAGATAGCGCGAGTTAGCGGCCAGAGTTCAACCTCCGATGATGGAGCAAGAACTTATCGATATGTTCATGGGTATCCTCTAGGGGCCTTATTTTGAGAAATTGGTAGGGTGTGCATCAACGGGGTTCTTAGATCTTGTAATGGCTGAGGAGAGAGTAGAGAGTGGGATAAGGGCTGGAAAGATTCAGAATGGAAATGGTTGCTCATCTGGAAGAGGTAAGAAGCTGTATCCCGGAGGTTCCAAGAATAGGGAAGGGGACACCAATTCTATTTCTTCTTATCGGGTAAAGGCAGGACCAATTAGAATTATACACAGTAGGTTGCTATTGTAGCCATTTCGGCTACATCTCAGCAACAACATAATGCTCCTCGCCGATATCCGGATCGACCAAGGATAGAAAATAGGCACTTCGAGACTCCTCCTATGCCATACTCTCAATTAATACAAAATGTACTTCAATTACAGTTGGTTCAGAAAAGAACATTGGCACCATTTACTGGCACTCTTCCATCAGGATATGACGCCAACACTCAATGTGAGTTCCATTCTTGGGTGCCAGGGCACAACATTGATAACTGCAAGGCATTCTAGCATAAAGTGCAAGACCTGCTTGATTACAAGGCTATTAATTTCAGCAATGATGGGCCTAATGTAATCCAAAACCCTATGCCAAATCATGGTGCAGCAAGGGCGAATGCTATTGGAGATGGGGAGAGGTTAAATTTGGTGGCCAATATGAATGAGTTGAAGACTCCTTTATCGCTTGTTAAAGAGTGTTTGTTGAAGAGGGATGTTTTCCCAGGTTGTGCTTTCGATTGTCAAGGATGTGTATTGCAGCCAGAGGGTTGTAACTTGTTAAGGGATGGTATACATAAATTGATGGATGATGGATAGTTACAGTTTGACACCACTAATGTCGTGGATGATGTTAATGATAATGGTAAGGACATTGCAACGATATTAATTCCATACAAGACCGGCTTTATTTCGACGTCGGCGCGACAAGAACTCGTCATTATTACTACACTGAGGTTGATACCATATGAAAGCACCAAGGCGATTCTATGGAACTACGGAGCTGGGGTATTTTGTAATGGATGGAAACAAGAGTTGTTGGGTTATTCAGATGTTGGGTCTACTGTGGACAATTGTTGGTGCCGACGGTATCACATGCAATGAGAGGATCTTATCTCTGCCAAATGCTAATGTTGACATATCTGATAAGGATAAAGGCAAGTTAGTTGTGGATGATTCTGTGCAACAACAGTCTGGTGATGCTTCTTTCTCGAAAAATATGGAAGAATTTATGAGATTGATTCGGAAGAGTGGTTATAAGATTGTCAACTAGTTGAATCAGACACCGTCCAAGATCTCCATTCTATCTTTGTTTATGTGTTCCGAGGCACACAAAAATTCACTACTGAAGGTTTTGAATGCCGTTTATGTTCCTCGGGATATTTCAGTGAATCGGCTTGAAGGGGTGGTGGCCCATGTTAACGCAGGAAAAGGTCTATGGTTTACCAATCTGAATTTAACGCCGGCGGGCAGGAATCATAATAAGGTCTTGCATATTCCCGTCGAGTGTAGAGGCTCTCTGTTTTCCCATGTGTTGGTGGATACTGGGTCGTCATTGAACGTGTTGCCAAAGAAGTCCCTCATAAAGTTGGATACACAGGGTGTGATTTGCAGACCTAGTGATTTGGTAGTGCGGACGTCCGATGGATCCAAAAGGTCTGTATTTGGTGAAGTGGTTTTGCCTATTCAAGTTGGGTCGGAAGTTTTCGAAACAACCTTCTACATTATGGATATCCAGCCGACCTATAGTTGTTTGTTGCATCGTTCCTGGATTCATTCTGCTGGGGCAGTTACTTCAACTTTGCATTAGAAGCTCAAGCATATGATTGAAGGAAGGGTTGTTACGGTCTGCGGAGAGGAAGACATTATGGTTAGCCACTTGTCATCATTTAAGTATGTTAAGGTCAATGGAGAAATACATGAGACTTTTTTTCAAGCTTTTGAAGCAGTTCATATTCAAAAGAAGCCTTCTGTGGATGATAAAAAGCCTGAGGTTTCAATGTCTTCTTTGAAGGAAGTGGGTGTTATGGTTGAGGCTGGTAGTTCTCAAGGATGGAGCCAAGTTCTCGAGGTGTTGATGAAGAATGACAAATTCGAATTTGGATACAAGTCATCGCAAGCTCCGCCGAGGTTCAGAGGTTCCGTCAAAATTACAAGTGTTGGAGTCATTTTTTATCAAATTCATGCAATAAAGGAAAACGAGGTTGATAATAACTGCGACATGGATAGCTAGATCCGTCCCTGCATCCCAAGTCAAGAACTATGCAACTGGTCTTCCGATCTTCCGATGAAGTTATCCTTATCACTCGCGAAGAATAATTTTCTTATTTTTACATGACTACCGATTGATATTGAAAAGCATTGACATTTATCCTCTTGTAATCTCGTATTTATACTTGGTTTGACATTTACCTTCTATTAGTGGGTATAGTGCCATATTATATCACATTGTTTGGCATCAATCTTGTATTACGTCTAATGTCATATTACAAGTATATAGTTTGCCATATATAATTTATTTAGTCTAATTTCATACTTGATACATAGTTTAAATTAAATTAGAGTTGTTTATGGTACAATTTTGACAGAAAATTCAACCAAACCAAATTAAATCACAGTAGTAAAAAATTATCATCGGTATTAGTATACCATTTCAATTTAAAATCATTAGAAGATGATTTTTCAAACCAAACTATTTATTAAACAATCGGCGATAAATTATTTTCAATTTTAAAATACAAATTAAAACTTATTTTTAGTATTTTTCATTTACAATTTTGATTTGGTTTCAATTTTAGAATTTATTGTACAGTATAGTTTGACTCACTAACCAAATATAACAATTTAATTATTTTAACTAAATTAACATAACAATTTAGTTATTTTAACTTCAATTTACAATTTAGTTATTTTAACCGAATTAACATACCAATTTAATTATTTTAACCTCAATTCGACTCAACAGCAGTTCAACTCACTAATCAAAGATAACAATTTAATTATTTTAATCTTAATTCGGTTCAACAGCGTTTCGGTCCTTTTTTTTTTACGGTCCTAGTTTAAACCATTTTGGATGCCCTTCCCTTTCTTTAATTCATTTTATTATATGTTTAGTACTTTACTTTACATGCAATTTGATGCATAAATACTGTAATACTGTTAAATTAAGAAACCAATGAGCCATATTTGGGAAACAGCTTAAAGAATACTGTTAAATTAAGAAACCAATGAGCCATATTACACTATTCAACTTAGCATGCATATATAATAGCAGGGACTGCGAGAATATTAAATCAATATATTCACAACCACAATTTTTGGCTCATTTTGATTGCAAAGTTATACAAAATATACAAAATATTATCAAATAATTGTTGCCAAATAATACTGAGGCTGCTCTTCCCTTGATATTTTTTTGAAGAGAAAAAAAGGGCTGGCCAGTAAAGGGTGCCATTCTGCAAGGCATGAGCAGATTCTCTATGCTGCTTCGGCAAATCCAACTCTGAGTTTACCATAATCAAAGACAGTGTGATAGCGCCCCATGAAAATATCTCCAAGGATCCTGTATTTATGCAAATTCCATTAAGTGATTATTATTAAATCAAATGCATCAAAATCAAAAATAGCATATTAATATACCAGAGTGGGCCACGTGGAGGAGGAACATCCAAAGCAGTAAAGCCACTAATGCATTGAGCTTGAGGACCTTCACCCACCTTCAATATGTACTGAAGAAAGCAAATGGAAAATTGGATAAGGAAAACAGAAAACATGGAACCATTTTGTGCATAAAATCTAACTCAATTCATAAAGCAACAAATCCAAGGCATTATTAACACTTGCAAAAGCAAATATTTAAATTTGATATTATACCTCTTGTGGGGCAAGGTCAAACGTTTTTCCACCAATGGTGAAGGAAACATTAGGCATGGAAGGGATCTTTGCACAATCAACAGATGATTGTCCCATTGGATTAGGTATTTTATCACAAAGCTGCAATATCATTCATGAGATTATAATTCAGAGGGGAAAGTAGGATTTTAGAACTCATAAAAAAATTAAAACTAAATTACCGCATTGGCGTAGTTTATTATCTGCTCTTCTGTTTGATTCTGCTTCAGCTGGCTTTGCATCCAAACGATAGCCATTTCACATACAGAACATGTAGCATCTTGATGACCACCGCCCGATGATATTCTATCAGTCTGTGGCACCACACTCTGGATACCCATACTGAGAAAAATTGAAAGATTTCAATAAAAGAGCAATTACAGTAGTACATTAGAATTATGTAGCACCGACACTTCGACTTATATGCACGTCTAGTGTTTGACAAGTCTTAGTGTTGGACACTGACACAATAGCCATGTAGTTTCATTCAATCACTTCTATTCTTTCAAATTAGTGCTGTTTATGTCAATGCTTCATAGCATTAGATACAGTAAGGTCTTTAAGTTAATAGCAGAATCTTTGTGGCTTACCTAACACCATGAGTCCCATCAAATGTGCACAGTCCAATTTGGGAGCATACCTTCTTTGGCTGTGTCTGCAAGGACCAAGTGAAAACCATAAGAAAATTCATTCTGAATAATGAATCAACAGTCAACACTCATGAACATGGTCAAGAATCTAAGCAACCAGATTATTATGACAAAAACAAATTATTACTTACGTCAGTCAAGAGCAATTGCAAAATTGTTTGTCCATATTGATCAACAACGTTCTTGCATTCTTGACTGTAAACTCCAGATGCTCCAATAGCTTGATTTATCATAGTAACTACAGTCTAAACAAGCAAAACCAAGCATTAGTTCATAGAATTTAGCTACTAAAAGGTTCAATGACAAAAGCATTATCGTTTTTTTTCAAGGTCATGATAAAAGCATTATAAAAATCTATAGCATCCTACATCGACAAGCATTTATTCATACCTTTGGACCTGCTAACAAAGACGTCCCTGAGTCTGCAATTGCTGAACAGTCTTTAGCACAATATCCTAGATGACAATATTATGAAGTCAGTATCAATGAATAAAAACCATGGAGCATCTAGCAAAGTGCTCGCAATATCATGTCATTGAAGAAACAACCAAGTATTTACCAGTGGGTTTTCCATCAATAAGCACATCTCCCATGTCAAACTGTCCAGAAAATACAAATGCGTGACTTAACAAACACAAGTGTTATAAAAGATGCAGTATGAGGATAGCATAATGAACAAACATGTTAAAAGCCTAGCGAACCTGCCAATATCCTTTTCGTGTCACAGGCACGTAAGTATGTTCGCCCTTGAAGTGAGCAGGATCAACACCACCGAAAACAATCTCACCTCCTTCCTCTTCTTTGGGATTACGATTGAGCCAAAATGAAAATACAGGATCCTTAACAAGACCTTGTCCAACCATATTGTACCTGCGGTAGGAAACACCTCTCTAAATGACATAGAGATCCAAAAAATAATAACAAAATGAAATACGAATGTTTAAATGTGCATGGATACCATATTGGGACAGAATTTCCAACTGATATCTCTTGAAATCCAAGTCCAAGCAAACCATCAAACTTTGCCGCCACAAAAGTAATTCCAGGTTCTCTGGTTGTTTCAATAAATTCCTAAAGGGAATAAAAACAATGCTCATATCAATTGATTGATCAACATATTATCCGTCCAAAGGAAGCCAAATATGGAACAGAGAATCAACATTACCTGGTGTTTTACAACTATATCACCAACTTTTATATTGTCATAGCTAAAGAAGCCAGAAATTGCTCCAGTACCATACTGAATTGCAGCAGAAGTCCCTAAATAACACGACACAAGAAAAAGAAACAAATTAATAAACAAATATGACTAGTTAATTCAGGAATTATATACCAAACCAAACTACAAACATCTCAAAAACAAAAACACAGGTATTCACAATAATTTTTGAAATTCTGTTTTGTTGTGTAGTAGTTCTACATGATATAGAAGCATGAAACAAACAAAGGCAGATCCTCAAAAGACAATAAGAAGAAGACAAACCATTTGGCCTGTAAGTGCTTGATTGGCTAGACTTGTACTTAGCATGGAATAAGCATGCAAGCTGCACCAACATGCAAAAACACCATCAGCAAAGTCAAAATCAGAATATAAATAAATACATAAACCAGATACATATTCATCACATGGATTAGACAAATAAAACTCACCGAGAAATAACATTTAACCGAAGGAACCCAGGTATTGGAGCTACCAGTATCAAAAATTACAGTAAACGTCTGAGGAGGAGTACCAATGGAAATTTCACCATAGTACTGAGCATCCAAATAATTCTTCAATGCAACAACATCGGGTTCCACCGTTCCTTCAAGAATATTGTTAGACAATGAATCTTCACCACCTTTCAACCCCAAGAAATTCTTGGGTTCCAATTTGACCTTTTTCAAACCAATCCTACGCAACCCTTCATTTGGCACACAAGAAACAAAACAAAAGAATAGGGTCCACACACACAAACACAACGCCACAATATTCAACTTGTTTCCCATTTTCACCAATTCTTCCAAATTCCAAAATTCAACCTAAAACAAAATTTCAAAATCATAATTACAAATTAAACAAATAAAAAACCTACCGTGACAGGTTATAAATGTGACATAATGTGAATAAGCGATTTATCTAGCAAGCATAATCAAATTAAAATCATAAATCCCATTCTCACATGCATTAAAACCTACAAATGCATTGAATTAAGGAATAATAGATACACAATTGAGCAATGATGCATTGATATTGATAACGATGGAAGCGATGATGAAGAAAAAAATGGTTACCGAGATTGGAATGTGGAAGAGGAATCGAAATGAGAACGGAAAATTGAGGAGAAAATGTGATGAATGCGAGAATTTAAACCCTGAATTCGAACCCGAAATGATGCAAAAGCCAAAAAAAACTAACTGGTTGAGGTTGGCAATGTAGTGGGGCCAGCTAACCTAGTACTCTCGTATTGTGGGTCCGTTTATTTATAACCGTTGATTTGAGATAACGAGGTTTGTAACGAAGAAGAGGCGTTGATTTGATGAAGGAAGAGAGTTGATTGAAATGTGATGTGTAACTGACATGGTTACGTGCGTGATAAGTATAAGGCGGATGCTTTCTTCGTTATAACCGTTTAGCACGCGACACAACACATTCATCCTCCAGATGACGTAAGCTCCATAATCTCTTCTAATCCAACGCATTATTCCTTTTGATTTTTTTTTTATTCAGTTTTTTTTTTGAATAAATTCAATATTTATGTAATTGATTGGCATAAATATATTATTTTTTGGATTTAGTTTTAAATTTTTTTTGTTTGATTTTGACCTTTCCAATGTTTTATTTTATTTTAGTTGTTATGATTGTTATATTTATTTTATGATTTTACAATTCTGTGTTACATTTAATTGCATGGATAACCGTTCCAACATTTCATTTATTTATTTTTAAAGTGAAATTTTGTTTATTAGATAATAAAAAATAATTTATATTAAAATAAATTTTATAATATATAAAATATTTAAATTTAAACTCTTTATATTACTGATATAAAATTTAAAATTATATATATATAAAAATAAAAATATATATTAATACAATTGATATTAATTTATAGTTAAAAATCATAATTAAATTCTTAAATTATTATTAGTTGATATAATTTAATTTTTAAATAATATAACTTTAATAATAATTTCTAAAACATATAAAATCTATCAATTTAATCTTTATATTAAATTAAAAGATTAATGTTACTTTTTAGCATCTTAATAACATCAATTAAATTTATTAATTTTACATACTTTATCAACTACTTTATAAAAATAATATTTTTTATATTTATATATTTTAAAATAAAAATAAAAAACAAATATTATTTTATAAACTTAATTTATGATTATTCATTAACAATATTTTATTATAATAGTATATTTCATTCAATTTTTTAGACAAGAAAAGAGAAGATAGTTAATTCAGATCAAAGTTATATACATAATTTTTTTAAATAAAAAATTTATCTATTTCACATAAAAATATTTTTTATTAAAAAATCATAATTATAAAATTTTGAAAATAAATCATTAATTATAGATGTAACTAACTATAAAGAAATTTCAAATAAAAGAATTAATTATAAATGGAGCTATTTAATATTAATTATAATTTTTTATTAAAAAACTATAATTATAAAATTCTAAAAATAAATTATTAATTATAGGATGAGTGTTTTGTTGGACAAAACCATAACAATACTATTATTGCCAATTTGTTACTATAATTATCATAATAATTAATTAAAGAAAATAGGAAGAAAAAAAAAAGAATATGGAGAAACTAAATTATTTCTGGAATATTCAAACGTTAAGACCTCTAGTGTTTTTCTTTTCTTTTAAGCAAACAACTCGAATTAAATGAAATAATTGAGGTACTCCAACCTAAAATATACAAAATAAGATTTACAATCGATCAAAAAAATTTAATCTAAAAAAAATCACAAAGACACTTAAATCACTCATAATAATATTTTCATCTATTTTTAATTTTAGACCTCACGTATTTACCTTGTCATTAGCTTACTAAGAATTCATCTCTATAGTTCTTATCTTATTTATATATTCATTAAATAATATATTTAGGGTTTTTTTATAGCCTATATAAATGTGAGGCATAAGGCACTTGCCTCACTTATCTAAGAGAAAATGATTCCGATATAGTACTATAAAAAAAATTAGAATAAAAAAAATGTAAGAATTAAAATTTAACAAAAATATTATTTTATATTAGAATTGATTTTTATAATATTTAAAAATTTTAATATTAGTGATATAAAATTAAAATTTTATATTAGAGAGACTGATTCCAATACAACTCAATTATGTGAATTTTTCTTTTTAAATAAATATGTTTTCCAAAATAAATTATAAAATAATTATATTTTCAAACAAAATACAAAATTAATCATGATTTAAAAAAAGAATCGTTGACAAAAGGTGTAGTCATATCTATTGACGCATGCATACAACTTTTGTATATAATAGTCACTGCCTGTGACGCATGTTTATAATTTTTGTAGAGAGTAACACATGTGACTATTGTGTTGTCTTGTTACACCAATTTTGTACATTATTATATGTGACGCATGCGAGGATGGATGCATGCGTCACATGCAAGGTATGATATATATGCATGTGCCATACATGCTAGGGTGTTTGTACAAAAATTGCATGCGCCAATAGATCTAACTGCACCACTTCTCAATATTTTATTTTTTAAAACATAGTTAGTTTGATTTTTTTTTTAAATATAGTTATTTTAGAATTTATTTTGAAAAACATGATTATTTAAAAAAAAATATTAATTATGTAGATACTATAAAAGAAAAATAATGATCAATAATAAAATTAAAAAATAATATTGTAAGAATCAAAACTTAATAGAAAGAAATTTATGGGAACAAAAATAATTTTTTTTAATATAAATCAGTTACATATTTGAATTTTTATTAATCATTTAAAAAATGAGATGAAAGTTTTACTTATATTTAAAGATTAAAGTTATATTTGCTCAAATGCATTATATAAACTAATAAGCTAATTGATAGAAATAGATTGTAAAATGTGTAATATTTTATAGAATTAATAATTTTATTAGTTAATAATTATAAAATAACATGTAAATGTATTCTTAATTAATATTTACTTTGTTTTCAGTTATTATGATAAATAGTGAAATCGAGGAAAATAATAGTAAACTATAATATATAAACCAATCGCTTCTTAAAATATTTTATTAAAACATACAATGTACTAGTAATATAAAATACTATAATTTCTTGAAAAATATCTTATTAAACGCCTATTTTTATATATAAATTATAAAGTAGTTGTTATAAAGTCAAAAATTAAGCTCATCTTATCAAATAGAGCATGTGTATTTTTAACGAGTTATTCTTATCTTTTTACGAGATATTTAAAGATTATGTATATAATAATATTAAACAAAATAGGCATCACATTATTATGTTTTGCTTTTACTTCCACGGCATTAGTGGTCTTTTTCCAAGGTGAAAGAATAAATCTATATATAACAAAAGATACAGGAAAATAAGTAAAACATTATTTGGCATATTGGCTGGATATGAACCGAAGGGGGGTCTTGAAGAAAGTGTAGCGGAAAAGCAAAATGCGTGGCGTGAGGAAGCAAGTATGGATGACATTGCCAAGAAGCAAAGGCACATCCTGTGGATTAATTGTGATAGCAAAGAAAGGGAGAGTGAGGTTAGCTTGCTTACCCCACTAAGGAGTGTTTGGAAAGTGCAAGTAAGCAAAGTTGATAAACTACATTTTACTATATATGGTCATATAAAAATCATGTAGTAATTATGATCTTTAAATCACAATCCACTTATAAATGGGTCCGTTTCTTTTACTATTTTTTTAAATGATTTTAATAGTGTATTATAATTTTGTATACAAAAATTTATAATTTTTTTTACAAAAGCTTTAAATAAAAATTTGATTTGAATAAATATTTTATCATTTTATTAAAACTTTTTTTAAATATCAAAATTTTAAAAAATTATTTTAAATAGGTTTTCACAAAAAAATATTTTTGAAATTTAAAAAATTATAATTTCGACTATATTTTGATCTTCAATAATATATATTTATGTTATATAATATAAAAGTTAGTCTTCTAATTTTAAAAAAAAATGAATATAGATTTTTTTATAATATATTAAAAAGTGGTTTTATAGAAATCTATTTCTAAATATATAAAAGAAATATTTTTTAAGTTAAAACAAATAGACTCTCTGTTAGAAAAATATATATATGTGCACGATAGAATAAAGATAAAATACAATATGAATTTGAATAAGAATAATAACAAAATAAATAATCATTATGTCTTTGGTTTAAACATAGTAAGACACATAATAGCTATTATTTTATTGTTTAGTGTATTTGATACACATTTAACAGTAATATGATAAGATAAATATTAAAACTAATATATATATATATATATATATATATATATATATATATATATATATATATATATATATATATATATATATATATATATATATATATATATATATATATATATATATATATATATATATATATATATATATATATATATATATAACTTTAAAATATAAAATAAATTTAGATAATTTTATACTAAGGAATAATTAATCTTGAAGAAGAGTATAGATTTGTTGTGAAAGAAGAGAAATTGAGGTTCTATAGAGGACGTGATCATGGGGTTTAGCTATTGATTTTAAACAATCATTTAATGAGAGGCAACCCGTCATTTTAATTTTTCGTCATTTAAATTTTATGTGGTTGATTTTCATTTATTCGTAAAAGTGTTTTTATATTTTTTTTAATAAGCAATATTGATTCCAATATAAGAGGATTAATAGCAAAAATGTTATCCAAATCGAAAATTTACATATAAGTTTTTTCGACAATCAGCAAAATGCTAACGGAAATCGATTACAAACCACCCATCACAAAAAAAAAAAAATCTATTCGATGCTTCAACTAATCATAAAATGTACAAGGAGCTAACTTAATAGAACCTATTGATAACCACCTCCAAGAATAATGTTGTATTATAAAAACAAGCTCTTCAACATTGCAAATCACATCTTTAAATAAAATTTGGTTTCATAACCACCAAATGTTCCAACAAGTACAGAACCAAACCAAATTCACCCTCTTTTTTGAAACTCTCCCGATCAGGCGTAAGAACCACTCCATCAAATGATCCGACAATTATCAGAATTTATCCAATCAACACCAATCCAATTCAAAATAACTCTCCACACCACTCTATTTTTTTCACAGCTTATGAAAACATGATCAAATGATTCTATGTCATTAAAGCACAACACACATACCAAGTCATGAGGATTTGAAACTACCTATGACATAAAGTCAACAAGAGGGATATTTCCTTTAGACTTAGACAACAAAAGAAAAAGGGAAGAATGAAGAGAGCTATTAAGCTAGGGGATGACTTAACGAAATAAGAATGATATTCAAACATGATATCAAAGTAAACCTGACAAAGGATGAAGGATGACATTCAAACATGATATCAACTAAAGGATAAAGAGTGATAAAATATAGTGTTCAAACATGACATCAATTAAAAGTAACAAAGATAACATTCAAATATGATATTAATCAAAGAAATCATATAAGATATGACAAGGTTTAAATGCACATGGTAACAACCAACACACAAAGGTAAATGTGGCAACATATAAGACAAGACTTAACAAAGTTACAAAATATCAAGGTGACAACAATAAAAAAAGATATAACAACATTCAAGACTTAACAAAGTTACAAATTAGCATGGTGGCAACCAAGGTAAACACATAAGCATGGATGATACATAATCAAATGTGTATATGAGATGTGTTTCAAACAAGAATGAGGTGTCATGGCATATTGAGATGTTCATTCAAGGCATGGTATAACAATAACATGCAAAGGTTCAAACAATCATGTGAAACATGGATGTGAAAGATATAACAATGTCATGAAAACAAATATTAACATGTGAATCAAGGATGAAAAGTTCAAGTATACAACTAGGGTAAGCATGAACTAAGGTTAAGGTTAGGACATGAATTAGGGTTTACTAACACCACTTAATCATGAATACAATTTAGTAATTCAAACAATCATGGACAAGTTATAACAATACTTAATCATGAATACAATTAAAGAATTCAAACAAACATGGACAAGTTAAAACATCACTTAATCATGAATGCAATTTAAAACATGTTTCAAGACATAAGGTAACAACCAAAGATTCATGTCAAAGGTTCATTATGATCACAATCAAGCCTAAGAATTTCAAAAGGTTCACACATGATAAGCATGAAGTTTAATAACCAAATAAGATCATGGTATCAAAGTTAAGACAAAACATGGACATATGATCAAAGGTGTTTTGAACACATATAAAACTTGCATCAAAGGTTCAAAGTGGTATAAGTATCATGCCAAAGTTAAAGGGAAAGTTTCAAAATCAAACATGAAGAAACAAGTTATGCATACTTGAAAATTATGGATTAAAGTACACTAAACTTAGGCAAAAATCAATAGGATCGTGTTATTAACATCAACTAAGGCTTACACAATGTTTACAACATTCATAAACATCAATATTACCAAGCAAAATCAAAGGAATAAGGGAAAAGATTCACTTAAGGACCTAAAAAATACCTAAAAAGTGCCTCACTTTGAATGCACAAAAGTGTGTGAAAAATAAATTATTTTTGGAATTTTTTCAAGGATTATAAAATAGGCATGATAAATAGTCGGTGTGCAAAAAAAATCAGGTCAAAATGATGAATATTCAAAGCGATATGATCAAGTGAAGTTAAGAAAAAACATGAAAAACCAAGTAATAAAAAGAAGTGGAAGTGCCTCACAAGGGATTAAACCTGCGCACTCCAGGTTACGGGTTAAAAGACTAACCACTGGGCCAGCTGCTTAACCCAGACACAAAACACACATGCTAAAATATATTTGAAACCTAGTTGGAAAACGTTAAAATAAAAAAGAAATAAAAGGATTGGGGCGAGGTGGATTTGAACCCTAGTCCTTGCACATGCCAAACACTCCAAACACACTCCATGACCAAAGTGATGCAATTTCTATTCAGAAACTAAATGGAAACTAAAAACTATATTTTAAAACATGATCAGAAAACACAACTATGGCTCCATCTTCTTTTTCAACCTCATCCTCCTTTTTTGAAATTCCTCAAAACTGTAACTCTCTCACCTTTCAATATTTTAACATGGTATAAAAATGAAAAGTGCTCAAAATTTCACTAGGATTCCAATAATATCAATTAATTGCACTAAAAATCAAAATACAACAAATAATCACATTGAACACAATAAGAACCCTAAATGTTCAGAAATCTAAAACTTCACATACACGCAAGATAAATTGCAATTAACTTAGGGGATACACTATACACATTAAAGGCTACATTTTTGCTTCAGAAATCAAACTCTAATAGTGCTTGTATAATGAGTCTCAGAGTTGGAAAACCTATTGGAGCAAGGTCCAATGCCTCTTAAAACTTATTACAGAAGTGATTTCTTGATTAAGAAAGCTTCAATGAATTCCCTTGGTGCTTTTGGAATGCTTAGAATGGCTTGAACCATCTTCAAACTTTCTGCATTATCCCCCTTGCAAAAATGAAGAAAGTGTGAACTTGATTCTGAGGTAAATGCAGTTACAGTTGATAAGTGATGTTATGGGCAACTTAGAACATATTTATGAAGTGTTCTTAAAGGCTTAAATGGATTGGAAAGGGTCAGAATGGAGAGTTGGCTTGGAAAATGCAGAAAGTCAAACTAATGAGGGTTGGGAGTTGACTTTTCGATTTTTGAGATTTCTGATGAATGTGGTGGTTTGGACACCTTTGTTAGGTGTTTTGTGAGGTGTTTGGATGATTGATTTGATGGATTTGTGAATGGAAAAGCTTTTGGATGAGTTTTTGCAAAGTGGAGATTTTTGGCTTCAAATGGTGACTTGAATGTCAATTTTGATATGGGAGAGGTTTGGGATGCTTTGAAGTGTGCTTGCTGTGTTTTGTGAATGAGGAATGACTTTTATTTATAGGGAAAATTTGTAGATTAAGGGAGGAACAGAAATCTGATCTATGGAGTTTTGGTTTGGTTAGGATCCAAGTGATAGTTCCATGAGTTTTTTGAAGTTCCAATGCAAGGTACAAGCCTTTCCTAGAGTTGTTGGAAGTTTGGATATCTTGCTTTTGTGAAAAGAAAAAGGTTTGTGCAGAAGAAACAAATTGGAAGCTCAAGGAAGGTTGACTTCTTGATTAAAGGTGCTTTATGAGAATGACATTGTAATCTTTTTGGCAAAATACTCCAAAAATGGTATGAACAATTGGATAATGCCTCAAATCAATGTGTAATGCACCAAGAACTTGTGTAATTCTATAATTAGAGGGAAATTTGCAAGTAAAATAGGCTGCAAACCCATATTTCATGGCTTTGGCTAGGATTTGCAATCATGCTTTGCCAAGAACATAACTTGAAATTCAATTTTTGAGGCCAACTTGCCTTCTTTGAAACTCCTAACTCAAGTATGATAAAAATGAGTTCTTGAACTCTTTGGAAATCTTGAAGCATGCTCTACAACTTTCATGTTTTGAGTTTTTTCTGAATCAATTTGGATCATGGTGAAAAAAAGGCCTCAAAGTGAGCTACTTTACAAGCCAAATTTGTATGAAATTTTCTCCAAGTGTTTTAGGTTCAAGGGACAAGGAATCCACCACTTCATGGCCTTATATCTCTCAATCCTTGTATTTTTTAGGAATTCATTCTCAAGGACAAAGTTGTAGTATGTAACAAGCTATTCTTTTTGATCTTTGGAGCAAAGAAAATGGTTGCTTGGATTGGAAGTTATGGCCTTGGCAAGTTGAGTAAAAATCATGAATTTTCATAACTTGGAAAAAATTTCAATTTCTTCATTGTTGCCCTTTTTGCAAGTAACCTTATTTTTCTTGATTTCTCTTGATTAATAATGATTTAAATCACATATTATCGTCATTCTTGACTTGAGGAACCCATGTTTGACCAAAAAAAGTCAAAATTCAAACTTGACTTTGATCAGATGTTGAGTTTTGTATCAGATGAATTAAACTTTATGATCTTCAATGAAATCAAACCCTTGGGCTATTTGAACATTATGGATGGACTCAAAAGGTGTATTTGAGTGTCTTGAATCATGTCCCAAGGCTTGAGATCATGTCTTGGTCAAAATTCAAAGGTGTAGTTGACTTTTCATCAAAAACCCTAGTTTGTGGACCAGATGAATTTGAAACTTGATGAACTTATAATGAGGCCACAATACACTTGATTGGTGATGTAGGAAAGCTCTTGATCATGAGGACTTGATATATTGATGACCAATCCAAGACTTTGACTGATCAACCAAGAATCTCCTTGATGCAAACCCTAATTCACAAATGAAAGCAACACAAGGTAATATCTTGACAATTATGAGGGTTAGTTATGCCTGAATGACATGCCTAACATATGTTGGATGTTATGCACATGATGATGGAATCTAGGGGTAAAATTTGGGGTATGACACTAATTATTCACACGTTTAGGATGTCACTCATCATAAAGCAACACCTATTCCACCACATATATCAATTAAGGTAAAACATTTGAATACATTTGTCATCGCATGCTCGCCTTCACCTAGGGTATCATCGCAGCGGGAATCATCAATATAAGCATGCTTCACAATATTGAAGTCTCGTTAAAATAATTTTTTTGAATTAAAATAATATGGAGAAAGTCTCCACTATAACATAAGCTCAAAACGTCAAGAGCGTAACATACAACTCTCGAATTAGCAAAACACAAACTGAATAAAATATTCAATCGTTCTCAACCCCTATGTTATAGGATCAGAGTAAGACTTCTAAACACCGATAAACTAAATGAAGTAACTCCAAGAGCTAACTTTCACTTATTGCCGCAAACTCTACTCCTGAGTATCTACAAGATGTCCATGGTAGACAACATCAAAGTAAAAAGGGTGAGAAACAACAAACCAATATAAACGGTGTAAAGAATTCTAAGGTAAAGAATACACAAAAAGCACACATTCATTACACTCTCATCAACAACATGTTCTCACACCCAAATCATGATAATATTTATACAATCACATCCAATCATCATCATGAACAATTAACTACATATACAGTCATGCATGCAAATTTACTCCACAACTGAGTCATTGTGCATGTGGTGCCATTTATGAACACGCGGGTTCATCTCTCTCCCGATCCCCACCATAGAACCAAAGCACACCAAATAGTTATCATCATCATAGGTAACGCTTCACCGATTCCCACCTGAAATCGGATACTCCTTCTTGATCCCTACCATATGACCAGAGCACACCAAAACTGGACTGAAGCCCGTACATCATGATACATGACTCTTAATAACATGCATTATCACAAAAGGTTCACCAAAAGGATCCCCATACACATCTCACAATTTATGTGTCACATCGTTCATCATACACAATAATCAATCAATGTTACAATATTAATAAACAACAACAAACAACAGTGACTCATTGAATGTAAATCCATATGCATTCATTCAAGTTACTTCACCAAAACAACAACACATCATCGCATACACATAACAATTTACAAAGTTATTCATTCATTTCATAACATAACTCACACATCACTTCAACAGGTTAATTCATCATATTAAACGTCACCAAGTAGTAACCAATCATTGTTGGCATAAGAAAATAAACCGACAAGTTAACGTAAAATAGCAATTCAGCATTGTCTCCTTTCGTTGAGCGAAGCATTTGCTCACTAAGCAAGCTCTCGCTCAACGAAACAACTCTCGCTAAGCAAAATCCATATAAAACCAGAATTCATACCTTATCACGTTTGCTAAGAAAACACAGTAGCTCGCTAAGAGAACTCTCGCTAAACAAAGTCATTCTCGCTAAGCAAGCTCGTTCATCCCTGAAAAATACAGAACGTGATTTGCCTTTGCAGCAACCCCAAAAACCCTCCAATCCAGACCCAAACATCCCCAATTGCCCAAACAATTATATCACATGTTATAACACCATTAGGACATGTTAAATCTAAACATTTCATCATTTAACTCATCCAATCTCATAAATTCATGTTTACCTCTATAACCTTCCAAACCCTCAAACGTGGTGGAAAACATCAACATCTAAAAACAATAAATAATACACATATAGACACACAAAATTCATCATTAAAACAGCCAACAACATCAAAGTTTCATGCAAAACACCTGAATTGATAGCTCTTTTCCCCCCATTACCTTAGATTTCCAGCAATTGATGATGAATTGTACATCTTCTATGAGTCCCCTCTCCAATTTCCTAGCTTGCTCTTCCTCTCCTCTTTATGCCTCTTTTCTACGTATCTGATGTTTCTCTAAAAACCTAGCTCTTTCGTTATTTTTAGAATATATACTCCCCAACACTTTGCTCAATTATGAATTTTTCTCAACTCATTACTAGCCACTATATTTTTACCACTTATTTCATCTAATTCTCACAAATAGCCCAATTCCATTATTTTTACTAATTAAATAATGAAATCAAATAAAATATTATTTATTCTAATAATTAATTAAAATTTTAATAACTTCTAAATCATTCAACCACCATCTTACTTCTCTAAACCTCTATTCCAAGGATACTAACCCCCACAATCACACAACAATAATTTATAAACACCATTAATCAAATAATTTTAAATAATTCAATTAAATTAATTAATCAAATTTGGGGTGTTACATTAGTCTCTTTTTTTTTTTGGAATTTTCACTTTTTCTAATTTTGAGTCTATTGGTCTGATAAATACACACTGAGATAGTTGTTTGTGAAAATCATGAGCCCTTTTAAGCTACCCTATTTCAATATGAGAATATTTGTTGTTTAACCATTTTGAGCCTTAGTCTTTCTTTCAATGACATAGCCTTATTATATTGTCATTTACTTGTAATATAAATTCTTACCACCCTCTTTAGAGTTAGGTAAGAATAATTATTTTACTTGTCTGGTGCAAAAGAATAAGTCTGGGGTTAGCAAACAATAAATTTAAGGTTGAGGTATTAGACAAATTGGTCCAATAAAAAAAGAAAAATAAGAAGTTAAAATATCTTCTTAAAAAATTGTGAAAAAAATAAGACCAACAATGTGCAAATTCTCTAGTACTGAGTGAATAAACGAGGGATATGAAAGGAATTTCTTTCACTTAAAAGTTGCTTTAGTGCTTGTGAATAAAAATTTGCTTGTGAGGAAGAGTTTAGTAAGTGGTCGTGTTGTTTGTTTAATTTTTGGGAGTGTGATACTCTTGATAAGATTGAGTTTTCTAATTGAGATCAGCCAATCATAAAATCTCTATTTTGGTTTATTGAGTTTTGCCAAAAAAAAGTTATATTTTTTATTATTGAGTTCAACCTGAAATCTCTAAGAAGGTTTGTTAGCTTAGCA
This sequence comes from Lathyrus sativus, assembly GCA_963859935.3. NCBI lineage: Eukaryota > Viridiplantae > Streptophyta > Magnoliopsida > Fabales > Fabaceae > Lathyrus > Lathyrus sativus. Next base: position 105,656,853 of record OZ012735.1, on the reverse strand, counting down.
TGTGGTAAAATCTATCTTTAGTTGGGGATAAGTCTGTAAAATCTCAAGATCAGATTGTATAAATGTTCGTGGGCATAACCTTCAGAAGTTCAAAATTTATATTCTAACTCTCAAGAAGACCTCTTGGGGACAAGAATAGGTCAATGTTCGACTAAATCTATATAAACCTATGGTGCAATATTTATAACTCTATCCTTTTTTAATTTTTGCTATTTATTGCTTTAATTTTTGTTTCTATTTACTCTTCAGGAAATAATAACACAATTTTAAGTTTAATCAAGAAAATTTTAAAAGTAATAACGAATTTTAAATACTAGAATCCACCCCCCTATTATGCTTGAAGTCACTTATCCAACAAATATGACCTCCCCAAGGTGCTTAACATCCCTCCTTACTTTGTTGCGCACAACCTATGGGAAACCTTCCCCTCCGCCATGGTCATCTCAGGAGGGGGATTCAACAAGGTGACTGTGGGATCCATCAAGAGGAAGTTCGAGCATCTCATCAATACAAGCTCGAGCCGGAGTTCTACACTTGATAAGGTCCGGGGAGAGTCGGTCCCCATCACCTTCTACCATAAAGAACTCCTCGGCGGAGCTCCCAACTCCAGCATTCCTCTACTCGTAAGGGCGCAAATGGTCAACTTTGACATTCTGCACATTTTGGTCGACCAAGGAATCTCGGTTGACATCATATATTCCCAGCTATTCTCCACCCTTCAGTTGGACGAGACCCACCCGATGCCCTACGCAGGCTCTAATCTACAAGGTTTTAACGGCTCAATCACAAAGTCGCGGGGGTATATGGAGCTGATCGTCATCTTCGGGGTAGCAGAAACGGCCAGGTCCATCAAAATCCAGTTCCTCGATATTGACTTCCCATCCCTCCACCAATGCATCTTCGGACGGCCAACTCTGGCCGAACTAGTAGCCGCATTATCGACCGTGCACCTGAAAATGAAATACTACACTTCCAAGGGGGTTGTTGCTACCCTGCACGGAGATATCGAAGTAGCGAGAAGGTGTTTCGAGGCAGCCTCAAAAGGGCAGAACACAATTGCCGCCCGACCAAAGACTCCCAGCACCGAAGAGGCGAAGCCGCTGCCCCGCGTCGACTCCATCGACCTCGACAACCGTTTCTTCGAGGATAATTTGAAAGACTAGAAACGAAAGAGGAAAGAGATCTATCCAAGCTCGAGCATCCCTTCCACATCATCTAGCAGCGGCTAGACGCCCATCTGATACGGCCAATGTTGAATGGCAAGTTCGAACTAGTCCTACTCGGTGACGACCCCTAAAAAGGAGTGAAGATATGGATCGACCTCCCCGACCTTGCGAGGAAGCAGCTTAAAGCCTGTCTCCAGAAGAATGCAGATCTATTCGCATAGAGCGCCTTAGAGATGCTCGGGCTAGACCCTGAGGTGGCCTACCACCATCGACCCCGCTGTTAGGGCAGTAGCTCAACATAGGCGAAAGCAGTCTTCGAAAAAACGGAGTCTGCTGAACAAGCTGTAAAAGACCTCCTAGAGGAAAATTTCATCTTGGAGCCCAAGTACACTACTTGGTTGTCCAATATTGTACTTGTAAAGAAATCAAATGGAAAATGGAAAATGTGTGTTGACTAAATCGATCTTAATAGGGTCTGTCCTAAAGACGCATATCCCCTCCCCAACATAGACAAATTAGTTGATAATTATGCTAGTTTTAAATTATTATCGTTCATGGATGCCTATTCAAGCTACAACCAAATACCCATGGCTAAAAGCGATAAAAGTTATACAACTTTCATGACCGAATCGGGCAACTATTACTATAACATAATGCCCTTTGGCTTGAAAAATGTTGGCGCTACCTACCAAAGAATGATGAACAAAGTCTTCCAAGAAGAAATCGGGGATATGCTCGAAGTTTATATGAACGACATGATCGTGAAATCCCATGAGGAATCCAACCTTACGCTCCATCTAAATAAGGTCTTCGAACAGGCCCAAAAGTACAGGATGCGCTACAATATGGAGAAGTGCACATTCGGGGTACGGGCAGAAACATTCTGAGTCTTCTCCAAACTCTCCATACCGAGATCGAAGAAATCGATCCAATCTCTGAATGAGATGCCCACATATCTGTCCCAATTCGTGGCCAAATCAGCTTAACACGCTGTCCCCCTTTTCAAACTCCTCCGCAAAGAGGCAGCCTTTGAGTTGACGGAGGAATGCGACAAAGCCCTCCTCCACCTAAAACAAGCGTGTCACACCCTAATTTTTGACCTTAAGATTCCACCTCCTTGTGTGTTTTCTTACGTTTTATCTTTTTCTAATTTTTTTATGTGCGACTAACGAGCGTGTGCAGATGCGATAGTTAAAATGTACTTTCTCAATCAAGGTGCTTCAAATAGGACTGGTTGGTCCTTAATTCAGGATGATCCTAGGCTCTCCATGGGTTTGTTTTCATCATAACTTCTCAGGAGGATATTTCAAGTGACGTCCTTATTTTCAAGGTTTTCCTAAAGCATAGCCGTTATATCAAGTTCAACTTCGAGACCACGGGGACAACAGAGGTCAAGATTAATTCAGAAGTTCGAAAAGAGGAATTTGGATAAAAGTCTTGAATCATGAGAAGTGTCAAAGTAAAGTCCTTATTCTCCATTAAAAAGAGGAGAAAGTTTGAAGTGGTTCATCATTTTATAAACTTCAAAAATCAAGTCCCCGGACTCAAGTTACTTTTTCTCCCTACTTTCAATTTAAGGAGTGACTCAAGAGTGCATGGGTCCATCAAGGAAAGAGCATCAAGTTCTAGTCAACACAAATACAATTTGCCGCAAAACTTCAACATTTTACTCACAAGGCCACCGTGGAAGATCAAGAATCAAGAGTTCAATTTTATTTCCTTCCCCCTTCAAGAGGTTCCAAACTCCAAGTGAAAGATCTCGCTTTATTGCGAGTTACAAAAAAAAAGCAAAACAAGTGTCACATTGCAATTCCTAGTTTAATACATCACTTGAAGGCACCTAAGTGTTACAGGAAAATTAAGAGTGAGATGAGCTTGTTGTGAAGACCAAGTTGCTTCCTGCTTTGGATCACACTGAAATGTAAGAAGGCTTTGACATACGATTACGACCGAGGCTTCCCAAGACTGAAAATGACGCACTCGCTGACATCAATTGAAAAGACTAAGGGGCTCGAATTTTGTAATCATGGACGGCCTCCTTTCTGCAAGCTTTGGCGGCGGTCACATGGCATTGCCACATTTCGTTGCTTGCAGCCAACCCACAACCTACAATGAAGAAAGGTTACAACATCATCAAATGCGTCCAACAATGATACAACATGTTAAACTAAAACAACCACCAATTCCTAACGTAAGTCGCGCAATTTTAGAAGAAAGTACAATCTGTAATACCTCAGAGAAGGCCAAGAATGACAGGCCACTTTGCTCGCGCCTCCCCACCAAACGCAGACCTGTTATGATGATGGAAGTATATTCAAATTCAGCTTTCACTCAGGATGAACATCCCGAACAGAGTGTCAAAGAGACTTAACGACAGACGTAAACCTTAAACCACCTACAATAACGAGGAGCACTCAGATTGTTTCAAACAACACTCAGCAAATCAGTTTAGCTTCATAAAGATTGGAGAATTATACCTTGTGAAATGTCGGCAATTGTTGCGAGAAAGAAGTCAATCCAAAAGCTCTATGGAGGAAGACCTGTAGTTTCTATTCGGAAGCTGGACGCTTTAATAATTATGCTACTGAAGAAGCACCTTCACTCCTCATCATTGATTTGTGACATTTTCCGTATCGTAACAAACCATTATCCACGGGTTAGAATCACCAACCCTGTCAACACAATCGACATTCAAAATAGCCATAAAGCATGAGGTAAGAGGAGAGATGAATTAAGTTATCTTCAGCCCTCAGTTCAACTCATCATTGGGCGTAAACGAGCGGCCGGGAGGGAAACAACTGAAGTTGTCGCCAACTCCCTACCAAGCATCGAAAAATCGAAGTTCAGACAAGTAAAGCAACTAGTCTCAAACAGCCCAACACAATGCGAAGGCATGAACAAACATCAGGCAACATCAGTATCCTAACGTTCGTAGTGTCACACCCTAATTTTTTACCGTAAGATCCCACCTCTTCGTGCATTTCTCTGGTATCCTTTTGTTGCACATTATCGTTTATGCCGTTGTGTATGTTTACTATGGCTAACCAGCTCGTGCAGGTGTTTTAAGGTTCAAAAGATATTCGTATGGTCTACTAGGCCTCGAGCCAAGTTTATCATAGTTCACAAATAAAACTCGTGAGCTGATTGAGACTCATTGGTCTTCTACCTGGCCCTGAAATCAGGAAGAAGTCTAGATCGACGCGTGAAGAGTTGGATCCTATCAAGGAGGTTTCATCATGTTCAAAACCTAGCTCAAAAGGATGTTCAAAATTGCAAGTCATAGTGTCTGTTTTTTTTTAATTCATTTAAGTCCCGGGAAAACTCCGTACATTTGGCATTACAAGATGCATTGCAAGATCCAACTTCATGACTGGTTTCACGATACAAGCTCATCGTAAAATAAAAGTTTGAAATTTAAGAGCTACAAGGAACGAACTTCAGAATTCATCACAAGTGGAATTATTCATATAAAAGTTCATTAGATGTCATTGAGATTGGTCTTCGCCATACTACACGCCTTGGATAAAATACTACTCATACACAATTCATACAAGTTAACCATATGGAAATACGGTAACATTTGGTTTCTATACCATTGGAACACTCTTCGGGCACCCAAAGCAGTTCAGTTACATTCATATTGAGCAATAACGGATTATAATAAAATCGCTTTATGATGTATGGATGACTCGGTAATTGAACAAAAGAAGAATTATCCAATTACAATGGTAGATTCCTACAGTTCTAGACTCTATTAATTCAACACTTTTCAAAGTCCTAACACTAAGCTCGGGCTTGAGCTCTACCACCATCTTTGAGTCTTCATGAGCTCCTCAACGCCATTTTGTCCGCCTTTTGCAACCTGAACACAACCAGATAGTTAAGTTACCGGCAATCCTGCGAGCAAAGTATTAGCAGAACAATATCAGTTTGACAGCAGTGAGCAAAGAGAACTCAAAAGTCCAAGAATTGAATCAAAGTTTAGAGCTAAGAGGGAATAAGTGGATTTAGTTCTGCCCTCAGTTTCTTTTAAAGAGCATCATTGGGCAGACACACGAGTGGCTGGGAAGGCAACAACAGAGGATGCCGCCAGTTCCCTACCGAACACCGAAGAATTGAATTCTAAGACAACAAAACAATTAACTTCAATGACCCAACACAATGCGAAGCATACAACTACAGACAACTGCAGTTTCAAGCACACGCGGTTCAGACCATCAAGTCATCATTACCGTTATACCTCTCTCGCCAGTGGCACTAGACCGGTAACTCCCAGACTTACGATCAGATCCTGAAAGAAGAAGAGGAAATTAGCACAGTAAATAACAACAGATAGCAACTTCAAACAAACAAGCATCAGCTGCATCAGTTAAAAGACAATAACAGGTTTGCAACAAACAGCAGCAGGCCACAATTAGGATTCAACAAGCTGCGACCAACAACAAGCTGCAAACAACAACATTGATCCTGCATCCCAAGCTGCTCCACGACCACTCTACCATCCAAAAACCGGTTTACTGCATAGAGCATAGAAGTCAAGTTAGACTTCAAAAATTAACCACAGCAATTGACTCACGTGAAGACCAAGATAGGAAGCAGTTCCCCAAACTCCTGCATCAACACACGAAACGATGAAGGGATTTAGTTAGAAATCACAAGAAAAGCTCTTGCTTAGCTTGATGTAAACACCATGTTCCACCAACAATAATCAAGGACAGCCACTATTTAGAAGGCAACTGAAAACTCCAAGCAGAGTTGGGGAAATTAAACCCTCAGGACTATGAAGTGCATCATCGGGCATAGGAACGAGCGGCCAAGAGGGCAACAACCAAAACTGTCACATACTCCCTACCGAACATCGAAGATCAAATTCAGTAAAGCAAAGCAATTAAGTCTCAATGGTCCAACAAGATGCAAAACGCAACTTCATCGAGGCAGCAGGGGCGTTCTTATTTCCCTCATGGCTCATACTTGTAAGCCATCACTGCCACTTTGAACCTTTCTCGACGACGACATAATAACCGGCAGCTGCTGAACTTCACAAAACATCCTGAAAGAAGAAGCAAAACAATATCAAGTCATCATCTGCAAACCATAACAGCACAACATGACAACATCAATAACATCAACTACAAGCAACAATGACCATGTCAGTTCAACAGCAACAAAAGCAAGAAAAAAAACAAGAGTATTATGTGGCAACAAAGGATGGCGCAGAAAACATAACAAAAACAAGTATCAGTCACGAGTTAGCCACAATCACCAGCAGAACAACAACAATAATCCTGTTTCATCATCTGCAACAACAGCTACATATCGACCACAAAACAATTCGAGGTCCAAAAGTAAAGATCAGAGAAGATTCTTAGCCCTCAGGTAACCCATCATTGGGGCAAGACTCGAGTAGCCAGGAGGATAGCGTGAAAGTCGTCGTCAACTCCTTACCAACTCAAGAGCGTCAATGAATTCGAAAACAACAAGAGGCAACCACAATCCCTCATAGGCTCAGGCACAATGTCGTCATCGCCGTTTCAACCCAACATCAGCCACGGCATAAGACAAGGCTAGCGTCTGAACTCGAGTACAACTTTCTCTGCGAAGAAGAAGAAGAGAAGTATTAGCAACCTCGCATTGGCAAAGAACCAAGTCACAAAGTCAACGAGGAAAATTACAAATCAATACAGGAAGAAGAAATATTAGAACTTCCCTAATCAAAACCATTCCGGGCTACTAATTCCTTTGGCCCATAATCCCCTGCTTTCCACACCTGCAAAAAAACATAGGGTTTGGATTAGTAAAGGATATACCCTGTGCAGAATATATCCCATTCAGATTCCTTTAGCATAAAGTGAATATTCCTCAAATCAAATCACACAGTCTGATCTTCATCAACACAATTAAACGCAATCATCCGAAGAAGGAAGGTTTTTGAACCCCAAATCACACGAAAACGGAAAGCTTTAATACCAATTAATCAGAAATATTCTACTCAGAGGCCTATAAATTGGCAGGAAATCAACAACATTCAAAAATCCACGAACAACCACGAGTTCGAAACCCTAAAAAAAATCATCGCGAAAAAAAAACACCAAAAGCTTAGAGCTCGTAAACCTAAGAGATTGAAGGAGGAGACTCATCTGTTTCGACCGTCGAAACTCATCATCATCAGTCGCCGCAAGCAACTAACGGCGTCCCCTTTCCATCATCTCGAACACGATCTCAATATCCCCAACTTTCGGTAAGCCATTGTCGCTACTGCGAAAATAGGCGCCGGCTGACAGAAGAGTCGCCACCGTGCGTTATTTATCCCAAAGGAGGGAAAGGAAACGCTCGAAGTAAACCCAACGCAAAGACGGGGAAAGGTATGGTCATCGCAACCAAAACCTGGATTCGGGAGTCGGTTACGCAAGGGGAAGGTATTAGCACCCCTCACGTCCATCGTACTCGATGGGATCCACGCTTGCTTGGTTTGTACGGATTACACTTCTATCTAAACTAAAGGATGAGGTCTGAAAAGAAAAGAAAACATGACTCGGTAAAGCATCGCACTTTATGCCTACGTATTCCCGTCTTGGAACGAGAAATCAGAGTCAACGTAGTTCGCCTAACTACGGGTGAAAGTGGGGAAGGTTGCTCGCTAGGATATCGCATCATATGCCTACGTACTTCCACACAGCATGGAAGATCAGAGCAAACGTAGTTCGGGCTACGCACGACACAAGTTGTTCAAGTGTCTTTTATGAAAAATCTCACCTTAAACAAGGGTTTTCTTATTGCAAAAAGGTTGATGTTTGTTCAAATCTTTTGACGGAAGAAATGAATTGCTTTTGTTATAACCTTTATTAATGTTTTTCTGTTGTTTTGAAGAAAGAAGAGATGACACTCTAAAATCCTAGGATTGAAAAAAGGATAAAAATCTACCCTAATGTTATCATGCATGGGTTAAGACCTAATGTCTATCATGCTCCTCTCTTGCGCAGAGAGAAACAGAGATCCTAAGGGATAAACGAAAACAGAAACAGCAGATATATACAATAAAGCAGTAAAATGCATGGATGCAACAATACAAGCGAGGCAAGGGAGTCCCACTCAACCTCGAACCTAGAAAACAATGGGCAAAAGTGAACAGAATTCACTTTCAACCCAGCAAGTTAAACAGCAAACAATACAGTCAGGGAAATTCACGCAATACATCAAGAATTATCAACAGCAAAACTAAACGGCAAAGCAATCTTCATCAGCATCTGCCTTCAAGTCATCATCAACTATCTACAAGCTTCAGGCAAGCATCAGTCTTTTATCTTCAATCTCCCAATGGCTTTTCTTCAAGTCCCACTCTCCAAGCTGAGGAACCAATCATAAGAATGAACTGGGTGTTAAGCAATTAGTTGACCACCAAAGGTGGAAAACAGACTGCTAACAACACATAGAATATTTCTCTCAAGAGTTCTATCTCTTAGACACTATCACCAAGCCTTCTAAAGGAAGGGGGTGAGTGTCTTAGAGAGACTCTGCATCATAGAGAGGGATGGAGGCAATCAAGGCCTTCCATGTTTGAGAATCAAGTTTTCTACTCTAGAGCTTTGCCTAACTCCTAGATCCTAGAATCTTCAACAGCTGCCAGCAAGAGATACTCCTCATCACCTCTGGAAGTTGGTCTTCATTCTCTTTGATCTTCAAATGGGCTTCATCAACACAGTCTTCAGCTCAAACCCCAAGCCCCAAACAAACCCAATACCCCACACAGACAAATAATAACCCTGAAGAGGGCACACCACACAGTCAATCAAATACAGGCACTATACTAATAGCAGTAGGGGAATCCTAATATTTTCTAAGGGATCTATTATATACCCATAACCCCTATAGTCCCATACCCCAAAATCAAATCAAAATTCCTAAAAGAAATGATCTATCTCACCTATGCTCACTTAAAACCCTAATTTTAACCACTCTAATCTCACCTAATCAAACTACCTAAAAAATTAATCCTAAAATTATGAATTAAATACTATGAGGAAGCTAAAGTCCTAAGCTAATCACCCTAAAAAGAATGGACCCTAAATCTAAGGGGAGCTAATTGAACTAAAATCAACAAATTTATGCACTAAACTAAACTCATTAAAAAGCTATTTACAAGAAAAATACACAAAAAATACTAAAACAAAATAAAATGCTAATTTTATTATTGAGTATTTTTCTTAACAGAATTATTGACCTGTAGCAAAAAGAAGCAATTAAAAATATCAATTTTCTGATTTTTTATGATTTTTTAAAGGTGCTAAAAGTATAAAAGAAAAGAAAAATCACAAAATGAAATAAATTGGGGAGGGGGGTGTCACAAGTAACCATGCCCAGTTATTTATAGCTGATGGGCCAAAAGGGGGTGGTGCGCGTAGCAAGTTTACTGAGCCCATGGTCATTAGAAATTAAATCAGAAAAAAAAAAAAATGGGCGCGCGGTGCATTTAGTAACATTTCTCAGTTCAATTTGGTTGGGCTTTGCTAAGGGGGGTGGGGTTAGCATTTGAATTCAGGCCCACTGATGCGTTTAAATGAAACGCTGAGTTTTGATACTCAGAAGCATTCCCTCCAAATTCTAATTGAATGTGAACCCTTGGATCGTTCTGAGAGTCAAAGTCCAACATGCCATCCAACGATCATCCGTCATCTTCTCCAATCAACTTCTAGGGTTTTCAGAAATCGTATCCCATGCAAGGATCTTCCACCATCTCATACTCTCTCAATTCTTCATGGAATTAAAAACTTCAAAGACCAAAGTTGATCTATTCTTTCCCAGGAATACAGCCATATCCTTGGTTTTGATTAAAGCTTCCTAAAACTTGCAAATAGAGGGCACGAAGGTCTAGGTTCCACCATTTTACTCTGAGATTAATCTTGGTAACCCTTGGTATTACTGGTACTAAGCTGTTTATGATGTTACATTGGTTTCATTAAGCTATAATTCGTGCATTAAAACTCATTACATAACCTAATCTTGATCATCAAATTTTCAACATCCTGCCATTAAACCTCATGGAATTCACCCTAAGTCTCTGAAAATGGTCATCTATCCTAACCTAACAATCTTACACTAACAATCTAATCTAACAACACCTAATTAGGGAGATAGAAGATAATTCACCAACCTGCTAGGTAGCTATGGCAGATGTGGATGCAGATGGATTCAAGACCTGATTCTTCTTCACAATGCTCCTCTAATGGAGTGATTCTTTCTGTTTGCACAATCTTTGATGGAAGAAGCTTGCAATGGTGAATTCGAGCCTTGCTTGCACTTGAAGATATGCTTGAATATCACTCTCTCCAATGAATTCTCCAACTGAATTCTCCAACCCCCAATCTCATGTTGATCCACTCTTTATATAGAGCCAATTAGAAGATCCTAGGTGCTTCTAGAATGTGGTAGAAAGTTATGGAATTCTCACTTGATGACATGTTGAATATCTCTCATCTCATGCATACAGCCTTCTAAACTTGTGTTAAAATCTCTCCTCATGAGATATTGAGATGGTATGTGCAACAACAAGCCTTTCCTTGCCTTGTGTTGAGTTTTGCAAAGTTGCCTTATTATGCAAGAAAGAACTTTACAAAGCAAGTCCAAAATTTAAACCCTAACTCAAAAAAGTGGCTGAACCAATGTCTTTAAAATATTGTTTGGAATCAATTTGGTATATTACATGACCCATTTTGGATTTGTAGATTGCCCAAACCAATTTTTCATTTGAACTTTTTCAAGTTATATGCCATTTTTAAGTCATTTTTCACCAACTTTTATCAAGTCTTGTTCTATGCATTTCCAAACTTCCATGACCTCTTTTACAGACTCAAAATGACATTTTGAGCAACTTTGATGTTGTGAAGTTTTTCATTTGAAGCTTCCTTGTATGAGTTTTAGGCATAGGCTTGAAATGACCTGTAATTCTCAAATGACCAAAATACCCTTTGCTTGCCAAGACCATAAGTAGAGTTCCACAAATCATATGAAGGCATACCATACCTTTCTAGAAATCTAAGACAATGAGGAACAACTCTCATGTTGGCCAGAAATCCATTTGAAATCTCCTTGAAGGTCAAAAGTAGCTTGGAAGACAGACAACTTTCACAGACAAATTTCAGTGCCCTCAAATGACCTGTAACTTGCAAGAGCCATAACTTGAGTTCTATAAATCATCTTGATGACTTCCACCACTCAAATTAAAGCTATGAAGATACTCTACAAGTTTCATGTGGACCAGAAATTCATATGAAGCTTGCATCTTGAGTTACACTGCTTTGAAGTTTGACCTAAATCAGGGGATTTTACACTGAAACCCTAATTTGGTAACTCCTCTTCTCCTTGACTCCTGCTGATTTTTATTTGGCACAACACCATATCCATATCCATATAGCAAATAATGAATCCCACATTCTTCAAATGATCCTTGATGCCTTTCAAAACAAGTCTTGGACCTAGGGTTGACCTAGTGTTGACCCAGATAAAACCCTAGTTGACTGACTTCAACTGAGGCTCTTGCAATTATTCCAATGACTTGGTTACCCCTCAAAAATGATCATCTAGGCTCTTCATAACATCCATACACACCTCATGCTCTTGGCTCATGGCTCACACTTCCTCTGATGATCCCCAAATAACCTCAAGATAGGAGAGAACTCACTGATCAACTTGTCAACTCTTCAAAGCTCAAATTCTTCCCTGATGACCTGAGTAGTCTTGAATATGAATGAAACCCTCTGAATATACCTCTTGAGATAAGAATAGCACTTGATCCCCTGATTAAGATAGCTTGCTTATGCTATGCAATGCAGATGAACACACTATGTACATGATGCCAATGCAAATGATTATGCAATTGAAACATAAACCTAGGTTAGAAAAGGTTGGGCAAATTTTGGGGTGCAACAGCTGCCCCTATTCAAGCGGCTTGGAACCGGCTGGATGAAGAGCGCGCAGCCTTCAGACATTCGAGGTACGAGACGGTTGAATACGAAAGAACCCAGAAATTTGCCAACCGCAAAAATAAATTGCGTATACAACTACTGCTTGGGGAAAACCCTTCAGGGAAATGACTTCTGTTGTCACGGCAACAACTAACCACTCCTCTGTCAATGTGTTTTTGTAAAATAATCTGATATTGTCCGCATACCACTCCATTCCAAAGAAATGAGCATACAACACACAACGAGAAATTGTTGATATTACTTATCAACCTCTGTTGATCTCACTTATCAACCGAGTCCACGCTAACCAGCGGGAGAATACTGACTTCACTTGTCATGTTGATTTCACTGATCAACCTTTCGTATCCTGAAGAAACGAGCGAACGCTTAACCAAACGAGACAATGTTCGAAGACATGAACAACCGACTCTGCGGAAAAATGAGAAACTTAACTAAGTAACTCTGAGGGGACAATTCTGACGACTGTCGTCAAACATCTACTGGGGAAATTAGGAACTTAGCCAAGCACCCTGACGAGAATAACCTTGTTGAAAAATCGAGGAATTTAACCAAACAACTCTGTGGCGAATACCCTGCTGGGGACTATGAGGGACTTAACCAAGTAACTCATTGAAGTAACATCCTGCTGGAGCACATAACTCTGCTGGAGGAACTACGGGTAACGACCCAAAAATCTGCATTACCACCTTATAATGCTGAATCCACAGCGTCCTGAGAAAGACTCAGATGGGGGGATACAAGTAACTTAACCAAGCGACTTGTCAACGAATACCCTGCCGGGGACTACGAGGAACTTAACCAAGTATCTCATTGAAGACCACCATGTTGGGGATTACGTCTCTACCCAAAATCTGCCTCATGCTATTTCCACCGTACCCTGATAAGGACTCGGCTGGGGAGAAAGAGAAGTGCTTGATCAAGCAACTCTGCTAGGGGAATATGACATGACGAACACGATCACTGCGTTCCTGGCACAACAACCCTCTGTAACAAGATGAACACGATCACTGCGTATCTTGCACCACAACCCTCTTGACAGGAGGAAACCCGATCACTGCGCGTCCTGGCGTTGCAAACAAAACCACGTGTAGGACGAATACGCTTACTGCGTACTCTACCACGAATCCCCACCACCTAACGATGACCACGATCACTGCGTGCCCTGCGCCACAACTCTCTTGACAGGAGAAAACACGATCACTGCACGTCTTGATGCCACAAACAAAATCACATAATGGGACAAACACGATCACTGCGTGTTGCGTTACAATCAAAATCACATCGACCATAAATCCAACCGGATGAGATAAACACGATCACTGCGTGCCAGACGGAATAAACCCACATAGAAGAGGCGAACACGTTCACTGCGTACTTCAACCACCCATATGATGAACACGATCGCTGCGTGTGCTGTAATAGGACAAACACGATCACTGCGCATCTCGACCAACAACCCCCCAAAATGATGTCAACACGATCACTGCGTGTGTCACAAAACCAACCCATGTAATAGGACGACTACGATTACTGCGTATGCCGACCAACAGAACCAACTGATACGATAGCCACGATCACTGCATGCTCCGCATCACAAGTTCCCATGGTATTATCAACACGATCACTGCATGCTATACGAATACGATCACTGCGGATCTTGAACACGATCACTGCGTGTTTGAACACGATCACTGCGCGTTTGAACACGATCACTGTGTGTTCTGAGCCACGATCCTCTTGACTGGAGAAGACACGATCACTGCGTGCTGTGTGTCTCAACTAACCCACTGGACGAATACGATCACTGCATATTCTAACCATACATAGGGTGAACGCGATCACTGCGCGCTTCATGTCACGGCCCTCTTGACTGGAGGAAACACGATCACTGCGTGCTGTGACACAACTTCAAACATGGGACGAATACGATCACTGCGTGCTTCGGCCACCAACAACCAAATGAACACGTTCACTGCGTGCCCCACCCTATAACCAAACCGTATAACGGACGAATACGATCACCGCGTATACCGACCAACGAAAACTGGATGAACACGATCACTGCATGTCAATCTATAACCACTGCATCATGGACGAATACGATCACTGCGTATATCGACCAACAAACATCACATGATAGGGTAAACATGATCACTGCGCGTCCTGCCCAATACAACCCCGAGACGATACCATCACGATCACTGCGTGCCTTACCAAACAATCTTCTTAGATCGGGACGAATACGATCACCGCGCCATTCGACCACATATACCCATACCAAGATCAACACGATCACTGTGTGTCCTACAACATGAACCCTGTAGATGGTACAAATACGATCACTGCGTACTTTGACCATAAAACAGCATCTCAAAATCAACACGGTCACTGCGTGCCCTACAACATGAACCCTATATATGATACAAAATACGATCACTGCATACCTTGACCACAAAATTCACACACCGAGATCAACACGATCACTGCGTGCCTTACAGCATGAACCCCCAAAGGTCAGGACAAATACGATTACTGCGTACTTTGACCCCAAATCAACATCTTCCTGAACCACGACTTCTCTTATCGGCAAGGAACCACATGTCTGAAACTGAAGAGGTAACCACCTGGCTTATGTTTCAAAAATGCATGTTGATAATGACTTAATGCTTCCACCCAGCATGGAAATGCTACGTACTCGTGCAAAAATGCAAATGCTCATGATGCATGCTTATGCAAAGAGTTACTTCAGCAAAATAAATGCTGAAGACACACTGGGTCCGCTGGGGATGATCGGAATACTACCGATACACTTCCAACAAAATAAATGTTGGAAATATGAACTAACTCCGCTGGGGATGACCACCCTGCTGGGAAAGTAGCTCACGAACTCAAAACTCCAAAATCTGCTGAGAACGATCCTCCTGACGAGGAAGAGCGACTTGCTGGGGAAAGAAAGGACAATCCTGCTCGGGAAAACTCCTTTCAGCAGCTCCAACCACCTGATCACACTCTGTGGGGAACCCCTCCTGCTATCACTGAGCTGGGGAAGTCATCCCGCTGTCACTGAGCTGGGGATTGAACTACACATTCTGATTTGCACTGCACAAGAACTCTTTGGGAAGTTAATCACATCCATCTCGACCTTCACTGGGGAGGGCTCTGCTCTGCTTGACAAGCTACTTCTGAACTACTGAAGATACATGGATCTTTTCCTTCGACACAATCTCCGCTCTCCCGGGGAGACAGCATTCAATTTGGCCCAGGGCGACTTTACCGGGGAAAGACACAACATTCATCCTCCGGAGAGGGTACCAGCCTGCCATGGACTCTGGCGGGGAACTTTGCGAGCTTTTGAATACCTGCAAAAGTCAACGAACAAACACAAGGCTACCTATGCAAAAAGAAACATCTTGGTAATCACCCACGACAACTATTCAGGTAATTTTCGGTTTTAACAATCATCGGCCGAGGCCCGCCCGTTTACACGCATGTAAGTTTATCAAAAACATCGGCGCTTTTTACAAACAAAACTGTAAAAAATTAAAACCAAAGTCACACACTACACTGAATAAAACACTTTATTGATAACGGCCTGAGAATAGGCAAGATTTGTACATCAGATGCAGCTCCTGAAAAGAGGTAGTCACACATAAACAAAATGCAGAAGTATACAAATATACAGAATAAAATTTGTACACATGTCGGCAACGTGTTGCAGACGAACACCATGAACCGATCCTCCTATGACTCGTCGGACTCTGACGCTTTCCCGATCTTTGTCTTCGGAAGAGATTGCTTTGGATAATTGACCCCCAGATGCTCCCAAACCACTAACAATCAAACTTGGACCGCAGTCATTTGCTTCTCAAATCCATAACTTTTGCGTAAATCGCCCTTTGCGGGTTTTCGATTCACCGGGATACCCTTTTTTGCCGAAGCCGCCCAGTGTAGGTTTTCGACTTCGCGGGTGTACATTTTTCATTTTATCCCTAATTTTTGCCCGAACCTTTTTATTCTGTTTTTTGGTTCGCCAGGATGCCCCATTTTTGCCTGGACTCTCTTTTTACTGTCCGGCGGGTCAATTTTAAGCAAAGTATTTTTTAACTGCGTCCGAGTTCACAGGGGACGAAAAGTCTTCACCATCCATGGTGGATAACAATAAGGCTCCTCCGAAGAACACCTTTCTCACGACGTATGGACCTTCGTAATTAGGAGTCCATTTGCCCCTGTGATCCGATTGCGGCGGGAGAATCTTCTTCAGCACAAGATCACCCGTCTGAAAGCTTCGAGGTCGAATCTTCTTGTCGAACGCTTTCTTCATCCGGCTCTGATACAGCCTACCATGTGCAATGGATGCCAGTCTTTTCTCATCTATCAAGCTCAGCTGGTTCAATCTGCTTCTTACCCATTCTGCCTCATCCAGCTTAACATCAAGTAAAACCCTCAAAGATGGTATCTCAACCTCCAATGGCAGGACAACCTCCATGCCATATACTAGTGAGAACGGTGTTTCCCCGGTTGATGTACACACTGTAGTACGATAACTGTGCAAAGCGAATGGCAACATCTCATGCCAATCCTTATACGTTACCACCATCTTCTGAACAATTTTCTTTATGTTCTTGTTGGCCGCTTCAACAGCGTCATTCATCTTGGGTCTGTAGGGAGATGAATTATGATGCTCGATCTTGAAATCCCGACGCAGATTTTTCATCATCTTGTTGTTCAGATTCGAACCATTATCAGTAATGATCCGTTCAGGAATACCGTATCGGCAAATTATATCCCTCTTGATAAATCTGGCCACCACCTGTTTCGTCACATTGGCGTAAGATGCTGCCTCCACCCACTTGGTGAAGTAATCGATCGCAACCAGAATGAAGCGATGCCCGTTAGATGCAGTAGGCTCAATCTTTCCGATCATATCAATTCCCCACATGGAGAAGGGCCACGACGAAGCCATAACATTCAGTGGACTAGGTGGCACATGGATCTTATCAGCATAGATCTGGCACTTGTGACACCGCTTGGCAAATCTGAAACATTCAGTTTCCATCGTCAACCAATAATACCTTGCTCGCAACAACTTTCGGGTCATAGCATGCCCACCAGCATGTGTACCAAAAGTTCCTTCATGGACTTCTTCCATGAGTAAAGTGTCTTCCTTCTCATCTACACACCGGAGGAGTACCAAATCGTGGTTCCTTCTATACAAAACGCCGTCGGGATTCAGATAGAAGTTGCCTGCTAATCTCCTTAGAGTCTTATGATCACGACTGGATGCCCCAGCCGGATATTCCTTATTCTTCAGGAAATTCTGTATGTCGAAATACCAGGGTTTACCGTCAGATGCTTCATCAATTGCAAACACAAAGGCCGGCCTATCAAGGCGAGATATGACAATCCTGGGAGCCTCGTTCCAGTAGTTGACCTTATACATCGAGGATAATGTTGCAAGGGCGTCCGCCATTTGATTCTCCGCCCGGGGTACATGATGAAACTCTACTTTATCAAAGAAAGGTAGCAACCTTCTCGCATAATTCATGTATTGTATCAGATTAGGTTGGCGTGTCTCCCACTCTCCCTTAATCTGATTCACAACCAGTGCTGAATCCCCATATACGTCCAGATTCTTGATCCTCAGATCAATAGCCTCCTCTAACCCCATAATGCAGGCTTCATACTCTGCTTCGTTATTCGTCACTGGAAAAGTCAATCTGGCTGTGAACGGAATGTGCGACCCGTGGGGAGTTGTAATGATTGCCCCGATCCCGCTACCGCACGAATTGACAGCCCCGTCAAAAATCAATTGCCACTGGGAACTCCACTCAGGACCTTCACCAGGAAACGGCTCATCACAATCTTTAGCCTTCAAGTACATTATGTCCTCATCAGGGAACTCAAACTTCATAGGCTGATAATCCTCAATTGGTTGTTCGGCAAGGTATTCGGACAGAACACTTCCCTTAATGGCCTTCTGGGAAACATACTGGATACCGTATTCTGTCAATACCATCTGCCACCTAGCAATCCTTCCAGAGAGCGCTTGCTTCTCAAACACATATTTGATCGGATCCATCTTTGATATCAGCATGGTTGTATGATTCAGCATGTACTGTCTTAGACGTTTGGCAGCCCACGCCAATGCACAACACGTCTTTTCGAGCATGGAGTATCGAGATTCACAATCTGTGAACTTTTTACTCAAGTAGTAAATTGCATGCTCTTTCCGCCCTGTCTCGTCATGTTGACCGAGAACACAACCCATACTATTCTCAAGAACCGTCAGATACATAATCAGTGGTCGTCCCGCTACTGGGGGTATCAACACCGGAGGTTCCTGCAAGTATTCTTTTATCTTTTCAAATGCCCTTTGGCAATTGTCGTTCCAGACCACCGCTTGATCTTTCTTTAACAATTTGAATAATGGTTCACACGTGGTCGTTAGGTGAGAGATGAACCTAGCAATGTAATTCAACCTCCCTAAGAATCCACGGACTTCTTTTTCTGTTCTCGATGCTGGCATCTCTTGTATTGCTTTTATTTTTGCAGGATCGACCTCGATTCCTTTCTTGCTCACAATGAACCCCAGTAGCTTCCCGGATCTTACTCCGAAGGTACATTTATTAGGATTCAGCCTCAGCCTGAACTTCCTCAGCCTTTTGAACAACTTCAGCAGATTAACCAGATGTTCTTCCTCTGTTTGAGACTTGGCAATCATATCATCGACATATACCTCAATCTCTTTGTGCATCATGTCATGAAAAAGCGTTGTCATAGCCCGCTGGTACGTTGCCCCAGCATTTTTCAAACCAAAAGGCATCACCTTGTAACAGAAGGTTCCCCACGGGGTGATAAAGGTCGTTTTTTCCATATCCTCCGGAGCCATTTTGATCTGGTTGTACCCCGAAAAGCCATCCATGAAGGAAAATACCGAAAACTGAGCCGTGTTGTCAACTAACACATCAATATGCAGCAGCGGGAAATCATCTTTCGGGCTCGCTTTGTTTAGATCCCTATAATCAACGCACATTCGAACCTTGCCATCTTTCTTTGGCACAGGCACGATATTAGCGACCCAAGTGGGATAAGTGGTAACAGCCAGGAACCCAGCATCCCATTGCTTCTGCACTTCTTCCTTTATTTTTACGGCCATGTCAGGACGGGTCCTTCTGAGTTTCTGCTTCACAGGCGGGCAATCTTCCTTCAACGGCAGACGATGAACAACCATATCGGTATCCAAACCTGGCATGTCCTCGTAGGACCAAGCAAATATATCACTGTATTCACGCAGCATCTCAATAAGCTCTTGCTTGATGTCCACTTGCAACGCAGCCCCTATACGGATATTCCTGACGCATTCTTCAGACCCCAAGTTGACAATATCAATTTCTTCCTGGTGAGGCAGAATGACTCTCTCCTCTTGCTTCAACAACCGACTAAGCTCTTCTGGTAAGTCACTATCCTCTACAATCTCCTCCTCAGCTTGGAAGATCGGATGCTCGAAGTCTAAACGAGTCATAGGAAGTTTTTGGTCGGTGTCATCTGACAATTCATGAATCCTGCGAGGGAAACGGTTAAGTGCTTAAAAAATGATGTACAAGCAAAATGCACAACCACGTTGCCATTTTATTGAAAAATAAAAATAGAAAGAAAAGGATCACAACATTTGAATGTAAAAACGCCGTCATTTATTGATCATGCAAACATACAGGTAAACAATTAGGCCCTAAGACAAAATCAACGATGCCCCGGGCAAGGCATGTGATCATACAATGATTGAAAAAACAATGCATTACTGTTTGGTGACTTGGATGACGTCCTGGATGGACCAGTTACATAGGCTTTTCCCCTGCGTGCTGGGTCGAATCCATGCGTCCATGCCGCAATCGCTATCCACTTCCTCCGTATCAGACACGACATTAATCCTCTCGAAGCTAACTCCTCCGGGCGTGAACACTACAGGTCCCTTATACTTAGGCGCACTCTGCGAGGGAGATGGGCGGTACCCCAAGCCATACCTATCTTGCTTCAATGGGATGTCCAGAACCTGCCCCCACTTCTGAGTCTCTCCTGCTTGTACCAACACCTTGGCTTCTTTATATGAGGAGACGACCACCTCTTGCCCTTCACTCTTCGCCGGAGCTTCTTCTTTAACCTTCACCCCTTCGAACGCTTGACACAGCGTTTCATGAATCTCTCCATCTACCTCCACATACTTGAAGGAAGACAAATGACTGACTAAGATATCCTCTTCGCCACACACCGTCACAATACTCCCCTCAACCATATATTTCAGCTTCTGATGGAGCGTAGAAGTCACTGCCCCAGCGGCATGAATCCAAGGTCTCCCGATCAAACAGCTATATGCAGGTTGGATGTCCATGATGTAAAACACTGTATCAAACACCTCCGGTCCTACCTGGATGGGTAGCGTCACTGACCCGAATACCGACCTCCTCGTTCCGTCAAAGGCCCTCACTACCAAATCACTAGGTGTGCACAACAATCCACGGGTATCCAATTTCAACAAGGCTTTCTTTGGTAACACATTCAACGAGGACCCAGTGTCTACCAGCACATGGGATAAAACAGTGCCCCTGCATTCGATAGAGATATGCAAGGCATTATTATGATCACGCCCTCGAGGTGTTAGGTCAAAATCCGTGAATCCCAGTCCATGCCCAGCGTTAACATGTGCCATAACTCCCTCCAGCTGATTAACTGAAATCTCTTGCGGCACGAAGGATGTCTCAAGTACCTTCAACAGGGCATTTCTATGCGCCTCAGAACACAACAACAGCGATAATATGGAGATCTTTGACGGGGTCTGCTGCAGGTGCTCTACAATCTTGTAATCACTTTTGCGAATTAACCTCATGAATTCTTCCACATCTTTGGTTATCGGCTCTTTCTCTTTACTCCCCGAAGATTCCCCCTCAACAACTTTGTTCTTACCCCTGGCAAGCCTCTCTGCTTCAACCTCAGGTGAAGTGAAAATTCTCCCGCTCCGGGTTATACCACCCGCTCCCACTATGTTATCCACGGATCCCGCTGGCGGATCATTCAAGTCAATCTTTTACCCATTGCAATACACCTCAGCACCATAGCACCACGGGACTGCCTTTGTGCTTTCATAAGGGACTGGCTTAGCCTTGGCAATAGTAATGGTCGGCCTTTTCGATGATGCCGAAATTGTCACTGATTTGAACGGAATGGTGATCGTAGCAATCTCCCTACGCTCTTTTCCAGATTCTGTCTCAACAGGCTTCTCTCGCCCCACAGCCCTGTCAAACTGCAAAATTCCTTCATCAATCAAACCTTGAACTCCCCTTTTCAACTTCTCACAGCCCTCAGGTTGAATCAAACAGTCATCACACTCTTCGCCGCAACCGGGATAGACACCTCCTTTCAATAAACGCTGTTTTACGTAACTCAAAGGGGTTTTCAGCTCACTCACTTCCGAAACCAAGTTCAACTCATCATCTACCATGATTGCATTGGCTCCAGCCCCGCCATGCTTGGGCATTGGCTGCTGCGTGATATTGGGACCTTCCTTCCCGAAGTTAATAGTCGTACTATCAAGCAAATCCTGTACTTTATGCTTGAAAGCTAAGCAATTTTCAATATTGTGCCCTGGTGCACCCGAATGGAAGTCACAGTGCTCATTAACATCATATCCGACTGGTGGCTGGCCAGTTGGTGGTGCTAAGGTCCTCTTCTCGACTAGCTGCAATTTCAACAAAGTTTGAAGGAGTTCTGCATATGATACCGGCGGTACCTCGAATACTCTCCTCGGTCGGGGGTTCTGAAGCCTGCGCTGATTATTATTAGGCTGCTGCTGAACCTGCCGCTGTGGTTGTTGTCTCTGCTGCTGAGAAGGCCCTGGAATGGTTACACTTGCAACTTGCGACTGCTGACGCCAGTTCTGACCTTTATTCCTTCGTCGAGCACTGTATACAGCATTGGTGTCACCCTGCCTTTTACCACCAAACGTCTTCTTATTACCTCCTGCGGAACTGGACTCACCCGCTTGAATTTTACCAATCTTTACTCCGTTTTCAATGCGCTCCCCCATCAAGATCAACTCAGAGAAAGTACTCATCAAAAAATTGAGCAACCGATCATAGTACATTCCAGAGAAAGTTCCTATGAACATATCCATCATTTCGCGCTCCACCATCGGAGGGTGCACCCTAGCAGCCAAATCTCGCCATCTCTGGGCGTATTCTTTAAAGATCTCGCTAGACTTTTGAGACGTGCTTTGCAACTGGACTCGGTTAGGGGAAAGATCACTATTATATTGATAATGTCGAACAAAAGCCTCTGCCAGCTCTTTCCAACTCCTGATCTGAGTAGGCTCCAAGCTCATGTACCACTCCAGCGATGGCCCTGACAGGCTATCCTGGAAGAAGTGCATTAGCATCTTTTCATCCTCAAAATACGCAGACATACGCTTGTAAAATGCGCGCACATGCACCCTAGGGCATGTATCCCCTTTGTACTTATCAAATGACGGTGCTTTGAGTTTCAGCGGGACCCTCAACCCTGGGACTAACCCCATATTTGACATGTCCATCCCGAGAGCATTCTGGCTGGCCAATCCGTTCACTTTCTCTTCTAGCAATCTCATCCGATGGTTGTCATCCCTAGCCCTTTCATAGCCTTCATTCTGACCAGAGAACACATCCTCCTGACGATCCTCCCAGCGAGGTACTGCATCATATCCAACATAGTCTGCATCACGTCCCGGACCCGTTTGGAAGTTCCTGGGGTCATACCTCAGATTGCCCATCTCTTGAGCGTTGTACGCACCAGTTCCATATCCAAGATTACCATAGCCACCTAACCCGGCCTTGGTGCCAGCCATGCTGCCATA
Source organism: Lathyrus sativus (assembly GCA_963859935.3). Taxonomy (NCBI): domain Eukaryota; kingdom Viridiplantae; phylum Streptophyta; class Magnoliopsida; order Fabales; family Fabaceae; genus Lathyrus; species Lathyrus sativus. The sequence continues at coordinate 105,633,829 of OZ012735.1, read as the reverse complement.
TCCCATATTCACACCATTGAAGCCCTGGTTACCATTAATACCATTCATTCCGACATTCTCGACGCCCCCATTGAAACCCTGGTTGACATTACCCACAAATACCCCAGCAGTATCTGCATTGGCATTCATATTACCGGTATTCCCCCCTCCACCTACAAGACCAGTTTCTCCAGCATTCAAACCGGTTACGGGAACAACATCAGCACTTTGACGATTCTCAATTCGGGGAGAAGCAGCAATGTTTTCACCATGCGGTGTCCCGTTGTTTTCAGCCCGTGCAACTATCGGTTGAACCAGGTTCTGCAACTGCTCTTGTCCTTTGGTGATAGTCTCCATGGTTTGCATGAGCAGGGCCATCCTGTCACGCATCTCTTGCATTTCACTCTGCACGTTGTCCATGATCTTCTTCTGGTTAATCCTTGTAGAGTAACGGTGGACCCGCTTTTCTGCAATCCTGAAAATACCTGAAACGGATGCGTGAGATAAGATACACGAATCACAAACCTGCAATGCAAATATGAGTATGTATGCAAAATGCAATATGTGTCTGTGCATTAGGGGTTATCATTCCCCGATTCTAGTGTAAGTGTGCCAGTGCAGTGACAGTGCTAGCAATATGGTGATCGGAGCCGAATCATAGAAAACCCCGTATATTGCAGAGAAATCCAAGAATACAATATCACTGAGTGTACAATAAGAAGGCATGACCTCAACCAACAATCCTGGTGATGGTCAGCGCTATGCAAATAAAGCATACAAGTTAATACATGAAATGATCAAGTACTCCCATAAGCCCGGTACTCTTCTATTAACTTCTTGGTCTCTGGATGGCTTGGTCGGGTAAGCAGACCCTCAACAAGCTGGTTTCTTCTCTTGAGAACACGTCGCACGTCACCAGCAGTTTCCTCCCATGCCCCTTCTCCGAAGCGATCCTCTAGCTTCCGCTTCTGGGACACAGCTTCGTTCCTGCCTTCGATGGCCTTATTCAATGCATTCTGGAGACTATATCTGGCCATTACCTCTTCTTCATGCTTCTTAATGCTAGCCTTCAACTGCTCTTCGAGTTCAGAAATTTGCTGCTTCAATTTATCCTCCCTCTTTTTGTTGTTGGTTAGCGTAGCATTCCATGTCTTATTACAAGAAGAGATTTCTCGGTGAGCGGCGTCGAGTGCTTTCTTTTTGGACTCCAACATGTCATGAGAGATTTTGAACTCTTACCCCAGACATTCGTGCTTCTTTTTCTCCTCAGTCAACTCAGCACATAGCCTGTTTACTAGTTCGATCTGCTGTTGGAAAGAACGTACAGCCTTATTCTTCTCACTACGCATCTGAGCCAGCTCCTTTTCTAGCTCTTCATTAATCTTCATCAAGGCTTCCTTTTATTTCACAACTCGCTCGTAGACCTCCATAGTGACAGTGGTTGGTTCTTCCACCGGAACATGAACAGGGACCGGCGCAGTTGGAAATGGCATCAATAACTGTCTTGCCCTCTCCCGGATCCAAACTTTGTAGGGTGTGTATGCCTGACAATCATTCTTCCCCAACAGTGGTTTCCCTCTTCTGTTAATACGCATCCAGGCATGCCGAAGCTTGGCTAGTAATTCTCCATTCAACTCACCGGTGAAGTACAGAGATTCCTGTACTTCCTCCTCCTGAGGTGGGTTCTTCAACGCGTATCCAAATTGGCGGACGAACAGAGATGGGTTGTAATTGATACACCCTTTTCTCCCTATCAACGGAACATTAGGATACCCAGAACAACTGAAAATAAGCTCAGACCCCAACAAGTCTCGGTCAAACCACTCAATGTCTTCAGAAGATAGCCTCATCATACGCTCTGGCCAGTCAGCTGGAGTTGCATTATCCACAAAAGGTCCCTTCAGGGGAAGATGGCTCTTAAACCACATGTACAGCAAAGGCACGCAGCAAGAGACGTTCTTGCCTCTCCTGTTCTCATTTCTGTAGTGCATCGAATGGTAAAAGTCCCCGATCAGTATGGGTATCGGGTTGCCAGCAGCAAACAGATGAAATGCATCCATGTCCACGAAGTTTGGGAAATTGGGAAACAGCACTATCCCATAAATGCATAGAGCCAAAATAGTGTTAAAGACCACCCAACACCCATTTTTGGCGTACTCTTGAGCCTTTCCAACCAGAAATTGGAGAGAGAAACTTGGAACCCCTCGCCAAGAAGTCATCAACAGCTCAGAAGCATTCATGTGCAAGGCCTTAGCTAAATCCTCCAACTTGGGCTCAGCGGCAGAGTGAATAAAAGGGACTGCATTCTGTACCGGCAGCTCAGTAAACTCTACATACTCCTCCATGGTGGGCCCCAAGATAAAATCAGCAAACGTGAAACATCTCAAAGTAGGGTCGTAGAATTGCATCAAGGTGTACAGCCCATTCAATTCATCATCAGTGGATTTGCGGACCAAACTCAACAGCCGTCCGTAACTCTGCCTGAAGCTTCTACGGACATCCTCATCAGCGAGAGAAATCAGACCCAGGAGGGGAGTAATATCAGGGATAGGTAGCTTGTACGCAACTGTCATCCTCAAACCATCCATGAACAATACTCAGGAGTCCAGACACTAGAATCAGGGAATATGCAAATGCACCTGCAGCACAGACACACGTTAATGGGATGCAATGATAATGATTATGCAAATAATGCAAAGCAAGCAACACGCAACAGGGACCAAATGCCATAGCGGAGAAGCCTGAACCATATCAAAAGTCTCAAATAGACCCTCCAGAATTCCTCAAACCCTGGTCTCAAATAGACCCAACATAGATCACCAACACTGGTCTCTGATAGACCCCATAACATAACTCCAACTGGTCTCTGATAGACCTCATACCATAACTCTGACTGGTCTCTGATAGACCTCACCACTGTCCATAAATACTCAGGATCTCAGATCGAGAAATAACCGGTATCTGAAGGTCTAGTTACCTGCATAACCCCAAACCCTCTCACAGGTAGATGTCCTAGTAACTGACAAAGGTATGGCATCCTATGCGGTCGTCGATGTCACAGACTTTCAGGGTTGATGATACGATTCCCAGAAGGAGTGGCATCATCAAATCCTGAAGAGGCCTCACTTAGCCAACTTCCAAATGATCGGTCCCCAGAGTCGACAATCCAACTAACCAGCAACCCGAGCTACCCAAAGGGCAGGACAGGAGGCCAACCAGAAGAACCTCGTCTGAGTGTCGATTTCACGGGACACTAGTACATGCAAAGCACGTGCGCGCCCACTAATCTCCACTCTAAATCTAGGTGCGCTCAAGCCCAGGTCCGACTTATCTCTCAATCATGGAACACCCGTCAAACCCACAATACAGCAATAATAATGATAATAAAATGCTGAAATGTAAAATACAGAAATATAAATCCATACAAAATCCTCGACGGGAAAACAAGCGCTAGGACTGACTCGCTCAAGGGACGTTGGATCCCAAATGCATAAGGAACTATCGCAGTCCTTAGCAGCCAGGGGACGTTGGATCCCCAGCAGAGTCGCCAACTGTCGCTACTGCGAAAATAGGCGCCGGCTGACAGAAGAGTCGCCACTGTGCGTTATTTATCCCAAAGGAGGGAAAGGAAACGCTCGAAGTAAACCCAACGCAAAGACGGGGAAAGGTATGGTCATCGCAACCAAAACCTGGATTCGGGAGTCGGTTACGCAAGGGGAAGGTATTAGCACCCCTCACGTCCATCGTACTCGATGGGATCCACGCTTGCTTGGTTTGTACGGATTACACTTCTATCTAAACTAAAGGATGAGGTCTGAAAAGAAAAGAAAACATGACTCGGTAAAGCATCGCACTTTATGCCTACGTATTCCCGTCTTGGAACGAGAAATCAGAGTCAACGTAGTTCGCCTAACTACGGGTGAAAGTGGGGAAGGTTGCTCGCTAGGATATCGCATCATATGCCTACGTACTTCCACACAGCATGGAAGATCAGAGCAAACGTAGTTCGGGCTACGCACGACACAAGTTGTTCAAGTGTCTTTTATGAAAAATCTCACCTTAAACAAGGGTTTTCTTATTGCAAAAAGGTTGATGTTTGTTCAAATCTTTTGACGGAAGAAATGAATTGCTTTTGTTATAACCTTTATTAATGTTTTTCTGTTGTTTTGAAGAAAGAAGAGATGACACTCTAAAATCCTAGGATTGAAAAAAGGATAAAAATCTACCCTAATGTTATCATGCATGGGTTAAGACCTAATGTCTATCATGCTCCTCTCTTGCGCAGAGAGAAACAGAGATCCTAAGGGATAAACGAAAACAGAAACAGCAGATATATACAATAAAGCAGTAAAATGCATGGATGCAACAATACAAGCGAGGCAAGGGAGTCCCACTCAACCTCGAACCTAGAAAACAATGGGCAAAAGTGAACAAAATTCACTTTCAACCCAGCAAGTTAAACAGCAAACAATACAGTCAGGGAAATTCACGCAATACATCAAGAATTATCAACAACAAAACTAAACGGCAAAGCAATCTTCATCAGCATCTGCCTTCAAGTCATCATCAACTATCTACAAGCTTCAAGCAAGCATCAGTCTTTTATCTTCAATCTCCCAATGGCTTTTCTTCAAGTCCTACTCTCCAAGCTGAGGAACCAATCATAAGAATGAACTGGGTGTTAAGCAATTAGTTGACCACCAAAGGTGGCAAACAGACTGCTAACAACACATAGAATATTTCTCTCAAGAGTTCTATCTCTTAGACACTATCACCAAGACTTCCAAAGGAAGGGGGTGAATGTCTTAGAGAGACTCTGCATCATAGAGAGGGATGGAGGCAATCAAGGCCTTCCATGTTTGAGAATCAAGTTTTCTACTCTAGAGCTCTGCCTAACTCCTAGATCCTAGAACCTTCAACAGCTGCCAGCAAGAGATACTCCTCATCACCTCTGGAAGTTGGTCTTCATTCTCTTTGATCTTCAAATGGGCTTCATCAACATAGTCTTCAGCTCAAACCCCAAGCCCCAAACAAACCCAATACCCCACACAGACAAATAATAACCCTGAAGAGGGCACACCACACAGTCAATCAAATACAGGCACTATACTAATAGCAGTAGGGGAATCCTAATATTTTCTAAGGGATATATTATCTACCCATAACCCCTATAGTCCCATACCCCAAAATCAAATCAAAATTCCTAAAAGAAATTATCTATCTCACCTATGCTCACTTAAAACCCTAATTTTAACCACTCTAATCTCACCTAATCAAACTACCTAAAAAATTAATCCTAAAATTATGAATTAAATCCTATGAGGAAGCTAAAGTCCTAAGCTAATCACCCTAAAAAGAATGGACCCTAAATCTAAGGGGAGCTAATTGAACTAAAATCAACAAATTTATGTACTAAACTAAACTCATTAAAAAGCTATTTACAAGAAAAATACACAAAAAATACTAAAACAAAATAAAATGCTAATTTTATTATTGAGTACTTTTCTTAACAGAATTATTGGCCTGTAGCAAAAAGAAGCAATTAAAAATATCAATTTTCTGATTTTTTATGATTTTTTAAATGTGCTAAAAATATAAAAGAAAAGAAAAATCACAAAATGAAATAAATTGGGGAGGGGGGGTGTCACAAGTAACCACGCCCAATTATTTATAGCTGATGGGCCAAAAGGGGGTGGTGCGCGTAGCAAGTTTACTGAGCCCATGGTCATTAGAAATTAAATCAGAAAAAAAAAAAGAAAAAAGAAATGGGCGCGCGGTGCATTTAGTAACATTTCTCAGTTCAATTTGGTTGGGCTTTGCTAAGGGGGGTGGGGTTAGCATTTGAATTCAGGCCCACTGATGCGTTTAAATGAAACGCTGAGTTTTGATACTCAGAAGCATTCCCTCCAAATTCTAATTGAATGTGAACCCTTGGATCGTTCTCAGAGTCAAAGTCCAACATGCCATCCAACGACCATCCGTCATCTTCTCCAATCAACTTCTAGGGTTTTCAGAAATCGTATCACATGCAAGGATCTTCCACCATCTCATACTCTCTCAATTCTTCATGGAATTAAAAACTTCAAAGACCAAAGTTGATCTATTCTTTCCCAGGAATACAGCCATATCCTTGGTTTTGATTAAAGCTTCCTAAAACTTGCAAACAGAGGGCACGAAGGTCTAGGTTCCACCATTTTACTCTGAGATTAATCTTGGTAACCCTTGGTATTACTGGTACTAAGTTGTTTATGATGTTACACTGGTTTCATTAAGCTATAATTCGTGCATTAAAACTCATTACATAACCTAATCTTGATCATCAAAGTTTCAACATCCTGCCATTAAACCTCATGGAATTCACCCTAAGTCTCTGAAAATGGTCATTTATCCTAACCTAACAATCTTACACTAACAATCTAATCTAACAACACCTAATTAGGGAGACAGAAGATAATTCACCAACCTGCTAGGTAGCTATGGCAGATGTGGATGCAGATGGATTCAAGACCTGATTCTTCTTCACAATGCTCCTCTAATGGAGTGATTCTTTCTGTTTGCACAATCTTTGATGGAAGAAGCTTGTAATGGTGAATTCGAGCCTTGCTTGCACTTGAAGATATGCTTGAATATCACTCTCTCCAATGAATTCTCCAACTGAATTCTCCAACCCCCAATCTCATGTTGATCCACTCTTTATATAGAGCCAATTAGAAGATCCTAGATGCTTCTAGAATGTGGTAGAAAGTTATGGAATTCTCACTTGATGACATGTTGAATATCTCTCATCTCATGCATACAGCCTTCTAAACTTGTGTTAAAATCTCTCCTCATGAGATATTGAGATGGTATGTGCAACAACAAGCCTTTCCTTGCCTTGTGTTGAGTTTTGCAAAGTTGCCTTATTATGCAAGAAAGAACTTTACAAAGAAAGTCCAAAATTTAAACCCTAACTCAAAAAAGTGGCTGAACCAATGTCTTTAAAATATTGTTTGGAATCAATTTGGTATATTACATGACCCATTTTGGATTTGTAGATTGCCCAAACCAATTTTTCATTTGAACTTTTTCAAGTTATATGCCATTTTTAAGTCATTTTTCACCAACTTTTATCAAGTCTTGTTCTATGCATTTCCAAACTTCCATGACCTCTTTTACAGACTCAAAATGACATTTTGAGCAACTTTTATGTTGTGAAGTTTTTCATTTGAAGCTTCCTTGTATGAGTTTTAGGCATAGGCTTGAAATGACCTGTAATTCTCAAATGACCAAAATACCCTTTGCTTGCCAAGACCATAAGTAGAGTTACACAAATCATATGAAGGCATACCATACCTTTCTAGAAATCTAAGACAATGAGGAACAATTCTCATGTTGGCTAGAAATCCATTTGAAATCTCCTTGAAGGTCAAAAGTAGCTTGGAAGACAGACAACTTTCACAGACAAATTTCAGTGCCCTCAGATGACCTGTAACTTGCAAGAGCCATAACTTGAGTTCTATAAATTATCTTGATGACTTCCACCACTCAAATTAAAGCTATGAATATACTATACTAGTTTCATGTGGACCAGAAATTCATATGAAGCTTGCATCTTGAGTTACACTACTTTGAAGTTTGACCTAAATCAAGGGATTTTACATTGAAACCCTAATTTGGTAACTCCTCTTCTCCTTGACTCCTGCTGATTTTTCTTTGCCACAACACCATATCCATATCCATATAGCAAATAATGAATCCCACATTCTTCAAATGATCCTTGATGCCTTTCAAAACAAGTCTTGGACCTAGGGTTGACCTAGTGTTGACCCAGATAAAACCCTAGTTTACTGACTTCAACTGAGGCTCTTGCAATTATTCCAATGACTTGGTTACCCCTCAAAAATGATCATCTAGGCTCTTCATTACATCCATACACACCTCATTCTCTTGGCTCATGGCTCACACTTCCTCTGATGATCCCCAAATAACCTCAAGATAGGAGAGAACTCACTGATCAACTTGTCAACTCTTCAAAGCTCAAATTCTTCCCTGATGACCTGAGTAGTCTTGAATATGAATGAAACCCTCTGAATATACCTCTTGAGATAAGAATAGCACTTGATCCCCTGATTAAGATAGCTTGCTTATGCTATGCAATGCAGATGAATACACTATGTACATGATGCCAATGCAAATGATTATGCAATTGAAACATAAACCTAGGTTAGAAAAGGTTGGGCAAATTTTGGGGTGCAACAACCATCAGTTCGTGTCGAAGTTAAGGATTGTTTGATGTTTCTGTGTGTGTTTCAGGGTGAAGAAAGTAACAACGACGATGAAGGGAAATGGCGAGTATGCTCAGAGGCGATGAGAGGAAGCCGAACGATTTGGGGGGGAACGCAGAGGGGACTAGGGTTCTTCGCTATTGCTATTATTCTCTTTATATTGTTTTTGTATATTATGATCACACATCACGCACACACCCACTACACCACTAATCTGCCACTAATTAACCCTCAATTTCCTAATCAGTTTTTAATTAACCTTTTAAACCAATATAATTAATCATCCTTTTAATTAAACCAACAAATAAAACTTATTTATATATAGCTTCTATAGTTAACTTATTTATTTAATTAAGCAATCTCTTTTAAAAATTAATTAACCCTTTTATTTTTAATTAGTTAATCTAAATCAGACTTTTTTATGAAAAAACTAGTAACCTTAATTAATTAAATCAACTTTTTATTTTATAATATAACATTTATTCAAACTCATTTTTAGATAACTTAGAAATGTAGTAATAAAACCTTTTAATATAAAATCAATCTCTAGTTTTAAAATTTAGAACTTTCTTAAATAACTTTTATAATATAAATCCATCTCTTAATTAAACCAACTATTTTATTTTATTCCCTTCATGACCTATTTATCTTTATCAATAAAACAATCTTTTATAATAAACTTTTTTTTTAGTTTAAATAACATTTAATAATAACTATTGAACCCTTCCTTTAAAGACATAATCTCCCCATAAAATCAATCTCACTAAAATCAACTTTTTTCTCTTCCCCAAAAAAATATATAACCCTTATCAAATTTCATCTTAAAATTTAACCTATTAAAATCAACCTCTCGCCTAAAATTCATCGACTAAAATCAGTTCACATCATAATCAACAATTCGATCGTGCACGCTTCACGATCACCCACAGTATTCACACTCACATTCACGTGTACACTTAGCGCTTTCATGCGCGTGTATGTTTACTTTATCTACTTTTATTTTATTCACAACTCACACACTCACTTAGCGCTTTCATGCGTTGTGTATGTTTTACATTACCCGTAATTAACATTATCGCAATTTATATTATAGCATCGCATTCCGTCCAAAGGAAAACCCTACACATGATTCAACGATTATGTGTAGTGCACATCATTTGCATCATATTCCCCATGATCCTTGATCCCATTCAAGTTGATCTCTAGGATAGATCCTACCCCATAGGAAGGACCATTATCTTTACAACTTAGATACAAACAATCAACTCAAAACAACAAATATTCAAACACATTAGAGAAAGATGTCAAATCATCTTAAGCGAGATAGAATCTCCACCCCACATTAATACAATCAATACCGTAGGAACTTTGCCTTAAGAGAGATAGAGGCGTACATCATCGATCTATATCCGAGTACTTGAGCCCTTCTCTTAAGACGATGCAAAGACCATTTTCCTACAATTTGTGGCGGTTAAATCTCCCTTAAAATGATAACGCATCTCTTCTCCTAAAATCAATCAATCAACTACCCTAAACCCGTAGGAACTTTGACCACAGTCAAAGAACTCCTCAAACACTTTAGGGGAACTACAGATACTCTGATTCCACTCCTGTAAGAATATGTAGGCATAAGATGCGACATCTTATCGAGTATACTTAGAAATAAACCCCTAGGTCTTTCAACCTTAAGCAGATAAACACTTAGCAATAAATAAACATAAAACAAGAGGTTCATGTAGAGTACTACAGAAACTTAGGATGCTAGCACCTTCCCTAAGTTTAACCAACCCCCGAACCTAAAACTCTCTAACCTTGCATTTGCATTGCATTGTGGGAATTTCGATCTTTATCCCTTCCTTTTGACAAATCAAAGTTCGATTGCAAATTGAATTAAAGATTCAAACTAATCGATAGTTTGGTATCCGATTTTTACCGCGAAACGTAGCTTTCCCTCAACAGAGGCCATTTGAAAGTTCAAAGTAAAGTGAAAGAAGTTCAGCCCTCAGTTGAAGTTCATCATTGGGCAGAAGCTCGAGTAGCCGGAAGGATAACAAAAGGATTTGTCGTCAACTCCCTACCAACTCGAAAGCATCAACGACGTTCGAAAGCAACAACAACCAGAAACCTCTCAGCTCAGACGTAATGTCGTCATCGCCGGTTCGAAACCCTTCTTAGCAAGCACAAGATTAGAGTGGTATCTGAACTCAAAACATAGCTTTCCCTACAAGAAGAAGATAAGCATTAATGTGACTTCAAAACATTAACACGGAAGTCAACCAGCAACAGTAAGGATACGAATCCAAATATCACAAATTGATACAGAAAAGGAAAGGTTCGAAACTTCCTAAAATCGGAACCAACACTTTCTCGACAGAATCAGACGAAATAAGAAGAGAGTTAAATGTTATTCCCCAAATTCATCAAGCAATCCTGACAGCATCAACGAACAAGGAAAGTTTTAAAGTGCAAAACTTAATTGGAGGCCCATCAGCTTCATCTATAAAAGGGACGAGAAAAGCCCACAAAGGAGATCAGAGAAAAAACCCCAAGCAATCGAAATCAGAAAAAGAAAAGAACTCATCTCTTCTCAAAAGTTTCACCAAAGACCGGCGTTTCTCCAAACCCGCGAACCGCCACCACTTTGCCATCTCGATTCTCCAACACCATCTCAGTTCACGGTAACCTTTCCATTCGCGTCAAAGAATCATTGAAACTATTGATGTTTTATTTGTAGTGCAGGTTCAAAATGAAGGAAAGCCATGGAGTGAAAGAGGAGAACGAAACGAAATCAAGAGGAAGGAGATAGAATAGAGAGAGCAGAGCAGCGACCGAAGGGAGAATTGGGGATTTTTGGGACTTAGGGGGTTTGTTTTTTTTTTGTTTATGTTGTTGTAATACTGTACATGCACCCACACACGGCTACCGTACACCCACGGTCTCGCAGCCACCCATCATCATGAGATCACATCACATAACCCCAAACCCGCATGCCCATAATGCACCCTCATTGCTCTACTGCGCCTGATCCAATCACCCTCTCCCTTAATCCTTAATATGCTCATTAACGAATAAGTAACGCCATAAACCATTTAATTTAGCCGTTAATCAACTTAATTGACTTATCTAATTTAATTAATCTATTTTAAACTAATCCAATAATTACCTAAGCTAATAACTAATCTTTCTAATTTGTCATTAACCTATAAAACCTTTCGTTAATCCTTTAATCTAATCATCATTTTTTATTATTAATTAACTAATAATTAACTATGTCTTAATCAACCTATTTAGCTTTTTAATTTAATTGACTTTTCTTCTTTAGTTTACTACTCGTTTAATAATAAAATTAATTTCATCCTCAATTTAATCCCCTTTCTTTATTAAACAATGATATACGTTAATTTTGTTCGTTAAATAAAAAAATCTTTTTATAAATTCAATGTTGTTAATTTAATGGATTTACCAATTTTTATAATCCTATTTTATTTAATAAAATATTTTGTTCATTATTCTAATTAATAATAAGTTTTTATATAACTTGAAATAAATAATTTATCTCATTTTATAAAACAATAAAACTATTTTTATTTAATAAGGAATCATTTTCTATATTTTAAATAATAGGCATATCTAATGAGAAAACTTTTTTAATAATAAATCTCCATTTAATTTTATCAAATCAATTAATTCATAACCTTGATCTATTTTTTTCGTTAAACAATCTCGCCTAAAATCAATACCCCATAAACAACCATCGCGCATGCTTACGTCTCCGCATTCACAATTCACTCACTTGTATGTTTTAGTGCTTTCATGCGTTTGTATGCCGTTACTTTATCCGCAATTTATATTTGTCGTCTTTTACCTTCCCGCAATTATTTTATCGCATTGCTAAATGTCCAAAGGAAGAGTCTGCGCATAACGTGAAACTTGTGCGTATGCATTTGATTTGCATCATACTCCCCATTTGATCCTTGATCCCATTCAGGTTGATCTCTTAAGATAGTTCCTACCCCTTAAGGAGAACCTTTTTCTTTTTCTTTTACAACATAGAAAAAACAATATTCAACTCAAATCAAACTCTTCAAACCATTAGAGAATAAGATGTTAGTCATCTTGACAGTTGTCGCTACTCGAAAAATGCATCGTGCAACGACGGGGAGGTGAAAAAGATAGACAGAAGAGTCGCCACCGAACTTTATTTATTCCATGAGGGGAAAGGAAAATACCGAGAAAACCTTAAGAAAGAAATGGATAAGATGGTCTCGCGACCAAAAACGGATTAGGAAGCCGGTTATGCAAGGGGAAGGTACTAGCACCCCTCACATCCATCGTACTCGATGGGAACCATTTGTTTGTCGGCGTGTGAGTTTATTTGCTTAAATATTATGCTATAAAAAGTGTTCCAAAAGATAGGGAGAAAAGGGTTAGAAATAGGAGAGAGAGAGAGAGAGAGAGAGAGAGAGAGAGAAGGGGAAGAAAAAAGAACAGACTCGGTAGGACTTCGCGGTCCTAGGCCTACGTATTCTCAACAGATGTGAGAAAATCAGAGTCGACGTAGTTCAAGGAACTATAGATATAGGGGGAATGTGCTCGGCAAGGATTATGGCCCTTGTGCCTACGTATCTTCACTTACAAGAAGTGAAGAATCAGAGCAGCCGTAGTTCGGCCTACGGTTTGTGAATGAGTTTTGGTAGACGCTGCTATCGTGCGCATTCTAGCAGTTTAGGTGTTTTGCTACTCGCATGTGAGGAGTCTTAAGCGTTACCTGTTTGCGGTAGAACGGACGTAGCATGCCTTTCTAGGAAAGGGTGGAAAAGAGAAAAGGGTGCTCGCTAGGATTGTCGCAATCCTATGCCTATGTATTCTTAATATGCAAGAGAAATCTGAGCAACATAGTTCGTGTTACTACGGGTAACTGGTGTTTTTGTGGATGATGTTGTCGTGTGCATTCTAGCAGTTTAGGTGTTTTGCTGCTCGCATGTGAGGAGACTTATGTGTTACATGTTTGCGGTAGAACGGACGTAACATATCCTTTTTCAAAAGACTGGTTTTCGCCATGTGAGGCAAGAAGTCACGTTTGATTGGTGAGACTATTTTTGGGGAGAGATAAATCATCAGATAGTAACCCTTTGCGGGTAGTACCCAATTATTTATCTCAAAGTTTTTGTTATAAAAATGGTGTGGCGAACGCAGCGTCTTCGTATTGAAAGACGAGTATCGAGACCACACACACTACAATGAGTATCCTGACACTCGGAGAGGAAGAAGTCTACACTCAATCCTCTCTCTTTAATTCAATACAAAAAGAACTTCATTCTCTTATTAAGGATGTTTTTGGTTTTGAATGGTAAGTCCTTTTGCGACTGTAAACCCTACGGTAAATGTCAAGCACTCAGGATAGGAAAAGGTCTACGCCTAACCACTCCACGACCATTCAAGTTTTTGTTAAGAAAAGAGTTTGAAAAAGCACTCGGTACGGGACCGAGGTTTTAGGTGAGAAAGGTTGCGAAAGGAAGTTGTAGGAAGAGGTGTGAAAAGAGATAGGTGATGGATAAAGTTGCATCTTTGTATCGAAAGACGAGTATCGAGACCACCCACACTACAGTGAATATCCTGATACTCAGAGAGGAAGAAGTCTACACGCAATCCTCTCTCTTTAGTTCGATACAAAGAGAAATCGATTTATTTATGAAAAGTGCACTCGGTACGGGGCCGAGGTTTTTTGGAGAAAAGGGTTAAAAATGTACTCGGTACGGGGCCGAGGTTTTTAGGAAAAAAAGGGGTGTGGAAGCGTCTTCGTATTTAAATATGAGTATCAAAACCACCCACACTACAGTGAGCATCTCGACACTCGGAGAGAAAGAAGTCTACACTTAATCCTCTCTTTTTAATTCAATATAAAGAGAACTCAGTTTATTATCGAAAGGTGTTTTAAAAATTCACTCGGCACGGGACCGAGGTTTTAAAATGTACTCGGTACGGGGCCGAGGTTTAAAAATGTACTCGGTGCGGAGCCGAGGTTTTAGGAGGAAAGTGGATGGAAAGCGTCTTCGTATTGAAAGACGAGTATCAAAAGGAAGAAGTCTACACTTAATCCTCTCTTTTTAATTCAATACAAAGAGAATTTTATTTCTTAGATGGCAATGGTTTGATAGCGTCAATGAATCGAATCAGGGCCAATGTAACGTTAAACCGTCTTAACTCGACTTATGAAAGAAGTCAAACTATAAGAGGTTGCGTACTGATTTCCGTGCTAAGGACAAGATAGAGAAACGATATTGAGGATCGTTCTCCAATTGAATCGTGTCGCAAGGACCAAATACAGTGGGATCTCGTCTTGTGGATACAAGACTTCATCGATCACAACAGGTCAAAATAGAATCGGAAAGATGAAAAGAAATGAGGAGAGAAAAGAAGTGGTCTCGGATCCAACATTATTCATCAATAATTTGACTGATAATGGATTACGGAAGTCTCTTCATAGACTAAAACAGATGAAATGAAATAAAGTCGGAAGTAAGAAAGAAGAGAAAGTCGAGAAAACTCAAACCTCGTCTTAATCGCAAACTTTAAGTTAATTTAATCGAAGGGAACCTCTCGCGATCCCGAAGTAAGGAAAATGACCCAAATGGTCATTCTCTTTAGATTTGAAATAACAAAGGTTTCAACATCCTTGAGAATTAACGTTTGACGAATCGGAGACTTCATCGATTCGAAAATAAAATCGTGATAGAATACGAGGTAAGAAAGAAAAGGGTCTCGGATCCAACGATACTTATCAATATATTGACTTAGTAATCGATTTATAGAAACTTCGTCATCGACCAAAACAAGGAAAATGGGACAAAAGCCCAATAACAAAAGAGAAATGAAATCTATCTCTAAAAAATAAAGACTTAAAATCTCTAATATATATATATATATATATATATATATATATATATATATATATATATATATATATATATATATATATATATATATATATATATATATATATATATATATATATATATATATATATATATATATATATATATATATATATATATATATATATATATATATATATATATATATATATATATATATATATATATATATATATATATATATATATATATATATATATATATATATATATATATATATATATATATATATATATATATATATAACATTCTAAAAGAAATATAACAAAATAAAACTGTAATATATTTACATAATAATATATACATATTAACTAAATAATAATAATAATATATAATAAGTAATATTAATATTTACATAATAATAATAATAATAATAATAATAATAATAATAATAATAATAATAATAATAATAATAATAATAATAATAATAATAATAATAATAATAATAATAATAATAATAATAATAATAATAATAATAAACTGTTTTAAAATTAATATATAGCATACTAATATAATGAATTTAAATAATAAAGAAAAATGTGATAATTCATGAAACAAAAAAAAGAAGAAAAAACTGGGCTCGCCAGCCCATCCCCTTTTCACGATGAAACACAGGTGGCATAAGGAGACCAAAGATCCATCTCCTCTAGTCCATAGTTTCATTCACGAAAGCAAGAACAGAAGCTGTACACCAAACGAAAAAGAAAAAAAAACTATACGATTTAGAACAAAACGACAGACGCGTCATCTCTCCAACTTATCGCGACGCGACCTTGAACTCTCCTCTCTATATTTCAAAGCTTGCCTCAATCTTCTTTCTCTGTTCCGGGTCCGTATTGTTTGGATTTTAGAGGAATGATTCGAAGGTTGTTGTTCGGAATAAATGGGTTTAAGAATGGAGATGTGTAGATGGTTCTGATGTTGAGTTCGAAGAAAACCATCTGGGTTTGGTTATGTGTGTGGTTGTTTGAAGAAGATTGTGGTTTGAAGAAGTCCGAAAAAATGGTGGGTTGTTGTCGGCGGTAAACGGTGGAGGAGGTTTTGAGAAGTGTTGTTGTTGGTTGTTGAACTGTGCCTGGTTTTTGAAAGAGGGGTTAGATTGAAGGAGATTCGATTGAGGGTTTTGAAGGTAGTACGAGTGTGTTGATTTTCGTTTTGGAAGTGGAAGAAAGTGAAATGGAAGGGGAGCACACGGCAGAGAAGAGGAAGTTGAGGAGTGGGAGTTGTTTCGCGTCTGGGTTTGTTCAGATGGTGATGTTGCGGTGAAATTTGGATGTTAAGCTATTGATTAACTTGAATCTTAATTCATTTACAACCGGTCTTTGATTTATCCGAAGGAAAGGTTAAAGAAAGGGGAAAACCTATTTGCATCGTAAACACAATGCGGGGAGAGATCTAAAGTTCGGGGGTTGGTTAAGCTTAGGGAAGGTATTAGCATCCTAAACCTCTGTAGTACTCTACAGGAACCTCTTGTTTTAAATGTGTTATTGCTATAGTTATCTGCTTAAGGGTAATGCTAAAGGTTAAAGGTTAAGAAAAGGACCTAAAGGGGTTAGTCCTAAGTTTACTCGCCAAGACTCGCATCTTGTGCCTACGTATCCTGGGTAGGGGATGGAATTAGAGTAATCGTAGTTCCCCTCACGGAGGGAGGAAGAGAAACTTCTTGACTGTGGTCAAGGTTCCGGGGGGAAATAAACGTTCATAGGGAAGCGTTTACTTTGGAGTGCGGCGATTCCGATTTCTACGTTGAAGTTCGAATTAAAAGGGTGTGTGATAAGTATTCCACGGCGGGAAACTTATGTGGAGTGTGGCGACTCCTAATCCTAAGGCTAGGATAAAGGGATGGATGTCCATGGCGGGATGCCTAAGTATGAGTACAGCGACTCAAAGTCTTAAGGTTAAGAGGGTAAGGTGTGTCCACGGCGGGACACCTAATCACGAGTACCGCGACTCAGATTCTAAGGCTTAAATGGGTAAAGTATAGGTCATTGACTCGGCGGTCAAATCGTGTAACCTTTCCTTCGAAGGATGAAAGTAAAGCGGATGAATGGATAATGGTAAATTGATATACATGTGATAATAGTTTGTAAATGTGAGATATGATTGCAACGAGAACATGGTTAAACATGGAATTAAGTGATGGAAACGTAATTGACTTAGCGGTTAGAAGAATGGATTTTAGTTGTTTTTGTGATTTTTGAGGATTTTATATAATTAGAAAAAGTATTAGAATTTGGATTATAAAAAGTGTTTAGATTAAAAGTTATCTACTATTATAATAAAACTAAATTCTGAAGTTCTAAAAATTTTGGATTAGAGATTAGAGAAGTTTTTTATTTTTTTTATTTTCGGATTTAGATATATATTTTTGGTTTTTAAGTTATAAAATAGAAGATAAATTAACTTTTTTTTTAAAAAGAATTTTTATTATTAAAAAAAACTAACTGATTAAACTAAATTTTATTTATTTTTATTTTTATTATAAAATGAACCAGATTAATATTAAATCTAAAAATTAAATCAATTACTTATTAAAAAAATTCGTTTTCTTTTTAATAAAATATTTTTAGATTTTTTTATTTAATTAGTTTGTTAGTGATGGTTAGTGTTAGTTTATTTATTATATAAATAACCAATTACAAAATAGCAAAAACATTAAAAACTAAAAAAGTAAAAATAAAGAAAAGAACACGGGCGGGCTGGGTGATGAACTCCCAGACTCGGCCCAGTTTGTGACCAACTAAGGGGGAAAAGAATTAGGGTTAGAACCCCAATTCTGAAAAACGGCGGCCCCCAAATTCAATCTTCCTCTCTCTCAATTTCTTTCTTTCTCTTCTTTTTCTCAACCTCCCTTACGCGTCTCTTCTTCTCTCGCTCACCCTCCTCACTTCTCTTTCTTTTCTTTACTTTCTTCAAAACCTAAAAAAAAAACATTTAAACAGATCAAATAGAGTTTTTACCAAACGAAAATTAATGGTGGCTCAACGGCGAGGCTTTAGAAACAGTTTCCGACGTCAATGATTCCTCCTTTTTGTGCAAACTTCCGTTGGTGGTTGGCGACGAGGTTGAAGGGCTCCGGTGATTTATGGCGATGGTTTTGGCGAGGTCATGGTTCACGGTGGCGGCTTCGCGGAGCTTGAACAGTTGGTGATGGTTCGGTAATGGTGGTGTTAGGGCGCAAAGATGAGTTCCTAAACTTGCTTTTCTTTTTGTTTTTTAGGGTTTCGAAGTTTTTCGCGATTTTGTCGTTTTTTTATTGTCTTCACTGCGAACTTCTCCCCTCACTCATTTATAAGCGGATTCCTAAAACCAATTTGAAATATGAATTAAAGACTTTCCAATTTTTCTTGATTTTGTTGGGGATAATTAGTTGGTGACGATGTTGTCTCGGTCATATTTCGAATTTGTTTGGAAAATCTGGTTCTTCATTGATTTGGGCCAAAACTTTTGAAGATATTTCCATTTTTGCAATATTCTTGTCTGAAACACGTTTAATATTGTCTTAACTGTTCTTGACAAATTAGAATGCGTAGTTGCTGAGTGTACGACATTAAGAACTTCTAAATTAATTTGATTATGCTTGAAGGTATTTTGCTCTCCCCTTAATTCTATTTCAACGTATTCATTTTGCATTTTACGTATTCTTGACACTTACTTCCTTATAGGTTGTGCTGCTTGCTGAAAATTTCGCTTCGAACGTCGGAGCCCGGACTTCTTCTTTTGCTTCTTTTGCTTAGTTAAGGTGGTATCTTGCAGGTCACGACAACGGAAAGTGGTATCAGCCCACCACTTGGAGGCACATGGTTTGGTGGTTTTATGCCTTGCGGATATGATTTCTAACGGTATCGCAAAAGTCATAAGGAGGGCTAAACCGCAGGGTAATGTTCTGTTGATAGTCGTTTGCGACAAGTCTAAATTGCATTTCGTGTCAAATAAAGAAATAACATTTTGTTGTGCTTGATGTGATTCTAGGGTGGACTTCCAAATGCGTGCATATGCTGACGCCGCAAGTTTCCGAAGCTTAATGCTACCGGAAGTAAGGACAACTCAAAAAACAAGAAGGAAAGTAAATTGGTATTGTTTTTCTCCATTATCTTAAATATATGACTTGTATCTATTGCCAATTGACTCTTACACGTTGCTGTTGGGATATTTTCTTCTTACTGTCACTGATTTTGTTTGAACCAGGTATTCTAACATTTCTTCTCGATTTGTGGCGGATGAGAACCTGGCACGAGAGGGATACGCCGGAATGGAATCCTTGGGCGCGGGTGCAACATTTTGGAAGTGCATCAGAAATGGGTACCCGACGGTATCATGGGTTATGTGCAAAGCGAAAGAAGCGACACTATAGTGAGTTCCCTTTATTCGAATTGCTTCTATTTAAAGTCCTCGCTTAGGTTTGCAGATCCTAACCAAAATCCCAATGATTTACAGGGAAAGCGGTGATAGTTTTTACACACCGTGTACACCAATTGTATTATCTCTTCCAACAACAATAGTTTGGTGAAGTAAACTGAATAAAACAGGTGTTGAAGTATGAACAGAACCATACAATAGAATTGTGGGGCGGTAATTCTTCTTTGCCCGAACGTAACAAACGACTTTATGGCGTACCTGTCGCTACTGCGAAAATACGGCGCCGGAAAAACAGAAGAGTCGCCACCTTTCGTTATTTATCCCTCAGAATGGGAAAGGAAACGATCGGGAAAAACCTGACGCAAAGGGTATAAGACAAGGTCATCGCAACCATTGTCTGGGTTCGGGAGTCGGTTACGCAAGGGGAAGGTATTAGCACCCCTCACGTCCATCGTACTCGATGGGAACCACGCTTGTTGGTTTGTCTACGGGTGAAAAACAATCTATTTGCGGCTGCTAAAGCTAAAAGAAGAGAAATTGACTCGATAGAGCATCGCGCTCCATGCCTACGTATTCCCCCGTGCAATGGGAAAGTCAAAGTCATCGTAGTTCGGGAAACTACGGGGGAATCAGGAACAATGTAACGCTTAGACCGTCATGGTTCGACTTATACGAGAAATCGAACTCTCAGAGGTAGCGTATTGATGTCCGTGTCAAAGACAAGATAGAGAAATGATATCGAAAATCATTCTCCAATTGAATCGTATCACACGGCCAGCCAAAAATAAAATCGGAGATAAAAATCGGATAGAAAAGAAATGAGGAGAGAAATCCAATCGCAAATGAAAATAAAGGTCTACTCCTAAAATACGACAATTACTTTCTACTAGAAAATATTCTAAAGAAATACAAAGAAATTGCATAAAGCAAATAGAATATAAAATCTATCTAACTCTAGTAATATCCTATAAGAAAATAGGATGAAAATTCTATATTATAAAATCTATAATATTCTAAAAACAATTCTATATTAAAATTTCTATAATATCCTATAAGAAAATAGAATGAAAATTCTATATTAAATCTATAGCAAAAATATGCAATAATATTCTAAAACTATAAACTATAATCCCTAAGAGAAAATAGAAAAATAAAACTACACTATTACAATCACACCTCCAATACAAGAGAAGTTGAAAATTGTAAGGGGAGGGGGGTACAGCCTGTAAACTGGGGTGAAATGCAGAAAAAAATAGGGCCCAGTCCACAATACAATGGTCAGAAAAAAACAAACACTAAGGGGGGTGCGCGCAAGGCAATAGGGTGTGTAGTCAGAAACATTCACTGGACCCAGCCCAATATCATAACACCAAAAAAAAACAGCACAGGGGGGCGAAAAGAAAAACGGGGGGCGTAGATCCAGACTGACGTTGGGCTCAGAGGCCCACTAACCCCAAACCCAGCCACGGGGACCTTTCCCTTTCTCCTTTCATTCACTTTGCTGAAAGAAAAAACCCTAGGTCCTCTCTGTCCTTCACCTCCGCCGCCTATGACCTTTACTTCATCTCAACTATGTTTCACATCCTCTAACCTCTCCCTACTCAGACCCCACGCCAACTTTCTCTAACCGTCTCCGCCGTGCAACCGTGAGATCAGAAGTTTGATCGCGGTGAAGATCTTGAGGTGATGATGAGTGTTCTTGGCGGTTGGAGTCGCTTGCATGTTAAAGACGGTGATGAAGGATGATCTTGAGAATTTTGATGAAGCGGTTGACATTAAGAACATGTGAAGACGCTTTGAGGATCTTGAAGAGAAACTTTGACGAATAATTGGTTGTTGAAGATCTGATGAAGATCTGGAGATCGCTGCTGGAAAATGTCTTGAACGAGATGAAGATGATGAAGGTTCGTTGAGGATCTTGTGGAATTTCTGAGAAAACAACTTGGACGTATGAAGGTTCTTGAGTTTTTTGTGGAATTTCTGGGAAACGGTCAAGAACGAAGATGAAGTTCTTCTGCACATGATGATTCTGGAGAAACGGATGAGTGAACGAACATTGATGACGATTCTGGTGAGGTTGAACGAAGATGATGGATGCATACGAACGATGATGGTTGATGATTCTGGAGAGATGATGATGATTCCGGCGAGACTCCGACGACGGTTATGAAATTCCGGCGACTGTTGCGGTGGTCCCTGCGGCGGCTGCATAGCCGGCGATGAGGGGAGACGGTGAAGCAGGTGTGAGACGCGTGTGGGACAGATGGCGTGTGCAATGATGTGTTGTGGGGACGGGTGGCAGTGAGGTGGAGACGTGTGAGGGTGAGGTGTCAGGTTGTGGGTGCATGCAGAAGCGAGTTGGCGGAGAGAGAAGGAGACGTGTGGCAGGCTTTATAGTGTGCCATGTGGCGTGTGGACTGGGCCCCCAAAATTAGACGCATGGCCCACAAGACTTGATTACACTCTGATTACAATTAACACTAATTAAAAAATCTGATGTAATCAATTATGCTAATGATGATTAAAAAACTCCATTAAACCTCAATTAACTGTAAAACGACAATTAATGCTAAGTAATTAAAAAAACCACTAATCAATTCTCCTAATTAATCCTAATTAAAAAATGATTAAAATCTAATTAATCTCTACGAATTAATTCTAAAAAGAAACTAAACTCCAATTAACTCTATTAATTTCTAAAAGAAAATTAAATCTAAAAATCTGAACAAATCAAATCTAAAACAAGAGAAACTAAATTTAGAGAAATTATCTATTAATTTCTAAACCACCCCCTTAATGTCTAAAAGAGAATTAAATCTAGTAATGAATTAAATCTATTAACTTCTAACAAATCCAATTAATATCTGAACAAGTTCAATTAATATCTAACAAATTCTAAAAAGAGGAGAATTTAAAATCTATTTAAAAATTTCTAGAAAAAGAAATATCCTATTAAAACTTATTTAAAAAATCTATTTAATATCTATTCAAAATTTAGAACAGGAATTAAAATCTATTTAAAATTCTAGAAAAACAATTAAAATTCATTTAAAAATTCTAGAAAATAAGGAAAAACTCTAAAAATGCCATAGAGCCAATTAAATCGATTAGAAAACAGATGCGCGACTACAGCGAAATACACGGTAAAAATCGGACAACGAAATGTCCGAAAAATAACAGCGAGAGCTGAAAACACCGGGACGAGTACCAATTCTCAAAACAACTTATTCGAACTAGCCTGAAATGCCTGAAGCGTCAAAAGAGGGCTGTAATCCCGATAAAGCCAATCTGACTGAAAAAATGCAATGTATGCGGTATGCGGATGCAAAATGAAATGAATCGAAACATAAGCCAAATATGATAATAGGTTGGTCAAATTTTGGGGTGCAACAGCTGCCCCTATTCAAACGGCTTGGACCTGAAGGGTTGAGAAGCGAATGACTTTCAATCATTCAAAGGTAGAAGACGGTTGAATACAAAAGAGACCCAGAAATTTGCCAACCTGCAGAAACAAACTGCACAAACTGCTTAGGGAACGAATATCCAGAAAAACCGAATCCAGTTGTCACAACAACAAACTGATCAATCATCTGACAAAGAAACTGATTTTAGCACCAGTTACCTGTGTGACGCCACAGAAAACAAACCCGAAGGTTGGATCAACATGCACTTGATTCTCTCACGTCGTCTAATGATAGACAGAAAAAGAAATAATCTTGATCTTGTATTGTCTAATGATAGACGAGAGGAAAATTCTATTCAAATCTCGCATCATCTAATGATAGACGAGAAGAAAGTCATATTCAAATCTCGCATCGTCTAATGATAGACGAGAGGAAAACCTTGTCCGAAGAGCCACATCGTCAGTGAGAACTAGCGGAAGGAAAACCATATAAACTTCAACACTACCCATCAAATTTCGGAATCCTTTCGTCTATAGGAGTTGATGGAAAGAACAATATCCTCGAAGGGGCCACATCATCAATAAGGATTGACAGGAAGAAAACCACCTTCAAATAGCCATGTCGTCAATAAGGATCAACAACTAGGAAAACCAAACATTCTTCAAAGAGTTTCGACGTCAATAAGAATCAACAGTCAGGAAAACACCTCTTGAAATGTAACCTCATCTGATAAACAGAAAGAAAGCCAATATCTAAAAGATCGCCTTGAAACCTCTCAACGTCTCAAGATAGACGGAGAGAAACTATACTCGAACTCACGACGTCTACAGATAGACGGAGAAAAATCATAATCGAACTCAGGACGTCTAAAGATAGACGGAGAAAACCATATCCAAACTCACGACGTCTAAAGATATACGGAGAAAATATCTTGCTCAAACTCACGACGCCTAAAGATAGAAGGAGAAAATATCTGCTCAAACTCACGACGCCTAAAGATAGACGGAGAAAATTCCTGCTGGGGGAAATACATCGTCAATAGGAATTGACGGGAAGAACAGTCTGTCGTCATCAGATGATTGATAGACAAAGCGTACCCGTCGTATGATCTGAGAATCAAATAAACCACAAAACTATCTGAACAATGTTGTTGGGTAATTGCCCCTGAACTGATTGCAGAGTGATTCACATTGCCACGGAAGGCTGATAGAAAAATTGGCTTATGCTTCGTATGCATATGCGTATGTTTGAATTTTTCTATGGCGTAATGCTCCACATAAGATGGAATGCTACGCATTTGACGATGAGATGCAAGTATGATGCAAATATGATGATATATGCAATATGCAAATGCAGGCTCGGGCTGCTGGAGAAAAGCTGTACACAGAAGGACCATCCCAGCAAAATAAATGCTGGAAAGGTGAAGCCAACTCCGCTGCTGGAGAAACTGGATACAAAACCGCTTCAGCAAAATAAATGCTGAAGACAAAGCCAACTCCGTTGGGGATAACCGGGCATCACAGAGTTATTCCAGTAAAATAAATGCTGGAAAGGTGACCCGACTCCGCTGGGGGATAACCAAATGTGCTAAGTAGATTAGACTTCCCTGGGGATAGCTTACACGTGCCAATGAAAATTGGACTTTTGCTGGGGAAAACAGACGGAGTCTTCCTGCATACCAATGAAGATTGGATTTTAAAACTGATGCGCCAACACAGATTGGACCTCACAGTGATCGCCAATATGGATTGGGCTTCTTGACGATTGCCAATAGGGATTGGACTTTAGGCTATCCGTGGTGGGTCAGGTACGACTGACGCTGGAAAATATCCTGTCTGAATTCACTATTTCTGGTTGAAGGGTCAAGGGATAATAGCACGACTTCCCGACATTCGTCTCACACTTGAAGATTGGTTGAACCTGCTTGAATAGCTTTGATGACACAGAGAGGAACAATTCCTTCGCTTTTGATATGCCCCAGTTGGTGGGATCTCTGTGGGGATATTCCTCAAAAGGAAATCTAAAAATCTGTACTCTGATGGTCTGACATGAACTGCCCCAGCACTCTGAACCTCGGAGAGATGCTTCGGATCAAATGCCCCTGGGGCAAGAAACAACTTCTGCACTTTTCTTAGAGTGGCCTGCCCCTGTCTGCTCCGACTTTGCCCCTGATTGGCTGATCTGCGGGGATATACACTGGTTGTCCTCGAGAAATTCATCAAATCTCGACCTGACTGCTTCAGAATAACTGACTTCAGATGGCCGACATCACTAGGGATTACTTGATATAGCTTGCCCCGGTTCACGAAGTATTTGGGGGTTCCGCATTCTATCCTGATCATACTTTCCACTGTAGGAAACTTTCCTGTTGTCCAGCGCTTACTCGCAAGTAAAACAAGTTGTTCTGCATAAAAGATATATTAATGCAATGCATATGACAGTTTTGACATCCAATCTGTTCACTGGAAAGGAAAAAACATTTTATGGCATATAATGAACAAATCATTAATCAGAATACCAACATCAGTACCAACATGGTAAGAAGAACCCTTTTAGGAGTCAGTTTCGACGCGATCTTTACCGAAGTATGCCTTCGAAATAAACCCTGCTTCAATTAGGACTTTTTCTAGTTGTAACGTGGTCAGGTTCATGGTTTTGAAGGAAAGGATAAAGGCTCAAAGTTTATTTTTACCCACCTGTTCTTCATGATGTTCTCCAATCCTACATTTAGCTACCTCGACCATAGCGTTTACCTCTTAAAGATTGAAAGATAGGAGTGATAGTTCGAGAAACCATGAGTTTCTGGAGTGACAGCCACTCACTTTTCGTCTTTGCCACTTAGGGTCACACGACTCGTATTTCGTTTGAGGATTTTTCTTTTGTAATCCTTTTCAGTTTTTTCGGTTTTTCGCTTTCCCTAATTTTTTTGCCTGGACTGGCTCTTTTGAGCTTCTTCTGATTATGAAGTCCAGCGGGATGCCCTCATTTTTGCCTAAGTCATTTATTTTCAAGTTTTTGACTTAGCGGGCTTTTGATTCTTTTTGCTTTTTTTTCTGAACAAGTCGTGCGACACTGGTTGTCTGACTCTTTGGGGAATAATGTGACTGTTTCACTCCCGATGCTTAACCACTGTGGTTTTCTAGGCACGACCTCTAGAGGTGTGATTGATCCTCGAACGGACACTCCTTTCTGCAATTTGGACGCTCGGTCAAATTAGCTAACACCTACCCTGCCCCGGGTTAAGATTGAGGGTTTTTTCGTTTGCCGAAAGAAACTCCTACTACTAGGCTCAAAGGGTTTGACAAGGGATTATCTTCCTTATAACTCCGGTGTTTGGGGACTTGAAACAATGCTTGTACATCATCAGCAGGTTTTATTTTCAAAAGCATACAATCGGAAGCTTGCGCGTCTTTAAACTTCGTCATCCTCCCCAGATTCCGCTTAACTAAGCGTTGGATATCTGTAAAAATTGAGTGAACACGACTGGATTAAATCAAAATATGCATACTCATTTCATTATCAATATCAATTGAAAACAATACAAGTTTTACGAATGCAATTTGCGCTTTAACAGAAAAGAAACTACAAATTCAAAGAAATGACATGATAAAACACATATTGCCAGTTTCTGGGAACCGGGCTTTTTGAACTTGATCTGCTGCTGAGCCAGCCATCCTCAGAATTGATCGTCGAAGTCATCCTGATACTCCTCTGAACATCTGCTATCAGTGAACTCTCCCATAACCTGAACTGATTCACCCACTTGGCTGGATAAAGGAAGGTCGACACCCTGAGGCGTGATAGATATCTTGTGGGAATCCAGCAAGGTCTGAATTTGGCTTTGAAGTACCTTACAGTCATCTGTTGAATGCCCTTGTGCCCTAACATGGTACTCACAGCAAGCGTTGGCATCAAAACCTGGAGGGTAAGGCAGGATCATTGGATCAGTCTCTTTCGGCATTATCAGCCCACTTTTGACCAAATCCGGCAACAATTGACTATACGACATCGGTAGCTGAGTAAACTGCCTTTCAGGTTTCCTTGGTCTTCGTCGGGCGTGCTGACGTGGCTGACGATGATGCGACTGTTGACTCTGGCAGGTAACAGATATCTGACATACAGACCCGACAGGTTGCTGACTCTGAGTACTCGAAGTGTCAGGATACTGAATCTGAGGTACGGGAGATTCTGAGATAACATCACTGCCTTTCTCCCCTTTCGTCTTGAGAACTGAAAATTGATTCATCTTCATAAACTGTAGTATAGGGAATATCTTGGATCTTTCCGCTCTTGATTCCGCTCTCAACATGTTCTCCTACTCTTATCAAGTCCGCAAAGCTTGCATTTCCACAACTGAACAATGCGTCATAGTGACGGCCTTTTAAAGTATCCACGAAAAGGTCAACCATTTCTCTATCCATAAGCGGTGGTTGAACACGAGCAGCCAATTCTCTCCATCTCTGCACATACCTTCTAAAGGATTCGTTCTCCGCCTGAGATAATTCTTGCAAATGCACGCGACTAGGAGTCATATCTAGGTTGTAGTCGTACTGCTTCACGAAGGCATTGGCTAAATCTGACCATGATTTGATATTGTCACTCTTCAACTGCATGTACCAATTCAAAGATGCTCCGATCAAACTATCTTGAAAACAGTGAATCATAAGCTTGTCATTTGCGACATGTGAAGTCATTCTTCTGCAGAACATAACCAAATGTAGCGTCAAACAACTATCCCCTTTGTATTTCTCAAAATTGGGCATCTTGAACTTCGGAGGCAACGCAAGGCCTGGCACCAAACACATGCTCGCAGCATTCAGGTTGAGAGTATTCTTATTTATCAAGGCAGCCACCTGATCTTCCAACAGCTGCAGTCTTCTCGTATCCTCAACAGCCCTCGGGTTCTCAGCATTAATCTTCGGAGTGACCCTCTGATGATCTGGCACAGGGAAAGTAAAACGCTGATAGCCGGTGTCATGAAGAGAAGATATATCTCTGTCTCTGACAGGAATCTGCGCATTCTGGGCTTGAGCAACATTATTCACCGGAGTTCTCTGAATGTTGTTCTCTCCTCTATTCATAGTTGTTATGACTTCCATGACCTAATTCAATTGGTTCTTCAATAGTTCAAACTCTGCCTTGGTAACAAACCGATTCTACTCTGCTGAGTCCATGATCCTTCTAGAAACTAACTCAAGTCCAATGCAAATGTTGGGAAGTCAACTGCGAGTTGGACAAAAGACTGGTAAGCTCTCTGATCCGGTCGAGTACGAACATGCAAGCACGAGATGCACATGAGATGCAATGCAAAATGCAACAAACACGGGATCATAACCCCCACACAGCTCTGAATATTGCTGCGCTGCTGACGGGATAAGTTCGCTCTGACGAGAGAAAACCAAAATACCGGGTAGGCTGGAAGTCAAGTTCCCTGCAAAACCCCTCCCACGCACGGGTATGGACCTAAACTGACACAGGTTCGACATCCTATGCGGTCATCAGCGTCACATACTTTCAAGAATGATGATACGATACTCATAAGGTGTGGCATCATCGTCTCTTGAAGCGGCCTCACTTAGCTGAATCACAAGTGATCGGTTCCCAGAGTCGACAATCCTTAGATCTGAAATCCTTTCGACGGCCCACAGGGCTGGAAATGGAAATCATCTCAAAGAATCTCGTCTGAGTGCAGATTTCGTGGGAACTAGTGTATGCCTAACATACAGGTTCACCACAAATCTGCTCTAATACTATGTAGCTCTCGAGCCTGGTGTCGCTACTGCGAAAATCGGCGCCGGCTATGACAGAAGAGTCGCCACCGTGCGTTATTTATCCCGAAAGAGGGAAATGAAACGCTCAGAGTAAACCTAACGCAAAGAGGGAAATGAATGGTCGTCGCAACCAAATCCTGGATTCGGGAGTCGGTTACGCAAGGGGAAGGTATTAACACCCCTCACGTCCGTCGTACTCGACGGGATCCACGCTTGTTTTCTATCTAAGGGTGTGTTATTCTATCTACTCTACAGGTCTGGGTTAAAAAGAAAAGAAAAATGACTCGGCAAAGTATCGCACTTTATGCCTACGTATTCCCGTCTGGAATGAGAAATCAGAGTCAACGTAGTTCGCCTAACTACGGGTTAAGGAGGAATGTTGCTCGCCAAGATTTCGCATCTTGTGCCTACGTACTTTCATACGGCATGAAAGATCAGAGCAAACGTAGTTTGGGCTATGGAAGACACAAGCTTGTTTGACAGTTTTTATCTCCTTCTGAAAAGGGTTTTCCTGATTAAAGGTCCAAGAGGACAAAAGCAGAGTTTGAATGTTTGTTTGAGTTTTTTACGAAAGAAATGTTTTTTAGTCTGTTTGCAACTTGTACTGCACTAAAGACTTGTGATCTGAGAGTGACTACGTCGCATGTCACCCTAAGGGCACCACACTAAGCAACCAAATTACTGAAGAGTGACCCTCCAGCAACCTTTTTCTCAAATATCTTAAGGCTCGTAGCGTACAGCACGCGTTATCCTTATTACTGTGTTTTTGAATTGTTTTGAGATGAGAAGAGAAAGACGCTCTAAAACTATGGTTGAAAGGGAAATCTTCCTACAGTTATCATGCATGGGTCAAAACCTAATGTTTGTCATAATTTCCTCTTGCACAGAGGAAATCAGAGATTCTAGGGGATAAACAGCAAAAGACAGCAAGCAATTACAGTAAACAGTAAACAGTAAACATGCATGCTATGCAACAGTACCATAGAGGCAAGGGAGAAGACAACAGGCAAGAGGAGACAAGCTCCACCTCAGACCTAGAGGTAATCAACACAAGCAAACAGATAATATAGAGAAAAACAAAAGATACAGAGGAGGCAGCCCAAGCAACAGTACCAAACTCCTACAGCAAACAGCAACAGCAAGCTCTAAACAACACAGTTGAAAAGACAGCAAAGTTGACAGCAAAGGCTTCATCTTCAAGCAAGCTTCTATCTTCAAGCTTCATCAATCTTCAAGCTCCAACAAGCATACTCCAAGAGGAGGATTAATCATCAAGATCAAGTTATGATGTTAAGGAACTTAATGACAACCAAAGGAAATCACTAAGAACTCAACATTGCAAATGAAAGGTATCCTCAAAGTTCTACTCACTTGGGCATACCACTCATCCCTCCTAAGGAGATATGGAGCTTCCCAAGAAGGAATTTATGTCATTGGATAAAATAGAGGCAAACAATGCACTCCATGTTTGAAGAAATAATCAAAACTAGGTCTAAGGCACTTCCTAAAACCCTAATTTCCTAAGCTCTTAAGAAACTTCCACAAGAGGCAAAGCCTTCCAATCCAAACTCCAATCTTCAATCCCAAGCATCTTCAATGAATCCAGAAGCTCCACCAAAAAGAACTTAAGCTTAAACCAACTCCCAAAGCAGCCAACCAAGCCAAACAATCCAAAGCACTCAAGAGAGGAGACCACAAATACAAGCCATTTGCAAAATATAACTAAAATAGAAAATGAAATTTCAAAATTCTAATAAAATTCCTAGGGGAACATACATGTTTGAACAACCTATTGTAAAAAGATTGAAGCCTAAATCAACTTCTAAGTTATCTAAACAATTCCTACATTGAGATAAGTCAAAGGAATCCACAAGTTTGGGAGGGTCCTAATCTCAATACCTAAAACAGAACCTAATTATGTTCTAAAAATCCAAGAAAAATTCTAGGGGAACATGAATATCTATCCTACAACATACTAAAAAATTAAAGCCAAACTCATCACCAATTTGAAGAACAAAATTCAACAAAACAGATGGTCAAAAATGCAAAATTAAAAGAATTAACAAAAATAAGAAAAATCAAATTATATTGAAAAATGCATGAAATTGTATTTTGTTAATCCCAGAAAATCATAAATTCCATAAGGATCATGGAGGTATTTTTAAAATAATTTTATAATCAAAATTGGAATTAATATGATTTTTGGAATCAACAAACAATTAAAATAAAACAAAATGAAATAAAAAACAAATTAAAACCAGAATTAAACATGGATGGTTGGATCAGGAGACTAGTCAAAGATCTGGACGCGCCACATGAAGCCAGCGCATTAGTGAAACGGCAGTGTTTTGGATTAAAACTCTCCACTCTTAGATTAAAACACAAGCGTTGGATCTTCAGGTCAGTCAATGGTCAAGGCAAGATCCTGTGGTCTACAACTCATCTTCTCCAAATCTCAGGTCATCAGAGTGGAGATTCAGGATGGTGGTTGGTGGTGGCCGGAGAAGACTCTGATCATCTTCTCCGGCGAGGGTCCAGGTTCAGGCAACCAAAAATGACAAACTATATACCAAATCAACTCAGTTTTTCACGTACATTCCAAATCTCCACTCAAAATCCTCTAGATCGTGCTAGGTTTCAAAATACGAATCCAATTTCAGAAATCATGTCAACTTTGATCATCACTAAAATCCAAACTATTGGTATAGAAATCATCCTCATGTTGCCTACATCATCCTGATCTAAACATCTAGCATTAACTCCTCATGAATCAAGAGATTCAGGTCCAAACAGATCTTACATGTCATCTTCAATCATCATCAATTGAGTCCAAATCAAGCATAAAACGATCTATGTCATGTCTAGATCCTAACCACAAGTTCAAAACTATCTAACTCATGCTAAATCAAGCTGAATTTTGAGAGATGCTAACCTGGTATAGATCTTGAAATAGAAGCTGTTAGAACTCGTGGCTTGCTTCAAAAACCTCTAGATAGCTTCAATGATCCAAGAGGATGAGTTTGTAAACTTTAATTTGGCTTGAACTGGCTCCAATCTGAGAATTCGATTTCAAGTTGCAGCTGAGAAATTTCACTTGCTCTTTCTGGTTTAAGCAGGAAATGAAGCTCAACCTTGATCTGAACTAACTCTAATGAATATAGAGAAGAGTTTCATGGGCTTTTGGATCCAAATTGAAGCCCAAAACAGTGGTTTGCATTTTCTGGTTTTTTCATCCAAATTCACTATGACAGTCGTGCATTGCAAGCTTTGCATTGGTTCTAGAAGGTTCTCACACCTTGCACATTGCATTTGGAGCGAAATTGGAATGGAAGAATGGCCTGAATTGCCTTGTGTATGATTTTGCATATGTAACTTACAAGTGAAGCAACTACATGGTATCTCTCAAAATCTGACTTGCACTCAAAATTCTGGTATTGCCAAAGTATTTGAAATGTGATTTCCAATCATAAAATGTACTCATTTGCTTGGTTTGAGGCATCTAGCACAAAATCTCATTTTTCCCTCCTTTCCATATTTGAATTTTCTTCATTTTCAAGCCATTTCAAGTGACTTTTTGATATGAGCCAAACCAAACTCTCATGACCACTTGGTTGCACTTAAAACATCATTTTAAGCAAGTTCCATGTTGAACAAATCTCCATTTGAAGCTTGCAAGTTGGAGATATGGACCTATGATTGAAAATGACTTATAATCTCACTTTCCCAAAATACCCCTGACTTGTAAACCTCATAACTTGAGTTCTACAAATCATATGGGGGACTTCTAGTACAATTTAGAAAGCTAAGATCATGAGGAACAACTTTCATGTTGACTAAAAGTTCAGGTGAAACCTCATTCTAGGTCAAAAATAGCCTTGAAGTCAGATGATTTTCACAGACAAATTTCAGAATCATCTAAGGACCTATAACTTGTCTGGACCATAACTTGAGTTCTACAAATCCAATGGAGGACTTCTAGTACTCAAATTAAAGGTATTGAGATGCTATACAAGTTTCATGTTGGCCAAAGATCCATTTGAAACTTGTATCTTGACTTATGTGGCCTTGAAGTTAGGCACTAAACAGGGTAATTTGCACTAAAACCCTAATTTAGCAACTTCCCACATTCTTGATTCTTCTTGATTTGATCTTGGCACAACACCACAAATGTATTATCACATCATTTCATGAACTCCATGACCTCAAAGTAAGCTCGAATGCTCTTCAATTGCACAATTGACCTAGGGTTGATCCAGATGAAACCCTAATTGTCTGCACTTCAACTGTGGCTCTTGCATTTGACACAATGACTTGATTTAGCTCCAACATGGCTCACTAGGCACTCCATGAGCTCTATTCACATCTCATATTCACACCTCATGCTTCACATCCCATTGATGGTCCTCAGCTGATCAAGACCTCCCACCACCTCCTGATGACTTGGATGACTTCTCAAGCTTGGATAAGATTTCTTGCTAGGCTTCTCTTGATAATAATCACACTTGATCCCCTGTTGGATGAATGATATGCCATGATATGCAAATGATAGAACTATGCAAATGATAATGCAATAAAACATAAACCAGGTAAAAGATGTTGAGCAAATTTTGGGGGGCAACAGTTGCCCCTATTCAAACGGCTTGGACACTACTGGGTGAAGAGCGAACAACCTTCAAACAATTGAGGTAAAAGACGGTTGAATACCAAGAAACTCGGAAATTTGCCAATTGCAAACACGAACTGCACAACTACTTGGTGAACAACATTCGTTGTGCTGAACCCAGTTGTTACGGCAACAACTGATCAATCTTCTAATAAAAACTTTTGATTTTCAACATTAACTCCCTGTGTGACGCCACAGGCATCGAATTAACTTTACGAGAAACAATTCCGTCCACAACGGGACTAAACTTCGTCAACACGAGGAAGGACTCCATCAACATGGGTACAATTCCGTCTATAATTGGGATAATGATCTTTGTCAGTCACAGGTAACAACTCCACTGGGGATAATCCATCGATTACGGATAATAACTTCGTCCACACGGGTAGCAATCACTATCAACACAGGTGCAAATCACTGTCAATCACAGGTAACAATCTTTGTCAACATAGGCGCGATCTCTGTCCATTACAGGTAACAATCTTTTCTGACGCTTTTACTGGGGAAATAACTCTGCCGACAACACAGGGAATAACTTTGGCGACTTCCACTGAGGAAATAGTTTTATCAACACATAAGAAATAACTCTGCCAACAACACAGGAAAATAACTCCGCCACCACTACGAGGAATAACTCTGTCCGATACAGGAAAATAGCTCCGTCACCACTACGGGAAAATAACTCCGTCAATAATACAGGAAAATAACTCCGTCACCACTACGGGAAATAACTCTGCCAATGATACAGGAAAATAACTCCGTCATCACTACGGGAAAATAACTCTGCCAATAATACAGGAAAATAACTCCGTCATCACTACGGGAAATAACTCTGTCCGATACAGGAAAATAGCTCTGTCACCACTACGGGAAATAACTCTGTCCGATACAGGAAAATAACTTCGTCATCACTACGGGAAAATTACTCTGCCAATAATACAGGAAATCACTCTGCCAAATACAGGAAAGTAACTCCGTCACCACTACAGGAAAATAACTCTGCCAACAACACAGGAAATCACTCTGACAAATACAGGAAAGTAACTCTGTCACCACTACGGGAAAATAACTCTAAATACAGCTTCTCTGCCTATCTTTGCAGTAGCTAACTCCATCAATCAAATGGGTAACAAAATATTGGTCAAATCTTCAAACTTTTAGCGCGGTCATGGCAGCAAATCTGAGAAGGACTCTACTGGGGATTTTCTGAACCCAAACTGCCAGACACCTACTTCGACATAGGCAGCAACTTCCAAAAAATGATTTACGGAATCTTTTGATACTGTCATAGCAACAATTTTGAAGAAATACTCCGCTGGAGGGGTAAGAGAAACTTAACCAAGCAACTCTGTGGGGAATAATGACAAAACGAACATTATCATTACACGTCTCACGCTGAGACCTTGCTTATCTGGTAATTAATCTGAGCAAGAGCTCCCTCCACCTGCAGGGAAAACAACACTTGAAAACAAAAGGTTAACCAACCTGGCTTATGTTTCAAAATGCGTATGTTTGACAATGGCATAATGCTCCATTCGACATGGAAATGCTACGCGTTTGGGTAGATGCGAATATGAT
Organism: Lathyrus sativus; assembly: GCA_963859935.3. Taxonomy (NCBI): domain Eukaryota; kingdom Viridiplantae; phylum Streptophyta; class Magnoliopsida; order Fabales; family Fabaceae; genus Lathyrus; species Lathyrus sativus. The sequence continues at coordinate 105,598,876 of OZ012735.1, read as the reverse complement.
GATATATGCAAATGCTAACGCAGGCTCAAACTGCTGAGAAACACTCTGGTATGAAACGGCTAAGAACAAAACCAACTCCACTGGGGATGAATGGGTATCACAAAGTATTCCGACAAAATAAATGCCGGAAACAACAACCAACTCTGCTGAGGAGAGATCAGACATTTGGGAAGAAAACACAAGCCCTGCTGGGGAAAGATGCGACCCTTCTGGGGAAGAACTACACTGTCGGGACACAGTCTACAAACTCAGAGCTACAAACTCTGCTGAGGACAAATCATCCTGATGAAAGAATGACGACTTGCGGGGAAAGGGAATAACCATCCGCCGGGGAGGCGTTCTCTGTCGGGGATATTGATTGTGACCTGCTGGGAATATCCTATGGACAACTTCCATGAGGATACTCTTCAGGCGACATTCCTGGTGATACTCTCTCGGGAAGGACAATTCTACATCTGGTAGGAATAAGCATCGTCTCCACTCTCTGGGGATAAGATACGACTTGCTAAGGAACGACATCAACTGAAGTCAGGCCCTACGTCAAGAGACTTTGGCCGGGGAATACAAGTCCTGATTGTTTGCTTCAAAGGTAAGGACCCTGCAAAACACAAACGAGACAAAACAAATCTACACAACAAAATCTATCCGAGTTAATATCCGTGACGCTCATTCAGTCAATTCGAAGTTTTAGCAATTATTAGCAAGGGCTAGCAAGTTTATGCAAGTGCAAGTTCATCAAAAACATCGGCGTTTTTCACAAACAAAACAGTAAAGAACAAGCATCAAGTACTGAATAACATGCTTTATTGAATGGGCCTATAAATAGGCAAAGCTTTGTACACTGGATGTAACCCCTGAAAAGAGGAAGTTACGCACAAGCAAAATACAACATATGCACAAGAAGCACAAAGAAATTTGATATACATGTCGGCAACGTGGTACAGACAAACACCATGAGATGATTTTCCTATGACTCGCCCGACTCTGGCGCTTTCCCGGTACTCGATCTTCGGAAGAGATTGTTTTGGATGAACGACCCTCAGGTATTCCCAAACCACCAAGCAATGCAGTATAAAACTCGGACCGCAGTCATTTGCCTTTTCCAATTCCTAACTTTTGCGTGAATCTCCCTTTGCGGGTTTTCAATTCACCGGGATACCCTTTTTTGCCGAAGTTTCCCTTTTCAAGTTTTCAACTTCGCGGGTGTACATTTCTCAATTTTATCCCTAACTTTTTCCCGAACCTTTTATTCTTTTTTTATGATTCGCCGGGATGCCCCATTTTTGCCTGGACTCTCTTTTTTCTGTCCAGCGGGTCACTTTAAGCAAAGTATTTTTTAACTGCGTTCGAATTCACAGGAGACGTAAAGTCCTCACCATCCATGGTGGATAACAACAAGGCTCCTCCAGAGAAAACCTTTCTGACGACATATGGATCCTCGTAGTTGGGAGTCCATTTGCCCCTGTGATCCGATTGTGGTGGGAGAATCTTTTTCAGCACAAGATCTTCCGTCTGAAAGCTTCGAGGACATACCTTCTTATCGTAAGCTTTCTTCATCCGGCTTTGATACAACCGACCATATGTGAGAGAAGCCAGTCTCTTTTCATCCATTAAACTGAGTTGATTCAGTCTATCTTTTACCCATTCTGGCTCATCAAGTTGGACATCGCGTAAAACCCTCAAAGAAGGAATCTCAACCTCCAATGGTAACACTGCCTCCATGCCATACACCAATGAGAAAGGGGTTGCCCCGGTTGACGTGCGTACCATCGTACGATAACCGTGCAAAGCAAAAGGCAACATCTCATGCCAGTCCTTATAGGTCACAACCATCTTCTGAACAATCTTCTTTATGTTTTTATTGGTCGCTTCGACAACGCCATTCATCTTAGGCCGATAAGGAGAAGAGTTATGATGCTCGATCTTGAAATTCTGACACAGCTCATTCATCATCTTGCTATTCAAGTTTGAGCCATTGTCAGTGATAATCCGCTCCGGGATTCCATATCTGCAGATAATATCCTTCTTGATAAATCTAGCTACCACCTGCTTGGTAACATTAGCATACGATGCCGCTTCAACCCATTTGGTGAAGTAATCAATAGCTACCAAAATGAACCGGTGTCTGTTTGATGTCGTGGGCTCAATCTTGCCAATCATATCAATTCCCCACATCGAGAAATGCCACGGTGATGAGATAACATTCAAAGGGCTCGGAGGCACATGAATTTTGTCCGTATAAATTTGACATTTATGACACTGCTTCGCGAACTTGAAACAATCTGTTTCCATCGTTAGCCAAAAGTAACCTGCCCGCAATAGTTTTCTCGTCATTGCATGTCCACCAGCATGCGTACCAAATGTACCTTCATGGATCTCTTCCATGAGCAACTTAGCCTCTTTCTCGTCCACACATCGCAAAAACACCAAGTCGTGGTTTCTCTTGTACAAAACACCATCCGAATTCAAATAGAAATTACCAGCCAATCTCCTAAGAGTCTTCTGATCACGACTGGATACCCCAGCCGGATACTCTTGGTTCTTCAAGAAATTCTGGATATCATAATACCACGGTTTGCCATCGGAAGCTTCCTCAATGGCGAATATGAAAGCGGGCCTATCAAGGCGAGAGATAACAATCCTGGGAGCCTCATTCCAGAAGTTAACTTTATACATTGAAGACAACGTCGCAAGAGCGTCGGCCATCTGATTTTCTGCTCGTGGCACGTGATGCAATTCTACTTTGTCAAAGAAAGGCAACAATCTCCTTGTATAATTCATATAGGGTATCAGATTGGGCTGTCGCGTCTCCCATTCTCCTTTAATCTGGTTGACCACTAAAGCAGAGTCCCCGTATACATCAAGATATTTGATTCTCAAATCAATAGCCTCCTCAAGACCCATGATGCACGCCTCATATTCAGCCTCATTATTGGTAACTGGAAAGGTCAATCTAGCAGTAAAGGGAATGTGTGTCCCTTGAGGAGTAGTGATAATTGCCCCTATTCCACTACCGTAGGAGTTAACAGCGCCATCAAATATCAACTGCCATTTGGAACCCAACTCTGGACCTTCATCCGGCAACGGCTCATCACAATCTTTCATTTTCAAGTACATGATATCCTCGTCAGGAAAATCAAACCTCATTGGTTGATAATCTTCAATCGGCTGCTCTGCTAGGTACTCTGACAGAATACTACCTTTGATAGCCTTTTGAGAAACATATTGAATATCATATTCTGTCAGCACCATCTGCCATCGAGCAATCCTCCCGGAGAGTGCTTGCTTTTCAAATACGTATTTGATCGGATCCATCTTTGAAATTAGCATGGTTGTATGGTTTAACATGTATTGTCTCAAACGTTTGGCAGCCCAGGCTAGCGCATAACACATTTTTTCGAGCATTGAGTAACGGGATTCACAATCTGTGAACTTTTTACTCAAGTAGTAAATCGCATGCTCTTTACGTCCAGTCCCGTCATGCTGACCGAGAACACAACTCATACTTTCCTCAAGAACCGTCAAATACATAATCAATGGTCTCCCGGCTACTGGGGGTATCAATATTGGAGGTTCCTGCAAATATTCTTTTATTTTTTCAAACGCCCTTTGACAATCTTCATTCCAGGTCACAGCCTGATTCTTTTTCAACAATTTGAATAATGGCTCACATGTAGCGGTTAGGTGAGATATGAACCGAGCAATGTATTTCAACCTCCCTAAAAACCCACGCACTTCTTTTTCTGTTTTAGGCGTTGGCATTTCCTGTATTGCTTTTATCTTAGCAGGATCAACCTCAAATCCTTTTTCGCTCACAATAAACCCCAATAGTTTACCAGATCTCACCCCGAAGGTGCACTTGTTAGGATTCAGCCTTAGCCTGAATTTCCTAAGCCTCTTGAACAATTTCAGCAGATTAACCAAATGCTCTTCCTCCATCTGGGATTTGGCAATCATATCATCAACATAAACCTCGATCTCTTTATGCATCATGTCATGAAAGAGCGTCGTCATAGCACGTTGATATGTTGCCCCAGCGTTCTTCAAACCAAAGGGCATCACTTTGTAGCAAAATGTTCCCCATGGGGTAATGAAGGTTGTTTTCTCCATGTCTTCTGGCGCCATTTTTATCTGATTGTAACCCGAGAAGCCATCCATGAAGGAGAACACGGAGAATTGAGCAGTGTTATCGACCAGCACATCGAATGAGGAAGCGGAAAGTCATCCTTTGGGCTCGCCTTATTCAAATCACGATAGTTTACGCACATCCGCACCTTACCGTCTTTCTTTGGTACCGGTACTATATTGGCGACCCATGATGGATAAGTTGTAACAGCAAGGAAACCAGCATCCCACTGTTTCTGAACTTCCTCCTTAATCTTCACGGACATATCTGGTCTGGTTCTTCTGAGTTTCTGCTTAACAGGCGGACATTCTTCCCGCAATGGTAGACGATGAACAACCATGTCGGTATCCAATCCTGGCATATCCTTATACGACTAAGCAAAGATATCACTGTACTCTTGCAACATCTCAATCAGACCTTGCTTGATGTCGCTTTGCAGTGCAGCCCCTACCCGGATGTTCCTGACAACTCCCTCGGACCCCACGTTGATAATCTCAATCTCTTCCTAATGAGGCAGAATGATTCTTTCTTCCTGTTTCAACAGTCGAGTCAGCTCTTCTGGCAAGTCGCTATCCTCAACAATCTCTTCCTTAGCTTGAAGTACCGGGTACTCGAAGTCAAAGTGAGTCATAGGAAGTTCATGTTCGGTGTCATCTGAAATATGAATCCTGCAAAGGAAATGGTTAAATGCTTCAAATGAGTGCAAACAAAGCTCATAACCACGTTGCCATTTATTGTTAAAATAAAAACAGGAAAAACAGGGAACACAAAATTTGTATGAGAAAAACGCCTTTATTCAATGATTAAACAGTGCATAAGCATAAGCAGGTGGCCCTAAAACAAAATCACTATGCCCCGGGTAGGACACAGGATTATATAATAATCAAGATAACAAATCATTACTGTTTTGTAGTCACTGGGATAATTTCCCGGATGGACCAGTTGCAGAGACTTTGTCCTGGCACGCTAGGCTTGATCCACGCGTCTATATCACAATCGCTATCTCCGTCTTCAGAGTCGGAAACAACATTAATCGTCTCAAAGCAGACTCCCTTTGGAGTAATCACCACCGGTCCTTTGAACTTGGGTGCTTTCTGTGAAGAAGATGCTGATGTTGGGCAATACCCTAGTCCAAACTTGTCCATCTTGATAGGAATTTCCAGCACTTGACCCCAACCCTTGGTCTCACCAGTCTGAACCAATGCTTGAGCGTCTTTGTACGAAGCCACAGCAACCTCTGGCACTTTGCTGGGAACACTGGACTTGTCTTTAATTTGCAACCCTTCGAAGGCTTGGCAGGGCGTTTCGTGGATTTCTCCATCTACTTCAACGTACTTGAATGATGAGAGATGACTGACCAAGATGTCCTCTTCCCCACAAATAGTAACGATGCCACCACCGGCTTCAAACTTAAGCTTCTGATGCAGTGTGGACGTCACAGCCCCTGCAGAGTGTATCCACGGACGCCCAAGTAAACAACTATAAGCTGGATGAATATCCATGATATAAAATCCAGTGTCAAATAATTCCGGCCCGACCTGCAACAACAATGTTATCGATCCAAACACCAACCTTCTCGTTCCATTAAACGCCCTCACAACCAAGTCACTTGGCGTGCAAATAATTCCCCGGATATCTAACTTCATCATAGCCTTCTTAGGCAATACATTCAAAGATGATCCGGTATCCACAAGAACGTGCGACATTACGGTGCCCCGACATTCCACCGATATGTGCAAAGCTATATTATGCTCTCGACCTCTGGGTGTTAGATCAAAATCAGTGAAACCCAAACTATGTCCAGCATTGACATGTGCCAGTACCCCCTCTAGCTGGTTGACAGAAACCTCCTGAGGTACAAATGACGTGTCCAATATCTTCAACAAAGCATTTCGGTGAGCCTCAGAACAAAGCAACAAAGATAGGATTGAAATTTTTAAGGGTGTCTGTTGTAAGTGCTCAACAATCTTACAATCGCTCTTGCGAATTAGCCTCATGAACTCTTCTACGTCCTTGAACGATGTGTCTTTCTCTTTCAATTGGGATGGTCCACTTTCATTCACCTTGGCCTTGCCATTAGCAATCCTCTCTGCTTCAACTTCAGGTGCGGTGAAGATTCTTCCACTACGGGTCATGCCTCCCGTTCCAACAACATTGTCAACTGCCCCTGCCGGCCGGCTATTCACCTCAATCTTTTCTCCATTACAATATGTCCATGGAACAACTTTTGTACTCTCAAAAGGAATGGGCCCTGCTTTTGTTATTGTGATAGTCGGCCGCTTGACGGGCGCCGATATCGTAATAGTCTTCCTTGGGATCGTAACAGTTGCAATCTCATCCTGCTTTTCAAACAATGCCTCAATAGGCTTCTCAACAGTAGTCCGATCAAATTGCAAAATCCCCTCATCTATCATGGCTTAGATACCTCTTTTCAAATCAGTGCAACCCTCCGGTTGGGTCCAGCAATCCAGACAATATTCGTCACATCCGGGGAATACACCCCCTCTCAATAGTCTACTTTTAACGCAACTCAACAGTGTCTTCAATTCATTCACATCCATCACCAAGTTCAAATTCTCTTCTGTTAGGATAGCATTCACTCCATGATCCGGCATGGGTTGTTGTACAATATTGGGACCATCCTGACCAAAGTTAATGGCCTTACTATCAAGAAAATCTTGAACCTTATGTTTGAAAGCATGGCAACCTTCAATATCATGTCCGGGCGCCCCGGAATGAAAATCACAATGTTTACCAGTGTCAAAACCAAATGAAGGAGTGCCCGTCAACGGGGCCATCGTTCTCTTTTCAACCAAATTCAAACCCAACAGCGTTTGAAGAAGTTCAACATAAGTTGAAGGAGGTGCTTCAAATACTCTCTTCGGCCTACCCTCTTGAATTCTACGCTGAGCAGGGTGCATTCTCTGTTGCTGCGGTTGTTGTTGTCGTTGTTGTTGTTGTTGTTGTTGTTTTTGCTGAGGTATCGGGATAGTAACACTAGCAACTTGCTGTGGCTGATACTGATTCCTTCCTCTTCCAAGACCTCGACCACCATATACCGCACTGGCGTCGCCTTGTTTCCTTCCACCAAAGGCTTTCCTTGCACCTCCAGCTGAGGTGGATTCACCTGCCTGAATCTTCCCAATCTTAATTCTGTTTTCAATCCATTCTCCCATGAGAATCATGTCGGAGAAACTACCCATCAAGACATTAAGCAATTTGTCGTAATACATTCCAGAGAATGTTTCAATAAACATATCAATCAACTCTCTTTCAACCAAAGGGGGATGAACCCTAGCCGCAATATCACGCCAATGTTGCGTGTACTCTTTGAAGCTCTCACCATTTTTCTGAGACAAACTCTACAGCTGGACCCTGTTTGGCGCCAAGTCACTATTATATTGGTAATGTTTAACAAAAGCATCAGCCAATTCTTTCCATCTTCTAATTTGGGTGGGCTCCAGTCCCATGTACCATTCCAGCGATGGTCCCGATAAACTGTCTTGAAAGAAATGCATAAGCATCTTCTCGTCGTCAGAGTATGCAAACATTCTTCTGTAATAAGAACATACATGAACTCTAGGGCATGTATCCCCGTTATACTTGTCAAATGTTGGAGCTTTGAATTTCAAAGGCACCCTTAGCCCAGTCACTAGTCCCATGGTAGTCATATCTAACCCAACAAAGTTCTGATTGGCTATCCCTTTGATCTGCTCTTCCAGCATTTTGAACCTCCTATCATTATCATTAGGCCTTTCAAATCCCACGCCTTGTCCAGAGAAAGTGTCTTCCTGGCGATCCTCGCCCCAGTTCAGATTCTCATTGCCATATCCCTCGTAACCAGCGTTACGTCCATATCCCTGTTGATTGAAAATAGGATCCCGTCCTCTGTTACCGAATCCTTGGTTGACCCCACCTAGTCTATAAATGGTGTTGAAAGGCACCATCCCAGCACCGTTGTTGTTCATGTTACCAAAGCCAACATCACCGTATCCATACCCTTGGTTGTTGTTACCATAGCCATCGTAGCCAAGGCCTTGATTGTTGAAACCAAAATTACCATCATGATTACCAATGCTAAACCCTTGGTTATTGTTTCCAAAACCAGTGTTGTCACCGAACCCTTGATTAGCATCTCCAGCATTGCCAGTATCGTTAACAACATTCCCATCACCATTTCCAGCATTTCCAATAACAGTGTTACCAATACCAGTGTTACCACTACCAGCACCAGCGCCAGTATTTCCATTGCCATTGCCATCACCGGCACCAACTCCACCACTTGTGGGAACGACCACTGCAGGTATCCCATCCTCCCTGCGAGGACTTCCAACAGAGTGATAATAAGTATTTCCATTCGCCCGCACCAGCAGCGGTTGCACCAGAGTCTGGAGATTCTCCTGGCCCTTGACCACAGTTTCCATTGCTTGCATGAAAAGTGCCAACTTCTCACGAATTTCCTGCATCTCGACTTGAACTTGATCCATGATTCTCTTGCAGTTGTTCCTGGTAGAATAATGATGTGTTCTCTGGTTGTCAATCCTGAAACCTGTGAGATGCAGGAAATAAGATACAGATTCAACAAACCCGGTCATGCAATATGAGTATGCAGATGCAAATGTATAAGTATGCTACAGGTTATATCCCCCCCCCCCCCCCGATTCTAGTTTCAGAGAGAAGGCCATCACGACAATGGAGTCCCAATTAAGCAAGCAAGGAATCAGAAAATCCTCATACATAAACAAATGCCAAGAGGCAAAATACAAAGATATAGCTGGATACATCTGAAAAAAGACCTCAGCCAACAAGCCTGGCGATGGTCAAAATACAAGTACAGATAACAAAAGCAAAGCAAAGATAAATCAGGCTAAATGACGCGCTCTGACATCTTCCAATATCCTCAACATCTCCGAATAACCTAGTCTGGAGATTAGCTCTTGTATCAGTAATGCATGTCGTTCAACAGTGGATCTCAGCTTTTTGGCGTCGTCCTTGCAGGTTCCTTCGCCAAAACACTCGTCGAGTCTGCATCTCTTAGAGCCGGCCTTCGATTCACAACCTCTCAGCTCCTTGCCAAGGTCACTTACTCTAAGCTCAACAGCGCTCCTAAGTGATGTCTCTTCAGCAATCTTCGCATCCTGGGATCTAATCTGCGCCTTTAGCGTGGCAATCTGCAGCTTCAGCTCATCTTCACGCTCCTTCCGCTTGGTAAGCGTGGTATTCCATAATGTTTCCCACTTGCCAAGTCGGGATTAAGCTTTGTTTAAGAGTTCCTTCTTGGAAGCAAGCACCTTGCTAACACCATTCAAGGCTACCCCCACTTTTTCCCTCTTGTTGGTCTCTTCAGTCAAATCTGAACCCAACCTATTAATCAACTCAACCTGTTCCTTCACAATGAAGGTAGCTTCATTCTTCTCATGACGCAACTGGAAGATCTCTTTCTCTAACTCGTCATTGGCTTTCTTCAATTCTTCGTTTTCAGCCAACAATTTGTTATACTTCTCAATCTCTACCGAAGTAGGTACCTCAATCACTGGAAAATGCAAAGGTTCCACAGCAGGATATGGCATCAAGGAAATCCTAGCTCTCTCGTGGATCCAAGCCAAATAAGGATCATAAGCTTTGTTGTTGCTCTTACCAAGCAAAGCTTTCCCTCTCCTATGGATGTTAGCCCATGCATGTCTCAACCTGATCAAAACAACCTCGTCTAATAAGCCCGTGAGATACAAAGATTCCTGTATCTCAACCTCAATAGGAGCATCTCTCAAGGCATAACCAAATTGTCTTACCAACAAAGAAGGGTTATAGTTGATACAGCCTTTCCGTCCAATCAAAGGGACATTCAGAAAGCCACTGCAACTATATATAATATCAGTAACAAGCATGCTCCGATCAAACCAAATGATGTTCTCAACAGACAGCCCCATCAACCGGGAAGACCAATCCAAAGTATCAACAGCATCAACAAAAGGTCCTGTCTTCGGAAGATGCCCCTGGAACCACCTGTACAAGAGAGGAAGATAGCAGGAAACATTCTTGCCACGACGTTTCTCATTCTTATAGTGAATAGAATGATAAACATCGCCCAAGAGAGTAGGAACTGGATTCTTCGAGGTATGAATCAAGAAGGCATCTGAGTCAACAAAATCTGGCACATTGGGAAACAAGACAATCCCATAGATGCAGACAGCTAAAATGACACTCAAGGCAACCCAACATCCACTCTTCGCGCACTGTGTAGCCTTCTCAACCAGGACAGACAGGTGAAAACCATAGGCTCTATTCAGCTTGACCAACCCTCCAGGGAACTCAGAAGCGTCTAAACTGACAATCTCAGCAAGTGTAGCCAACTCAGGCTCAGCATCAACATGTATAAAGGGCATCTGGTCTAACACAGGAACTCCCAACATAGTAGAATATTCCTCCAAAGTGGGTGCCAGAATATAGTCGGGGAACAGGAAACATCTCAGCTGAGGCTCATAAAACTGCATCAAAGTATACACCCCAGTCGTCTCAAATGCTGAAGGCCTGTACAACAAACTAAGCAATTTCCCATAAGATACTCTGAACTCAGCCCTCACTCTCTCATCTACTAGAGCAACTAATCCCAGCAAGGAACTGATATCTGGCGAATGCAACCGGTAAGCAACTGTCATCTTCATGGACTCCATGTCTGGCCAGAAGATACACTAGAATTAGAGGGGAATGATCACACCTGCAACATAAATACACGTTAATGAAATGCAAACATGAAAATGCACATGCATATGCAAATGGGAGATCAAGTGCAATGCTAATGAACTGTGCTGCCCTGTACTGAAGCCTGAAAACCATCAAATCTTCGCCTCAAACCAAACCATCCACTCAAAAGAACCCTGTAACCACATCTCACTGACAGAGATAAACCAGATACTCTGAGGTCAAAGGTTTCTTGCAAACAGACCTACCTACCCCTCACAGGTATGTATTTAACTCGCAGACGAGGTACGGCATCCTATGCGGGTTCAACATCACAGACTTTCAAGAGCGATGATACGATACCCAGAAGGTGTGGCATCATCATCCCTTAAAGCGGCCTCACTTAGCTGAATCCCAATTGATAGGTCCCCAGAGTCGACAATCCTCGGGTCAGACAACTTGTCGAGCCCTAAGGTCCAGGCAATAAGCATCAAAGAGAATCTCGTCCGAGCGTAGATTTCATGGCTAGCTGGTGCGAGCTCAGCAAGCAGGCTAACCACTACTCTCTACTTCTAAGTCTATATGCAAACTCAAGCCCAGGTTCGGCTTATCTCTCAATCTAACCCTCTACCCAACACAACAACAATAATAGAGTACTGAAAGTAAAGGCAGAAAGGTAAATACATACAAAACCCCCAAACGAGAAAACAAGCGCTAGGATTGACTCGCATAGGGAACCGTTGGAGTCCCCAGCAGAGTCGCCATCGGTCGCTACTGCGAAAATCGGTGCCGGCTATGACAGAAAAGTCGCCACCGTGCGTTACTTATCCCGAAAGAGGGAAAGGAAACGCTCAGAGTAAACCTAACGCAAAGAGGGAAAGGAATGGTCGTCGCAACCAAATCCTGGATTTGGGAGTCGGTTACGCAAGGGGAAGGTATTAGCACCCCTCACGTCCGTCGTACTCGACGGGATCCACGCTTGTTTTCTATCTAAGGGTGTGTTATTCTATCTACTCTACAGGTCTGGGTTAAAAAGAAAAGAAAAATGACTCGGCAAAGTATCGCACTTTATGCCTACGTATTCCCGTCTGGAACGAGAAATCAGAGTCAACGTAGTTCGGCTAACTACGGGTTAAGGGGGAATGTTGCTCGCCAAGATTTCGCATCTTGTGCCTACGTACTTTCATACGACATGAAAGATCAGAGCAAACGTAGTTCGGGCTATGGAAGACACAAGCTTGTTTGACAGTTTTTATCTCCTTCTGAAAAGGGTTTTCCTGATTAAAGGTCCAAGAGGACAAAAGCAGAGTTTGAATGTTTGTTTGAGTTTTTTTACGAAAGAGATGTTTTTTAGTCTGTTTGCAACTTGTACTGCACTAAAGACTTGTGATCTGAGAGTGACTACGTCGCATGTCACCCTAATGGTACCACACTAAGCAACCAAATTACTGAAGAGTGACCCTCCAGCAACCTTTTCTCAAATAGCTTAAGGCTCGTAGCGTACAACACGTGTTATCCTTATTACTGTGTTTTTGAATTGTTTTGAGATGAGAAGAGAAAGACGCTCTAAAACTATGGTTGAAAGGGAAATCTTCCTACAGTTATCATGCATGGGTCAAAAACTAATGTCTGTCATAATTTCCTCTTGCACAGAGGAAATCAGAGATCCTAGGGGATAAACAGCAAAAGACAGCAAGCAATTACAGTAAATAGTAAATAGTAAACAGTAAACATGCATGCTATGCAACAGTACCATAGAGGCAAGGGAGAAGACAACATGCAAGAGGAGACAAGCTCCGCCTCAGACCTATAGGTAATCAACACAGGCAAACAGACAATACAGAGAAAAACAAAAGATACAGAGGAGGCAGCCCAAGCAGCAGTACCAAACTCCTACAGCAAACAGCAACAGCAAGCTCTAAACAACACAGTTGAAAAGACAGCAAAGTTGACAGCAAAGGCTTCATCTTCAAGCAAGCTTCTATCTTCAAGCTTCATCAATCTTCAAGCTCCAACAAGCACACTCCAAGAGGAGGATTAATCATCAAGATCAAGTTATGATGTTAAGGAACTTAATGACAACCAAAGGAAATCACTAAGAACTCAACATTGCAAATGAAAGGTATCCTCAAAGTTCTACTCACTTGGGCATATCACTCATCCCTCCTAAGGAGAGATGGAGCTTCCCAAGAAGGACTTTATGTCATTGGATAGAATAGAGGCAAACAATGCACTCCATGTTTGAAGAAATAATCAAAACTAGGTCTAAGGCACTTCCTAAAACCCTAATTTCCTAAGCTCTTAAGAAACTTCCACAAGAGGCAAAGCCTTCCAATCCAAACTCCAATCTTCAATCCCAAGCATCTTCAATGAATCTAGAAGCTCCACCAAAAAGAACTTAAGCTTAAACCAACTCCCAAAGTAGCCAACCAAGCCAAACAATCCAAAGCACTCAAGAGAGGAGACCACAAATACAAGCCATTTGCAAAATATAACTAAAATAGAAAATTAAATTGCAAAATTCTAATAAAATTCCTAGGGGAACATACATGTTTGAACAACCTAGTGTAAAAAGATTGAAGCCTAAATCAACTTCTAAGTTATCTAAACAATTCCTACATTGAGATAGGTCAAAGGAATCCACAAGTTTGGGAGGGTCATAATCTCAATACCTAAAACAGAACCTAATGTTGTTCTAAAAATCCAAGAAAAATGCTAGGGAAACATTAATATCTACCCTACAACATACTAAAAAATCAAAGCCAAACTCATAACCAATTGGAAGAACAAAATTCAACAAAATAGATGGTCAAATATGCAAAATTAAAAGAATTAACAAAAATAAGAAAAATCAAATTGAATTGAAAAATGCATGAAATTGTATTTTGTTAATCCCAAAAAATCATAAATTCCATAAGAATCATGGAGGTTAAAATAACTTTTTGATCAAAATTGGAATTAATATGATTTTTGGAATCAACAAACAATTAAAATAAAACAAAATGAAATAAAAAACAAATTAAAATCAGAATTAAACATGGATGGTTGGATCAGGAGACTAGTCAAAGGTCAGGACGCGCCACATGAAGCCAGCTCATTAGTGAAACGGCAGTGTTTTGGATTAAAACTCTCCACTCTCAGATTAAAACACAAGCGTTGGATCTTCGGGTCAATCAATGGTCAAGGCAAGATCTTGTGGTCTACAACTCATCTTCTACAAATCTCAGGTCATCAGAGTGGAGATTCAGGCTGGTGGTTGGTGGTGGCCGGAGAAGACTCCGGTCGTCTTCTCCGGTGAGGGTCCAGGTTCAGGCAACCAAAAATGACAAACTATATACCAAATCAACTCAGTTTTTCACGTACATTCCAAATCTCCATTTAAAATCCTCTAGACCGTGCTAGGTTTCAAAATACGAATCCAATTTCAGAAATATGTCAACTTTGATCATCACTAAAATCCAAACTATTGGTATAGAAATCATCCTCATGTTGCCTACATCATCCTGATCTAAACAACTAGCATTAACTCCTCATGAATCAAGAGATTCAGGTCCAAACAGATCTTACATGTCATCTTCAATCATCATCAATTGAGTCCAAATTAAGCCTAAAACGATCTATGTCATGTCTAGATCCTAACCACAAGTTCAAAACTTTCTAACTCATGCTAAATCAAGCTGAATTTTGAGAGATGCTAACCTGGTATAGATCTTGAAATAGAAGCAGTTAGAACTCGTGGCTTGCTTCAAAAACCTCCAGATAGCTTCAATGTTCCAAGAGGATGAGTTTGCAAACTTTAATTTGGCTTGAACTGGCTCCAATCTGAGAATTCGATTTCAAGTTGCAGCTGAGAAATTTCACTTGCTCTTTCTGGTTTCAGCACGAAATGAAGCTCAACCTTGATCTGAACTTACTCTAATGAATATATAGAAGAGTTTCATGGGCTTTTGGATCCAAATTGAAGCCCAAAACAGTGGTTTACATTTTCTGGTTTTTTCATCCAAATTCACTATGACAGTCGTGTATTGCAAGCTTTGCATTGGTTCTAGAAGGTTCTCACACCTTGCACATTGCATTTGGAGCGAAATTGGAATGGAAGAATGGCCTGAATTGCCTTGTGTATGATTTTGCATATGTAACTTACAAGTGAAGCAACTACATGGTATCTCTCAAAATCTGACTTGCACTCAAAATTCTGGTATTGCCAAAGTGTTTGAAATGTGATTTCCAATCAGAAAATGTACTCATTTGCTTGGTTTGAGGCATCTAGCACAAAATCCCATTTTCCCTCCTTTCCATATTTGAATTTTCTTCATTTTCAAGCCATTTCAAGTGACTTTTTGATATGAGCCAAACCAAACTCTCATGACCACTTGGTTGCACTTAAAACATCATTTTAAGCAAGTTCCATGTTGAACAAATCTCCATTTGAAGCTTGCAAGTTGGAGATATGGACATATGATTGAAAATGACCTATAATCTCACTTTCCCAAAATACCCCTGACTTGTAAACCTCATAACTTGAGTTCTACAAATCATATGGGGGACTTCTAGTACAATTTAGAAATCTAAGATCATGAGGAACAACTTTCATGTTGACCAAAAGTTCAGGTGAAACGTCATTCTAGGTCAAAAATAGCCTTGAAGTCAGATGATTTTCACAGACAAATTTCAAAATCATCTGAGGACCTATAACTTGTCTGGACCATAACTTGAGTTCTACAAATCCAATGGAGGACTTCTAGTACTCAAGTTAAAGGTTTGAGATGCTCTATAAGTTTCATGTTGGCCAAAGATCCATTTGAAACTTTTATCTTGACTTATGTGGCCTTGAAGTTAGGCACTAAATAGGGTAATTTGCACTGAAACCCTAATTTAGCAACTTCCCACATTCTTGATTCTTCTTGATTTGATCTTTGCACAACACCACAAATGTCTTATCACATCATTTCATGAACTCCATTACCTCAAAGTAAGCTTAAATGCTCTTCAATTGAACAATTGACCTAGGGTTGATCCAGATGAAACCCTAATTGTTTGCACTTCAACTGTGGCTCTTGCGTTTGACACAATGACTTGATTTAGCTCCAACATGGCTCTCTAGACACTCCATGAGCTCTGTACACATCTCATATTCACACCTCATGCTTCACATCCCATTGATGGTCCTCAGCTGATCAAGACCTCCCACCACCTCCTGATGACTTGGATGACTTCTCAAGCTTGGATAAGATTTCTTGCTAGGCTTCTCTTGATAATAATCACACTTGATCCCCTGTTGGATGAATGATATTCCATGATATAAAAATGATAGAACTATGCAAATGATAATGCAATGAAGCATAAACCAGGTAAAAGATGTTGAGCAAATTTTGGGGTGCAACACCTGGGTCTGGCTTAACACTCATCAAAGCCCCCCTCCCAGGACAGCATAGTAGCAGCAGGTAAAAATAATATAGCGCGGGAAATGTAAAAACAACAGTATACAAAATACAACACAAAAATAAACACTCACAGACAAGCAAACAAGCGCTAGGATTGACTCTCGTCGGGACGTTGGATCCTTCAGATTGACTCGCATAGGGGACGTTGGATCCCCATGAAACCATCATATTCCCCAGCAGAGTCGCCAGTTGTCGCTACTGCGAAAATACGGCACCGACAAAACAAAGAGTCACCACCTTTCATTATTTATCCCTCAGAACAGGAAAGGAAATGATCGGGAAAAACCTGACGCAAAGGGTATAAGACAAGGTCATCGCAACCATTGTCTGGGTTCAGGAGTCGGTTACGCAAGGGGAAGGTATTAGCACCCCTCACGTCCATTGTACTCGATGGGATCCACGCTTGTTGGTTTGTCTATGGGTGAAAAACAATCTATCTGCGGCTGCTAAAGCTAAAAGAAGAGAAATTGACTCGATAGAGCATCGCACTCTATGCCTACGTATTCCCTCGTGCAATGGGAAAGTCAGAGTCATCGTAGTTCGGGAAACTACGGGGGATTTTTGCTCGCCGAGATATCGCATCTCGTGCCTACGTACTTTCACACGGCGTGAAAGATCAGAGCTTACGTAGTTCGGGCTAACTACGGCTAGACAGGGTGTTCTCGATCACACAGGGGTGAGAGAAAGGATTGATGATACTAGCGTACGCATTCTAGCAGTTAGGTGTATGATGCTCGCTCGACGGAGACTTAGGCGTTACCTGTTTGCGGTAGAACGGACGTAGTATGTCGGGTTTTACAGGTATGGGAACCTACGGGTTCTAGAACTACGGTCTGGTCTCAATTGCGCTCGGGCAAGAGAAAGGGAACATCATTCGTCGGCAGGAAAGTCTCGATCGCACGGCAGCGAGAGAATAAAGAAGTTAGTTGTTAGTATGCTCGCTAGGATATCGAATCCTATGCCTACATATTCTCGTCTGGTATGAGAAATCAGAGCAGCTATAGTTCACCTAACTACAGCAAAACAGGGAAAAGGGAAAAGGGAAAAGGTAGCTCGCTAGGATTATCGCAATCCTATGCCTACGTACTCTCGTCTGGCATGAGAGATCAGTGCAAACGTAGTTCGACGGAAAACGAGTCTCGATTGCACAGGGGCAAGAGAAGGGGTTTCAATCGCCTGAACGCGAGAGAAAAGGGTTTCGATCGCACGGGGGCGAGAACAAAGAGGAAGCAGGCATAACGCCTAAACGGGAAGGAACTCGGGACACACACGCAAGAACCTAATACGTAGGAGCGAGTGCGTCATATATTACCCAAGGGACATATACTAAACACCCTAAATGATTGAGGGGAGACCGCTCGATTGTTATTTCCTACGTATCTAATGATACAGCTCACAACACTCGACGGTTTCCTGAAGACTTGAATAAGAAAGACGATGTTGAACGAAGCGGCTCCATTGGCTCCTGACATGTGCGCAAGCTCCATTCCAATCTTCTCCTCTCTGGATCCTTGATGAGGATGCTCGAATCAGGAAAAATGTAACGCTTAGACCTTCATGGTTTGACTTATACGAGAAATCAAACTCTCAGAGGTAGCGTATTGATGTCCGTGTCAAAGACAAGATAGAGAAATGATATCGAAAATCATTCTCCAATTGAATCGTGTCACACGGCCAGCCAAAAATAAAATCGGAGATAAAAATCGGATAGAAAAGAAATGAGGAGAGAAAATAGGAGAGAAATCCAATCGCAAATGAAAATAAAGGTCTACTCCTAAAATACGGCAATTACTTTCTACTAGAAAATATTCTAAAGAAATACAAAGAAATTGCATAAAGCAAATAGAATATAAAATCTATCTAACTCTAGTAATATCCTATAAGAAAATAGGATGAAAATTCTATATTATAAAATCTATAATATTCTAAAAACAATTCTATATTAAAATTTCTATAATATCCTATAAGAAAATAGAATGAAAATTCTATATTAAATCTATAGCAAAAATATGCAATAATATTCTAAAACTATAAACTATAATCCCTAAGAGAAAATAGAAAAATAAAACTACACTATTACAATCACACCTCCAATACAAGAGAAGTTGAAAATTGTAAGGGGAGGGGGGTACAGCCTGTAAACTGGGGTGAAATGCAGAAAAAAAATAGGGCCTAACCCATAATACAATGGTCAGAAAAAAACAAACACTAAGGGGGGTGCGCGCAGGGCAATAGGGTGTATAGTCAGAAACATTCACTGGACCCAGCCCAATATCATAACACCAAAAAACAACAACACAGGGGGGCGAAAATAAAAACGGGGGGAGTAGATCCAGACTGACGTTGGGCTCAGAGGCCCACTAACCCCAAACCCAGCCACGGGGACCTTTCACTTTCTCCTTTCATTTGCTTTGCTGAAAGAAAAAACCCTAGGTCCTCTCTGTCCTTCACCTCCGCTGCCTGTGACCTTTCCTCCGTCTCAACTATGTTTCACATCCTCTAACCTCTCCCTACTCATACCCCACGCCAACTTTCTCTAACCGTCTCCGTCGTGCAACCGTGAGATCAGAAGTTCGATCACGGTGAAGATCTTGAGGTGATGATGAGTGTTCTTGGCGGTTGGAGTCGCTTGCATGTTGAAGACGATGATGAAGGATGATCTTGAGAATTTTGATGAAGCGGTTGACGTTAAGAACATGCGAAGACGCTTTGAGGATCTTGAAGAGAAACTTTGACGAACAATTGGTTGTTGAAGATCTGATGAAGATATGGAGATCGCTGCTGGAAAATATCTTGAACGAGATGAAGATGATGAAGGTTCATTGAGGATCTTGTGGAATTTCTGGGAAAACAACTTGGACGTATGATGGTTCTTGAGTTTCTTGTGGAATTTCTGGGAAACTGTCAAGAATGGAGATGAAGTTCTTCTGCACATGATGATTCTGGAGAAACGGATGAGTGAACGAACATTGATGATGATTCTGGTGAGGTTGAACGAAGATGATGGATGCATACGAACGATGATGGTTGATGATTATGGAGAGATGATGATGATACCGGCGAGACTCTGGCAACGGTTATGGAATTCCGGCGACCGTTGCGGTGGTCCCTGCGGCGGCTGCATGGCCGGCGATGAGGGGAGACAGTGAAGCAGGTGTGAGACGCGTGTGGGACAGATGGCGTGTGCAATGATATGTTGTGGGGACGGGTGGCAGTGAGGTGGAGACGTGTGAGGGTGATGTGTCAGGTTGTGGGTGCATGCAGAAGGGAGTTGGCGGAGAGAGAAGGAGACGTGTGGCAGGCTTTATAGTGTGCCATGTAGTGTGTGGACTGGGCCCCCAAAATTAGACGCATGGCCCACAATACTTGATTACACTCTGATTACAATTAACACTAATTAAAAAACCTGATTAAATCAATTATGCTAATGATGATTAAAAAACTCCATTAAAACTCAATTAACTGTAAAACGACAATTAATGCTAAGTAATTAAAAAAACCACTAATCAATTCTCCTAATTAATCCTAATTAAAAAATGATTAAAATCTAATTAATCTCTACGAATTAATTCTAAAAAGAAATTAAACTCCAATTAACTCTATTAATTTCTCAAAGAAAATTAAATCTAAAAATCTGAACAAATTAAATCTAAAACAAGAGAAACTAAATTTAGAGAAATTATCTATTAATTTCTAAACCACCCCCTTAATGTCTAAAAGAGTATTAAATCTACTAATGAATTAAATCTATTAACTTCTAACAAATCTAATTAATATCTAAACAAGTTCAATTAATATCTAACAAATTCTAAAAATAGGAGAATTTAAAATTTATTTACAAATTTCTAGAAAAAGAAATATCCTATTAAAACTTATTAAAAAAATCTATTTAATATATATTCAAAATTTAGAACAAGAATTAAAATTTATTTAAAATTCTAGAAAAACAATTAAAATTCATTTAAAAATTCTATAAAATAAGGAAAAACTCTAAAAATGCCATAGAGTCAATTAAATTGATTAGAAAACAGATGCGCGACTACAGCGAAATACATGGTAAAAATCGGAATGTCCTCAAAAATAACAGCGAGAGCTGAAAACACCGGGACGAGCACCAATTCTCAAAACAACTTATTCGAACTGGCCTGAAATGCCTGAAGCGTCAAGAGAGGGCTGTAATCCCGATAAAACCAATCTGACTGAAAAAATGCAATGTATGCGGTATGCGGATGCAAAATGAAATGAATCGAAACATAAGCCAAATGCGATAATTGGTTGGTCAAATTTTGGGGTGCAACAGTACCGAAATCAACGACAGTCAACAAGAGGTATAAAAATTTAACTTTAACTAGCATTTGCTGCTCTCTTGATCTTCCTATGTTATTTGCGGCAATATTTGGTTTCTAACCCCATTTTAATCTCAACAGCCTCAAGTGTTGATAGCAATGCTGGCTCGGTTAAGGCGGGAACAAAGGTGCAGCCAAGATAGCGATAACAACAAGGCTGAAGTTGAGTGGGTTTCACTCTTTCGGGTGCCGTCATTGGAAAGGATTCTTTGGTTCTTTTGTAGCTGCACACATGATTATGGCCTTTAACACCGACAACTCCTAATTTATGATTGATGCTGTAAATTAATATGTGGCTCTTTCCACTCTAATCCGCGCCCTTCTCCATTTTTGTTCTTTTCAGGTTGACCAAAATAGAGTGTTGTGACCGTCCTCACATGTCGTTGATGTTAATATGTCCTGACTTCTGCTCGAAAGAAGTTGGTTATAAAGATAAGGATAATTGGAGATTGGCGCAGCCGGGTGGCTTCAGATGGTTCAGTTGTGCAGTAGCAACAGAACTTTGTAGATTTGATGGCTGCATTTTGAGAGGAGGCTGTGCTGAAGCAACCCGAGCTTGTGACTGCGCCGTCGAACGCGTGGAATTTGTCATGATTGTAAAAATTTCGGTTTACATAGTCCAATAATGTCAGTGTATTATAGGTGATTTTGTTGTATCAATGATGATACTGATATGAATAATGGCTTACTTAATGAGAACGAACGCTTGGCCAACTTATCTGAGTCTTCAAAATTTTGCAGCTTTGAACTTAATAAATTATGAAAACTGTATGAGTTAGCACAACCAATCCTCTGTTTGTTTAGCAATTCATCTCTGATCCATAATGAAAAATGTATTTGTATCCCGTCCCAACAGCTATAAAGTCGTTTGTAAACTATGAGAAACTGAAGACAAGCAGGCTAATAAGGGTCAGACATGAATCTCCAGGCCATTTGCCCTTCCACTTTCTAGTGGCCATGATATCCCGTAAAAGAAAAGAAGTCATTTATAGAGTAATAAATAATTCTTCTGCATAATGTTATATTCAATTTTCTCTTGCACTCCGACAACACACGTATCAAGCGAACCGTTTGAAGCATTTATTTCTAAGGGTTGTTACCTGACGTTTTGAAAGAATTTTGAATACTTTGGTGAAATCGGAATGAAACCCAAAATGGTTCTCGATCCTATGTAAACTGCGATTGTGTTTTTATGGACTTGGGCTTTCAAGCACAGACCTTATAATTAACTTAATTTTGCATATCTTGATGGACTCTAACCTCCTTTAGATTTGGAATTATACTTCGAACTAGCATTAAAATGTGAACTTCAAAATGAAATTAACCATTAATCCTTGAAAATTTATAGCAAAGCTCAAATCAGAAATTCTTATCACACTTGCATCCATATATCATTAACATACAATTCCACCAACGCTAAACCAACGCTTCACATTAATGGCAGGGAGTTCAGACCTCTGAACCTTCCATAGCAAACATGTCCTGGAAGAACACAACAACCAACTCGTTAAACGGTTAGTTAAAGCGAAAAGGTACTAACATGAAATGCGAAAAATGATCACTAATCTAAGGGTAAAATTTGGGGTATGACAGGTGAGATGGTGTTTTGAAAGTGATAATGGAGGTGTTGGGTGTCCTGAGAAAGAAGAACAGGTTTTGGTTTTTATTTTCTGAGATTTTTTTAAGATGTTGCTGTTATTGTTGGTGGTTAGATGGAAAATGAAGGGTTACGGTTTTTGGTGTTAGGTTTCTGAAGGTTGAGTTGAAGTGTTGATGAAGTGGAAGGTGGATTTACGGTGAGGATTTGGTGGTTATGTGAAGTTTTGGTTATGGGGGGGATTCGGAGGCGATGAGTTTCGTTGGTGGTTGCAGGACGGTTAGTGTGATTGTTAAGTGATAAGTAATCTGAAGAATGAGGATTTTGAGATGTAAGGTGGTTGTAGTTGTGAGAGTTTGGAGAGGTTCATCAATGGAGGAAGATGAAGTGTGGTTGAAGAGTGAGTTCGGTGAGCGATGAAGGTAGGGTGGTTGCATTAGGGTTGTGCTTAGGGTTGGCAGCTACAATTTTTTAGGGTTGAATGTCCTTTGGAATTAGGGTTGGAGGTTCTGAGGTTGAAGGAAGTGAATAGTAGTTATATATGCAGATTTTTGACACGTGGCAGGGGGTTTATGCTAATGACTAATTAAGGATGGTTAATGATGCTGATGATTGACACGGTTATTGACTAATCCTAATAATTAATCTAAAAGAAAAAATCCTGATTGAATTAAAACTATTTGTCGCTACTGCGAAAATCGGCGCCGGCTGAACAGAAGAGTCGCCACCGTACGTTATTTATCCCAAAGGAGGGAAAGGAAACGCTCGAGGTAAACCTACCGCAAAATGGGGAAAGGAATGGTCATCGCAACCAAATCCTGGATTCGGGAGTCGGTTACGCAAGGGGAAGGTATTAGCACCCCTCACGTCCGTCGTACTCGACGGGATCCACGCTTACTTGGTTTGTCTAAAGGATGCAAAACAATCTATCTACGGTTGCTAAATCTAAACGGGAGGGGATTGACTCGATAGAGTGTCGCACTCCATGCCTACGTATTCTCAAGAGAGAAAGTCAGAGTCAACGTAGTTCGGGAAACTATAGGGAATTGGCTCGCCAAGACTTCGCGTCTTGTGCCTACGTACTTCCACACAGCATGGAAGATCAGAGCTTTCGTAGTTCAGGCTAACTACGGCTATGCAGGGTGTTCTCACACACAGGAAGTGAGAGATTAAGTTGGTTTTAAAGGTACGGGAACCTATGGGAGCTAAAACTACGGTCTGGTCTCAAATGCACTCGGGCAAGAGAAAAGGATAACATCAGTCGTCAGCGGGAAAGTCTCGATCGCACAGCAGCGAGAGAACAAAAGAGTTAGTTGTTAGTGTGCTCGCTAGGATATCGCATCCTATGCCTACATATTCTCGCTCAGTACGAGAAATCAGAGCAGCTGTAGTTCGACTACTTTCGGGACCACAGCTCAAATCTCGTTTTATTAATATTCTGAAAATGGGTTACAATGATTGAATACGGGAAATAAACTCCTAAAAAATACTATCCTATCCTTCTACAATGGAAAATCAAATGGAAAATAGTCCCCTAACAAGTGGACTTCTAAAACTACCTCTAAAAGGGTAAAATAAACTCCTATGAAGAAAATATCTATTCTAAAGAAAATATTAAATCTACAAACTAATATTTTTATATTCTTTTACTATTTTTTCTTTTATTATTTTCATATTTTTTTCTATATTCTTTTCTCAAATCTTTTTTTTTCTTTTTTCAAACATTCTTTTCATATATTTTTTTCACATATTTCTTTTTATTCTCACTATTTCTTTTATTTATATTCTATAATAAAGAACTAAAAGAAAAAAGATACAAAAGGGGAAGAGGGTACATATGAGTACAGGGGAGTATACAAGCCGGCAGAAAAATAAAACACAAAATAAGGGCCCAGCCCATTAACTACAAAAAACGAAAAAAGGGTGTGGTAAGTGAAACAGGAGGTGTTGTCCAGAAAAATTCACTAGGGCCCAAGGCCCAATATCCACCAAAAAAACGGAGAGGTGCAGAGAGGGAAAAAAAACTCTGGCATTTGGGCTTTCAGGCCCAAACGAAACCGGTCCAACTTTCCCTCACGCTCTCATCTGAAACCCTAGCCTATCATCTCTCTCTCCCTCTACTGTTCATTCTCCTCTCAGCTTGCGTCGCCCTCAGCCTCTCTCACTCAATCTCTTCCCACACTCCAATCCCTCAATCTCAACTTCGTTTTCGACCTACAACCAAACGAAATGCAATGAACACAAATCTGGATCCGTCTGTGGATGTTCTCGAAGATGCATGTGGAAGAAGATTCTTGAAGTTCTATCGAGGAGTTGATTGACGAATATGCTTGATGATGAACAATCGACGAAGATTCTGGAAACAATGGCGATGAACTCGCGGAGGATCGGACAAATCTGGACGCATCTGAAGTTTGAAGATCTTGATGACTTTGTTGAAGATCCTTGAAGAAATTTTCTGGAGATTTGAAGGTGATGTTCTTGAGGAATGATGAACAAAGATGAAGATCTTGGAGGAGGTTTCTGGAGATTCTTGCATGTTGACGAACGGTGAATCTGAGACTTGATTTGAAGATGTAGAACATCGGTTGAAGTTTCCGGCGGTAGCTTTCTGGAAAAAAGTCTGAAGATCGATGATGATGATGATGATGTGTTTGATGAAACCTGGAGATTAGATGAAATCTTGATGCATGTTCTTGCGTTTCTGGGGAATCACCGGTGATGTTCACGAACTCTGAAGAACGACGATGATGATCTAACAGTTCTGGAAAACTGATGCTGAAACACATGAAGAGCCGGATGATGATTCTAGATGAATCTTGAAGTGTTGATGAATGTTGAAATGATGATGATTGGAGAAAAAGATGATTGTAGGTGAAGATCTTGATGATGATTATTGGATCGGAGAAAGATGAAGGTGAGAGGAGAAAAATGAATTTCTGGAATTTTTTCCAGTTTCCGGCGAGGTGGTTAAGGCGGAGGAGGAACAATTACGGCTGCCGGAAGTTGGTTAGAGGTGGCCGGCACGGCGATTGCATGGCCGGCGGCGGGTAGGACGGTGAGGAGTGCATGTGGGACGCGTGGCTTGGTGTGGGTTGAGGTGATGCCACGTGTGGTGTGAGACGGAGGGAGCAAGACAAATGTGGGGGTGGCGTGGCAGCTGGAGAGAAAGAGAGGTGAAAACGTGGAAGACTCTGAGTGAAGTGGGAAAAATGAAGTGGCTCCTTCTGATTAACACACGTGGCTGGAGCTTTATAGTGACACATGATTTTTTTGGACTTTTGCTGAAATGGGCCTTCACAAAAACTCTGGATTGGACCCAACGAAATTGAACAATGGGACTGGATTAATGGCTAATGAATGATGATTAACATGATGGATTAAGACCAACTCAATGGATATTCTAAATGGAATTAAGGCTAATTACTCTGATTTAAACTAATTAATACCCAATCAACTAAAACTACTTAAATCTAAACAATTGACCCTAATTAAATTCTAACAATTAATATTCTAAAAACCTAATTAAAATCTATTAAACTTCTAACACTTCAATTAATACTAATATCTAAAATCTATTTAAAAATAAAATCTGTTAAGCTATTAAAACCTATTTAATCTATTAAATCTTTAAAAAAACCAATATACCCTAATACAGACTGAGCACCTCCAATGGTGCAACCCATTTTTAGGTTCTTTGTGGGACCCACTATTCTAAAATAACTTATTCAATTTTCACTCCAATGGTGCAACTTCAAAGAACCCATATTGGGTCCCACTACTTTACTTAAATATATTATTTATATTAAATTTATTTTATTTAAAATTATAATTTAAATATTTAAATTTTAATTACTATAAATATAAACTAAACATAAAATTAAAATTAAACATAAAATTGAAAATAATAATTTATGAATAAAATGATGAAATTGTGAGAGAGAAATTTAAAATTAAAGAGTAAATAAAAGTGAGAGAAAATAGGATTGTTATAAATTTTTGCAACAAACTTATATTTATAATAAATAAAAAAAGTTAAGAAAAAAAATAAAACCAACAAGTTAAATAATTATTTTAATAATAAAAAAAATGAAGAACCATTGCTTATGCAAGGAACGTTCACCAGCTGGAACAACTTTTTGTTGACAATTTCAATGCCAAGTTGGCAAACCAATTTGAAGAACCACCGTTGGAGATGGTCTAAGACTGTTTATATCTATTTACTAATATCCGTATTAAAATCTAAAATGAAATCTATACTAATAAAATAAAGGACTATTTAAATCTATATAACAATATTAATTTCTAGTAATTCCTATTAATATCTATTAAAAAACTATATCTAAAAACTATTAAACTATTTATAAACTCTAAAAAAGATTTAAAACTATTAAAAATATTAAAAGAAATCTATTTAAATTCTAGAAAATCTATAAAGCCTATTTAAAATCTACAAAAGGCTATTAAATCCTAAAAAATGCAGACAAATGCAAATAACCAACATAAAAGAGAGCGCGAGACCAGATCGAAGCAAACAGTAAACCCGGACACCAAGAATCTCAAAAATCACTGCGTACTGAAAACACCCAGGAAGCGCGCGACTTCCTAAAATAACCTCCGATTATCCGAACCGGTCTGGAATACCTGAAATGCGACAGCAGGGCTGTAATCCCGATAAAATCACCATGATTGAGAAAATGCACTATATGCAGTATGCAAATGCTAATGCGAAATGCGTCGAAACATCGAGCCAGATACGGGACCCAGTTGGTCAAATTTTAGAGTGCAACACTATCTAAATAAATAATAAAAGAAAATAATAATTAATTGCTAATAATCTAATTAATGTTAAATAAATAAAATCTAATAACAAGAATACAAATCTAATTAATAAATAATAAATAAATAATTAAAAGAGAAAATAAAAATCTAACTAATAAATAAAACTCTAAACAACTTATTAAAAAAACTATTTAAAAACTATAAAATATATTCTAAAGGAAAAATAAATAACTAATTTAATTCTAAAAATATAATAAAACAAACTATTTAAATTAAATAAATGAAAAAATAAAAATGTGAACAAAAATTTAATATTTGAAAAGAAAAATGGAAAAATGAAAATGGAAACAAAATTTACCAAAATGCCCTTAGGCCACGTGTCACGCTCCCATTGGGCAAAATAATCGAGATTTGGAAAACGCCCAATCGGGGATGGGCACATGTCTAAATGGCATGAAATTAAGTTAAATAAATGCAAAATAAAATGCGAAAATATTTACAAAAATTGGCGGGCAAGTTTAGGGTATGACAACAGTCGAGATAAATCTCCTGCCCCATAACAATACATTCAAGATGTAGGAACTTTTCCGCTTAAGAGAGATAGTGGCGTACTCGTCGATAAATCCGAGTACTTGAGCCCTTCTCTTAAGACGATGCAAAGACTATTTTCCTACAAATTGTGGTGGTTAAGTCAAGTAATCTTCCTCAAGATGACAACTCGTCTTTTCTCTTAGACCCAATCAATCAACCACCCTTATCCCTTAGGAACTTTGACCAACAGTCGAAGAGTTCCTTAAACCCCTTAGGGGGAACTACAAATACTCTAATTCCATTCCCGTCAGGATATGTAGGCACAAGATGCGACGTCTTGGCGAGTATACTTAGAATTAAACCACTAGGTCTTTTACCCTTAAGCAGATAACCCATAACAATAAACAACATAAAACAAGAGATTCCTGTAGAGTACTACAAAAACTTAGGATGCTAGTACATTCCTTAAGTTTAACCAACCCCCGAACCTAAACTCTCTAGCTTTTGCATTTGCATTGAATTGTGGGTAATTCGATCTTTTTCCCTTCCTTTAGACAAATAAAAGACCGGTGGTGAACTAAATGAATTAAGATTCAAATTAATTAATAATTTGACATTCAATTCTCACCGTGACAAAGCGCTATCGAAACCACAAGTCCTCTCCTGGCCAGATAACGGGGAGATCCTATATATCTATCTCACTGTCGCAACCGAGGTCATCACCACCACCCTCATTCGTGAAACCCTTGAGGGGTAAAAGTCTATATACTTCACGAGAAAAGTGCTACAAGGACTGGAGCTTAGATACCAACAAATCGAAAAAGTAGCTCTGACCCTCATCAACGGTGCAAGGAGGTTGAGGCACTACTTTCTAGCCCACACAATCGTGGTGCGCACAAATCAGCCCGTGGGGCAACTGTTAGGCCGCCCAGACATGGCCGACAGAATGCTCAAATGGTCACTAAAATATCCAAGTTTGGCATCCAGTATGAAAGCAGAAAATCCCTCAAAGCTTAGGCGCTAGCTGACTTCGTGGCGGAGATGACCTTGCCCGACTCCCCGGCTTGCGGAGCTTGCAGGTGGACAATCTTCGTCGATGGAGCGTACAACTAAGTAGGGAGCAGAGTAAGCATCATCCTAGAAAATGAGGAATGTATCCTCGTCGAGGTCTCTCCTACCCTATTTTCCCCACCTCCAACAATCAAGCAGAACATGAGGCCTTCATCGCAGGTCTGCGCCTTGCCAAGAACCTGAAAATTGAGGAAGTTGTAATCTGCACAGATTCTCAGCTCGTGGCCCTCCAGGTACAGGGAGAGTATCAGACCAAGAACAACAACCTATCTGAATACTTGACCTTGGTCAAGAAAAAATGACGAAGTTAACATCGGTGGAGGTAAAGCATGTTCCCTGCGAACACAATGTTCGGGCAGATGTCCTGTCAAAGCTGGTGAGTACAAAGAAAAAGGGAGGAAACAAATCCATCATTCAGGAGATACTTCTTTGACCTAGCATCGAGAGAGCTCTCACGATCCTCGACGTGTACATCATTGGCGACAACAATTGCGGAATGACCCTAATCTACAACTACCTCACCAAGGACGAACTACCGCCTGACCCAAAGGAGCCAACATGGTCAGACGCAGAGCTTGTTCCTATGTCCTGGTCGAAAATAAGCTTTATTGGCAATGATTCTCCATTCCTCTCCTAAAATGCTTTGAGGAAGAAATGGTTGTCCACGTCCTGCACGAAATCCACGAAAGGATCGATGTCCAACACCTCAGAGGAAGATCCCTCGCCAGGAAAGCCCTACGAGCAGGATATTATTGGACGACCATGTAGTACAACACAAATAAGCACATGAAAAAATGTGACAAATGCCAGCGTCCCGGGGACATGCACTTGGCACCGCCCAATGAGCTCAAAGCAATGTCCTCTCTGTGACCCTTCGCATGGTGGGGTCTAGATATCCTAGTGTCACGGTGAGAATTGGATATCAAGCTATTGAATTAACTTGAATCTTAATTCATTGATTCACCACTGGTCTTTAATTTGTCCAAAGGAAAGGAAAAAGATCGAATTACCCAAGATGCAATGCAAAGCTAGAGAGTTAAAGGTTCGGGGGTTGGTTAAACTTAGGGAATGCGCTAGCATCCTAAGAATCTGTAGTACTCTACAGGAATCTCTTGTTTTATATGGTGTTTATTGCTAAGGGTTATCTACTTATGGGTAAAAGACCTAGTGGTTTATTTCTAAGTATACTCGCCAAGACGTCGCATCTTGTGCCTACATATCCTGACAAGAATGGAATCAGAGTATTTTTAGTTCCCCTAAAAGGGATTGAGGAACCATTAACTATTGGTCAAAGTTCCAAAGGGATAAGGTTTTGTTGAATTATTCTTGGAGAAAAGATGAGACGTCATCTTAAGGGAGAACACTCGACTTAACCACCACAACTTGTAGGAGATGGTCTTTGCATCGTATTGAGACAAGGGCTCAAACACTCGGATTTTATCGACAATTATGCCACTATCTCTCTCAAGCGGAAAAGATCTACATCTCTCGATAATATTATTATGGGGCAGGAGAATTATATCTCAACTGTCAAGATGACTAACATCTAATTCTCTTGTATGGGGAATAGGTGATTGAATTTCATTCGTTGGTTTATCTAAGTTGAAAGGTAAAAGTGGTTCTTCTTAAGGGGTAGGATCTAAGCCTAAGCTGATCGACTTGAAAACTCAAGGATCAAGTGGGGAATATGATGCAAATAAGGTGCAATACGCACGACCTATGAAGTCATGTGCAGGTTCTTCCTTTGGACATGCATATGCGTATAAAAGTAAATATGATAGAGCACAGTAATAACAAAATAAATCAAGACAACATATATAGACGCTAAAAGATAAGCCAAACGCGGGTTCGTGAATATTGAGAAACGAATCAGTGCTTAGAGGATAAGAAGACGAAGCGCGTTGATTATGTTTTACGCAAGATTGATTTTAAGAAAAAGTTGTATTAGAAGATAAATTAGCCTTTTTTAGTAAAATTAAAATAAGATTATGAATTAATTAGGTTTTGAATTAGGTAGTAATAATTTATAAGTAAATGATTTATTAAATAAATAGATAGTTTTTTTTTATTGACTAAAAAATTTTGTTATTATTATTAGAATAAAATACAAGTTATTATATGAAATAGGTTTTTTAGTGTTTAAATATATAATAAATAGATAAATAAGTATTAAATTATATAAATAGTTAATTAGTGAAAATAAAAGGGTTATTAGTTGAATAAAGGATTGATTAAAAAAAGGCTATTTGATTAAGAGAAAATGATTAATTAAAATAAATGGGTTAATTATTAAAAGGTTAATTAAACTTAAGTGAAATATTAATTAAATAAAATGGTTTTCTACGTTAATTAGTCAAATTAAGTAGTAATTATTAGGTTAATTAACAGGTTAAAGGGTTAATCAAGAGAGGGGCGAGAGATCAGGCGCGATAGGCTAAGGGAGGCCTACCGTGCGGTGTAATCAGGGACCGTGGATATGGATCAAGTGAGGAAATTGAACGGCTGTGATGTGAGGGTGTGTGATAGTGTGTATGGGTGAGCACGCATACAATACATAGTATATAAAACGAAAATACACTGGAAAAAACCCAAAATTCACTTCATCTTCTCCTCTTCTTCTCTCGTTCCTCCGTCATCTTCTCTCAACGTCTTTTCATTCTTCGCTCTCTCCGACCGCCTTCCTTCTTCTCGTCACATTCTTCCTCTTCTTTTCCCATTCTTCTATTTCTTTATCTTTCTTCCTCATCCTTTTCTCTTATCTCTTCCAATTTCTCCGTCAGCGATTCTTCTTTCTTTTCCCTACATAAATCAAACAAAAAAAATTAAACTGTTAGCAAAATACTCACGGCAAAGGTGGTTTTTATGTAGGTGTTCGATGGTGGTGGATTTGTAGACGAAAATGGAGATTTTTGGCGACAAAGGTTTCGATGGCGGTGGATAGCGATTTCCGGCGAAGCTTAAAAAAGGATAAGTTTTCTTTTACAATTTTAAGGGTTTTGAATCGATTTCTAGCGTTTTTGGGTTTTCAAACATTAGTTTTTTTGAATGTTGTCCCCCTTTGAATTTGTGAGTCTTGTCCTTTTTTATACCTTTACAATGTCTTCTTCTAATTAATCCCTTATGAATTCTTTTCCAAATTTGTAAGAACAGGTCTGGCCCATTTTAGGAAACTAATGGATTTGTTTGATTTTTCAAGAAACAACATTAAGGCTCTTTCCATCTTAGACTCAATCATGTCGGATTTGATTTAGAAAGGAAATAACTTGGTTTTTCGTTGTTCAAATATTCCCATTACTGATTCTTTATTCCTCTGCTTTCAAGTGCGCTTATGGTGAGGACAAAACCCTTGGAGTCGCCGAAAGTAGATCCTCTTCATCCACTGCTGTAGTGTGCTTCCGCGTATCACGTTTGTTGCAGGTCTTGGATATGACAACGAATTTCTCTGCAAAACAAATGCCTAAGTTGCTTCCTATAAGGTAGCCAACTCTTCAGTCCAATTACATAAGCGTCCTGGTTGCTGAGTATAGAATGGTCTATACATACCCTGGCTGGTAGGTTAGTCTGTAAGTTAAATGCTCAGTATAAAACCATGAAATTAACATGTGGTTTGAATTTTAGCTGTGATGAATTTTGATCTTAACTCAAACTGTGTACAGGAACAACCATCATCATAACCGTATTGAGACCGACGACCTTCTCGCAGGAATCAAAGGTTGATAATTTCCGACTCTTATGCTTCAAAGTGATTTTGATGGTAAGTTTTTTATCTTGACAGGATCATGCTTGTGATAGCTTTCCTTTCTCTTCTTAATTAGATGATCATGTTTGTGGTTTGGTTTGCAGGCTGCTTAAATGGGGTTACGGAGCATAGTCCCTCGAAGCTTTACTAGCTCCAAATTTACCGCTGTGGAATTGTGTATGTGGCATAATGTTAGCATCAACGGGGAGCTTACGACAGTTATATCGCAAGCAAGTTACTCCGAGTGTGAAATGACCTTCTCGCCGTTGAAATGTGAACCCGCCCGAAGATGGAGATTTTGTAAACCATGGCATACTATCTTGCAAAAATGTCTCAGTAGTTTTGTTTTCAAATTTAGCACCTTGTAAACATACAATAGACAATTATTCTATCTTCCCAAATAGCAATTTATGTTGCAATCTCAAAAAAGGATTAGATACTTGTACTTGTCCTCAAACTTGCCTTGTAAATTTTTAATACTCGTACTTTAAACCAAACTTGTCGTATGAGCAAGTATGAATATATGATGTACTTGAATTTGGGCATTAACACTTCAAGGAATCCAAATGAATCCTCTTTCCACATAAGCTAAAAAATTTCCAATTGATTCAAACCATTCAAACTCAAAACATTAAGAATCAAACTTTAATTCCATAGGGAATCCATAAATCAAGTCTTGGCACTTCGTTATTTTTGCAAAAATATTGAAATCGAAATACATTTGAATGAATATCTTAGTCTCAAATCCAAAATTGTGTTATAGCGTCTCGATCTTAATGGTATCCAAGAAGAGATGTCAATACATCTTGATGAAACTTGGTAGAGAAAGTACTCATAAAGGTGGTGCATCAAACCTCTCGTGTCCTCGAGAATAACTTACAACAAAAATCCTGAACCATAAACCACTGAAGCCTGATCTTGATTTTAATGAGATACAACCAAGAATTTATCCCAAAATGACTTCCCAGTATTAATCTAAGAATGAGAAACAATTCTAACAGTGGGACCCATATCGAATAGAAACCTTAGGAGCACTTTGAATCAGGATTGACTAGTCAGACCCTGAAATGCTTAATTTGAGAGAATAAGTACCATCCATATTTGACATCATTGTACTTACACAAGCTAGTTAGTCGCACACAAAAGTATAAAGATATCATACAAGAAAATGCACAAGGAAATGGGATCTTAAGGTCAAAAATTAGGGTGCTAAAGATGCCTCTATTTAAGTTTTTTTTATCCGGAGATATGGAGATTGAAATCTTCGTCTCGGCGTGATAGGAAGGACTTAAATACAAACATTGCACAAATTTTTAGCCCTAAGATACCACCAGATGCATATGATATGCAATGATATGAAATGCAACACAAAGGGTCCTGTGGAGACACGATGCAACAGGGGGAAAACTAGACACGACACACGAGAAACACAAGAGCAGCGAAAAATAGGCTCAACAAGGCGAGACTCCACGGGGAAAGGAAACAACCAGCACTGGGGAATCTCCAAAAATAAAGAGTATAACACATACATAAATAGCACAGTAGCTTAAATAGTGGGCGATAAGCTTGAAAGTGAAGGATAACCTACTACCAATGTGTGGTAGCCTAAGCAAAGGTACCCAGTTGAAACAAAGAAACGCATATTACCTAATATCAACCAAATGATAACCTAAGCAAAGGTAACATGAAGGAAAGCTGACCTACTACCAATCCTGGTAGCCTAAGCAAAGGTATCTATCCAAAATGATATGGTATATTACCTACTATCAAACATATGATATCCTAAGCAAAGGTAATAACCCAAAAGATACAGTAAATTACCTACTATCAGACGTATGGTAGCCTAAGCAAAGGTAATAATCCAAAAGATACGGTAAATTACCTACTATCAGACGTATGATAGCCTAAGCAAAGGTAATAACCCAAAAGAATTTTCCTGATCAAGGCATAATTCGATTTGGAACGATGAATACTTATGAGAGTATATTCACAGGGGATTGAAATATCACTGGAGATTAAAGGCTTCAACAATTAATCCATAATTTACTGGAGATTACAGAACTTCACCGGGGATCTTCAAAAGAGATGTAGGTCGGTTGATTTGCAAAGTATGTTTTCTCAAATAAAGAGAGATCAATTGTAATAATCTTCACCAAATTTCTCGGGAGAGATGCCATTTGATGGAATTAGTCTTGTTTGATGGACTCACTGGGGAATACATTCCTGAGGAGTGTCTTTGTTGTAGCTGTAGAAATGTGTGAAACCTTTGTAGTGAAAATTCTCAAATAAAGAGAAAATATCCGTAAAGTCTTCGACAAACTTCTCTGACGGATTTCTGAAGAGATGTCATTTGACGAGTCGATAATCTTGATAAATTCACTGGGGATGGACAAACTGTCTTGAGTAGACTGCCATTTGTCATCTAAATAAAAAAATCTTATCAAATCAAGTTGCTCAAATAAAGAGGTCGCTTGCAATCCAGGTATATATTGCTGAGAAAATCTTGCAACATTGCTGGAGAAATATCTCAATCTTGAATAATGATCCTTAAACAGATTCTTCATGGGGAGTAAAAAGTGCAAAATAAATGCACGCCCAATCCATATAAAAAAGCCTGGAGATACCCAAAATGTTATTGTCAGGGACCAAAGTTCAATTTAGGAAATAACTGAAGAGAAACTGTCAAGAAAGACCCAACCGCTGAGGTACGAGCTCAAATGGGATTTAACTAAAACAACCATCTTCCATGAGGATCGATCTCTGTGGGGAATTAGAATTATTGTACTTTTTCTGCTTAGAACTAACGACTCTACTTGGAGGGAGAAGACAAACCCATTCACTTGGGGATAACACGACCAAGGTGACAGAACAAACAAACACAATGATGCAAGATGCATATGCCATGTTATCTATCTATATGCTATCCGCATGTTTATGCTGACAAAACAAACGAACAAAGGCAACCGAAGATGAAATAAACATCTCAAAACAAACATCCAACCAATCTTTGAAGTTAGAAGCACTACTGGGGATTGATGGAGAACTAAATATGGGATCACAATCCTGCTTCAGAACTTCAAAGATTCTCTGGGGAATAGAAAACATTCCACTTGGGGATACAACATCTTGGTCTTACTTGAAGGATTTGTCGAGATGAATCTGGGTAATCCTATTGAAGATGAGAATAAAGATCTACTAGGAGCGGATCAAACTCGTAATTGGAGAAACTTCATGGATAAAATAAATATTCGCTTTACTGGAGGGATTCCTACTGGAGTTGTAGACGGAGATACCCAAACTGAGGTCTCACAGGGGATAAAATAAATATCCACTTTAATGGGGAAACCTGGGTTAACATAGTTGTTGAATATGTCGGAGTCAAAACTTCAAATGGGGATGAAATAAACATTCGTTCCGCTGGAGAAGATCAGCGTTGTAACGGATCCACTGAGGAGTAAAATAACATCCACTTCACTAGAAAGGTGAAGTTTTAAGAAGATTCACTGAGGATTAAAATATCATCCACTTCACTGGGGGAGTGAAGTTCAGCAAATCACTGGGAATTTCTCAGGTCACCAACCGAAGATTTCTTGCATTGAAAAGATTCATCATAGAATTGTCATGACTGCCTGAAGTAAAAATTTATCAGGGACATGCATGGAGATTGTTGTAAAAACAAAGTAGTTTTAATCTTGATGAACTGCGTGGTAGTCGCCATTTTGAACAATAGTTTATTGTGAATGGATAAAATAAATCTTCAATTTTTAAATGCCCTAAGTCATATGATTCATGAGAAACAGTCATCTCAAAAGGATTTTACAGAAAATATGGTGTCCAATTGCTTCACTGTTTTCCAACTCTTAGAGAGATTCTCCGAATCTTGACGTAACTGCCCCTGATTGACG
This sequence comes from Lathyrus sativus, assembly GCA_963859935.3. Taxonomy (NCBI): domain Eukaryota; kingdom Viridiplantae; phylum Streptophyta; class Magnoliopsida; order Fabales; family Fabaceae; genus Lathyrus; species Lathyrus sativus. Next base: position 105,562,657 of record OZ012735.1, on the reverse strand, counting down.
GTATTATGTATAACTGGGTCTTCAAACTCGCTCTTGTAAAAACAAACCTCTTGGAAACAAACTTACCCTAGGTCAGTAAAGTCTTCAAGTTTAAAGGATCAAACTCATCGTCGATGTCTATATGTAAACTTTCTAAGATATCAGGCCAAATCAACACGCAGGAAATGTTAATCCTGAAACTTTTAATGCAACATACATGTTTACCTTGAAGTTTTTTGAAAAAAGATATCACAATAACTTGTCACTGAATCACTAGTTAGGATATGAATTTATATTTATAAGGCCAATACTAAATTGAGCTTAGCTCATAGGAGTCAGGAAACGTCATCTCATCGAGTATGCTTTCAAACTAAATCTACTTCAATTAGGACTTTTAAAGGTTATATCATGGTCTAGTTTACGATTTGTAAAATAAAGGAATAAGGGTCAAAGCTTATATTGTACCCACCCATTCTTCGATGATGTTCAATCTTTTTTTTTTTTGAAAATTTAAGTGTTCAATCAAGCTGATTGAAAATTGCCCTGTCCCAGGTTAAAAACGAGGTTTTGATTTATAAAAAAGCAGATCCTTTCATCAAGGTTTAAAGGATTAAACAGGGATTAACTTCCTTATACTTTTGGTGTTCGAGAGGTTTGAAATAATGCCTTACATCATTAGTATGGTTTTATTCAAAAGCATACAACAAGAGATCCTGCGTTTTACTTCGTCATCCTCCTTCCAATTCTTTGTCATAGTGAGAAAGATTGGGTAAAATTAGTATTATAAATTATGAAGAAAAAAATTTCATGAGTGAATATGAATGAATTTCTTCAAGACAAACACTTTATTGCATTAACGTTAAAAATAAACAAGTTCTTACATGCTAAGTATGCTTTTAATCAAAGAAACAAAAGTACATATAAGAAAGCAGAATAAACAATCTGGTGAGCCCTTCTAAAGGGTTTTCTGGAGTTTTTGCATATATCAGCATAATGGTGTTCCATTCACGACTGGGCTTTCTCTTTTGAAAGTCAGCACTTCATCATTAATCATTTCATGAACTTTTTCTTGGAAAACTTTGCATTCTTTAATCGAATTCCCCACTACTCCATCATGAAATTCACAGCTGGTGTTCAAGTTGAACCACGGTGGACGAGATTTCATGATTCTAGTCTTTTTGGGCGTCATTGCTGAGTTTCTAGCAAAATAAAACCATATTTGACGGAAAGTCAACGGGATAGGATCAAACTGGTGAGTTTCTTCCTTCGGAATACTCAGAGGTATCTTCTGATTCTGAAACTGTCTTCGGACCCGTCGATTCTGATGTTGATCTGGAGAAGTCAATCTTCATCGTTGGTATGGAAATTCATGAGGTAGTCGTTGCTTGCGCTGAGCAGGCGCTGCATACCGATATTGACGATAAGATACTGGAACTACAATTTCAGAGAACTTCAATGGCACAACGCCTACCATCCCATCGTAATAAGAGTCTGGCAACGTTCTTAGATACATCTTGCTTAGTTCTTTCTCTTGAAGTGGTGGACGAAATTGAGCTGCTAATTCTTTCCACCGTCGAGCATACTCCCTGAAGGATTCGTTGTCATTCTTACTCATACTCATCAATTGATCACTGTCTGGAGCCATATCCAAATTGTAATTGTATTGTTTCATAAAAGCATCAGCTAAATCTTCCCAAGACTGAACACAGTTCCCTTGTAGCTTCATATACCATATCAAGGATCCCCCACATAAACTCTCTTGAAAGCAATGCATCATCAACTTGTCGTTGTCAATATAAGCAGTCATCTTTTGACAAAACATCGTCAAATGGTACCTTGGACAACTAACACCCTTGTGCACTTCGAAGACAGACATCTTGAACTTTGGAGGAATAACCACTCCTAAAACTAGACATAGGTTATGAGCCTTGAGACCAAATGTATCAGCTCTTTTCACCATCTTCAATTGTTCTTCAAGATCACGAAATCCTTTCTCAATTTTTGCAATTATGGGATCATCAACCTGAACATTCTGAGAATCTGGCATATACCATGGAAACTGGGAATCTCTTCTATCAACTTGAGCAAACAGGTTGTCTTGCACAGGCTGAGGATGGGTAGGAACATCCACTTGTTGAACATTGTTGTTAGAGGGGAGATAAATATCAGATTAGTTATCACTCTGAAACCAGTCATGGGATCCAATCCTTTGTTCTCTTTACTATCCTTCAGTAATACTTCGAGCTTGGTCAGATGGTCAAGATGTCAGCTGACACGACAAAGACAGAAAGTCGGATGAGCTACAGCAGAGAAGAGACACATGCACATGCAAATGCTAAATGAAGGATGCTATGCAAAATGCAAAATGCAGAATGAAAAGGGTTTCATGGAACTCCAGTATTTACAAACGTTACAGAATACCAAGGAAACTTATTTATTATTTTTTTAATATCGGATTACAGATGAATATTCTTAAAAGAGCCCTGACATAATAACTAAATAAAAGCTAATAAAGTCCTAAGGAAGTCTCACATTGTGCTCCTTGATCTGCTCTTCTGGCTGGACTCTCTTGAAGATAAGTTTGTCCACGATCAGCTTCCGAGGAGTAGTCTGATATGAGGAAAATAAATCCTCCATCTCTTTCTTGCTGGAAAGTGAGGAAGGAATCTGCTGTTCACTTGGATCTTCAATGATGATGAAAGTCTCTTGTCCTTGAACTTCTTTTAATCTTTGATCTGAGCTCCCAACTTCCTTAGGCCATCCAGTTGAGACTCTTAAAAGAATATTTCAAAATATTTTTCTTTTGTAATCCAGAACGGTCCTGTAATGTTTATAAATAAACTCGGAATTCTATGAAACCAATGCAATATGATGCTTTATGAATGCACAAACACAGGCAAGCACACAGATACACAAAGATAAACAAACAGGAAACTTAGGTTTGCAACGAGCATGGAGCAAAGGGGATACCCATCCCCAAAGGGTGTGGACTAAAGGTAGATTGTACCTGTAGAACAAGGTTCTAAAAAGGTGCCCAAAATCATTAGTCCATCTTTCAGATATTATCAATTTCCCGACTACTCGATGGTTAATAATATTCTCAAGAGAACCTCTTTTGAGTGTAGCATCGTGTATCAACTATTTTGAGACTACTCTTTCATAGTCATCGCACTACGTCCTAAGAAAGGCCAACGTGGGGTTAAAGGTAACTACGGTCCCCAGTATCATAGGCTTCAGGTCGAAAATAGTGAATGTTTTCACGATTATTCGTTCAAAAGTACTAATTTTCAAGAGGGCCTCAACTGAGCGGTGACTCTCAAGTCAGCTTGGTCGGGACTCACTCTCTATAAGCCTCATTGAATGTATCACCTTCCTATAATAATTGCACTCAAGTACAGGTGTATGACTTATCTCACAAGAAAGATACCAACCCAAAAGTATAAGTATAAGTAAACAAATACACAAATAAGCAAATATACAACAATAAACATGTACAATAAAACAAGTTAGGGGAAACCCACAATAATAAAACACTCCCCAGGGAAGTCGCCATTTCTGTCGCGGTGAGAATTGGATATAAATTTATTAAATTAACTTGAATCTTAATTCATTGATTCACCACCGATCTTTAATTTGTCCAAAGGAAGGGAAAAAGATCGAATTACCCAAGATGCAATACAAATGCAAAGCTAGAGAGTTAAAGGTTCAGGGGTTTGTTAAACTTAGGGAAGGTGCTAGCATTCTAAGATTCTGTAGTACTCTACAGGAACCTCTTGTTTTATGTGGTGTTTATTGCTAAGGGTTATCTGCTTAAGGGTAAAAGACCTAGTGGTTTATTTCTAAGTATACTCGCCAAGACGTCGCATCTTGTGCCTACATATCCTAACGGGAATGGAATCAGAGTATTTGTAGTTCCCCTAAAAGGGATTGAGGAACCATTAACCGTTGGTCAAAGTTCCAAAGGGATAAGGTTTGGTTGATTGATTCTAAGAGAAAAGACGAGTCGTCATCTTAAGGGAGAACACTCGACTTAACCGCCACAACTTGTAGGAAATGGTATTTGCATCGTCTTGAGAGAAGGGCTCAAACACTCAAATTTCATCGACGAGTATGCCACAATCTCTCTCAAGCGGAAAAGATCTACATCTCTTGATAATATTATTATGGGGAAGGAGAATTATATCTCAACTGTCAAGACGACTAACGTCTAATTCTCTTGTATGGGGAATAAGTGATTGAATTGTATTGGTTGGTTTATCTAAGTTGAAAGGTAAAAGCGGTTCTTCTTAAGGGGTAGGATCTAAGCCTAAGCTGATCAACTTGAAAACTCAAGGATCAAGCGGGAATATGATGCAAATGAGGTGCAATACACACGACTTATGAAGTCATGCGCAGGTTCTTCCTTTGGACATGTATATGCGTATAAAAATAAATATGATAGAGCACAGTAATAACAAAATAAATCCAGACAACAGATATAGACGCTAAAAGACAAGTCAAACGCAGAGTCGTGAATATTGAGAAACGAATCGGTGCTTAGAGGATAGGAAGATGAAGCGTGTTGATTAAGTTTTACGCAAGATTGATTTTAAGAAAAAGTTGTATTAGAAGATAAATTAGCCTTTTTTAGTAAAATTAAAATAAGATTATGAATTAATTAGGTTTTGAATTAGGTAGTAATAATTTATAAGTAAATGATTTATTAAATAAATAGATAGGTTTTTTTTTATTGAATAAAAAGTTTTGTTATTATTATTAGAATAAGATACAAGTTATTATATGAAATAGGTTTTTTGGTGTTTAAATAGATAATAAATAGATAAATAAGTATTAAATTATATAAATAGTTAATTAGTGAAAATAAAAGGATTATTAGTTGGATAAAAGATTGATTAAAAAAAACTATTTGATTAAGAGAAAATGATTAATTAAAATAAATGGGTTAATTATTAAAAAGTTAATTAAACTTAAGTGAAATATTAATTAAATAAAATGGTTTTCTAGGTTAATTAGTCGGATTAAGTAGTAATTATTAGGTTAATTAACAGGTTAAAGGGTTAATCAAGAGAGGGGCGAGAGATCAGGCGCGGTAGGCCAAGGGAGGCCTACCGTGTGGTGCAATCAGGGACCGTGGATATGGATTAAGTGAGGAAATAGAACGGCTGTTATGCGAGGGTGCGTGATAGTGTGTGTGGGTGAGCATGCATACAATACATAGTATATAAAACGAAAATACACTGGAAAAAAAACCCAAAATTCACTTCATCTTCTCTTCGCTGCTGCTCCTCTTCTTCTCTCGTTCCTCCCTCATCTTCTCTCAACGTCTTCTCCTTCTTCGCTCTCTCCGACCACCTTCCTTCTTCTCGTCACATTATCCCTATTCTTTTCCCATTCTTCTATTTCTTTATCCTTCTTCCTCATCCTTTTCTCTTCTCTCTTTCAATTTCTCCGTCAGCGATTCTTCTTTCTTTTCCCTACATAAATAAAAAAAATTAATCTGTTAGCAAAATACTCACGGAGAAGGTGGTTTTTGTATAGGTGTTTGATGGTGGTGGATTCATAGACGAAAATGGAGATTTCCGGCGATAAAGGTTTCGACGGCGGTGGATGGCGATTTCCGGCGAAGCTTAAAAAAGGATAAGTTTTCTTTTATGATTTTAAGGGTTTTGAATCAATTTCTGGTGTTTTTGGGTTTTCAAACGTTAGGTTTTTTTGAATGTTGTCTTTAACACCCCATTCCCAAAAACACAATTAATTGCAATAAAATAAACGAATATCAGAGTATTCACATACACCATGGGATGTCACAGAAAACACACATCAAGAAAACATCTTCATTAATGATTTTCAATAATTACACAGCGGAATTATACATATATTCACATCATATACATAAATGTCATAATCATTATGTACGACCACCGCCAAAATATACAAAATACATCCACCACAACGGGTTCAACAAAACATGATACGCCACGGGGGCACACAAAATCATCAATAAGCAATAAACTCCCCAAAAGCCCCGATGTTACGTATCAGAGCATTCCTACGACTCGCCACAATCCAAGCTAGCTACACACCTGGATTGTCTGTACTTCCGAAGAAGCACATACCACAACAACAACAAAGGGGTGAGAATTCACAGTCAAATATTAACGGTATAAATGTACATGAAATAAAGGTAGAGACGTATAAAATATCATTTCATATACAACACATCTAGACATACTGTCCCACCATCGACATTCACTACACACAACAATGCAACACATGCCACTCACACAAAATGACATGCGGTACCGACTCACAACAACGATGGACACTGGGCCATCAACCCTTCACAAAGGAGAACACATCACCGATGGACACTGGGCCATCAACCCTCCTCACAGGGAGCACATCACCGATGGACACTGTGCCATCAACCCTTATCACAGGGAGCACATCACCGATGGACACTGGGCCATCAACCCTCCTCACAGGGAGCACATCACAACACAACATGCCATGCATAACCCCAATGCACGCACACAACAACAGTCTCATACACAACAGCATACACGGTCCCCTGACCATATCTCATCATGCATCATACATGCATATATCTCACATCACACACGTCTAGCACACATCGTGCAATTCGATCCTACCGATCCACTCCCACACACAGCATATAAACACAACGCGCACAGGCATATCGATCCTACGGATCCAACTCAACACATATCGCACATAGCCACATTCATGTATCACAACATACATCAATTCATTCGAATTAAACGAGTATTCAGGCATCCACGTTCTACATCACCCATACACTCTCAATCGATCCACATTAACCATATACTCGCTCACGACCAGCAATGCCCAACCACGCGAGGGAACAGAACAACACAACATAGAGATCACAAAATGTTGTCACGCTCGCTAGCACACTCGCTAGGCGAAGCATCAGCGAGCATTCGCTACTCACTCGCTCAACGAGTACAAACAGAAGCTACTGGGAGCACTTGCTACCCAGTTCGCTCAGCGAACACCCAACGAAGGGTTCGCTACCAGCTCGCCCAGCAAAGCAGCTGGCGAGCGTCTGCAAATTCAGGAAAAATACAGCTGCTGTTCAGAATTGAGCAGCCCCCACTCTCACCGATTCTCGCCGAATCAACACTAACAACGTCGGCTCAACATTCCGCATGCATTCCACCCGACTAAATCCTACACCACCCGATAAACGTCCAATTCATGCCGATTAATCCACTTCCGGCTTAAAACGGTATTCCTACTCTGAAACCCTCAAGTTTCCCCCAAATCATCATCAATCACCACATGCAATGGGTTCCAACAATCAGACATCAAAATAAAACAGAATCAAACACATAATCATCATACAATTCATCATCGATTCATGGGGTTAGGAAAATCCCCCTCTACCGATTACTCATGCATACCGAAATTTAACCGTTAGTTCCCCCCCCCTCCCCCCCCCCCCTTACCTCAATTGCAGTCCCGATGATGAATCTGCAATCCGCAGCTTCGATTGCCCACCTCTTGCTCAAGCTTTCAGACTTGCTCTTCTTCTCCTTCACTGTGTTCTTGCTCTCATGCGTGTTCTTCTTCCACTTCTATCGTGAGCTTCCTCCTTCTCCTCTCTCAATTCCCAACTTACCCCTAATTCCAAATATTATCTCCTATTATTCCATTTTATTCCAAATAATATTAATACAACATTTTCTTTTAATCCAAAAATTAATTTTCCAATAATATGTTTAAACAACAACAATAATAATAATAATAATAGTAACAATATTATTAATCATCATATCATTATTATTAAACATATTTTTCTAATATTATGGATCTCAATTCCTTCCACAAAATCCACGCAAGCAAGCCGAAGAATAAAATACATCAGATACTCAAATAATTAAACTGGGCGTTACAACTCTCCCCCGCTTTAATTATTTTCGTCCTCGAAAATATTTGATGGAAACAAGTCCGGATACGCCTCTCGCATCCTGCTTTCCAATTCCTAGGTCACACTGCCTCCTGCAGCACCTCCCTAAGCCACTCTTGTTAGAACACATATTGGTTCTTAATAATATCTCTTTGTTTTGATGATAACTGTTAGGAAATTTTATATTTAAGAATTATATACTCTAAAATTTGCTTGTGAGTTTTACTGCAGATTGAAATGAAATTAACTCTCTAGAAGCAAATCTGAATTGTATACAAGAAGTTATCTTGACTCTGAAGCGCCAGATGCATTCATTAGAAGACTCTGATTGCTGTTTACAGAAGATCCTGAGCGTAGTCTTCAGAAGGATCTGAAGCAAGAAGCTCCAGAAGATTCTGAAGCTAGTCAGAAGCATCTGAAGCAAAGAAGAATATTGTATGAAGAGTTTCTCAAAGCATAGTTTCTACAGAAGTTTCTGAAAGTACTAACGCTGCCAAGTACTGAAGTTCTGTGTCAAATATGCTCTGATGATCAACACGCTGAAAGCATACATGCTACAGAAGACTCTGATACAACAAGGTTCTGAACATCATTAGAAGACTCTGACTCAATCAGATTCTGAAGAACTTGCTGAAAACTGAAGAAGAAATATTCAAAGATTATATCCGTTGGAGTAAATCAAACGTCTCTTTCCTCATTTGTGCTAGACACAAGAACACAGACAAAAAAGATTTTTCTGTGCTTTCTACTTCTAGGAAAGGTCACTTGATGTAAAGACAAAAAGGCTCAGACCTTTTTGGGACTCTCTTTTCAACGCTCAGCATCCTTGGATCAGCTGCCTATAAAAGGAAGACTCCACCAAATTCTTCAGTGACACAATTTGCTGAAAAGAATTCATAATATTCAAAGCTCTCATTCTTTCATATTCTTCTTAGAATTATTTGTACTTAAACTTAAGAGAAAAATCACTGTTGTGATAAAAGCTTTTTAGAAGCATTCATACTCTTGTATTTGATTTACATTGATTGTAAAGGTTTTCCTTAAGAGGATTCAGTTGGAATCAGTAGCTCTTGAGAAGACTAAGAACAATTGTTCTTAGGTGTTACTATTGTAATCTGTTTGATTAAATAGTGGATTAAGTCCTTGTTGAGAAAGGCAAATCACTCTAGGAAGGGTGGACTGGAGTAGTTGATTTCAACGAACCAGGATAAAAATAATTGTGTTATTATTTTTAAAGTCTTAATCTTTCATACTTATTCAACCCCCCTTCTAAGTATTATCTCACCTTCAGTTGGCATCAGAGCTCTGGTTCTGTGTGTGCTACCACTTAACAGTGTCAGTAAAGATCCAGAGAGAAATACTTTGATATATATTTATTTGTTACTATGGCTGATAATTCAATATCCAATATTAACAATAAATATGAAGAAAGGGACAGGATCAGCACCCAACCCCCTATGTTTGATGGGGAGAAATTTGACTACTGGAAAGACAGAATTGAGAGTTTTTTCCTAGGATATGATGTTGATCTATGGGATCTAGTCATAGATGGATATGTCCATCCCACAGATGGGAATGGCAAGAAGATTGACAGAAAATCTATGACAGATGCTCAGAAGAAAGATTTTAGAAATCATCACAAAGCCAGGACTATATTATTGAATGCAATTTCCCATACTGAGTATGAAAAAATTACAAACAGGGAAACTGCTTTTGATATGTTTGAATCCCTAAAAATGACTCATGAGGGAAATTCTCAAGTTAAGGAGACAAAAGCTCTGGCTCTGATCCAGAAGTATGAGGCCTTCAAAATGGAAGACTCTGAATCTGTTAAAGCCATGTTCTCCAGATTTCAGATACTCACAGCTGGGCTGAAAGTTCTGGACAAGGGACACTCTACATCAGATCACGTAAAGAAAATCATCATAAGTCTGTCTACCAGATGGAGACCAATGGTGACTGCCTTGAAGATGGCTAAAGATCTGAACAAGATCTCTCTAGAAGAACTCATCAGCTCACTGAGGAGCCATGAGATTGAGCTTGAGAAAGATGAACCTCAGAAGAAAGAAAAAGGTAAATCTGTTGCCTTAAAATCTAACAAAACTGCTAAAGCTTTGCAGGTTATTCAAGAAAGCTCTGAAGAATCTTCTTCTTCTGAAGAAGATGAATTATCCATGCTTTCCAGAAGGATCAACAGACTCTGGAAGCACAAGGGAAAGAAGTTCAACAACTTCAAAAGATCTGATAATAGAAAGGAATCTTCTGGGCACAGAAGATCTGGCAAGAAAGAAGTTGTGTGCTATGAGTGCAAAGAACCTAGGCATTACAAGAATGATTGCCCCAAACTTCAGAAGGAAAAACCCAAGAAGAAGTTTAACAAAAAGAAGAAGGTTCTGATGGCAACATGGGATGACTCATATGAATCTGAATCATCTTCTGAATCAGAATAAGAATGTGCTAATGTTGCACTGATGGCCAGCACAGAAGATTAAGAGGAAGGAACCTCAGGATATGAATCAGATTCTGAATCTGATGATGATGCAGAAGAGGTAATGGCTAAACTTACCAAAGAAGAACTTACAAAAGTTTTAACAGAAGTTCTTAAAAGTTATAACAATATCAAACTCAAATACAAGAAGCTGAAAAGCAATCTTGAATCTGAGATTGATCTTCTGAAGATAGAACTTGTTGAGCAAAAAGAAATTAATCTGAAAATCAAAAATGATTTTGAAATAACTCAACAAGAATCTGAATCTGAGACCAAGTCATGTGAAAACATTTTAGAAAAATATGACTCTAGCTTTCAGAGATTTCTTACTAAGAGCATAGACAGAAGCAAGATGGCTTCCATGATCTATGGTGTTAGTGGAAACAACAGAAGAGGTATTGGATATGAATCTTCATCTGGAAGCAATCCAAAACCTGTTGACAAACTTTTCATCAAGAAGACACCTCTGTATTCTCAATTTAAATTTGGTCACTTAAATGACATTAAACACACAAGCTCTGAGAAGAATACTTATGTGTTTAAACCCAAGGCAAGTCAGAATAAACATTATGTTGAAAAACAAAAGTTTAGACAAACCTACAAACCAACTAACCCCAAAGGACCCAAGAAGATCTGGGTACCTAAAAATAAAATAATTCCTGTTGCAGATGTTCTTAGCAGCAAGGTCAGGACGCCAATCATGGTACCTGGACTCTGGATGCTCACGACACATGACAGGAGAAAAGTCTATGTTCCAAAGCCTGGAACTTAGATCTGGAGGTGACGTGAAGTTTGGAGGGAACCAGAAGGGCAAGATCATTGGATCTGGCACTATTGGAAATGGTAAACTTCCCTCTATTACTAATGTTTTACTTGTTGAAGGGTTAAAGCATAACTTATTGTCCATAAGTCAATTAAGTGACAATGGTTATGATATTACCTTTAATAAAAAATGTTGTAAAGCTATTAGTCAAAAGGATGGCTCTATCCTATTTAGTGGTAAGAGGAAAAACAACATTTATAAAATAAATCTTTCAGAACTTAAAGTTCAAAATGTTAAATGCCTCTTGTCTGTTAATGAAGAGCAATGGGTCTGGCACAGAAGATTGGGCCATATTAATATGAGACGTATATCTCATATTAATAAACTTAATCTTGTCAGAGGACTCCCTAATCTGAAGTTCACTTCAGATGCTCTTTGTGAAGCATGCCAGAAAGGGAAGTTTTCAAAAACATCTTTCAAATCAAAAAATGTTGTTTCTACTTCTAAACCACTAGAATTACTTCATATTGATCTGTTTGGACCAGTGAAAACTGCATCCATCAGAGGCAAGAAGTATGGATTAGTCATTGTTGATGACTTTAGTAGATGGACATGGATAAAGTTCTTAAAACACAAGGATGAGTCACATTCTGTGTTCTTTGACTTCTGCAAGCAAGTCCAGAATGAAAAGAATTTCAAAATTATAAAAGTCAGAAGTGATCGTGGTGGTGAATTTGAAAATAAATATTTTGAAAAATATTTTTCTGAAAATGGCATTGCTCATGATTTTTCCTATCCTAGAACTCCACAACAGAATGGGGTTGTAGAGAGGAAAAACAGAACTTTGCAAGAAATGGCCAGAACCATGATCAATGAGACAAATCTGGCAAAACATTTTTGGGCAGAAGCAATCAACACAGCCTGTTACATTCAGAACAGAGTGTCTGTTAGACCTCTTCTGAAGAAGACTCCTTATGAACTGTGGAAGAACAAAAAGCCCAACATTTCATATTTTCATCCTTTTGGATGTATTTGCTATATGTTAAACACTAAGGAAAATCTGAGCAAGTTTGATTCCAAAGCACAGAAGTGTGGAAGAATCCATTCATGTCAAATTTGATGATAAGCTTGGCTCTGAAAAGCCAAAGCAGGTTGATAACTCTGCAGATAGGGAAGTAGTCTTTATTGACTCTGAAGTTCCAGAATCAGACAAAATTCAAGTGAAGGAACCAGAAGCAACTCCAGATGCTACTCCTTTAACTTCTCAGATGAATAATCTAAACATTTCTGAAGAGTCAACTATTAGAGGATCATCATCCAGAATTAAAGCTTCTCATCCAGAGGATGTCATTATTGGAAAGAAGGATGATCCCATCAGAACAAGATCCTTTCTAAGATCATCTGAAGCATCACTATTTGGACTAGTGTCAGAAATTGAACCATATTCTGTAGATGAAGCTCTGCAATACAATGATTGGATTATTGCCATGCAAGAAGAGCTAAATCAATTCAGCAGAAATGATGTATGGGATCTAGTTCAGAGACCTCAAGGATTCAATATAATTGGTACAAAATGGGTCTTCAGAAATAAGCTAAATGAGAAAGGAGAAGTTGAGAGGAACAAGGCAAGGCTGGTTGCTCAAGGGTACAGTCAGCAAGAAGGTATTGATTACACTGAGACATATGCTCCAGTGGCAAGGTTAGAATCTATACGCCTTCTTATTTCTTTTGCTGCACAAAATAACATCACTCTGTATCAGATGGATGTTAAAAGTGCCTTTCTTAATGGTATTATAGAAGAAGAATTTTATGTCCACCAACCTCCTGGTTTTGAAAATGAAAAATTTCTAGATCATGTTTTCAAATTAAAGAAATCTCTACATGGTTTAAAACAAGCTCCCAGAGCTTGGTATGAGAGATTGAGAAATTTTTTTCTGGAGAAGAATTTCATCAGAGGCAAAGTGGATACAACACTCTTTTGTAAAACAATTAAGAAAGATCTTCTAATTTGCCAAATTTATGTAGATGATATTATTTTTGGATCAACAAATATTATGCTTGGAAAGGAGTTTGCTACATGTATGCAGGCAGAATTTGAAATGAGTATGATGGGAGAACTCAGATTCTTTCTAGGAATCTAAGTTAATCAAACTCCAGAGTGCACCTACATACATCAGACAAAATATGTTAAAGAACTTCTAAAGAAATTTAACATGTCTGACAGCAAGCTGGCAAAGACTCCAATGCATCCTACTAGCTCACTTGGCAAGGAAGAGGTAAGTAAGAAAGTAGACCAGAAGCTCTACAGAGGTATGATTGACTCTCTTCTTTATCTTACTGCTTCTAGACCTGACATATGGTTTAGTGTTTGTCTGTGTGCTAGATTCCAATCAGATCCTAGAAAATCACACTTGACAGCTGTCAAGAGGATTCTAAGGTATCTGAAAGGTACTTCTAATGTGGGTTTGTGTTACAGAAAATCTGATGATTTCAAATTAGTTGGATTCTGTGATGCTGACTACGCTGGAGACAGAGTGGAAAGAAAAAGTACTTCTGGAAGTTGTCAATTTCTAGGAAGAAATCTAATCTCCTGGTACAGCAAGAAGCAACCCACAATTGCACTTTCAACCACAGAGGCTGAATACATTGCTGCTGCTGGATGTAGCACGCAGATGCTCTGGATGAAGAGTCAACTAGAAGATTAACAAATTTTTTAAAGTAACATTTCTATCTTTTGTGATAATACTTCTGCTATATGTTTGTCCAAGAATCCCATTTTACATTCTAAGGCAAAACATATAGAAATTAAGCATCATTTCATCAGAGACTATGTTCAAAAGGGAATCATAAATTTAGCCTTTGTTGATACAGATCATCAATGGGCAAATATTTTTACAAAACCCCTTGTTGAGGATAGATTCAATTTTATTCTGAAAAATATTGGTATGGATTTTTTTCCAGAATAATATTTATCAGAAGCAAATTTTTACAGATGCAAAAATGCTTAATGCTCTGAAGTATTTCTTCTGATTGCTTATTTTATTCTGATCAATATTTCTTTTGTGAAACTCTGAACTAACAATCTTTAGAAGATCTGAACGTTGGCTAACGTTTCATTTCTTAAGAGAATTCAGAACACATGCAAGCAAACACGTGTCACACCAAATCTGAAGAGGTGGCGTGTACATAACTGAAGAGACGTTTGAGGTGAAATTTGAATAGTGAGAATCTTGATTTCCCCCCCAAATTGTCAGAAGCAATTAATGTTTTGAAATGATTATTATTTTCTTCATTTAATGCTTGCTAAAACGTGCAATTTCTGACTGTTGATATGCCTAAGTGTTAGTATAAATACATGTCTTGTATTCACTTTCACACTTTTCACACTCTCAGAAATTACATGCGTTTTCATCTCCTCTTTTCTCTGCATAAAAACCCTATACCTAAGCGTTTGACAAAGCATTCTTCAATGGCAACTTCATCATCAACAGCTGCTCAATTCCAATCTTCTATGGCTGCTGTAACTTCAGAAAACATGGGTATTGCTCCCTATTCTCCTCCCAAAAGAACACTTCTAACGCCTGTTGATAAATTGGAAGTTCTATGTGAATCCATGGTTGAGTTTGATTCTCTGGCAGAAAATGGGTTTGAGTTTCGTTCCATCATTGGAGCTCAAGGATGGGTTAAGTATTTTGATAGGCTCTTTGGACCAGTTTACCCTCTCCTTGTGAAAGAATTCTGGATCCATGCATCAGTTTACCCCAAATTCATCTTATCTTCTGTGCTGGGAAAAGAAATTATTATCACAGAAGATCTGATAAGAAAATTAATAGGTTATGAAGAAACAGGTGGTGTTTCCCACTTGCCAGCTGGGCGTGTGGACATGGATGAGGTTTATGAAGAAGTAATGACTGCTGGTCAAGCTTCTAACAGATTCAAGGATCTGAAGCCTGATTACAAAATCTTGGCCAAGATCTTCATGGGATGCATCCACCACAGGAAGTCAACCAATTCTCCAGACTATGTCAATAATGAACAGCTCTATTTCATGTATTGCCTTAGTCAGAGCACCAAGGTAGATCTTCCATACATTCTGTTTATGCATCTGTGGAACCATATCAATGCATCTAGGGAATATGTGAAAGAGAAAGGACAGAAGATCAGAACTTGGATCCCCTTTGGAAGGTTGATCTCAGATCTTCTTACTGAGAATGGTTTGGTAACTGCTCTGTATGCTGTTGGAGTTACAGAGGAATTAGAATTTATAATGGGAAAGCCTCTGAATGCTAAAAGTCTTCTGAGACTCAAAATTGTTGATGAACTCACAACAGCTCCCAAGAAGTTGAATGTGTCAGAATTAAATAAGAGGGTTCCTGTAGATGACTTTCCTTTATTCTTTGCTGAAGAACCCAGACATATAGTGGTTATGTATATTGATGAATGCAAGAAGGAAGGAAAACCTGTTCCTGCTAATGTGATTCAGCTAGCTAGACAACCACTACCAGATGCAGGAGAAGAAGAAGCACAACTCCAGAGGAAAAGGACTCAGCCTGTAGAAGAATCTACACCTGCTCAGAAGAAGGTCAAGATTGCTGAGAAGCCCAAGAAGCTCTTGAAGGGAAAAGAATATGAAGAAGCTGCTTCTTTACCTACCAAGAGGATCAAAATAAAAGGTACTAAATCTTCTGTATCTTCGGCAAAACTTGTTATTAATGATTCTAATGTTAAGTCTGTTCCAAATCCACCTTCTACACAAACCACTTCTGTTACTGCTCCCAGTTCCATATCTCCACAAAAACAAACACCTGTTCTAACACAAACAACAACACAAACAACAACACCAACAGTTTCTGTACCAAAACCATCTCAACCCAAAATTCATATCAAACAATTTGTTCCACGACCTCAACCATCAGAACAACAACCATCAGATCAACAACAATCATCTGAACAACCAGAAAAATAAAAAGAATCTCAACCAGAAAAAGCCTCTGTCAATCCACCATCAATTAATCCACCTTCTGAACCCATTGCACCTGTTACTTCTGAACCTACAAAAGTAACCTCTGTTCCCATTTCATCAGACCCAATATCTATTCCATCTGATTCACTCATCTCAGAACAACCATTCAAACCATTTGAAATTCCTCCAGAACCTACCAATACTTCTGAACCTCACATCCCTGAGACAGAAGTTCTTGATGTCACACCTTTAAAAACGGTGTTTCAAGTATCTTCTACCTCTTGTACACCAACCACATCCTCTAACTCCTCAGAATCAGAAATTCACCCAGATTTTCTAATCTCTCCATCTGAAAAATACTCTGAGATAAACCAACCTGAATCTACCATACCTTCTAAAGCTTCCATTCCAGATCCTATTCCTCCACCTGCACCATCATCTGAGATATTAATCCCCAGTTCCAATCCAACATCTTCTACATCTTGTGCCCAAGTTTCTTCTCTATTTCATAATCTGTCTTATGGTTTCAAACTGAAAGATTTTTATGACAGAGTTGAACCTTCTGAACCCATCAACCCTCTGAAACCAAAATCCACAATGATCCTTCCATCTGTGATTCTTGATTACTTAAAATCTATGACAGAAGCAGAACCTTTAGTAACAATATCACACTCTGCAAAATCTGATAAAGCTGTTGTTTCAGCTCTGCAAATTGCATCTAATAACACTGTTGCATCTGTTGAACCACCAAAATCTGCTTTCAAACCCTACTCAAATGCACCTTTTGATGTAGTTACCCCTCACAGAAGAGCAAAACCTCATTTGCTTAATGCTTTAGTCAGATCTAAAGAAATAGCTCCTGAGATACCCTTCATTCCATATTATCCACCTCCTCTGATTTCCATCCCAAAATCACTTTTTCCACCAACTCCTCAACCTAAACCTATAAATCTAGTAACCTTGTTACGACCAAAGCCCAGACTTAATGTTGATCATTTATTTCAAACATTTTTGCAAGAAATACAAATGTATTTAGGTACTGTTCAGAAGAAATGCTCAGCAACAATGGATGCCAAAGAATCTGACATCATCTGGGATGGATTCATCAACAGATTCAACACTGTAGCTTCAAATCTGAAGAACGTCTGTTCTGATGATGCAAAGCTCAGAGTTGCTGAGGCTGCAAGGACTCTATTCTGGACTCTCAACAAATCTGAACCTCTGCTTCGTTTAGATGCTCCTCCACCATCAACAGAATCTACTGATAATGCATTGGCTATGTCTCTGGTAGACCCTTCTTCCAATTCCATTGCTCCAGGATCTACATAACCTCATCTTAATTCTTCATCTGAGATAAAGAAAGAACACCCAGATTTTGAAGATAAGATTTCGGCTCTGGAAGCTGGACAGTCAGAGATAAAATCCTGGATGGCTAAGCAGGATAAGAAGTCTGAGGATATGACAGAATGGATGTCAAAGCAAGATGAAAATAATGAAACTATGACTAAGTGGATGTCCAAGCAAGAGCAATCATCCTCTGAGATTACAGATCTATTGAAGATGCTTTTGTCCAAACACTCTTAGATTTTTTTTTCATTCTAATGTTTTTCCATCTGTTGTTTGCATCTGTACCTTATTGCTATATCTTCTGATGTTTGCCTATGTACTCTTGATCTGATCTTTTGAATGAATCAAAGTTTTCTCCATTGAATTATCTTATTTACTGTTTCCTTTTATTTATCTTTTTAAAAGTTTTTACTTTTTGCTTATGACAAAAAAGGGGGAGATAATATAGATCTGAACTGTTTAATATAACTTCACCAGAATGAAACTTCAGATATATCTATTCTATCTAACATTTAAACTAACTATTTCAGAACATTTGATAAGTACATTATATAAAAGAAACTCTGAGTCTCTCATATCATTTGTCTATTATCAAACTCTGAATCTTATATCTGCAAGACATTCTGACCTTCAAATGTTATAAGAACAAACAAGATCTAACTCTGAAGATTAATCAAGACAAAATGGAAGTTTCTATTCCCTATTTGTATTTAACTCAGAGGGAGATTCATCATCTCAGGGGGAGTTATAATTCTATATGTTCAGTTAAACAAAATTTCTGATACTTTTTGTCATCATCAAAAAGGGGGAGATTGTTAGAACACAGATTGGTTCTTAATAATATCTCTTTGTTTTGATGATAACTGTTAGGAAATTTTATATTTAAGAATTATATACTCTAAAATTTGCTTGTGAGTTTTACTGCAGATTGAAATAAAATTAACTCTCTAGAAGCAAATCTGAATTGTATACAAGAAGTTATCTTGACTCTGAAGCGCCAGATGCATTCATTAGAAGATTCTGATTGCTGTTTACAGAAGATCCTGAGCGTAGTCTCCAGAAGGATCTGAAGCAAGAAGCTCCAGAAGATTCTGAAGCTAGTCAAAAGCATCTGAAGCAAAGAAGAATATTGTATGAAGAGTTTCTCAAAGCATAGTTTCTACAGAAGTTTCTGAAAGTACTAACGCTGCCAAGTACTGAAGTTCTGTGTCAAATATGCTCTGATGATCAACACGCTGAAAGCACACATGCTGCAGAAGACTCTGATACAACAAGGTTCTGAACATCATTAGAAGACTCTGACTCAATCAGATTCTGAAGAACTTACTGAAAAGTGAAGAAGAAATATTCAAAGATTATATCCGTTGGAGTAAATCAAACGTCTCTTTCCTCATTTGTGCTAGACACAAGAACACAGACAAAAAGGATTTTTCTGTGCTTTCTACTTCTAGGAAAGGTCACTTGATGTAAAGACAAAAAGGCTCAGACCTTTTTGGGACTCTCTTTTCAACGCTCAACATCCTTGGATCAGCTGCCTATAAAAGGAAGACTCCACCAAATTCTTCAGTGACACAATTTGCTGAAAATAATTCATAATATTCAAAACTCTCATTCTTTCATATTCTTCTTAGAATTATTTGTACTTAAACTTAAGAGAAAAATCACTGTTGTGATAAAAGCTTTTTAGAAGCATTCATACTCTTGTATTTGATTTACATTGATTGTAAAGGTTTTCCTTAAGAGGATTCAGTTGGAATCAGTAGCTCTTGAGAAGACTAAGTACAATTGTTCTTAGGTGTTACTATTGTAATCTGTTTGATTAAATAGTGGATTAAGTCCTTGTTGAGAAAGGCAAATCACTCTAGGAAGGGTGGACTGGAGTAGTTGATTTCAACGAACCAGGATAAAAATAATTGTGTTATTATTTTTAAAGTCTTAATCTTTCATACTTATTCAACCCCCTTCTAAGTATTATCTCACCTTCAACTCTCACCAAAGGTATTTCTTTCCTTCGGAGTCGCTTCATCTTGCGATCCTCGATCCTCAACGGCAACGCCTCCACAGTTAAATTCTCTCTAACTTGGACTTTATCCCTCTGAATCACATGAGACGGATCAGGTACATACTTCCGAAGTTGCGACACATGGAACATGTCATGCAAGTTCGAAAGCTCCGGCGGCAACGCCATCCTATACGCCACATCACCAACCCTTTGTAAAATCTTATACGGCCCGATAAACTTCGGATCTAACTTCTTGGACTTCAATGCACGTCCTACACCAGTCACTGGATTAACCCTCAAAAATACATGGTCACCTTCACTGAATTCCAATTCTTTCCTTCGGTTGTCATAATAACTCTTCTGCCGATCCTGAGATGCTTTCATCTTCTCACGGATCATCTGCACTGTCTCAGTAGTCTGCTGCACCAACTCTGGTCCCAACACAACACTCTCACCCGACTCATACCAACACAGAGGAGTTCTACACCTCCTACCATAAAGAGCTTCAAACGGTGCCATCCCGATACTGAATGGTAACTATTGTTATACGTGAACTCCACCAATGGAAAATGAGTATCCCACGTACCACCTTTCTCTAAAACACAAGCTCGCAACAAATCCTTTAAAGTCTGAATAGTCCTCTCCGACTGACCATCCGTCTGCGGATGATAAGCCGAACTCAACTTCAACTCGGTACCCAAAGCTTCCTGCAGACTTTGCCAAAATACTGAAGTGAACCTCAGATCTCTATCCGACACAATAATCAAAGGCACACCATGCAGTTTCACAATTACTCGAATATAGATTTCTGCCAGCTTCTCCAACAGAAAACTGATACTAATCGGCACAAAATGTGCAGACTTCGTAAGCCGATCCACAATCACCCAAATCGCATCAAATCCTCTCGCCGTATTTGGCAATCCCGTAACAAAACCCATGGCGCACTTCCATACTGGAATCTCTAACGGTTGCATCATCCCAGAAGGTCTCTGATGTTCCACCTTCGATTTCTGACATGCCAAACAAGCATAAACATAACGAGCAATATCCTTCTTCATACCTGACCACCAAAACAACTTCTTCAAATCCTGATACATCTTCGTAGCTCCTGAATGAACACTCAGGCTACTACGATGTCCTTCGTCTAAAATCGACTTCTTAAGCTCGTCATTATCCGGTACACAAATTCTGCCCCAAAACCTTAACACACCAGCATCATCCAACTTGAAATCACCACCGGAGTCATTTCCGGCCTCACGCCTCAAATCCACAAGTTTCACGTCCAACTTTTGATGTTCTCTTATCATATCCAAGAAATCATTCTTTACTTGCAATTTACCCAACATCACATCATCAGCCGTAAATTCTACAAGCGAAACATCCTTGCTCGCTTTGGCATCTCCCAGGAAATCGTCACAGACAACGGACACAATTCACGGATAAAAAGTTCTAAGAGTTCGTCGCTCAACTGAGTACCAAACAACATTTCACGTCCGTCGAGCACTCGTAGACGAACGGGCATGCCGAGACAGCCAACATGGCAATTATACGAGGTCTCAAACAGAGACTAGACGAAACAAAGAAACAATGGACCGAGGAGTTGCACAACATGCTCTGGGCCTATCGTACTACGCCCCACTCTTTGACCGGGAAAACCTCTTTCTGTTTAGCATACGAGACTGAGGCAATAATCCCTTTCAAAATACACGTGCCCTCCAGGCGGACCGAAGCTCTCCTGAACGAGGAAAACAACATCGAGACATTAAGGGTGGAGCTCGATCTCGTCAAAGAGGTCCGATCAAGAGGTGCCCTCCTGGAGGCCTCATTAAGTTCAGACAGTTCAAAAAATAAAATAAATAAAGGCCAATTACAACAAAAAAAACAAAATAAACTCAAGAACAATAAAAAACGTATCAAAATAATAAAATAAATAATCAATACATATCATCCTAATTCTATTTAAAAACTAACTACTAAAAGAACCCAATTAAGAATTTACAAAAGACAAACAATGATAAAAATTACATTGCATAAAATATCACAGTGCATAAAATAGTAGTGCATAAAATATCAACGTCTGACTTTCTCACTATTTACATCATATAAACTCTTATATTGACTGATTCCTCAATAGTTAAATCCTAAATTTGTCACACACATACATTAATCAAATACTTTATTTTCTTAAAATCAACATCTATTTCTAAAGAAAACACATGAGTTAATATTTGATAACTCAATAATTCAACATGCCATACCGTTGTTATTTTATTTTAACTTTTTTCAATCAACACATGTATTAGAAAGTTATAGAAAAAATGTTACAATTATAATTCATTTTGTTTGTATGATAATTTATAATACAATTCAATCAACATAAACCTAAGAGAAGAGTGTTGTTTTTATAATTAAAATTGTTTTTAATTATAAGTAAAAAAAATAAAAAAATTTAACCAAAAGTCCGTGGACAAATCCGCCGCGTCCCACATTTTCAAGCGGGTTAAGCGGAGTGAGACAATTTAAAGTAACGAGTCAAAAATCTCAGTCCAGCCGGTCAAAAATACCGGATCAAACAGATCGATCCGATAGATCCGATCCGTTTTCCTACCCCTAATTATTGTTGTTCTAACTATATTTAATTTCAATAATTTCATTTTTATGTTAAATCCTACAATGTTAACTCACATCAATGTTAAATCCTACAATAAAACCGAAGCTCTTACCGGTCCAAACAGTCCGAAAACCGGTGCTATAAAAAACAGAAATAAAACCGAAAGACCAGGTGGATCCCTTAAACATTTTGAGAATACACCCGGTCTAACAAAACTGAATTAAATTATTTTGTTTTAATAATTTTTTTCATTTGTTTTCCGAAACACCCTTTCTTCCACACAAGAAAAACAATTTCAGGTACCCTAGCTCCGTCTCGAGCGATCGCCGCCGCCACGTCCTTCACGTCCGGCCAAACCTGTTCGAGCCTCCGGCTAAAACCGATATCACGTTGATAATCAAAAGAAAATGGCAACGTTATTATTGCAGTTACAGAGAGTCATAAGAAGCGGAAGTGTTAATTTGATCTCCACACTCCCGCATTCTTCATCTTACTCTTCTTCTAGATCTTTCTCCAAATCATCACCCTACGTCGGTAAAACTTCCTCCTCTTTCTCCCCTACTTTGCACCTTTTTCATTCCTTCTTTTATACTCATATATGGTTTACGTTACAATTTGCAGTTAAGGTTGGAATTCCGGAATTTCTAAACGGAATTGGGAGCGGAGTCGAATCTCATGTCGCGAAGCTCGATTCAGAAATTGGTGACTTCCAGAAGCTTCTTGTTACTAGAACCCTCAAACTCAAGAAACTCGGCATTCCTTGCAAACATGTAAGCCATTTTCCTCTATGCCATTATCGTGTTTATTTACTTACAAGTGCATTTGCGTTAGCATGGAATTTGCCAAATTTTGTACTCCAATTTTCAGCCTCTGTATAAAATTTGGGGTTTTGGGAATTAAAATATCTTTTTCATGTTAGTCTATGGAGAGTTCGAGATACAAGTTATGGTAGTCTAAGTGAACATGATAAAGCCGGTGGATAGGATTTTTAACTGTTATTTGTTTGTGTTGCATCTCTTAGACCATTTTTTGTGTAGAAAAACTGTTATTTGTTAAAGCCTCGTAAATTCGTTCCCTTTTCCCCCCTTAGTTCAAGCAGGCAGGGTTGTGTTATAATTATGGACTGCAGTCTGTAATTCTTATGACTGACATTGTAACTTTGGACTGAAACTAGATAAATCTGATTTTTGTATATCTTATGACTGACTTTTACCTTTAAAATGAAACTAGATAGCTCTGATATTTGTTAAATTTATCAAAGTTGAAGGCTTGAATGTTATGATTATTAGAGCATCTTGAGAGTCTTTAAGATCCTGTATTGTTGCTTTCGCTGTCTTACAAAATAAGTAAGTTTTCATAGGCATGATAAAGTTATTTATGAGTATTTTCTTAACAATTTAAGCTTTTAATAGAGTTGATGTATGACATAAGTTATGTTTTTGAAGTTTATTACTTTTTAACCTTACTTTTACTGTTTGGATTTTATAAAATTCCTTTCAGTGCCGACCACAAATTTTAATTTCTGCACATCCCATCTTGATTTTTCATTTAGCCACTAGATTTGTCCTAACTTCCTACAAGAATATGATACACTTGATTTTTTGGACCAAGGTGTTTGATGTACTATCATTTTCATCCGGCAAGGCATATGCCCATGTTTGATATACAGGTATATAACTATTGTACCAGCATCTAAGATGCCCATAGGCATATGATTTCCGTAAAATAACAACCGAATCAGGCTTTGTGAGCTTAAATACACTTTTAAAATAAAATCAAAATACCATACTTACGAGGATCTTTGATGCCAGATTATTTTGTATCTTACATTTATACCCGGGATGCATATGCATCATGAGATAAATCCAAGTTCTATTGATGACTCAAATATTGGAAATATAATGTGCCTCGTATGGTAGTCACTCCTTGTGATATATATGGTTTTTCAATCTTAAGATTTGTAGACCAGAAGTACAATTATCTTTCGAGTTTTGGCAGGATTGAGGTTTTATGTAATGTTACATTGATTTTATGGTGACAATAATTTGATTGTGATCGGCCACATGACATACATTTAGCCAGTCCACCGGCAAACTTTCTCACAGCTCGTTTATGCTTTTTTGCAGAGGAAGCTAATATTGAAACATGCACACAAGTACAGGCTGGGATTATGGAGGCCACGTGCTGAACAGGTCAAAGCGTGATTAGTTTCTATGTAGTAAGTAGCCTTTCGTTGTGAAATCATATAAAAAATGTTTAGCCAATGTGGAGTGACAGTGCTTGACTTTGCATGAAAAGATGAAGTTAATTGCTCAGGATACCTCACACCCTCATTTGTCACATTGAAGTTTGTCATTTGCACCAGTCAAGTACAATGAACTAATCTGATTTGACTGTTTGTGATTGTTATGTCCAATAATTTCGCTGCATTTTTTGTGTTGTATCGGTTGTTTTTAGCAAAAGAGAATTAACTTTGGGCTTAGGAGTTTCCTATGGTTCATTTTTTTTAGGTCCAGTTAAATCTAATGATGCTCTTCCCGCGTTTCACGCCCCTTGCTAATTATCCCGTGATCGATTTGTTACTTTTTGTTGTTGTGTATGAATCATGCTAGGTTGTCGATAGCGAGCTATAGTGGTGCTATAGTGGTATAGCGTAGCAGTTCAGGACCTTGACGTTACGCTTTTGGCCTGCTAACCGCTATCTGTGATAGCGGAAATAGTGGTTGCTATTTGGGAAGTCGTGGCGGCGCAATATTGTGGTGTTGTTGGAATTCATGTATTTTGTTGCAACTTCTATTTCTAAAGTATTATGTACGTAGTTGAAATTTATTTTAAGTATTTATGTATTCATGTTAAATATTTACCTTGGTTTTTAAAGATCGCAATTGCGGTCATCCTGCTATCCGCTATGCCGCCATAGCATTGAGGGTCCGGCGCTAAGCACCGCTATCTGAGATTAACAACCTAGGAATCATGATTTAACTGGATGTCTACTCTGAAGTAGATTGGTGATGATCCGTTTGTCTGATGAGTTGCTCTTGTTTGTGTAAAAGTGAGGCAATTGGCAATGTCTTCATCACTTTTCAGCATTTATGTATAAAATTTTGGTATTATGGTTTCTATTTTGTTAGTTTTTCAGTCTATCTCTTTTGGTGCGCAAATTTGTTAAAATGCATTATCAAAAGCACACATCATGTAAATCAGAAATTTTTCGGGCATTATTTCTCTTGTCATTAGTGGTGTTCACGCATTTGATGAAAAGTCAATAATATCTCTAAAATTAAAAAAAAAAACACTTTCGAAGACATCCTATCTACCCCACATTCCCGAAAGTGAGTCACATTTTATTTTAAAAAAGTAGTTTGAAAATATATTTTCAGAATAAAAATTTGTAGAGACTGAAAATTTAGGAAAAATCTAGGAAATTACGTATGAAAATTAGGAGGAAAGAAAAAACCAGACTGGATGTCAACATGTCAATATGTTCAATATCTGGAACTATAATTGCATTGCATCCTCCAGAATCAATCACAACATGTCAATCTTGTTTGCTTTCCCGTCTTTTCACATCATAGAATATCCTGAACCATGACATTCAGAGCAATGTTACAATGGTTAACACTAATTTCAGAAGAGGGAAAATCATTAAGAGGTGGAAAAAATGGAGACTAGATAAGTATTATGTACATTAAGAGAAACAAACCTCCACCAACTAGATAGGTGCCACTATGGGTCTCCTATTTATGTATCCTTTTAAATTTTTTTGAAGGTATATTTTTTGAATTTTTGATTTTTTTAAAAATGGAAGTGTGACTTACAAAGGAATGTGTTTGTAATGTTATGTGGATGAAATGCGTTTGAAAATATATTTTTGAATTTTAAAGATATTATTGATTTTTAACAATGATGTGTGAGCACCACTAAAAATAGGTGAAGGAATACCTCATTTTTTGAGAATGAATTGAAAAATCTCTTGCATTTAAGTAAAAAAAGAAAAAAGAAAAACTCCAGATGAAATTATCATAATAAAAAACTTTAATAAAAGTAATTGACCATGAAACACACATCTCGGGTTTGAGCAAACACAAACTCGAAACACCACAAGAATAATTCATAACACTACCAATATTTGGTAAAAGAAAAGATGATTGTTTATTGCACCTTCACCGGTGCTTTCACATCTTGGATGAACAAAAAATGTACACACCTCAGTCATCTTTTAGAAATAAACCAAAAGAAAGCTGAACAAATTCAAAATTTTGGAAGCATATTTCCAAAATCTTCTATGTTTTTTCAAACTAAAAGTAAATGTAGAAATGAGAAGAACAACATAAACTAACATAAGTCATTGTTATGACATATGACATGCATAACATACTTAACATTACATAAATAATTATGGATGCTTAACATTACATAAATAATTGTTAATGTAAATCTAACGCTGCATTTCATTATTAAGTGATGGTTGAAGCGTTTCAACATCTTTAGAATATCTTCGGTCGATCTTGCAACCTGCGCATCCACTTCGATCAAACCTTTTGTTTCGTAATAGTGAAATGTACTCACATAACAGTTAAATCTTCACACGTCCTCAACTCAAACTTGTTGAATTGTATATCTCATTCGTTGTCAATCGTGGGTGAACGATAATAGAGCTTTACAACCATTCGATTGTCTGGGCATCACAACAGATTCTCTAGTGTGGATTTCAGATTGACAAGACGAGTGATCTTTGTGAACCTAAATTCAAGAGCCCCCCCTCGCCGTCGCCCTTGCAGTAAACAAAAGCGAGATATGAATATTGAAATATTCTATGGGTGATTTTGCTAACAATATGAGGGACATCCATATTTATACAAGTTTAAGATTAATATGGACCTTAAAAATATAATCATGTCTTAGAGGATATTTCAGAGATATACTTATGAATTAACCCTGTTTAGTTTAGTAAATCAAGTAAAAAATGGTTTCTACGAAAATAAAGTTCCAAATTATCCCATGTTAGTATTTTTTTTCAATAAAATAGGGTGGATCCGATAGTACAGTTTCGAATTATCCCCTGTTGTAACATAACTTGTGTAACAAAACCTAATTATCCGCTATGACTTTTACTTATTTGATTCTCTTTCGATCTTGCTCAACTTGGTGAATTCTTCCATCCTGTACAAAAAATTATCCGACCAAATTTCAACTTCTTTTATGGAATAAATCGTTCACTCCAATGATGTTCTGGTATATGACATCTTGATTTCAAATAAACTTGAACAAATGTAGTGATTTTAAAAGGCACCCAATGCACATAATGTATCAGGTTGTATTTTGAGATGGGCTACTTTGAAGTGGAAAAATATTTTCGAGAAACCATATCTTGTCAGATCAATACACACCATATTATATACACTTGCTATAAGATGACCCATTTCAGGGAAGCATATTTTGAGATGGGCTACTTCAAAGTGAAAAATATATCGAATGTGAAAAGTTGACGATTTTCGATTGAATGGAGTGGCGTAAAGGCTAATTGATGTCCTAGGCTTCAATGCAATGCAATAGAAGTAGCGAGAAAACTTGAAAAATAATGGAAGACAAGTTTGCTTGCGAGCTCAATTTTGGGTTCTTAGTAAATCCTGAAATGAAATGACGAAGGATGAAGAAGGAAGGTCTGATCCATTATATGAATCAAACTCATACAAAATTTAACCTCTATAAAAACTACAAAATTTAACCTCTTATATATATTCTTCAATACACTGACCTGCGCCTAAGACTTGCCTTTGGTTGCATTTTTGGTGCGTTCGAAGGTTAAATTCTAAATTTTAAATGCATTATTTGTTTTTCACTAGTAGGAGTGTTCGCATGCCCGTTTGGTTTGGTTTCAAGAGAATTTGATGTCTAAATCGATCATAAATATATGAATTGGTTTGGATTGAATTAACATTTTTGCGATAAAGCGCAAATCAAACCAAACTGAAAAACAACGGGTTGACTTGGGTTGGATTGATAGGATATAATAAAAATAAATGTTCAAAAATATTTTAAAATACATCTAGTTTTCATAAACTAATTTTCCATAATAATATAAAATCCATAACTTGTTTTCGTTTTTCCATATAGATTATGAATGTCACAAATGATGTTTATTTTTTTCTTCTTGAATTTAAATATTTTATATTAATTTTGATGATAATAATGACATAAATTATACAAATTAATTATGGATGATTTAAATAAATCGACTCGCAAATAGAATTTTTGAAATCCAACCAATTAACACTGAATGTCTTTAGTTTGATTTGATTTTTTGCCTAAATTAAAAAATACCGAAACATCATAGTTTAATTTAAATTTCAATTTAATTCAAATTTACTTGAATTAACGAACATCCCTATTAACTGAGGAGCAATAAAGATAACAAAAGTAAACTTTTTTTTTTTTTATTAAAATTGATCTAAAGATAAAGTCACAAAGAAATTCGTACTCTTAAGCCTCCTAAAATACCAAAAACAAACTTAACAAAAAAGTATATTTTTATTATTTTAAAAATTAAAATAAATAAAATACTATTTTAATAACAATTAATCATGGTAAAAAAAATTATAATTAAACCGTTTAAATTAATTTTGAAAATGATTTTTTTTTAAATTTTAAAATATTAAATATAAATTTTAATTAAAAAATTGAAAATTTTATTAAAATTTATAAAAATGTCTCATAATTAAACATATCTCAGATGGGCCGACCCATTTTTTCTCTTTTATAATTTGTGAGTATTTATAAAATAAACCATACAAATTTTACATATGTGGCTGACTTGGATAATTTATGTTTTTTATTACTATTTTTAATTTTTTTTACTAAATAAATTAATACTTTCAATTAAGATTCTTTTATAAATTAAAATAAAACTATTTGGACCCAAAACCCATTAAGATTCAGCCAAAGTCTAGTATCCAACATTGAAAGAATAGCGCATGAAAAAGCTATATATAAACACTAGCAATGTTATATTCAAGTTTAACAAAGAAGAGATTTAGAATCACAGCAAGCAAATGATGGAGAAGCCATAAGGTGTAACAACCATGTAGTTCTCAATCTCAGAAGAACAAAGAGGCAAATTAGAAATGAGAAACAGAAAAATCAAACAAGTATGGCCAGTGAAAATAAGGATAAGAACAAGAACAACAACATCAACTCAAATAACCAGGATAAGGAGACATAGAGAGGAAAACAAACAGCATCCCAAAAAGATGAAATCGAGTACCTTTATAGTTAAACATTGTTGATGTTGTAAAGTTGTTACACATTGTTATCTATGGCTTTAGATGGTTCATATTTGCATGCATTTTCCTTTTAATATTTGCTGCAACTAAGCTTTTCTGAACGAAGGCTCCTTCATGATTCGTTGCAATGTTTGCTTTGTGTAGATATTATGATTAAAATGTATAACTCTCTCCTTAAATTTGAGAATAAAAAAGAAATAGCTCTAAGCAAAACCATGATGTAGATGATCACAGCAAGGTTCCACCATTTCGAATAATCAACCTTCATTCCAAGCATTAGAAGCAAGAGCAGAAGACCTAAAAACTCTAGGATTCATCTCAATCACCATCACCTCGCAATCATCAGGTATGTTGCTACTTGTTTTGCATCCTGTGTTGGAAGAAAGGCTAAGATAACAAACTCATAGTTTCCTGTAGCGCATGTTTGTACAAGGGTGTCTTCATTACCATTTTGACCCCAGTAGATTGATATGCTGACAGCATTAGAACCATTTTTTCTTTTTAAGTATTTTGACTAATTAATTTAAGATAAAATATAATAAAAAAAATATTAATTAATTTATTAGTTAATAAAAAAATATTAATCAATATATTAACCCAATCATTAATGCGCGATTAAAAATAATTCTATTGACTAAAATGCTGATTTTTATAAATAAAAAATCTGTTTTAAGTATTTTGACTAATTAATTTAAGACAAAACATAATAAAAAGTATTAATTAATTTATTAGTTAATAAAAAATATTAATCAATATATTAACTCAATTATTAATGCCACGTGATTAAAATAGGAAAGTGCATCTAAGAACATCTTTAGTGGGAGTAAACTAAATGGGTAAACTAAGATACTTTTTGTGGGCCCAAAGTGATTTGTAGGATTTAAAAAATTTATAGTTGATTTGATTAGTTTTTACTTTAATGGTGGTTGTCTATAAGAAACCAAAACTTGACCCCACATTTTATATTTTTTATTTAAGTTACCATTAATTTAATTATTTTAATTAAAATACATATAATTTTTTAAATAAAATTTATCTTAAAAATTTAAAAATAATATTAAATATATTTTATTATAAAATTAAAAATGATACAAAATTCACAACAATAATACATAAAAAAAATTACATTTTTATAGGAATATAATTATAATAAGGATTCGATTGGTTGGATCCATTTGATAAATAAATAAGATTGGAAATTGAAAGAAAAAAATTTAATAGTAAAACTGTATGTAAAAAAAATTAAAATTTCTATAGAATTTATAGAAGGTAAAAAATGATAATATGACCGTTACTATTTTCAAATATCATATCATTACTTTTGTTGGAATATTTGAAATATTTTATTAATATTAAATAATATTATAATAGATTTCACATAGTTAACGTTAACTATATAGATAATGGGAACTAAATTTTAGTTCATTTGGATGCCATGTCAGCTCTCCTACAATGCAAATTTCTTATTACTAACGTAAACTATAAAGAATTTTGGTTGAACTTCAAAATTTGATGACAATAATTGATAAATCACTTTTCTAATAAAAGTATGTATTATGAATTAAACTTTATATTTTTAAACTAACTGCTCAATGAATAAAAATATGATGAATCTTATTTGTCAAAAAAATTAATTATTTCCTCTAAATAAGTTTCATTTCTTCTAACTGTTTTATGGTAGCTTATTTTATGATAATAACATTTTTAATTAAAAAATATTTTAAATGATAACATTAAAAACAGAGTTAATTAATTAATTTTTATGCATATATTTTTACCAGTAATTTAATAGTTAAAATTTATTTAATAAACGTATTTTTTTATTTAAAAATTTAAAACTTTTTGTTTGTTTTTAGTTTTACTAACGAGTTGGAAGATAGTTGTTCTTTTTGCAAAAGAGTGTGTACTTGTTTTTTGTCCATGGAAATAAAATCAAACTCAATAAATGCACCATATCTTTCTTGTTGTGATAAAAGCACACAGATCTGAATTTTGTATTCCATCGAAACCTCATGACTCATGTTGAACTGATTTTGAGAAGGAACAAACTATGAAATTAGTCTTCTCCTTCACATGCAAGCACATGAACTCATTCAAAGAAAATCTAATTACTAGCTCCATCCGTTTTTAAATAGAAATATATATTTGATAAAAAAAATTGTTTTTAAATACAAGTCATTTTCAACGTCAATATAAGATCACGCGGTTACCAATTTCATAGAACAGTTTTTTGTCTAATATTGTGCTTTTAATGTTGAAGTCTAAATGAATTGAACGTGGCCTTGTTCACAACTAGGGGTCTAATATTTTAGATGAATTGATCGATGACAATTTTCGATTGTTTGTTCAAAGACCGTAATACATTTTTGTGAATTTTATGTTAGGTTTATAATGGTAGCATAGTATGTGTAAGAACATTTTTTTAGGACATATAAGACGGACTATTCTATAAGGTATCAAAATTTTCACGGTTAAACTATGATTTAAAAGGGTTTTACAAAATATTTATTATGATTAAACCATAAAAAAACAGGATCTATATTTATTTGTCTATGATTAAATCATAGTAAACTTGCATAGAGTCTCTGAAAATTTAAGACAACCTTGAGTATATGTATGTAAGTGAAAGAGAAGTTTCGTCAATTTTCTTATCTATAAAAATGTTTGATTTTTTTACCTACAAATAATGCTAAGACAAAAAATGCACCAAAGAGAGAGGTTTATATAGTTAGAGTGGCCGTTTTTCTTTGAGCATGTCGACGATTTACATCAGTTACATAGGCTTCAGAGACGAAGTCATCATGCCCAACCAAAAAGAGTGAATGTCATATTAATCGGTCACCTAATCCTCCACCAATGCGATGGTACTTCCCAAATTAATATGATTTACTTCTGTTTATGTATCAATATTTTGAAAATGTCATTGATATTGAGGAGATGGTCATTTTAGACTTCACTTTATATCAAGGTTACTAGGTCGATATGGTGACTTTCATACCATATTCCGTCTTGATCTTATAAGGGAGTTGTACAATAATCATGTGGATTATCTCTAGATGTTTGGGATGAAGAACCAATTCAATTTTGTTAAGGAAACCTTAAATCCTGAAGGACTATAACCGACCCTTCAAAACAAATTGTTAATTATGCAACATATCAGATTTTTTATTGCACACACACACACACACACACACACACACACACACACACACACACACACACACACATATATATATATATATTGAGATTGTAATTTCTTGTGTCGAAGTAGTGTAGCTCGACAGAAACAAGGTCTAGTCGAGTTAGCCTAATGTGTGTGTGTCGTTGAGTTGTATTAGTGTGTCGAAGTGTTGAAGCAGGTTGCTTCGCACAAGATTTTGACTTAGGCCTATTTTAGTAATGTTAGCTATTTTGCACTTTTATAGTTTTGGGCTTTGGCTTGGGGTGCAAGCTAACCTAAATATATAAATAGCGAGAAATTCATATTTTGTAAACAATTCAATTCATAACATTGTATTCACAGTTTGCAATTGCAAGTGAATAAGAAAGTTTCCACAGTTTGTGGTCAGAGAGAAACTCTGCAGATATTCATTCTTCTTCTTCTCCAACATTACTTTTTTCTTTCTCAACTTTTCCTTTTCATTGTCATTATGTGATTGATAAAAATCTTGAGATCAAGATTGAGTGAAATTCTCCATAGGTTGTGGTTGAATTCCAGCATCTGGTATCAGAGCTCCTATTGCGATTCGAGGAAGGAAAATCGTGATGGTGATGAATAATCCAAACAGGCACTTTCCAGCAAAGCTTCCAATTCTCAAGAAAGATAATGATGAGAATTGGTGCAAGCAGATTAAAGTGGTTTTCTGTTATCAAGATCTTTGGGATCTTGTGAAGGGAGGAGTAACACCGCTTGCAGAAAACGCGACGGATCAAGAAAAGACTTCACACAAAGAATTGAAGAAGAAAGATTATAAAGTTCTCTTTATAATCCATCAATGTATTGATCCAGATAATTTTGAAAATGTTAGTGATGTAGAATCATCAAAAGAAGCTTGAGAGATTCTTGAAAAATCGTTTTGAGGTGCAGAGGAGGTGGAAGAGGTGAGTTACAAACTCACAAGAGAATCTATGAATTGCTTCAGATGGAAGAAAGTGAAAGTATAACAGATTTCTTCACTAGGTTTATAAAGCTGGTGAATCAAATCAAGGTATATGGAGAAGTGTTGACATCAAGATCAATTGTTGCAAAGATCTTGAGGCCATTGGTTCCAAAGTTCGACCACGTGGTAGTAGCCATAGAAGAGTCGAAGGACTTGTCAGTATTGACGAAGGAAGAGCTTCAAGGGGCGTTTGAGTCTTATGAACAAAGGATGACTGAAAGAGCTGCAGGAAAGTCAAAGAGTGATATGGCTTTACAGGCGCAGTCAGAAAAAGAAAAGAAAGGCAAAGGAAGCTGGAATGACAACAAAGGCATAGAAGGAAATTGGTCAAATCAGCATGAAGGAAATTGGTCAAATCAAAGAAAACCCTAGAACCAAGGAAACCAAAGAGGTGGCGCTTGTTTCCCGTGAAAATTGAAAAACAACCGCTGATCTTCCAAATCTAACTTTGGTGACTCACAAGATCGATCAGATTGATCCTAAGACATGTGCTAAATTTTATGTGAAAGAAATTGTCTAAACTACACACTTCGACAGTGTTTTGAGGGAAAGTTTTAATGTAAATGTAAGGCTCGACTGAAATAAAAGGACGTGAATTTATAAGGAATAAAGTAAAGGTTCTTTAAAACATTTAAACAAAGGGAAGCAAAATGCAGGGAAGATGTAAATTGCAAGGAAGTAAAGATAAACTCTTTAAGATAAAACAAGTAAAATAAGTTTCATTGAAAGCAAAGATAATGTGTTTACATGACGTACATTCTCCTAGAACTCGTTTCTCTACACTCGGATACTTTGAGTAATTTTGGGAGTAACTTGTATAATAGTAAATTACAAAACACTAAATTCTATGGCTAGAACCCTTATTTATAATAATAAAATTAACTGCTATCAACCTCCTAAAACAACCAGCCTATGACAAGTGTCATATTGCATGTAGTCACTTGCTAGATGAGCGCCACTTGTCTTACTTAATCATGAGAAAGCATAACTACTCCTTCCTTTATTTGAATTTCAAAATTCCACTAATGACTAGCCATCAGCCTTGGTCGAAGGTGGTATCCTTAATATTCAGAAATATTCTCT
This sequence comes from Lathyrus sativus, assembly GCA_963859935.3. NCBI lineage: Eukaryota > Viridiplantae > Streptophyta > Magnoliopsida > Fabales > Fabaceae > Lathyrus > Lathyrus sativus. Next base: position 105,528,024 of record OZ012735.1, on the reverse strand, counting down.
AAGTCCCAAAACGCTTGAACAAACCAGCCTACTCGAAGGCTTCCTTCACTCGAAGTCTCTCATATTTCTTCAAAGGTTTAATATTATATCCAAATATTTAATTTTAATATGAGCGTCGAATTTATGAACTAACAAATTGCCCCCCAAAAATGTCTTTTTCGACCATACTGAAGAAAAAGAACCATTTTTTGACAGCATCCATTTTGACGCCATCTTTCGACCTCCATATGGGTGTCAATGCAACTGACTACCCATGACTTGAAATAAAACTGTTCAGCTATCTTTACGCATGTCCATGACGTCATGGGCCATTATGAGCAATTTCTTGGGAACCCGATAAAATCTCAGACCACCATCACTCTTTTAGGACCTATGAAATCATGGGTCTAGGCAATAACTGCCACCGCCCCCACTCTTAATCTTGGGACGCCGCGTGTCCCACTACTCCTAGCCCTCAATGATGAATTGTGGCTTTTGATTAATTTAAAAAACGCCTTATATATAATTTTCCTAGAAATCATTTTAAACTTTTTCACTCTTAGTAATCACTTACGCACCCCTTCCAAACAACTCCAATCTTTCTTCAGCAAACCCATTCTTTCCAAAACATTATCAATGACGTCTTCTACTGCTACCACCAAAGATCAGAAGAAAAATCCTCAAACAAAATAACTACGACCTGCGTCGCTCCTCCCTCCTTTCACTACACTGAGTGGGCCTAAGATGGTGAAGAACCAACAATTTATCTCGGAACCTCTAATAGCAGAAAAAAGGCACATTTATGAATCGCAGGTAATAATCCCTATCACTGTTGTAGGTAAGTATTTAGCTTTGGTTGGCCCTCTGTCTCCCTTAGGAACCAACTACTCAACCCTTAATGACTTTTTCCCTTCTTATCGCAAAACCAAACCTCTAGGGCAAAAGGATTCTACCAAAGTGCCTACTGAAGGTCCAGATAGCTTGGCCTTACATCATGCGGACCTCAAGTACCTTAATGATGGATCCAGGTTATTCAGAGCTACCCCTTATTTCAAGGATTCTGACCTTTACCTGAACTGGCTGACCAAAGTGGAAAAGGTCAAAGCAGACGATTGGAAGGAAACCGACATTTATGATCTGATAATGATGTCTAAAGCAGGTCCTACCTATTTCCCCATTATGCTAGCATCCTCACTGTACTTCTGGAATAACACCCACTACATTTTCACCTTCCCTGTGGGATGATGACGCCCACTTTCTTCGACCTAGCCGCAATCACAGGGCTAAAACCATATGGGTTGGTTTATGATCCTGAAGTGGATTGTCAAGACTCTATAGGATTTTCGACCACCAAGCATACATACACCCATTTCATCAATCATTACCATAACAAGAAAACAGAAACCGTCGAAGATCAGGAACACATAGCATTTTTAGCTATGTGGCTATCTCGATGTGTCTTCTGTACAAAGTCTCTGCAGGTAGCGAGGAAGTACCTTACCTTGGCCAACCAACTACACTTGAATCGAGGCATCTACCTAAGTGAGATGATTCTGGCCAGTTTATATGAGTCTTTGAGCGAAGGCGCTGGCAGACTGAAAATCCATGAAAGCAATAGGAACCTCTTACTGTCGGGACCATTCTGGTTACTTTAGCTGTGGCTCAATGCTACGTTTGAGACTGGTTTTCCCAATAAAGAAGAAGTTGATGAAGAAGACCCTACAATAACAGGGAGACAAGTAGAATAGACTCGATTGGTCAAGCTCACCCCTAGTGAAGAAGGTCACTGAGAGCAAGGTAGCAGAGTTGGAGGAAGAAAAAGACAAGAACAAACAAGAGATTACCTCCAATGAAAAGAACATTTCCTCCTGAGCGAAAGATTAAGAAACTTCGAAGCAAGATCTCGAAGGCTCAGAAACAAAATGCTGAACTATCTACTTTTGACGATTCCAGCCTTTCGAAAGAGCTTGAACATGCCATTACTTTTCGCTGAGGAGGCTCGATAGTTGGAGATAGAGGTTGCCCGTCTAGAATCCGACAAAACTTTGTGAACTCCAAAAGTCGAGATATTTAGGAATGAAGGAGAATCCCCCTTTTTAGTTTGTTACTACTTTTGTAATGATTTCCTTTTTTTTTGCCATCATATGCCATGGCCTTTAGACTTGATTATGTAATGACTTGAGCCATTTTAGCATTTATAAATACCATTTATGGCTTTGCTTTGTGTATTGAATTATTCTATAGAGATTTAAACCTCTTGAAACACTGGTTTGTATTTTTTCAAATACTTGCCATTTACTTTAAAAATTCTCTTGTCTTCGTTTAATTTTTTCAACTTCATAAGCTCCATTGAAGAACACTTGCGTAACTTGGAACAGGCCTTCCAACTTTGGGGACCATTTTCCTAAAGACCTGACCTTTAGATCCATAGGCAAAATTACCCTCCAAACTAAATCTCCATGTAGAAAGGTCTTAACCTTAACCTTTTTATTATACGACTTCTCCACTCTCCTCTTTTGCCTCCTCAAAAGTTCTAGAGCTTTAAGTCTTTCTTCATCTAAATCCATCAACTCGTCCAACATCATATCCCAATATGTCTCGCGAGGAATTTCATGATGTCTTTGAATCCTAATTGATTGTAGGTAGACCTCAACAGGTAATACTGCGTCATGGCCAAAAGTCAGTCGAAAAGGGGTGCTATTGGAGGCTTCTTTCGGGGACGTTCGACATGCCCAAAGGATCTGGTCTAATGTTTTATGCCAATTTTTAGACTTCTTTCCCACCTGCTTTTTTATCATCCTAATCACCACTTTATTTGCTACCTCAACTTGACCATTAGTCTAGGCATAATAAGGTGTCGAAGTTAGGAGTTTGAATCCCATCTCCTTAGAAAATTCCTGCATCTTTCGAACAGTAAATACTGAACCTTGATCTGTCGTAATTGTTTTTGGTATTCCAAACCTATAAATGACATACTTTTGAATGAACTCGATAACGTCCTCTTGATCTACCTTTGGTAGAGGTATCGCTTCGATCTACTTCGTAAAGTAGTCAATTCCTACCAGGATATACTTCTGATTTTTGGAGGATGATGGTCGAATCTCTCAAATTAAGTCCAAAGCCCACACTCTGAAAGGCCATGGTTTGACTATAGAGTGTAGCTCGCTTGCTAAGACATGTTATATGTCAGCGTGGACCTGACATTCCTGGCAACCCTTGGCGAATTCGATACAGTCTTTTAACGTGGTAGGCATATACATGCCTTGACGAAATAAAGACTATTTGATCTTGTGGCATACTTGGTGTGCCCCACATGCACTACTATGGACTGTCGACAGTGCCAGATATGCCTCAGATTCACTAAGGCATTTAAGCAAGACCCCCTCAGAGATCTTTTTGAATAGCTCATTTCCTATAAGAACGTAACTTAGAGCTTGATACTTAACTTTTCGCTCTGTAGACGCTGATGGACTTCGTAGGTACTCGACCAAAGATTTCCTCCAGTCTTTATCCGTCAAACCATCTATAACACCCCCTTCTATACCCCTAAATAAACAATTAAATCACACAGACACATAATAAAATTTCATCAGAGTAAATTTGAAGCATGGTATAAAAGAAGTATGCCACATCATTCACCAAAATAATATACATCACCTACTCTATAAAAGACATGCAACAGTGGGGTAGTTCAATAGAGGAACTTAGTCCTTACACCCACAACTCAATATTTAGAAATAAAAGCGGAAGATTAAAACATTGAATCACTTAAGGCATGTTATCATTTAGATACATAATTCAGTTTGGTTCACCTTATCATTCATAATTACAACACATTATCAAAAGATACATACACAAATGTATCCCAAATGAATACTATACAATCCTAACTACCCGGTGCTACATATCAGAGCATAACCGACCAAAATATGAAGCTAAACTTCACAAAAGACCTCTAGCAACCTAATCTACAATGCCTCATTGAGCATTATGAAACAGCAGAAGGGTGAGAAATATTATCATAATAGTCAAAGCAGATAATTATATATACATACACAAGTATAAAACACACACTTTCACATTTCTCACCACAAATCATTCCAACCATAATATACATCACAACATAAGTGTAAACAAACATGGATAATCATCAAGCACATTTCATCATGCATTCATCCATAATTCTCAATTCAATACTTCACATAAAGGTAAACTTTCATACAACAATACACGTTAATCATGTGACTCAATGCAACTCATGTAACTCATGCCATGTGGTACCAACACTTGTTATCATTTTTCGGTTTTTACACTTAAACCGGGTCCACCCTTCTAGACCGATAACAATAAAGCCCGTTCCCTAAGCTTTCAAACCCACCCTACTAGGTTTGAGACAAGTCATTAGTCTCCATGAAACTAGCAAATATTGCCTCTTGACTAAATGATGCATATGCAATCGACCACCAAATGAACTTAAGACCGTCTCGCATCTTAATCCCATGCATTCACATAATTCATCACACAAGAATTATAACATAATTGCACACACAACATATTCATATATCATCGATACATTTATCAAGCAATGCACACATATTCACAATGTTCTCATGCATTTTATTCATATAATCTCATACAAACAATATTTATTCATAATCAATTCCACAATCTAGGATTCACGCCTTACGGCTACCCACAACATATATTTCACAGTATACAATTACTCATTTCCAACAAGGATTAAACACAGCCGAACAAAGAAATCAATATGGAATGGAATCACAAGAAAACAAAATGTTGTCACGCTCGCTGGCTTGCTCGCCTAGCGAGTCCCTAGCGAATACTCGCTATCTGTTCGCCTAGCGAACGAGCTCGCGAAGGCAAATAGAAGCCACTGACTTGCTTCGCTACCTAGCTCGCTACAACGAAGTCCTAGAGAATCTTCGCTGCCCCATTCGCTACCAGCTAAGAACCTCAAATCCATTCTGCCCAAGTCTGGGACCTCTCTCTAACCATTCGCTCAGCGAGTTGCTAGCGAAAGTTCGCGACCTGTTCGCCTAGCGAAGGTGCTAGCGAATTCAGAAAATTCCCACTGTCACCAAGTCCTCAACTCCTCACAAAACCGACCGATTCTCACCAAACCAGTTCCATAGTCTTAGTATAACCTCCCCCGACTAAATTATATCACTTATTTCTAGTTTCTACCGTTAAAACTCGGTTTCTATCGATTAAATCCAATTTTCCCTAAAATGGAAGTTGTAGAAAAACAACCAACAATCCAACCCAAGCATACATAATCATAGACATTGACTAAATAAAGATATTCCACACCCTTACCTCGATTAATCGATGCTTGAGAGTTGTTCTTGAGTTTTTACAACTTTTTCTTCTTCTCCTTCTCTTTCTCCTTCTTCCTCTATCTTTCTTTTTCTTTCTCTTAAGTTTCTATCTTCTTCCTTTCTCTCCATTTTTCCTTATAAGTCTGTCCCTTCTAATTCTCTTCAACATCTAATAATTCATTTAATTAATCATACATTAATCAAACAATCCTCTTAAATCATTTAATTAATACAAATAATTAATTAGTGAAAATTAGGCTGTTACAACTCTCCCCCACTTTAGGAATTTTCCTCCTCGAAAATGTTACCTGATTCAAACAACTCTGGATAAGACTCCCTCATCTGACTCTCCAGTTCCCAAGTCACACTTCCACCAGCCGGTCCTCCCCAAGCGACCTTCACCAAAGCAATCTCTTTGCCTCGAAGTTGCTTCAGCTCTCGATCCTCTATCCGCATAGGTGATGTCTCCACTGTAAGATTATCTCTCACCTGCACATCATCTACTTAGACTACATGAGACGGATCCGCAATGTATTTTTTCAACTGAGATACATGGAACACGTCATGAAGATTAGCAAGCGACGACGGCAAAGCGACACGTCTTCTGCAAAATCTAATAAGGACCAATAAAACGTGGCGTCAACTTACGCGACTTCAATGCCCTACCAACACCAGTCATAGGAGTAACTCGAAGAAACACATGATCTCCCTCTTGAAATTCAAGTGCCTTCCTCCTCTTGTCATGATAACTCTTCTGACGACTCTGATAAATCTTCATCTTCTCTTGAATCATCTTAATCTTATCGGTATTCTGCTGGACTATCTCAGGTCCAACCACAAAACTCTGTCCAGATTCATACCAACACAATGGCGTTCTACACCGTCTACCATACAATGCCTCGAACAGTGCCATTCCAATACTCGAATGAAAACTGTTTTTGTAAGTAAATTCAATCAAAGGTAAGTAGTTATCCCAAGCTCCTCCCTTCTCAAACATACAAGCTCTCAAAAGTTCCTCAAGTGATTGAATCGTCCTCTTAGTCTGACCATCGGTCTGCGGATGATAAGCTGAACTCAAACGCAACTTCGTACCCAAAGCACTTTGCAAACTTTCCCAAAATCTTGAAGTAAACCTCGGGTCTCTATTTGATACAATGCTAGACGGAATACCATGCAAAATGACAATCCTCTCAATGTACAGATTTGCCAACCTCTCAAACGGGTAATCCATTTGCATAGGAATAAAGTGTGTAGATTTGGTCAATCTATCCACAATAACCCAAATAGCTTCAAAGTTACTCGGTGTCCTTGGTAAACCAGATACAAAATCCATAGAAATGCTATCCTATTTCCACTCAAGAATAAACAACGGTTTCATCAAACCCGACGGTTTCTGATGCTCAATCTTCGACTTCTGACAAGTCAAACAAGAATACACAAACTCGGCAATATCTTTCTTCATGCGAGGCCACCAAAATACTTTCCTCAAATCTTGATACATCTTAGCAGCACCCAGATGAATACTCAATCCACTACGATGTCCTTCCTCAAGAATAATCTTCTTCAGCTCAACAACATCAGGAACACAAACCCGATCATGACACCTCATGATACTGTTCTCATCAATCCGAAAATCACCACCTCAACCTTGATTGATCAAAGTCAACCGATCAACTAAACTCAAATCAGATTTCTGTCCTTCTCGAATCTCATCCAGAATACCATTAGTAAGCTTTAACATACCCAACTTAACTCCATAAGAAGTCTTCTCACACACCAAACTCAAATCACGAAATTGCTCAATCAATTCCAACTCTTTTACCATCATCATCGACATATGCAACGATTTCCTACTTAACGCGTCAGCTACCACGTTTGCTTTACCTGGATGGTAGTTCAAACCAAAATCAAAATCTTTCAGAAGTTCCAACCATCTCCTTTGCCTTGCATTCAATTCTTTCTGATAAAAAAGATACTTCAAACTCTTATGATCACTAAACACCTCAAATCTCGAACCAAACAAATAATGTCTCCAAAGTTTCAGCACAAATACAACAGTGACCAACTCTAAATCATGCGTCGAATAATTCTTCTCATGCACTCTGAGTTGCCTCGAAGCATAAGCTACAACTTGTTTATCTTGCATCAACACACCTCCTAAACCCATCAAAGAAGCATCATAATACACAACAAACGGTTCTATTGGATTCGGCAAAATCAAAACAGGAGCTGTCGTCAATCTTCGCTTAAGCTCTTGGAAACTTCCTTCACACTTTGCATCACACACAAAAGCTTGAATTTTCCTAGTCAACTGCGTCAATGGCAATGATAACTTGGCAAATCCCTCAATAAATTTCCGATAATATCCCGCCAACCCAAGACAACTTCTAATCTCAAAAACTGATTTCGGAGTCTCCCATTGTGATACCGCTTCAACCTTCGATGGATCCACTGCAATACCTCTACTCGAAATCACATGACCAAGGAAACTCACCTCCTTCAACCAAAATTCACACTTGGAAAGTTTAGCATACAAACGCTTCTCTTTCAATACGGATAACACAATCCTCAGATGCTCGACATGCTCTTCTTCGCTCTTCGAATAAATCAAAATATCATCAATGAACACCACCACAAACTTGTCCAAATAAGGATGGAAAATCCTATTCATGTACTCCATAAATACACCTGGTGCATTAGTCACACCAAATGGCATTACAAAATACTCATAGTGTCCATACCTCGTTCTAAAAGCAGTCTTCTGAATTTCTCCAGCCTTCACGTGAATCTGATGATACCCAGATCTCAAATCTATCTTACTGAACACACTCGCACCAACCAACTGATCCATCAAATCGTCAATCCTTGGAAGTGGATACTTATTCTTGATAGTCACCTTGTTCAGTTGTCTGTAATCCACACAGAGCCTCATAGAACCTTCCTTCTTCTTAACCAACAACACCGGTGCACCCCACGGTGACACACTCGGACGAATAAACCTCTTCTCAAGTAGCTCTTCAAGTTGACTCTTCAACTCTTTCAATTCCGATGCGGACATGTGATATGGAGCCATCAATATCGGACTAGTTCCAGGAATTAAGTCAATCACAAACTCCATTTCTCGTTCCGGCGGTAAATCTATTATCTCCTCAGGAAAAACTTCCATAAAATCACAGACAATTGGAAAAGCATCAATCGATCCACTTTTACCAACACTCACCATTGCCATTAACAAGAATACCTTAGCACCCTCTTGCAGTGATTCCTTCACTTGCTTAGCAGTTATAAACAAATCTTCTTCCTTCTCAGGTTTAGGAAAAATAACCGTTTTGTCAAAACAGTTAATATAAACACGATCGAATTCCAAGCAATTCATCCCAAGAATAACATCAAGTTGATCTAAGTGAAGACACACTAAATCAACTCCAAAAGCTTTACCAAAAATACTCAACGGACAATTCAAACACACATATGGGGTAGTTACCGAACCCATAGCAGGAGTATCAATAACCATATCTCCACTCATGACTGACAACTGAAGACTTAATCTCTTAACACAATCCAAAGAAATAAAAGAATGCGTAGCTCCAGTATCAATTATAGCGATCAAAGGTATACCATTAATGAAGCACGTACCTCGGGTCAACCGATCATCATTAGCAGTTTCCGACCCTGATAGAGCAAACACCTTTCCACTCCCCTGAGTTTTCTTTGGCTTATCACACTTGGTACTAATGTGCCCTTGCTCACCACAGTTATAGCAAGTCACATTTGCGCCGCTTCTACACTCTAGAGCTTTGTGGCTTGGCTTCCCACATTTAAAACATTTCTGATCAACACTTTTGCACTCGGGAGCATGATGTCCCTCTTCACCGCATCTAAAACATCTCACCGGAGTGGAAACTCCTCCCTCACTTAGCTTCTTGCCGAAACCAACTTTCTGCTTCCCTTTCTCCGCATGAGTCACATACGGCTTTCCTCTAAATTGACCTTTTCCTTTCTTTTCACTTAAATTCTTGTAGTGGCTAGACCGAGCCCTACTATCTTCATCATAAATCCTGCTCTTGTTCACCAGTTCCGAGAATCGCCTAATCTCCTGATAACCAACAGCTTGCTTAATTTCCGGCCTCAAACCATTCACAAACTTGAGACACTTGGATCTCTCAGCATTAACAGTATTATAATGAGGACAAAACTTAATCAACTCCTCAAATCTCGCCGCATACTCGGCCACAGTTGAGTTACCCTGCTTCAACTCAAGAAACTCAATTTCCTTCTTCCCATGCACATCTTCTGGAAAATACTTCTCCAGAAATGTTTCCCTAAAAAGATCCAAAGTAATCACCATCTCATTCTCTTCAAACCTTTGGCGAGTATTACCCCACCAATCCTCAGCTTCTTCTTCGAGCATATGAGTTCCAAACTGCACCCTCTGTGCATCCGAATAATTCATAACCCGAAAGATCTTCTCTATAGCCTTCAACCAAACTTGCGCTTTGTCAGGCTCATGGGTTCCCTTGAAAACTGATGGATTATTCCTTTGAAACCTTCCCAAAGCACGAAACCCATCATCAAAATCGTTTCCAATATTTACACCGGCTTGAGGATTCTGCTCAATCGCTCCCGCCAACCTCGTCAAAGCCTCCGCAATTGCTTCGTCATTCCTACCTGCAACCATCGTTCTTGATTCCCACAACAAACCTCATTAGAACAACCATATTGATAGTGCTACACACACGTACCAAATGCAAATGGGGAATAAACACATTAACAACTTGGTCAACAGACCGACCTGCTCTGATACCAATTAATGTAACACCCCCTTCTATACCCCAAAATAAACAATTAAATCACACAGACACATGATAAAATTTCATCAGAGTAAATTTGAAGCATGGTATAAAAGAAGTATGCCACATCATTCACCAAAATAATATATATCACCTGCTCTATAAAAGACATGCAACAGTGGGGTAGTTCAACAGAAGAACTTAGTCCTTACACCCACAACTCAATATTTAGAAATAAAAGCGGAAGATTAAAACATTGAATTACTTAAGACATGTTATCATTTAGATACATAATTCAGTTTGGTTCACCTTATCGTTCATAATTATAACACATTATCAAAAGATACATACACAAATGTATCCCAAACGAATACTATACAATCCTAACTACCCGGTGCTACATATCAGAGCATAACCGACCAAAATATGAAGCTAAACTTCATAAAAGACCTCCAGCAACCTAATCTACAATGCCTCATAGAGCATTATGAAACAGCAGAAAGGTGAGAAATATTATCATAATAGTCAAAGCATATAATTATATATACAAGTATAAAATACATACTTTCACATTTCTCACCACAAATCATTCCAACCATAATATACATCATAACATAAGTGTAAACAAAAATGGATAATCATCAAGCACATTTCATCATGCATTCATCCATAATTCTCAATTCAATACTTCACATAAAGGTAAACTTTCATATAACAATACACGTTAATCATGTGACTCAATGCAACTCATGCCATGTGATACCAACACTTGTTATCATTTTTCGGTTTTTACACTTAAACCGGGTCCACCCTTCTAGGCCAATAACAACAAAGCCCGTTCCCTTAGCTTTCAAACCCACCCTTCTAGGTTTGGGACAAGTCACTAGTCTCCACGAAACTAGCAAACATTGCCTCTTGACTAAATGATGCATATGCAATCGACCACCAAATGCACTTAAGACCATCTCGCATCTTAATCCCATGCATTCACATAATTCATCACACAAGAATTATAACATAATTGCACACACAACATATTCATATATCATCGATACATTTATCAAGCAATGCACACATATTCACAATGTTCTCATGCATTCTATTCATATAATCTCATACAAACAATATGTATTCATAATCAATTCCACAATCTAGGATTCACGCCTTACGGCTACCCACAACATATATTTCACAGTATACAATTACTCATTTCCAACAAGGATTAAACACAGCCGAACAAAAAAATCAACATGGAATGGAATCACAAGAAAACAAAATGTTGTCACGCTCGTTGGCTTGCTCGCCTAGCGAGTCCCTAGCGAATACTCGCTATCTGTTTGCCTAGCGAACGAGCTCGCGAAGGCAAACAGAAGCCACTGACTTGCTTTGCTACCTAGCTCGCTACTGCGAAGTCCTAGCGAACCTTCGCTGCCCCATTCGCTACCAACTAAGAACCTCAAATCCATTCTGCCCAAGTCTGGAACCTCTCGCTAACCATTCTCTCAGCAAGTTTCTAGCGAACATTCGCGACCTGTTCGCCTAGCGAAGGTGCTAGCGAATGTCTGCGAATTCAAAAATTCCCACTGTCACCAAGTCCTCAACTCCTCACAAAACCGACCGATTCTCACCAAACCAGTTCCATAGTCTTAGTATAACCTCCCTCGACTAAATTATATCACTTATTTCCAATTTCTACTGTTAAAACTCGGTTTCTATCGACTAAATCCAATTTTCCCTAAAATAGAAGTTGTAGAAAAACAACCAACAATCCAACCCAAGCATACATAATCATAGACATTGACTAGATAATGATATTGCATACTGTTAGACTATGGCACAGATCTAGAATGAGGGGTTGAATAGATCCCCAATTAAAATTTGAGTCGGTGCTACCAATTTAAAATTGGTTTTAAAAATGTTTTAAGTGCGGAAGCGACCGAGGAAAAATATAGTCTAAAACGAACGGTTATTGGAAAACCGGATATACGCAAGCCTATGGATTAATGACAATTCAGAAAAATAGAATCACAACACAAACTACACTTATCAATTATTTACTTCAGTTGTAAGGATTCCTAGTTCCAAAGATTCAAAATCAAACCAAAACTAGATACACAAGTAAGATAATTTTGGTTCAAGCAATATGTCAAACACTTGGTGTGCAAAAACACTCCAAGTGATGTTTATGTTGAGTAAGTGATTTCAATCAGCCTAGTACAATGTATTGTTTTACTTTAGAGTTAAAAACAAAGTTTTAATCTCTTACTCAATTGATATCACAATTTTGACAATAGAGCTTACACAAAAATTACTTATTTGAGCTGTAACGTAAATGCTGAAAATAGAGAAGACAAGTAATTTGGTGAGGCAGTTCCCCCGTCGTCCTCGCTTCGGAGTACGTCTGCCCTCAATTCTAAAACTAGAATTGAGATATATTGAATAGATATCACCTGTTTGAATGAACAGTTTATACAAGGATTGAACAGCAAATATACAACAAAAATCTCAATGTGTTGAATGTTGCCTTCACTCCTTGCCCCTTGATTCAAGCTGAATCAAGTTCTTCGATTTGTGTTGATGGACCTCCGACTCCAGCCACCTTATTGAAGAACACTTTGTTGTTCAAACCTTTGGCTCCGGCTGATCTCAACAGCACCAAATCGAACCCGAGATCTTCCCTTCAAAATCACCGAATCCGCTACTAGACTTGTGAAGACCACCTCTTCACAATCACCTTCGCTCGATTGATTGTTGATGAAGAATCTCGTCCAAAAACCCCCAAAATTCGAACCAATCTTGGAGGGCAAAACCCCAATGGTTTTATTCAAGAAAGAACCTATCGCAATCTTCAACCCGAGCTTGATTCTCCAATCTAAGCCTCGAACCTTATCACCTTGAATCTCTCACAAATGCATTTCAAAAATGATTGTGTGTAATTGAAATGTTGTGAGATGTTGAGGATGAAGATGATGAATCTTGGGCACCTATTTCACTCTTTCTTGTTTTTGAACACATGAATCAAAAGAATATCAAATGTTAGTAGACACAAGTGTTTAAGCAAGTATATATAGTGCCAACAAAATTTAGGACATAACAATATTTTAAAATTGAGAGGGAAGTATTTTAAAATAGATTTTCCGTGCGAACGGTCGACCATAACAGGTCTGTGCGTCGACGCATGACCTGTGCTGTTTTAGATTTCTGGAAATTTCACCAGTGTGCGTCGACCATACAGTCGGCGTGCGCTGACCCGTTGAAATCCACTTCCTTTGTGCGCCGACCTATGGTCGACCCATGCTTTTGTGCGTTGACCCGCTGGAATGTCATTCCTTCATGCGCTGACCCTATGGTCGACGCATGCTTTGTGCGCTGACTGATTTCCCTTTTTTTTTGATGAATACGCCGACCCTATGGTCGACCCATGTCCTGCAAGCGTGCAAAAATTTATTAGTTTGAAGTTTTTCATGCCTTTAGTCATGATTGCATTTTGCCAACACAAAGTATATTCATTTCAGAAATTTTAAGATAAGCGAAAGAAGGATATGGTGGGTGATACGTTGCATCTGGTTTAGTGGATCTGGAGTTCATACTTTCCAGTCTATCCAGGGAATTTGTCATCATCGAAACCTGCATTTACCAATGTCTTGCAGAGTTGTGTGATATGTGGCGATTTGCCTCCACAATCTCCCCCTTTTTGATGATGACAACCTGTATACAACTAAAACACCAAATATGCAATGTATACACACAAGTATACACAAGCTCCCCCTTTCTTTTGTACTATAAGGCTGTAGAACACACAACCATCACATGATGTTAATATCCTGAACTGTGAATATACTGAAGACTTGGCTTTGGTATCCTGAAGGACTTGGCTTTGGTTTGGTGTTTGTTTGCTACACTGTCTTCTCCCCCTTTGACACCATCAAAAAGAGAAGAAGAACGCGTCAATTAACAGAGAACATACAATAGGTGATAGTTAATTACCAAACTTCACACACAAGCATGATAATGAACAAAAATGTCTTGAATTAATAGATAATGGCGAAAACATGTAATGAAAGTTCAGGCATACATAATACAAATAAAGTGAAAATTACACAGACAAAAACATATAAGCAAATATGAAATATGCAGCTATGAATCTAATAACCACGACCCCGTCCTCGTCCTCTCCCTCGGTATGCAGCATCTGGATTGTGGTAAGGATCCGAGAAGTCCAGAAAGGCTTCTATGGACATGTTGAGGTGACTCAGAGAGTTGGTGATTTCCCAATCTTGTCGCTCATGTGATTCCACCAGAGATTCAATACGGTTGTCCATGCGAGTAGAAAAAGAATTGAACCTTTCATTTTGAGCACGAAGCTCAGCTCTAATTTGCTCCATTTGAGTGTCTTGACGCCTCATGAAGTTTTGTTGATCTAACTGCATTGACTGCATCATAGTGATGACTTCAGAGTTGTCCGAAGGCGGAGGAGGAGATGAGTGCTCAGGAGGTTGATAGTCTTGAGGGTAGCCGTGATATGGGTCATAGAATCTACCCAGGGTAGACCAGCCCGTATATTGCCAATCGCCCCAACCTTGATTTGTAGAGTCGCCTTCTTGTTCTTCTGATGGATATGAATATTGAACCCAATCGGTATTTGCAGCCGTATCATGGATTGGAGATTGATAATAATCTTGAGTCTCACGGATAGGTTCTTGTATCTCTGCATCTGTAGCGTCTTCCTCATTGTCTTCTCCACCTTCCTCTTCACTTTCTGCTTCACCTTGTTCTTCACTTTCTTCTTCAACCTGCTCTTCACTTTCTTCTTCATCAGAATCGTTACTAGGCACCAGAGGAATATTTGCCCGTCGGACAAATCTGTATGAACGTCGTTCAACACACCAAAAATACCCCATCATTGCAAGGGTTTTGGTGCTAAATTCTTTATCCGAGGAAACTGATACACATGGAAATGTTGGATACACAACATTCGCAGCAGCAAGAATTTCCGAGATGAACGACCCATAGGCTAAAGCAGTGCCTCTACTTGAGTCCCTCAGAGCAAACATCCTGCTAGCAATATAGTAAGGCCAATTTATTTTGATCCTGTTTTGCAGTATGTAGATAAGATGTACCTTAGCTTGTTCGACACGCGACAGACCACCCTTTTTCGATCGTAGTATACGAGCGATGATCCACTAAAGGATGCGCTCCCCTGTATTGAGTTTCCCGGCTGTGACCGATCGAGGAAAAGCATCGCTGTTGACAATTTCCTCTGGATAAGGTCGTTTGAGCATTCCATTCAGAGCCCTCTTATATTCATAACCCAGCACCATACGAGTGTCAGTTACCTCATGAAGAGGTGGTGCATCAGCATCAACAGTCATATCAAAATATTTGTTCCATACTTCAGAATTGATATTAACCAGTCTATTTCCTACAGAGGTGTGAAAGTGTTGATCTTGAAAGTTACCTCGCATATTTGTGTAAAACACTCTGACCAAATCTTCAATGTACTTTGTATTACATTCCAGGAAATTGACGAACCCTTGAAAGTCCAACAGAGACAAAAGCCGAGTGAGATACAAGCGCTCACTTGTTGCATGGTAGAAGGCATGCTGTGGAACTATGGCCCTTTTGCTGAGACGGTTGTTGAAGTTTTCAACAGCAGGAGGATGAACAAGAGAAACAGCAGTAACCGGAACTGAAGAAGAGGATGAAGAAGCTCTTGATCTCTTACCGGTAGTTATGTGGAGAGAGGAAGCCATTGATGATGAGTTTTGGAGGAGTTTGAAGATGAACTTTGGAGAGAAGGATTTGGGAATAATGTTGGAGAAGAAGAATACTTAGGTCTTTAATAGAGGGAGGTGTTAGGGTTTTTGGGAAGAGAGAGGAGACAAGGAGACATATTAGGTGTCTAGATGCAATTTACAAGATGAATGTCATATCAAAACATCATAAATGTTGTCTGCACATTTAATGTAGGGGAGAGGGAATTTGGAACGTTTTTCAAAAGAAGAAAATTTCTGGGTTTTCAAGCGAGCTGTCGACTATAGCCCTGCATGCGTCGACGCATACTGTATAGTTTTGGATAATTTTGAAAGTTTACAGCATGCGTCGACCATTGTCCTGTTTAGGTCGACTCAAACCTTTAAAAAAAACTCAAAATTTTCAATTTTATGTTATGCAGAATGTCACACTTGCCTATTTATCATGCCTATTCATCTTTTCACAATATGACATGCATTCAACATACATAGTATCAACCAGCAACAATCATATACATATATAGGTACCATGATTATAGAACGATATAGTCATTTTCAAGTCATGAATGCTAAGAGAGAGAGAAGAAAAAGAAGGAGAAAGGAGCAATATCACCTCTATACCGACCACTCTTGTTAATCACAGATTTGCACTTGCAACAAACTCAACAATTGTTAGTGGTACACACACATAGTAGTAAATATATGAAAGTTGAACGTAGAAATTGTTAAACCCGATCAGAAATATCGAGAATACCAAGTTCTCGACGGATTTGAAAGAAGGGCTCATTGGCTAGCGGCTTTGTGAAGATGTCCGCTAGTTGGTTTTTAGTATCGACGTGTTCAAAGACAACGTCACCCTTCTCTACATGGTCCCTAAGAAAATGGTATCGAATTTCTATGTGTTTGGTACGCGAGTGTAACACCGGATTCTTGGTAAGATTTATAGCACTGGTGTTGTCACAAAATATTGGAATATGTTCTAGTTTCAAATTGAAGTCCAATAGTTGTTGTTTAAGCCATAAGACTTGCGCACAACAACTACCGGCGGCTACGTATTCTGCTTCGGCGGTTGACAGAGCAACAGACACTTGTTTCTTGCTGTGCCAACTAACCAAGGAGTTTGAAAATAAGTGACATGTACCACTGGTGCTTTTCCTATCCGATTTGCATCCGGCAAAATCAGAATCGGAGAAGCCTACCAATGAATAATCATTACCCTTAGAATACCACAATCCATACTTCGGAGTACCAGATAGGTATCGAAGTATGCGTTTGACAGATTTTAGGTGGGATTCCTTAGGACATGATTGATATCTGGCACACATACACACGCTAAACATAATGTCGGGACGCGAAGCAGTAAGATAGAGAAGTGAGCCAATCATACCTCTGTACCTTTTTACCTCAACATCTTTGCCACTTTCATCTTTACTCATATTTGCACATGTTGGCATAGGGGTGTCTATGGATTTTGCATTTGCCATGTCAAATCTCTTGAGAAGATCCAAACAATATTTTGTTTGGCTCACGAAAGTTCCTTCCTTCAGTTGCTTAATTTGTAACCCGAGAAAGTATGTGAGTTCACCCATCATACTCATCTCGAATTCACCCTGCATAAGCTTAGCAAACTCTCTTACGAGATTCATGTTAGTGGATCCAAATATGATATCGTCAACATAAATTTATACAAGAATTAAGTGTTTTCCTTGACGTCTAATGAAGAGCGTAGTATCAACCTTTCCTCTTGAGTAGCCTTGATCAAGTAAGAATTTGCTTAGTCTCTCATACCAAGCTCTAGGAGCTTGTTTGAGACCGTACAAAGCTCTTTTCAGTTTATAGACATGATCAGGATACTCATGAGACTCAAAACCAGGTGGTTGAGCAACATAGACTTCTTCATTAATAAACCCGTTAAGGAACGCACTTTTGACGTCCATTTGAAATAACTTAAAATCTTTCGCACAAGCGAAAGCAAGTAGAAGGCGTATAGCCTCGAGTCGGGCAACCGGCTCATAAGTTTCCTCATAGTCGATGCCTTCCTCTTGGTTATACCCTTGCGCGACTAAGCGTGCTTTGTTGCGAGTTATTACTCCGTTCTCGTCCATTTTATTTCTAAACACCCATCGGGTGCCGATTACTCGATGACCTCGTGGAGGAGGGACAAGGTCCCAAACCTCATTTCTAGTAAACTGATTCAGTTCCTCCTGCATTGATAAATACCAATGTTCATCGAGTAGGGCTTCCTTAGGGTTTTTAGGTTCCATTTGTGACACGAAAGCGAAGTAATAACAGAAATTACTTAGCTTAGCTCGAGTTGTTACACCCTTTGTGATGTCTCCAATAATGTTTTCAATTGGATGGTCTTTAGATGACTTCCATTCTTGAGGAAGATCATCGTTTGAAGGCGGATGAACTTCCTCTGTTGCATCACGGTTTGCATCCTTATCCTCCTCAATTTTGGCTTTGTCAGGTTGATCAATCCCCGTCTCGCCACTTTTGAGTATGTCTTCAGTGGATGTACCTGCACCATGAACAACACTATCCTTTCCGACATTTCTCGGGTAGGACTCATCAAAGGTAACATGCACAGACTCTTCTACAGCAAGTAATCATTTATTATATATTCTATATGCTTTACTCGAGTGAGAGTATCTGAGAAAGATACCTTCATCGGCTTTGGAATCAAATTTGCCCAAGTTTTCCTTTCCATTGTTTAATACAAAGCATTTACATCTAAACACATGCAAGTGAGAAACATTAGGCTTTCGCCCTTTTAAAAGTTCGTACAGTGTTTTGTTTAGAATGGGGCGAATGAGTACCCTATTCAAAACATATCACGCCATACTAATGGCGTCAGCCCAAAAATATTTAGGTAAACCACTTTCGTTAATCATTGTTCTTCCCAATTCTTCTAAAATACGGTTTTTGCGCTCCACAACCCCGTTTTGTTGAGGAGTGCGTGGAGCGGAGAAGTTATGATCAATACCATGGTTACCGCAATATTATTCAAATAAGTGATTTTCAAACTCACCTCCATGGTCACTCCTAATGGACACTATGTTTGTATTTAACTTATTTTAGGAAAGCTTAGCAAACTTTTCAAAAGCGACGAATGTATCACTTTTACTTACTAAGAAGATGGTCCAACAAAACCTAGAAAAGTCGTCCACTATTACGAAACCGTAATAGTTTCCTCCTAGACGGCCCAAACAAGTCCATGTGTAGAAGTTCAAGAGGTCTCGTTGTTGAAATTATCTTTTTGGATTTAAATGAGATCCTCGTTTGCTTCCCTTTTTGACAAGCATCACAAAGGTGATCCTTGGTGAACTTTATTTTGGGAAGTCCTAAGACTAGGTCTTTTGAGACTACCTTATTGAGTAAGTCAAAATTAACATGCGCTAAATGCCTATGCCATAGCCATGAGTCTTCACTCATAGTTATGAGGCATTTGTCGCTTGTTAATGATACTTCATTTAAGTCAAGCATATATACATTGTTTACTCTAAAACCATCAAACATATTCTTCTTATCATTTTCATGCACAATTTTGCAACAATATTTTGAAAAGGATACATCGTATCCTTTGTCGCACAATTGGCTAATGCTAAGCAGATTATGTTTAAGGTTTTCGACAAGCAATACGTCGGAAATCATAGTAGAGGCGGGATTACCTATACTACCTTTACCTAGTATTGCTCCGCGGTTGTTATCACCATAAGTTACATACCCTTTCTTCTTAGCCACAAAGTCTATGAATAAGGATATGTCTCCAGACATGTGTCTTGAGCACCCACTATCGAGAACCCATCTTCTCTCGGTGGTCTCGACACATTTCACCTGTCAAAACATAATTAGCACAAGGAGGTACCCAATGGCATATTGGGTCCTAATAGGTTAGCGACAAAATGGTTTCGTTTGGGAAATCATTGGTAGATGCCTTTAGGAACAAGAAATCTCCTAAACCGGCATTTACCAATGGAGTGGCCTTTCTTGCAACAATATAAGCAAGTAAAATCAACTTTAAAGACACTTTCACTTGCTTGTTCCCTAATTACATATGCATATTTTTGGTATGGGTTAATCATACTTTTTTTCTAAAATCCTTTTTATCAATGGCAAATGTAACTTTAGGCTCAAGTGCCTTGTTTAATTTGGCCTTGAGGTTTCTAACCTCACCTTGCCAAATATGACAAGTATCACACCCGAAGTTGAAAGGATTTCTATCGTCTTTACAATCCGATTCATTGCCTTTCACAATGGAAGCCTTAAGGTCCTCTAATTTCTTTTCGGACTCTTTAACTTTATGCTCTAAATACGTAAAGATTTTCTTATTAGAAGCAAGTTTCTTGAAGGCTTCAATTGCTTCATTATGCAAGGCATTAAATGCGGTTTGTAATTCTGAATGCGACATATTCGAGGATTTATCATATTTAGAGTGACGTACCTGTTTTTTCTTGTTTTTCTGATTGGCGGAGAGGCATAGATTCACGGACTCTTCTTCATCACTAGAACTTTCATCAGAGGAGGAAGAGTCGCTGTCACTTTCCCATGCTATGTACGCTCTCCTAGGCTTTGATGATTTCTTGTGTGATTTTGATGATTCCTTGTCCTTTCCCTTTTTATTCATCGGATAGTCCGATTTGTAGTGACTGGGCTTTCCACACTTATAGCACGTCCCTCTAGTCTTTTTCCCTTTCGAGTCATCATCCTTGGAATGCCTCGATTGTTTCCGGAAGTTTACCAAGTTCTTCTCGGAATGTTGGATGCCGTTCTTTCTCACGTAACGGTTATACCGTTTGACAAACAACCCCATATCTTCGCTTTTATCCTCGTCTTCTTCGTCGCTTGAGGAATAATCACTTTGCTCTTTTGCTTGAGACTTCGAGGAGGAAGTCTTGAGAGCTATTGATTTCTTTTCACTCACCTTTGTTTTGTCTTTCTTTTCCATCTTTTCGCGTTGGTCTAAGCTCAAGAGTACCTGTTCATGCTCTTGTAATTTGCCAAACAATGTTGTTAAATCTAATAAGGTAAGATCATGTGCTTCTTTGATGGCGGTCACTTTAGGCTGCCATTCCCTGTTCAAACATCTTAAGATCTTATTAGTAGCAATATCATTGGAAACGGGCCTACCTAATGAATGTAAACGATTGATGAGATGAGTAAATCTCTTTTGTATGTCAGCAATGGTTTCCCCTTGCTCCATGAAAAAGAGATCGAACTCTTGTGTCAATGTATTGATTCTAGCCAACTTAACATCGTTTGTCCCCTCATGGGCTATTTGTAGTGAATCCCACATGGCCTTAGCGGTAGGACAATGGGATACACGATAGTATTCATCTATGCCTAATGAGGAGATTAAGATGTTTTTAGCCTTCCAATCATAATTGTATTTTTTCTCATCGTCATCGGTCCATTGTGCTTCAGGCTTTGGCACAACTACGTTATCCGCATTGGTCATAGTAATTTCTATTGGACCATTAAGGATAACGTTCCATATTTCCAACAAGGATTAAACACAGCCGAACAAAGAAATCAACATGGAATGGAATCACAAGAAAACAAAATATTGTCACGCTCGCTGGCTTGCTCGCCTAGCGAGTCCCTAGCGAATACTCGCTATCTGTTTGCCTAGCAAACGAGCTCGCGAAGGCAAACAGAAGCCACTGACTTGCTTCGTTACCTAGCTCGCTACTGCGAAGTCCTAGCGAACCTTCGCTGCCCCATTCGCTACCAGCTAAGAACCTCAAATCCATTCTGCCCAAGTCTGGAACCTCTCGCTAACCATTCGCTCAGCAAGTTTCTAGCGAATGTTCGCGACCTGTTCGCCTAGCGAAGGTGCTAGCGAATGTCTGCGAATTCAGAAAATTCCCACTGTCACCAAGTCCTCAACTCCTCACAAAACCGACCGATTCTCACCAAACCAGTTCCATAGTCTTAGTATAACCTCCCTCGACTAAATTATATCACTTATTTCCAGTTTTTACTGTTAAAACTCGGTTTCTATCGATTAAATCCAATTTTCCCTAAAATGGAAGTTGTAGAAAAACAACCAACAATCCAACCCAAGCATACATAATCATAGACATTGATTAGATAATGATATTCCATACTGTTAGACTATGGCACGGATCTAGAAGGGGGGTTGAATAGATCCCCAATTAAAATTTGAGTTGGCGCTACCAATTTAAAATTGGTTTTAAAAATGTTTTAAGTGCGGAAGCGGCCGAGGAAAAATATAGTCTAAAACGAACGGTTATTGGAAAACCGGATATACGTAAGCCTATGGATTAATGACAATTCGGAAAAATAGAATCACAACACAAACTACACTTATCAATTATTTACTTCAGTTGTAAGGATTCCTAGTTCCAAAGATTCAAAATCAAACCAAAACTAGATACACAAGTAAGATAATTTTGGTTCAAGCAATATGTCAAACACTTGGTGTGCAAAAACACTCCAAGTGATGTTTATGTTGAGTAAGTGATTTCAATCAGCCTAGTACAATGTATTGTTGTACTTTAGAGTTAAAAACAAAGTTTTAATCTCTTACTCAATTGATATCACAATTTTGACAATAGAGCTTACACAAAAATTACTTATTTGAGCTGTAACGTAAATGCTGAAAATAGAGAAGACAAGTAATTTGGTGAGGTAGTTCCCTCGTCGTCCTCGCTTCGGGATACCTCTGCCCTCAATTCTAAAACTAGAATTGAGATATATTGAATAGATATCACCTGTTTGAATGAACAGTTTATACAAGGATTGAACAGCAAATATACAACAAAAATCTCAATCTGTTGAATGTTGCCTTCACTCCTTGCCCCTTGATTCAAGCTGAATCAAGTTCTTCGATTTGTGTTGATGGACCTCCGACTCCAGCCACCTTATTGAAGAACACTTTGTTGTTCAAACCTTTGGCTCCGGCTGATCTCAACAGCACCAAATCGAACCCGAGATCTTCCCTTCAAAATCACCGAATCCGCTACTAGACTTGTGAAGACCACCTCTTCACAATCACCTTCGCTTGATTGATTGTTAATGAAGAATCTCGTCCAAAAACCCCCAAAATTCGAACCAATCTTGGAGGGCAAAACCCCAATGGTTTTATTCAAGAAAGAACCTGTCGCAATCTTCAACCCGAGCTTGACTCTCCAATCTAAGCCTCGAACCTTAGCACCTTGAATCTCTCACAAATGCATTTCAAAAATGATTGTGTGTAATTGAAATGTTGTGAGATGTTGAGGATGAAGATGATGAATCTTGGACACCTATTTCACTCTTTCTTGTTTTTGAACACATGAATCAAAAGAATATCAAATGTTAGTAGACACAAGTGTTTAAGCAAGTATATATAGTGCCAACAAAATTTAGGACATAACAGTATTTTAAAATTGAGAGGGAAGTATTTTAAAACAGATTTTCCGCGCGAACGGTCGACCATAACAGGTCTGTGCGTCGACGCATGGCCTGTGCTGTTTTGGATTTCTGGAAATTTCACCAGTGTGCGTCGACCATACAGTCGGCGTGCGCTGACCTGTTGAAATCCATTTCCTTTGTGCGCCGACCTATGGTCGACCCATACTTTTGTGTGTTGACCCGCTGGAATGTCATTCCTTCATGCGCTGACCCTATGGTCGATGCATGCTTTGTGCGCTGACTGATTTCCCCTTTTTTTTGATGAATACGCCGACCCTATGGTCGACCCATGTCTTGCAAGCGTGCAAAAATTTATTAGTTTGAAGTTTTTCATGCCTTTAGTCATGATTGCATTTTGCCAACACAAAGTATATTCATTTCAGAAATTTTAAGATAAGCGAAAGAAGGATATGGTGGGTGATACGTTGCATCTGGTTTAGTGGATCTGAAATTCATACTTTCCTGTCTATCCAGGGAATTTGTCATCATCGAAACCTGCATTTACCAATGTCTTGCAGAGTTGTGTGATATGTGGCGATTTGCCTCCACACATACCCTTACCTCGATTAATCGATGCTTGAGAGTTATTCTTGAGCTTTTCCAACTTTTTTTCTTCTCCTTCTCTTTCTCCTTCTTCCTCTATCTTTCTTTTTCTTTCTCTTAAGTTTCTATCTTCTTCCTTTCTCTCCACTTTTCCTTATAAGTCTTTCCCTTATAATTCTCTCCAACATCTAATAATTCATTTAATTAATCATACATTAATCAAACAATCCTCTTAAAGCATTTAATTAATATAAATAATTAATTAGTGAAAATTAGGCTGTTACACCATCCACCACGAAAATTTCAAAGTTTTCTTTGTCAACATACCCAAACTTCGTTACTTCTAGATCTGATGGACGTAATCCAACAGACACAACTTTACCTCTAACTTCGATTGCTTCCTGTAAGTTTTCCTTCGAAACCTTATACCCAGAGGCAATTTGTGCTAAGTCATTTGCTACTTGATTCTTTAGTCGAGGTATATGTCGAATGCTTGCTACTTCGAATTTTTTCAATAGCCTGTTGGCTATTACAAAGTACATGACGAGATTTTCTTTAACACATTTATACTCCTTTGTTATTTGCTTTATAACCAACTCTGAGTCTCCCATTATTTCGACTCGGGTTGTCCTTAATTCTAACAAAATTTCAAGTCCTGCTATCAAGGCCTCATATTCAGCCTCATTATTGGAGCAAAGCCCGTCGACTTTATACTTGAATTTTGTTGGAATTATTTCAGGAGAAATAATTAGTAAACCAATGCATGTCCCCTGTTTATGGATGGAACCATCAAAGTATAACTTCCAGGGTTCTAGTTCGACGTAATTTAAAAGGCTTTCATTTATGGAGTGGTCGACAATAAAGTCTGCCACTACTTGTCCTTTAACTGCCTTCAAAGGCTTATAAGTTAAAGAATATTCAGTTAATGCTAGTGCCCACTTCCCTATTCGACTATGCAAAATAGGTTTAGACAACATATGTTTGATAATATCAAAGTGAGACGAAACATACACATCAACTGGTTTTATATATTGCTTCAGTTTTGTACAAGAGAAATACAAGCATAAACATAATTTTTCTATCATGCTATACCTAGTTTCCGCATCATTCAAAACTCTACTGAGGTAATAAATGGATCTTTTGACGCCATTCTCATCCTCTTGAGCTAACATGCTCCCTAAAGTTTTGTCTGATGCTGCTATGTACAACCTCATATCCCTACTCCTACAAGGTGGCGAAAGAACTGGAGGATGACTCAGGTAGTCTTTGATTTTGTCGAAAGCTTCCTGTTGATCTTTCTCCCATTCGAACCTCTCTTTATTAAATTGAAGCAATGGTGAAAAGGCATGCGTTTTGCCACTTAGGTTTGATATAAACCTTCTCAAGAAGTTTATCTTGCTCAGTAGTGACTGTAACTCCGT
Organism: Lathyrus sativus; assembly: GCA_963859935.3. Lineage (NCBI taxonomy): Eukaryota > Viridiplantae > Streptophyta > Magnoliopsida > Fabales > Fabaceae > Lathyrus > Lathyrus sativus. The sequence continues at coordinate 105,502,780 of OZ012735.1, read as the reverse complement.
CTTAGTTGATGGCGCTTTCGCTTCCATGATAGCTTTAATTTTATTCTGGTTGATTTTGATCCCCTTTTTGTGGACCACAAAGCCTAAGAAATCCCCCGCCTGCACACAAAACGCACACTTAAGAGAGTTCATCTTAAGACCATATTTCCTCATCCTCTTAAAGGATTGTCGAAGATAATCCACATGTTATTTCCCTAAAAAAGACTTAACCATAATGTCATCAATGTATATTTGCATGAAAGTCTCTATATAATCATGGAAAATTGAATTCATTGCTCGCTGATATGTTGCCCCGTCATTTTTTAGGCTAAAAGGCATCACTACCCATTCGTAGGTGCCTAAGGCTCCAGGACATCGAAAAGCTGTTTTGGGGACATCATCTTCAGCAATGAAAATCCAATTATAACCAGAGTATCCATCTAGCATACTGAGGTACTCCTGTCCTGCGACGGAATCGACTAGCATTTCTGCCACAGGCATAGAGTATTCATCCTTAGGAGTTGCTGAACTTAGATCCCTAAAGTCTATGCAAACTCTTAGAGACCCATTCTTCTTAATGACAAGAACAATATTAGCCAACCATTCGACATACCTGGCGGTATGGATAAACTTGCATCGAAGGAGTCTTTTGACTTCCTCTTTTATTTTTGAGAGAATTCTTGGGGGGAAACACCTTGGATTTTCTTTAACTGGCTTCTTCCCGGGCTTGATTGGTAGTTTGTGTTCGACCAATTCCCTCTTGAAACCAGGCATCTCATCATAATCCCAAGCGAAACAATCTTTATACTCTCGCAATAGCTGGATGATTTCGACCTTAAGTAGAGGGTCGAGATTGGCACTCACGTATGTTGGCCTTTTAATCACCTCTTCTCCCAGGTCGACCTCTTCCAATGGGTCATGCGCTAGTATCTTAATATCATTTTCCAGTGGACCCTTTTCGAATCCCAAAGGCTTTTCATCATAGATGGCATCAAGCCTATGACTTTGCTCTCTATCCTGAACCTTGTCAGGTGGTTCTGGGTCGAAGTCCTTACCATGACCTTCTTGATAAAAGTCTAACTTGGCTTTGTCAGCCATTTGTTTGTTAGCAGCTTCCAAAGCCGCCTGAAGTTTGGTTTCAGCCACGTAGGCCGAAATTCTTTTCAGTGCTTCAAACTCAGTCGTTCTCACTGAATTCGCTTCCCCATCCTGTGGGGTCTACTCCAGGATTGCCAAGGTATGGAAGTCTCTGTCCTGGCACTTCCTTATCCCACTGGAAACCGTCTACGGGGTGCAATAATGAACAGAATGTCTCGTCGTCCGGGACAAATTCAAAATCTGCTGGGGCACATGGGGTAATGTTAGCCAAATGTTTGTCAAACTGTCTTCGGTCGACATGATTGATGGGTGCCTTAAAGTACCCTTGACCAACTTCAATGTTCTCCACAATGCCGTCTGGCCTCCAAACAGCAATTCGTTGGTGCACCGAAGATGGAACTACACCAATGGCATGTATCCATTCTCATCCCAAAAGCAGATTATAACTAGCCTTTGTTTCCACCACCATGAAGACGGTGGGCCATTAATAGTTCTAACTGTCAAGTCCACCTATATTACCCTCATTTTTGAGCCAACCTTGCCTTCTTAGTTCGACAGGCCCATGTTATGTGGCTTCGTGTCGGTGTCATATTTGCCAATTTTATTCAGTAAGAAATGTCGCATCAAGTTTACCGTTGCACCTCAATCCACTAGAATCTTATTTATTGGCACATTTTCCACTTTTTCGGTGATGTAAAGAGGCTTCAAATGATTTTTTATTGCCTTTGTAGGCCGCTCGAAGAAGGAATTCTGCTCTTCCACGCAACCGTTATTCATAACATAGTAGCACATCGGTTTGTGTGCCGCCATTTCTGCCTCAGTGTAGGCATCTAAATTTTCGACCTCTGTGATTTTGTCGAAATCCCTGGGCATTATAGATACCACATTAACCAGGATATCTAAAGAGGCGTCAGAGTCAGAGTCGAAATTATCTGTCATCTCTTCGTTATCTTCGACTGATCTTTTATGTTCGACCTCTTGAGAGGGGAACAATTTTCGTCCCATAGGCATTTTTTTAGTAATTTTCAATTGACCCCCTTTGCTCTCAGTAGGGATATTGGTGTTAGACTCTGCCTGATTCTTCGATGAGGCCTCCCTAAGGGCCTTCCTCTTTTGCTGTTCCCTTCTCCACTGAGATCGTGTCATTGGGTTTTTTCCTTTGTAGTTCTCAGAGATATGTGCAGTCTTGGAGGATTGAAACTCTTTTCGATAGGTAATTGATGAACCTCGATTGACTTCAAAATTCTTCCATTTCTGCTTTCCCTTTCGTCTGTCCTCATTAGGCCTGACCCACTTGCCGTTTGAAATCTCGGCAAACGACTTAAAGGAAGCTGGCTTGGCCCTTGGCGCTTTAGTGTTAGACTCAGATTTTCTTGGGTCACTGCTTCGAGGGCCATAGTTGGGCCTCTCCCAATTCTGTTTTGTCTTCTGCATCCCTTCGAGCTTCTGGGAAGCCTTCTGATCAAAGATTGCACTACATCTAGGGCACAACATGACACTAGACCCTTTCTATTGACAACGATGGAGGAATTCGACGATGGCCTCCTCATGTCTTGGGTAGGCCATTTTGTTGTGTTCCTCTTGGCAACTTAATCAGTCGTTTTCCATGGTCTCGTGTGGTGTTATCTCAACCATATTCACATCCATGTCGATGTCCTCCCTCAAGTTTAGCCTACGAAGATCCAACTTAAGGCCTTCAGTAGCCTGATCCATCTTAATAAAACCATCAGCAACTTCTTTGGTTACCAGCATCAGGCTGGAACCCGTTGTATCCTCTTTACTTGAGTTATTAATAATCTTGTCGAGGCTTTCAGCAGCCTCCTTCGTGAGTGTTTTTGGTGTATCATGCTCAAAGCCAATGGTGACCCTGTCTAGTACGGCTTCTTTGACAAAATCCTAAGTGATTTCTACCATGTTAATTGGAAAATCAAAGCCGTCAGTAGCTTCAACCATGCGTGCCTCCGTGGGTTCCGCATAGTGAGCATCCACCACTTGTAGTGGATCAGTGTCTACTTTCATCTGGCTATTGCTTTTCTCTCCAAACTTCAATCTTCCCTCTTGGATAGCATTCTGAACCAGATCACGGAAAAGAAAACATTGAGATGTTTTATGACCCAAAAAGTTATGGTATTTACAAAACCCTCTCTTTTTCCTTTGTTCTAGAGGTGGCATTTTAGCGCCAGGTGGCACTATCATTTGCCCGTCCTTAACTAACAAGTCAAAAATTTCGTCACATTTAGTGATATCGAAAGTGTAAGTTTTCTTTGGAAATTTGTCATTCTTTTCAAATTCGACAAAAAAATTTCCATGTGGGGGAGCCAATACTTTACAAGCGTAAGAAGGACCCTGTTTTAACTCAGCAACATCTATTTCATTTTCGTCAAAGTATAATGATTCCTCACGTGCACCTTCGATGTTTTCATTATATTCGACATAAGCTACCTTCTTACTCTTATTGAATTTGGCCTTTTCGTCTTTAAGGCGCTCTAGCTGTCGAACCCTATCATCTAGTTGGGCCATGTCTCTCAAATACTGGGTATCTAATTTCTTTCTAATAGAGTAATTGAGGCCACTAGCGGCCATTTCGACTAACTCGTGTTCAGGTATTTGAGTAAAACACCTAGCCTTAAGTAGTCGGAATCTATTTAGATAATCTTCTATTGGCTCAGAAAACTTTCGTTTTATGCTAGCTAGTTCCTTCAAGCTAATCTTGGTTTGCCCCATGTAGAACTGTTCATGGAACAACCGTTCCAACTGGGTCCAATTACAAACGGAGTTAGGGGGAAAAGTTGTAAACCAAGTGAAATCATTTTTAGTGAGAGAACTGGGAATGTATTTTATCCTAAGGCTCTCATCATTCGCAATTTCTCCGGCTTTGATCATATAACGAGCCACATGTTCGACAATAGACTCCGTCGTATCTCCTGACAATTTTGTGAACTTTGGCACCTTCGTCCTGGGAGGTAACTCTGACTGGAGAATATAATCTACTATTGGTGTCGTAGAATTTGGCCTACTGAACCCAGAGTTTACTCCGTTTCGAGCCATTATTCTTTCAACCATGGCTGTTAAGTTGTTGCTGACGACCATGTTATTACATCGAACCTGTTGGACGACATTGTCTGCACCTTGGTTTCGATTTACCATAATTACTTCTAGGTCCCTTTCTACCGGTATTGGTACTTGGGCCCTTCACTCGAAATCTTTCCCCAAAACGCTTGAATAAACCTGCCTACTCGAAGGCTTCTTGAGTCAAAGAGTGATATGGCTTTGCAGGTGCAGTCAGAAAAAGAAAAGAAAGGCAAAGGAAGCTGGAATGACAACAAAGGCATATGAGGCTACAAAAATTCGTCTGGTCGAAATCAGCATGAAGGAAATTGGTTGAATTAGAGAAAACCCTAGAACCAAGGAAACCAAAGAGGTGGCGCTGCAGGTAGAGGAAGAGGTGATGGTCGAACACCTGACAAAAGCCACATTCAGTGTTTCAATTGTCAGAAGTATGGTCCCTATTTTAGCGAGTGTCGAGAAAAGAAGAAGAATCAAGAAACTGATGCAAAGATGGCGAAACATTAAGAAGAAGAGATGTTGTTGATGGTTACAACAAGAGATGAGGAAACATTTTAAGATCGGCGGTACTTGGACTCAGGATGCTCATCACACATGATTGGTAGGAAAGATTGGTTCGTCAACATGAAGCCCTCAATGAAGAATATGGTGAAATTTTCAAATTATAATACTCTAGCAGCTGAAGGTATTGGTGATGTTCTGATTATGAAGAAAGACGGCAAGAGGTCAATAAATTCCAATGTGTTGTACATACCAGGCATGAAGAGTAATTTGCTCAGTATAGGACAGCTGGTCGAAAAGAACTACAAGGTGTTGATCGAAGACAAGATGATGAAAGTTCTCGACTAAAGTGGTAGGTTAATCTTAAAGGTTCCAATGTCTCAGAATAGGACCTCCAAGATTGAACTTAATGTGATGGAGTATAAGTGCCTTGCAACTGCAGCCAACAGTGATGAATGGATATGGCATTATCGACTTGACCATCTCAATTTTAAAGACATCATAGATTTGAAGAGAAGAAATATGTGAAGTGCACGACTGAGCATGGAGTATATGTAAGGGGAAGCAATATCAAATTGCTTATACCATGTCTATATGTTAATGACTTGTTGATATACAGGAAGTTGCAAGAAAGAGATCGAAGATTTTAAACATGACCTAAGTAAGGAGCTTGAAATGTCAGACTTGGGAAATCTCTTATATTTCCTTGGCATCGAATTCTACAAGAGTGAAAGAGGTTTGACGATGCACCAAATAAGATATGCAGGAGAAATACTCAAGATATTTGAGATGCAAGATTGCAACCCAACTTCGACTCCAGCTGAGACCAGATTGCAACTGTCGAAAGATTCAGATTCAGATGATGTCGACCCATCCCAATATAGAAGAATTATTGGATCACTTTGATACCTTTGTCACACAAAGTCTGACTTAGCATACCTTGTGGGTATGGTAAGCATATTCATGCAAAAGCCAAAGGTATTACATCTAGCAGCGACGAAGAGGATACTAAGGTATCTGAAAGAAACTCTCGACTACGTCATTTTGTTTCCTGCAGATGATAAAGTAAAAGAATGTAAGCTAGTGGGATACACTGACTCAAGTTGGTGTAGTGATGCTGAGGATAAAAAATCTACAGCTGGATATGTGTTTATATTAGGTGGTGTACCAGTTACTTAGAGTTCGAGAAAAGAGTCAGTATTGGCATTGTCATCATGCAAAGAAAAATACATAGATGCTTCTCTTTGTGCATGTCAAGCAACATGGATGGTGAACTTGGTTGAAGAGATTACAGTAAAGAGTCATGAAGCAATTACCATGAAGATCGACGGCATGCCAGCTATCAATCTGGCGAAGAATCCAATAACACATGGTCGAAGAAAGAACATCGAAATGAGGTTCCATTATCTTCGAGAGGAGGTAGCAGAAAGGGAAGATAAACTTGGAACGCTGCAGAATTGAGAGTCAGATTGCAGACATCGTGACGAAGAGAGTGTAGGTTGAAGTGTTCAGAAGACTAAGAGTTATGATGAATGTAGATAACTTAGACACAATGAATTAGGTGGTGCGTTAAGATTGTAATTCCTTGTGTCGAAGCAATGTAGCTCGACAGAAACAAGGTCTAGTCGGATTAGCCTAATGTGTGCATATTGTCGAGTTGTATTTGTGTGTCGAAGCAGATTGCTTCACCTAGGATTCCGACTTAGGCCTATTTTAGTAACGTTAGATATTTTGGACTTTTATAGTTTTAGACTTTGACTTGAGGTGCAAGTTAACCTAAATATATAAATAGGGAGAAACCCTTATTTTGTAAACAATTCAATTCATAACATTGTATTCACAGTTTGCAGTTGCAAATGAATAAGAAAAATTTCACAGTTTGTGGGGAGAGAGAAACTCTGTGGATATTCATTCTTCTTTTTTTCCAACGTTACTTTTTTCTTTCTCAATTTTTCTTTTTCATTGTCAATGCGTGATTGATAATAATCTTGAGATTAAGATTAAGTGAAATTTTTCATAGGTTGTGGTTGGATTCCAACATCTAATATCAGAACTTTGATTATTATTATTATTTATGTATGAGAGTCATAACATTTAATACAAATATTTGAAAAAATAGTGTCCAATATCATACAAGTCCACTGTCTATAAGACATTGATAAGAAGAAACATCATATTGAGAGTGCATTATCTTCTAAAAGTTGCTAAATATAATAGATTTTATATGCTCAACATAATGTTATTTATGAAGAGTTAAAGACTTTGATAAATCTCGATAAATATAAGTTAAAATATATAAGATTAGGAGATTTATTTGATTTTAAATATGTCGTATGATATTTTGAAATATAATTTGAAAATGTCGACACCATATATAATATTAAAAAAAAAAAAAAACTAAGAAAATTATATGAGAAATGAGCTATATTATTTTAGATATGAAATGATGTTTTATAATATTTATTTAAGTTATTATGAAATTTGATTTAATTATTTTTGAAGTGTTATATATATATATATATATATATATATATATATATATATATATATATATATATATATATATATATATATATATATATATATATATATATATATATATATATATATATATATATATATATATATATATATATATATATATATATATATATATATATATATATCATATCAAATCAGAGTGATTTTAAATGAGAGATGAGAGTAACAAACAACAACCATTAGATCAAATTAATAAGAGAGATGAAATTCAAGTTAATAAGAAAGAGAAATTAATAGTCACATTAATAAATAAGTTTAATCATGATCTCACAGTTATTGTTTGTTTCTCTCATCTCTCATTTTAAAATCTCTCTCACTTGATATATATAAATTCTTGTATTTGAATTCAAAATTTTAAATATTTCATAAAAAGAATTTCAGAAATTTAAAGAATATTTTTATCAATTTCTAAACAAATTCAAGACATGAAAAAGAAAATCACATTTGTTTATTCCACCCTAAACGTGAGAGAGAGCCTGTTAATCATAATCATACACTAATGCCCGCGTTGGTTTGGATAAAGTCAAACGAGAGTCGACGAAGACTGCAACGTACGGTGGAAACATAGTACGGTGCCACTACGTACCAACCCCATAAGGTAACATGTCCTTATGTCTGGTTCCATCCCCTAACATAAATACACTCACATGATTACTCCAAACATGTATTAAGGTGCCATTAACGTGAACGTGAGCTCCATCATAACCGCAAACAAAGTCAAAAATTGTATACTTCTTCTTCTTTTTCTTCTCTCAATCAACATCCACCAACTCACTTTTCAATTTCCTTCTCCTATAGTATTTATTATTAAGTTGACCTTATCTATTTCTCATCAATTACCATTATTACAATCACGTAGTATAACAGCACCACACGAACCTACTAAGAAACTCTCTAGCCTTACACTCCAAAAATCAAAATCAAATTCAAATTAGTGCAGCTAAGTCCACCTTTGGATTACTACTTCCTACCATTCATTAACGTGTCAATATCAAATATTAATGGCCGTATTTTTTGACCAATAAAATAATTCGGATATTCTTAGCAAACATGGGTTATTCACTTGGCTCTCTATGTTCAACATTTTTCTTCTACTTTCTCTTTTTTCTTTGTTGTTTAGTAGATGAGTTATACTATTACTAACTATCTATGTCGTTTTCAATATTTCCACAAAGGTTACGGTCCAATTTAAGGAAAGATAACGATGAAATAAATGAAGAAAAAAGATAGATACATATTTTTATTTTCCTTTTCTATATCACATGTCTAAGAGTTTTGAATAACACATCCAAGATTGTTCAACGTACAATAAAACAAAAAATTGAAGTGATTTTTTTCTTTCATATATGATCTACGTACTATTCTCCTATATATCCTCTTAATCCAAAGACATGGACTAAAAAGAATATGAACATTTATAATCCCTTAAAGATGTACAAAAAAAGGAATGATATATTTTTTGAAATAAAAAAGGAATAATAGTAATCTGAAAAACAAAAGAAACTAAGAACAAAGTGATTTAGTTTCCTGAAAAGTTGCTAACTGTACTTCTGCTATTGTTGTTGTTGCTGCTGTTGTTGTTTCCGTGACCACCACCGATGATGGAGGAGATAGCGGCGGCAAGAACAGCGGTGAAATTTGGATCAGCAGTGATAGCGGCTGTGGCGGCACTGACAGAATCAGCTAAGGAAGGTTGTTGTAGTTGTTGTTGTGTTGGAGCTTGTGTGGTTGTTAAATGGGAAGAACCAACTTCTTGTGACAATTGAAGACCGGAGAATTTAGATTGATTATAAAGCGATGCTGCTGCTGCTGCTTGTTGAAAATTCTGAGGTTGTCCTGGAAAGAAACTAGGCACTTGAAATGGAGCATGAGGTCTTTGAAATTGCTGCAATGGATTTGGATTTGGGATTGGGTTTGAGTTTTGTGTTAGATCCAATGTAACAGTTGGGAACGGTGCCGAAGCTGAAAGTGTTGCCATGCTTGTAGAACAAGGAAGAATAGCTCTTGCTAATAAATTTGGTGTCATTATTCCATCTGCACTTGACATTGAACCTGATAGTAACATGCTTGCAGCTGCTGAGGTTGTTGATGCCATTGCCATAGCTGCTGGTGGAAGTGGATGGTTGTGTGTTCCTTCATATGTTGTTACCAATATTGTTTTGTCCTCTGCACAACGCTGAACCTATGAACAAAAACATGAATCATTAGCTTTGCACCACATCAATGTTTTGTGAGAAAAACAATTATTCGGAAAGCTTATTCTTCATTTATCAAGTAACTAAGAAGCTTTTCTTACTCAGAAAGTTTAAATATAGACCAGATACATTGATTATTTAATATATTTAAAAAGTATAGTATTATCAAAAATAAAACTCACTTGTTTGCGAACTGGGCAACCAACTGCCATAGTGCATCTATAGTATGCTCGAGGACATGGATTTCCTTTTGCCATTTTTTGTCCGTATTTTCTCCATTGGCATCCATCACTAATCTGAAATTGTGATCGATAACATAATTCAGTTAGAAAACTAATCAAGAATTCATTTACTATATAAATTGATGATGATTTAACTAGTACTTGGTACTAGCTAGTAGTGAATTTATGCATACCATTGAAGCTTCTGATCTAGCTCGAACGGAGACACGAGCTTTTCTCATTGTAGCTTCTGTAGCAGATTGTTCAGCAACATTGGAAGAGTTGAGTATTTTCTGAACCTTATTAGGACCCCAACCTTGTGATTCAGAATCAGGACTATCTTCTCTACCATTCTTACCATTGTTGTTTCTTATATGATCTCTAGCTCCAGCTTCAATAAGACTATTCTGAGGTGTATTCGATCTCGTTCTTTCATCAGACGAAGAATTTGATACTCTATCATCAACTTCAGCTGTTCCATTAGTCCCTATCTCAAGAAACTGCCTTGGTACAATTTCTCCACCAACACCTTGGGTTCTCTCCTCAGCTTTTGCATTAACCACCTGAATTTAACTACTATTAATATTGATGAAACTAATAGTTATTTATTTTGTAATTGTATTTGAATTTGGTTCATAAATTGCAATCTTGTATACTAATAACATTTTTATAATTACCTCATTTTCTGTGTGTTGATTCTTTTGCATTAATGCCATGAGCTGCATCTGCAAAGCGGTGTAGTTACCGGTAACATGACTAAGCATCTCTTTCAGCTTTTTGTTCTCCGAATTCATGCGTTGAAGCTCCATTTGCAACTGTGCAAGCTGAATTAATCAAACAAGCTTATATCAATTATCAATTGAAGCCAGTAACAAACTCAAAGATTAAATCAAATTAAACTAAATGATGTACCTCAGTGTTCTTGGCATCGTATGAAACTCCATCGTCTACTACAGATTGATCACTCCCCGTGTTTGCAAGTTGTAAACCAGTCTATAATATTTGAAGCAAAATGAATTAATCAATAGAAACATGATTTAATAGTAATTATGAAACACTAATAGTAATTAAGAAGCTTACGTTAACGTGAATATTGGAAGTGGAAGGTTTTACATCAGTTGAAATAATCTCCTTTTTGATGTTATCGTGTTTAACAACGTGTTGTTGATGATCTTGTGAAGCTGAAGGTGATGGTTTCTTTCTTTCGGAAAAGAAATCGACTTCGCCGGTAATTTTCCGATCACCACCGTCTTCAGCGTTGGTGTTGCGGGTGAGGTTTACAGGGAATCCTAGAATAGGAAACATTCTATCGTTGGTGTTGCTGTGTTTGGAAGGTAAAAAAGAAGAAGAAGTGTCAAGAGCAAGTCCCCAACCTTTGTCCATATAATATATAATGAAAACAGAAAAAAAGGAAAAGATCAGAGAGACTAGAGAGAGAGGGAGAGATGAAGAAGGAAAATGAAAGAGTTTAGAGAGAGAGGGGGGAGAGGTAGATGAAGTCTTTCACCAGTGAATTGGATTAGGGTATAAAAAGAGGTTTGGAATTGAAGGAACGTGGACCAGATGGAAAAAGAAATTTGGATTGGATGAAAATTCCACGATATTTATTATATTTTATTATTAGTCCTCAAACTGTTGCGTAAGATGGTGCGTCAGGTTGGACAGTGTCCCAAATCTGAATGCTAGGTAGGTTATCTCCCTCCACACACAAATTAGAAATTAACCATACAATCACACGTCCTTTGGCAATCACTAATTTCTAACTTAACAAGAGAGAAATTAGTTTGTTATGGGAATTGGAGTTTGAATAGGTTGGACCCGAGTTAGAGTTTCTGAAGTTGAGTCTCTCTTGTTAAAAAAATTTATGTTTTAAATTTGATATATAGTCCATTGTAGAGTTATTTTGAATTTTGAATTTGAAATTTAGAAATGTCTGGTTCATCTATTAATATATTTAAAAATATATTTTATTTTTATTTAAATATTTATAAACAAATAATTCAACTATTGTTTAAATATATTAAGAAATTAAAAGATCAATAGAATTAAATATTTGTCTCCACTGATTTATTTGATTTTATTTAGAGTCCGTTTATTTCAATTTTTTAAAAATGATTTTTATAATATTATATATTATTATGTAAAAAAATTTATAATGAAATTTTTTATAAAAGTTTTAATGAAAATTTGATTTATATAATTATTTTAAATATTTTATCATTTTATTCAAAAAAATTTAAATATCAAAATTTTTTAAAAATCAATTAACTTTGAAACTATTTTAAATAATTTTGAAAAAATTATTTTTAAGATACAATTTTTTAAAAAAAAATTATAATTTCGACTACGTTTTGTTCTTCAATAATGTATATTTATGAAATAAAAACACTTGTTATATTTAAAAAAAAGACATTTTTATAAAAATTATTTTTTTAAGTTAAAACAAACTGTCCTTAATAATATAAATTTTATGATATTATTTGTTTGAAAAAAATTATAATAATAATTTTAAACATAAATAATAAGATTTTTCAACTTATTTTTCAGAAGTTCTTCAAAATAAATAAATTTTATTTAAGACTTATTTTCATAAGTTCATTAGTGTAAAGATTTATTTTCGTAAGCTCTTGATTATAAGGAACTCTCATAATTTAAATATTAATATAATTTTGTTAAATATATCTTATTTGATATATTTTAATATATTAAAATATTTGTGAAGAAAAACACATCAATGAATTTTTTGACTGATTAAGAGGAGGGGAGATCGACACTTTGACCAACACATATTTTAGTATACAGGTAGATAGGAGAAAAACATATATATATGTAAACTTGATTGAAGTTTTCCACCCGTGAGTTTAAAAATCGAATGTTTTACTATGGAACAGATAACTCTTAAAATCACTTTTAACAGAGTATAAAAAAATGTGTTCTAACTATCAATATGTTTTTATATTATTTACCTTTAATATTTTTTATTTTTTAGCCTTAGAATTAATTAGTCTTTTACATAAAATGCAAGTACTTATGCATGTCTGTTAGAATAATAAATGTAAATTTTTAAAAAAATTGATTTTAAATTCAAAAAAAAAAGTACAACTTATTTTCTGCTTGCCTATAATTTTAACTATATATAAATTTATTTAACTAAGTTAATTGAAAATAAAAATATAATATAATAATAATATTTAAATTATTCATATTTATTTAAACATATTGTAATTTTCGATTTAAAAAATTATGATCTAAGGTCTAATTTGTAATTAAATAGATTTATAAAAGAATTTTAATATTTTTTATGTAAAAAAATTGATCTGATTTGAATATCTTTAAATTAGATTGTAGAACCCTGGATTGGATGTCCGCCCCCAACTTACTATTCATACTTGTTTAATTTGATTATTTAAATGTATCTCTTTGTATTACTATCTAGCTACTATCTTTTTACACATTAATAATAACGTAATAAATCCAATCCTGAGTAATAAAAAAGTTGGTGTGTGAATGCGACGAGGAGTAGAAGTATTGAAGAAAAAGAAAAAATAGTAAAAAAGGAAGGTTAGATTGAATTGATGAAGAAAAAAGAAGGAAAGAAAAATAGAGGTAGGTTCGTGTATGTTTCGTGAAGAAAGGTTTTGACTGAATCATAAATGAGAGAAGAAAAAGAGCCACCGCCCCCGAATACTGCGGACGTTACACGTGATGAAAATGATATTCTTCATCTTCTCTCTCATGGAATGATAGGAGTAATAGTAGTACACACGCAAGGCAATGAAATGAGAAGAAATTCAACAAGAAGACACGATAAAGCAAAAGCCAAGTCAACTAATTTGACGGCCCGGCTCTTTCTCTGTCTTCTATGCTACGTCGGATCCATGACTGAACTCATCCCGAAACCATGTTGACTCTTTAACTTGTGGGACCAATTCACCTGCTCACACCTTTTTACTACTCGTTCCTATCAAACTATAGCAAATCACTGTTGAATTCAAAAAAATGTATATATGAAATAAGAATTGATTTTTATTAAAATTATTTTTATTATATATCAATGTATTTTACTATAATAACTATAGAGTAGTATTCACTTCATTCTTTATTATAAATCAATTTTAGTTTTTCTTAAAAGAGAAAAAATATATACATAGTAAAATATTTTTGTATGGTCAATTAATAAGGGATTAAATCACATTTTTATTTTTAAAATACAGATATAACATGGTTGAATGATAAAATGCTATTGAAGAATAGTGTAAAACTATTTTATATTGATGATATACTATCTTTAATTTTTATTATTATTTATTAAAGAGTTTAAGTATATAATTTATATATAAATATTATAGAGTGTTAATTTAATGAATTTAAACAGTTAAAAAATTATTTATGGTTAATAATATAGAGTATTAATTACAATATATATAATGAAAATAAATAGCTGATTTTGTATTAAAAATTGAAGGAAATGAATGAAGGTATTCTTTTACAAATATTTTAAGACGAAAGGAATATTTTATATTTTAATTTTTTTTCATTAATGTTATAGTAAAATTATTCATTAAATACTTTATTCATCCTAAAATAATTAATCTATTACTCATTTCACACCGCGTACAAAAAATATAAATGAACTAGAATAAAATTTTACTAAAAATATTTTAAAATAAGAGTTATGTATATAATATTAAATAAATCAGTTGAATGTAGCTATGCACATGTTTCACGTGCTCGAAAAGAGAGATTCAGTTTCAAAGAGAATCAAATGTTGAGTTGGTAGCACATGTATAATATCGCGTTGTCTCGTGAGTTGCATTACATATATTTGCATATTGTTGTGAATGAGTGTGAGATTATGGTGATGTTGGTTGTGTATTGAATGTATGATATGTTGTGTGTTTCTCTACCTTTGCATTCTTTACACCGTTTATATCGAAGTTTATTTTTCACCCTTTTTACTTTAGGTTGTCCACCATGGACATCTTGTAGATAATCAGGAGTAAAATTGTTGCTCTGTGTGAAATGTGACTTGTTGGGGGCTATTCTTCGTTTTATTTATCGTTTATCGCAATTTAGTGGTTTTAGTGCTATGATCATGTAACATCGAGAACATGGAGTTTTGCTATGTTTTGAGTTAAGGTTGAATTTTGTGGTTTAAAGTTTAATACTTTAAAGGTGAAGTTTAATTTGAAGTTGTTAGTATGTTAATTCCGTTGGATGTTGATAAATGTTTTGAAATATTGTTCTTGGGTTGTCGAGGTGGCACCTTGAATTGTTGAGTAATTCTTTTTATATAAGTTTTGAGGTTTAGGGTGTTCGTCGGGATCTCCTTTCATCTTGTATTCCTCCAGTTTGGGGGACTTTTGTATGGAGTCGTGGATTTTGCTTTCTAAGATCCGAGCACACAAAGGATGTTTAGGTTATGCTCGGTTTGGTTGATGTTCATTACGGTACGAGGAACGAGCGTAACTATCTCGATCTCCACCCGAACTTCGAGAAGGAGAGTTATGCTTCCTGCCTTTAGAGCATTCATTTGGTTTTTCGACTTTCTTCTCTTCTTTTGTTGCACATGTCTCTGGTTGTTCAAAACAATTTCTTCTTGAGTCATCTTCTTGCACCATATTCTCACAGGGTTGAATGTGCTGGAGACTTTATTCTAGACGAAGGAACCTTTCTTCTACTACTTTGGAGTTTTGTTGTTGAAAGACGTTGTAATGATGTTTATCAACTCATTTGCACCTTGAGATCCAAGGTTCGCCTCTTGAATGCCAAAATCGCGTGAGATCTCAGGTTGTTTTATAGGAATTGCTTATTGAATTCGAAGCAGAGACATTTGGATAATCCTCACCCGCGGCGGAGGGAAGACTAGGTCTGGTTGTTGAAGAGCGTTGGAATTGAGGTCCGCATTGCAAGTAGGAAGAGTTATGTTTGGCTGATTGGTGGATGAAGGTGCTACACCAGCACTCTGACGATGAAGTCAGTATGTGAATGATGAGAGAGTATTAAAATTGTGTATGAAACTTGTTACATGAAATAGCGACATCCTGTATATATAGAGAAGAGAAATAATTGTCTCGCTACTTTTCTGACGTGGAATGGGAGGACCGTTGAATGCGTTCGGAGGTACAAATCTCATGCTTCTAGATTTCTGAAGGTCTAGTTGTCAATCGAATATCCAACAAGCTTGGCAGATACCTAATTTCAATCTGGGACGTCACGTCTTGTGGAGGTCGAACTAAAAGGGGATATGATCGGCCCAGAGCAATCTGGAGAGTTCTCACCTTATGGTGGTTGGATCCCTAAAGGTGTGGCCGGATCGAGATCGATATAGCCGACTCAGGATAAGTATAATGTTGTGTTGTTTTTCAGGTATTTGTAGTTGTTATTTGATGTTATTGTTGTTTTATTGAGATGAAATGTTCATTGTTGTTGGTTTTGTACGAAATTTATTTTATTTTCGGAAGCGGTATAAGGTTATGGATCAAATTTTGATGAAAGCCAATAGATTAAATAAATAGTATGATAATGGAGTAATTAAGTTTCTTGGATTCGCAAAGAAAATTCTTCTTAACAATAATGTGATTTTTTATCGTCCTTGTAAAAAAATCTACAATACGCAAAAACATCTAAAGAAAGATATATTTAATCATTTGGGTTATGATGAAATTATTCAAAACTACACGAAATGGGTATGAAAAGGTGAAGTGATAAAAAAGACATGTGTCACTTAGAGTTGAAGTTGATGAATATATGAATGATACTCTAGAAGATATGATTCATGATATTAAAGTAGATTCTTTTAAGAAAGCCTATGTGAAAGATACTTTGCAAAGAGACATGGAAGAGTGGTTTCTGGATTGCAAATTTTTTACAAGATTGTATGTTGTGTTAAGACTATTTGATTTTAAGGAAAAAGGTGGGTGGAAGAATAAAATTTCACTGAATTCCTTGAATTATCGCAAGAAATGCTTCTAGAAGGTAAGACATTGTTGAACCGTAGTTATGAGGCCAAAAAGATATTGTGCCCAATAGGTTTGAACTATGTCCAAATACATGCATGTCCTAATGATTTCATAGAAAGGATGATTTTGCCAAGGTGATGTGGTATCTACAGATAATTCAAAAGTTCAATTTACTATTTGCTAATGTATATGACGCAAAGAATACTATGTGACATGCAGATGAAAGAGTACGTGATGGAAAATTTTTCCATGTAGCTGATTCATTACAATGGAAGAAAATTGATTTGTTGTTTCTATATTTTGACCTTAAGCCAAGGAACCTTAGGCTTGGACTTGCGACCGATGAAATAAACCTGCTTATCAATTGACTAGAGCAACACTGACGTGTATGTCGGATAATAACTACAAGTATACAGTTGTTCGTTTAGTTTAAAAAGGTTTTCGAACCCATAGGGATTGATAATTAAACTAATGTTATCTATTGTCACTATGAAAGCTAAGGCTATGGTTAAAAATGATAAGAATGGGAACAAAAATACTAATTGCTAAAGATTTAAAAACGATGAAGAAACGAGTTCGAAATATGAATTCTGCGTTCCTAAGGGACTTCTAAAATTCTGGTGCTAGTTACGATTAAGTCTAGTTACATAGAAAATATCAACTTAAAGACTCTGTCTCACACTCTCGCGCTATTGACAAGAACCAATCCTTCTAACCACATGATTTTTCCCTTGCTCGCCTATTTCAATCAAAAAGCGTGTTTTGAAAGTCAAATAGATTCTAAATGACTCCTAAAACATTCTCGCTGTTTTTAGAATCGTTGTCTAGTTTCCACTATCCGGTTCATTCCTCACACTCTCGTGTTATCGGCCTGAATCTTGGTTTATTTTTCACTCTCATGACAACATAATGTAAATCATGCAAAATGGAAACTACAACCAAAACAATACAAAATCATAATTTTGCTCCTAACATTTCTACTGAGTCTCGTCGGTAACGACGGTCCTCATACGCCGAACTCAATCAATTTAACAAGACATAATTTTATCTACAACTAACATGTTCATAACAATTATACTTTGAACTAGCATGTTAAGAAAATTAAAGTTAGAACAAGTACAATTAAAAATGAGAAATAGACCTGAAATATTAAATAACAAAATCTGAAATAGAATGCCGACAGACTTCGAATTTGATCCAAGAGTACAAGCACAAAGTACAGAATTTGTGACAACCTCTCAATGCGAGTGGTTGTCACTGTAAAAGGTTATATTCAACTTGATGCTAAAAAGGAAAATGGCAGAGCTTCCGCACTAAGCATGGATGACCGGAAACTGCCCGGGAGGGCCTATATATAGAGGAACAAGGCAAGAATAAATCCCTAGGTCATGCAGGAGGGAGGAGCAGTTGGAAAACTGCTGAGAAACTGCCTACTACGCAGAAGTGCCTTCTGCGAAATAATGGCAAACGCCATTGCTTCTTCACTTATCTGACATGGAAACGCAGACAATGGCGAGCACCATCTAGGGGTGGAGAACGCCATATCAGCAAAATAGACAATTTCTTCACTTTTTGCTACTCTTTTGCTCTTTTAACTCCTCTTTCTTATTTTTCACCCGAATCCGCAATGAACGTGGCCGACAACTACAAAACAACGAAAATGAAGTAAAAGTAACAAAACACAATAAAATACGGGTGAAAATATGTACGTTATAGGCCTAAAAAAACGATACGATTCCTCGCTATCAAACTCCCCCACACTTAATCGTTACTTGCCCTCAAGCAATCTCCCAACTCGATGAAAATAGTAAGCACAGAGTCTGAAGCATACGCACAACAGAACTCTAAAGGTACGAGGCTACTAGGCTAGTGCTAAATAGATAGGTACTAGATATCGATAACAAGGACACCATAATGACACACATCCACATTACACGGACAAGAACTCCCTCCTATGCAATACCAATCTGAATCATGTTATTATAACTCAACCTACATTCTTCGTTCTTTTTCACCTCTTTTTCATTCTCGCGCAATCACATTAAGCCTCTTATCCCTGCAATCACATGGTAAGTGAACCTGTTAGTGTTTAATGATCTTAATATCTAATTTTTGCACTTTTCTTTTCTTTTTCTTTTTCTTTCAAATTGAAAGAGTCTGATCCGTTGGGCTAAATGGCCAGGTGAGGACCACCTAAATTAGAGGGATCAAATCTTTTCATTCTCTTATTCTATAAAATCATTCAATTCAATTTGAAGATCAAACACATATTTGCATCAGTTCATTACTTAGTGTGTGCTTCGAGACGGTGCTGCCTACTAGTATAAACTACTTAAGAGGCTATTACAAAAACTCGAAACTCAAGGTCTCAATATAATAATTATTCAAATCGATGCCACATACTTAGGGAGTTTAGTGTGTTAGGACGATACCGATATTATCAAAAATTTCCCAAGTCTACCCAACATAGCATAAGAATGAGAAACAACATATACTCTCAGAGTGTCATGCCATTGAATCAAAACAAATTTTTTTGTATTGGGGGTCAATTTTAAGGGAATTTTCTAACAAAAAGGAAATATTAGCATGCAAAAGGACTCAACAACGCACATATGACTCAATCACACAAACAAAAAACAAATTAGAAGAACCTAACTAGAAAACATAAAAACAACATAACAACATAAAAGCAGTAAAGCTCCTCCCTCACACTTGAACCAAACATTATCCTCAATGTTTCAGTAAAAGGTGAAAGAAGGAGTAGAAAACCGGGTGTGAGGCTCAGTGATGCCGGCCTCGGTCGCGATGACATCCAAATGCTCTACCAAATCCAGGTTGTGACATATGCTACATAAGCTCTATCATATCCGTCACCTCCATCCTCAATCCGTCCATCTTCTCAGTGATGTCACCCATATCATGCTCGATCCTATCAGCAAAATCAATCTACTGTTGGCTGACCTGGTCAATGGAAACTCTTAGTTCCTCCTGCTGCCTCTGTATGCTCTGAAGGAGTAGATCATGCTCCACCTCCATATCATTCTAATGCCTAAGCTCAGATAGGATGTCATCAAGGGAGCTCCAGATGGCGATGTAGTCGTACTCCTCGTGGGGCTGGAATCCGGCTGAGGTACCTACAAAATGGCCAAAAAAAGCATGTGTGGTGTATGCACTAGTTCTAGGCTCGGAAGCATCAGTGGTGTGGGTACGAGTGCTAATCTGTTGAGCATCTCGTCCCATAAGGTTATCATAATCTTGTTCAACCATCTCCTCATCAATATCAGGGGTCTTGGCATCAAAGATCTAGTTTACTAATGCGCACATTAATGCACAATGTGCAAGGTAAAGTAACACTCTTAAACTCTCGGTTACTAATCATCAAATAATATCTTCCACCTAGTTTGTTCTTAATAAGGCGCATGACATGGCAGTACTCTAGATCAGCAAAGGGTGTTCTTAAAGGCTCAAGAGTATCCAACTTGGCTTGCAAATTTAAAGCAAGGGCTATATATGTAATCAACCCACCAACACATATAGGACCTCCTGTTCTACCGCTAGCAAAAGCGATGTGTGCTAAGAGGAACGATGTCGGGTTAACTTTAGTATCAAAAAGTGCACAATGAATAAAGACGAGATCTTTGGAATTCACATTCCCAGTGTTTTCCCGGCCAAAGATTGTGTTAGCTAAGATACGGTGCAAATATCTAATGGCTGGGTTATGGATGGCTGTGGCTTTAAGGCCTTCTCAAGTGGTGGCAATTTTTCTAGTTATTTGCTGCCAAAAGCCGAAAGCACTAGGCTCCTAGTTACTGTCAAAAGGGGCTTGGCAAGCATACTCTTCTCCACTAGGGAACTGAAAAATGGCACATAATTGGTCTTGGGTAAGTGT
Source organism: Lathyrus sativus (assembly GCA_963859935.3). Lineage (NCBI taxonomy): Eukaryota > Viridiplantae > Streptophyta > Magnoliopsida > Fabales > Fabaceae > Lathyrus > Lathyrus sativus. The sequence continues at coordinate 105,482,328 of OZ012735.1, read as the reverse complement.
GAAATTCCTATTAACATCCTAAAGATAACAGTGCCATTCGTGCGAGTAGGTAAGGTGCAATATCAGAAAGAACTTAAAAACTCGTAAGTAAGCCTAGTGTGTGTAGGATTGGTTAAGAAACAGAAACACGACACACCTAGGTTGTTAAGCATCCTATTGACGCTGTCGGATAGGCCTAAGTTTCAGACACCAGCAGTATCGGGATACCGTCTTGCGAAGACTGGCCTCATGAACAACTTTTGATAGTTTCTCCTCTGATGTTCACCATCGATTCCTTCTGCGAAAGTAATGCCCATGTAGTCAATATCTCTTGCTACTCTTGGAGGCATGATGAAATTTGAAGAATGAGAAAGTTGGAAGAAATGGGTATGGTGATTGTTGAAAGATAAGAATATGTTTTGATGTGAGTAAAATGGGAGGTTATAGTGTTATATAATGATTAGAAGGAAGTTGGATGGTTGGGGGTTGGAGTAGGAATTAATGATGATTAGATAGGGTGGTTATAGGAGTAGTTAAGAGATTAGAATGAATTTTGGTGGAAAACGCACAAAGGCAAATTGGAAAACGGAAAAACTTTATGGTTTCCTGATATGGCGAACGCCATATGCTTTAAATGTTGAATATTTGGATTTTTAAACCAATGGCGAACGCCATGTAAACACAACATCACAATGGCGAATGCCATTGGGCTAAAATTCATAATTTTTAAGGTTTAGTTCATACAACAATCTTTGTTCTAAAAGAAATAAATACATTAAAGTAAATAAACTTGTGAAAAAAATGAAAATAAAACAATTGAAAAGGGAAATTAGATTAGATAAAACAACTACATGTTCGCGTCGATGGCTCGACGATAATGTAAATACAAACAATTACCAAGGGAAAGGAAATACATAATGAAAACCAACAATTCAAACTAGGAAAGGGAAAATAGTGGTACATCCAATACTACTAGCCATCACAACGCCTAATGTTAGACTCTGTGAAGCTCCTCATCGAATAGACTTACTGGAATAGGTGATCAAACTGCTCATTAGCAACATCCATAAAATTGAGGAGATCAACTCAAATAGAGCTGAGCTCCCCTCTAAGGGAATCAACCTCAGACTATAGAGTAGAGGTAGTAACAACAACATCAATAGGAGGATCAGTAACATGAGCACCAGAGGTGTGGGATACAACATCATGGAGAATGGCATCCCAAACTTCATAAGGCTGAGGGTTGTAAGGTGGAGTAGGTGACTCGCTTTGGCCCTTTAAATCATAGAGCCAATTATCCCGATTATGAACATTAGTTTTCTCAGTGTTGTGCAATGTGAAGTTATGGACCACTCGGTTGTTAATAAGGAATTCAAACTCTGCAGGTCCTAAATTAGCAATAATGTCACGGTTAAAGCAAAAGTTCAAGTGCATGGGACATATCCCTCCAAAGGCACAAATATGGTTAAGATGGTATCTCAGGCCAATGGCATAAGCAATCATAGTGACTAAACCTCCTATGAGAATGGTACATTGGGTCTCATGGGCAATTCTGTTCAGGTTGGCAAACATATAGGTAGCGACATTCACGGATCATCCCTGAGAGGCACAGTACATGATAAACAACTCATCCTTAGACACAAAAGTAATGTTCTCTTCCTTACCAAAAATTTTATGGGCTAAAATATTATGGAAATAGTGGATAGTAGGGTTATGGATGTTCTCTGAAAACATGGTGTGTGGCTCAGGGTGGTAGTTTCTAGTTATGGTTCCCCAAAAGTAGTCAAGGTCAAAGCTGGCAAAGGCATCATCAGGAGTTATAGTATAAGCATCAGGACCATTTGGAAATCCTAAAAGAACGACCATCTTATGGTGGGTAAAGCGGTATTTGGTTCCAAATAATCTGAAGGTAGTTAAGCCTCGGCCAAATCCAAAACCTCAGTTAGGATCATAGTAAAGGGAGCGCAAAAACTAAAGGGTGAGCCTTTGGTACGGGATAAACCTCTTTCTTAAGGCAAAGTTATCCAACCCTATTTGGTTGAGAAGGTACATCATACAGTCTCTGATTCCTAAAGTGGTTAAGGTGAGTCCATCAGGATAAATTGGTAATGCCATCTCCCTCTAGGCCAAAACTTCAAAACGACGCCTCTGAGCTTCGTTCCTAAAGACAACTTCCATATCATTAACATGCTCCATTCTCCTAAGTTAGTGACAAGCTATCATAAGCTATACTATCCTGAAATTAGACAACAATTACGCTATTAGTGAATTGTACCGCAAGGAAGTGTTATAATAATAATAATAATAATAATAATAATAATAATAATAATAATAATAATAATAATAATAATAATAATAATAATAATAATAATAAGAGTAGAAATGAAAACAAAACGTGAAAATAGTAGTCATAATAAGAAATTAAAAAGAAAGAAAGAATAAAAACTAAAGATCGTGGGTTGTCTCCCACAAGCGCTTCGTTTAATGTTGGTAGCTCAACATTAAATTGGGGTCGGGTTATTCTTTCGAAAGGGCAGGCAACTCTTCTAACTTGTAATTTATGCAGAAATCCTTGTTTTCTATGTCGTGGTAATTCTTAAGTCGCTGCCCGTTTACAACAAACGTCTCATTGGATTTTCCTCTTATTTCTACGGCTCCGCTTTAGAAAACTCTTATAACCTCGAAAGGGCCAGACCATATAGAACAAAGTTTTCCTGGAAATAATTTAAGTTGTGAATTAACGAGAAGGACTATATCACCCTCATTAAATTCTCGTCTCATTATTCGTTTATCATGCCACTGTTTAGTTCTTTCCTTGTAAATCCAGGAATTTTCATAGGCATCTTGCCTAAGTTCTTCTAGTTCATGGATATCCAGAATTCTCTTCTCTCCTGCAGTTATTGTAATACCCTAATTTTTATCCCTAAGATCCCATATGTCATTTGCATCTCATCCTACAAACAAGATTGCAAGCTTTGGTTCTCTTGCCTTCCTCTGCAGGTTTGTTCTTGAGAGATCACAGGGCACCTTTGTTTTCTTGTTTGTTTGATATTTTTTTATGTTTATGTTTACTAACCATTGATTAAAATCCAAAAAAAAATTTGTTTTTCCTTTACTAACTTCTTCATGAAAATTTTGGAGCAAAGATATCAAATATCAGTCCCTCAACTCGAATGAATTTCATCTGAACAAAGTCGAAGTTGATCTGCAACCATTTCAAAATCATCTGATCAAGAGTTTACTAGGATTTGATTGACTTTTATTCAAGAGACTCCAAAATTCATATGTTTATTTCCATGCCTTCTTTGACAAGCAAAATAATCGAGTCAGAGCCAAGACAACAAATCAAAAAGGCAATTTTCACCCTTTTTGTCTGTGATAATCGGTTATCAATATTGGGTAATCAATTACCCTGTGCGAATTTTGTGAAAATTGGGAAAATTCAAATTCTGCAGCATTTTTGGCACCAAATTCAAATATTGCAACATAAGAATATTCTAGATCACTTCATTTTAATTCCCCTACCTCATCATAATTAATTCCCACCATAAACCTTCACTAATAACCACTTGATCATAAATTTCCCTCCAAATTCAAATTTCAAGCCTAATTTTGATTCCAAACCAAATTTCAATCCACCAAAATTTCCAAGCATAAATCCTATAAATAGAGGCCTCATTTCTCTCATTTCATAAGCTTTTGATAGCCAAAGTCACCTTGTCAAATTCCTTCTTGACTCACAATTGTCTCCAATTACCAAATTCACCAAAGCTCTTTCTTCCATTGAAAGTTAGTAAGTTCATCATTAGAACTTAATAATCTTTGAGCTAAACCTTCATCCATTCACTTTTTCATCATCAATTCTAGTAGATCAAGTCTTTGAAGTGTGGTTTGTGGAGTTGATTTGAAATTTTTTCAGATTTGGAGTGGTAATTCCTTGATCCACCATTGTTTTTCTTGATACATCTTCCACAATGTGACCTATTATTGATTCTTATTGCTTGATCTTTGGATCTTGCAAATTTTGTTCTATTAGTGTTGATTTATGTTATTTTACTTGAATTTTCGTGCTCAATTGCATCCTTGATCATGAGGTGTTTAAAAAACTTGATTGATCAAGTTTCTGCACTTTTTAAAGCTGATTTGTTGCTGTTTTTGCAGTGGTAATCAATTACCTCCTTTGGGTAATCGGTTACTGTTGCACCCCAAAATATTTCCTTCCTTTTCTAGCCCTAACTAGCTTTTTCTTTGCGCTCATCTGCATCATCATTAGGTTGTAATTCATGATCATACTTTGCATAGGATCAGGAGTTTTTGTGAATCAAACCCCTAGGTATCAGGTTTAATCTCTTCAAGAATTTTTCAGATACCCAGAGCCAAAGATTTTCACCATTAGCCTTTCATTTCCTACTTTGATCATTTCATGCACCGTTCTATTGCATATCGAGCATGTGGGTTCACAAGATAAGGATTGGGTCGGTTCGTTGTTTTCCATTCCAAATAAGATAAACTGCTTATCACGGGCTACATGGAAGTAAAGGTTCATCGTCTAAGGTTGGGTTCAAGTTGGAAAGTCTACTCATGCAGATTCCTTCAAGGAGAAGTTACTTGAAGAGTATTAGGATATTTAAGATCAATATTCCTAATGAACATGAAGTGCAAGGCTTAATTCAAGATTTTTTCATCCAACTTTGTTTCAAATTCTATGTTCAAGTTGAATTCAAAAGATCACAAGTTCATAATTTAAGACTTCGTTCATTTCAATGGCATAAGGGAGATCCATCATTCCTAATTCAAGATTCATGAATTCAAGATTAGATTCAAGAATATTACAAAGGGAAATGTCATGACATTGCAAGAATGTCACGTTTGTTACAAAGTTTCTAACTCTAAGTAATGCTTAGAAATTTAAGTTATTTCTAATCTTAATTCAAGTTTCTAACCAACTTCATGCTATGGTACCCTTCATGCCCCATCAAGTCCACATGTTCCTCATTATGCTTACAAACATCCAAAGAAAATAATTAAGATTCAACTTAGCATTGGAGCATTTCAAGATCAAGACTATGCATGCTTAATCACGGGTAATTTTAATCTAAAACAATCTCATGCAAGAAGTGACAAATTGCCTCATAGCCAAACAATTCATGTCACAAAACCAAGGGAATGAACTCATGGTGATGCATCTACATATCAAATATTAGAATTTTAAAAATGTTGTCAAAGGTAGAAACTTGAACCACAAGGGCAGTCCAAGCACAAGCAAACAAATGGGTTCAAGATTTGAGAGCAATACAAAGGGTAGCAGAAAAAAGACAGCCTAGGCAAGTGTAGCAGCAAAAATACAGCAAAGTAGGATTCATGAAAATGGAAAGAAAGAGAGTGACATCAAAAAAGTGGTAAGAGGCATTTCTCAATGAAAATATGATGTTTTGAAACAAATGAAAACCCTAATGTGCTGAGTTTTAAAAGGAGAGGGAGAACATTGACTAAAGAAGAGAGAGAGAGAGAGAGAGAGAGAGAGAGAGAGAGAGAGAGAGAGAGAGAGAGAGAGAGAGAGAGATAGAAAGAGAGAGAGAGAGTGTGAGAGCAAGAGGCATTTTAGTAAAAAACAGAAAAAAAGAGATTGAAAAAAGAGAAAGAAAACAAAAACACTGAGAGAACAAGAGAGTGATAGAAAACCAGAAGAATGAGGTGAACCATAGAGCACAACCAACAAAAGCCATTGGTGATTAGAAGGAGAAGAGTAGCTCTTGAGTATCTTTCCATTCAAACCCTTATATCTTTACATATTTTGCATGTTTTTATTTTCTTTTTTTAAGTAATATTTATGTTGTACATAGTGTAGTAATGTCTTAAGAATGACCAAGAACTGTTGTAAAAAAGTAAGAAAAAAGAAGAACATAGTGTAGTTTTCATAGTGAGATGAGTTGAAAAATACTCATCTTTATTGTCATGTTCGCATTGCGAAGCTTTCTTCGCCTAGCGAACACGCTTTTGTGGTACTAAAAGTGCCACTGGACAGCCAATTTTCCTTTGTTTTTAGCCAGCAAGTTGTTCGTTGGGACCTCCGCACTGCGAATTTTGGCACCTTTTGCCTCTGTTTGCGTCTGCTGGGAAGTTCGTTGTACTTCTGTTTGTTTTTTCTGGGCAGCTTCGCTGCAAGGTTCACACAGCGAACTTCAGTACCTTTTGCTTCTGTTTGTGAATAGTGCATGTTCGCTGCGATCGCACAACGAACTTCTTGTTATTTTTTGAGCAGCTTCGCTGCAAGGTTCGCACATGTTTTTTTTCATGTCTTGTTTTTTTTCAAAGCCGACTAACCCGATGTGGTTGTACGGCCATTGTATGTGGATATTATTACGATCATTTTTTTACTTTTGGTTCCAAAAAAAAAACTATTTTCAAAAAACAAACTCTCGATTCTTATCGAGCCATTTTTGACCTTGTATGTCGATTGCCTTGTGCATCACCATCAACCTTGTTTGCATCACCTCAAACTTTTTTTAAGCAATCAAACCCTTGATTCAACGTCAAGCGGATTTTCTCAAAATAATTCGCCATCCTTTCTTTTAATAACTTTTCTCTTAAAACCTTGATCTCGTACCAAGTGCATTTTCAAACTCTTTTCCAAATAAACTTGGATAGTTGTGGAGTGGTTAGGCGTATGCCTTCTCCTATCCCGAGTGCTTGACATTGCCTTTAGCATTCACTGTCGTAAAGCACTTACCATCTAAGATCAAAAATATCTTTAATAAAAGAATGAAGTCTACTTTGTATTGAACTAAAGAGAGAGGATTAAGTGCAAACTTCTTTCCCTCCGAGTGTCAGGATACTCACTGTAGAGTGTGTGGTCTCGATACTCGTCTTTCAATACAAAGATGTGACTATGTTTGCTACACCATTTCACAATAAATATTTTGAGATAAAGAATTGGGTACTACTCGCAAGGGGTTACTATCCGAGGACCTATTTCACCCATAAAAATAAGCCTCACAAATCAAACGTGACATCTTGCCTCGAAGGCGAAAATTAATCTTTTCAAAACGGATATGTTACATTCGTTCTACCGCAAACAGGTAACTCCTAAGACTCCATGAGCGAGCTACAATACACCTAACTGCTAGAATGCGTACGATAGCATCATCGAACAAAAACACCAGTTAACCGAGGCTGAACTACGGATGCTCTGATTCTTTACTTCTTTTAAGTAAAGATACATAGGCACGAGGGCCCCAATCCTCGCCGAGCGCACTTCTACCCATAGTTTCCCGAACTACGTTGACTCTGACTTTCTCATATCTGTTGAGAATATGTATGCCTAGGACCGCGAAGTCCTACCGAGTCTTTTCTTCTCTTTTATCTCTCTTTTCCCCGTTTCTAAACCTTTCTCTTTATCCCTTGGAACAACCTTAGAAAACAATAATCTTTAGCAGATATCTTCACACTTAGACAAACAAATGGTTCCCATCGAGTACGATGGATGCGAGGGGTGCTAATACCTTTCCTTCGCATAACCGGCTTCCGAACCTGTTCTTTGGTCGCGAGACCATCTTATCCGTTTTATCCTAGGGTTTTCTCGATGTTTCCCCTTCCCCTTGTTGCACCCTAAAATTTGACCAACCGGGTCCCGTATCTGGCTCGATATTTCGACGCATTTCGCATTCGCACTTACATACTGCATATAGTGCATTTTCTCAATCATGGTGATTTTATCGGGATTACAGCCCTGCTGTCGCATTTCAGGTATTTCAGACCGGTGCGGATAATCGGAGGTTATTTTGGGAAGTCGCGCGCTTCCTGGGTGTTTTCAGTTTATGCAGTGATTTTTGAGTTTTTTGGTGTCTGGGTTACCGTTTGCTTCGATCTGGTCTCGCGCTCTCTGTTATGTTGGTTATTTGCCTTTGTCTGCATTTTTTTTAGGATTTAATAGCCTTCTGTAGATTTTAAATAGGCTTTTTAGAGTTTTTAGAATTTAATTAGATTTTTTAATATTTTTTTAATAGCTTTAAATCTTTTTTTTAGAATTTAAATTGTTTTAAATAGATTTTAGATTGATTTTCTTTCAGAATATAATAGTTTTTGGATAATAGAATAAATAGAGCTTATTTTTAGTATAGATTTAATCTTTTGTTAGACATTAATTTCCTTTATTAGGTTTAATATAGGTAAATAGTTTTTTTTGTAGATATTAGTAGACATTAGTTTTAGTTTAATATAGAATTTAATTAGATTTTAATCATCTTAATAGAGATCAATTAGAATTTTAATCATCTTTTAGATTTAATTAAGATTTAATTAGTTTAATTAGAGTTTAATATTAGTTAGGTTTTATTTGAGTTTGTTAGAATTAATTAGGATAGATTAATTGTCATTTAGATCTAATTGTAGTTTTAGAATTAATTAGTCAGGTTTTAATTAGTTAATTAGGTTTAAATCTTTGATTAGTTTAATTGGGTTTAATCTTTTTAATTCAGTTTTTTTCAGGTTTTTGTCTATCATTTTCGTGGGCCCAGTAGTGTTTTTGGAGGCCCAAATCAATCTCAGTCCGTTTTTGTTCCACTTCAGTCCAGAATGTGCCAAGTGTCGCACTATATAAGATGCCACGTGTTCTAATGCAAAGGCCCCCACCTCATTTTCCACTACACTCAGAAATCTGCCACGCGTTTTCCCACTAAATCTCTCCCACTCCACGTGCCACGCATGCAAGCCCTCACCGTGCCACTTGGCTTCCCCTGAGAATCACCGGTTGCATGGCCGGCGGCCATGCAACCACCGCCTCCAACAATCGCCGGCCACCGTAACCTCCATTTTCCGGTCACCCTAACCAACCTCCAACTTCTTCCGACCACCGCCCTCCGCCGTAACCACCTTCGCCGAAGATTGTTTTTCCAGAAATCTTTCTAATCTTCATCTTTTTTTCCCCCCAATTTTCATCTTCCTCGCCTACAACGTTCATGTCTCGCTGGAGATACCGCCGGAAAACTCATCCAATTTCCAGAAATCTTCAAAGTGTTCATCATGTTCTCCAGATTCAAAGTCTTCAAGAATCTTCATATTGTTCACGTGTTCTTCATATTGTTCATACGAATCTTCCAGACATTCATCAATCTTCATCAAAGATTTACCCAGAAATCATCAATCCTCATCAGGTTCAACATCAAACTTCATCCAGATCTTTAGATCTTCACCGTTTTCTTCCAAGAACATTCATCGTCAAATCTCCAGATCTTTCGTGATATTCCCAAAACCTTCAAGATTTCTTCAAACCACATCAGTTCTCCAGGTTCCATCAACCTTCAAGGCGCGTAGCCTTCAAGGATCCTCAACGAAGTCCTCAAGATCTTCAAACCTCGGAGGCGTCCAGATTTGTACGATCCTCCGCGAGTTACTCACGTTTTTTCCAGAATCATTGTGGTTTGTTCATCAGCAAGAACATTCGTCAACCCGCTTCGATCGAGCTCCAGATAATGAAGAGCTTCATGTCGTTGTTTTGAATGAAGATATTTGGGGTGATGGATAAGGTGCGACGGTGATTGAAGAGGTGGTGGTGAGAATGTCCGATGGGGAAACGAGATGAGGGTGAGAACGAGAGAGGTCGGAGCTGGGAGGTAGGCGCCGTTTTGGGTGTATGAACAGTGCAGAGAAGAAGAAACTAGGGTTATTTGCTGGAAGATGAACGAAGAGAGACTGTGATTGGACTGGGTCGGGCCCAATTGTGTTTCGGACCAGTACACCCCCCTCAATTCCCTATTCCCCATCTGTGTGTTTTTTGGTGAACATTGGGCTGGGCCCAACGAGTTTTTTCCTGGCTTACCCTCCGTTTCAATTTCTGCACCCCCTCCCCCATTGTCTTGTTTGGCTGAAGTATATTGTTGGGCTGGGCCTTTTTTGGCTGTGTTTATTTTTCTGCTTGTACTCCCCCTTGTACCAGTGTACCCCCCTCCCTTTATATTTTCTTTTCTATTTTTTATATATAGTTTTGTTGCTTTATATAGAGAAAAAAATATATGAAAAATATTTTGAAAAAGAAAAGAGAAAAAGAAATAGAGAAAAGAAAAGAGAAAAAAAAAAGAGATATATGAGAAGAAATGAAAAAGAAATATTTGGAAAAAAAGAATTGAAAAAGGATATTTGAGAGAAAAAAAATATGAAAAGAAAAAGAGAAAAGAAATATAGAAAAAAATATTAAAAAATGAAAATGAAAAAAATAATGTTGAAAATAGTTGAAAAAAGAATAGAGGGAAAAATAGTAAAAAATATTAGTGTAGATTTAATATTTTTTAGAGTATATTTTTTTCATAGAGTTTATTTTACCTTTTTAGAGGTAGTTTTAGAAGTCCATTTGTTAGGGGACTTTTTACCTTTTTAGAGATAATTTTTCAAAGGTCCACTTGTTAGGGGACTGTTTTCCATTTGATTCTTCATAGGATAGGATAGTATTTCCTAGGGGTTTATTTTTTCAGTTCTCAATTATTGTAACCATTTTCAGAATATTAATAAAACGAGATTTGAGCTGTGGTCCCGAAGTAGCCGAACTACAGCTGCTCTGATTTCTCGTACCAGACGAGAATATGTAGGCATAGGATGCGATATCCTAGCGAGCACACTAACAACTAACCTTTTGTTCTCTCGCTGCTGTGCGATCGAGACTTTCCCGCTGACGACTGATTGTTACCCTTTTCTCTTGCCCTTGCGCATTTGAGACCAGACCGTAGTTTTTCCCATAGGTTCCCATACCTTTAAAACCAGTTTAATTTCTCACTGCAGTGTGAGAACACCCAGCCTAGCCGTAGTTAGCCTGAACTACGTAAGCTCTGATCTTCCATGCTGTGTGGAAGTACGTAGGCACAAGACGCGGGGTCTTGGCGAGCCAATTTCCCCGTAGTCCCAAACTACGTTGACTCTGACTTTCTCTCTTGAGAATACGTAGGCATAGAGTGTGACGCTCTATCGAGTCAATTCCCTTCCGTTTAGATTTAGCAGCCGTAGATAGATTGTTTTCGCATCCTTTAGACAACCCAAGCAAGCGTGGATCCCGTCGAGTACGACGGACGTGGGGGGTGCTAATACCTTCCCCTTGCTTAACTGACTCCCGAATCTAGGTTTTGGTTGCGATGACCATACCTTTTCCCGTTTTTTTGCGAGGTTTACTTCGAGCGTTTCCTTTCCCTCCGTTGGGATAAATAACGCACGGTGGCGACTCTTCTGTTCAGCCGGCGCCGATTTTCGCAGTAGCGACACCCCTCATGGGATAAATAAAGTTCGATGGCGACTCTTCTGTCTTTCTTTTCACCTCCCCGTCGTTGCATTTTTCGAGTAGCGACAACTACCCAGTGTCCATTTTGAGTTTTTGGCTCTGTTTTGGGATTGTTTTGGTTCTTTCTTCTTCTTCTTCCATTTCCTTTTGATTTTTGCCTTGGAATGCACTTTTAAAGGTTCTTTTCCTCTTTAAATTCATTGGACTTAAGGTATAGATGAAGTTGGATAAACATTCATTAATTCAAACCTATCTTTAAAGTGAATTATTCAATTCATTTTAGGTGCTTTGAGTTAATGATATGTTTAGTGCTTTAATCCACCAAGATGAGTGGATGAAATTAAAGATGGAATGATCTTAAACTTGTAATTCAATTTGGCATTCCCTTTCCTCTTCTCTTTTTCTTTTGATAGATGAACATCTTCGACATCGTTTGAACTTATTTCAAGTTCTTGATGAAGATGAGATCGTTACCTATTTTCTTTTCGTGCGCCATTGCTTTCGGAGAGTGATCTACATATCACTTCTCTAGCATACATCAGCACTAACATTGTTATTGACCGACCTCAGATAGTCGTGGTTTCTACATAAACCCGATTATGATTGCTTAACATAGCGCTAAAGTGTCCCGTAATCGGAAAGTGATCATTCATGGCTCAAACCTATGTTTGAAAGTCCAAGTATGGTTGATTATTTGTCTTAAATCCATCACCAATGAAGCTTGTTGTTAGGAGGCTTTAATTTTATCAATCCTCTAATGAGTCTTCATCAGCTTTGGATTAAGTGCATGAGTTAACCATCGTTGATCATTTGCTATAATGACTAATCACTAACTCACTAACGATATCATTGTACTAATTTTGTTTATGTTTCCTTCTTACTCCCTATCTCTCTTTTATCTTTATGCTTCATTATTATCATCTCATATCATATTATTGTTTATGCTCCCGTTATCTTTCCTTTGTCTGTTGGACACATGTTTATGTTTCCGCTCTTTTCTTTTGTCTATTTGGACCATATCTTGTTTAAAACACTAATAAAGGAATAAACCTCTAAAAACCTTGATGCTCTTAACTTTGTGGTTATGCTCCTGGACTATTCTTGGACCCTTGGACTTAGAATTAAGACTCTTTTCCTATGCTTGGAGTATTATGGATCTTTGCCTTTATTTGGCTTGCTTATTGATTTATGCTTTAAGATGGATGGAATTCTTATTTGGCTTGCTATGGAGTGTACTACAAGTTGGTTAGATCCTTCTTATCTCTAGCTTTTATTTTGCTTTCTAGGGTAGTCACTTCATCTTCTCCCCTTCTTAAATTTTCAAAATCTCCTCCCTTTTTCAAAAACTTTTTTGTTTTCAAACTTAAAACCGCTTTCAAAATAAAACCTTGACTTTTGTCAAGTGATTTTTAAACTTTGTTTTCTTTAATAAATGTAAATCAATGTTAATCATATTTTGACCAAATTTCAAAAAGACTTTTAAAAAGATCAACCTCATTCAAACTTTTTGTGCCTTTGCGCACTTTTCATTTTAAAACTTTTCATAAAGTTTAGACATGAGTCATTTCCATAGTTGAGATATAATTCTCCTATTCCCCATATAGTATTAAGATACTGACATTTTCCACTTAAATGTTGAGTGATAAACTTGTTGATAATCCAAGAAAAATCCTCCATCTTTAGGTGATACAAATGTTGTCTTATGCAAATGTTGTATTTACATTTAAAAATCAATCAAAACCAATTTTTTATTATTATTTGTAACATGAACTACGAGGTTTTAATCCTATATTGCACTTTGTGGGTACGTAGGCATGAGGCGATAAGTCTTTCCGAACACAAAATCTAAAAAAATAATTCTCTTCTCATCTCCCCAATCTTCTTTCAAACAAACCTTTTTCAAACCAAAAGGCGTAAATATTTCAAAGGGCTCCTATAGAGTACTATAGACGTTTTGGGTGCTAACTGTTAGATGCCCAATTATGCTTATTTGAGCTATCAAATTTGGGCATCTTTCACTCTGTTTTTGTCTAATTTGTGCTCTAACCGACTTGCTTTTGTTAATATGCATCATAGTGTGAAACACTCTTGGTTCTTTTAATTTGTGTGTTATTGTGCATTATTTGAGCATGAAAGAATAGGATTTGAAGGCACAAGAAAGATGACAAAGAAACCAAGAAAGTTGAAAGCAATAGCAAGTCCGCCAGCATGTTCGTTGAGCGAAGCAGTAGTGAATGTTCGCTAAGCGAGCTCATAGCGAGTAGCTAGAGAACACTCCCAGACTTGGGCAGAAGCACATTGGCATTGTTCGCTGGTAGCGAGGAGGGTAGCGAAGCACTCGCTAGGCGAGCACCTAGCGAGCAAGTAGCAAAGCCAAACAGAATCATACCTCAAGAACTCGCTAGCATGTTCGCTGAGCGAGGTTGCAGCGAAGCCAAACAGAATGATTGCCTCAGACCTCGCTAGCATGTTCGCTGAGTGAGATTGTAGCGAACATTCGCTGGAAGCTCGCTTAGCGAGTAGGGTCGCGAGCGTGGCAGACCATCAACTTTGTCTATAAATAGCTAGTGTACTTTTTGTAAAAGAAGAACTTTTTCTACTTTTGCTAAAAGGTGATTTTGTGACCTAAAAACTTTTCTGGCTCTCATTTCTTCATCTCTTAACATCATCCCACCAAAAAGAAGGTGGATTCTCATCCAAGTTGGATTCTTCGACTCGGATGTTCATCAACCTTCTCCCGATACTTCTACCACAAGCTACCATGAAAATGAGTAGCTAAATACTTCCTTTTGTCAAGGTTAGATGTAGGTGATCATCAAGCTTTGTATGTAAATGTATTGATCTTCATTTGTAAACTCTTTGATGATGAATGTATGGTGAAAACCTTGCTTTATCGATAACTCTTTGTGTTGGTTTATGATCGAGAGATATTTTCCAACTCTTAACCTAGGTTTTCATCCATCTTTGTTTGTAAGCTAGAGATAGTTATGAATGAAGTTGTTCACATAAATGTTGAACTTTAATGTTGTCATTTTGATAGATTATTTGAGAGATCAACAATGGATCAAAATGGCAAATCCCATAATGTGAGTTAGAGATAATCACATTGAGAGGATGTTGTGAATGTATTTATCATCTAATGGAGTTTATGAATCTTGCTGATCGAACATATGCATGAAAAGCGATCACCGAACCCTAACTTTGGCAATCTTTCTTTATACCGCAAAACCCTAACTTTTACCGCGAAACATTACTTTTTTTTTATGCAAGATACCGTTACTAAAACCAAAATCCCCCTTGTTACTAATAGCTAAGAATTTTACAATTGTCGAACGACGACAATATCTTATATTCCATGTGGATACGATAACAAAAACCCGACACTTTACCACTGTCCTAACAAAATGGCATCGTTGCTGGGGAATATAAATTGATATTGTGAGCATCGCAATAGTTGCTGAATTTTTAACTTTGAATTTTTTTTACTTGTGCTTGCAATCTGTTTGGTTTAGTGTGCGACCTTTGTTTTATGTGAGGACAGATTCCTGAGGACCAACTTCTTTTAGATCCCGAGATCGAGAGAACCGCAAGGAGACTGAACAGCAGAACAAGATGAAGGAGGCAACAAGCTAGGCAAAGACAAGAGCAAGGAGAAAGTTCCTCTACACCACCACCATCACCACATTTCACACCAATTATGGCAACACCTCCACCACCACCTCCAGTTTCCACTCCATGCACAAACAGTCCAAGACATACAGCTCAGTTCGCACGAAATCTTCAAAACGAAAGGCAAGCTGAGATAAAAACGGGAATCCTAGCTCTAGTATATCAAAATCCTTTCACGGGACTAGACCATGAGGATCTGTTCACCCATCTCACAAAATTCTATGAGATTGCTGGCGCAACGGGAGCAACAGAAGCTGACGAAGAGTCATTGTTTAGGAGACTATTTTCTCATTCCTTGATTGGGAAAGTGAAGGAGTGGTACCTTGATCAATCGACAACAATCATGACAGATTGGGATCTTCTAGAGGAGAAGTTTCTTGAACGTTTCTTTCCATATAACCGATTCATGGAGGCTAAAACGGCGATTGCGGTATTTTCTCAAGGAGCTAGTGAATCACTAAACGAAGCATGGGAACGATACAAATCTATGTTAAGAAAGTGCAAGGGACACAGTTTCGACGAGCTCACTCAAGTTCATATTTTCCGCAATGGACTCCTTTCGGTTCACAAGACCTTATTGGATGCTACGGCGGGAGGTTCTTTGATGTCAAAAAGTGCAGATGATGCAATTGCAATTATTGATAGGATGGCACTTAATGATCATCAAGGGAATCATAACCGTGGGGTGACTCAAAGAAAACCGGGTGTGCTCGAGTTAGGGACAAATGACGCTATTCTTGCACAAAACAAGCTTATCTCACAACAAGTGGAACTCTTAGCTCAATAAATAAAAGAGTTAAAAGAACCGTCAAAAGCTAAACAAATAGCTTGTTGTGAACTTTGCAAAGGTGAACACGACACTGGATTTTGTCCACCTCTAGGATTTAAAGAAGTTAATTACATGGCAAATCAAAGAGATTATCAACCGAGGCAACATCAACAACAACACCACCAAAATCCACAACAACAAAACTATCAAGGCAACCAAGGGTACCAACCTAGGGGAAACTATCAACATAACCAACGTTATGGGGGTGTTCCTTCCAACCGTCAAAATCCCTATCAAACTCAACAACCACTGGTCGTAGCTTCAAAATTGGAAGAGACATTGACGCAATTCATACAAATGTCAATGGCAAATCAAAAAAATAACGATGCGGCTGTTGCACCCTAAAATTTGCTTAAACTTATTCACTTGGTTTATGTGTCAATATCATTAGCATTTGCATATAGAGTCATGTACATAGCCTAACCATCTGCATAGCATAAGCATAGCAAGTCATTCAACAGGGGAGCAAGCATTATTCTCATCTCTAGAGGCCTATCCAGAGGTTATTATCCTAATTCAATCTCATTCAAGTCATCAGAAAAGAATTTGAAAGCTATCAAGTCAATGGGTCAAGCAGTTCAACTATCTCCTGGCTGAGGGTATCTGGGGATCATCAAGGAGAGTATGAGCTATGAATTGAAGGCATGGGGAGTATATAGACATCTTGGAGGACTTAGAAAGTCATTTGGAGAAGAAAACAAGTTGTTGATGGGATCACAAGAATTGCAGTTGAAGACAGTCAACTAGGGTTTCATCTGGGTCAACCCTAGGTCAACCCTAGGTCAATTGATTGATTTAAGGGCATTCAGGGCTATTGGAGAGATGTGGGGTTCATCATTTGACATGGAGAATAAGGATATGTTGTTGTGCTAAGAAGAATTCAAGAGAAATCAAGGAGAAGAGGAGTCTCTAAATTAGGGTTTCTATGTAAAATCCCCTAGTTTAGGTCAAATTTCCAAGCAAGATAAGTCAAAATGCAAGCTTCAAATGGATCCTTGGCCAACATGAAACTTGTAGAGGATCTCAAGACCTTTAATTTGAGTGGTGGAAGACATCAAGGAGATTTATAGAACTCAAGTTATGGTCCTTGCAAGTTACAGGTCATCTGAGGTATCTGAAATTTTGTCTGTGAAAGTGACTTGACTTCCAAGCTAGTTTTACCCCTCAAGGAGATTTCAAATGAATTTATGGTCAACATAAGAATTGTTCCTAATTGTCTTAGCTTTCTATAATGGTATGGTATGCCTTCATATGATGTGTGGAACTCAACTTATGGTCTTGGCAAGAAAAGGGTATTTTGGTCATTTGTGAATTACAGGTCATTTTAACCTATGTCCAAAACTCATACAAGGAGGCCTCAAATGGAAAAACTTACAACATCAAACTTGCTCCAAATGACATTTTGAGTCTAGAAAAGTGACCATGAGAGATTGGAAATGTCCATAGCACAAGGTTTCAAAATTGGTGAATTTAATGAAGAAAAATGGCTTAAAAAATGAGATTTTTCATATCTTGGCCAAATGATGCAAAATTATAGGTCATTTTGAATGGAAAAGGAATTTTAAAGACATTGGCTAAAGTAGAATTTTGAGTTTAGGTCATAATTTGTGGGTTATCCATGGTTGCTTGTATTGAAAGTAACATAATCCAAATTGAAAAGGGAAAATGCAAGGGAAATTTCTCCAATGTTCTAGGAGGTTCCTACATCATCTATATATTCATGCAAGCTGATTCATGCAAGGGTTGGTGCTCCCATTTGTCCAAAATCTCCATTTTCATCCATTTTCTCATTCTTGCATAAGCTTCTCAAGCTCCCATAATCTCCATCAATCTTCAATATTCTTGATTCAATCTTCATCATCATCACACAAGGATCAGAATCCACACATTTATTTGGCAAATTGGACAAGGAATCGTGCTATTCATCATCATCATTCAAGGTGCAAGAATCTTGGAACTAGGAGATTCGAAGCTTTGGAGCATCTTTGATTGCATACAGAACTCATCTCCAAGTTCACTGATCAGTTTCCCCTCCTTTCAAGCATTGGATCAAGTGTATTCCATAACTGTTTTCATCATCATAACAGGTTGGTAACTTCATTCGAATTGCATGATTTAATGAGAATTATAGGGAATTGTTAGTATAGATTGGTTAGGATAAGTGAGATGATTGATTTTGGTAAGTTTGAGCAAGTTTCATGGACATTGATCATGGTGCACCAATTCTGGTGAAGCTTAGAATGTCAAGAATCATGAGAGATAATCCTAGATTAGGTGCTTAAAATGATCAGGGTGAGTTGTAGGTTAGTTTAGGATGAGTTCCAGAGAGAATTGAGAGGATCAATATCAGTTGGAAGATGATGGATCAGATCTGTTACACCTATCGAATTGTGTTATTGAGTGAGTTTCAGGGTGAGTTACTGGCATGAATGTGTAGAGGGATTGATATAGTGCAAGTTTGCTGTTGGAAGTTTTTGATTTCATGGAGCAGGGAGAGAGAACAAGGAGCTCGAAGGTGTGTGCAGGTTAGGGTTTTTCTGAGCTAGGGTTTGGGCTCAAGGTTGAAGATGACCCTGGCACCACACGATCCCAGCTTGACTTTTGACTCAAATCCTCATCCAACGCTCCACATTTGAAGTTGAAAATGGAGGGAAGCCTTGAGAGTGAAACGCTCCGTTTCACTTAAGTATGCTGAGTGGGCCTTGAATCAGATAGCTATTCACACCCCTCAATCACCAAGCCCAAACTTTTCAACGGGTATTGCATGCTATTTGCACCGAGACTTTATTATTTTCCTGGCAATTTTCCAAATGTTTTCTGAACGCATATGGGCCTAGCTGCAGTGATATTCGCACCCCACCTTTGCCAGCCCACTTGGGATTTCAACTGCGCGCCTTTACTATTCTCACCCCCTCTGGCTATTTCTTTCTATTTTTTTAATTATTTTCTTTTCATTTTTCATGCATCTTATAAAATTCATAATAAATAGAAAAATCATTATTTTTAATTCATTCTTTTTGCATATTTTTCTTTAGGATGTCTAGAAAATTATAAAAAATAAAAATGACATTTTATTTTTTATTTGATATTTTTCCCATATTTTCTAAATAAATAACATTTTAATAATTTCATTTCATACATAATTTTGTTAATTTTTGTTCTATTATTTGCTTCAATTTTTTTTTCATCCCTTCTTTTTAGGTTGTTTAGGTTAGACATTGAACATGTAGATTCAATTTAGTTCCCATTTTTAGAAATTAAATTTAGGTGCTTAGTGTAAGTGTGAATAACATGGATAAAACTAGGGTTTTAGGTGATGACTTAGGAGATTTGATTCTTTTCCCTTAGGACTTAGGGTTTGACTAGTCTAGTTATGGGACTATAGGGACTATGGGTAGTTATTAGATCCCTTAGAAAAAGTCAGGATTCCCCTACTGCTATTAATGTACTGTATATCTGACTGACTGGTGTGGTGTGCCCTCTGGGGATTATTGCTTGCTTGTGTGGGTATTGGGATTGTCTGGGGACTTGGGAGAGCTGAAGACTTGGGGAGATGAAGACCATTGGAAATCCAGAGCTTGAAGATCAACTGCCAGAGTTGGAGAGGAGGTTCTTGCTAGCAGCTGCTGAGGAGACTAGGGTTTAGGAGCTAGGCAGAGCTCTAGATTAGAAAGCTTGCTTCTCAAACATAGATGGCTTTGTTTGCCTCTATCCTTTCTCTATGATTCAAAGTCTCTTTCAAATATCCACCTCCTTCCTTTGGAAGGATCAGTGAATGTATTTGAAAGATAGAACTTTTGAGAGAAAATTTTCTGTTTAATGTTAACAGTTGATGAACCACCCTTGGTAGGTAATTAACTGTCTAACATTCATTCACCTCATCTGGTTGGCTGATGTTCATCCTAGAGCCTGAGACTTGAAGAAAAGCCTTTGCAGATAGAAGACTGATGATCAAAGCCCTTGCCTGAAGATCATGAAGATGGAGATTGATGCTTGTTGAAGCCCATGAATGATTGGAGATTACTTGAAGCCAGATGTTGATTCAGAGCTGCTGATGTTGTTTCTTTTGCTGTTGTATTTCATTGCTGATGTATTGATTGGTTTTCTGGACTGTATTGTTTGCTGTTTACCCTGTTGGGCTGAAAGTGAAGTCTGTTCACTTTTGCCTATTGTTTTCTAGGTTCGAGGTTGAGTGGGACTCCCTTGCCTCGCTTGTATTGCTGCATCCATGCATTTTACTGTTTTACTGTATATATCTGATATTGCTGCTGTTTTCCGTTTATCCCCTAGGATCTCTGTTTCTCTCCGTGCAAGAGAGAAATATGATAGACATTAGGTCTTAACCCATGCATGATAACATTAGGTTAGTTTGTTTCCCTTCGCAACCATAGGTTAGAGTTCTATCTCTTCTCCCTCAAAACAGACAGAAAAACACAATAAAACTTCAAACACAATAAAAGGCACTTCTGGCGTAAAAGAATGTGAACTCATCAAGACGTCATTTTTGTCCGCTGGGACTGCTAATCAAGGAAACCTTTTTCAGAAGGAGTAAAATCAACCAAGACAAGCCTGTGTCGTGCGTAGCCCGAACTACGTTTGCTCTGATCTTTCATGCTGTATGAAAGTACGTAGGCATAGGATGCGATATCCTAGCGAGCAACCTTCCCCTCCTTTCCCGTAGGTAGGCGAACTACGTTGACTCTGATTTCTCGTTCCAGGCGGGAATACGTAGGCATAAAGTGTGATACTTTGCCGAGTCATTTTTATTTTCATTTTATTTTCTTTTTGACCCTCGACCTATAGTTTAGATAGAATAACAATCCATACCCGAAAACAAGCGTGGATCCCGTCGAGTACGACGGACGTGAGGGGTGCTAATACCTTCCCCTTGCGTAACCGACTCCCGAATCCAGGTTTTGGTTGCGACGACCATACCTTTCCCGTGTTGTGCGAGGTTTACTCTGAGCGTTTCCTTTCCCTCCCGTGGGATAAATAACGCACGGTGGCGACTCTTCTGTTCAGCCGGCGCCGATTTTTCGCAGTAGCGACAGCTGGCGACTCTGCTGGGGATCCAACGTCCCCTGGCTGCTAAGGACTGCGATGGTTCTTATGCATTTGGGATCCAACGTCCCTTAAGAGAGTCAATCCTAACGCTTGTTTTCCCGTCGAGGATTTTGTATGGATTTATACTTCTGACCTTTATTTTCAAGCATTATATATGTTGATTATTATTGCTGTATTAGGGTGTGATGGGTGGTTCTATGATTGAGAGATAAGCCGGACCTGGGCTTGAGTGCACCTAGAATTAGAGTAGAAAGTAGTGGGCGCGTGCCGGCTTTGCTTGCATTAGTGTCTCATGAAATCTACACTCGGACGAGGTTCTTCTGGTTGGCTTCTTTTTCTACCCTTTGGGTCGAAGGGGTTGTTGGTCAGCTGAATTGTCGACTCCGGGAACCGATCATTTGGAAGTTGGCTAAGTGAGGCCTCTTCAGGATTTGATGATGCCACTCCTTCTGGGAATCGTATCATCATCCCTGAAAGTCTGTGACGCCGACGACCGCATAGGATGCCATACCTTTGTCAGTTACTAGGACATCCACCTGTGAGAGGGTTTGGGGTTATGCAGGTAACTAGACCTTCAGACTACCTGTTATTTCTTGATCAGAGATCCTGGGTATTTATGGAGAGTTCCGAGGTCTGTCAGAGACCAGTTGGGAGAGTTCCGAGGTCTGTCAGAGACCAGTTGGAGGTATGTTCTGAGGTCTGTCAGAGACCAGTTGGAGAGTTCTGAGGTCTGCCAGAGACCAATTGGAGATGTGATTTGAGGTTTACCAGAGACCAGTTGGAGTTATGGTTTGAGGTCTGTCAGAGACCAGTGTTGGAGCTTTGTTTTAGGTCTATCTGAGACCAGGGTTTGATGACTTCTGGATGGTCTATCTGAGACCTTTCTTGATTGTGTTCAGGCTATTCAGCTACAGTTTTGGTCCCTGTTGCATGTTACTTGCATTGCATTGTCTGCATATCCATTACCACTTGCATTTCACTAACGTGTGTCTGTGCTGCAGGTGCATTTGCATATTCCCCGGTTCTAGTGCCCAGACTTCTGAGTATTGATTATGGTTGGTTTGAGGAAAACAGTTGCGTATAAGCTGCCTTCACCTGATATTACTTCTTTACTTGGTCTGATATCTCTTGCCGATGAGGAGGTTAGGAGAAGCTTCAGAATGAGTCATGGGAGGTTACTGAGATTAGTCTGCAAGCCCACTGCCGATGAGGTGAACGGGCTATACACCTTGATGCAGTTCTATGACCCCGCATTGAGATGTTTTACATTTGCGGACTTTATTCTAGGGCCTACCATTGAGGAGTATGTGGAGTTTACTGAGCTTCCCGTGCAGAACAAGGTTCCCTTTGTTCACTCTGCTGCTGAGCCCAAGTTGGAGGATTTAGCCAAAGCCTTGCATGTGAATGCTGCTGAGCTGTTGTTGACTTCTTGGCTTGGGGTTCCCGGTTTCTCTCTAGATTTTCTGGTTGGCAAGGCTCAAGAGTACGCCAAGAACGGTTGTTGGGTGGTTTTCAATGCTATTTTGGCTTTATGCATTTATGGAATTGTGCTGTTTCCTAACTTGCCCAACTTTGTAGATCTGGATGCTTTCTATCTGTTTGCTGCAGGCAACCCGGTGCCAACGTTGATCGGAGACTTCTACCATTCATTGCACTATAAGAACGAAAACCGAAGGGGAAAAGTTGTTTACTGCTGTGCTCCTCTATTAAATATGTGGTTCAAAAGTCATCTCCCCATGAAGGGACCATTTGTGGACAGTGCAACCTCAGCCAGTTGGTCAGAGCGCCTGATGAAGCTATATTCCGAAGACGTTGTGTGGTTTGATCGAGACCTGTTGGGATCTGAGCTCATCTTCAGCTGTTCTGGGTACCCTAATGTGCCGCTGATAGGAAGAAAAGGGTGTATCAATTACAACCCTTCTCTATTCATTCGTCAGTTCGGATATGCACTGAAGAATCCACCTCAGGAGGAGGAAGTACAGGAATCTCTGTACTTCACTGGAGACGTGAAGGGGGAGTTATTAGCCAAGTTGCAACATGCCTGGACGCGTATTAACCGCAAAGGGAAGCCACTGTTAGGTAAGAACGATTGCCAGGCATATGAACCTTACAAGGTTTGGATCCAGGAAAGAGCAAGTCAGTTATTAATGCCATTTCCCGCTGCACCCGTCACTGTTCCCGTCCCGGCAGAAGAGCCAACTACTGTTTCTAGGGAGGCCTACGAGCAAGTTGTGATGGAAAAGGAAGCCTTGATGAAGATCAACGAAGGGTTAGAGCAAGAGCTAGCTCAAGTACGCAGTGAGAAAAACAAGGCCGTATATGCTTTCCAACAACAAATTGAGCTGTTAAACAGGTTAGGGGCTGAGTTGACTGAGGAAAAGAAAAAGCGTGAACGTTTGGGGCAAGAGTTCAGAAGCTCCCATGACATGCTGGAAGCCAAAAAGAAGGCGCTTGACGTAGCTCACCGAGAAATTTCCTCTTGCAACAAGACTTGGAATGCTACACTCACCAACAATAAGAAGAGGGAAGATAAGCTGAAGCAGCAAATTTCCGATCTCGAGGAGAAGTTGAAGTCTAGCATCAAGAAGTGTGAGGATGAAGTGATGACCCGGTATAGTGTCCAGCATGCACTGAACAAGGCAATCAAATCCAGAGATGAAGCGGTGTCTCAGAAGCGAAAGCTAGAAGATTGCTTCGGAGAAGCAACATGGGAAGAAACTGCTGAAGACGTGCGCCGCGTTCTTAAAAAGAGAAACCAACTTGTTGAAGGGCTGCTTGATCGACCAAGCCATCCAGAGACCAAGAAGTTGATAGAAGAGTACCAGACTTTTGGGAGGATTTGATCATTTCATATAGTAACTTGTATGCTTTATTTGCATAAGTGCTGACCATCACCAGGGTTGTTGGTTGAGGTCATGCCTTCTTTGTACTCTCAGTGATATTGTACTCCGGGCTTATTGATTTTCCCTGCAATATATGAGGCTTTCTATGATTCAGATCCGATATTCCTATTGTCAGCACTGTCACTGCACTGGCACCTTCACACTAGAACTGGGGGAATGAATTTCCCTAATGCACAGACACATTGCATTGCATTCATATTCATATTGCATCACAGGTAATCTTTGAATAAGTGTCTTATGTCCTACATTTTATCAGGTACTTTTCAGGATTGCAGATCAGCACCCGCACCGCTATTCTACCCGCACCAATTGTCGAAGAATCATGGATCAAATGCAGAACGAGATGCAAGATGTGCGCGAGAAGCTCGCTCTCTTTATGCAGACCATGGAAGCTATTGCAAAAGGGCAGGAGAATTTGCAGGCCATGGTCCAGCCTCTGTTGGCCTGAAACGCTGGTCATGGTAATGAAGATCATCAGTCGGTACGGGTCGATACTGTTCATGGAGACGGCACTCCCACGCCAGTGGCTCCACCTGTAGTCAATATGCCTGCTGCTAATGTCAACAACGCTACCGTTGCTGCGAATGGTAACGTCGGAGTTGGGAATGAGACTGCTGTCTATAACGTTGGGCTGGGTGATGTCAATTTGGGAGATAATACGGGAGGCAACGACTTTGTCAATACTGGATTCGGATTCAATGATCAGGGATTCGATAACACTGGGAAATATGGCTTTAATGCTCAAGGCTTTGGGCAAGATGGTTATGGCGCGACCAACCCGGGTTACGGAGGGTTTGGAAATGGAAACGGTGCTGGATTTATGGCTTTTGGTCCTGCTGGAGGTGTTCAAGGGTACGACAACAGAGGCCGAGGTCCGGGGATGAATCAGATCAGAGCTGGACGTAATAATGGATATGATGGGTATGGGGCTGGAAATGGTATGTGGCAAGAGGATCAGTAGGAGGACGCTTTCTCCGGAGGAGGTTTCGAAGGGCCGATGGATGACTCCCAGAAGATCAGAATGCTGGAAGAGCAGATGAGGGGAATCCTGAACCAAAGTGCTGTGGGTTTGGACATGGCCACAATGGGGCTGGTACCTGGCTTGAGGGTGCCAATTAAATTCAAAGCTCCTGCGTTTGACAAGTATAAAGGAGACACATGTCCAAAAGTGCATGTACGAGCTTATTACAGAAAGATGTCTGCATACTCAACTGATGAAAGAATGCTAATGCATTTCTTTCAGGATAGTCTATCGGGTCCTTCCCTAGAGTGGTACATGGGGCTGGAGCCCACTGATATCAAGACATGGAAGCAATTGGCAGAGGCATTTGTAGCTCACTACAAGTATAATAGCGACTTGGCACCCAATCGGGTCCAGTTGGCGGGACTGTCGCAGAAGAAGGGGGAGAGCTTTAAAGAGTACGCGCAAAGGTGGCGCGATATGGCTGCCAGGGTCCGTCCTCCTGTGGAAGATAAGGAAATGAATGACATGTTTGTCGGCACATTCACAGGTCTGTTTCATGATATGCTGTTTCACACGTCTCTGGCCAGTTTTTCAGACCTAATTCTGACGGGGGAAAAGATTGAACGTAACATTAAGCAAGGAAAGTTCCAAGTCGAGGAATCAACTGCATCTGGCAGTAATAGGAAAGCTTATGGCGGGCGCCGTCAGGGCGAGGCAAGTGCAGTATTTGGAGGCCGAGGTCGGGGCCGAGGCAGGGGACGAGGTCAATATTGTCAGCCGCAGCAGGTGGCGAGTGTTACTATCCCGTGTCAACAACAACCACTCCAGCAACAACAACCGGTTCAGCAACAGCCAATGCAACAGCAGCAGCAGCCTCAGCACGGGGCACAGCAGGCTCAGCGAAGATTCCAGGGTAGTAAACCGAGAAGAGTGTTTGAGAAGCCTCCCTCGACCTATGCAGATTTGTTGCAGACATTGTTGGGATTAAACCTGGTAGAGAAAAGAACTCTGGCACCGATAACGGGAGCTCCCCCGTTTGGCTACGACGCGAGCAGGCACTATGAGTTTCATTCTGGGGCTCCGGGTCACGATATAGAAGGTTGCCATGCTTTTAAGCATGTTGTGCAGGATCTTTTGGACAATAAGACTATCAATTTCGGAACAGCAGGTCCGAATATAGTGCAGAAACCCATGCCTAATCACGGGGCTAACGCCATTCTGACTGAGGAAGGGTTAAATCTGATTATGAATGTCGATGATTTAAAGACGCCGCTGAGCGAGATAAAGAGCCGACTGTTGCAAGGGGGTGTTTACCCAGGATGTAACGAGTATTGCTTAGAATGTTGGACCCTAGCTGGGGGGTGTGATGATTTGAAGAAGGGCATTCAGGCTTTAATTAATGAAGGCATATTGCAGTTTGACCAAGCGGCAACTGAAGAGCCCGCAGGGGCAGTAGCAGATGATCAGAATGATGTGGCCACGGTAACGATTCCTCGGAAGACGATCACTATTGCAGCACCAGCTCAGCGGCCACCGATCACTATCACTAAAGCCGGACCAATCCCGTACGAGAGTACGAAAGCAGTCCCATGGTCATATGGGTTGGAGGTGTATTGTGACGGGATAAAAATTGATGTTAATAAGCAGCCGACCGAGACTGTGGATAACGTTGTTGGTTCGGGAGGTATGACGAGGAGTGGTAGGATCTTTATATCCCCCGAAGTGGAGGCCGAAAGACTAGCGAAAGGAAAAGGGAAAGCAGTTGAGAATGTCCCAACGCAAGCAAGTGACAAAGAATCGGCATCGAAAGACGTAGAAGAGTTCATGCGCTTGATTCGGAAAAGTGATTATAAGATTGTGGAGCATTTACAGCAGACACCGTCCAAAATATCTATCCTGTCATTGCTGTTGTGTTCGGAAGCTCACAGAAATGCTTTGTTGAAAGTCCTGGATACTTCTTTTGTACCCCAAGACGTCTCCGTGAATCAGCTGGAAGGAGTGCTGGCACATGTGAATGCAGGCCACAGCTTGGGCTTTACCGACTTTGATCTGACCCCGAAAGGGAGAGACCATAATATGGCGCTGCACGTATCTGTCGAGTGTAGAGGATCAGTAATGTCGCACGTATTGGTTGACACCGGATCGTCTTTGAATGTGCTGCCCAAGAAGGCGATGATGAAGCTGGATGTTAGAGGAATCTTGTGTACGCCCAGTGATTTGGTAGTCAGAGCGTTTGACGGCACGCGTAGAACAGTCTTTGGGTCGATCACATTGCCTCTACAGGTGGGGCCAGAGGTGTTTGCAACTGAGTTTTATATCATGGATATACAGCCTGCGTACAGCTGCTTGCTTGGAAGACCCTGGATTCATGGGGCGGGGGCAGTCACGTCCACCCTGCATCAGAAGTTAAAATATATGGTCGGAGACAGCGTAGTCACCGTGTGCGGAGAAGAGGACATCCTGGTTAGCCATCTATCTTCATTTAAATATGTGGAGGTCGACGGAGAGATCCACGAAACACCCTGCCAGGCATTCGAAGGTTTGCGCATCAAGGATAAAGGTCCCGGGCCGAGCAAAGTGCCAGAGATAGCCGTCTCATCGTACAAAGAGGCTCAAGCCCTAGTAGAAGCAGGAGAAGCAAAGGGCTGGGGCAAAGTGCTGGACATTCCTGTGAAGATGGACCGGTTCAGGCTGGGGTACCAACCGTCGTCATCAACTCCTTCCGTGGGAGCGCCTCGTTTCAGAGGGCCAATCACCATCTCTGCCAGTGGGGTGTGTCATGAAACCATCAACGCTGCTTCGGAGTCTGACGAAGGAGACAGCGACTGTGATATGGATGCCTGGATTCAGCCAAGCACGCCAGGACAAGGACTGTGCAACTGGTCTATTCAGGAGCTTGTTCCTGTGACTCTTAAACAGTAATGCTTTGCTTTATTAATTGTTGAATAATCTGATGTCTTGCCCGGGGCATCAGGATTTGCTTAGGGCTGTGTTGTTATGAATATTGCGTGTCAATCATTAAATAAATGGCGTTTTTTTCATGTGCAAATACTGTAATCCCTGTCTTTCTTGTTTTATATTTTTCAATAAAATGGCAACGTGGTTGTTCGCTTTATACGCATTTTGAAGCGCTTAACCATTCCTTTTGCAGGATAACATTTTCAGATGACATCCTTGAACCACCTATGACTCGTCCCGACTTTGAGCACCCGGTATTTCAGGCCGAAGAGGAGGTTGTCGAAGATAGCGACGTTCCTGAAGAATTGTCTTGGTTAGTGAAGCAAGAGGAAAGAGCCATTCTGCCTCACGATGAGGTCATCGAAATTATCAACTTGGGGTCGGAAGGGGTTGAGAAGAATATTCGTATCGGGGCCGCACTACAAAGTGATATCAAGCGAAGACTGGTTGAAATGCTCAGGGAGTATAATGACGTATTCGCTTGGTCATATGAAGATATGCCGGGGCTCGATACAGATATGGTTGTGCATCGCCTGCCACTGAAAGAAGATTGCCCGCCGGTCAAACAAAAGCTTCGTAGAACTCGACCAGATATGGCAGTAAAGATCAAAGAGGAAGTTCAAAAACAATGGGACGCTGGTTTCCTGGCTGTGACGAAGTATCCCTCATGGGTTGCCAACATCGTACCAGTGCCAAAGAAAGATGGCAAGGTTCGGATGTGCGTAGATTATCGAGATTTGAATAAAGCGAGCCCAAAAGACGATTTTCCACTTCCTCACATTGACGTGTTAGTTGATAATACTGCTCAATACTCCGTATTCTCCTTTATGGATGGCTTTTCAGGCTATAATCAGATTAAAATGGCGCCAGAGGATATGGAGAAAACCACTTTCATAACGCCTTGGGGAACATTTTGCTACAAAGTGATGTCCTTTGGTTTGAAAAATGCTGGGGCAACATATCAGCGTGCGATGACGACTCTTTTCCACGACATGATGCATAAAGAGATCGAAGTATATGTTGACGATATGATTGCCAAATCCCAGACGGAGGAAGAGCATCTGGTAAATCTGCTGAAATTGTTTAAAAGGCTTAGGAAGTTCAGGCTGAGGCTGAACCCTAATAAATGCACCTTCGGGGTGAGATCGGGTAAGCTGCTGGGGTTTATCGTAAGCGAAAGAGGAATAGAGGTCGATCCTGCTAAAATAAAAGCAATTCGAGAAATGCCGGCGCCTAAAACAGATAAAGAGGTGCGCGGGTTTTTAGGGAGGTTGAACTACATTGCTCGGTTCATATCTCACCTAACGGCCACGTGTGAACCATTATTCAAGCTGTTGAAGAAAGATCAAGCTGTAACATGGAATGAAAACTGTCAAAAGGTGTTCGATAAAATAAAGCAGTATTTGCAGGAGCCTCCTATTTTGATACCCCCAGTGGCAGGTAGACCCTTGATAATGTATTTGACGGTTCTTGAGGGAAGCATGGGTTGTGTTCTCGGTTAACACGACGAGACAGGGAGAAAAGAGCATGCAATCTATTACCTGAGTAAGAAATTTACGGATTGTGAATCTCGGTATTAAATGCTGGAAAAAACTTGTTGCGCGCTAGCCTGGGCCGCCAAGCGTTTGAGGCAGTACATGCTGAATCATACAACCATGCTCATCTCGAAGATGGATCCTATCAAATATGTGTTTGAAAAGCAGGCGTTGTCAGGTAGAATTGCCCGTTGGCAGATGGTCTTGACTGAATATGATATTCAATACGTCTCGCAAAAGGCTATAAAGGGGAGTGTGCTGTCTGAGTATTTGGCGGAGCAGCCTATTGAAGAGTACCAGTCGATGAGGTTTGATTTTCCTGACGAGGATATCATGTACCTAAAGATGAAAGATTGTGAAGAGCCGTTGCCAGACGAAGGACCGGAGTTGGGTTCCAAATGGAAGATGATATTTGACGGAGCTGTGAATGCTTACGGTAGCGGAATAGGGGCAATCATCACCACGCCACACGGGTCGCACATCCCGTTTACTGCCCGATTGACCTTTTCCGTTACCAATAATGAGGCCGAATACGAAGCTTGTATAATGGGGCTTGAAGAAGCCATTGATTTACGAATCAAGAACTTAGACGTATACAGAGATTCAGCTCTGGTGGTGAATCAGATCAAAGGGGAATGGGAGACACGGCAGCCCAATTTGATACATTACATGAATTATGCAAGGAGATTGTTGCCTTTCTTCGACAAGGTTGAATTGCATCACGTACCGCGGGCAGAGAACCAAATGGCTGACGCTCTGGCCACTTTGTCTTCCATGTACAAGGTCAACTTCTGGAATGAGGCTCCCCGAATCATTATCTCTCGGCTTGACAGACCGGCTTATGTATTTGCTATTGATGAAGCATCTGATGGCAAACCATGGTATTTCGATATCCTTAATTTCCTGAAGAATAAAGAGTATCCGGCTGGGGTATCCAGTCAAGATCAGAAGACTCTCAGGAGATTAGCGGGCAATTTCTATTTGAACCCGGATGACGTATTATACAGAAGAAACCACAATTTGGTGTTGTTGCGTTGTGTAGACGAAAGAGAGACAAAGTTGCTCATGGAAGAAATACACGAAGGTACCTTTGGTACGCATGCTGGTGGGCATGCTATGACGAGAAAGCTGCTGCGGGCAGGCTACTTCTGGCTGACCATGGAAACTGATTGTTTCAAGTTTGCAAGGAAGTGTCACAAGTGCCAAATCTATGCTGATAGGATCCATGTGCCTCCAAGTCCTCTAAATGTGATGTCATCACCTTGGCCATTCTCGATGTGGGGGATCGATATGATTGGAAAGATCGAGCCGACAGCTTCTAACGGGCATCGGTTCATCCTAGTAGCAATCGATTATTTCACCAAGTGGGTAGAAGCGGCGTCTTACGCAAACGTAACTAAGCAGGTGGTGGCCAGATTCATCAAGAGAGATATCATTTGCCGATATGGAATTCCCGAGCGGATAATCACGGATAATGGTTCAAACCTGAACAACAAAATGATGAAGGAGCTCTGTCAGAATTTTAAGATCGAGCATCACAACTCCTCCCCTTACCGACCCAAGATGAATGGCGCCGTTGAGGCGGCCAATAAGAATATAAAGAAGATCGTTCAGAAAATGGTAGTGACCTATAAGGATTGGCACGAGATGCTACCTTTTGCTCTGCACGGTTATCGTACGACGGTACGCACATCAACCGGGGCAACTCCGTTCTCGTTGGTATACGGAATGGAAGCAGTGTTACCATTGGAAGTTGAGATCCCTTCTCTGAGGGTATTGCGAGATGTTCAGCTGGACGAGGCAGAATGGGTGAAAGATAGGTTGAACCAATTGAGTTTGATGGACAAGAAGAGGCTAGCTTCTCTAGCATACGGTCGTTTGTACCAGAGCCGAATGAAGAAAGCGTACGACAAGAAGATACATCCGCGAAGCTTTCAGACGGGCGACCTTGTGCTGAAAAGGATTCTCCCGCCGCAAGCAGATCACAGGGGCAAGTGGACCCCCAACTACGAAGGGCCATACGTTGTCAGGAAAGTCTTCTCAGGAGGAGCGTTGTTGTTGTCCACTATGGACGGTGAAGACTTCACGTCACCTGTGAATTCGGACGCAGTTAAAAAATACTTTGCTTAAAATTGACCCGCTGGACAGAAAAAAAGAGAGTCCAGGCAAAAATGGGGCATCCTGGCGAACCAAAAACAAAATGAAAGGTTCGGGCAAAAATTAGGGATAAAATTGAAAAAATGTATACCCGCGAAGTTGAAAACCCACACTGGGCGACTTCGGCAAAAAGGGGTATCCCGGTGAACTGAAAACCCGTAAAGGGCGATTCACGCAAAAGTTAGGGATTTGAAAAGCAAATGACTGCGGTCCGAATTTGATAATTGCAATAAGTATCAATGCGGGAGAATACATTTGAGGAGTCAGTTATCCGATACAATCTCTTCAGAAGTGGGGATGCCGGGAAAGCATTAGAGTCGGGCGAGTCATGGGAGGATCAGTTCGTGGTGTTCATCTGCATCCCGTTGCCGACATGTGTACAAATTTAAGTTGTCAATATTTATGCTTCTTGTGCATACTTGTGTACGTGTATATTTGCTTTGTGTAGCTTCCTCATTTCAGGAGTTACATCCCGTGTACAAAACTCCGCCCATTCAGGGGCCCAATCAATAAAATACGTTATTCAGTACTTGACACTATTCTTTACTGTTTTGTGCATGATTAACGCCTAAGTTTGATGAAACTAGCGTGTGTATAACGTCACTGGCCCTTGCCAACAGTTGCTAAAGCTTTGAATTAACTGAAAATAACGTCACTAACCTGAATTGACTTGGTTGCATAGGCTTGTCTTGTCTTGTTTGTGTTGTCGCAGGTTTCACAACCGTACGAGGAAGATGATCAAAAGATTGCGATAACTAAAGACTCAGCCCTCACGCCGGTCATGCAGGTTTTTCCTGAAGCAGGATCGAACTCTCCAGCTAGTCGTAGCTTGTGCAAAAGGATTATCCAGCAAAGTCGTTCATCCCCTACGGAATTGACGATTTAAAGATTGTAGGCTGTAGGCAGGCAATGTGGTGTCCCCCAGAAGGGTTCCTTATCTCAAGCAGAGGGGTTCAGCCTCAGAAGATTAATATTTCCAATTTGGTGAGCTGTATTCAGGCGGTTCCCCTTCCCCGCAGGGTCATTTATTCTTCCCCAGTGGAGTCAGTTAATTTTCCCCAAGAGAATCATCCCATCCCCAGCGGAATTCTCTTTTCAGCAAGTGTTCTTTCCTCCCAGTAGAACTCGAAGATTAAGACTCTCCCCAGCAGAGTTGGTTGTGGGTCCTGGCATTTATTTTGTCAGGGATACTGTGTAATATCAGCTCACTCCCCAGCAGAAAGTCCGATCATACCGTGCGCATCTACTTTTCCCCAGCAGGGGGTTACTTCAACAAGGTGTCTTGTTTAAGTTCCTAATTTCCCAGCTGAGTTGACTTCACTCTTACAGCATTTATTTCGCTGGAATAATTCTGTAGCACCTGGCTATCCCCAGCAGAGTTGGCATTATCTTCAGCATTTATTTTGCTGAAGCAGTTCCTGTATCCCAGCAGGTGGAGGGAGCTCTTGCTCGAATGAACTACCAAACATTCAAGATCTCGGCATGAGACACTCAGTGATAATGTCAGTTTCGGCAGTATTCCCCACAGAGTTATCAGGATAAGTTTCTCTTTAGTCCCAGGCAGAGTTATTTGTCATCAAGGGGTTCCAGGAATCAGAATTTCAGAGACCGCCACCGGTCATCAGAACAGGCATCCGGCAGTTTGGTTTCCAGATATCCCCAGTAGAGTCCGCCTCAAAGACGCTGTCACGTCAGTGCTAAAGAAGTTTGTGGGTTGGGATCAATGGAGAACTAAGTCCTGACGTGGACAATTTATTCCTGTATTGGCGGGTTTTCTTCCGAAGTGGGCGTCCTAACGTGGACAGATTTATTTCCCCGGGTTGAGGAAATGTGTTAGTTCTAACGTGGACAGATTCGGGTTCTCGAAATTGGTGGAATGTGAAGTCATGACGTTGACAAAACTGATTACGCTTTGCGTTCGTGTCCTGACGTGGACCATTTACTCTCAGCAGTTATCTTTCTTCGGGGGTCCTGACGTGGACAGATCAGACGAAGCTGTGAGTCCTGACGCGGACAAGTTTTATTTTCTCAACAGAGGAGATGTGAGTCCTGACGTGGACAAGTTTTATTTCCCTAGCGGGTCGAAGATGCATGAGTCCTGACGTGGACAAATCAAGACGAAAAGTTTATTCCCTACGTGGGAAAAGAGGTTTCAGTTCCTGACGTGGAAAGACGAAAAGTTTATTCCTGATGTGGAAAGATGAGATTCCTTATGTGGAAGAAATGGGTTTCCTTACGTGGAAAAGATTGAGTCCTTACGCGGACATATCAAGATTGATTCCTGACGTGGAAAGAAAGAGATTATTCCTGACGTGGAAGAGCTCAGTCCTGACGCGGACAGATCAAAGAAGTTATTCCTAACGTGGAAGAAGAAGATAGAAAATTTAGTCCTTACGTGGACGAATCAGAAAATGGTTCCTTACGGGGAGAGGAGATCGTGCTCCTTACGTGGAAAAGATTGAGTCCTTACGCGAACACATAGGAGGAGGATTCCTTACGTGGAAAGAGCGGAGTCCTTACGCGGACAGATTAAGATGGCATTCCTTACGTGGAAAGGTGAGTCCTAACGTGGACAGGTTCAGAACCAAAGTTGTATTCCTTACGCGGAAAGATTGGAGTCCTGACGCAGACATATCGAGTTGTACTGGAGTCCTTACGTGGACATATTGATACGGTTCTCCTTACGTGGAAAAAGAAGATTGCATCCTAACGTGGAAAGAGGGAAAGTTTAGTCCTGACGTGGACAGATGCAGAAGAGATGATTCCTTACGTGGACAGTATTATTCCTAACGCGGAACGGTTATTCCTTACATGGAAAGGTGAGTCCTAACATGGACGGTGGTATTCCTAACGTGGAAGAGTTTATTCCTAACGTGGACGATTTATCTCTGACGAGAAGGCAGACGAGCCATCCCCAGCAAAGTGTTGAAGTTTTTTTCGAATTGACGAAGCAGGCGTCCTGACGTGGAAAAAGTTTTATTCCTGCGGTGATGAAATCTTTTTCAGAACGATGGAAATAGTCTCCAGCACAGTCGCACGAGATCAGTGGGTTGTCGTAACAGTCAGATTCAGCTGATGAATGTCGTTCCCCAAGCAGTGGCGCAGTTTATTTCTGCGGTTGGCAAATTTCTGGGTTCCTAGTATTCAACCGCCTCGTACCGCGAATGTCTGAAGGCTCCGAGCCCTTCACCCAATCGGGTCCAAGTCGCTTGAATAGGGGCAGCTGTTGCACCCTAAAATTTGCTTAAACTTATTCACTTGGTTTATGTGTCAATATCATTAGCATTTGCATATAGAGTCATGTACATAGCCTAACCATCTGCATAGCATAAGCATAGCAAGTCATTCAACAGGGGAGCAAGCATTATTCTCATCTCTAGAGGCCTATCCAGAGTTTATTATCCTAATTCAATCTCATTCAAGTCATCAGAAAAGAATTTGAAAGCTATCAAGTCAATGGGTCAAGCAGTTCATCTATCTCCTGGCTAAGGGTATCTGGGGATCATCAAGGAGAGTATGAGCTATGAATTGAAGGCATGGGGAGTATCTAGACATCTTGGAGGACTTAGAAAGTCATTTGGAGAAGAAAACAAGTTGTTGATGGGATCACAAGAATTGCAGTTGAAGACAGTCAACTAGGGTTTCATCTGGGTCAACCCTAGGTCAACCCTAGGTCAATTGATTGATTTAAGGGCATTCAGGGCTATTGGAGAGATGTGGGGTTCATCATTTGACATGGAGAATAAGGATATGTTGTTGTGCTAAGAAGAATTCAAGAGAAATCAAGGAGAAGAGGAGTCTCTAAATTAGGGTTTCTATGTAAAATCCCCTAGTTTAGGTCAAATTTCCAAGCAAGATAAGTCAAAATGCAAGCTTCAAATGGATCCTTGGCCAACATGAAACTTGTAGAGGATCTCAAGACATTTAATTTTAGTGGTGGAAGACATCAAGGAGATTTATAGAACTCAAGTTATGGTCCTTGCAAGTTACAGGTCATCTGAGGTATCTGAAATTTTGTCTGTGAAAGTGACTTGACTTCCAAGCTAGGTTTACCCCTCAAGGAGATTTCAAATGAATTTCTGGTCAACATAAGAATTGTTCCTCATTGTCTTAGCTTTATATAATGGTATGGTATGCCTTCATATGATGTGTGGAACTCAACTTATGGTCTTGGCAAGCAAAGGGTATTTTGGTCATTTGTGAATTACAGGTCATTTTAACCTATGTCCAAAACTCATACAAGGAGGCCTCAAATGGAAAAACTTACAACATCAAACTTGCTCCAAATGACATTTTGAGTCTAGAAAAGTGACCATGAGAGATTGGAAATGTCCATAGCACAAGGTTTCAAAATTGGTGAATTTAATGAAGAAAAATGGCTTAAAAAATGAGATTTTTCATATCTTGGCCAAATGATGCAAAATTATAGGTCATTTTGAATGGAAAAGGCATTTTAAAGACATTGGCTAAAGTGGAATTTTGAGTTTAGGTCATAATTTGTGGGTTATCCATGGTTGCTTGTATTGAAAGTAACATAATCCAAATTGAAAAGGGAAAATGCAAGGGAAATTTCTCCAATGTTCTAGGAGGTTCCTACATCATCTATATATTCATGCAAGCTGATTCATGCAAGGGTTGGTGCTCCCATTTGTCCAAAATCTCCATTTTCATCCATTTTCTCATTCTTGCATAAGCTTCTCAAGCTCCCATAATCTCCATCAATCTTCAATATTCTTGATTCAATCTTCATCATCATCACACAAGGATCAGAATCCACACATTTATTTGGCAAATTGGACAAGGAATCGTGCTATTCATCATCATCATTCAAGGTGCAAGAATCTTGGAACTAGGAGATTCGAAGCTTTGGAGCATCTTTGATTGCATACAGAACTCATCTCCAAGTTCACTGATCAGTTTCCCCTCCTTTCAAGCATTGGATCAAGTGTATTCCATAACTGTTTTCATCATCATAACAGGTTGGTAACTTCATTCGAATTGCATGATTTAATGAGAATTATAGGGAATTGTTAGTATAGATTGGTTAGGATAAGTGAGATGATTGATTTTGGTAAGTTTGAGCAAGTTTCATGGACATTGATCATGGTGCACCAATTCTGGTGAAGCTTAGAATGTCAAGAATCATGAGAGATAATCCTAGATTAGGTGCTTAAAATGATCAGGGTGAGTTGTAGGTTAGTTTAGGATGAGTTCCAGAGAGAATTGAGAGGATCAATATCAGTTGGAAGATGATGGATCAGATCTGTTACACCTATCGAATTGTG
The DNA here is from genome assembly GCA_963859935.3 of Lathyrus sativus. NCBI lineage: Eukaryota > Viridiplantae > Streptophyta > Magnoliopsida > Fabales > Fabaceae > Lathyrus > Lathyrus sativus. The sequence goes on along the minus strand of OZ012735.1, from coordinate 105,445,725 downwards.
TTATTGAGTGAGTTTCAGGGTGAGTTACTGGCATGAATGTGTAGAGGGATTGATATAGTGCAAGTTTGCTGTTGGAAGTTTTTGATTTCATGGAGCAGGGAGAGAGAACAAGGAGCTCGAAGGTGTGTGCAGGTTAGGGTTTTTCTGAGCTAGGGTTTGGGCTCAAGGTTGAAGATGACCCTGGCACCACACGATCCCAGCTTGACTTTTGACTCAAATCCTCATCCAACGCTCCACATTTGAAGTTGAAAATGGAGGGAAGCCTTGAGAGTGAAACGCTCCGTTTCACTTAAGTATGCTGAGTGGGCCTTGAATCAGATAGCTATTCACACCCCTCAATCACCAAGCCCAAACTTTTCAACGGGTATTGCATGCTATTTGCACCGAGACTTTATTATTTTCCTGGCAATTTTCCAAATGTTTTCTGAACGCATATGGGCCTAGCTGCAGTGATATTCGCACCCCACCTTTGCCAGCCCACTTGGGATTTCAACTGCGCGCCTTTACTATTCTCACCCCCTCTGGCTATTTCTTTCTATTTTCTTTATTATTTTCTTTTCATTTTTCATGCATCTTATAAAATTAATAATAAATAGAAAAATCATTATTTTTAATTCATTCTTTTTGCATATTTTTCTTTAGGATGTCTAGAAAATTATAAAAAATAAAAATGGCATTTTATTTTTTATTTGATATTTTTCCCATATTTTCTAAATAAATAACATTTTAATAATTTCATTTCATACATAATTTTGTTAATTTTTGTTCTATTATTTGCTTCAATTTTTTTTTCATCCCTTCTTTTTAGGTTGTTTAGGTTAGACATTGAACATGTAGATTCAATTTAGTTCCCATTTTTAGAAATTAAATTTAGGTGCTTAGTGTAAGTGTGAATAACATGGATAAAACTAGGGTTTTAGGTGATGACTTAGGAGATTTGATTCTTTTCCCTTAGGACTTAGGGTTTGACTAGTCTAGTTATGGGACTATAGGGACTATGGGTAGTTATTAGATCCCTTAGAAAAAGTCAGGATTCCCCTACTGCTATTAATGTACTGTATATCTGACTGACTGGTGTGGTGTGCCCTCTGGGGATTATTGCTTGCTTGTGTGGGTATTGGGATTGTCTGGGGACTTGGGAGAGCTGAAGACTTGGGGAGATGAAGACCATTGGAAATCCAGAGCTTGAAGATCAACTGCCAGAGTTGGAGAGGAGGTTCTTGCTAGCAGCTGCTGAGGAGACTAGGGTTTAGGAGCTAGGCAGAGCTCTAGATTAGAAAGCTTGCTTCTCAAACATAGATGGCTTTGTTTGCCTCTATCCTTTCTCTATGATTCAAAGTCTCTTTCAAATATCCACCTCCTTCCTTTGGAAGGATCAGTGAATGTATTTGAAAGATAGAACTTTTGAGAGAAAATTTTCTGTTTAATGTTAACAGTTGATGAACCACCCTTGGTAGGTAATTAACTGTCTAACATTCATTCACCTCATCTGGTTGGCTGATGTTCATCCTAGAGCCTGAGACTTGAAGAAAAGCCTTTGCAGATAGAAGACTGATGATCAAAGCCCTTGCCTGAAGATCATGAAGATGGAGATTGATGCTTGTTGAAGCCCATGAATGATTGGAGATTACTTGAAGCCAGATGTTGATTCAGAGCTGCTGATGCTGTTTCTTTTGCTGTTGTATTTCATTGCTGATGTATTGATTGGTTTTCTGGACTGTATTGTTTGCTGTTTACCCTGTTGGGCTGAAAGTGAAGTCTGTTCACTTTTGCCTATTGTTTTCTAGGTTCGAGGTTGAGTGGGACTCCCTTGCCTCGCTTGTATTGCTGCATCCATGCATTTTACTGTTTTACTGTATATATCTGATATTGTTGCTGTTTTCCGTTTATCCCCTAGGATCTCTGTTTCTCTCCGTGCAAGAGAGAAATATGATAGACATTAGGTCTTAACCCATGCATGATAACATTAGGTTAGTTTGTTTCCCTTCGCAACCATAGGTTAGAGTTCTATCTCTTCTCCCTCAAAACAGACAGAAAAACACAATAAAACTTCAAACACAATAAAAGGCACTTCTGGCGTAAAAGAATGTGAACTCATCAAGACGTCATTTTTGTCCGCTGGGACTGCTAATCAAGGAAACCTTTTTCAGAAGGAGTAAAATCAACCAAGACAAGCCTGTGTCGTGCGTAGCCCGAACTACGTTTGCTCTGATCTTTCATGCTGTATGAAAGTACGTAGGCATAGGATGCGATATCCTAGCGAGCAACCTTCCCCTCCTTTCCCGTAGGTAGGCGAACTACGTTGACTCTGATTTCTCGTTCCAGGCGGGAATACGTAGGCATAAAGTGCGATACTTTGCCGAGTCATTTTTATTTTCATTTTATTTTCTTTTTGACCCTCGACCTATAGTTTAGATAGAATAACAATCCATACCCGAAAACAAGCGTGGATCCCGTCGAGTACGACGGACGTGAGGGGTGCTAATACCTTCCCCTTGCGTAACCGACTCCCGAATCCAGGTTTTGGTTGCGACGACCATACCTTTCCCGTGTTGTGCGAGGTTTACTCTGAGCGTTTCCTTTCCCTCCCGTGGGATAAATAACGCACGGTGGTGACTCTTCTGTTCATCCGGCGCCGATTCTTCGAGTACGACGGTCGTAGCTTCAAAATTGGAAGAGACATTGACGCAATTCATACAAATGTCAATGGCAAATCAAAAAAATAACGATGCGGCAATTAAAAATCTTGAGACTCAAGTTGGTCAACTTGCTTAGCAATTAGCGGAACAACAATCCGGACCATCTTTCTCGGCAAATACGCAAACAAATCCTAAGGAGCATTGTAAGGCTATAAAGACGAGAAGTGGAAAATAGTTGGTTGACGAGAGTGAAAAAAGAGAGGTAGAGAAAAAAATTGATGATATTGATGGTGAAGTTGGGAATTGAAGTGAGGAGGAAGTTGAAAAGAACGAAAAATTGGTTGAAGTTGAAAATCAAAAAAATGGTGAAGTTGAAAATGAGAAAAATGGTGAAGTTGAAAATAAAACAAGTGAAAAAGTCATGGTGGAAGAAGTGAAGAATAAAAAAGAGCGAAATTCTAGAAGGAAGGAGGTAGTGAGCACTACTTCGGTCCAAAATTTACCTTATCCACATGCTCCATCTAGGAGAGAGAATGAATGGCATTACGCCCATTTCATGGATATCTTTAAACAACTTCAAGTTAATATCCCGTTTGCCGAAGCTTTGGAGCAAATACCAAAGTATGCCAAGTTCATGAAGGACATACTCACCAAAAAGCGAAGGTATACGGAGCCAGAAACAATTGTTCTGGATGCAAGTTGTAGTGCCATCATCCAAAGGACTCTACTGAGAAAAGAAGTTGATCCGGGGCGAGTCACCTTGCCGGTTACAATTGGCGACATTTATGTTGGAAATGGGTTAATCAATTTGGGGTCAAGCATCAATCTTATACCCTTATCTATTGTGAAAAAGCTTGGCAACATTGAGATTAAAGCCATCCGTATGACGTTGCAATTAGCCGATAAGTCTACTACTCACCCTCATGGAGTAGCTCAAGACGTATTGGTAAAGGTTGACAAGTTTTTCTTTCTGGTTGATTTTATTGTTATTGATATGGAGGAAGACGATGATGCTCCGCTAATTCTCGGAAGACAATTCATGAAAACTACTCGTATGATGATTGATGTAGACGATGGTTTAATGAAGGTGAGGGTACAAAACGGAGAATTCACTTTTGACCTTTTTGAAGCAATGAAGCACTCAAATGACAAACGTGATAGTTTCCGAGTTGATGCAATTAAAGAAGCCACCTTTGAAGTTTCCAAACATGTTCATGCTATAACTCCCATGGAGCTAGCTCTTAATGACTCTTTTGAAGTTTTAACACTTGAAGAAGAAGAAGCTCTTGATGAATGTTTAAAAGAATTTGATAGTCTTAAAGAGTTACAACCATGGGAAGTGGAGGATGAAGTGTTGAAAAAGGAGGTTAAAGATGAAAAACCAATGATTGAATTGAAGGAGTTACCAAATAACTTGAAGTATGCATTCCTAGATGAAATCGAAGAAAATCCGGTTATCATAAGCAACCTTTTGTCCAAAAGTGAAGAATCCCGTTTAATTGATGTGTTAAAAAAGAATCGAGAAGCGATGGGGTGGACTCTTTCCGATCTCAAAGGAATTAGTCTTTCCTATTGCATGCACAAAATTTTAATGGAGGAGGATTTTAAGCCGGTGGCTCAACCACAACGCCGCTTAAATCCTACAGTGAAAGAGGTTGTTAGGAAGAAAGTTGTCAAATTATTGGATGCGGGAAATGATCTACCCTATTTCGGATAGCCCTTGGGTGAGTCCGGTGCATGTGGTGCCTAAAAAGGATGGCATTACCGTTATTCGTAAAGATGAGTTGATCCCAACAAAGGTAGCAACGGGGTGGAGAATATGCATTGACTATAAGCGGTTGAATACCGCAACTCGGAAAGACCACTTCCCACTTCCGTTCATGGACCAAATGTTAGAGAGACTCTCGGGACAACAATTCTATTGTTTTCTAGATGGCTATTCCGGGTACAACCAAATTGCGGTTGACCCGACCGATCATGAGAAGACGGCTTTCACGTGTCCGTTTGGAATCTTCGCTTACTGCAAAATACCCTTTGGGTTATGTAATGCGCCGACAACTTTCCAAAGATGCATGCAAGCCATTTTTTCCGATCTTATAGAGAAAACAATGGAAGTTTTCATGGATGACTTTTTGGTGTTTGGTGGTTCTTTTGGTTTATGTTTGGAAAATTTAGAAACCGTGCTTGAAAGGTGTGTGAAGACTAATTTGGTGCCAAATTGGGAGAAGTGCCACTTTATAGTGACAGAAGGGATTGTTCTCGGTCATAAAGTCTCGTCAAAAGGGCTTGAAGTGGATCATGCTAAGGTAGATGTGATTGAGAAGTTGCCTCCTCCAACTAACTTAAAGGGTATTCGAAGCTTTCTTGGGCATGCCGGTTTCTACCGGCGATTCATCAAAGACTTCTCAAAGGTAGCTAGGCCTTTGAGTAACTTGCTGGCCAAGGACCAGGTATTTCTCTTATCTGATGAATGTTTAAAAGCATTTGAGATTTTGAAAGAAAAATTGGTCACCGCTCCAATCATAGTTGCTCCAGATTGGAATTTAAATTTTGAGCTAATGTGTGATGCTAGCGACTATGCTATTGGAGCGGTGTTAGGCCAAAGAAAAGAAATTTTTTTTCATGTTATACATTATGCAAGCAAAGTTCTTAATGAGGCGCAAATTAATTATGCCACAACAGAAAAAGAATTGCTTGCAATAGTGTATGCACTTGAAAAATTTAGGTCATATCTCATTGGGTCTAAAGTGATTGTTTATACCGACCATGCGGCGATAAAATATCTGCTAACCAAACCGGATTCAAAGCAAAGGCTTATCCGTTGGATCCTTTTGTTGCAAGAATTTGATGTAGAAATTAAAGACAAAAAAGGGTCGGAAAATTTGGTGGCAGATCATTTATCTCGCCTTGTCAATGTGGAGGTGACTACTTTAGAAAAGGAAATCTGAGAAGAGTTTCCTGATGAAAAACTCTTTAAAGTTCAAGTGAGGCCGTGGTTTGCGGATTTTGCAAACCACAAGGTGAGTGGTTTTGTGCCGCCCGACCTAACTCCTAACCAAAAAAGGAAATTCCTCTCGGATGCCAAGTACTATGTGTGGGATGACCCTTATCTGTTTAAGCTGGGAGGCGATAATTTGTTAAGGAGGTGTGTTACCGGTGATGAAGCGCAAAGTATTCTATGGCATTGTCACAACTCGCCTTATGGCGGCCATTTCAATGGGGCTAGAACGGCAAATAAAGTCCTTCAATCGGGATTTTATTGGCCTTCTATTTTTAAAGACGCAAATGCCCATGCGTAAAGTTGTGACAGTTGCCAACGAAGCGGTGGAATAGGTAAGAGAGATGAGATGCCTCTTCAAAACATTCAAGAGGTTAAATTATTTGATTGTTGGGGTATCGATTTTATCGGACCATTTCCACCCTCTTTTGGAAATGAATACTTGTTGGTTGCAGTTGACTACGTGTCAAAGTGGGTTGAGGCGATTGCCTCACCAAGGGCGGATTCTAAAAGGGTCATTAACTTTTTAAAGAAAAATATTTTTTCCCGTTTTGGAACCCCCCGAGTGCTGATTAGTGACGGAGGGTCACACTTTTGCAATTCACCGTTGGAAAAAGTTTTACAACATTACGGTGTAACGCATAGAGTGGCAACTCCGTACCACCCACAGGCTAATGGTCAAGCTGAGGTCTCTAATAGAGAGATTAAGAAAATTTTGGAAAAAAACGTGTCGAACTCTAGGAAGGATTGGTTGCAAAAATAGGATGAAGCTCTATGGGCGTATCGCACGGCCTATAAAGCTCCAATTGGGCTAACTCCGTTTCAATTGGTTTATGGTAAAACTTGCCATTTGCCGGTTGAAATGGAGCACAAGGCCTTATGGGCCTTAAAATTTTTGAATTTTGATAATGAGTTGGCCGGTGAAAAGAGGAAGGTGCAACTACTTGAGTTGGAGGAGATGCGCAATGCAGCATATCACTCAAGTTGGTTGTACAAAGAAAAAGTTAAGGAATATCATGACAAGAAGCTCCAAAAAAAAAGAATTTATGCCTGGGCAATTGGTATTGTTGTTTAATTCCAGGTTGAGATTATTTCCTGGAAAATTGAGGTCAAAATGGTCTGGGCCATTTCGCGTGATAGAAGTAAAGGAGTATGGAGATGTCGTGATAGAAGATTTGGAAAGGAAGGATAAATGGACAGTTAATGGTCAACGTTTGAAGATATATCTTGGCGGTCATGTGGACCGACAAAGCTGTGCCTTCCTTTTGGATGTTCCGGTGTGAACATCTTGGACCATCGAGCTTATCCGACGTTAAATAAGCGCTTGTTGAGAGACACCTCAACATTGTAAGTATTTTCTATTTTTCTGTGTATTTTGGTGTCTATGGTGGAAACTTGTGAGCCTTGAAGTTGCATGTTGTGCTGAGTTTGTTTTTTCAAACTTTTGTCATGCTCACTAGCTCGTTCGCTACGTGAGTATGTAGCGAATGTTCGCTAGCAGTTCGCTGAGCGAGCTCGTAGCGAACGTGCGCCAACAAGCAATTTTAAGTTGGTTAGTGGGCCACTTATGTAGGCCCAAATTCTGTTTTTGTTTACAACTTCAGTACTCTCAGCCTCACGTAACACTTCCACACTTCACTTTCACTCTCACCGTGCAAACGCTCCTTCCTCTGCAAATTCTTGCTAACCCAAATTCCTTGTCATCTCAAATTCTCTGCTGCCACAGGTTTGATTTCTATTCTCTTCTCTTTTGTTCTCTACTGCTTAATGTGTAGAGATTAGGATTTAGGTCAGATTAGGATTTAGGTCAGATTAGGAATGTTAGGGATTTTGAGAAAAATTTGATTGCATGTGTGGTTAGTCTTAAGCTTTTCATGATAAACCTACTGGATATTGGAATGGTTCTTGTTACCTTGCTGATTGTTAATGAGGGTTTCTAACAGTGGCTGCATTTTGAAAATACGCAGCACTCGCTAGCTTGTTCGCTAGGCGAGCCTGTAGTGAGCATTCGCTACTAGCTCGCTAAGCGAGCAAGCTAGCGAGAATCTCAGTCTTGTTTTATTTTTGCTGACTAATGCTATGTGGTGCTGTTTGTGGTATCCTTCTGTGACTCTTTTGCAGATGGCCCCAGGAAACCAGCGAAACCAAGGCAAGAAGCGAAAGGTTGTCTCAAAACCCCGACCGGTTCCAATCCAGTTTGACAGTGACGTGTTCCTTGGAGCAAAGAAAGCCCTTCGGTATTTGGCTTTGCAAAAGAGGAAGATCTTGCCGGAAAAGAGGTTCATCATTGAACCTCGAGGCGAGTTTGGAACTTTTGCCGGGTTGATAAATAGCATAAAGTGGGACAAGTTGATCTCCCCACTTGAACAATACAATATCGACATCATTAGGGAATTTTATGCAAATGCATTACCAAGCGATGACGAACCATTTACGTGGATGGCCCGAGTGCAAGGAAGATAGATAAGTTTTGATAGGGCTGCTATTAACAGGATACTTGGGGAACCACTCAATTTGGGAGCAGATGAATATGACACGTTCACTCGAAGCTTGAGAAGCCGCCCTGACATTGATGCTATATCAACAGTCCTCTTGCTGGAAGGGAAGAGTGTAGAAAGAAACCAATCTGGAGAGGCAGTGAGGTTTCATCGGGAAGACATGACTCCAATGGCTCAATTGATCCTAGTACTGATTCTCACCAATATAAAACCAAAGTCTCACACATCAACTGTGCCGATCCCAGTGGCACGTCTTGTTTACAGCATCCTAACCAACTTTCAGATTGACGTTGCTAGGATCATAGCAAACGAAATAAAATCGGTTGTTGAGAGTGGTTTGAAAGCAGGATCGCGAGCTAATTGCCCCCTCGCTTTTTCGTGCCTCATCATGGCATTATGCTCTCAATCGCGCTTAAAGCTCCCATCTATGAGTATGGTGAAGATTCCTCCAGCAGTCGATGACAAGTATGTGAACAAGTTCTGCAAACCTAAGAATTACAGGAGTAGTGCATCGGCTGGTGATACCGGAACTGCTGATGGTTCTGGTGGTTTTTCTCAAGGGTTCGACCCTTTTCTACAGCATGTATGCAACTACAACTGGGACTGGATGGCCTCTCAGCAGCGCAGGTCCGAGACCCTTCCACCGAGCGCTCCATGACGACTCGTGAGCAGTTTACGCAGCACACGAGCTGGCCTGTGGACATGCCTATTTTTGGAGGGGGTGCGAGTGGCCCTGCTGAGGCGACTGATGATGATGATGAGGGTGACGATGATGATGTATCAGGAGAGGAGGACTTTAATGAAGATGATGCCGATGATGGTGATGAGTCTGAGTCCGAGGAGGACTGATCTTTGATTCTGTTTCAGTTTACTGTTTTGTTTTGATTTCTGGATTTTATTTTGTTCTGATATTTTGGGTTGTACTATTGGGGTGTTTTGTCCCCCAGACACATTTCTATTTCTTTAATTTCAGTTATGATTAATAATTTTTCATTTAATTTTGTTTTTAATAATTTTTTGTGAATTGGTTGTTGTCAAAACCTTCTAGATTGGTTGCTCTCCAAAAGAAGTATCCAATGAAGGTGCATCCGAGCTTGGATGGCGATGATAAAAAAAATTAACAAGCGATTAAAGCTAAGGTACATGGTTACCTTTGGTTAGAATTCTAGAATGCATGCGGAACTTTGTTCTTTTTGTGATTAAATATTGTCTCTTTGCAACATAATTGAATGAATGAGTCACTTAGGTTTTAGAACCACAAATTGTGAGGAGACCTCCATTATGTACTTAAATGTTGGATTCTGATAAATCGTGTTGATTCATTTAATTCATGTTTTGTCTTTTATTATTATGAATTTGCGGAAGTTAGTTGAAATGATCAAGGAACTTGTTTCTTTCGAGTACAACCAGTTCCAAATACAAACTTACCTGTGAGTTGAGTGAGTATTCGTGAACCCCTTTGAGCTTAAACAGTTGAATCTCGGCTTGAAATAAAGCGAGACTTCAAAAATCTTTTTTCTTGAAAACCTGAAATTTTTTTGATTATTGTTTTTGTGCCGTAAAAAGTAAAGAACATTCACTTGTGAAGGAAGTAGAGGATAAGTTGGGGAGAACGAAAATATAAGTGGGTAATTTACCACAACTCATAAAAAACCAAGCAAGCATCGAAGAGGATTGAAAAAAAAAAAGAAAAAGAAAAACACTTGTTTTATGAACATGGTGTAGAAAGAAAATGATCAAAAGAAAAGAATAATCGTGAATGCTTGCTTGGAAGAAAAATATTGAAAAAATTGAGTTGTGGAACAAGAGTTGTAAAGGTTTCAAATGAGTATCAAGATTGAACGTGTGAATTGTTGTACAAGTGAATGTCTCTTTTGCATCGGCAAATTCGTTTCAATGGCTTTAGATATGTCCCTTGTTTGTAAACCCGACCAAGCTACAACCAGAAAAGACCTTAGTGATCTTCGTACTTCCACATTTTCATTTATAATTGCTAGACATTATATGAATTGAATTGATTTTTGCATTGTTTATTGGAGAGTGAAATTGTCCACGCGCTTGCATGTGCAAAATTTCTTCAATCCTTATTCGAAGAGGAGAGATAGGGTGATTCATTCAAGATAGCATTGTTGTGAATTGATAAATGTTTTGTATTGCTTTAAGATTTTAGTTCTTGGGCATTATGTTGTTCTAACCATTGGAAACGTGTGTTTGGTTGAGTCGCTTGTTTTTGAGCCATTTGATCCGAGTTTGGAAAATCCTTTTTCTTTAAGCAAATCCTCTAGATCTTCAAGAGGCATACATTGCTTGAGGGCAAGAAATATTCTAGTTGGGGAGAGCTGTTAGATACCCAATTGTGCTTATTTGAGCTATCAAATTTGGGCATCTTTCACTCCGTTTTTGTCTAATTTGTGCTCTAACCGACTTGCTTTTGTTAATATGCATCATAGTGTGAAACACTCTTGGTTCTTTTAATTTGTGTGTTATTGTGCAGTATTTGAGCATGAAAGAGTAGGATTTGAAGGCACAATAAAGATGACAAAGGAACCAAGAAAGTTGAAAGCAATAGCAAGTTCGCCAGCATGCTCACTGAGCGAAGCAGTAGCGAGTGTTCGCTAAGCGAGCTCATAGCGAGCAGCTAGCGAACACTCCCAGACTTGGGCAGAAGCACATTGGCATTGTTCGCTGGTAGCGAGGAGGGTAGCGAAGCACTCGCTAGGCGAGCACCTATCGAGCAAGTAGCAAAGCCAAACAGAATCATACCTCAAGAACTCGCTAGCATGTTCGCTGAGCGAGGTTGTAGCGAAGCCAAACAGAATGATTGCCTCAGACCTCGCTAGCATGTTCGCTGAGTGAGATTGTAGCGAACATTCGCTGGAAGCTCGCTTAGCGAGTAGGGTCGCGAGCGTGGCAGACCATCAACTTTGTCTATAAATAGCTAGTGTACTTTTTGTAAAAGAAGAACTTTTTCTACTTTTGCTAAAAGGTGATTTTGTGACCTAAAAACTTTTCTGGCTCTCATTTCTTCATCTCTTAACATCATCCCACCAAAAAGAAGGTGGATTCTCATCCAAGTTGGATTCTTCGACTCGGATGTTCATCAACCTTCTCCCGATACTTCTACCGCAAGCTACCATGAAAATGAGTAGCTAAATACTTCCTTTTGTCAAGGTTAGATGTAGGTGATCATCAAGCTTTGTATGTAAATGTATTGATCTTCATTTGTAAACTCTTTGATGATGAATGTATGGTGAAAACCTTGCTTTATCGATAACTCTTTGTGTTGGTTTATGATCGAGAGATATTTTCCAACTCTTAACCTAGGTTTTCATCCATCTTTGTTTGTAAGCTAGAGATAGTTATGAATGAAGTTGCTCACATAAATGTTGAACTTTAATAATGTTGTCATTTTGATAGATTGTGTGAGAGATCAACAATGGATCAAAATGAAAAATCCCACAATGTGAGTTAGAGATAATCACATTGAGAGGATGTTGTGAATGTATTTATCATCTAATGGAGTTTATGAATCTTGTTGATCGAACATATGCATGAAAAGCAATCACCGAACCCTAACTTTGGCAATCTTTCTTTAAACCGCAAAACCCTAACTTTTACCGCGAAACATTACTTTTTTTTATGCAAGATACCATTACTAAAACCAAACCCCCCCTTGTTACTAATAGCTAAGAATTTTACAACTGTCGAACGGCGAAAATATCTTATATTCCCTGTGGATACGATAACAAAAACCCGACAGTTTACCACTGTCCTAACACTAACACCTTCCCATTGCGTAACCAACCCCCTTACCTAGATCTCTGTTCTTGTTCTTGTTTTAGAACTCTTTGGTTTTGTTCGCTCTTTTTCCTTTCCTTTTTTGGATAAAATAAAAGTGCGGTAGCGAATCTTGCATTTTTTTGAGTTAAGTTAATCAATAGCTTACACTCATAAATTTCCCCTATACAGAAAAGTGGCGACTCTGCTAGGGAGATCTGGTTCCTAGTGGATTTAGCCTACTTTGATTTATTTATCGCTTTTTGTTTGACTTGTTTGTTATTGCTTGTTCTGTTTTGGTACCTGGTTATCTAGTGTGGTGAGATAAGTTCTATACCGGGACTTGAGTGCACTTATGATATGAGGGTAGTATAGTCTTTTTGACTTACATGGAGTAGTCCTTTGGGATTACTAATGTCTTACGAGTAGTTGTAATTGGCATTAATACAGTCTAAACTGTTAACTTCGTACACGCTACTCTTTGTAGCAGGTTTTTCTATTAGAGTTCTCTCACCTCCTCTTTGGAAGTGGTTTTAAGCCATGTTTTCAATGAGTTGATAGGCATCTTCGTATGGTTTGTTCATCAGAGCTCCGCCAGTTGCAGCATTTAGATTCAGGTTTTTTTTTGTAAAGAAGACCATTATAGAAAGTATGGATTATCAACCATTGTTAAAGTCCATGGTGTGGACAGAGCCTCAGCATGTCCTTGTATCTTTCCCAAGCATCAAACTTGTCTTTCTGCCTAAATCCGTTGATTTGGGCTCTTAGCATAGAAATTTTGTTAGGCGGAAAATATCGGGCTAAGAAGACTTTCTTCAACTCGTCCCGCGTAGTGATGGAGTTGGATGGTAGAGACTGGAGCCAAGATCTAGCTCTATCTCTTTAAAAGAAAGGAAAAAGACGCAACCTTATGGCTTCATTACTAACACCATTTGCTTTTACGGTGTCAGCGTATTGCACAAACATAGATAAATGAAGATTTGGATCATCTGCGGAACTTCCAGAAAATTGGTTTTGTTGAACAACTTGTAATAGTAAAGGTTTCAACTCGAAATTGTTTCGATTAATGGCAGGGGCATCAATGTTGTTATGCGGTTCATCCTGCGATGAAACAACGTAATCCTTAAGAGGACAATTAGGTGGGTTCTCAGCTAGGGGAATTCCTAATTCTGGGTAACGAATTTCAGGTTCAGGAATATTATACTTAATTCAGAATTCATTAATTCGGCGTCTTAAATTAATAAAACGCTCGATATCGTTAATCGGTTGCTCAAGCTTGTCGCCTCGGGAGCGAGTGTTTGGCATACAATCGATGAAATGGAAAGAAAAAAGGAAAATTTTGTTCCTTAGTCTATAATGCGCAACAATGGAATCACAACATTGACTAAATCATTCCCCAACAACAGCACCAAAAATTTGACCAGCGCGGCACTGACGTGTCTGTCGGATAATAACTGCAAGTATACAATTGTTCGTTTAGTTCTAAAAGATTATCAAATCCACAGGGATTGATAATCAAACCAATTTTATCTATTGTCATTGTGCAAGCTAAGACTATGGTTAAAAATGATAAGAACGGGAACAAAAATACTCATTGCTAAAGGTTTGAAAACAATGAAGAAACGAGCCTGGAATATGAATTCCGCGTTCCTAAAGGACTTGTAGAATTCTGGTGCTAGTTAAGATTAAGTCTAGTTACGTAGAAAATATTGACTTAAGGACTCTGTCTCACACTCTCGCGCTATTGAATAAAACCACTCCTCCTAACCACAGGGCTTTGCTCTTGCTCGCCCGTTTCAATCAAAAAGTGGGTTTTGAAAGTCAAATAGATTCTAAACAACTTCTAAAGCACTCTCGCTATTTTTAGGTTTATTTCCTAGTTTCCACTATCCGGTTCATTCCTCACACTCTCGCGTTATCGGCCTAAACATTGGTTTATTTTTCACTCTCGTGACAACACAATATAAATCATGCAAAATGGAAACTACAACGGAAACAATACAAAATCATAATTTCGCTCCTAACAATTCTACTGAGTCCCGTCGGTAAAGACGGTCCTCATACGCCGAACTCAACTAATTTAACAAGACATATATTTATCTACAACAAACATGTTCACAATAATTATACTTTGAACTAGCATGTTAACAAAATTAAAGTAAGAACAAGTACAAGTAAAAATGAGAAATAGACCTGAAATATTAAATAACGAAATATGAAATAGAATGTCGACAGACTTCGAATTTGATCCAAGAGTACAAGCATAAAGTACAAAATCTGTGACAAAAGAAAATGGCAAAGCTTCCGCACTAAGCTTGGATGATCGGAAACTACCTGGGAGGGCCTATATATAGAAGAGAAAGGCAAGAATAACTCCCTAGGTCGTGCAGGAGGGAGGAGTAATTGGAAAAATGCTGAGAAACTGCCTACTACGCAGAACTGCCTTCTGCAAAATAATGGTGAACGCCATTGCTTCTTCACTTATCTGACGTGGCAACGCAGGTAATGGCGAGCTCCATCTAGGGGTGGCAAACGCCATATCAGTAGAATAGATAATTTCTTCACTTTTTGCTGCTCTTTTGCTCTTTTAGCTCCTCTTTCTGATTTTTCTCCTGAATCCGCAACGAACGGGGCCGACAACTACAAAACAATGAAAACAAAGTAAAAGTAACAAAACACAATAAAATACAGACGAAAATAGGTATGCTATAGGCCTAAAAACACGAGACGATTCCTCGCTATCATTAATATGAGTACTAATCATACTTCATGGACGATTCTTCTCATCATTTATAGCATATCTCCATGGTTGTGCATAAAGTGCAAATATATGATGTTATCAATGATGATTTTGGGTCCGAAACCACCACGGAATGACATAAATGTTTATTTAACTCCATTTATTAAAGGTTTAAGAGTTTTATGGGAGGAAGGAGCTGTTATTGATGATGAGTGTATGAGTGATAACTTTAAGATGGATGTCATGCTGTTTTGCATAATCAATGACTTTCATGCATACGATAATTCATCTGGGTACAACGTCAATGGACATAAAGCGTGTCATGCATGTGAAGACGGTACATGCTTCCATCAACTACAAAATGGAAAAGACTGTTTACCTTGGGCATCAAAAATATCTAAGACCTAATCATTCATACCGTAGATTGCTAAAAGCTTTTTATGAAGAACATGGGTTTGATATCGCTCTAAAGCCCTTAATTTTGTCTTTGGAAAGAGCCAGAAAGGTCCAATGGAGAAAAATATTTGGAAAAAGAGATCAGTGTTCTTTGATCTTCCATATTAGTCTTGCCTCGATGTAAGACATTGTCTTAATATGATGAATGTGGAGAAAAATGTATGTGATAGTTTGACCGGAACCCTTCTCTACATTAAAGGCAAGACAAAAGACAGTGTTCTTGCTAAACACTATTTGGAAAAACCTCCCTGAAGCTATCCAAGTGAGGTCACAATCGTCCTATTCGTTAGGAGGTATTAATTATCCCTCTTCCTTATTGGGAAGTCTCCTTTTATACTCATTCACCCATCAATGGCCCTTAAAGAGATGCCTCTTCACATCCCATGTTAAAGTAACTCCAGGTAACGTCTGTCGTCTTGCATAATTATCAAGTAACGCCTCTTCCCTCAATTTCTATAACTTCTATGCAATCATTGAGATGTTTTTTTAACCGTTCTCTGTGACTATTCATGTTCCTCACTAGAACTTTTCCAAAGATCAGATCCAACTTGATCCTCTTCCAGATTTACTTTGAGATAGGATATAGCATGCTCTAGTCTTGTAATAATGTTTACCCAGACTAGGTTTCGATTTACTTAAGGTTATGTTATCTGACTTGTTTGCCCCTTTGTACTCGGCTTACATATGCTCGACCTTTGGGAATTTCAGGATGTACAAACAATATGAAATCCCACCTAGATATGGCGATGATGGATATACAATAAGAGTTGTCCCAAAAAGAAATAGGAACTGTAACATATTTTCCCCCAGCATGTCACACTCTATCTAAAAATAAAAATACAAAAGTTTTTGTAATTGTTTGCATGGTATCAAAGTTACTCACAAAATGTGAAGAAACATCTGCCAATGAAAGATCTCAAATTAGTTGGTTTAAAATCTCATGATTGTCATGTCTTGATGCAACAACCTATACTGGTGGCTATCTGTGGCATTTTACCAAAAAGTGTAAGGGTAATTATAACTAAATTATGTTTGTTCTTCAATTCTATATGTAGTAAAGTCATTAATCTTGGAAATTTAGATGCGTTGGAACACAAGGCTGCAATTATCTTGTGTCAATCAGAGATGTATTTTCATCCATCATTTTTTGACATTATGGTTCACTTATTTTTTCATCTAGTAAGGGAGACAATATTTTGTGGTCCAGTTTATTTAAGGTGGATGTATCCGGGAAAGCAATACATTAAGATATTTAAAGGGTATACAAATAATCATCATCGTCTAAAGGTTTCGATCGTTGAACGGTACATAAGAGAAAAAGCTATTGAGTTTTGTACAAACTATTTGTTAGAAGAAAATTCTATAGTAATTTCTGAGTCTCCTCATGATAAAAGATATGATGGTAGAGGTACTCAAGGTTTAAATATTAAAACAAAGGACTGAGATGTAGTTCTTCAAGCACATTTGTATATATTGAATAACATTGATGAAGTTCAACCTTACTTGTTCGTTCACAAAAGTCTTATCAAGGAAAAATTCCTTTGGATGAGTGAAAAATTGATGTTGACAGAGCATAAATGTTTTTCATAAATTGGTTTAATAAAAGGGGTTCTAAATAGATTAATGCATTAGAGGAAATTAAATGGATGTCATATATGCCTAAGCTTAATGTGATAACTTGGAGTACATACGAAATTACTAAATTTTCATTCTATACAAAATCAAAGATTGATCGTAGTACCATGTCAAATAGTGGGGTTATGGTTTTAAAGCTGAACCCATGTACTTCTATAGTTCCAAAGATAACAATCATGTATTGGCATCTAGAATATACTTTGAAGTCATTGAGAAGATTTCAGAGATTGATTATGTTACCTTTAAAGTGATTTTATTTAAGTGCAAGTGAAATGACAGTAACATTGGTGTAGAAATCGATGAATTAGGATTCAGACGGGTTGATCTTTGAAAGGTAACTTATATTAACAAACCATTCATCATGGCATCCCAACCAAAATAAGTTTTTATACCTTTGATCCTTCTAACCCTAAATGGTCAATTTTTCTACAAGGAAAATATATTCCTGACAGCGATGAAAATCAAGATTTAAGTTTTGAGACCCCTTCTTTCGTAACACATGTACGTCTCTCATCTGAAGAAAATGATTCATATGATCTGCATGTTGTTCGTCATGATCATCAAGAGGCGATATGGGAAACCTAGTAAGTAAATATTTTATGTCACTTAGTAATATATATATATATATATATATATATATATATATATATATATATATATATATATATATATATATATATATATATATATATATATATATATATATATATATATATATATATATATATATTAAATTTGTATTATTTTTACTATTATTTTTTTTCTTACATGTAGAGATGTCAAAGGATACCATATGTTGCATGGTTTTAGATGTAAAAGTCAAAAGATTAAAAAAACCTTAAAATAAATGTTATTATTTGAGACATTAATATATGACTATAAATTATTTATATTAGTTATAGTTATTGATGCATGTTGTTGATATGAAATTTTGAATATTGTTGTTGTTGTTGTTGAGATTTAAGTTTGAATATTTTTGTTTTTGTTGTTAAGATCAATGGATTAAAGATTTAATGTTGTTGTTGTTGATTATCCTAATTGGTTTCAAATTTTGTTCAAATTATAGGTACTTAACGACTAGTTACAAATCACATAAGAAAACTTTTGCATGATCGTTCAAGAATTTGCATTGTTATATTTTGATTTTGTTGGTAAATCATTTGTTTTATTTTGCTGTAAAATTATAAGGCCGGTGTCATTTTGTCTCTGCATTTGGTGTACACAATGAATACTTTTGGTATAATGCTTATGTTTTAGAAATGGGCAAAATTTAAAATGTTTATATTTCAGAATTGGACAAAAAAGGTTTTGTAATATAGGTTAAAATGAAAAAATATAGAAAAAGTAACAAACTTTTTCCCTCGGTTATTATGTTAAGTTGAGGTAATAAGACTGACTTTATCACCTCATTTTTTCTTAAAACCGAGAGAAAATATGGGGCACACAATTTAGTTTTGAAATAATAAAAATGGAGTTCTTGTGGATCGAACTCATGACCATTAAGTCTTTTCCCTCATTGGAACCTCGACTGAGGTAAAAAATGACGCACATTTTATGACGCCATTCGTTACCTCGTATATGAAATCAAGGTTAATCCGAACTTCTAACCGAGGTAAAAGGGAATTTTTGTCATAATGAACATGCTATTTATGGTTTAATTTGTTATTTATTTCGAACAATGATTGTTAGATAAGACCGATCATAAGTCGAATTTAGGCGGGTTCAGGCCTATAGTACCTCAACCATAAAACACAAATTATCTGATATTATGGCCTAATCACGAAAATTTTTGGGCTCAATTTTAGAGAGGTTAGTTGTGAATCAGGTTTGAAGATTATATCAATGAATATGATCCTTTTGTATAATAGTTGCGCCTATTCCTTTATTCTATTTCCCCCATTATCTATATGGTCTATTCATCAAGTGATACTCTTTTTGGCATATTCTTTCGATCATCTCTTTTACCTCATCTCCATTCTTAGTTCTTATGGTACTTTCAACTGAAGCATCCAAAATCATTATTGCGTGAACTTCGAAACTTCTGCTAAAATGTGTCACCTGCTCCATATTGCTCATATTGTGATACAGACATCTGCAGAGTAACAATTTGAATCTTTCCCATGTACCAGACAATGATTCAGACTCACCTTGGAAAAAATTGAGATTTCAGACTTTTCTCTCTGCAGTCTGAGTATTTGATAAAAAATTTCTAGAATATTATCCTCCAATTCCTTCCAAGTCTTATAGTACCGTATTGTATACATGGCAGTTAGTCTTTTGCTCACCCTATTAGAAAAAAAACAAAATAACTACAACTTTACCTGATCTTCGGCCACACTATTTAGCTTTCACATCAAACAAGTTTCATAAAATTTATCCAGATGCTCCCAAGAATCTCTAACAGCTTGCACATCAAATCGATTATCTATTAAACCAGAAAGCAAATAATTTTTTATATAAAAAGTAATAGGGTTAACAGGTTGAAAACCTAAGGATATATGTCTAGCATTAGTTCTCCTGCAATAATCCCGCAAAATTTGTCTTGTGGAATAGTATCTCTTATCTTTTTCTTCCAATTCTTCTTTAGCATGTCATGTTTCTTCTTTTTCTTTTCGAATTGCTCGTGTTATTCTTTCGATTTCTAAATCTAACAATATCAGTGTCGAAATCGAACCTCGCATAAACAAACAAACAATACCTTAACAATACTGCACCAAATAGAACCGAATAAAAGTATAAAATAACTACAAAAAATAAAATTTAAAATAAAAATAAAACAAAATGTGGCATAATAGTTTCCTTGTTGAAATTATCAACAATCCCCGGTAACGACGTAAAAAACTCAACGATTTTTTTTACAAGTGAATTAAACGATTCGAAGTAATAAAATAAACTATTACCGGGGGGTTATATTGTTTTATGAAAGTAATTTGCACAAATTTTTTTTAAAGAAAATGTGATAATGGTTTCGAGTCCACAGATTATCACTGTTGGTAACTACGTCAATTTTTTTATTTAATTTTCTACAATTACAATAATTAACACGATCGTTATACCCACTTATAGTTACCCATTCATAGTTATAATTACATATTCCTAGTTAATTACTAAGCTTGATCAATTATCTTAGATTCGGTTCACAACGTTACACTCAATAATCTCTATGATTCTAGGTTTAGTTCATATGTTTGGTAACACATAAAAATATTATGATAAAAGATGATTGAATAAAAACTATAATATCAAATAAGTAGAATAGTACAAATTTATCTACATGGTTCAACAGCTCTGTTGTGAATCTTGTTGTGAATTACGACAAAATTCAATATCAATTTGTGAGGCAAAGAACAATACCAACCAAGATAAATGGTTTTCAGCAATAATAATATGTACACAGATAATATAACAGAATAAGGCAAGAAAAACCGAAGGTTTGCTTACCCAGTTCGATCAAACGATCTACTCTGGGGGATAAAGCAGCTCTCCAATTCACTATACTCAGAAAGTTGTTATAAGATATTACAGATGAGTTATGAGAAAATATCCTTCGCCTTCAGGTTTCCAAGAACAATCATGAAGGCGCCCAAGAAAACCCTATTTTCTACCAATGCTATATCTTTAAACCCTTGATCTCCCTTCTTGGTGAAAACCCTAAGATTGTTACACATCAAACATATAAGAGATACATATTTATAATAGTAAATACCCAACAAACAAAGCCCAAAATCACATAGATCCATGGACCGAATCGAAAAAATCCTGAAAACTCGAAAACACTATTCATTGTACGGACGTTACTATTCATCCGTACAGGATGACACTATTCACTGACCGATTTTTTTCCCAAGTTTTCGTTCGACTTTCTAAATCTTCCAATTTTCGCAGTAAATGCAATCTCATAAATATGTTTTCTTTTTCTTCATCAAAAAAGGTTTTAAGGCACATTTATAAAAATCTCCACCTTAACTTTAAACCGTGTTGATACCAATCAACAACATTGCTGCTCTCTACAAAGTTGAAACTTAATCAATAACTTTGATCAAATTCAAGCAACCCTTGAATCTTGATCTTGCAACTTGCATCCACTTGTTCCCAATTACCCTTTTATGTCTAGGTAATTTAATAATCCTACAAGTATGATTTTTCAACCACCCTTGACTCTACCTGTTTTCAAATGCCTCCCTAAAGGTTTTTCTTCTTTTATTTTGTAGTCCTTCAGCCATATTAAAAACATAATATCCAAGGTTAGCATAACCGTCCCTTTAAGATGCTACAATAACCCTCTTTACCTTATCATGAGTCAAATGATAATCAGAGATCTATGTAACCGTTCCCACACTACTGCTAGCATCCATAGTAGGAAACTCCACCTCAAATTGAGTTTTCTCTGTTATAGTTTCTCCCTTGGTTTTCACTATTCTTCTTCTGAAGAAATTCTCTACCAACCAACTAAGCTATTTTAACCTCAGCTCTTCCCCTTGGTTATCACACGAAATCTTCAACACTCCACATTCAACTCTAGTACAATAGCCTAGATCATTTGACATACTTATAAATAACAAATTTCGCTTGAGTTTTGGAACATACCTCACATTGTGAATAAGAAGTTCACAATCATTAAACATTTTAAATCTGACCGTACCAATACCATGAACCTTGTATGCCTTATTATTACCAAGGCGAACTACTCCACCTTGCACCATCTTCAAAGTTTCAAAGTATTTTATTCTTGGACACATGTGATAAGAGCAACTTGAGTCAATGACCCAATAATCAGTGGTTTTTACACGTGATTTTACCATTTGTTTCTGTTAATCATTGGTTATATCTTGTCGCATTTTATTTGTTTTTATTGCATTTTACGCGTTGGTTTGGTGTTTTCACTATTTTTAGGTTCAGGTATATAATAAAGGAGAATCAGAGCAAAAATCGGGGAAAAAAAGCAAGAATTCGAAAGAGCTTTGAAGTGGACCAGGAGCCTGACATGGCCGCCCGTGTCAACTGACACGACCCGTATCAGGAAGTGCCCAGAAAGACAAGTTTTAGTGGAAACCAGGGAGCTGACACGGCTCGTGTCAGCACACCTAGGACTTGGAAAATTCGCGTGCAAAATACATAAGGAAGCCAACACGGCCGCCCGTGTCATCTGACACGGCCCGTGTTGGCCAAAATGCTCCATCTTCTATTTTTATTGGATTTTGGGCATTTGTGATCATTAAGGGTATTCTGGGTATTTTCCTAGTGTGAGATTGAACCTGAACTACTAAAGATGTGTTTTGAGGAAGGAGAAAGGGACTTTTGGACATAAAAGAATTTCACGATAAAGATTGGAGCGATCAAGGTGTTGGGAAACTGAAGGTCCTCATGAGCGGAAGCGATTGAAGATCAAAGAAACCGATTATCTTGTAATGTTTAATCTTATTTTTGATTTTATCTGTATTATTATGAGTAGCTAAACCCCTCAATGCTAGGGGGTGTCCCTGAATTGACTCTGTAATAACCTTGTTTCCTTTGAATAATGGATTTCACTGCTTTCTAATCATCGATGTTATTGTATAATTTTCTTATGGCTTTTCTTATTTTACAAATAAGGATTTGATTACGGTTAACCTTAGGTTTGGAAAAACGATCGTTAACGCGTTTATACGTAATACTATAGTAGATATTGCCTAGGAATAGGGATACCCTATAGTAACCAAAATGTTTTAGATAAATTATATTGTTTGGAATTGTTCCTATACCGCCAAGGAATTGGGGCATAGGAAGAATACCAAAGGGTTTTCTGCTAAGGAATTAGAGTAAACTAATCTTTAAAATCGGTCACGATTGAATTAAGCAGTGATTTCTGAAAACTAAGGATTAAGGTTATTATAAGGTTTTTCATACACCCTACCCTAGCATGCTTCTCATAACTGTCTAAAACCTTTATTTTACCGCTTTTTCCTTTTGGCTGGATAATTCTAAAGTAACAAACCAAAACCCCTATGACTTTTTATTCAATTGCATTATTATAGAATTTGTGTTCATACGCAGTCCGCGAGATCGATATTCGGGGAATTTCCCCTTATTACTACATCGGTACAATTAGTACACTTGCTAATTTACTGGTCACCCAACTATCTTCAGTTTCCAAACTCAATACTACTAGTGCTTCGACATCCTCATAACTTTCCTCACCCAATGCAACTACAGCTTGAATAAAATCTTCATTCACCTTTCTTTCAAGACAATCTCTTTTAAGGTGATCAATTTTCTGACAATTAAAACATTTTACCTTTGACTTTTCAGACCTCTTTGATTTGGATATCACTTTATGCTCACCTCCTCCTCTTGACAAATTTAATCCTTCACCACTATCTTCAATCTTCAAATCTTTCAAATTTGAGAATTCTTTGGATTTCACCGCCGTCTGGACTTCATCTAAAGTAATAATACCTTCCTTACCTTAAAGAAGTCAATCCTTACAGTGCTCAAATGATCTCGGTAATAAACTCAACAGGAGCAAAGCCTTGTCCTTATCATCAATATTCAGTTCAATATTCTCAAGATCATCGATAATCTTGTGAAATTCTGTGAGCTGCTCAACTATGGATTTGTTCTCCACCATTCAGAATGAATAGAGTTGTTGTTTCATATACAACCTATGAGTCAAAGACTTTGTCATATACAATGATTCAAGTTTTGCCCACATAGCACTGCAATTTTCTCCCTGGCGACTTCTCATAGAACTTTATCCCCGAGGCACAAGATAATGGCACTCTTGACCTTATCCACCATCTCGGTCTTCTGTACCTGTGTAAGTCCTGCAGGCATCAATGCTTCACTCTTCAAAGCATCGATACACTTCTCTTGAATTAAAATTGCTTGCATTTTAATTTTCCAAAACTCGAAGTCGTTGTTACTGAAAAATTTCTCGATCTGCCATCTACTAACCATGGTGCTCACTTGTCAACAATATCTCTTTGCTCCATGCTTACCGCACCACTTGTTATGAATCTTGTTGTGAATTATGACAAAATTCAATATCAATTTGTGAGGCAAAGCACAATAGAAACCAAAATAAATGGTCTTCAGTAATAATAATCCGTACACAGATAATATAATAGAATAAGGCAAGAAAAAACCAAAGGTTTGTTTTCCCAGTTCGATCAAATGATCTACTCTGCGGGAGAGAGCAGTTCTCCAATTCACTATACTCAGAATGTTGTTACAAGAGATTACAGATAAGTTATCCGTACCTTTCCAACTCTCAATATATGAATCACTCAAACCCAAGGTGTAATCCAAGGTTTTCTTTGTGCATAGCTGAAACTCTATGCTATACCTTTAATTTCTTGGTCTCCCTTGTTGGTGAAAACTCTAATATTGTCACACACCAAACATATA
Source organism: Lathyrus sativus (assembly GCA_963859935.3). Lineage (NCBI taxonomy): Eukaryota > Viridiplantae > Streptophyta > Magnoliopsida > Fabales > Fabaceae > Lathyrus > Lathyrus sativus. Next base: position 105,421,596 of record OZ012735.1, on the reverse strand, counting down.
AGAGATACATATTTGTAATAGCAAATACCAAACAAACAAATCCCAAAATCACATGGATCCATGGACCGAATCAAAAAAAGCCCGAAAACTCGAAAACATTATTCACCGTACGAACATCACTATTCATCATTATGGATGGTACTATTCATCAGTGCGGATGACACTATTCACCGACCGATTTTTCGTCTGATTTTCGCAGTAAATGCAATCTCCAAAATATGTTTTCTTTCTCTTCATCAACAAAGGTTTTAAGGCACATTTACAACAAGCTCTAATTAGCTTCATCTAACAAAACCTAATCAAGAGTAAATGAGCTACTTATAGTTATACAGATAATTACCACGAATGTAGATGAATAATACATGAAAATCAAGCAAGAAAGAGGTCTTCAATGGTGAAAATCTCTAATTCTTGAGCTTCAATATTGCCTAGTCGCCACTTCTATATATCAAATTTGAAACCCTTGCAAAAATGACTTCTTTTACCTTTTAAACAACAAAAAACATGTCATTCAAATGCTCCATCTGTAACAGCCCAATTTTCAATAATTAATTATTTGTGTTAATTAATTGATTTATTTGGATTATTCTAATTATTTGAATAATTAGATGATTGTTTAAATGGATTGATAGATGTTTTGAGAGAGGAAATATATTGGAAAGAAATAAAGAGAAAGATATATATATGAGGAAGTGGAAAGAAAAGAAAGGAATAGAAAACATAAGAGGAAAGAAGAGAAAGAAAGTGGAAGAGGAGAAAAAGAGAAGAAAAGAGGAAAAGCTTGGATTCATCAAGAACAACTCTTGGCTATCGATTTCATCAAGGTAAGGGTGTGAAATATCATTATCTTAACAATGTATATGAATATGTATGCTTGGGTTAGAGTATTGGATGTTTTGCTACAACTTCCATTTTAGGGCATAAATGGATTAATCGGTAGAATCTGAGTTTTCACGGTGGAAAATGAGAATAAGTGGTAGTATTTAGTTGGGGGATGTTAGACTAAGGTTACGGAACTTGTTCGATGAGAATCGGTTGGTTTGGAGAGTTTGGTGGGAGTTGGACAGTGAGAAATTCTGAGTTCGCAGATATTCGCTAGCGTGTTCGCTGAGCGAGCTGGTAGCTAACGTTCGCTAAGCGAGCTAGTAGCGAGCCAGTAGCGAAGGGTCCCAGACTTGGACAAAATGCATTTTGTGGTGTTCGCTAGTAGCGAAGGGGGTAGCGAAGGTTCGCTAGGCCTTCGCTGAGCGAGCGAGGTAGCGAACGAAGTCAGTAGCTTCTGTTTGCCTTCGTGAGCTTGTTCGCTGGGCAAATAAGTAGCGAATACTCGCTAGGAGCTCGCTAAGCGAGCAGGTGGCGAATGAGACAGATTGTGTTTTCTTTAATGTTTCCATCCGAGGTCGGATTTCCGACTCAATTATGATTATTTTCCTTTGCTCGAGGCATCGATTATGCCGAGATGTATTATACTGTGGGTAGCCTTATGGCGTGAATCCTAGATTGTTGAATTAATTGAATTATGGTCTTTTGACAAATGTTATACATTGTTTAATATGATTAAAAATGTATTGAGAATGCATGAGAACATATTGTGTATATGTGTGCATTACTTAAAAGTATATTGATGATATATGTGAATATGTTGTGTGTGCATTCATTGTTATAATTCTTGAAGAGATGAATTATTTGAACGCATGAGATTAAGATGTCGGTCTTAAGTGCATTTGATTGTTGATTGCATATGCATCATTTAGTCAAGAGGCAATGCTTGCTAGTTTCGTGGAGACTAGTGACTTGTCCCAAGCCTAGAAGAGTGGGTTTGAAAGCTTAGAGGACGAGCTTTTGGTTGTTATCGGTCTAGAAGAGTGGACCCGGTTTAATGTAAACCGAAAAAAGATAACAAGTGTTGGTACCACATGGCATGAGTTTGCATTGAGTTGTATTGAGTCACATCGCATGAATGTCATTGTTGTATGAAATATGCTTGTGTGTGGAAATCATGGACTACGTATAGTTGTGTGTGTGCATGTTGTGATTGTATAATGAACTACAATGAATTATGGTGAGAAAATGTGGAGTATGTACATTACGTATTGTGTATGCGTATATAATCTTATGCATTGATTATTATGGTAATATTTCTCACCCTTCTACTGTTTTATAATGCTCTATGAGGCATTGTAGATTAGGTTGCTGGAGGTTTCTTTTGTAAAGTTTAGCTTCATTCTTTTGAGTCGGCTGCTTTGATATGTAAGACCGGGTAGTTAGGCTTATATAGCATTTTTGAGATACATTGTATATGTATCTGATGATATGTTTTGTAACATGAATGATTGATGAACCAAACTAGATAACATATATTTATGTGATTAAATGTTTTGAGGTAATTCAAATGTTTTAATCTTCCGCTTTAATTTTAAATATCGAGATGTGGGTTTTAAGGACTAAGTTCCTCTATTTTGAAAACTATCCCACTGTTGCATATTTTTATAGAGCAGGTGTTAAATGTTTTATTGATGATGATGTGACATACTTCTTTTATACCATATTTTAAACTACTCTCTAATGAATTTCAAAACGTGCATAAATGTTTATTTGTTTTATTTGGGGGTATAGAAGGGGGTGTTACATTAAGTGGTATCAGAGCAGGTCGGTCCATCCGACCAAGTTGTCTAATGTTGGTTGTTCTCTTGTATGCGACATGTGTGCGAAAACATTGTCGGTACGTGTTAGTTGTCTAACTTTTTTCTGCAAGGAGTGGGAATGATTAAAGTGAGGGAGAAACTTGTGCTTCTCCAGGTTGCTGCAAGTGTGGAGTTGTAGCTCAGTGTGGTTGAATGCTTTTATAGTTTGGTAAAGATGGTTTATACCCCCATCATGATTTTCGACTGTCTATTGACAAATTGAGGAACTGATCACCCTTAATCTCTTGTTGATAGTAGTTGGGATTGTGTTGGATGGGATAGATGTGTCTTGCAAGCTTAGATGGCGTGGTGCAGTGAATTGTTTTGAGTGAAGCCGAGTGCTTAAGAATTGTTTTGACGATTCGGCGCAGGACAGTGATGAGATGTTTAATTTTGCTGGGAATTTTGAGTATTAATGAAAGTGGGAAGTTGGCGGTTTGCCGCTTGATTGTGGTTGTATGAGAGTTATCTTGACAAGATAAGTGTTATACAGACAGGACGTGAGGTGAAGTTGTGATCGACTTAGTTGCGGAAACTGGTCATATATTGAGAGCTCTATATGGTATGTCTGTTTGGATGGTCAAGGGATTAAAATTGATTGAGTAGTTTTGAGGCTTGTGTCTGGTGTGTACGCTACGGCAACAGGTTGTGTAGTCGAGTATAAAGGTGGATAATGAATTTCGGTGATTATTAAAGAAAGTAAGAGGTGGAATACAATATTGGTATGATTAGGCCTCTAAGTATTTCAAGAGTTGAAGATGTGTAAATGGTCTTCTGAGTGTGGGAATGTTGTTTTCGTATTTTTTCGTAATGAGAGAACCGTAACTCGGAATGACGCAAGATTAGAAGCATTGGAAGTTGCTACAATGCTTTATGTGATGGTGGAGTAGTAACATAGAATTAAGTTATTTCTTGATGGAGTACGTTTGGATGTTGTAGTAAGTACGGGAAGTGTGGTTTGTGTTTTCGCCATAAACTCACGAATTGAGTGTCCGTTGACATGGGATTTTCCATACTTAATTGAGTGAGTTGATAGTTGTGTAACCGAGGGTATTTGGATATTCAAAGAGTATAGAGGATCGTGTTGGACATCGGAGACTTGAGTTATCGGTATTTGAGAAAGAGTAGTGATATGCCAATGGGAAGGAGTTTAAAGAGTTTTTGGGAGAAGCTGTCAATAACTCGTGTATTGGTTGGCCAAATCCGACAGAACTATTTGTCGTGTTTCGTGATGTTTGGTTGATATGATTGAGAGATATGTTAAGTGCAACATCAGCAAGTTTAGTTGCTTGGAGGCAATTTAAAGTATATAAGAGGGATTATCTGACAAATGACTTAGAGTAGGTCGTTATTGTGTTTGTGCCGGAGTTGGAGGCTCCAATTGGTTAGTGAGAGATTTGAAATAGTTGGTGATCTCAAGAGCTTAAGGTATTGGTTTGAATTGGAAGAATTGAATATGAGGCAGAGGAAAACAATTGGAACTCCTGAGGGATTATGGTTTTAAATTGAATTACCATTCGGGTAGAGCCACGCGGTAGCTGATGCATAGATTTAAAGATTTGGTATTTACTGATGATGATGGTTGGATTTGATGAATTAAGTCGAAGGATTGATTTTCGTATTAATGGGAATGGTATCATGAGATGTCGTGATAGAATTGTGTTTTAGATATTATTAAGTGGAATAAGAGTATTGTGGTAGATGGAGTATCCATCCTAGTGCTATAAAGATGTAACCAGGATTTGAGGAAATTATTTTGATGGCCATAGATGAAGAGACAAGTGGTTTAGTTGTATGTGCTGGTTAGACTTGTCAGAAGTCGAAGAATGAACGTCTGAGACTGTTGGGTCTGATGTAACCGTTGTATATTCCAGAGTTGAAATCGGATAATATTCCTATGGATTTTGCGTTGGGTTTTCCGGAGAATTTGAGGAATATGGTTTTAATTGAGTGATTTGGATGGAATGACTAGATTGGCTCTTTTCCTACCAATGAGGATCAATCATTCAATGTTGGAGTTGGTTGAGATGTATATCGCTGAAGTGATAAAGTTTATATGAGCTGTCATCGAATATGGTGTCATATGGGAATCTGAAGCTTTGTATGGTAGGAGGTGTAGGACTCCTTTGTATTGATATGATTCAGGCGAGGGTGTTGTGCTCGGACCTGAGGATTGTGTAAGAGACGACTGAAAAGATCAAGAAGATCCAAGAAAGGACATGTTCTGAGGGTTACAGTGGTGACGGGTGTGGATCGAGCTTTGAAGTCTCGGAAGCACACACCGTGTTTTGTTGCTTGGTATCAGAGTGGCGCAGCGGAAGCGTGGGAGAAGTATCATGTTAGATTGTCTTACCGCTGTCGCTTGTGAATTTACATGATGTGGTATGTGCCTAATTGGGGAAGTGCAAGTGAATTCATTCAGATAGATGGTGTACAAGTGAGGAAGGATTTGACTGTTGAGACATTGCTAGTTTAGATTGTTGAGCAAGAAGTAACTTCGAGGTAATGAAGATTTCTTCGGTAAAGACAGTTGGGGGAACCAACTAGAGAAAGTGGGATTTGAGAGATTGAGATGAGGAAGTTGTATCCGACTCGGTTCATTGAGGTAACATTTTCGAGGACGAAAATTCCTAAAGTGGGGGAGAGTTGTAACAACCCAATTTTCAATAATTAATTATTTGTGTTAATTAATTGATTTATTTGGATTATTCTAATTATTTGAATAATTAGATGATTGTTTAAATGGATTGATAGATGTTTTGAGAGAGGAAATTTATTGGAAAGAAATAAAGAGAAAGATATATATATGAGGAAGTGGAAAGAAAAGAAAGGAATAGAAAACATAAGAGGAAAGAAGAGAAAGAAAGTGGAAGAGGAGAAAAAGAGAAGAAAAGAGGAAAATCTTGGATTCATCAAGAACAACTCTTGGCTATCGATTTCATCAAGGTAAGGGTGTGAAATATCATTATCTTAACAATGTATATGAATATGTATGCTTGGGTTAGAGTATTGGATGTTTTTCTACAACTTCCATTTTAGGGCATAAATGGATTAATCGGTAGAATCTAAGTTTTCACGGTGGAAAATGAGAATAAGTGGTAGTATTTAGTCTGGGGATGTTAGAATGAGGTTACGGAACTTGTTCGGTGAGAATCGGTTGGTTTGGAGAGTTTGGTGGGAGTTGGACAGTGAAAAATTCTGAGTTCGCAGATATTCGCTAGCGTGTTCGCTGAGCGAGCTGATAGCGAACGTTCGCTAAGCGAGCTAGTAGCGAGCCAGTAGAGAACGGTCCCAGACATGGACATAATGCATTTTGTGGTGTTCACTGGTAGAGAAGGGGGTAGCGAAGGTTCACTAGGCCTTCGCTGAGTGAGCGAGGTAGCGAACGAAGTCAGTAGCTTCTGTTTGCCTTCGTGAGCTTGTTCGCTGGGCGAATAAGTAGCGAATACTCGCTAGGAGCTCGCTAAGCGAGCAGGGTGGAGAACGTGACAAATTGTGTTTTCTTTAATGTTTCCATCCGAGGTCGGATTTCCGACTCAATTATGATTATTTTCCTTTGCTCGAGGCATTGATTATGCCGAGATGTATTGTACTGTGGGTAGCCTTATGGCGTGAATCCTAGATTGTTGAATTAATTGAATTATGGTCTTTTGACAAATGTTATACATTGTTTAATGTGATTAAAAATGTATTGAGAATGCATAAGAACATATTGTGTATATGTGTGCATTGCTTAAAAGTATATTGATGATATATGTGAATATGTTGTGTGTGCAATCATTGTTATAATTCTTGAAGAGATGAATTATTTGAACGCATGAGATTAAGATGTCGGTCTTAAGTGCATTTGATTGTTGATTGCATATGCATCATTTAGTCAAGAGGCAATGCTTGCTAGTTTCGTGGAGACTAGTGACTTGTCCCAAGCCTAGAAGAGTGGGTTTGAAAGCTTAGAGGACGGGCTTTTGGTTGTTATCGGTCTAGAAGAGTGGACCCGGTTTAATGTAAACCGAAAAAAGATAACAAGTGTTGGTACCACATGGCATGAGTTTGCATTGAGTTGTATTGAGTCACATCGCATGAATGTCATTGTTGTATGAAATATGCTTGTGTGTGGAAATCGTGGACTATGTATAATTGCGTGTGTGCATGTTGTGATTGTATAATGAACTACAATGAATTATGGTGAGAAAATGTGGAGTATGTACATTACGTATTGTGTATGCGTATATAATCTTATGCATTGATTATTATGGTAATATTTCTCACCCTTCTACTGTTTTATAATGCTCTATGAGGCATTGCAGATTAGGTTGCTGGAGGTTTCTTTTGTAAAGTTTAACTTCATTCTTTTGAGTCGGCTGCTTTGATATGTAAGACCGGGTAGTTAGGCTTATATAGCAATTTTGAGATACATTGTATATGTATCTGATGATATGTTTTCTAACATGAATGATTGATGAACCAAACTAGATAACATATATTTATGTGATTAAATGTTTTGAGGTAATTCAAATGTTTTAATCTTCCGCTTTAATTTTAAATATCGAGATGTGGGTTTTAAGGACTAAGTTCCTCTATTTTGAAAACTATCCCACTGTTACAAATTTTTATAGAGCAGGTGTTAAATGTTTTATTGATGATGATGTGACATACTTCTTTTATACCATATTTTAAACTATACTCTGATGAATTTCAAAACATGCATAAATGTTTATTTTTTTTATTTGGGGGTATAGAAGGGGGTCTTACATTAAGTGGTATCAGAGCAGGTCGGTCCATCCGACCAAGTTTTCTAATGTTGGTTGTTCCGTTGTATGCGACATGTGTGCGGAAACATTGTCGGTACGTGTTAGTTGTCTAACTTTTTTCTGCAAGGAGTGGGAATGATTAAAGTGGGGGAGAAACTTGTGCTTCTCCAGGTTGCTGCAAGTGTGGAGTTGTAGCTTAGTGTGGTTGAATGCTCTTATACCCCCATCATAATTTTCGACTGTCTATTGACAAATTGAGGAGCTGATCACCCTTAATCTCTTGTTGATAGTAGTTGGGATTGTGTTGGATGGGATAGATGTGTCTTGCAAGCTTAGATGGCGTGGTGCAGTGATTTGTTTTGAGTGAAGCCGAGTGCTTAAGAATTGTTTAGACGAGTCGGTGCAGGACATTGATGATATGTTTAATTATGCTGGGAATTTTGAGTATTAATGAAAGTGGGAAGTTGGCGGTTTGCCGCTTGATTGTGGTTGTATGAGAGTTATCCTGACAAGATAAGTGTTATACAGACAGGACGTGAGATGAAGTTGTGATCGACTTAGTTGCGGAAACTGGTCATATATTGAGAGCTCTATATGGTATGTCTGTTTGGATGGTCAAGGGATTAAAATTGATTGAGTAGTTTTGAGGCTTGTGTCTGGTGTGTACGCTACGACAACAGGTTGTGTAGTCGAGTATAAAGGTGGATAATGACTTTCGGTGATTATTAAAGAAAGTAAGAGGTGGAATACAATCTTGGTATGATTAAGCCTCTAAGTATTTCAAGAGTTGAAGATGTGTAAATGGTCTTCTGAGTGTGGGAATGTTGTTTTCGTATTTTTTTGTAATGAGAGAACCGTAACTCGGAATGACGCAAGATTAGAAGCGTTGGAAGTTGCTACAATGCTTTATGTGATGGTGGAGTAGTAACATAGAATTAAGTTATTTCTTGATGGAGTAAGTTTGGATGTTATAGTAAGTACGGGAAGTGTGGTTTGTGTTTTCGCCATAAACTCACGAATTGAGTGTCCGTTGACATGGGATTTTCCATACTTAATTGAGTGAGTTGATAGTTGTGTAACCGAGGGTATTTGGATATTCAAAGAGTATAGAGGATCGTGTTGGACATCGGATACTTGAGTTATCGGTATTTGAGAAAGAGTAGTGATATGCCAATGGGAAGGAGTTTAAAGAGTTTTTGGGAGAAGCTGTCAATAACTCGTGTATTGGTTGGCCAAATCCGACAGAACTATTTGTCGTGTTTCGTGATGTTTGGTTGATATGATTGAGAGATATGTTAAGTGAAACATCAGCAAGTTTAGTTGCTTGGAGGCAATTTAAAGTATATAAGAGGGATTATCTGACAAATGACTTAGAGTAGGTCGTTATTGTGTTTGTGCCAGAATTGGAGGCTCCAATTGGTTAGTGAGAGATTTGAAATAGTTGGTGATCTCAAGAGCTTGAGGTATTGGTTTGAATTGGAAGAATTGAATATGAGGCAGAGGAAAACAATTGGAACTCCTGAGGGATTATGGTTTTAAATTGAATTACCATTCGGGTAGAGCAACGCGGTAGCTGATGCATCGATTTGAAGATTTGGTATTTACTGATGATGATGGTTGGATTTGATGAATTAAGTCGAAGGATTGATTTTCGTATTAATGGGAATGGTATCATGAGATGTCGTGATAGAATTGTGTTCTAGATATTATTAAGTGGAATAAGAGTATTGTGGTAGATGGAGTATCCATCCTAGTGCTATAAAGATGTAACCAGGATTTGAGGAAATTATTTTGATGGCCATAGATGAAGAGAGAAGTGGTTTAGTTGTATGTGATGGTTAGACTTGTCGAAAGTCGAAGAATGAACGTCTGAGACTGTTGGGTCTGATGTAACCGTTGTATATTCTAGAGTTGAAATCGGATAGTATTCCTATGGATTTTGCGTTGGGTTTTCCGGAGAATTTTAGGAATATGGTTTTAATTGAGTGATTTGGATGGAATGACTAGATTGGCTCTTTTCCTACCAATGAGGATTAATCATTCTATGTTGGAGCTGGTTGAGATGTATATCGCTGAAGTGATAAAGTTTATATGAGCTGTCATCGAATATGGTGTCATATGGGAATCTGAAGCTTTGTATGGTAGGAGGTGTAGGACTCCTTTGTATTGATATGATTCAGGCGAGGGTGTTGTGCTCGGACCTGAGGATTGTGTAAGAGACGTCTGAAAAGATCAAGAAGATCCAAGAAAGGACATGTTCTGAGGGTTACAGTGGTGACGGGTGTGGATCGAGCTTTGAAGTCTCGGAAGCACACACCGTGTTTTGTTGCTTGGTATCAGAGTGGCGCAGCGGAAGCGTGGGAGAAGTATCATGTTAGATTGTCTTACCGCTGTCGCTTGTGAATTTACATGATGTGGTATGTGCCTAATTGGGGAAGTGCAAGTGAATTCATTCAGATAGATGGTGTACAAGTGAGGAAGGATTTGACTGTTGAGACATTGCTAGTTCAGATTGTTAAGCAAGAAGTAACTTCGAGGTAATGAAGATTTCTTCGGTAAAGACAGTTGGGGGAACCAACTAGAGAAAGTGGGATTTGAGAGATTGAGATGAGGAAGTCGTATCTGACTCGGTTCATTGAGGTAACATTTTCGAGGACGAAAATTCCTAAAGTGGGGGAGAGTTGTAACAGCCCAATTTTCAATAATTAATTATTTGTGTTAATTAATTGATTTATTTGAATTATTCTAATTATTTGAATAATTAGATGATTGTTTAAATGGATTGATAGATGTTTTGAGAGAGGAAATTTATTGGAAAGAAATAAAGAGAAAGATATATATATATATATATATATATATATATATATATATATATATATATATATATATATATATATATATATATATATATATATATATATATATATATATATATATATATATATATATATATATATATATATATATATATATATATATATATATATATATATATATATATATATATATATATATATATATATATATATATATATATATATATATATATATATATATATATATATATATATATATATATATATATATATATATATATATATATATATATATATATATATATATATATATATATATATATATATATATATATATATATATATATATATATATATATATATATATATATATATATATATATATATATATATATATATATATATGTGAGGAAGTGGAAAGAAAAGAAAGGAATAGAAAACATAAGAGGAAAGAAGAGAAAGAAAGTGGAAGAGGAGAAAAAGAGAAGAAAAGAGGAAAAGCTTGGATTCATCAAGAACAACTCTTGGCTATCGATTTCATCAAGGTAAGGGTGTGAAATATCATTATCTTAACAATGTATATGAATATGTATGCTTGGGTTAGAGTATTGGATGTTTTTCTACAACTTCCATTTTAGGGCATAAATGGATTAATCGGTAGAATCTAAGTTTTCACGATGGAAAATGAGAATAAGTGGTAGTATTTAGTCGGGGGATGTTAGACTAAGGTTACGGAACTTGTTCAGTGAGAATCGGTTGGTTTGGAGAGTTTGGTGGGAGTTGGACAGTGAAAAATTCTGAGTTCGCAGATATTCGCTAGCGTGTTCGCTGAGCGAGCTGATAGCGAACGTTCGCTAAGCGAGCTAGTAGCGAGCCAGTAGAGAACGGTCCCAGACATGGACATAATGCATTTTGTGGTGTTCGCTGGTAGAGAAGGGGGTAGCGAAGGTTCACTAGGCCTTCGCTGAGTGAGCGAGGTAGCGAACAAAGTCAGTAGCTTCTGTTTGCCTTCGTGAGCTTGTTCGCTGGGCGAATAAGTAGCGAATACTCGCTAGGAGCTCGCTAAGCGAGCAGGGTGGAGAACGTGACAAATTGTGTTTTCTTTAATGTTTCCATCCGAGGTCGGATTTCCGACTCAATTATGATTATTTTCCTTTGCTCGAGGCATTGATTATGCCGAGATGTATTGTACTGTGGGTAGCCTTATGGCGTGAATCCTAGATTGTTGAATTAATTGAATTATGGTCTTTTGACAAATGTTATACATTGTTTAATGTGATTAAAAATGTATTGAGAATGCATAAGAACATATTGTGTATATGTGTGCATTGCTTAAAAGTATATTGATGATATATGTGAATATGTTGTGTGTGCAATCATTGTTATAATTCTTGAAGAGATGAATTATTTGAACGCATGAGATTAAGATGTCAGTCTTAAGTGCATTTGATTGTTGATTGCATATGCATCATTTAGTCAAGAGGCAATGCTTGCTAGTTTCGTGGAGACTAGTGACTTGTCCCAAGCCTAGAAGAGTGGGTTTGAAAGCTTAGAGGACGGGCTTTTGGTTGTTATCGGTCTAGAAGAGTGGACCCGGTTTAATGTAAACCGAAAAAAGATAACAAGTGTTGGTACCACATGGCATGAGTTTGCATTGAGTTGTATTGAGTCACATCGCATGAATGTCATTGTTGTATGAAATATGCTTGTGTGTGGAAATCGTGGACTATGTATGATTGCGTGTGTGCATGTTGTGATTGTATAATGAACTACAATGAATTATGGTGAGAAAATGTGGAGTATGTACATTACGTATTGTGTATGCGTATATAATCTTATGCATTGATTATTATGGTAATATTTCTCACCCTTCTACTGTTTTATAATGCTCTATGAGGCATTGCAGATTAGGTTGCTGGAGGTTTCTTTTGTAAAGTTTAACTTCATTCTTTTGAGTCGGCTGCTTTGATATGTAAGACCGGGTAGTTAGGCTTATATAGCAATTTTGAGATACATTGTATATGTATCTGATGATATGTTTTCTAACATGAATGATTGATGAACCAAACTAGATAACATATATTTATGTGATTAAATGTTTTGAGGTAATTCAAATGTTTTAATCTTCCGCTTTAATTTTAAATATCGAGATGTGGGTTTTAAGGACTAAGTTCCTCTATTTTGAAAACTATCCCACTGTTACAAATTTTTATAGAGCAGGTGTTAAATGTTTTATTGATGATGATGTGACATACTTCTTTTATACCATATTTTAAACTATACTCTGATGAATTTCAAAACATGCATAAATGTTTATTTTTTTTATTTGGGGGTATAGAAGGGGGTCTTACATTAAGTGGTATCAGAGCAGGTCGGTCCATCCGACCAAGTTTTCTAATGTTGGTTGTTCCGTTGTATGCGACATGTGTGCGGAAACATTGTCGGTACGTGTTAGTTGTCTAACTTTTTTCTGCAAGGAGTGGGAATGATTAAAGTGGGGGAGAAACTTGTGCTTCTCCAGGTTGCTGCAAGTGTGGAGTTGTAGCTTAGTGTGGTTGAATGCTCTTATACCCCCATCATAATTTTCGACTGTCTATTGACAAATTGAGGAGCTGATCACCCTTAATCTTTTGTTGATAGTAGTTGGGATTGTGTTGGATGGGATAGATGTGTCTTGCAAGCTTAGATGGCGTGGTGCAGTGATTTGTTTTGAGTGAAGCCGAGTGCTTAAGAATTGTTTAGACGAGTCGGTGCAGGACAGTGATGATATGTTTAATTATGCTGGGAATTTTGAGTATTAATGAAAGTGGGAAGTTGGCGGTTTGCCGCTTGATTGTGGTTGTATGAGAGTTATCCTGACAAGATAAGTGTTATACAGACAGGACGTGAGATGACGTTGTGATCGACTTAGTTGCGGAAACTGGTCATATATTGAGAGCTCTATATGGTATGTCTGTTTGGATGGTCAAGGGATTAAAATTGATTGAGTAGTTTTGAGGCTTGTGTCTAGTGTGTACGCTACGACAACAGGTTGTGTAGTCGAGTATAAAGGTGGATAATGACTTTCGGTGATTATTAAAGAAAGTAAGAGGTGGAATACAATCTTGGTATGATTAAGCCTCTAAGTATTTCAAGAGTTGAAGATGTGTAAATGGTCTTCTGAGTGTGGGAATGTTGTTTTCGTATTTTTTTGTAATGAGAGAACCGTAACTCGGAATGACGCAAGATTAGAAGCGTTGGAAGTTGCTACAATGCTTTATGTGATGGTGGAGTAGTAACATAGAATTAAGTTATTTCTTGATGGAGTACGTTTGGATGTTATAGTAAGTACGGGAAGTGTGGTTTGTGTTTTCGCCATAAACTCACGAATTGAGTGTCCGTTGACATGGGATTTTCCATACTTAATTGAGTGAGTTGATAGTTGTGTAACCGAGGGTATTTGGATATTCAAAGAGTATAGAGGATCGTGTTGGACATCGGATACTTGAGTTATCGGTATTTGAGAAAGAGTAGTGATATGCCAATGGGAAGGAGTTTAAAGAGTTTTTGGGAGAAGCTGTCAATAACTCGTGTATTGGTTGGCCAAATCCGACAGAACTATTTGTCGTGTTTCGTGATGTTTGGTTGATATGATTGAGAGATATGTTAAGTGAAACATCAGCAAGTTTAGTTGCTTTGAGGCAATTTAAAGTATATAAGAGGGATTATCTGACAAATGACTTAGAGTAGGTCGTTATTGTGTTTGTGCCAGAATTGGAGGCTCCAATTGGTTAGTGAGAGATTTGAAATAGTTGGTGATCTCAAGAGCTTGAGGTATTGGTTTGAATTGGAAGAATTGAATATGAGGCAGAGGAAAACAATTGGAACTCCTGAGGGATTATGGTTTTAAATTGAATTACCATTCGGGTAGAGCAACGCGGTAGCTGATGCATCGATTTGAAGATTTGGTATTTACTGATGATGATGGTTGGATTTGATGAATTAAGTCGAAGGATTGATTTTCGTATTAATGGGAATGGTATCATGAGATGTCGTGATAGAATTGTGTTCTAGATATTATTAAGTGGAATAAGAGTATTGTGGTAGATGGAGTATCCATCCTAGTGCTATAAAGATGTAACCAGGATTTGAGGAAATTATTTTGATGGCCATAGATGAAGAGAGAAGTGGTTTAGTTGTATGTGCTGGTTAGACTTGTCGAAAGTCGAAGAATGAACGTCTGAGACTGTTGGGTCTGATGTAACCGTTGTATATTCTAGAGTTGAAATCGGATAGTATTCCTATGGATTTTGCGTTGGGTTTTCCGGAGAATTTTAGGAATATGGTTTTAATTGAGTGATTTGGATGGAATGACTAGATTGGCTCTTTTCCTACCAATGAGGATTAATCATTCTATGTTGGAGCTGGTTGAGATGTATATCGCTGAAGTGATAAAGTTTATATGAGCTGTCATCGAATATGGTGTCATATGGGAATCTGAAGCTTTGTATGGTAGGAGGTGTAGGACTCCTTTGTATTGATATGATTCAGGCGAGGGTGTTGTGCTCGGACCTGAGGATTGTGTAAGAGACGACTGAAAAGATCAAGAAGATCCAAGAAAGGACATGTTCTGAGGGTTACAGTGGTGACGGGTGTGGATCGAGCTTTGAAGTCTCGGAAGCACACACCGTGTTTTGTTGCTTGGTATCAGAGTGGCGCAGCGGAAGCGTGGGAGAAGTATCATGTTAGATTGTCTTACCGCTGTCGCTTGTGAATTTACATGATGTGGTATGTGCCTAATTGGGGAAGTGCAAGTGAATTCATTCAGATAGATGGTGTACAAGTGAGGAAGGATTTGACTGTTGAGACATTGCTAGTTCAGATTGTTAAGCAAGAAGTAACTTCGAGGTAATGAAGATTTCTTCGGTAAAGACAGTTGGGGGAACCAACTAGAGAAAGTGGGATTTGAGAGATTGAGATGAGGAAGTCGTATCTGACTCGGTTCATTGAGGTAACATTTTCGAGGACGAAAATTCCTAAAGTGGGGGAGAGTTGTAACAGCCCAATTTTCAATAATTAATTATTTGTGTTAATTAATTGATTTATTTGAATTATTCTAATTATTTGAATAATTAGATGATTGTTTAAATGGATTGATAGATGTTTTGAGAGAGGAAATTTATTGGAAAGAAATAAAGAGAAAGATATATATATATATATATATATATATATATATATATATATATATATATATATATATATATATATATATATATATATATATATATATATATATATATATATATATATATATATATATATATATATATATATATATATATGTGAGGAAGTGGAAAGAAAAGAAAGGAATAGAAAACATAAGAGGAAAGAAGAGAAAGAAAGTGGAAGAGGAGAAAAAGAGAAGAAAAGAGGAAAAGCTTGGATTCATCAAGAACAACTCTTGGCTATCGATTTCATCAAGGTAAGGGTGTGAAATATCATTATCTTAACAATGTATATGAATATGTATGCTTGGGTTAGAGTATTGGATGTTTTTCTACAACTTCCATTTTAGGGCATAAATGGATTAATCGGTAGAATCTAAGTTTTCACGATGGAAAATGAGAATAAGTGGTAGTATTTAGTCGGGGGATGTTAGACTAAGGTTACGGAACTTGTTCAGTGAGAATCGGTTGGTTTGGAGAGTTTGGTGGGAGTTGGACAGTGAGAAATTCTGAGTTCGCAGATATTCGCTAGCGTGTTCGCTGAGCGAGCTGGTAGCGAACGTTCGCTAAGCGAGCTAGTAGCGAACGGTCCCAGACTTGGACAGAATGCATTTTGTGGTGTTCGCTGGTAGCGAAGGGGGTAGCGAAGGTTCGCTAGGCCTTCGCTGAGCGAGCGAGGTAGCGAACAAAGTCAGTAGCTTCTGTTTGCCTTCGTGAGCTTGTTCGCTAGGCGAATAAGTAGCGAATACTCGCTAGGAGCTCGCTAAGCGAGCAGGGTGGCGAACGTGACAGATTGTGTTTTCTTTAATGTTTCCATCCGAGGTCGGATTTCCGACTCAATTATGATTATTTTCCTTTGCTCGAGGCATCGATTATGCCGAGATGTATTGTACTGCGGGTAGTCTTATGGCGTGAATCCTAGATTGTTGAATTAATTGAATTATGGTCTTTTGACAAATGTTATACATTGTTTAATGTGATAAAAAATGTATTGAGAATGCATGAGAACATATTGTGTATATGTGTGCATTGCTTGAAAGTATATTGATGATATATGTGAATATGTTGTGTGTGCAATCATTGTTATAATTCTTGAAGAGATGAATTATTTGAATGCATGAGATTAAGATGTCAGTCTTAAGTGCATTTGATTGTTGATTGCATATGCATCATTTAGTCAAGAGGCAATGCTTGCTAGTTTCGTGGAGACTAGTGAATTGTCTTAAGCCTAGAAGAGTGGGTTTGAAAGCTTAGAGGAGGGGATTTTGGTTGTTATCGGTCTAGAAGAGTGGACCCGGTTTAATGTAAACCGAAAAAAGATAACAAGTGTTGGTACCACATGGCATGAGTTTGCATTGAGTTGTATTGAGTCACATCGCATGAATGTCATTGTTGTATGAAATATGCTTGTCTGTGGAAATCGTGGACTATGTATAATTGCGTGTGTGCATGTTGTGATTGTATAATAAACTACAATGAATTGTGGTTAGAAAATGTGGAGTATGTACATTACGTATTGTGTATGCGTATATAATCTTATGCATTGATTATTATGGTAATATTTCTCACCCTTCTGCTGTTTTATAATGCTCTATGAGGCATTGTAGATTAGGTTGCTGGAGGTTTCTTTTGTGAAGTTTAGCTTCATTCTTTTGAGTCGGCTGCTCTGATATGTAACACCGGGTAGTTAGGCTTATATAGCATTTTTGAGATACTTTGTATATGTATCTGATGATATGTTTTGTAACATGAATGATTGATGAACCAAACTAGATAACATATATTTATGTGATTAAATGTTTTGAGGTAATTCAAATGTTTTAATCTTCCGCTTTAATTTTAAATATCGAGATGTGGGTTTTAAGGACTAAGTTCCTCTATTTTGAAAACTATCCCACTGTTGCATATTTTTATAGAGCAGGTGTTAAATGTTTTATTGATGATGATGTGATATACTTCTTTTATACCATATTTTAAACTATACTCTGATGAATTTCAAAACGTGCATAAATGTTTATTTGTTTTATTTGAGGGTATAGAATAGGGTGTTACACCATCGCGACCATGATAGAGGCATCGCAGTCACGATAATTCCAGTAGCCAAAATTCTTATTTTGCTTCCTTTTTCTTCTTTTTTTCTTCTAAGTCCACAATTCCTTCTCTTATTCTATTATTCTCATGTATTCTTCACATTAACTCAGATTTTACTTGAAATTACATCGTTTATGTCAAAATTACTCATAAATATTATGAAATGACAGAGGGTCATCATTCTAAAATACGAGTATGGGAGACTGGAGAATCGACGTTTGCAAATCGATCGAAGAGGAGTTTGAGACAATTACAATAAGATTTGGTGGATGGAAAATCCTCTAAGTTTGTATTGGTAAAATGGTTTTCAAGTTGAACAACCCTTAAATGTTTTTTATTGTTGAACATGGAAACAACACGGTTCCAACACTGTTCAGCTGAATCGTCAATCACAAGAATGAAATTGAGGATGTCTTGTGAGACAATTTCATACATCCATTGCAACACAACAATATATAGACGATTCCAAAGATCATAATCACTAGAATTGAGTAGGGACGTCTTAATCAATATTGAGGCCTAAAGTGAACTCTAAGAATTAGGCTTTGATAAAATAATTTTTTTTATATAAATAATCTAAATAAATTTTATTTTTTGGACTTTTTGAGATGCAAAATTATTTATTAAATTAATATAATTGATTTCTTGCAAAATTTATTTTTCAATAGATAATAAAGAAAACCCATTTAATATTTGTAGAGATATTGTTCATATTAGATAGTGTGGTATTTGGGATCGGACTCTAGTGTCGACAAGGGTAGCTTCATGGTTCGACAGAAGGTTTAGTATGAAGTCGAAGTTTATTCATATTGATCTTATATACTGTAATCAAAGTATGCTCAAGCATGCAGTAGTTGAAATGCTAGGATTGTTAGCATGTCGAGTTAGGCCTTGCTTGTAAGCCTAATTGTTAAGTTAGCTTGTAATCTAAGTTAGCTTAGTAGTATATAAATAAACTATTTCTCTCAGGTTTTTGGGAGAGGTTAATTGTTGGTATTCACTTGTAATCTTTGAACCCTTATTAAGAAAGTGAATAGTAAAACAGATTTAACCAATTCTCTATTCTTCTTCTTGCTTCTCTTTTTTTTCCTTTGTGAAACCTAATAGGGTTTCTTGTGTTTGTTTAAGAAACTCAATTTTTATCTCATGACTTTGGTTTTGTTATTGGCGACATCATTTCATAACAAATTGGTGCGGCAAGCGCAGAGGAGAAGATGCCGTCAAAAAATTATAAGATTGAGAAAAATTCATTAGTCTGAATGATTTTGGCTTGTGGCGCTTGAAGATGAAAGCCCTTCTTATTCAACAGGGTTTGTTAGAAGCGTTGAAAGGATAGAAGAAGATGGATGTTGCCATAACAGAAAAGGAGAAGGCAACAATGGTCGAAAAAAGTCCACAGTGCCATTGTATTGAGCCTTGGTGATAAGGTTCTCCGACAGGTTTCAAAGGAGAAAACTGCATCGGGTGTATGGACAAAACTTGAAGTTTTGTACATGATAAAGTCGTTGGTTAATCGTCTATACCTGAAGCAAGCTTTGTATTCATTCAAGATGAGTGAAGACAAAGCCTTGGCTGAGTAGCTAGATATGTTCAATAAGTTAATTCTTAATCTTGAAAATATCGAGGTCAAGATTGATGATGAAGATTAAGCATTGCTGCTGTTGTGCTCTTTACCTAAGTCTCATGCTCACTTCAAAAAAACTCTTGTATGGAAGATAATTGTTAAACTTTGAAGATGTTCTATCTGCCTACTACTATAAGGATTTTAATGAACGAAAGGAGTACAAGCCATCTTCTATTGGTGAAGGTTTATCCGTTAAGGGAAAATTCTTGAAGAAAGATGGTAGGTTTGAGAAGAAAAAGGGTAAAGTTCCACATAATTCTTATGGTGGTAATGCTCATACTATTAAGTGTTATCATTGTAAGAAGTAGGGTCATACAAGAAAAGTATGCCCTGATCGACTAAACAATCATGACAGAAAGGATAATGGTAATGCTGCCATTCTGCAAGATGGTTATGAATCATCTAATATCCTGGTGGTTTCGAGTAGTGACTCTAGCAAGGAGTGGGTTATGGATTCAGGGTGTACTTGGCACATGAATCCAAACAAAGACATGCTTGAGGAATTGTGTTATCAAGATGGTGGATCAGTGATGTTGGCAAGCAACAAAGCTTGCAAAATTGCAGGTATTGGATCTGTGAGATTCAAGCTCCATGACGAGTCAATAAGGCTATTGACTAATGTTAGGTATTTACCTGATCTTAAGAGGAATTTAATTTCTTTTGGTGAATTCGACAAGAAAGGATATGTTTTCAAAGGAAAGCAAAGCATCTTAAGGGTAATGAAATGGTCGAAGGAAGTTTTGAGAGGCGTGAAGAAACAAGGCTTGTATACCTTTGAGGATGAGGTTGTAATTGGTTCAACAGATGTAGCATCCATGAAACCTATGTCGAAGACTAAACTATGGCACAAGAGTCTTGGCCATGTCAGTGATAGAGGCCTGGTCAAATTGTTGAAACAAAATTTGTTAGGTGGTGACAAGGTCGAAAAACTGAATTTTTATGAACCTTATGCATTTGGTAAATCCTGTAGAATGAAGTTTAACAAAGGTAAACAAAAGAATACATGGATTGCTTGATTACATTCATGGTGATCTTTGGGGGCCTGTAAGGAATCCTTTACACTCAGGTGCAAAGTATCTTTTATCCATAGTTGATGATAATTTAGAAAGTTATGGATGTTCATCTAGAAGACTAAGGATGAAACATTTGGAAATTTCAAAAGTTGCAAGACTCTGGTCGAAACCCAAACTAGCAGGAAGCTCAAGAGGTTGAGGTCCGACAATGGTCTTGAATTTTGTAATGAGGCGTTCGGCAACTATTGTGTTGCGTATGGTATTGCATGGCACATAACTACTGCAGGGACTCCCTAAAAATTGGTTTGATCGAAACGTTTAATCAAGCCATTCTAGAAAGGGTGAGGTGCATGTTGGTAAGTGTAAGATTGAAAAGGTGTTTTAGGCAGAAGTTGTTGTGATTGCAGCTTACCTGATAAATAAGGTGCCCTTCAATTGCCTTGGGAATGAAGACACCTGAAGAAGTCTGGTCGGGACTGTCGCTACTGCGAAAATCGGCGCCGGCTGACAGAAGAGTCGCCACCGTGCGTTATTTATCCCTCAGAGCGGGAAAGGAAACGCTCGAAGTAAACCTCGCAAAAAACGGGGAAAAGGTATGGTCATCGCAACCATAGCCTGGGTTCGGGAGTCGGTTACGCAAGGGGAAGGTATTAGCACCCCTCACGTCCGTCGTACTCGACGGGATCCACGCTTGCTTGGGTTGTCTACTGGATGCAAAACAATCTTATCTACGGCTGCTAAATCTAAACGGAAGGGAATTGACTCGATAGAGTGTCGCACTCTATGCCTACGTATTCTCAGGAGAGAAAGTCAGAGTCAACGTAGTTCGGGACTATGGGGAAAATTGGCTCGCCAAGACATCGCGTCTTGTGCCTACGTACTTCCACTGGATGGAAGATCAGAGCCTTGCGTAGTTCAGACTAACTACGGCTAAACAAACATTCTCACACAGCAGTGAGAAAAACAACTGGCTTCACAGGGTCGGGAACCTATGGTCAAAACTATGGCTGAGTCTCAAATGCACTTGGGCAAGAGAGAAAAAGGGTTTCAATTAGTCGTCAGCGGGAAAGTTTCGATCGCACAGCCGCGAGAGAACAAAAGTTAGTCGTTAGTGTGCTCGCTAGGATATCGCATCCTATGCCTACATATCTTCGTCTGGTACGAAGAATCAGAGCAGCTGTAGTTCGGCTACTATCGGACCACAGCTCAAATCTCGTTTTATTCATCTCTGAAAAAATGGTTACAATGAGTGGATACTGAAATAAATCTCCTAGGAAACGCTATCCTATTCTATCCTGAAAAATCGACTGAAAATAGCCCCCTAACAAATGGGCCTCTAATTCTATCCCTAAAAGTCGAAAAATAATCTCTGTGAAAGTACCTAAAAGAAAACGAACTCTAAAAATATTAAATCGACTTTTAATATTTTTTTTCTTTTTTCTCCTTTTCTTTTTACCATATTTTTTCATCTATTTTTTTTTTCTCACAATGTTTTCTCTTTGAATATTTTCTCCACATTTTCTTTTTTTCTTTTTCTATTTTTCTCAAATATTTCTTTAACATGATTTTCTTTTTTTCAATATTTTTTTATGACATTTCTTTTCTCTTCTTTTGAATATATTTTCACTTCTTTTTCTTTTTTCTATTTCATAATATTTTCTTTCTTATTTCTTTTTTCCTTTTGATATTTTTTCTTTTCACAATTTTCTAAAAAAAGAAATAATAAAAGTAAAAAATTCAAAGAAAGGGGCTGGGGGTGTATATGGCTATTACAGGGGGATCAGAAAAATAAAATAATAAAAAAAAACTGGATGCTGGGGCCCAGCCCAATTCCTTCAGAAAAAAAATGCTGGGGGGTGTGTGTTGTGATTCTGGGGCGTCTGGCCAGCAAGTGGTGTTGGGCCCAGCCCAACGCTTGCCCAAAAAATGTGAGGGAGGTGTGCCAAAAAAAACATTGGGCCTGGCCCTAATCCACTCTTCTCCGTCTCCATCTCTTCACCCTCCTTCGTAACCCTAATTCTACCTTCTTCTCTCATCTCCAATGCGCCGCCGTCATATCCTTTCTCTCAGACTCCATCCGCCGTCTCCTTTTGGATCTCTTCCTCAACATTCACTTCACCCTCAGAAACTAGTTCATTGAAGATCCTGTAGGCGTGATGAAGTGGTATGGTGATCGTGGTTGCTTAACGAAGAACAACGAAACCTGTGATCAGTGAATCCAAGCCTTGAAACATTCATCTGGAGATTCGGGAGAACGCTCTTGAAGGTTGGTGCATCTGTACGAATCCCTGGAAAAACGGTGAAAAATCTTTGAGTGTTCTTGCAAAACAAGTTGAAGAAGTCTGAGAAAACGGTTGAAGCTCCATGAATGTTGATGGATCGTGAAGATCTGGAGATCTTGTTCTTGATGGAGAGCAACCGTTAGTGATTGAGACTTCATCTGCTGATGGTGTTGATGAGAGATCTGGAAACGCGTTGAGTTCTGTTGACGGTGTTTGTTGTTGATGTGATCTGGGTATGAGTTCTTGAATGAAGATGATGATGATGTTCGTCATTCTGGAGTTTTCTGGAAATTCGTTGAAGCTCTTGAAGATGTTCTTCGGGAAGGTTGAATTTCTGGGATTCTGGGTTTGATTGATGAAGATCTGGTGGCGGTTGGTGGTGGAGACGCGGGGAAGAAGATGAAGGGAGGAAGAAGATGAAGGGATGTGGCCGGATTCTGGGAATTTGGGGGCTCCGGCGACGGTTGGTGGTGGCCGCCGGCCATGCAGGCCGGCCGGTGACCGTTTCACGGTGGGATGCTGGGTGGATGACGCGTGGTGGAGGGCGGTGGAGTGGAGGCTTGCATGCCCTCCACGTGTGAGGCTGAGGGAGAGAGAGTCAGTGAGGGCGACGTGGCGTAGCGTGAAGATGAAGCGTGGGACCCTCTCTGCGTTAACACGTGTCTTCGGCTAGCTTTTATACTGGGATTTCGCTGGAAGTTTCTGGAAGTTTCTAGTGTGCGCTGGAACTAGCTGGACGTTTGTGGATTACGCTGGATTTTTTTCTGGACCTATTGGACTCATTGGGCTACGAAATTGGGACAAGGAGGCCCACCAAAACTGATACACACTCACAAAAATCTGCAAATGAAGATGGATTAGTGGAAAAAATGAATTAAAAAAATGATTGAGACTAATCAACTAATTAACCCTAATTAACTACTACACTCAATTAATTCCTAACTAATAAAATTCTAATAAACCTCTAATCTAAAAATATCTACTAATCTTTTATTAAATTCTAAAAAAAACTATTTTTATTTATTAAACTCTATAACAGAAAATAAAAATGAAAAATCTATTTATCTATTATTTCTATAAAAGAAAAATCTATCTATTATTCTATGTCTAAAATTAAAACAATTAATTCCTATTAACAAAACTATTCTATATTATTTAAATCTTTTTAAAATCCTATTAAATCCTAAAAATGAATTTAAAATCTATTATATTCTATAAAATGCTAAAAATTGATTTAAAAATATTAAAATCTATTTAAAATTCTATTAAGTCCTAAAAATTGATTTAAAAGCTAATAATATTCTATAAAATGCTATAAAATCCAGAAAAATCACCATAATTCCCAGAGGGACAAAATAAGCACCGAACGACACAAAAATAATCGGTAAAAACAAACGGGCACCGAAATAACCCCTAAAATCGATTCTACTGATCAAAAACACCTGAAACACGAGACGGGAGCTGTGATCCCTGATAAAATCAAAACAAATGAACAATGCAATGTATGCGATATGCAGATGCGAAAGTGGTTATGCGTCGAAACATCGAGCCAAATGCGAGACCCGGTTGGTCAAATTTTGGGGTGCAACAGGGACATCCACCTAGTCTCGACAGACTTAAAATATTCGGCTGCTTAGCCTATGCTCACATTAGGTAAGACAAGGTCGAACCTAGAGCTCTGAAATATATGTTCCTTGGATACGCTGAAGGATTCAAAACTTATAGGTTGTGATGCCTAGAGCTAGGTCACAAGAGGTATATCATAGGTCAAGATGTAGTTTTTAATGAAGCTGATATGGCTTTTAAGAAAACTGATGACAATGGTCAAAGTTCAAAGATTTATAAAGAAGAGCTGGAACATGGAGAGATTCTTGTTGAGGTGGAGCATAGTAATGTTGAATTGCATGACCCAGATAAAGTCGAAGAAGAAGCATAAGTTGTTGTCAAAGATGAGGAGACTAATAATGACTACCTGCTGGCAAGAGATAGGTCGAGAAGTGTCATAAATCCACCTTAGTTACTTGGTTATGTAGCTCTCATAGCTTATGCCTTAATTTTTGCAAGTGAGGTCCTTGATGAAGAACTTAGAGATTATAAGGAAGTTATGAGGAGTCGAGACAAGTCTGAATGAATGAAAGCCATGGATGATAAGATGAAATCTCTTCATGATAATAACACTTAGGAGCTGATTGAGAAACCTGCAGGAGCCATGTTAGTCAATTGTAAGTGGATTTTTAAGGTTAAGGAAGGAATTGAAGAAGTGATGTTGAAACACTTTAAGGCAAGGTTTGTTGCTAGGAGGTTCACTCAGAAAGAAGGTGTCAACTTTAATGATGTGCTCTCACCTGTTGTAAAGTATAGATCCATTAGAATATTGTTAGCCATGGTGGAAAAGTTTGACCTAGAACTTGAAAAAATGGATGTGAAGACAACGCTCCTATATGGTGATCTAGATGAAACGATCCTGATAATCCAACCTGAAGGGTATGTAGAAAAGGGAAAGGAAGATTATGTGTGCAAGCTGAATATGTCTTTGTATGGACTTAAATAATCTCCTAGACAATGGAATATGAGATTTGAAAAATTCTTGGCACACATTAGTTTCACTAGGAGCCAGTTCGACCATTGTGTTTACTTCATATTTCGACATAGAAATTCACTTGTTATTTTGTTGCTTTATATGGATGACATCCCCATAGAAAGCAACCGTGTCAAATATGTTATGAAGGTAAAGGTTAAACTCGATAAGGAGTTCAACATAAAGGAATTGGAAGTTGCCTCTGGAGTTCTTGGGATTGACATCCAGAGAGATAGAAAGCAGTTTTGATTATGCTTATCTCAAGAGACATGCCTGAAAAATATTCTCAACAAGTTTGGTATGTATAATTCAAAGTCTGTTCTAACACCGACTAATTCTCAATACAAGCTGAGTACGACTCAAGGTCCTTGTACTGAAGTCAAAAGAGCCTATATGAATAGCATCCCATATGCCAGTATAGTGTTAAGTGCAAATTTTGACTTAAATTGAACCATCTTTCTTGGTATTTTTTCAACTCATTTCTCATGTTTTAATAGATTTATATGATATGTAAATGCTATGCGTTTTGTTTGAAAATGTGATGCCCAGACGGCATGGATATGCTATATGCTTGTATAAATGCTACGACTATATATGCAAATGCTAATGCAGGCTCGAGCTGCCAGAGAACACCAGGTCTGAAAACCACTTGGCAAAATAAATGCCGAAGGAAACGTCAACTCTACTGGGGATGACCTGAAGTCACAGAACAATCTCAGCAAAATAAATGCTGGAAACGAGAAATCAAATCCGCTGAGGATAACCGTCCTGCTGGAGAAATGAAAAGGCAACCCTGCTTGACGACTTCACTGGGGAAAGACAGACAACTCTGCTCGGGGATGCTTTCTTCAAACCATTGGCAACTGATTGCGCTCTGCGGGGATTAACCCAAACTGAGGTTGATTACGCGCAGCACACTGCTGGAAATGCTCCTACTACCAAGGATATCAATCTTAATCTGCTGAAGATACTCCTGATCCTACTCTGATACGGGGTAAAAGACAATCTCGACTCTTCCGGGTATAATAATCAACTTTCATCTGCTGAAGAGTAACAATTCTGATTTGACAATATCTGCAAGGAATTCAACATTACTCGAAGCGCTGGCATCCGTCGAGCTTCGTATCGGGGAAACATGACAACATGCGGGTCATTGGGAAATATTGTGTCAGATACCTTTAGGTTTTTTTTTTCGTTTTCGGTTTAGAATAAACATGGACTATGTACACGGTGGAAGATATAAGAAATACTAGACGAGAACTAGCATTCAAAGGTAGACTATCAGGCGAGAACTGATAGGAAAATAGGTTAGGAAAATTGATTTTTGTGTTTTTTGAACATCAGACGGGGCTGACTGGAATAACAGACTGAGAAAAAGACAACCAGGCGAGAACTGGCTGAAACACATAGGTTAAAAACACGATGACCAGGCGAGAACTGGTTACGCGATGACATGTACCAGGCGAGAACTGATACAACACTTGAAGAAACGGTGACCAAACGAGAATTGGTTACCAATAAACTGCACTAGGACGGGAACTGCTGCTTACAATAAACTGCACCAGGACGGGAACTGATGCTTACAATAAACTGCACCAGGACGGGAACTGATGCTTACGGAAGGTGGGCCAGACGAGAACTGTTTACCGATTTGCCAGGCGAGAACTGGACTTTGGAAATAACTGGTTACTGACACGCAACAGACTTAAACTGCAGGTTAATGATCCAATGACAACAAGATCTTCTTATTTGAAAGGTTTTTGAAAAGGGTATTGACATGATTCCCCGATACTCAACTCCGGCTGGGGATAAACAAGCTTGTTTGAATGACTTGCCCCAATACACTCAGCTGGGGGATAAAAGACTGGCTTGCACAACTTGCCCCAGTACAATCAACTTGCCCCATTCTAACTCTTGGGAATACTTGCTCTGAACAGCTTGCTTCGAGAATACTTGCCCCGGTATCTGTATGACAAAAGAATTCAATCTCCAATTAAACACCTAACAACCCATTTAATTTCAACATTCTCTGCGATGACTTGCCCCTGAATGAGCGTTCTAGCGACTCAACCCGATCTGATTATCTATTGGAAGCATCTGCTTTCAAATCTCAGCGCTCTGCATAATTGCCTCTGATCAACCGAAACTCTGGGACTTGTCCTCAGATTGACTGATTCTGAACTTACTGGAAGATAATGCCCCTGATTCACAAGGCTTCACAACATACACCATTCTGGTTCAGACTGCTGGATTACTCAGTCCTATTTGATTACTCTCTGCTGGGATTTCTTTCATGCCAACTACTAACCTGCAGTTAGAATCGCCTGTCTACGAATGGTAATCTTAATGCAGTGCTCATGCAGATTTTGAAAAATTTTGAGCTGTCACTCATTTATATGCATATGATTGAAAGTGACGAATGAACCAAAGTTCAAACGCAGTGCTTACGTGGTCAGTGAAAATACAACCAAGATGTGACTAGCAAGTCAAGAAGGAGTCAGGTTACTCAACCTTATCGCAATGCGCTTCAGACTAACCCTACCTCAATTAGGTCTTTTGAGGGTTGTATCGTGGTCGGGTTCACGGTTCGTGAAACAAAGGATATTTGGCTCAAATTTTGATTTGTACCCACCCCGTCTACGTGATGATCTCCGATCCTAAGGTTCAGTTAACCTAGCACAAGCACTCGCCTCTTCGAGAAGTATGTTGAATGGTAAGAACTACAGTTAAGGAATTCACAAGCTTTTCCTCTAGAGTGATAGTTACTCCTTCTTCGCTTTGGTGTCTGTGTACACGACTTTGTAATTTGCTGGGGAAAATTTTCCTTTTAATCCCTGTTTTTCATTCTTTTGATTCCCTAATTTTTGCCTGGACCGACTCATTTTGAGTTTTTTTCGATTTTTTCGATTTCTTTTGAAGTCCAGCGGGATGCCCTGATTTTTGCCTAAGTATTAGCTTTCCAGCTCTTCTTTCTTTTTACTTAGCGGGCTTTCTTTCTTTCTTTCTTTTGGAACAAAGTCGTGTGACACTGGTTGTCTTGATTGCTCCGAAAGGATTGTAACTGTCTCACTCCTGATTGGTGAGGTATGACCTCTTGAAAGGTATCAACTGATTGGTCTTTGAAAGACAACACTCCTCTGTAAGACTTGAATGCTCGGTCAAGCTAACTGTCAACTACCCTGCCCCGGGTTAAGATGTGAGGGTTTATAAGTCCGAAAAAACTTCTACTTCCTGGCTCGAAGTGGTTGACAAGGGACTAACTCCTTATATCTCCAGTGTTTGGGGAATTTGAAACAATGCCTTGTACGTCATCGGTACGGTCTTATCTGAAAGCATACAATCATTGGTTATGAGTTTTCAGTTTCGTCATCCTCCCTCCTAACTTTGCTAGTCACAGCGAAAAAATGGAGTGAATAAAATGCAAGTGTCAGTGCAATGCAGTAAATGAGCGACAGCGACATGATTAATTCAGAAAAATGCATAATCACTTTATTATTATCACCATTCGAAACATACAATGCTTAAAAAGCAGGTAGTAACTAACAGAAAAAGAAACTACTAATGCAAATGATATAAAAGCTTGAGATCTGCCAGTGCTGAGGCGCCTGCCTGTCTGAACCACTGGCTTTTGCTGGGGAATACCCTTCTGAATTTACGAGCTTAGACAGCTGAGCGGTTAGGGATGAACAAACAGAAAACCTTCTCGAAAGGAAATGCGATCCTGATCAATCAACTGCTGTACCTTCGCCTGAAATGCTTTACAATCTTCGGTTGAATGCCCCGGAGAGCCACCATGATAACCACACTGAACGTGGGGATTGTACCCAGGAGGGTAAGGTTCTGGAACTGGCTTAAGAGCTTTCGGCTCCACCAAAGACTTCTGGATCAAAGATGGTAGCAACTGGCTATACAGTATAGGCACTGGGTGAAAAGGAGCATTCCTTCGTTCCAAGTTGTTGCGAGGTCTGTTCTGATTCTGACGCTGATTCTGATAACCTCGGCCACGAGTTCGCTGATTTGCAATGGAAGCGACATAAGATTCCTGATAGAGTGCCCTAGGCACGGCTGTCTGTTCAGTATAGCAAGCCACGGGAGGTACTGATCTCTGATAAGATGATGAACCAACAAAATTCACTGATTCGCTTTGAGGATATTCAATCTTTGGCATGACTGAGTTGACCACAACTTCTTCTTCACTCTGATAGTCACAAGGGTATTCAGTTTCGCCAGCTTGATCATATGGAGTAATCTGAATTTTCCCCATTCTTATGGAGTACTCAAGGCGTTCTCCTAATGCTACCACGTCAGAGAAACTTGCCGGAACTCCGAGCAATCTTTTGAAGTACGGATATTGTAGGGAATCCACAAACATGCTTGCCAGCTCTTGGTCTAACAGCGGGGGACGCACTTTAGCAGCAAATTCTCTCCATCTCTGAGCATACTTCCTGATCGGTTCATTGATCTCTTGAGACAACTCTTGCAAATGCATGCGATAAGGAGCAATGTCTAGGTTGTAATCGTACTGCTTCAGAAAAGCTCTGGCTAAATCCATCCATGACTGAATCTGATTCCTCTCTAACTGCATATACCACCTCAAAGATGCCCCAGTCAGACTATCTTGAAAGCAATGGATCATCAACTTATCATCTCGCGCAAACGCAGTCATTCTTCGACAGAACATCATCAAATGCAGCTTTGGACAGCTATCTCCCGTGTACTTCTCAAATTTCGGCACTTTGAACTTGTAAGGCAACACCAGGTCAGGAACCAAACACATGCCTACAGCATCCAGGTTGACAGCATCTTTGGCTTTCAAAGCTTTCATTTGCTCTTCCAACACTCGGACTCTTCTACCATCGTCAAGGGCTCTTGGGTCTACCATCCCAGCTGCTGGAATATCTCTTCGGTAATTCATCACAGGGAAAGCAACACCTTGATGGTTGACAGGAGGAGGACGCTCATTCTGGGCAACAAACTGCTCATGTCGATCTCGGTTCTCAACAGAAGGCTGTACAACTTAGTCTGCAGCAACGTTGTTCACTTGCGGGAAGTCTTCCATGGAATCATACAGAGGGTTGGACGCCATAGTGAACCCTGTCAAGGTGTTAGGAGACTGGAAATTGCCTTCAGACATGGCTACCAATAATCTTCAGCTGACTTCGACACTTGATTCTGCTCAAATCTACTCAACCCCTAGGTAGGTCTTCTGACAATCAACAGCTGCTCAATCCAAACTCCGGGTAATCACCTTCAGGAAACAAAGGCTGGATCAGAACTCTGGCTAGCTGGAGGATGATATGCAATGCAACACTGATATGCATATGATATGCAAAATGCAGCAAACAATGGGACCACAGCCCCCACACAAAATCTGAATACTGCTGCGCTGCTGACGGAGACGTTCTCTGAAAAGAAGACCAGAATAACGGGTAGGTTGGAAGTCAAGTTTCCTGCACAAAAAACCCCCCCACTCACAGGTGTGGACCTATATCTGACAAGGTACGGCATCCTATGCGGTCGTCAACGTCACAGACTTTCATGAGGAATGATACGATTCCCAGAAGGAGTGGCATCGTCATCTCATGAAGAGGCCTCACTTAGCTGACTTCCAATTGATCGGTTCCCAGAGTCGACAATCCTCACGTCTGGACTCCCCTCAGATCCTCAGGACCGGAAAGGAGCACCTCTGCGAGAACCTCGTCCGAGTGCGAATTTTCGTAGGGAACTGCGCCTGCTCAGCAGACAGGTTCGTCTACTACTTCTCCGCAACTATATCTAGGTGTATACTCATACTCG
The DNA here is from genome assembly GCA_963859935.3 of Lathyrus sativus. Taxonomy (NCBI): domain Eukaryota; kingdom Viridiplantae; phylum Streptophyta; class Magnoliopsida; order Fabales; family Fabaceae; genus Lathyrus; species Lathyrus sativus. The sequence continues at coordinate 105,390,757 of OZ012735.1, read as the reverse complement.
AGCCCAGGTCCGGCTTATCTCAATCATAGAACACCCGTAACACCCCAACAGCAACAGATAATATCGATAAATAAGCCCCAAATAGACAAGCAAACAAGCGCTAGGATTGACTCTCTCTTAGGGGACGTTGGATCCCACATGCATGGGGAACTATCGCAGTCCCCAGCAGAGTCGCCAGCTGTCGCTACTGCGAAAATCGGCGCCGGCTGACAGAAGAGTCGCCACCGTGCGTTATTTATCCCTCAGAGCGGGAAAGGAAACGCTCGAAGTAAACCTTGCAAAAAACGGGGAAAAGGTATGGTCATCGCAACCATAGCCTGGGTTCGGGAGTCGGTTACGCAAGGGGAAGGTATTAGCACCCCTCACGTCCGTCGTACTCGACGGGATCCACGCTTGCTTGGGTTGTCTACTGGATGCAAAACAATCTTATCTACGGCTGCTAAATCTAAACGGAAGGGAATTGACTCGATAGAGTGTCGCACTCTATGCCTACGTATTCTCAGGAGAGAAAGTCAGAGTCAACGTAGTTCGGGACTATGGGGAAAATTGGCTCGCCAAGACATCGCGTCTTGTGCCTACGTACTTCCACTGGATGGAAGATCAGAGCCTTGCGTAGTTCAGACTAACTACGGCTAAACAAACATTCTCACACAGCAGTGAGAAAAACAACTGGCTTCACAGGGTCGGGAACCTATGGTCAAAACTATGGCTGAGTCTCAAATGCACTTGGGCAAGAGAGAAAAAGGGTTTCAATTAGTCGTCAGCGGGAAAGTTTCGATCGCACAGCCGCGAGAGAACAAAAGTTAGTCGTTAGTGTGCTCGCTAGGATATCGCATCCTATGCCTACATATCTTCGTCTGGTACGAAGAATCAGAGCAGCTGTAGTTCGGCTACTATCGGACCACAGCTCAAATCTCGTTTTATTCATCTCTGAAAAAATGGTTACAATGAGTGGATACTGAAATAAATCTCCTAGGAAACGCTATCCTATTCTATCCTGAAAAATCGACTGAAAATAGCCCCCTAACAAATGGGCCTCTAATTCTATCCCTAAAAGTCGAAAAATAATCTCTGTGAAAGTACCTAAAAGAAAACGAACTCTAAAAATATTAAATCGACTTTTAATATTTTTTTTCTTTTTTCTCCTTTTCTTTTTACCATATTTTTTCATCTATTTTTTTTTTCTCACAATGTTTTCTCTTTGAATATTTTCTCCACATTTTCTTTTTTTCTTTTTCTATTTTTCTCAAATATTTCTTTAACATGATTTTCTTTTTTTCAATATTTTTTTATGACATTTCTTTTCTCTTCTTTTGAATATATTTTCACTTCTTTTTCTTTTTTCTATTTCATAATATTTTCTTTCTTATTTCTTTTTTCCTTTTGATATTTTTTCTTTTCACAATTTTCTAAAAAAAGAAATAATAAAAGTAAAAAATTCAAAGAAAGGGGCTGGGGGTGTATATGGCTATTACAGGGGGATCAGAAAAATAAAATAATAAAAAAAAACTGGATGCTGGGGCCCAGCCCAATTCCTTCAGAAAAAAAATGCTGGGGGGTGTGTGTTGTGATTCTGGGGCGTCTGGCCAGCAAGTGGTGTTGGGCCCAGCCCAACGCTTGCCCAAAAAATGTGAGGGAGGTGTGCCAAAAAAAACATTGGGCCTGGCCCTAATCCACTCTTCTCCGTCTCCATCTCTTCACCCTCCTCCGTAACCCTAATTCTACCTTCTTCTCTCATCTCCAATGCGCCGCCGTCATATCCTTTCTCTCAGACTCCATCCGCCGTCTCCTTTTGGATCTCTTCCTCAACATTCACTTCACCCTCAGAAACTAGTTCATTGAAGATCCTGTAGGCGTGATGAAGTGGTATGGTGATCGTGGTTGCTTAACGAAGAACAACGAAACCTGTGATCAGTGAATCCAAGCCTTGAAACATTCATCTGGAGATTCGGGAGAACGCTCTTAAAGGTTGGTGCATCTGTACGAATCCCTGGAAAAACGGTGAAAAATCTTTGAGTGTTCTTGCAAAACAAGTTGAAGAAGTCTGAGAAAACGGTTGAAGCTCCATGAATGTTGATGGATCGTGAAGATCTGGAGATCTTGTTCTTGATGGAGAGCAACCGTTAGTGATTGAGACTTCATCTGCTGATGGTGTTGATGAGAGATCTGGAAACGCGTTGAGTTCTGTTGACGGTGTTTGTTGTTGATGTGATCTGGATATGAGTTCTTGAATGAAGATGATGATGATGTTCGTCATTCTGGAGTTTTCTGGAAATTCGTTGAAGCTCTTGAAGATGTTCTTCGGGAAGGTTGAATTTCTGGGATTCTGGGTTTGATTGATGAAGATCTGGTGGCGGTTGGTGGTGGAGACGCGGGGAAGAAGATGAAGGGAGGAAGAAGATGAAGGGATGTGGCCGGATTCTGGGAATTTGGGGGCTCCGGCGACGGTTGGTGGTGGCCGCCGGCCATGCAGGCCGGCCGGTGACCGTTTCACGGTGGGATGCTGGGTGGATGACGCGTGGTGGAGGGCGGTGGAGTGGAGGCTTGCATGCCCTCCACGTGTGAGGCTGAGGGAGAGAGAGTCAGTGAGGGCGACGTGGCGTAGCGTGAAGATGAAGCGTGGGACCCTCTCTGCGTTAACACGTGTCTTCGGCTAGCTTTTATACTGGGATTTCGCTGGAAGTTTCTGGAAGTTTCTAGTGTGCGCTGGAACTAGCTGGACGTTTGTGGATTACGCTGGATTTTTTTCTGGACCTATTGGACTCATTGGGCTACGAAATTGGGACAAGGAGGCCCACCAAAACTGATACACACTCACAAAAATCTGCAAATGAAGATGGATTAGTGGAAAAAATGAATTAAAAAAATGATTGAGACTAATCAACTAATTAACCCTAATTAACTACTACACTCAATTAATTCCTAACTAATAAAATTCTAATAAACCTCTAATCTAAAAATATCTACTAATCTTTTATTAAATTCTAAAAAAAACTATTTTTATTTATTAAACTCTATAACAGAAAATAAAAATGAAAAATCTATTTATCTATTATTTCTATAAAAGAAAAATCTATCTATTATTCTATGTCTAAAATTAAAACAATTAATTCCTATTAACAAAACTATTCTATATTATTTAAATCTTTTTAAAATCCTATTAAATCCTAAAAATGAATTTAAAATCTATTATATTCTATAAAATGCTAAAAATTGATTTAAAAATATTAAAATCTATTTAAAATTCTATTAAGTCCTAAAAATTGATTTAAAAGCTAATAATATTCTATAAAATGCTATAAAATCCAGAAAAATCACCATAATTCCCAGAGGGACAAAATAAGCACCGAACGACACAAAAATAATCGGCAAAAACAAACGGGCACCGAAATAACCCCTAAAATCGATTCTACTGATCAAAAACACCTGAAACACGAGACGGGAGCTGTGATCCCTGATAAAATCAAAACAAATGAACAATGCAATGTATGCGATATGCAGATGCGAAAGTGGTTATGCGTCGAAACATCGAGCCAAATGCGAGACCCGGTTGGTCAAATTTTGGGGTGCAACAGGGACATCCACCTAGTCTCGACAGACTTAAAATATTCGGCTGCTTAGCCTATGCTCACATTAGGTAAGACAAGGTCGAACCTAGAGCTCTGAAATATATGTTCCTTGGATACGCTGAAGGATTCAAAACTTATAGGTTGTGATGCCTAGAGCTAGGTCACAAGAGGTATATCATAGGTCAAGATGTAGTTTTTAATGAAGCTGATATGGCTTTTAAGAAAACTGATGACAATGGTCAAAGTTCAAAGATTTATAAAGAAGAGCTGGAACATGGAGAGATTCTTGTTGAGGTGGAGCATAGTAATGTTGAATTGCATGACCCAGATAAAGTCGAAGAAGAAGCATAAGTTGTTGTCAAAGATGAGGAGACTAATAATGACTACCTGCTGGCAAGAGATAGGTCGAGAAGTGTCATAAATCCACCTTAGTTACTTGGTTATGTAGCTCTCATAGCTTATGCCTTAATTTTTGCAAGTGAGGTCCTTGATGAAGAACTTAGAGATTATAAGGAAGTTATGAGGAGTCGAGACAAGTCTGAATGAATGAAAGCCATGGATGATAAGATGAAATCTCTTCATGATAATAACACTTAGGAGCTGATTGAGAAACCTGCAGGAGCCATGTTAGTCAATTGTAAGTGGATTTTTAAGGTTAAGGAAGGAATTGAAGAAGTGATGTTGAAACACTTTAAGGCAAGGTTTGTTGCTAGGAGGTTCACTCAGAAAGAAGGTGTCAACTTTAATGATGTGCTCTCACCTGTTGTAAAGTATAGATCCATTAGAATATTGTTAGCCATGGTGGAAAAGTTTGACCTAGAACTTGAAAAAATGGATGTGAAGACAACGCTCCTATATGGTGATCTAGATGAAACGATCCTGATAATCCAACCTGAAGGGTATGTAGAAAAGGGAAAGGAAGATTATGTGTGCAAGCTGAATATGTCTTTGTATGGACTTAAATAATCTCCTAGACAATGGAATATGAGATTTGAAAAATTCTTGGCACACATTAGTTTCACTAGGAGCCAGTTCGACCATTGTGTTTACTTCATATTTCGACATAGAAATTCACTTGTTATTTTGTTGCTTTATATGGATGACATCCCCATAGAAAGCAACCGTGTCAAATATGTTATGAAGGTAAAGGTTAAACTCGATAAGGAGTTCAACATAAAGGAATTGGAAGTTGCCTCTGGAGTTCTTGGGATTGACATCCAGAGAGATAGAAAGCAGTTTTGATTATGCTTATCTCAAGAGACATGCCTGAAAAATATTCTCAACAAGTTTGGTATGTATAATTCAAAGTCTGTTCTAACACCGACTAATTCTCAATACAAGCTGAGTACGACTCAAGGTCCTTGTACTGAAGTCAAAAGAGCCTATATGAATAGCATCCCATATGCCAGTATAGTGTTAAGTGCAAATTTTGACTTAAATTGAACCATCTTTCTTGGTATTTTTTCAACTCATTTCTCATGTTTTAATAGATTTATTTCTTGTTCTTGTATGATTATTCAATATATTGCAAATACCTTTGGAATCCTTTATGTGTGTGTTATTGTGCAGAATATAAACATAAAACATCAATGATTAAGACACAAAGAATTGAACAAGAAAGCCAAAGAAATGAAGAAGAATCAACATGTTCACTGAGTGAGCACCAGTTAGGTGAAGGTGAATGCTCGCTGCGCGAGGTCCTGACAAAGCCCCAGCAAACCAGCCCAAATTAGAGGCAGTAGGAAAATAACCTAAGTTTGTTGGGTGAATCAGTAGCGAAGAGGTTCGCTGTGCGAAAAAGTGTTCGTACTACAAACTCAGATATTTTCCAAGGGAGATTTAATTGTTCCTGAGGCACTTGAAGTTCCCAAAAGTGGTCTTCGCTGGGTGAATAGGTGTTCGCTAGGCGAACATGACAGATTTTTGTTTTACTATATATGTACCTTTCTTGATTTTTAGGAAATAAATTTTTATAACTTGTACTTTTTCAGAATAGAACTTTATCTCTATTCATTTTTTTGTATATTCTAGAGAGAGAAACACAAACCCTCAGGGGAGAAGGTAAGACCTTCGATCTCTTGTTGGGCATTAGATGTAATCTTTTGATACCTTATGTATTTCATCTAATATATGTATTGTGAACTAGTTTTGATTCAATATTGATGTTGTCTTTGATTTCTTATTTGTGGGTCTTGATAAAAACTTTTTCAAATCTTAGATCTCAGATATCCATCTTTCAATGAGTGAACTTTTGACATAGTCTTATAAGTTGATATTCACTTGTATCTTCTATTTTATTGTGTTGATTAGTAGCATGAGTAGGATCAATACGGTATTGTGAGGATGCGTGATAATAGAGATGAAGAACTATGTTCACTTACATTTGGCAAATTAGTTGAATGCATGTAAAAAAGGTTAAGTGTGTGTACGTATTCTGATCATGGCATTTTATAAGAATCAATCATGAAGTTGATATGGATGTCATCTTTGTTTACCTGTTTATATTTGATTTGAACTATTATAAAAATATACTCTTCAGATCCGGATCTAGGATGATTATCTGTTAGGTTCTAGACTCTAGACATAAATTTAGGCTTAACATTTTCTTGAGTATCAGTTCTTAATGCTCTGTGTTGTTGAGTTTCCTGAGACATAACCAATGAGACAATATGGTTTTTCTCTCGACGTTGCGTTAAACATCTATTGTGGGTGATACGTGAGGATATTATACGAATGATGGATTTGTGTTTAATTGGTTAGAAGAATGCATGTGTTATCAATTGATGAGATCCAATCCCAACAAGGCTCCGTTTATATTTTAAATATTTACTTTATATTTTCTGTCTTTATATTTTCTACCTTTATTTATGGTACCTTGAATAGTTAAACCAAATTTTCATAACAGGCTTAGAAATGTAGAGCCCATTGAACAATATTCTTTCCCTTGCACTGATCCCTGTGGAGACGTTATAAATCCCGGAGGGAATTCTTCCAAAACTAAATTTTTGCTTCTTGCCGCTTTACTGCAGCTCGAATATACAGTAAGTTCTTTTATGTATGCTATAGTCTGTACGAGGCCATACATAGTGTATGGAATGAGCCTTGTAAGCAGGTATATGGCCAATCTTGGGAATACGCACTAACAAGCATTAAAGTGGATTCTTAGGTACATCAATGAGTCTCTGAGAAGAATCCTGATTTATGGTGGAGCCTGTGGTGATGATATCAAAGTCGAAATCAAAGGATTTTTTGACTTTGATTTTACAGGTTGTATGGACTCCAGAAAATATATTTCTAGATATGTGTTTACTATGTTTGACATAATAATCAGTTTAAATGTGACACTTTAGAAGGTTATTGCCTTATTAACCACTGAAGCAGAATATATTGCCCTCTATGAAGTTGTGAAAGAAGCATTGTAACTTGAAGGTTTTTCTAAGGAGCTAAAACTTCAAGGTCGAGTTATCAATGTTATATGCGATAGTCAAAGTGCAATACATCTGTCGAATAGTTCAGACTATCATGAGCAAACCAAGCACATCGATGTGAAACAACACTTCGTCAAAGAAATAATTGATCTTGGAGAAGTACAAATGCTGAAGGTTTTGAATGATGACAATGTTATTATATAATCACAAAGACATTTTCGAGTAGCAAGTTTTTCCACTGTATGCAGTTGATAAAGCTGCTTGATAAAAGCTAGTGTGTTCCCTTGTTTTGTGTAGAGTTTGTTCCAAGGTGGAGATTTGTGGTATTTTGGATCGAACTCTAGTATCGACAAGGGTAGTTTCATAGTTCGACAAAAGGTTTAGTATGAAGTCGAAGTCTATTCACATACTGATCTTGTATGTTGTAGTCGAAGTATGCTAAAGCATGCAGTAGTCAAAATGCTAGGATAGTTAGCATTCGAATTTGACCTTACTTGTAAATCCAATTGTTAAGTTAGCTTATAATTTAAGTTAACTTATTAGTATATAAATAGACTAGTTCTCTCAGGTTATTGGAAGAGGTTAATTGTTGATATTCACTTGTAATCTTTGAACACTTATTGAGAAAGTGAATAGTAAAACAAATTTAACCAATTCTCTATTCTTCTTCCTTCTTCTCTTTTTTCCTTGATGAAACCTAATAGGATTTCTTGTGTTTGTTCAAGAAACTCAATTTTTATCTCATAACTTTGTTCAGTTATTGATAACATCGTTTAACAATAGATAGGATTTTATTATTTTTAATTTTGAAAAACTACGTTCCACAGAAACAATACTTATCGAAATTTTTAACATTATTCTATAAAAAATATATGCATTTGGGAAAGAATAAATTGTTTTTGCATCATTAGGCCTGATAATTGGTCTATCATTTTCTACAAGTATAATTTATTTTATGATGTTTAGTTTTGTTAATAAATCCAATCCATTAATATATAAGTTTTCAGTATGTTTTAATGAACGATAAATATTAAGAATATATATATATATATATATATATATATATATATATATATATATATATATATATATATATATATATATATATATATATATATATATATATATATATATATATATATATATATATATATATATATATATATATATATATATATATATATATATATATATATATATATATATATATATATATATATATATATATATATATATATATATATTTATTATCTAATGACCTTATTTCTCAATACTAAAAGTAAATCTAAAAATATAATTATACAATTTAAATTATTCAAACTTATTTTGAAATGAAGTAATTGCTTTATTTACTATATATAAAAAATAATCATTTTTAAATGATTTCTCTGAAAATTTAACAAATTCATTATTGTTATTGTCATCAAATTGTTTCTTACAACGAATAATTCATTTTCATAAAATTTTGGTTCTATATTCATTTCAAAAACAATTTCTTTAGCATAAATGAGAGCAGTTTCAAAACCATATCTCTTATAAGCTAGAAATACCATCTTGTAGAATTTTCTATCTTTTAGTAAAAAAATAAATGTCTAAAAATCGGTTTTTGTACACCTTAATTTTTAAATTTCATATTAGACTCATTATCATATCCTTATCCACGGATGTTACTAATATCAAGTCCAATAGTATTTATTTCTTTTATATAAACATCAAAAATACCTTTTTCAGATGTATCATCTAATTTCAGATATTCTAAAAATTATTTTGAGAATTGTATTAAGGTTAAAGAAATATCCACACAACATACTATAATAGATATTTGCTCTTGATTATTTATATCGAGAGTACAATTAAGTATGATTGAAAAATATTTTGCATTCATTACTTTTTTTAATAATTGTTTGCACTATATTTTTTTTTACAAGAAAATGTTGTTATCTCTAATATATATATATATATATATATATATATATATATATATATATATATATATATATATATATATATATATATATATATATATATATATATATATATATATATATATTGGTTGTTGTGTGGATTGCTTGTTCATCGAAGGCTGATATGATCTAGCATGTTGTGAACGAGTGACTACACCTTAAAGAGGGCAGACCATGAGAGATAAAGATTGGAGTTATTGTTCAACATCATCAGAATGATGGTTTTAACGTTGTTGATATCGAAAACAAACGGAGTGAAATTTATTTTTCGTAGTGATGGATTTTTGTTTGAAGTTCGTGAAGTGTTATCAACGTGCTTTGTGGAGAAAATAATTTCATCCAAAGAGGTAGTGAAAAGGGGAACGACGGTAAGGATTAAAGGTTTATGATAAAAAAATATAATACCATGTAAGCATATACTTCTTTATCTTTCATTGATACGATTTATGAATTATATACAACTCTTGTCAAATTATATATGAACTAGTTTATATTTTCACAATCACACTTATTAATTGTATTTTAGATTAAATAAAAAAAAAACTCTTACACTATATTTAAGTCTCTTTTGCAAATTTTAATTTTTAGAAAACGAGTGTTTATTGGACCTGCAAATCCACCAACTCAAGTCCACAAATCACCTTAACTAATTTATTTACGGGTGTACCCGACCCAATCAACAATAACTCATATATTTTAAATTCGATTATTGTGTTTGAATTTCTCAACTCATAAATCCATTGACCCACTCATAGATGTGACATTACTTGCATTTTTTACAGGAAAAACTCATAACATTTCATTAATAATAAGACCTTGGATACATATTGGTACATATTAAAAACTTGAAAACTAGTAAGATATAAAGCTGTTAGAGTCAAAACGTGAGCAACCTCATTGACTTGTCTCCTAACAAATTTAACATGAGATTTCTTAAAACCAAGAACTAACAAGTAATTACACTCCTTAGTGATAGCACCGAAATCCGAATCATTTGGATTTTGAATGTTCACATTATCCACTACACTTTTAGCATCTAGCTCAAAATCCACATTGTCCATACCTAACTTGTGAATCCACTTGATTAAATACAATTTGGTCTGCTAACTCAACCCAACCACCCATAAATTATCGAGTTGGTTTGGTTTTGATCTTGAAATTGCATGTTAAGCGATGTGTGAGATATTGGATCAAACTCTAGTATGGTCGAAGGGTAGCTTCTGGTTCGATAGGAATTAAGCATGAGGTCGAAGTATGTTCGCATGCTACTGTCGAAGTATGAGGTCGAAGTATGTTCGCATGCTGTTGTAGTCGAAGTTTGTCCTAACACGCATTAGTCAATATTGCTAGGGTTGTTAGCATGTTGAATTGGGCCTTGCTTGTATGCCTAATTTCTTAAGTTAGCTTGTACCCTAAGTTAGCTTGTAATGGGTAATTGTTAAAAAAAAAGTCCATTAGGTTAGTGTGCTATTTTTCTTATAAATAGAATGTTAGTTTCTCAATCTTGGCATAAGGAAAAATAGGAATATAAAATTCTAATTTCAAGAGAGAGATAGGTTATTTTGTCATTCTTGTATACTTGTAATCTTGTTTCTAAGAAAAATGAAAGAATAGCAGTTTATAACCAATCCTTATTGTTCCTTGTTGTTTTACCTTATTTTCTTTGTTAATCCTAACCCTTGTGTGTTTCTTGATTATAAAGAAACCGTTTATACTTTGTTTAAAGACATCCGATTCACAACAAATTGGTGTGGTGAGCATGGATAAGATGCCTTCAAAAAAATATGAGATTGAAAAGTTCACCAGAGTGAACGACTTCGGTTTGTGGCGCTTGAAGATGAAATCCCTACTAGTTTAGCATGGTTGTTTGGAAGCATTGAAGGGAGAGGCCGTCATGGACATTGCATTAACGACAAAAGAAAAGACGAACATGATTGAGAAAGTCCACAGTGCAATATTGTTGATCCTTGGTGATAAGGTTCTTCAACAGGTATCAAAGGAGACTACAACATCGGGATTATGGGTGAAACTTGAAAGTTTGTACATGACCAAATCTTTGGTGAATCGACTCTACTTGAAGCAAGATTTGTATTCATTCAAGATGAGTGAAGACAAAGTGTTGGCTAAGCAGTTGGATATGTTTAACAAGCTGATTCTTGATCTTGAAAATATTGATGTGAAGATCGATGGTGAAGATCAAGCACTATTGCTCCTGTTTGCTTTTCCCAGAACACATGCTCACTTGAAAGAAACTCTCTTGTATGGAAGGGAGTCTCTGACCTTTGAAGAAGTTTAACCTGCCTTGTATTTTAAGGACTTGAACAAACGAAAGGAGCATAAACCTTCAACGGTAGGCGAAGTCTTATAGTGGCAAAACATCTGGTATTCGATGTTATCACTGTAACAAGGAGGGTCACACAAGAAAGGTGTGCCTTGAACACCTGAAAGATCATGAAGGTAATGGCAACGCAGCCATTGTTCAATATGACTTTGACTCAACTAATGTTCTTGTGTTTTTAAGTGGCGACTCGAGAAAAGAGTAGATTATGTATTCAAGTTGCACTTGGCACATGACTCCAAATAGAGAATTGTTCGAGGAACTATGTGATCAAGATGGTGGATCTGTACTGCTGGGAAACAACAAATCTTGCCAAACTGCAAGTATTGGATATGTGACATTCAAGCTCCTTGATGAGTCAATAAGGTTATTGACTGAAGTCAGATATGTACCTGAATTAAACAAAAATTTGATTTCTCTTGGTGAATTCGACAAAAAAGGATACGTTTTTCAAAGAGAGAAAAGTATCCTAAAAGTCATGAAGGGGTCGCAGGAAGTATTGAGACGCGTGAAGAAACAAGGCTTGTATACCCTTGAGGCTGAGGTTGTAAGTGGTTCGACAAATGTTACATCAACGAAACCTGTGTCGAAGACAGAATCATGGCACATGAGATTGAGCCATGTCAGTGAAAGAGGCCTGGTCGAATTGGGGAAGCAGAACCTGCTAGGAGGTGACAAAGTAGAAAAGTTGGAGTTTTGTGAATCTTGTGTATTTGGAAAATCTTGTAAGGCGAAGTTTAAAAAAGGCAAGAAAAGAACACATGGATCCCTGGATTACATTCATGCTGATCTTTGGGGGTCTGCAAGGAATCATTCACACTCAAGTGCAAGATATTTTCTATTCATCGTTGATGACTATTCCAGAAAGCTATGGGTATTCATCTAGAAGATGAATGGTGAAACTTTTGAGAATTTCAAAAGTTGGAAGATTCTGGTCGAAACTCAAACTGGTAGAAAAGTTAAGAGCTTGAGAATCAAAAATGGCCTTAAATTCTGCAACAAAGCATTCGACAATTACTGTGTTGAGTCTGGGATTGTAAGGAATAAGACTGTAGCAGGTACTCCTGAACAAAATGACTTAGCTGAGAGATTCAATTGAACAATCCTTGAAAGGGTTAAATTCATGTTGGTTAGTGCTGGATTGAAGAAGGTGTTTTGGGCGGAAGCTGTTTCGACAGCAGCTTACCTGATAAGTAGATGTCCCTCGACTGCCTTGGAAATGAAGACACCTGAAGAAGTTTGGTCGGGACATCCACCTAGTCTCGATAGACTGAGGGTATTTGGCTGTGTGGCCTATGCTTGTATTAGGCAATACAAGGTTGAACCTAGAGCTTTGAAATGCATGTTCATGGGATACCCTGAAGGAGTCAAAGCTTATAGGCTATGGTTCCTAGAGCCAGATCACAAGAGGTGTGTCACCAGTAGATATGTGGTTTTTAATGAAACAGAGATGGTTTTCAAGAAAACTAATGATGCTGACAAAGAGCTGGAACATGGAGAGATTCATGTTGAGGTGAAGTATGTTGATGTTGAATTACGTACCCCAGATGAAGTCGAAGAAGACGCAGAAGGTGTTGTCAAAAATGAGGAGACTGATAATAACTACCTACTAGCAAGAGACAGGTCGAGGAGAGTCATCAAGCCACCTCAGAGACTTGGGTATGCAGATCTTGTAGCTTATGCCTTAATCTCTACAAGTGAGGTTCTAAACAAAGAACCTAGAGACTATAAGGAAGTTATGAGGAGTCGAAAGAAGACTGAATGCCTGAAGGCCATGGATGATGAGATGAAATATCTTCATGATAACAATACCTGAGAACTAATCAAGAAACCTGTTGGAGCTAGGTTAGTCAACTGTAAATGGGTTTTCAAAGTTAAGAAAGGAATCGAAGAAGTGGCGTTAAAGAGATACAAGGCAAGAATAATTGCTAGGGGGTTCACTCAAAAAGAAGGTGTCAACTTTAACGATGTGTTCTCTCCTGTTGTGAAGCACATATCCATTGGAATGTTATTTGCCATAGTGGCACAATTCGACCTTGAACTGGAACAAATGGATGTGAAGACTGCGTTCTTGTATGGTGATTTAGATGAAACAATCTTGAAGATGCAACCTGAAGGGTATGTCAAAAAAGGGAAGGAAGATTATATATGCAAGCTGAATAGATCCTTATATGAACTGAAACTGTAACACCCAAAATTCTTGGAATATTTATTTAATTTATTTAAATATGAATATTCGCATTTTTGGTGATTTTCGGTGGTTGGTGTGAATATTGAAAATTATGGATTTTGAGTTATTTATTTAAATAATGGTATATAATATGAATATATTGGTATTATTATTAATTTAAATAAACATAAGTGAATTAAGGGCAAAATGGACATTTGAGGAAGAGTTAGTGAGGTTGAAGTTGGAAAGCCCAATTTTAAGGCCTAAAGTTAGATTTAACAAAAAGGAATTTTGATGGAATTAGAATTCATCCTTGTTAGACCGTGAAAAGAGAAGAAATAGAGGCCAGAGCTCTGAGGAAGAGGATTGAGGCAAGGCTTCGTAAGGTTTCCGAGAATCAAAGAGAAAGGCTTAGAGTCGACAATTAAGGTATGAGGAGTATTGCCTTCATGATTTTCAATATGTGATTTCAAAGTATTTAAAGCTGATTTAAGGGTTTAGGGATTTTGAGTATTGAATTGTTGTTGCCTTTCTAGTGAGTTCAATGAGTTTGAGAGATTTGAATTGATGGTCTGATAGGTTTGACGCCGACTTGGGAGTAAAGGAAATTAGGCCTTCGTGGCCAAAATCTGTTGATGAGGTTTTAACTGTATAGGGTAATTGATTGTGAGAACCTTAATGATTGTGGTGTAGTTGTAAGAAATTATGGGAATTGAAGGCGTAAATATGATACGGGAATAGCCTAATAAGTCGTAGGTTTGGTGTCTTTATCGTCGTAATACCTTAGGAAGGATTTAGGGATGTTTTTAGGGCATTGGGGAAGGAAATCGTATAGGTTTTTGGACTAGTTTTGGTGCTGGTGCATAATAGCAATTTGATGTAATTACGAGTTCGCACGGCGAACATTCGCCCCAGACTCGCACAACAAACTTACTAGTGAATGTAGCAGAGTTTCGCGAATTCTGATCTTATGCAGTGATGTCTTGATGTTTTGATGTTGTGATTTCTTAAATGAATTACCATGAGTATGACTATGGTTCCTATGTGATTATTACATGATTATTATGATGATTCCTATGAGTAATGATGATGAGTTATGATGTTGATTCCATGAGTTTTGATGGTTATATGCTGAAATGAGTATTATGATGATTTTGATGAATGATGATGCACCTAATGATTTTATTATGAGGATGATATTGACGTGCGTATAATGCATTCATATGCATCCGGACTTCGGTTCAGGACCTTGATTTTTGTGGCTTCAGTTCCATTATGCGGATGTGAGGTATTTTGTTGTGCTCTGGTTCTCATGTAGAATCGATCCTACTGTTGTGGATCTATGGAGGGTTGATGGCCCAATGTCCATCGAATTTTGTTGATTGGTACCACATGCATGAGTCTTGTTGCATTTGCATTTATGTGACGTTTTGGTGTAAATTATAATGTTGTAGCCTTTGATGTTCCTTGAGGATTATGATGATGTTAAATATGAAAATGACACCATTTTATATATTGATTCTTATATTGATTATTATGAATCGTTTTAATCACTCTGCCTGTTTGAATGTTTCCTTCATGTGAGTAACATGCAGATGACCGAGTTTAGCTGTGGATGTCGTCGATGACTTTTTTGATGTTTTTGGTTCGTTGTCCATTATGGCTGACTTAGAGGGTCTTTCTCTAATATGTAACATCGGGTTGGGGTATTTGAGTCACACTATATTTTATTGAGCTTTGTTATGTTGATTGCCTTGCGGCGCAAGGAAAACTCTGGATTATTACCTTTTTGAGTTTCATTGCCTTTTGAGTAATATTTTGAGTAATTTTGGGAAAACCTGTTGTTTAAGGAGCATTGACTATATTTAAATTTTTGAGAAATGTGCGCCCTTTTGAGATTATGTGATTGCATTCAATATTTTACTTTGATAAATATGATCGATTTGTCATCATATTTGTATGGTAGAAAAAAGGTGTTACATTAGTGGTATCAGAGCAGGTCGGTCAGTCCGGCTAAGCTGTTATGTTGTTAATCCCCTGTAATCAATAGTGTAAGAACACTGTTGGATGAGTTATTTTTTTCTAACCTTGTTGGTGGTTGCAGATGGTTGGAAGAAATGATCATGCTATTGTTGATGTCCTAGAATCACTTGCCCAAGTGATGGCCCATAATGGTGGACCTCTAGATGAGTTTCGTGCTTTGGGGAAGTTCCAAAGGAACCACCGACTTTTGTGGGCACTCATGATCCTGATGGTGCGTAGAAGTGGCTGAAAGTGATTGAGAAGATTTTCCAAGTTATGGCGTGTACTAATGCTCAGCAAGTGCAGTTTGATACGCATATGCTAGAAAAGAAAGTTGAGGACTGGTGGGATAACACTCATCAGAGATTGGAAGGTGTTGGCATTGCAATAACTTGGACTGTGTTTAAGGAAGAATTTTTGAGGAAGTATTTTCCTAAAGATGTTCGAGGCAAGAAAGAGGTGGAATTCCTTGAGCTGAAGCAAGGGAATATGACTGTGGCTGAGTATGCGGCAAAGTTTGAGGCCTTAGTGAAGTTTTGTCTGCATTACAATCGTGCTGACACAGAGATGTTGAAGTGTATCAAGTTCGAGAATGGATTGAGACCAGAGATTAAGCAGGGAATTGGGTACCAGCAGATTCGTCGGTTTGCGAAACTGGTGGACAAGAGTATAATTTATGATGAGGATAGTCGAGCTCGATCTACTCACTACAAGCAGCTGAGTGAGAAGAAAGAGAAAGGACAGTATAGAGGGAAACCGTATGTGACTTCTGGTGATAAAGGGAAGCAAAAAGCTTCAGATGGGAAAAAGCCAAATGGGGGAGCGGCTAATACTCCAAGCAAGTGTCATAAGTGTCGCGAGCAAGGTCACTATGCTGAGGTTTGTAAGATACTGAGATGTCATCATTGTGGCAAGAGTGGTCATAGAGTTACTGACTGCAAAGATGAAGCTCCGACTTGCTTCAACTGGGGAGAGAAGGGTCATATCAGTACCCAGTGCCAACAGCCAAAGAAGACTGCTACTGCTGCTCATACAAACGACAAAGTGTTTACTTTGAGCGATGCAGAAGAACCCAAGACAGATAACTTGATCAGAGGTACTTGCTTTATTAATGATGTTGAATTGATTGTTATAACTGATATTGGTGCTACCCATTCATTTATTTTGCTTGAATGTGCTGTGAGATTGAATTTGAAATTATCTTCTATGGTTGGGAGTATGGTTATTGATACCCCGACTAATGGTTCTGCAATTACTGCATTAGTCTGTTTGAGCTTCCCTTTGACTATTTATGATAAGAATTTTGTGATGGACTTGGTCTGTCTACCTTTGCATTGAAT
Organism: Lathyrus sativus; assembly: GCA_963859935.3. Classification (NCBI taxonomy): domain Eukaryota; kingdom Viridiplantae; phylum Streptophyta; class Magnoliopsida; order Fabales; family Fabaceae; genus Lathyrus; species Lathyrus sativus. The sequence goes on along the minus strand of OZ012735.1, from coordinate 105,373,926 downwards.
TGATGTTATTCTTGGAATGAACTGGTTGGAGTTCAACTATGTTCATATCGATTTCTACAACAAGACTGTGAGGTTCCCAGAGTTTGGTGATTATGGAGAACTGATGTTTGTATCTGCTAAGCAAGTAGAATAACTCTTAGAAGATGAGGCTCAGATGTTTTCATTTTTTGCGTCACTTCAAGTTGATTATGAAGTAGTGAGTGTGGAGATGCCAGTTGTTCGGGAATTTCCAGAAGTGTTTCCAGGCGACGTGAGTGACTTACCTCTTGATAGTGAGGTAGAGTTTACTATTGATGTGATACTGGGCATTAGTCCTGTGTCAATGGCTCTTTATCGGATGTCTACATCTGAGTTAGGAGAATTGAAGAAATAGTTGGAAGAGCTGCTTGAGAAGAAGTTTATTTGACCGAGTGTTTCTCCGTGAGGTGATCCTATGTTGTTGGTGAGGAAGAAAGACGGTAGCATGAGATTGTGTATGGATTATTGACAATTGAATAAAGTGAAGATCAAGAATAAGTATCCACTTTCGAGGATTGATGATCTGATGGATCAATTGGTGCGTTTGTGTGTTTAGTAAGATTGATTTGAGGTTTAGTTATCCTCAGATTCGCGTTAAGCCTGGTGATATTCCGAAGACAACATTCAGGACAGGGTATGGTCATTATGAATATATGGTGATACCATTTGGTGTATCTAATGCACCTGGTGTATTCATGGAGTATATGAATATGATTTGCCATCCTTATTTGGATCAATTTGTGGTAGTATTCATCGATGATATCTTGATATATTAGAAGTCCGAGGAAGAACATGCGCAACATCTAAGAGTTATATTGCAGGTTTTAAGGGACAGGAAGCTTTATGCCAAGTTGTCCAAGTGTGAGTTTTGGTTAAAAGAAGTGATTTTCCTTGCCCATGTGATTTCTAGTGGAGGAATTGCTGTTGACCCGTCAAAAGTTAATGATGTGTTGCAGTGGGACACTCCGAAGTTTGCTACTGAGATTTGAAGTTTCCTTGGGTTGGCTGGTTATTATCATAGGTTTATAGAAGGCTTTTCGAAGTTGGCGTTGCCATTGACTCAGTTGACTCGGAAGGGTCAAGTGTATGTGTGAGATGTTGCATGTGAGAAGAGTTTTGTAGAACTCAAGGAAAAGTTGACAAGTGCTCCAGTGCTGATCTTGCCAAATCCGAGTGAGTCTTTTGTAGTGTATTGTGATGCATCAAAGATGAGTCTTGGTGGCGTACTGATGCAGAATGGTCAGGTTGTTGCTTATGCTTCCATACAATTGAAGGTTCATGAAAGGAATTATCCTACGCATGACTTAGAGTTGGCCGCGGTGGTGTTGGTGTTGAAAGTTTGGAGACATTATCTTTTTAGATCCAGGTTTGAAGTGTTCAGTGATCACAAGAGCCTGAAGTATTTGTTTGATCAGAAAGAGTTAAATATGAGGCATAGGATATGGCTTGAACTTCTGAAAGATTATGATTTTGAATTGAGTTACCATCCTGGTAAGACTAATGTTGTAGCTGATGCATTAAGTAGGAAGTCTTTGCATATGTCGATGCTTATGGTTCGAGAGTTAGGACTGATTGAACAATTCAGAGATATGAGCCTAGTGTGTGAAGAGACTCCTAATAGTGTGAAGTTGGGTATGCTAAAGTTGACTAGTTGTATTCTCCAAGAAATAAGAGAAGGTCAAAAATTTGATTTGAGTTTGGTGGATTGTCTCACGTTAATCAACCAAGGTAACGGGGGTGATTTTTAGGTCGAAGAGAATAGTGTGATGAGGTTCAGAGATAGAGTGTATGTTCCAGATGTGCCAGAAATTAAGAAGAGTTTTCTTGAGGAAGGTCACAAAAGTGGGTTAAGTATTCATTCGGGTGCCACAAAAATGTATCAAGACCTGAAGAGATTGTTTTGGTGGCCAGGGATGAAGAAGGAAGTTACACAGTTTGTGTATGATTGTTTGACTTGTCAAAAGTCGAAGATTGAACATCAGAGACCGCTGGGTCTGATGCAACTGTTGAATATTCCAAAGTGGAAATGGGATAGCGTTTCTATGAATTTTGTGACAGGTCTACCGAAGACTTTGAAGGGATATGATTCAATTTGGGTGATTGTTGATAGATTGACCAAATCGGCTCATTTTATACCAATGAGGATCAATTATTTGTTGCAGAAGCTGGCCGAATTGTATATTGATGAGATTGTGAAACTACATGGTATTCCTTCAAGTATTGTGTTTGATAGAGATTTGAGATTTACATCGAGGTTCTGGGAGAGCTTGCAGACAACTTTGGGTACTAAGTTGAGGTTGAGTTCTGCTTAGCATCCGCAGACGGATGAGCAGACAAAGAGAACTATCCAGTCTTTAGAGGATTTGTTGAGAGCTTGTGTGTCGGATCAAGGTGGATCATGGGATAGTCATTTGTCGTTGATTGAGTTTACCTACAACAACAATTACCATTTTAGTATCGGAATGGCACCGTATAAGGCATTATATGGTAGGAGATGTAGGACTCCTTCGTGTTGGTATGAATTAGGCGAGAGTGTTGTACTCAAACCTGAGATTGTGTAAGAGACGACTGAAAAGATCAAGATGATTCAAGAAAAGATGAGAGCGTCGCAGAGTCATCAAAAAAGTTACCATGATAAGAGAAGGAAAACACTTAAGTTTCATGAAGGAGATCACATGTTTTTGAGAGTTACGTCGGTAACTAGTGTTGGTCGGGATTTAAAGTCTAGAAAGCTCACACCGTGTTTTGCTGGTCCATATCAGATTCCGCAGAGGGTGGGAGAAGTAGCATATCGGATTGCTTTACTGTCGTCGCATGCGAATTTGCATGATGTGTTTCATGTGTCTTAGTTGAGGAAGTACATTTCAGATCCGTCACATGTGATTCAGATGGATGATGTACAAGTGAGATAGTTTGAATGTTGAGACATTGCCAGTTCGGATTGATGAACGAGAAGTGAAGCAACTACGAGGTAAAGAGATTTCCTTGGTAAAGGTAGTTTGGGGAGGATCAGCTGGAGGAAGTATGACTTGGGAGCGTGAGGATCAGATGAGAGAGTTGTATCCAAATCTGTTTCCTTGAGGTAATTTTCGAGGGCGAAAATTCTTTTAAGTGGGGGAGAGTTGTAACACCCCAAATTCTTGGAATATTTATTTAATTTATTTAAATATGAATATTCACATTTTTGGTGATTTTCGGTGGTTGGTGTGAATATTGGGAACTATGGATTTTGAGTTATTTATTTAAATAATGGTATATAATAAGAATATATTGGTATTATTATTAATTTAAATAAATATAAGTGAATTAAGGGTAAAATGGAAATTTGAGGAGGAGTTAGTGAGGGTGAAGTTGGAAAGCCCAATTTTAAGGCCTAAAGTTAGGTTTAACAAAAAGGAATTTTGATGGAATTAGGATTCATTCTTATTAGACCGTGAAAAGAGAAGAAATAGAGGCCAGAGCTCTGAGGAGAGGATTGAGGCAAGGCTTTGTAAGGTTTCCGAGAATCAAAGAGAAAGGCTTAGAGTCAACAATTAAGGTATGGGGAGTAATGCCTTCATGATTTTTAATATGTAATTTCAATGTATTTAAAGCTGATTTAAAGTTTTAAGGATTTTGAGTATTGAATTGTTGTTGCCTTTCTGGTGAGTTCAATGAGTTTGAGAGATTTGAACTGATGGTCTAATAGGTTTGAGGATGATTTAGGAGTAAAGAAAATTAGGCCTTCGTGGCCAAAATCTGTTGATGAGGTTTTAACAGTATAAGGTAATTGATTGTGAGAACCTTAATGACTGTTGTGTAGTTGTAAGAAATTATGGGAATTGGAGGTGTAAATATGATACGGGATTGGCCTAATAAGTCGTAGGCTTGGAGCCTTTATCACCGTAATACCTTAGGAATGATTTAGGGATGTTTTTAGGGTATTAAGGAAGGAAATTGTATAGGTTTTTGGACTAGTTTTGGTGCTGGTGTGTAATAACGATTTGCTGTAATCGCGAGTTCGCACAACGAACATTCGCCCCAGACTCACACAACGAACTTGCTAGCGAACGTAGTAGAGTTTCGCGAATTCTAATCTTGTGCAGTGATGTCTTGATGTTTTGATGTTGTGATTTCTTTGATGAATTACCATGAGTATGACTATGATTCCTATGTGATTATTACATGATTATTATGATGATTTCTATGAGTAATGATGAGTTATGATGTTGATTCCATGAGTTTTGATGGTTATATGATGACACGAGTATTATGATGATTTTGATGAATGATGATGCACCTAATGAGCTTATTATGAGGATGATATTGACGTGTGCATCATGTATTCATATGCATCCAGACTTCGGTTCAGGACCTTGATTTTTGTGGCTTCAGTCCAATTGTGCGGATGTGAGGTATTTTATTGTGCTCCGGTTCTCATGTAGAATCGATCCCACTGTTGTGGATCTATGGAGGGTTGATGGCTCAGTGTCCATAGAATTTTGTGATTGGCACCACATGCATGATTCTTGTTGCATTTGCATTTATGTGGCGTTTTGGTGTAAATTATAATGTTGTAGTCTTTTATGTTCCTTGAGGATTATGATGATGTTGAATATGAAAATGACGTCATTTTATATATTGACTCCTACATTGATTATTATGAATCGTTTTACTCACCCTACCTGTTTGAATGTTGCCTCCACGTGGGTAACGTGCAGATGACCAGGTTTAGCCGTGGATGCCGTTAAGGACATTTTTTTTGAAGTTTTTAGGTCGTTAGCCGTTGTGGTTGACTTAGAGGGTCTTGCTCTTATAGTGTAACATCGGGTTGGGGTCTTTGAGTCAAACTATATTTTATTGAGCTTTGTTATGTTGATTGCCTTGTGGCGCAAGGAAAACTCTGGATTATTACCTTTTTGAGTTCCGCTGCCTTTTGAGTAATATTTTGAGTAATTTTGGGAAAACCCGTTGTTTACAGAGCATTGACTATATTTGAATTTTTGAGAAATGTGCGCCCTTTTGAGATTATGTGACTGCGTTTAATATTTTATTCTGATAAATATGATTGATTTGCTATTATATTTGTGGGATAGAAAAATGGTGTTACAAAAGCAATCTCCTCGACAATGGAATAGGAGATTCGACAAGTTCATGGCACGCATAAGTTTCATCAGAAGTTAGTTCGACCACTATGTTTACTTCAGATTTCACTGGGTAATTCATTTGTTATTTTGTTGCTCTATGTGGATGATATTCTAATAGCAAGCAACAATGTCGAAGATGTAATGAGGGTGAAGGTTAAACTCAATAAGGAGTTCGACATGAAGGATCTAGGAGTTGCGTCCAGGATTCTTGGGATTGACATCCGAAGAGATAGAAAACAGTCGAAATTATGCTTATCTCAAGAGGCATACCTACGGAAGGTTTTCAAAAAGTTTGGTATGTCGAATTCAAAGCCTGTTGTGACTCCGACAAACCCTCAATTCAAGCTGAGTATAGATCATTGTTCCAACACTGATGTTGAAAGAACTTATATGAATAGCATTCCATATCTAACATAGTAGGTTCTTTGATGTATGATATGGTCTGTACTAGACCTGACATAGCATATGCAGTAAGTCTTGTAAGCAAGTACATGGCGAATCCTGGAAAGGCTCACTAGCAAGCATTGAAGTGGATTCTAAGGTACATAAATGGGTCTCTGAATAGAGTCCTAATTTATGGTGGAGCTTTGGGTGAAGATAGTAAAGCACCAATCGAAGGATATGTCGACTCTGATTATGCAGGTTGTATGGATTCTAGAAAATCTATTTCTGGATATGTGTTCACTATGTTTGGGACAACAATCAGTTGGAAAGAAACACTTCAGAAGGTCGTTGCCTTATCAACCACTGAAGCGGAATATATTGCCCTAACTGAAACTGTGAAGGAAGCATTGTGGCTTGAAGGTTTTGCAAAGGAGGTAAAACTTCAAGGTCGAGTTATCACTGTTAAATGTGATAGTCAAAGTGCAATACACCTATCGAAGAATTCATCCTATCATGAGCGAATCAAGCACATTGATGTGAGGCTGCATTTTGTCAGAGGGGTAATCGAGCGTGGAGAAGTCCGAGTGCTGAAAGTTTCGATAGATCATAATGCTGCGGATATGATCACCAAGACGTTTCTCAGTTGTAAGTTTTTCCACTGTATGCAGTTTTTCCACTGTTATAGAGTTAGATCCAAGGTGGAGATTTGTGAGATATTTGATCGAACTCTAGTATGGTCGAAGGGTAGCTTCTGGTTCAGCATGAATTAAGTATGATGTCGAAATATGTTCGCATGCTGCTGTCGGAGTAATGCGTGTTGTAGTCGAAGTTTGTTCTAATATTCATTAGTCAATATTGCTAGGGTTGTTAGCATGTTGAATTGGGTCTTCCTTGTAAGTCCAATTGCTTAAGTTAACTTGTACCCTAAATTAGCTTGTAATGGTAATTGTTAAAAAATCCATTAGGTTAGTGTGCTATTTTTCTTATAAATATGATGCTAGTTTCTCAATCTTGACATAAGGAACAATAGGAAGATAAAATTCTAATTTCAAGAGAGAGAGATTATTTTATTATTCTTGTATACTTGTAATCTTGTTTCTAAGAGAAAGAAAATAATAGCAGTTTATAACCAATCCTTATTGTTTCTTGTTGTTTTACCTTGTTTTCTTTGTTAACCCTAACTCTTGTGTATTTCTTGATCATAAAGAAATCATATATATTGTGTTTAAAGACATCCGATTCACAACACGATGAATCTAACTCATTAAAATTTGAACAAATTAAATTACAAACTATATCAAATCTGATGCAATCCAACCCGTATACATCCATAATCCTTAATATTTTTTCATGCAATGACTTCTCTTTAAAAAAAAAAAAACTTTTTTTAGGGTCTAATATATTAGTGGTTAGAATTTCAACTTTAAAGATGAGTCAAATCTGAAGCAATTCAATCCGCGGACACACTTAATCTCTAATGTTTTTTCATGTAATAATTTTTCCTTTAAAAAATTCTTTTTTTTTAAATCTAAGAAACTAGTGATTGAAATTTTAACTCATAAAAATAAATAAGTGAAATATCACGAGTTTGATTAGCTCTTTGCATTTTGCATTTGATATTGATACATAAATTATAAATTGTTGCACAAATCCTTCTTTTTAATGGGATGTTGTAAATTTGATTGGACAACAAGTCGCAAGCTAGCTGTCTTTGTTATCAATCTAATAGAAAAATTACTGGAATTCATCCCTCAACTACTCACATGAATAATCATTTGACATTTATGTATATACGCATTGACAATTGAACAATAACATAGGAACAGTTCCTCTCCAAATTCAAGAAAAAACAAATCCATGGAATATAATAATTTAGTATATTTATATATCAACCGGCACTCTCTAACCGTGTATTTGAATTTTCTTTCTCAATATTTACTTGTCAATCAACTTGCATTATACATTTATTTTGACAGCATAACTTCTTCAAATTTCTTTCTCATTCCATCACAAGAAATTGACAAATTCAGAACTTCAATTAATTGTAACCACCAAATTATCTACTAGTGGGCAAATAATTTACCTGCCTTACAATGACGGTATTTCAAAACTAAAATAAAATAAAAAATTATAATTTATTTATGGCTAAATTAACAAGCATATGACACCAGCATAATTATTTAATTTTATAGTAATACTATTAATTAGTAAAAGGTATTTGGTATTACTTTCTGCCTGTTGCATTGAAACTTTAAGAAATTGGTCAATTTTCTTTCAGTGATATCACCATATATGAGTAAAATTATCATCTTTTGTCATTGTATTACTTTTCTGTTCAAAGCAGAAGAGAGAAAAAAGAAAAAAAAACTTATAACAAAATTCCAAAACGATTCATGGACATTCTGAATTTATCCTCTGTCCTCTAATGAAACCTATACGATACTTAATTAAAATGTTTTTCTTTTGCAAGATGGTAAGAAAAAAAGTAAATTTATATAATTTTATTTTATTTGAAAAAAAATCAAAACTGATAATATATATTTCAAGAAAACAAAAAATTTAAACTTAAGGGATTAATAATACTACAAATTATACCTTTCTTAATAGTTGTTATTTTGGCTAGATCTCCAACGAAAACACTTTTTTCAAAACTATGTAGCGCACATCATATACCTTTCAATTTTTTATAATAACGGAGAAAAAATGTCATTATTTACGTCGGGTTTTGTAAATAACCGAAGGATATAACCTATTTTTTTGTCATTTAATATTTGTTTCAAATCTCATTTTGACTGACCAATATCATTTTTCAAACATAAACTACAAGTTGTGTGACAGAATCAAATCATATATACTTTATACAGAACATAACACAAAATACCAAATTCATGTTGTTTAAAAATCAAATGTACAATGCTTACAATACTTATAATCACTACTACAAAATACGCATTTGATAACATTAATTCTACTACGGTTATGCATCTCACCGTTGTAATATCGCAAACTGGATGCGTATGATATATTTTTTTATTTTTTGGAAGTTATTTAATCACGGTTGATATAAACAACCGAGGTGATAAAGTGAGTGGCATAAAGTTTGAATCCTGACAACAACATTTTTTTCATTTTTCCTATTACAAAAAACGCGTGTCACTTAAGTTCAAAAATAAATAAAAAATTAAACACTATTTAACCACAGTTTTAGTCTACAACCGTTGTAATAATATCTACATTTCACCGCGGTTCTAAATATCAACCGTGATTAAAGTTTTTTCTGACAAATTTAAAACAAAACAGATTCATTATTTCCTTCATAACATGCCCTAAGCGAACTAGCGAACCAGCGAACCAGACATGGCAACGATATTAAAATTTTCATCTTCACAGTCTTTGTTCATTTGAATCTTCATTCTTGAAGATCTTCACTATCTTCATTCTTGACCTCTTCGAAGTAAGGTATGTTTCGTGCAAACTTCACTCTCTTTCTCATCTTCCTAATTCTTGATGATCTTCGCCATCTTCATTCTTGTTTAATTTTGTGGTCTGTTTCTTGCAAAGCTCATATGCTTAAGATTTAGAGTTGTATTATTGTACTGAATATGCTTTATGTTTTGTTGTTGGATTTTGTTGTCTGTTTCTTGAAAAGTTCATATGCTTTATCCATATGATTAAGATTAAGAGTTGTATTATTGTACTAAATATGCTTTAGTTTTTAGACATACTTTAGGTTTAGATTTTTTTGTTCCGTTCACAATATTGTTTTGATATAAATTTCATAATTTATTATGGATCATAGTTGGATGAAAGCTGATAGATTAGGTCCGGTATATGATAAAGGGCTTCTTGAATTCCTTGAATATGTTGATCAAAATCTTCCTGACAATAATGTTATCTTTTATTGTCCTTGTGTTAATTGCGAGAATATAAAGAAAGGTACAAAGGATGAGATATTCTATCACCTATGTTGTGATGTTATATGTCAAAATTATACAATATGAACGTGGCATGGTGAGGTGGAAAAAAATCGAAACCATGCGTCACAAAGTCACGAAGTTGATGAAGATGAATATATAAATGACCGTATAAAAGATATGTTCTGTGATATTGAAGAATCTTCGTTTAAGAAAGCTCATATTTATGATATTTTATGAAGTGATAAGGACACTCCTTTATATAAGGGGTGCACAAGTTTTACACGATTGTCTGCGGTTTTAAAATTGTGTTAATCTGAAAGCAAAAAATGGATGGTCGAATAAAAGTTTCACAAAATTGTTCCATTTTCTAAAACAAATGCTACTAGAAGATAAACATTTTTCTGATCGTTGTTATGATGCCAAGAATATTAGACTTTTGGAAAAATTTCGGGAAAATCGATCTAGGGGGTGTGTCGGTCGCGTCAGAAAGGTGGCAGTCGGCGACCACAAGGATCATAGCCGCACGATGGTACCACAGAGAAGGGTCGCGTCTTGAGGCGGCAACCAAGGAGCCACGTTGCGCCGACGTGATCCACCAAGTGGCCTCAGGTCTCGGATTTCGGGTGGTCGCACCACGCCTCGGTGACGGCGGCTGGCTGTGGCCGATTTCAGACGGTTGTGTTTTTCCCGACTTTTTGGGAAATTTTAAATTTTTTGAATTTTTGGTGTTTCTTTTGAGTTTTTGATCATTTCCTAGAATTTTTGAATTTTTGGAGCAATTCGTGACAATGGAGTCATTTTAGTGACCTTGGACATTTTTGAGTAAATAATGGAAAATGGTCGTCTTTACTCTCTGTTGAAGGTCTGACACAATAATAATAATAAAGAGTTTTAAGAATTTTAAAAGAAAAACAGTTTTAAAGTTTTAGAGGAAATAATGAATTTTTGAGAAACTATGGGTCCTTGGGACTTTTTGAATATTTTGAGCAGTGTGATGAGTTAAGGACAATTGGTAATAAGATAACTTTACCTTTTGTGATAAATAAATAATTTATTTTTGAAAATACGTTTTGAGTATAGTAATTCAGAGAGGAATTACAATGATGACCTTGAATGGCGTTTTGAGTTAGTAACCCAGAGAGGGATTACATTGATGGCCGAGTATGGTGAATTATAAGTTCGAGTGTGGAACCTTTTGTGAATGATGAGACTTGTGTTTTGTTTTAATTTTAAGATGATGATTTTGTTGTACGTTGTGTTGTGCTGATCATGCATTCATGTATTTTGAAGATATATAAGACTTCGGTCCAGTGATGTCCTGGTTCAAAAAGGGACTATGACGATCTCAAGTCTAGAGAGGGACACAATTCAGAGAGGAAACAATGGCATGGAAATATCAGTAACATACCTCTGATCCAAGTTATTTTAGTGCCACATGCATTTGAAAGGGAGACAGTGGCATTGCATTGCATTTGTATTATGATATGTTGATTGTGTTGGATATGATTAAGAATACTGATATATTCGTTATTACTATCATGTCTTGATGTTACTCACAGGTAATTAATTATTAGATGTATTCTCACCCCTGTTTGTTATTGTGGCGTCTATGCTCCTCGGGAGTACAAGCAACCAGGTAATGCAATAGTTGCTGAGTTAGAGGATGTCGTATATGCCCCTTTTAGCTTTATCATTGGATCTTAGACGATTCACTCAGATATGCAGCACTGGGGATGAGATGAAATTTCAAAATTTTACGAACCAATTGGGAAATTGTGAAAATTTATAGATTTAGTTTATAATCTTAAAAAAATTTATAATACTAATGGAAAAAAATTCATGTTTTTTATTTTTAGGTAATATGTGAAATTCTTAGTTTATCTCAAAATCAATAATTTGGATAGAGACATGACTCTTGATAGAATATTATGTGAAAGTTGATCCACATATCGTCAAAGTCATTTAGTAGAATAAGTCTTAGTTGTTATAGGAAATTGTTATTTGACTGAATTACACTATCTAATTCAAACAACATTAATTTATATTTATTTAAATAAGTGAAATTTAAATTTATAAAAATACAACGTCCACTAAAAGATCAATAAATTTAGGATTAAATATGTCTGTGCTCCTTAAAAATATTTTAAATTTCGTTTTCAATTTCTCAAAATTTTTTTTTTTAAAATGACCATTCTAAAAAATTTTATCCACACTTTTGGTCCCTCATGCAACTTAACAACGTTTTTACAGCTTTGCGACAAAATCAATTACGATTTTAGCGACTATTTATTACTTAGCGACTGAAATAGCGAAAGTTTTAATATTATGAATCAAAAATGTAAATGAAAAATTTTAAAAGGATCTTTCTGTAAAAAAAAAATTTTAAAAAACTAAAATGATATTTGAGATATTTAAGAGAACTAAAAATATATTTTATTTATAAATTTATATTTATAAATTATTTTTGTATAGCAGTATATAATGCACATGTTACACAAATAATAATATACCATGTATTTCCATATTAGAATGAATCTATTTGTTTATTTGGCAAGCTTATCTTTTGGTAGGGATAGTCAATGATATATTTATTGGCCTATTCAGTAGTAGATATATATTTAATGATTAAATGCTTTATATATATATATATATATATATATATATATATATATATATATATATATATATATATATATATATATATATATATATATATATATATATATATATATATATATATATATATATTACTGTTGCATTTAAAAAAAAAATTACAATAGTCGAAGATGGAACAAAGACTAATTGTTTTATTATATAAATTATCTTTAATTTGAGTTTATTAAAATGAGTTGATGTAAGACTCAATTATTTAGAGTGTGTTTATAATTATAAATAATTTAAATGCATTAATTAAACTTTTCTTTATTTAATTGTTTTAAATAAAAATAATAACTTTCTTTAAGAATTACTTTTTCAAAATAATTATCTTTCCCAATTTAATTTTGAAACTAACAATTTTTTTCAATTATATATATATATATATATATATATATATATATATATATATATATATATATATATATATATATATATATATATATATATATATATATATATATATATATATATATATATATATATATATATATATATATATATATATATATATATATATATATATATATATATATGCAGGCTTAAAACAAAAAAAATCATAGCAAAAAATATGTGTCAAATCAATTGGCGCATATGTAAGTGCGATATATGCATACGTCAATTCTATTGGCACCTATCTATTTTTTCTATATGCATGCGTCAATTGGTTTGACGCCAATGTGATTTGATTTTTATTTTATTTGCTATATGTATGCATCAATTGATTTGATATGTTGTGAATTAGGATGCCTTAAAATAAATTGGTGCGGTGAGCGTGGAGAAGATGCCTTCAATAAAGTATGAGATCAAAAAGTTCACCGGAGTGAACGAATTTGGTCTGTGGCACTTGAAGATGAAAGTCCTACTGGTTCAGTAGGGTTGTTTGGAAGCGTTGAAGGGAGAGGCAGCCATGAACGCTGCATTAACGGAAAAAGAAAAGACGGTCATGATAGAGAAAGCCCACAATGCAATATTGTTGAGCATTGGTGATAAGGTTTTCCGACAAGTCTCAAAGGAGACTACGACATCGGGGTTATGGTTGAAGCTTGAAAGCTTGTACATGACCAAATCTCTGGTGAATCGACTCTACCAGAAGCAAGTTTTGTATTCATTCAAGATGAGTGAAGACAGAGTGTTGGTTGAGCAGTTGGATATGTTCAACAAGTTGATCCTTGATCTTGAAAATATTGATGTGAAGATGATGAAGATCAAGCATTGTTGTTGTTGTGTGCTTTACCTAGAACACATGCTCACTTCAAAGAAACTCTCATGTATGGAAGGGAGTCCCTGAGCTTTGAAGAAGTTCAATCAACCTTGTATTATAAGGAATTGAATGGACGAAAGGAGCATAACCCTTCGACGGTTGGTGAAGGTTTGGACGTTAAGGGAAAATTCTTGCGAAAGGATGGTAAGTTCAACAAGAAGAAAGGTAAAAGTTAACAAAAGTCTTATAGTGGCGAGACATCAGGTATTCGATGTTATCAGTGTAAGAAGGAGGGTCACACAAGAAAAGTGTGCCCTGAACGCCTGAAAGATCATGGAGGTAAAGATAATGGCAACGTAACCATTGTTCAAGATGACTTTGAATCATCTGATGTTCTTGTGGTTTCAAGCGACGACTAAAGAAAAGAGTGGATTATGAATTCAGGTTGCACTTGGCTCATGACTCCAAATAGAGAATTATTCGAGGAGCTATGTGATCAAGATGGTCTATCAGTGCTGCTTGGAAACAACAAATCTTGCAAAATTGCAGGTATTGGATATGTGAGATTCAAGCTCCATGATGAGTTAATAAGGTTATTGACTGAAGTCAGGTATGTACCTGATTTGAAGAGAAATTTGATTTCTCTTGGTGAATTCGATAGGAAGGGATGTGTTTTTCAAGGAGAGAAAAGTATCCTAAGAGTCATGAAGGGGTCGAAGGAAGTCTTGAGAGACGTGAAGAAACAAGACTTGTATACCCTTGAGGCTGAAGTTGTAAGTGGTTCGACAAATGTTGCATCCACGAAACTGTTGTCGAAAACAAAAATTTGGCATGAGATTGGGCCATGTCAGTGAAAGGGGTCTGGTCGAATTAGTGAAACAAAATATTCTTGGAGGAGACAAAGTCGAATATCTGAAATTTTGTGAACCCTATGTACTTGGAAAATCTTGTAGAGTGAAGTTCAACAAAGGAAAACAAAGAACTCATGGATCCCTTGATTACATCCATGCTGATCTTTAGGGGCCTACAAGGTGTCCTTCACATTCAGGAGAAAGGTATTTTCTATCCATAGTTGATGATTATTCCAGGAAGTTATGGGTATTCATCCAGAAGACTAAGGATGAAACTTTTGAGAATTTAAAAGGTTAGAAGACTCTGGTCGAAAATCAGACTAGCAGAAAGGTCAAGAGGTTGAGAACCGACAATGGCCTTGAATTTTGCAATGAGGCGTTCAACAGTTCTTGTGTTGCCTCAAGCATTGTAAAGTATAAAATTACTGCAAGTACCCCACAACAAAATGGTTTGGCAGAAAGGTCTAATTGAACTATTTTGGAAAGAGTTAGATGCATGTTGACTTGTGCTGGATTAAAGAAGGTGTTTTGGGCTGAGGCTGTTTCGACAGCAACATATCTGATAAACGGACGTCCTTCGACTATGTTAGATATGAAGACACGTGAAGAAGTTTGGTCAGGACATCCACCTAGCCTCGATAGACTGAGAGTATTTGGTTGCGTGGCATATGCTCACATTAGACCAGACAAGGTCAAACCCAGAGCCTTGAAATACATATTCATGGGATACCCTAAAGGAGTCAAAGCTTATAGGCTATGGTTCCTAGAGGCAGGTCACAAGAGGTGTATCACCAGTCGAGATGTAGTTCTTAATGAAGCAGAAATGACTTTCAAGAAAACTGATGATGCTGACTAAGAGCTGGAACATGGAGAGATTCCTATTGAGGTGGAGCATGTTGATGCTGAATTGCGTACCCCATATGAAGTCGAAGAAGAAGCAGAAGCTGCTGTCGAAGATGAGGAGACTGACAATGACTACCTGCTAGCAAGAGACAGATCAAGGAGAGTCATCAAGCCAACTCAGAGACTTGGGTATGAAAATCCTATAACTTATGCTTTAATCTCTACAAGTGAGGTTCTCGACGAAGAACCTAGAGACTATAAAGAAGTTATGAGGAATCAGAAGAAGATTAAATGGATGAAGGCCATGGATGATGAGATGGAATCTCTCATGATAACAACACTTGGGAACTGATCAAGAAACTTGCTGGAGCCAAGTTAGTCAACTGTAGATGGATTTTTAAAGTTAAGGAAGGAATTGAAGAAATGGATTCAAAAAGATACAAGGCAAGATTGGTCACTAGGGGTTTCACTCAGAAAAAAGGTGTCGACTTCAATGATGTGTTCTCTCCTGTTGTGAAGCACAAATCCATTCGAATGTTGCTTGCCACAGTGGCACAGTTCAACCTTGAACTGGAATAGATGGATGTGATGACTACTTTCTTGTATGGTGATCTAGATGAAACAATTCTGATGAGGCAACCTGAAGGGTATGTCGAAAAAGCAGAGGAAGATTATGTGTGCAAGCTGAAGAGATCCTTATATGGACTGAAAAAATCTCCTCTGCAGTGGAATAGGAGATTCGACAATTTCATGGCACGCATAAGTTTCATTAGAAGTCAGTTCCACCACTATGTTTACTTTAGATGCTGACCTGATAATTCATTTGTTATTTTGTTGCTTTATGTGGATGATATTCTAATAGCAAGCAACAATGTCGAAGATGTAATGAGGGTGAAGGTTGAACTCAATAAGGAGTTCGACATGAAAGGTCTGGGAGCTGCGTTAGGATTTTTGGGATTGACATCCGAAGAAATAGAAAACAGTCGAAATTATTCTTATCTCAAGAGGCATACCTACGGAAGATTCTCGAAAAGTTTGGTATGTTGAATTCAAAGCCTGTTGTGACTCCGACAAACCCTTAATTTAAGCTAAGTATAAATCAGTATCCCAGTACTGATGTCAAAAGAGCTTATATGAATAGCATTTCATATGCTAATATAGTGGGTTCTCTGATGTATGTTATGGTCTATACTAGACCCGACATATCATATGCAGTAACTCTTGTAAGCAGGTACATGGTGAATCTTGGAAAGACTTACTAGCAAGCATTGAAGTGGATTATAAGGTACATTAATGGATCTCTGAGTAGAGTCCTAATTTATGGTGGATCATTGGGTGAAGATAGTAAAGCAGAAATTGAAGGATATGTCGAATCAGATTATGCAGGTTGTATGGATCTAGAAAATCTATTTCAGGACATGTGTTCACTATGTTTGGCACAACATTTAGTTGGAAAGCAACACTTCAGAAGATTATTGTCTTATCAACCATTGAAGCAGAATATACCGCGTTAACTAAAGTTGTGAAGGAAGTATTGTGGCTTGAAGGTTTTGCAAAGGAGTTGAAACTTCAAGGTCGAGTTGTCACTGTTAAATGTGACAGTCAAAGTGCAATACACATGTCGAAGAACCAAATACATTGATGTGAGTCTGCATTTTGTCAGAGAGGCAATCGAGCATGGAGAAGTCCAACTGTTGAAGGTTTCGATAGATCATAATGTTGTTGATATGATCACCAACACTTTGCCCAATTACAAGTTTTTCAACTGTATGCAGTTGATAAAGTTGCATGAAGAAAGCTAGTTTGTTTCTTGATGGTAAAGTTAGATCCAAGGTAGAGATTTGTGAGATATTGGATCGAACTCTAATTAGCATGTCGATGAAGTTTGCTCACATGTTGTTGCCGAAGACCTACATGCTGTAGTCGAATTGTGTTCTAGTATGTAGTTGTCGAATTGGGCCTTGTGTTAAGGATCCAATTGTTTAAGTTAGCTTGTACCCTAAGTTAGTTTGTAATGGGTAATTGTTAAAAACCCATTAGTTTAGTATGTTAGGTTTTATTATAAATAGCATACTAGTCTCTCATCTGAAATGTGTGTGGCAAATCCTAATTTGGGTGAGAGGGTTATTTGTCATTCCTGAGTACTTGTAATCTGACTTATAGAGAAAGTAAAGAATAACAGTTATAATCAATCCTTGTTGTTTGTCCTTGTTAACCCTAACTCTTGTGTGTTTCTTATCTATAAAGAAATCGAGTATATTTTGTTTTAAGACATCCTAATTCACAACATGATGCCTAAGTACAATTTTGAGAGTACGTGTCAATTGATTTAACGCATATTCTTTGTTGTGATTTTTTTTTTTTGAAATATGGATAGTTTAGTATAGTAGTTGTGAAAGATAATTATTTTAAAATTTAAGTTGGAAAATATGTTGATTAAAAAATGGGAAATATGATTATTAAAAAAAATTTTTTTTCATTCTTAAATATTTGAACCATTTTTACGTATTTTACAAATTTAGATCAAATTTAAAAATTGAAAAACTGATCCTCTTTACAACTTAATAAATTGATTTTGAGCTAATTAATTATATAAATTAAAAAACCTATTAAGAGCATCTTTAATAGGAGCAACTAAATTGGATGAATTAAGTTATTTTACGTGGGTCCAAATTGACATGAAGGATTTAAGCAATTCAAAATTGAATTAAGAAGTTTTTACTTCAATGGTGATTGTTTATAAGGAATTCAAACTTGGTATTAAATGGTTAATAAAAATCTATTATCTATGTTAAATAATTAATAAAAATCTATTATTTATGTTAAATAATGAGTTAGAGTATGTTGCTTGTGTAGAACACGTAAACTAGTTTTAGAGCATGTCATATGTCATGTCAGCTCTAATATAATGCAAATTCCTTATTAGTAACGTAAGCTATACAAAATTTTGATTTAACAATTATGCGTTAAAGTTGCTCTAAGCATGTGTTTGATAAATTGATTTTGAGCTATATAAAATTAATTTTGATTAAAATTAAGTTGAAGATAAATTAATTAATGTTTGTATACATTCATATAAAAAAGAATTTAACAAATTTAACAATATAAATTTTATTTTTAAATATAATCAATTTTGCAGAGATAATCCATTCTATTTAGAAAAACCAACCACATAATCAATTCTAAAATTTAAAAATTATTTTTGCCTATTTCTAAATGAAACCCAAAGATACAATAAACCGGTCAATCCTTGGTAAAGTAAAGTTAATTAGAAGGAGGAAAATTATGAGTGGAAATATATATAGTCTTCGTACATGATACTTTTTCTTCATTCCATGCATGCTCGTAAGAAATTTCAATTTCTAGAGACGCTCTTTCTTAACATTGGTCTCTTTCAAATGGCCTTTAATACTTCTTTTGAACAACATATGGCTCAAGTTTGAGACAAAAGGCACTCATGATGTTTTTTCCAAACAAAGAAAAAGAAACCCACTTGAGCTTCTTTTCTTTACCTTGACTATGAAGAGTCCTTCTTTGAAACAAAAACTTTGCATTTATAGCTCCCATTCTACCCCTCAATCTCAACTAGATTAAAAGTGACATAAAAGCAAATTAAAGTAATGGACATAACCCCATCAAATCAAAGAAATTAACGTCGGTTGAATGTTGACTAACTTGTACGTGTGCAAGAATATTGTGATATGGCTTAAAAGCTAAATAGATTAAAGAACATACTACTAACACTAATCCTATTAACCCCACTACTACTACACTAGCGCACTAGTATTATTTTTTAATTAGAAAAACTTATTTTTTCTTTAATGTTTAAATTAGACCATATAAAAAGAGATAAATACCTCCTATTAGAAAACTCTCATAACTTACAACTTAACTGTTATGATAAGTGGCTTCTCTAACTGTATAAATACCTCCATCTCTTGTAAAAGTGCTGTAATTCATTCAATAAACATATATTTCTTTCAAATTTGTTTTGATTTCACTTTAGTTCATTAATTTGTAAAATAACTTGAAAGTCATGTTACCTCAATAAATTGGTATCTAGAGCACCAATTTAATTCATAGCTTCCATTTGTAGCAAATGGGACCACAACATCCAATCAATTTCCAGCCAATATATCAGTGTTCAAAGGAGAATAGTATAATAGATGTTGTGCGTAAATGAGAGTTATATTTAGATTTCAAGATGTATTTGAAATCACAAATGATGGTTTCTTGGCATTAGAGGAAAATACAACTAAGGTTCAAAGAATTGTTTATCGTAAATGAGAGTTATATTTAGACACTATGTCAAAAAAGACCTTTAGCAGCATTTTTTTTGGCCTTTAGCAGCGCTTAAAAGCGCTGCCAAAAGTGGCGCTGCTAAAGGTAAAGGCAGCGTTTTTTTCTGAAAAAAACGCTGCTAAATGCTCCCTTCAGCAACCTTTTAGCAGCGCTTTCTTAGCCCTTTAGCAGCGCTTTTGTAAGCGCTGCCTATTCCCCCTTTCCCTCCCTTCAGCAACGCTTTTAGTAGCGTTTTTTTCATCCTATAGCAACGCTTCCCCCTCCCCCCCTTTAGCAGCGCTTTTTTAAAGCGCTTTCTTAGACCCCCCCCCTTTTCCAACCTATAGCAGCGCTTTTTTTAAAAGCGCTGTCTATTCTTCACGAATTTTTAAATTTTTTTTTGAAATAATCACATTTTTTATATATTTTTCGATAAACCTGCTTATAACAATTACATTCCCTGCTTATAATTCAGACCTTTAATTCAACAGTTTGACCTTATATATAACAATTACTTTGGCCTTATTTATGTGTATTCATCACTTTGCCCATAACCATTTTAATACACATAAACCTGCTTAAATATATTACAACATTACAAATACATTCAATTAACAACATCACAAATACATTCAATTTACATATAATTACAAATCCGATAACTTTACAAATAGATACGTTATACAATTCTCAACTCAAGAATAAATTGACACCAGTCCTCCTTAATTTCTTCCAATCTTGCTTTCGAGTAAGTACCACACTTGTATTCATCAAAGTACTACATAATATAACAGAACATGTACGATTTAATTTTAAAACTAATTGCTCAGATGAAATATCGGTTAATTATCAAAATGAATCATATAACTTATGAATTGATCCATACCATGACTGGAATCTCTATTTGACCTGAAAGAATAATTTCCTTCATAAAGCGCAATACAAAATATCCGCAGTCAATCTCATTGCGCTGACTAGGACACTGTAAATGGAAAAAAACAAACGAACATTTATCAGGATATATAGTTTAAATAGTTTTATCAAGTAGAACCACTATAACAGTCAAACATGGGTTGCATGATAGAAATATGTAATTTTATTCAATTAGACAATATGTAATTTAACAAGTACCTTTGTCACTAAGATCTCTTTCTTTTCTTATTTGGAACGTGGTTTACTTGTATCTTAACAACACGGACGGATGGAAACAATATGCTTGAAAACACATGTTTTGTCAAAACAAACAAACAGACCTTAGTTTTTGCTAGTTGTTAGCATTAGTACACCAGTAGACATCACTAGTATATCCAATGTAAGTCATTTGGAAAGGTCGAATATATACTGCACATGGAGGACTAACATATTAAGAAACGAGAATCATAAATGCCATAATATAACTTCAATGTTAAAATGCTAATAGTTCATTGCATTTTGACATTAAGTTTTCCTATACTAGAACATTTGATGCACAACTCATCATTTTGATTTAGAAATTTTGCTACTATGGCAATGTTTCTTCTAGAAACAAGTTAGTTTATTGAAGTGTTGCATGAGCATGAGTGGGATTATTTGATAAATTGACTAAGCTAACAAAAATTTGTCTACTGGAGAAATGTTAATAGTTTCAAATATATTTGTTTATGAAATACCTCTTAAACAACCGATGAAAATCAAACTCTCAAAGTATATATAGAAAAAAGTAAAAGATTATACAAAAATCAAGATAAATTGATAAACCACCCATGATGAGTATATGGTTGAATTACAGAAATGAAAAGTAAAAAAGTTCTAACACCTGTTATCTATACTTAGAGGAGCAGCATTGGGTCTAGCAGTACCCTGTTGAACCAAAGCAGCACGTGCCATAGTGATCTTTTATATAACTTGAGTTTATATTTATCTAAAATTTTATACAATTTTTACTAACATATTAATTATTAGTAAAAAGAACTCATATAAAATGTAAAAATTAGACAATGGTACACTTTATATGTGCTTTAGGATGATAAATGATGTCCTTTGCGTTATCCTTTGCGTTGAACAAAATTATTTTCTTATACTATTTTGGTAAATTAAATGTTACTAAATTAGCAAGACTATACAAAATGCAAATCTTCCCACATAATATTATTAATACTCAATATACCTGAGAAAAATGGACTATAACAGGAAGAATATGTGCCACACAATCTTGAGGCTTCAACAATTTTCCAAGAGCTGCACAACCCTCAACAGCAAGAAGCCGAACAAAATCTTGATCTACAAGAACAAGAGTCAATGAGTTATTATTTTTATATACATATAGATAGATTCAGTAGGTTACTTCAAAAACAATTAGTTATTCAATAAATGAGCATAACAAACAAAAATTATATTCACTTAAACTGGTCGGCAAAATATACTAATAAACTGACAATGTCTTCAGTTACTAATAAGGAATAAGGAAAATAAATAAACTTCAAGATTAACAGAAACTTAAAGCTTTCATCTAAATCACAAATAGTGTGAAGCTTCTAAGGCAACATAATCTAAAAAACCATTGAACAAACAAAATTTATCAGAATGTCAATTTTAAATAAGATTTGTAGGCAACAATAATGAAAATTCCCTTATAAAAATTATTAGTAAAAAGAACTCATATAAGGTGTGGCATTTCAACAAACACCTTGTATACGGCTAGATATAATGAAAGTTAACATAAGTAAAATCATTGTGGCATTTCAACAAACACCTTGTATACAAAACTCAAGGCAATATCAAAAAAGTAATTCTCATCAACGGTATCAACAAAAACAAATCAATAACTCAAAAAAGAAGTAACACTAACATCATATAATCACGAAAAATGAAATACTAAGACAATAATCCAGAAAAATGCAAAATGAAAAACTTCAAATACCGTAACAATGGCGGAAATGCACTACAGAGGCTGTCGAAAACAGACGGTCAAATGGAGTAGAAATGCAACACAGACTGAACGGAGGTGGGCGACGGAGGCGCGGCAGTTGGACGGAGAAGGGCGACGGCCGGTCGTGGTGAATAGGGTTCTGGTTCGCAGAGAGGAGAAAGAAAGAATGAAGAACGTACGCGCACGAGCTAGCTATCTGTTATGTTTCTTTAAAAAATACTGTGATATTTTAATTTAATTATAATAACACCTATGACAGCGCTTTATAATACCTACAGTAGCGCTTTTAAAAGCGCTTTCTTTGAAAAACCATATAGCAGCGCTTTAGAAGGAAAGCGCTTTCTTTAAAATTCTGTGATATTTTAATTTAATTATAATAACACCTATGGCAGTGCTTTTTAATACCTACAACAGCGCTTCAAAAGTGTTGTCTTAGCCCATGTATATAGCAGCGCTTTGGAAAGAAAGCGCTTTCTTTGGCACACCCTACAGCAGCGCTTTACAAAAGTGATGTCTTAGCCCATGCATTTAGCAGCGCTTTTCCTAAAAGCGCTGTCTTAGGTATGCTGTTTTTTTTCTTTTTTTTTTATTACTCTTTAGCAGCGCTTTTCCTAAAAGCGCTGTCTTTGTATACGCTACTAAAAGCCAATTCTGACATAGTGAGATTTCAAGATGTGTTTGAAATCACGAATGATGATTTCTTGGCATTAGAGGAAAATGCTACTAAGGCCTTTTCTTGACCCATCAATGTGTGGATTCAAACATCATTAAGAAGATAATTGAGAAAAAATGACTAAAAGTGTGTGGGACACACTCAAGAACTTACTTAGAGGTGATGAGAAATTGAAGAAGGTCAAACTGCAATCGTTGAAGAAATAATATGAGAGTATGCCTAGGAATGATGGAAAAGCAATTGCAGAGTTTTTATTAAGATTGGTGATGTTAACCAATCAAATGAAGTCATGTGGAAAGAAGATAACTAAAGTGAAGAGAATTGATAAGGTCATAAGATCTTTAAGTGCCAAATTCAATCATTTAGTCGTGTCCATTAAGAGTCCAAAGACCTATTTGAAATGAAACTTAAATAATTGCAAGCATATCTTGAGATGCTTGAATTGAAGTTAAAACAAAGAAACTTAGAGAAAGTTAAGTATTACAGACCAAAATTTTCAAGAAAATAACAAAAATATTCTTCTAAGACTATCAAAGGAAAAGAAAAATGGAAGAAGTGGCATATGGAGGTTTTTGGAAAGAATCTGAAGAGTCAAAGAGAGGCAAGCAAGAATGATGCATGTCATAACAAGAAGTCCAACAAAAAGCTAGATATTAAGGAGATTCAATGATATTATTGTCAAAATTTTGATAATTATGCTAGAGACTTTTGCTTCTTTGCACACACAAGAAGTAGTGACTGTGAGGAGGTTATTTTGATGGCTGACACACACCTAAGTCAAGACAAAGCAATGTGTGGTATCTTGATATTGGGTGCATCAATTGCAAGATAGGTAACAAGAAATGGTTTGTCAAACTTGATTAATCAATTATAAGATCCATTAGATTTGCAGATAATATCATGGTTAGCTCAAAAGAAATGGGAAACATATTGTAAAGAGGAAGGATAGACAAGACGTAATCATAAGTGATTGTAGTACCCCAATTTTGTCCGACACGTTAAAAAATTTCAAAAAATATAAGTATGTTCTTAGTTTTAATTATTTCACATTTTCTTCAATTGTTGTGAGAAAATCTCACAAAATAATCAAATTAAGAGTTTTGTTTATTTAGAGGCCAAATTTCTATTTAAAAAATGATAATAGTGTTTAATTTAATATTAGCAAAAACATGAGTTCAACAACACGATCAAACATCTTTATGATAATTCATAGTTAATATTTTTGATCGAAAAATTATTTTTTGAATTATACTTGTCAAATGAAAAGACTAAAAAGGTAATAATGGACTAGGAATCTTATTCCAAAATCACATTGAGCCATACTCCCTCTCAACAAGACATCACTCACCCAATCATTATTGTAAATCACGATCATCAATATGAACAAAACCACAACAAATTGAGTAAATTAAAGATAAACATATACTAACCTTGATTTTACATGACCTCCAGTTTAAATGTGGGTTCAGAAATTGATGTTTCCCAAGGAAGTGATCAAGTAAATTAACTATTTTCTTGCACTAAAACATCTTTTTCATCAAAAAAGATCACCACATCATCTTGATTTTAAAAAAAAACTGATGCTAAAACAAACACTCATATGTCTTTTTTGAAGTCTTCAAATCATTTCATATAAATAAAAACCATTCAAACCATAATCATGTATCAATCATGTTTGCATCATCATGTGTTAATCATGTTTGCACCATCTTTGTGTCAATAATTTTTGCATTATTCTAGCTTGAAAACCATGCATCTCATATCTCGACAACATGCATGAATTTGGCATTAGACTTGTGTTAAATATTTAAAAGTTTTGTAATACAAGTAGAAAAAAATCAAACACACAAAAATCTCAATATTCATTGGCACCGGCCAAAACTAATTTCCATTTGCACCCAAAGTCCATTACTCTTTAAAAAAACTCAAAGCTCAATCTTCATTGACACCCGAAGGCCGGTTATCATTTGCACCATCTTTTATCTCGTAAAACCCAAGATCCATTGACAATAACCTAAACCTAAATTTAATTGATATAAAAAAACCCACTACAAAAAAAAACATCAAAATCAAGTCAGTGCCAAATGTTTAAGTTGCATAGTAAACTCTGGGCATGTACAAGTTATTATAATCATCTATATAAACTTGGAGTGCTTGAAATCCTAAGTATCAGGTGAGGATAGATAAAAACACAAGAAAAAGGGTTTGAATTGGGTTTTACAATTTTTTCAATAGATTTTGTAACACACACACACACACAAACAAAGTTATGAGCCACAGAAAGAAAGAACACGATTGATTTATCCTGCTTCACTATTAACGAAGCTAATCTAGTTCACCTGCCAAGGTGATTTTGCCTTATCACAAGGACTTAATCCACTAATATTTGACAAGATTACAACAACCTCTATGTCATAAACGACTTAGCCCTCTCGAGTCTACCGACTAACACACTTAGTCACTCAAGGAAAACTTACAACCGACCTCTAAGTTGTTCAACAACAACTTAGCCCTCTCGAGTCCATTGACTAACATTCTTAGTCACTCAAGGAAAATCACTTTAAAAAGTATTACAAGAATGTTTACAATAGTTCTTCTTAATAAGAAGGTTGAAACAAATTTAAGAACAATATTTCTACACAAATCTGAGCAGCAACTCTTTGTGTTTTGAGATTCTTTGACAGAGGTGTACTTTAGTGTTTTTGACTCGTGAATTGTTATACTTTGCAATGCATCAGTCTTCTATTTATAGCCTTCAGATATATACGTTGAGAGATAAGAGTGTCTTTGAGCTAGGCTAGCTGTCTTTAACGATAGAATCCTTGGAGAGCAGAAGTAGTAAAAGTTTAGAAAGCTTTCTGGTCAATTTTGAGCAAAACCTCTGCTTTAGACCTTTTTAGGAAAGAGCCATTTGTATGGATTCTTGGTTTTCACGTTTTGCTTTGGACTTTGCGCTTTGATCCTTATCATTTATTTTTGAACTTTAACGTTGATCAGAGTCTTCAGAAACAAACACCTTCTTGAGGAGCACATATATTTTCCTTTAGAAACTCTAGTATCTATCAGAATCTTGTCGAGTTATGCTAGTGTTAGATGCCAAATTTCACTTATTTGATCTATCAAATGTTGGTATTTTTCACTCATTTTCGTCAATTAAGTGTTGAAAACCACTCTTGTTTTGGTTGGTTTGCAACATTATGAGAAAATCTCTTGGTATCTTTGATTTGTGTGTTATTGTGCAGGAATTAGGCACAAAACAAGTGAAAAGAAAGACACAAGAAATGGGCAAGGAAACCAAGACAACATGCAAAAACCACCAAAATGTTGTCATGCTCGCTACAGCGAGCAAATAGCGAACATGTAGCGAACGAGCCCAGAATTGGACAGATCTGAAAGTACCAAAAGTTCGCGTTCGCTAGTTGTTCACTAGCTGTTCGCTAGGCGAACGTGACAGATCCTGAATGTGTATTTAAGTGTTTTTCTTGCTTTTTTTAGGTCATAACTTGTATTTTTTCCATTCTAGACATCAGAACTTATTTTTCTTCATTTCTTCTAGAGAGAGAAACACAAAACCCCAAGGGGGAGGAGGTAAGATCTTCGATCTCTTGTTGGGGTTTGGATTGTAATCTTTTGATACCTTATGTATTTCATCTAATTTATGTTTGTGAACTATTTTGGATTTTCTATTGATTGAATATCTTTGATTATGTATTTGTGGGTCTTGACAAAACCATTTCACATCTTTGACCTCAGATTTTCTTCTATCAATGAATAAACTTTTAACATGGTTTTGAAGTTGATATTCATTTTATCTTCTATGGTGTTGTGTTGATTAAGTAGCACGGGTAGCATGGGTAGGATCAATATGATATTTTGTGGGTATGTGATAATAGTGATGAAGAATGATGTTCACCGACATTTGGCAGATTAGATGAATACATGGAAAAAGGGTTAAGCGTGTGTACGTATTTTGATCATTGTGTTTTATGCAAAACAATTGTTTATCTGATATGGGTTTCATTCTTGTTTACCTGTTAATCTTTGATTTGAATCGTGATAGAGATATACTTTTCGGATCTGGATCTAGGATGATTACCGGTTAGGTCCTAAACACTAGAGATAGACTTAGGCTTAGCATTTGCGTGAGTATCAGATCTTAATGCTTTGTGTTGTGTTTTGTTGGGTGAGAGATCACCAATAAGACAACACGATTTTTATCTCGACGCCGCGTTAGAGATAAGCTTTGTCATGAGTGATACGTGATGATATTAGACGAATGATTGCGTTGTGTTTAATTTGATTAGAAGAATGCATATGTTATCAATTGATGAAATCCAATCCCAACAAGGCTCCGTTTATATTTCAGTCTTTAGTTTATAATTTCTGTTTTTATTTATGGTTCCCTGAACCTTTTAAACCAAACCTTTTGAAATTAAGCTTAGAAATGTAGAAATCGTTGAACGGCGTTCAGATCGCACTAATCCCTGTGGAGACGACAAAACTGGATACTTAATATTTTTTGCTTGCTGTTTTACCGCATCAACAAAATGGCGCCGTTGCCGAGGATTGGTGTTGAGATTTTGAAGTGCATTGCAACGGTTCTATGTTTTTAAGCTTTGTATATTTTTTATATATTTGTTTCTTTTTATGTTTTTTCTAGTGTGTTTAGGAATGACGAAAACTCCTTTTAGAGTGGTTGCTATCGATATAAAAGCATTCAATGAAGCTTCGATCGAGTTTGAATGGCGGTGATAGTATGAAACAAGTGAATTTTGTCAAGGTACATGGTTTCCTTTGTTTAGAATTTTAGAATGCTTAATAACTTAAGTCTTTGTGTAAATGAAATTTGTTCTTTTGGCAACTTGTTTGAATGATTGTTTCACTTAGGACCAAAAACCACAATTTGTGAGAAAACTTCCATTGTTTACTAAATGCTGGATTTCTGATAAACTTTGTTGATTCATATGATTCATTCTTTATCTTGTTATCATTGTGAATTTGTGGAAGCATTAGAAATTATCAAGGCACTTGTTTTATATTGAGCACAACCAGTTCCAAATGCAACTTGCACGTGAGTAGAGAGAATTCATTAACCCCTTTGAGCCTAAACAATGTGAATCTCATTCTTAATTTTGAGAGATTCCAAAAGTTTTCTTGAACCCTTGAATTTGTTTTAATTGTCCTCTTTGCCATAAAAAGCTAAGAGCATTCACTTGAGGGTTGAGTAAAAGTTAAGTTGGGGCGAATGAAAAAGAAAGATAGTAGGTTGTTATAACTTTTGAAAAATTCAAGCAAGCACCAAAAAAATTGTGTGAATATGAAAAAAGAAAAGAAAAAAAAAAGAAAAGAAAAAGAATGCTTGCTTGGAAAAGAAAAATAGTGAAAGAATAAGTTGTGAAATAAAGTTGGGAAGGTTTACAATTAAGAAATGAATGGAATGAAGTTGGGATATGCACATAATATGTGCGGTGAATGCCTCTTTTGCATCGGCAATTTTGTTTCAATGGCCTTAGAAATGTCCCTTGTTTGTAAACCCGATCAAGCTACAACCTTAAAGACCTTAGTGATCTTCTTGCTTCCATATTTTCGCTTTTGATTGTTAGATTTTGTATGAATTAAGTTGATATTGGCATTGTTTGTTAGTTGAGTGAAATTGTCCCCGCGGTTGCAAACGCGTAATTTCTTCAATCCTTATTTGAAGAGGAGAGTTAGAGTGATTCATTCACGAAAAATATAGTTGTTGATTGATACATGGATTTATATTTGTTTTAAGAAGTTAGTTCTTGTGCATTGTTTGATTCTAACCATTTGAAACCATGGCTTGTTTGCATCATTTGTGTTTGAGCCAATTTTATCCAATCTTGGGTGAATCTTAGTCTTGAGCAAATCCTCTTATTGCGAAATGAGAGGCATACTTTGCTTGAGGACAAGCAAAAAGCTAGTTGGGGCGAGTTGTTAGATGCCAAATTTCACTTATTTAATCTATCAAATGTTGGCATTTTTCACTCATTTTCGTCAATTAAGTGTTGAAAACCACTCTTGTTTTGGTTGGTTTGCAACATTATGAGAAAATCTCTTGGTACCTTTGATTTGTGTGTTATTGTGCAGGAATTAGGCACAAAACAAGTGAAAAGAAAGACACAAGAAATGGGCAAGGAAACCAAGACAACATGCAAAAACCACCAAAATGCTGTCATGCTCGCTACAGCGAGCAGATAACGAACAGGTAGCGAACGAGCCCAGAATTGGAAAGATCTGAAAGTATCAAAAGTTCGCGTTTGCTAGCTGTTCGCTAGGCGAACGTGACAGATCCTGAATGTGTATTTAAGTGTTTTTCTTGCTTTTTTAGGTCATAACTTGTATTTTTTCTATTCTAGACATCAGAACTTATTTTTCTTCATTTCTTCTAGAGAGAGAAACACAAAACCCCAAGGGGGAGGAGGTAAGATCTTCGATCACTTGTTGGGGTTTAGATTGTAATCTTTTGATACCTTATGTATTTCATCTAATTTATGTTTGTGAACTATTTTGGATTCTCTGTTGATTGAATATCTTTGATTATGTATTTGTGAGTCTTGACAAAACCATTTCACATCTTTGACCTCAGATTTTCTTCTATCAATGAATAAACTTTTGACATGGTTTTGAAGTTGATATTCATTTTATCTTCTATGGTGTTGTGTTGATTAAGTAGCACGGGTAGCATGGGTAGGATCAATATGATATTGTGTGGGTATGTGATAATAGTGATGAAGAATGATATTCACCGACATTTGGCGGATTAGATGAATACATGGAAAAAGGGTTAAGCGTGTGTACGTATTTTGATCATTGTTTTTTATGCAAAACAATTGTTTATCTGATATGGGTTTCATTCTTGTTTACCTGTTAATCTTTGATTTGAATCGTGATAGAGATATACTTTTCGGATCTGGATCTAGGATGATTACCGGTTAGGTCCTAAACGCTAGAGATAGATTTAGGCTTAGCATTTGCGTGAGTATCAGATCTTAATGCTCTGTGTTGTGTTTTGTTGGGTGAGAGATCACCAATGAGACAACACGGTTTTTATCTCGACGCCGCGTTAGAGATAAGCTTTGTCATGAGTGATACGTGATGATATTAGACGAATGATTGTGTTGTGTTTAATTTGATCAGAAGAATGCATATGTTATCAATTAATGAAATCCAATCCCAACAAGGCTCCGTTTATATTTCAGTCTTTAGTTTATAATTTCTGTTTTTATTTATGGTTCCCTGAACCTTTTAAACTAAACCTTTTAAAATTAAGCTTAGAAATGTAGAAATCGTTGAACGGCGTTCAGATCGCACTAATCCCTGTGGAGACGACAAAACTGGGTACTTAATATTTTTTGCTTGCTGCTTTACCGCATCAGCTAGAAGTTGATTCCAATGAGAATTGCATATCTGCACACTTAAGATAAAATTAGAGTACCAAATTGTTACATATAAAATATATGCATTATTATCATCAAAACTAGAGATTATATGCAGAACCAAAATCTTGATATAACAATCTCCCTCCTTTTGATGATGACAAAATCATATATTTTAATGAAACAATGTATATGCTTTAATGTGCTAAAGATATTGACTTTATGTTTTAGAACACTCCCCTAAGATAGACAATCTCCCCCTGAGCTTATATCTCATGTTTACTTCTTCTGAGTTAAATTCTTTTTGCAATGCTTACTACCAGAAGCTTCTAACGGAATAATCCTGCAATTTCTTTCACATGCTTGTATATATGATGTTAGAATGTGAGCATGAATTTTTAGAGAGAAGATATATATCAAAATCATTTCAACTTTTACTCCCCCTTTTTGTCATAATCAAAAAGTTTTATAAATAAGATAGAAGATACAAAAAAACAATGCAGAATCTAATGAAAATGACAAGGGTAAGCCCTAAAGTGCCTAGGGAAGGGAAGTAGAAGAAGTCCTTGCAAGAAGTTGAGTGAACATGTCCTTGATGGAACGACTAACTTCATCTTGACCATCCAACATTTCTTGCACCGTTTTCTGATATTTTCTCAATTATAATAAAAAAATCTTAGAAAATAATCAAATTAAGAGTTTTTTTTATTAGTAGGCTAAATTTCTAAATAAAAAAACTAAATGATAATAGTTTTAATTTAAATGCATTTAACGATCATTATTTATTTTAATTTATCTTCTAAAAAGGGTTAATTTAGTCTTTGAATTTGGTTGATTACCATATTTACCATTTTTTAAATCACGTAATGAAAATCCCAAAATAAAAATCATGCATTTAGGATTTTAGTGTGTTCTAGCAAAAGTTAAAAAAAAAATTCAAAGGCAAAGGAAAAACGATTAAATCTTTAATCATGATAAAAGACTAATTAGAAATTTACAAATGTTAATTTTCAACATAAACCAAGAAATCTTCCTCTTTGGTGATAATCATTTTTTACTTTCACATTTACCTTCCTTTTACCTTACCATTTTGGCGATACATTTGTTGTCTTGCATAATGCATTATGGATGACTTAAGGGCCATATTTTGGTAGCACTTTTACCTCCCCTAAACCTTCATTTTTCATCTCCCATCACTATCTCAAAACCATAGCAAAGTTTGTCATTATCCCCACCCAAAACCCTAGCATTCTAGTTTAAATAGATGTCACTTTTGTAAAAAATGGGAGAGCTTTTTGCGAGTATAAGAGTGCTTAAATTTTGAGAGATATAAAAAGTTTTTTTATTGTGAGAGTTGGAGGAATAATCCATTGGTTGGTCTTGCAAATAACACCAACATCCTCTATCTCTAAAGGATTTATTGTTGATAACCTCTTTTCCCACATCTTGTATTTCTATTCTTTTATGTGATGTTGAGTTCTTGTTCTTATATGTTGTTATATTCTCAAATATGTTATTTTTTTGTTATATATGTTGTTTGTTTGATTTAACCTTTTAAACACTTCATATCTACATGTTTAGGATGATAACTGATGACATAAAATAATCATAACTTGGAAAGTCATTGTGTGCTTCTGGTGGAAATCAATTTCTCAACTTTGCTATTTCATTTTTAAATTTTGGAATTAGCTATCTCTTTTTTTTATCTTTCATTTTTTGTTGGCCCCACCTCAATCGAAATCATGAAACTCTATATGATTAAATTATCGAACATACATCATGATGTATGTGTGATATTATTGTATGTATGTTGTATGTGTGATTTCCGTGGGAATAGATAACATACCTTTTTTGTTTCATTATTATTATTATTATTATTATTATTATTATTATTATTATTATTATTATTATTATTATTATTATTATTATTATTATTATTATTATTATTATTATTATTATTGTATCTAGCTACCTCTTTTTGTTAGCTTTCATTTTTTGTTGGTCTCACCCCAACTAGAGATACGAAACTCAAGATATGATCAAATCATGTAAGATAACGACTCAATCGTTTTAGTCTATTTTTTATAAACCAAAACTAGATTAAAAAACAATTAATTGGATGTATATCTCTTTAATCCTTTAGTTTTCGGACATAAGTCGTATCCCTTACTTGCTCGGACACTTGTCTTCCTTTAAAAAAAATTTAGTTAAAAACTTGATCGTTTAGTTTTCGGACATAAGTCGTATCCCTACATATCTCTGTGCTGCCACATCCAACAAACAACATATTTTTTTGCTCTAATGCGATCAAGACATTTTCTATAAATCAATCAATAGACAAGATTTTTTTTTTTACCAAGAACTACATATATTTAGATTCTCCATCACACCAAGAGATATGTAGGAGCAAAAGTAAAATCTTATTAAGCACACTAACAAAAAACTCTTTTCCCTTTTCCTATAAATATGTTTTATTTTGTGTTCGACGATTAGGAGAAATTAAATATAATAAGATTAAAAAAAACTTCTTTTTTTGTAAATTTAATTTGCGGTAACCGTTATTTCAAACAGATGTCATAGGATGTTAATACTTTCCATACGTATAATCGACTTCCAAACCTAAATTTGGTTTTATAAATATTTTCCCTTTTCAAATACCATACTTTTGTTCTTTAATGGTTTTATAGACGTTTTCCCTTTTCAAATAAACTTGGATGGTTACTTCATTGATTTCAAGCACGCCTCAAATATATTTTGTGCCTACGATAATGATATTTTATATGTCTCTTCAATGGAAAGGAACTTGATAAGTTTAAGCCAAATTCTTGAGAAAAACTATTCTATGAGGTTATAAGTGTCGCGGTGAAATTTGGATACCAAACTATTGATTAGTTTGAATCTTTAATTCATTTTGCAACCGAACTTTGATTTGTCCAAAGGAAGGGATAAAGATCGAAATTCCCACAATGCAATGCAAATGCAAGGTTTAGAGAGTTATAGGTTCGGGGGTTGGTTAAACTTAGGGAAGGTACTAGCATCCTAAGTTTCTGTAGTACTCTACAGGAACCTCTTGTTTTATGTTTGTTTACTGCTAAGTGTTATCTGCTCAATGGTTGAAAGACCCTAGGGGTTTATTTCTAAGTATACTCGATAAGGTATCGCACCTTGTGCCTACATATCCTTACGGGAATGGAATCAGAGTATGTTGTAGTTCACCCTAAAGGGTTAGAGGAGTTCTTTGACTGTGGTCAAAGTTCCTACGGGTTTAGGGTAGTTGTTTTGATTGGGTTTAGGAGAAGAGAGGAGTCTTCATTTTAAGGGAGATATAACCGCCACAAATGTAAGGGAGGTTGTAGGAAATGGTCTTTGCATCATCTTAAGAAAAGGTCTTACATACTCGGATGGTCGCCAAGTATGCCTTTGTCACTCTTAAGGCAAAGTCCCTACATGTTTGATTGTATTGTTGTGGGGGTGGAGATTATATCTCACCTAAGATGATTAACATCTATTCTCTATTTGTGTTTGAGAAAGTTGTATAGTGTTGTATATTGTTTGTTTCTATGTTGTAAAGATAAAGACAAGGTCCTTCCTATGTGGTAGGTCCTAAACTTAAGTGATCAACTTGAAGAATCAAGGATCAAGGGGAATATGATGCAAATGTAATGCAACTACACACAACGTTGAATTATGTGTAGGTTTTTCCTTTGGACGGAATGCGATGCATGGATATAAATATGATAATGAATTGCGATAATGTAAACTGCAGAAATATAAACCATACACACGCATGAAAGCGTTGAGTGAGTATGTGTGCATTGTGAATAAAATAAAGCGGAAAAAAAGCATACGCATGAAAGCGCTAAGTGTAAGTGTTGTGAAGGTGTCGTGAGTGAGTGTGCACGATTTTACGATGTTGATTGTTTTTAATCGTTGACTTGGTTAGTTTGAGAAAAAAGTTGAATGGAGACTTATTTTAGATGGGATTAAGTTGATTGATTGAGATTGAATAAAAGTTGAGTTAATGGTGAGATTAAATTTTATCATTATGCGAAAAGAAGTGTATAATTAAAGTTTAAATTTAATTAGGAAAAAAGTTTTAAATGATCACCATAAAAAAGCTAAATTATAAAAAAAATAGTTTGATTTTTATTAAAAGGTAGACTTAATAGAATAATGAGTTTTGAATAAAAAGTTACTAATTATTTTAATAAAAGGTTGATTACAATAAAGATAAAAATTGAGTTATTATTTTAATAATAAAAAAAAAGGTTATTAAGTTTAAATTAATAAAGGTTAATTAATTTATTTGTTTTTTAAAATTGAATTATGGTTATTTTAACAAAATTTAACGGTGGTTTAAGTGTAGTGTGTGTTTAGTGGCGTGTGTGTGTGTTTATCATTGGATTACAATTTAAAAAATTAAAAAAACAACAACAACACAGAAAACCCTAATTCCCCCCCTGAATCCCTTTTCCGCCGCGCCGTTCTCGTTCTCCTTCTTCTACTCGACTCGTTTCTTCTTTCATGATAACCCCTCCTTCTCTGCAACTTCTTTGGTTTCCCTTCCCTTTCTACACAACAAAACCGATAAACAAAATATTAAGGTGTTAACATAGAAATCCTCACAGTGCTTTTTCGCGAATCTGAAGGGGCAAGGAGGATGAGAGAATTCCCAGCGACGACGGTGGTTTCGCAAGGCGGCTGATGAGCTTCAAGAGTCGAAGGCCGAGGAGACGACGTAACTTGCTTCGTCGACGGGGTTTGTGACGGCAGCTGTGGTTTCCACGGTTAAAGAGATAAGTCGCTTCTCCGCTCAATTTCGAATTAAGAATCTTAGGTTTTTTTTTTGGTAGCTTTTCCTGGTTGTTCCCCTTCACGATCCCCTTTCTCTCTCTCTTATATAGTCGTATGGACTCGATTAATAGCTATAAAGTTTTATCCAAACCTTCCGTTTTGGTCTGAACATGCCTTGTTTGTTTTGGGAAGGAAATACGACCTTCTGTTTTCGTTTAGCTGAAATTGGCAATATTTCCTTTTCCATTTTTATTGAGTTAATGTTGATGAGAAATGAGATTGGATTTGATTTAGTCTGAATAGAATCTTCCATTGTTCCGAGGAATATCCTCTAACGGCCATATTTGATTTTGTGACTATTGTTGGCAGGTGTGGATAGTGAAAGGGTTTGGGCCCAGAGAAATTAACAGCCCAAGGATGTTGCTGGTGGACTTTGATGACCTTTGGATGGTAAGCTTCGGTCCTGATATTACTTTGTTGTTCATTCGATTCAAAAAGTGATGTCTGCGACCACTTTCTCTAATTTCTTTGAAGGCTTTCATTGTGCAATTGGTCTTGCAGGGAACACAGCTTGGCCTCACAATATCTTGAGTAAAATCATGATTCTGGAATATAGTTGTTGATGTTTCAAAGTACGGAGGGACAACAATCTTGTTGTTGCGCTTGGTTTACGCGAGTTTGTAACAATGCGTATGAGTGAGTTTTCTTTCCTCTGTCCTCCATCAAAACTAATATTTGCTAGGCTGGCAGTACCATTTTCTTTCTTAGGTGCGTAGTTCCATTGTTACTTGATTCACTAAGTCTCTTGTTGCAATGTAGGCAAATAACATACATGTACCAGCCTTCCTACAACAGATGTCAACCTTTTTGGTTTTCTTCTTGAATTAAACTTATTCAACCTTATATTGGAAACAAAATTAGAGTTTTATTCCCAATGGTTGGTTGATGTTTCATGCTGTTATTGCAGGTAATGGAAGCTTCGAGTGCTGACCGAAAGT
Source organism: Lathyrus sativus (assembly GCA_963859935.3). Lineage (NCBI taxonomy): Eukaryota > Viridiplantae > Streptophyta > Magnoliopsida > Fabales > Fabaceae > Lathyrus > Lathyrus sativus. The sequence goes on along the minus strand of OZ012735.1, from coordinate 105,337,877 downwards.
GCCTCCGAGTTATCGGACAGTAGATGAGTTAATCTGAAATTACCCACCTACAAGTTGATACGTACGTGCACAAGTCTCTCAAGAGTCTTTATCAGATGCAGCCTTAATGAGTGTGGCGCTGCAAGTCGGATGGCTCGAGTGTACTGGTGCGATATTGCTGCTATTGAATCATTCCAACTCTTGTTTCCGCTTGGTGACTCTTATCTGCAATTTCAGCTTCAGCACTGATCCTCAAAGAGGCATCAATCTTCATTGAGGTTGAAGGTTGCTAATAAAGGACCGTGGTGACGTTCCTTTGACGACCCCTAAGCCTTCGGTATCAAGACGAAAAGAAAGGCCCTAAGACCAATCAGGACGTATGTCAAAGCTTCAAGTAACTGATGTAAGTTTCCACCTATTTAAAGGCCTGTCATGCTTCTTGTTGGAGTGTAATTCATGGTACTGACTGTGTTTCATGATGTTTAACCAATGCTGATAATTGTATGCAGGTGCGCCGCCAGTTTCTATGTTCTCTTCAACTTACTAATGTTTGCAACAATTTTAACGCTACAAACTCAAACAGAGTTTCAGGATATATGGAGCGTCGAACCTCCCCTGGGAAAGTTATCCATATGGGGCTGCCTTAATTCAAGTTCTTGAACAATTCCGCTACCAACGTCCCGACAACGGCAATACAATCTTGTTATTAACGTGGGTAATACTTGGGAGCTCACACACGCATCGGATTCTCAGAGGTATCCTAATCCCTTTTCCATCCTTAAGACCGTAGAAGTTGATCAAATAACGGTATCGACATCAATGCCATTGCAACATATTTACGTGGTTCTGCTATTGTCTTGCAGGCGTTATCTCCAATTACAACCGCAGTTAGCACCTTAAGCTCTGACCTTTGACACAGGGCAGCGTAATGTAGTGGTAATGACAGTGTTTTCAATCTGGGGAGAAACATGAGTGGGTTGCCGCAGATGCGAGCTGGTTTGCAGGGGCAAACAGGACTTAGTGACGCAACTGATCTTGACATATTCCTGGAGGTAAGTTAACAACATCTGCTATGGTTTCCCCAAGAATGATTTGTATACACTTAAAAGTAATATTGAATACACATCCTACTGGTGCAGGGAAGTCATGACCTGCCAATCCATCTCAGGACCAATCTTCAGTGAGCCGTGCTTCTTTCGGTGTTGCCAACTTCGTCCATCTTTCGCGAACTCCTCATGATTTCCTGTGACGGAATATAAACTATTGATTGCACAGTTTCTGGTTATGAGCAGGAGAAGGTGACACCGTCTTCTAAAAACATCCTTGTCCTTTATTACTAATCATTAGCTGCAAGCATAATTTGATGTATGGTTGCTCATGCAAATTTTACGCAGGGTATGCCAGTGGTAGCAGGTGAAACCATTCCTATAGCTACCGAAGATACCGCGTTTTCCGTGACCGTGCCCCTCTTCTCCGGGCTAATTATCCTTTCTGTAACGCTAAGGCGTGTCGTATCGGTTGCTTTGAAACTACCGACGTGAGTGCCGTGTGGAGCTTTGCTTGGGAGGGGGCTACAAAGCAGGAGAGTACTGATGGAGGCTTACACGTTGATCTTCCACAGTGTACGGTTGCATTTGGGGTGTTGTTGCCTGTTGCACTTTAAGTACTTAAGTTGTATTAATGACTGAAGTCTTGAATATGTGTTGTGTTTGAGAACTAATGCACCTCAGTTGTTATTGTAATTTTGGTACCACTTTGTACATTAGTTGTTTAGTAAATAGAAAGAATGCATGACGTGCTTACACAAAGTAATGGAGTCACACCCATATCCTCGTGAATCATAACAGGTGAATCATAATAGGCTAATCATAATAGGCTTCTTGTGACTTTGACTTCCAAATCAGGTCTTTAAATCCAAACTTAATGCGCAACCTTGAAGCCGTCTCTGTATGGCGGGTAATTCAAATGAGATCAAATCGCCTGAGGCCCAAACCACTCCTTTGGAAATAGTATTCCGGACATGAATCTTGGATTAAATTCCAACCTCCACAAATAAAAAAAATAGATCCTGAACCTTACTTGAGGATTTGGCGCTTAAGTTCAAACCAAACTTAATCATTAACATTTCGGAGCATAAAGGGAGATCGAACTTCTTTTAAAACGTGACCCACGTCTTGAGAGTTTTCACTTGAAATTCTTCTTGCCATGAAACCAAAAAAAAACAAGTCCAGATGACTAGGTTTATCCCTAAAGAACATCCATTTCTCTTCACGATACGTCAAAGCTTTTAAGAGGTACCAAAAACTCCAGACTCAACCCGAATCTTTCCTAGATGACCCTGTCTTGAAATTGTGGGAATGAATGATGGTCCACTTAAAACGACGAAGATACGCACAACTTGGTCAGCCTTAAAAAGCACAAGTATTAAAATAAATTTAAATAACAATAGAAAACGCGCGAAAAGAGGTGGGATCTTACGGTCAAAAATTAGGGTGCAACAGATGCCCCTATTTAAGTTACTTCTATTCGGAGATATGGAGATTGAAATCTCCGTCTCGACGAGATAGGAGGGACTTAAATACAAACATTGCGCGAATTTTTGGCCCTAAGAAGCCACCGAATGCAGATGATATGCAATGATATGAGAATGCAAGACGGACAAAAATCTGCGAGGAAGAGGTCATAGGGGATGTACTGGACGCGACATGCTAGACAGAAGAGCAACAGATCCAACAAGGCGGGACCCTACGAGGACATGAACAATCACTCATGGGAAATCTCCAAACGCGTAACGGTAACTCATGCATCAGGGATGCGGTGGTTTTGACGATTTGATGGTCGAAAGATACTTTGACTACCAAGGTGGTGGTCAATAGTAACTCCAAATGGATCCTTTTTCATTATTTTATATTTTGTAACTCCGCTGAAACAGTAAAATGTATAACCTCTCCTGGCATCATGGTACGGGGACCCTGAGCTAGTCTCGGTCTTTGATGTCATTGTAGTTGTAGATGTTGTTGTAGTTGTTGAGCTTCCCCGAGCATCATGATATGGGAGTCATGCGCCGGTCTCAGTCTCTGATGTCAAACTTCCCCTTGCTCCATGGTATGGGAACCATGAGCTGGTCTCGGTTTCTGATGTCAAACTTCCCCTTGCTCCATGGTATGGGAACCATGAGCTGGTCTCGGTTTCTGATGTCAAACTTCCCCTTGCTCCATGGTATGGGAACCATGAGCTGGTCTCGGTTTCTGATGTCGAACTTCCCCTTGCTCTATGGTATGGGAACCATGAGCTGGTCTCGGTTCCTACCCAAAATGATGGAAACTCGTGAGAGCGTCTTCAAAGAGGGGTTGTAAATTTGTAGATTGTAGATGTAACTGTAGTTGTTGAGCTTCCCCGAGCATCATGATATGGGAGTCATGCGCCGGTCTCGGTCTCCGATGTCGAACTTCCCCTTGCTCCATGGTATGGGAACCATGAGCTGGTCTCGGTTCCTACCCAAAATGATGGAAACTCATGAGAGCGTCTTCAAAGAGGGGTTGTAAATTTGTAGATTGTAGATGTAACTGTAGTTGTAAATTGCAATGTTGATGTAGATTGCGTGTTGTGGATTGTAACACTGTAGAATTGTTGATGTAATTGTTGTAGATGTAATCTGTAATTGTAGAATTTTGTAGATGTAATCTTGTATTTGCAATTGGCAATTTGTAGATGCAGTTGGTATTGTATTGGCAATTTGTAGAATGTGCACCGGGGATCTTCAAAAGAGTTATAAACCGGTTGATACGTGGAGTGTCCTCTTGTAAGGAGATATGTCATTGATTGTACTCGTAATGAACCCTCTGGGGAAAATCATCTTTGGAGTACCTCTGCTGTAATTGTGTAAGAAATGTGAAGTTGTAGTAGCATAAATCCTCAAATGGGGAAGTATCTGTAATGTCCCTCTGTTTTGACTTGATAATCTTGAGATAATCCACTGGGGATGGACAGATTGTCTTGAGGAAATTGTTGTTTGTCGTTTTGAGAATAAATCTGCCCAAAACGAGTTGCTCAAATAAAGAGATCTTCTGTCTTTCAGCTGTAAGTTGTCGAGGAAATCTTGTAATGTTGCTGAAGAAACGGTGTGTCTTCAAATGGTGATCCTCATAATGTCAAAGTGCAGAATAAACGCACTCTTGATCCATGCTCAAAAGCTGGAGATGTTCATAGCGTGATCGCCAAAGACCGAAGTTCAATTCGGGAAATAACCGAAGAGAAACTGTCAAGTAAGACTCAACCATAGAGGCATAAACTCCAATGGGAATGTACTGAAACAACTGTCTTCCACGAGGGTCGAACTTCGCGGGGAAATGGAAATATTGAGTTTTTTTTTGCTTAGGGCTGACAACTCTATTTGGAAGGAGTAAGACGCGCCCAAATACCCAAGGGTAAACGCAATCGAAGAGATAGAGTAAAACAAGCAAAAGATGCACAAAATGCAAATGTTTATGCTATCTACTTATATGATATGTGTATGCTTATGCTGACAAGACAGACGAAAGCAACGACCGAAAATGGGATAGATGCTTCGAAACAAACGTCCGACCAATCTTCAAAGATAGAAGTATCACTGAGGATAGACGGAGAACTAAGTGTAGGATCCCAATCCTGCTTCAAAACTTCAAGATTTCTCTTGAAAAGAGTGATCAATTCATTTGGGGATATAACATCCTGATAAGCTTGATGTGTTGTATGAAATCGTAGACGGAGGTACCCAAACCGAAGTTTCATAGGGGATAAAATAAATATCCTTGGTCTTCGTAGTTGTTGAACATGTTAGGGTTGAGCTTCCTGAGGATGAAATATACATCTTTTGCTCCAATCTTCAAATGCCCCAAGTCACATAGTTGAAAAGTCTCGAGAGGATTTTATAGAAAACATGATGTCCCAATGCCCCCCTGTTTTCAAACTCTCTAGAGATTCGCCGAATCTCGACGTAACTGCCCCCGATTGGCAGTAAGTGAGTCCTTGAATTTCTTCTAATTGAACCCAAGACTTGCGCGGATGGAATTTTCTTTGGGAAGAATGACTTGCCCCAAGTCAGCAAAGTCCTCAAATATCATCATCAATATCTGTATGTGGTATTTCTAAGATGTCAAACGTATTTAGCACATTTGAAATATCCATTTTGAAATGGTTAATGCAACACGCGTTTGTCTTGAAATTTTGAAAAGGGGTATCGCAATAACTTGTGATCGAAACCACTAGTTAGGATACAAATTGAATCATTATTTATAAAGCCGATTTAAATTTGAGCATAACTCAAGGAGTCAGGAAGCAATATCTCATCGAGTATGCTTTCGAATTAAACCTTACTTCAATTAGGACTTTGAGGGTCGTATATGGGTTTAATTTATGACTTGTAGAATGGAGGTAGAAAGGTTAGTATATTTGTGCCCACCCAATTTATGAAAGATGTTCATCATTTTGATATTACCCTGCCCCAGGTTAAGGAAATGATGTTTTGGTTTGGGAGAAAGAGAACGGATCCTCAATCAAGGTTTAAAAGAAAGGGTTGACTATGTTGGCTTTCAGGAGGTTTAAAATAATGCCTTACATCATCAGTAGGGTTTTTATTCGAAGCATACAACAAGAGATCATGTGTTTTACTTCATCATCCTCCTTCCAATTCTCTGTCAAAGCGAGAGATCGGGTAAAAGTCGGCATTATAAATAATTTTGAAAACTATTTGAGTGAAACGAATGGATTTTTTCAAGACAAACAGCTATTGCATTACTTATTCAAAACAGAAAGTTCTTACATGCAAAATATGCTTTAAAACAAACAATAGAAGGTTCTTCTGGAGGGTCCTTTCCAGGATCTTTATTGTGCTTTCATGTAGACGGGAAAGATATGCAGAAATGTCTGGTGCGCAGCTTTCAGACACGGTGTTGACGACTTTGAATCATGCCTGGGGAGGATGAACCTTGTCGAGATAGGGGGCTATCTCGTACGTAAGGGACGGAACCCTCGAAGAATAAGACTCCATCTTTGACCAAATTTTGAACGTCTGCTTTCATGCCGTAACAACTCTCAATGTCGTGCCCCGGAGCACCTTGATGATACAGGCAAAATTTGTTGGCATTGTACCAGTACGGAAACCTCTTAGGTACCTTGGGTGGGGCTTTAGTCTGGATATGCCCTCTTTGAATTAGAGATGGAAACAAATCAGCGTACTTCACCGGGATGGGATCAAACTGATGAATTACTTCCCTTGGTGCATCTAGAGTCATCCTTTGATACCTTTTCCGAAATTGTCGGTGCTGTGGTTGATTTGGAGAGGCCAACCTCTGCCTAGGATGTGGTTGTTGTTCACGCTGAGCGGGCATCGCATATTGGTGTTGAGGATGGGGTACCGGAGCTATGAATTCTCTGGAAGGTCCACAGCCATCTTTATTGTTTGGGGCTATACCCAAGTTGTGATGGTATTGCTTCACAAAAGCAAAAGTTAAGTCTTCCCAAGACTGAATGTGATTCACTTGTAGCTTCATATACCATGTTAACGGTGCTCTACCCAAACTTTCTTGGAAGCAGTGAATCAATAGTTGGTCGTTCCCAAGATAGGCGGTCATCTTCTGACAAAACATCATCAAATGATACCTTGGACAAATTGCACCTTTGTACACTTCAAAGGCGGGCATCTGGAATCCTGGGGGGATAACCGAGTTTGGAACTAGGTGCGGGTCACGAGCATGAAAATCAGGCGCACGGTTCCTCTTCATCATTTTCCATCGTTCCTCAAAGTCACGAAATTCATTCTTGAATGCTGTAAGCTCTGGATCGTCCATTTCCTTTTCTTGCATAGGCTGAAGTTGCATAGAAACAAAGTCGTCGGAGGGACGGCGAAACGTCGGGTTAGACCTTACTCTGAAGCTAGTCATGCGATCCATGTCTTTGTTCTCCTCACTATCCTTTAATGATACTTCCGGCTTGGTCAGATGGTCGAGACGGCGACTGACAGCAAAGATGGAAAAACGAAATGAGCCACAACAAAGGAAGGACACATGCACAAATGTAAAATGCCATGCTAAATGCAGGATGTTAATGCATAATGCAGATGCAGATGTAGGAGAATACTTCAAGAAACTCAGAGTGTTCTTCGGTATTATAATGTAGGATACTTGAAAAACTTTTTATTTTTGAGAAACAATGAGAACAAAGTACTCTTTCAAGAGTTTATTACAACGACAGCAAAAGAAAACTTAGAACTCTACTCCACGGTCTTCTTTGTACGGAGCTCCTCGGTCAGCTGGTCAATGCGCTCCTGCAGCGCCGCTTCTCGATGATGAGTCGTTCCACACACTCCTTCCAAGCCATGGTAGTTGAGGGGAGATCATCATTGGTGACAACACTTGAAGAGGCAGGAGAAAATAAATCTCCTTGCGCCTTTCTCTTTCTGGCAACTTCTAATTCTGGTGTCTTCTGAAGTCTTTCCTTCTCGACTTTGAGGGTGAAGAACTTGTTCTTCCAAGCAGTCCTCAATTTCCGGGCTTCATCCAAAGTAATCCTTACTTGTTCTATTTCCTCTTCTTCGAACCAGTCGGGGTCATGAGGAGACAATACCATAGGTTCATGAAAAGGAAAAGGCATCTTGAGATCGAGGGCTCTTTCTCGCACCCAATGCAGATAATCCTCGGAAACAGCACAGTTGGGGTATCCTGAAGCAGCTGTTCCTTCCCTATCAATGTATTTCCATGCATAAATGATGACAGTCTTTAGATCTAGATCTTCTTCTCCTTTGAAATAGATCTCTTCCGATGAAGCCGGGTCAGGCACTTGGGTCATAGGGTGTCCAAACTGTCTACGGGCCAAGGCGGGATTATAACTTATACATCCCTCTCTTCCAATAAGCGGTACGTTAGGGAATCCTCCGATGCTAGGAATCATAGGCATGCCTCCATAGGCGGGATCATACCAGACAATGTCCGAATGGGTAAGGGCCATAAGTATCTCGGACCATCGAGGTGTTGCTACTTTGTCCCAAAGGGACGGATACCAAGTCAAACGAGCGATGAACCATGAATACAGCAAGGCGGTACAACATACAATGTGTCCTCCTCCTTCAGCATTCCTCGAGTGAATCGAGAAGTACGTATCAGCAAGCAAAGTGGGTACTGGATTCTTGAGTATGAAGAGCTTAATCGCATCCATATCAACAAAATTATCAATTTTAGGGAACCAGAAAGTCCCATAAACCAACAAAGCGAAATTGGCTTCCAAGATGAGAGCCTCATTTCTTTCAGCATGGTAACGGACTTTTTCGATCAAAAAGTAGGCGGGGAACCCAAGGACTCCTTCCTTGGTGATCAGGTGTGTCTGGACATCTTCTAGGCTGAGATGGGTAGCATTTGCGATTTCTTGATGACTGGGCGTGTCTTCCCTTCCGGTGAACAGAGGTCGAACAGTCACAGGCATCCTCAAAAGTTCTGAGTATTCTTCCAAGGTCGGCATTAATTGGTAGTCCGGAAAAGTGAAGCAGTGATACATCGGGTCATAGAATTGAACCAATGTTTCCAACAATCCTTCTTTCATCCTTAGCTCAAGGAAACAGAAAACTCCTTCATATTCTGCTGCGAAGGCAAAGCGATCCTCGACGAGTTCGGCTAGTTCTCTCAAGCTTTCGAGGTTGGGACTCTGAAAAGTGTACTTCAGGGTTTCTCTTCTGAAATCCATGATTACAACACCTACAGAACGAATTTGAGTTTCTTGAAGTGAACAAATGGAAAAAGAATGCAATGCAAGATGATTAGGACTTCATGGGATTCCTCTATTTATAGGCATTGCGGTAAAAGAAAACGTTTTATTAAATTTGAAACGGACTACATAAATATTCTTTCGAAGAGTCCCAAATAAAAGCTAAATAAAAGCTAGTAAAGACACTAAAGAAGCTTTGAATGCTGCTGCTTGAGCTGTTCTTCTAGTTGCGCCTTCTCACGGATAAGGTTGTCCACAATTATTTTCCAGATAGTGCACTGTGGGTCGGAGAAAAATAAATCCTCCATGGCTTTCCTCTTCTTGCATGGGAGTAGCTCTTCATCCTTCAATTGTAGCTGCTTCTGAAGTTCAGCATTCTGCTTCTGACACTCAGCATTTTCTGCCACTGCTATGTGGTATTTGTTCTTCCAAGATTCTAGCTCATGTTGAGACTTCCTTAGGGACACCTCTAACTCCTCGGCTTTAGACATAAAGACATAGGTGGGATCCCTCCTTGGAGCTATGGGATCTTGACGGGAATAGGGCATCTTTAGATTGGTTGCCCTTTTTCTGACCCACTGGAGGTATGGTTCTAAAGACACGCAATTAAGTTTCCCTAGACTTCTCTTCCCTTTCTTGTGTATATTACGCCATGCATGTAGAATCTTTCCTCGGAGTTCCATATCATCTTTGAAGAATATATCCTCTACTTGAACACTCCTGGGAGGTTCTTTCAACGGGTATCCCAACTGTCGACGAGCTAAAATAGGATTGTAGCTGATTCCTCCATCAAAGCTGAGCAATGGTACATTAGCAAAGTCACCACAACTATCAATGATCAATACTCCATCATACACTCGGTTGTACCAATCAATGTCGGAATGGGTCAAAGCCATAACCCTTGGAGACCAATGCTCTTTGCCAATGTTTGTAAAAGAGCTAGACTTCGGCAAGTGTGAAGTAAACCACTTGTAAAGTAAAGGTACACAGCAAGTAATCATCCCTCCACCACGGAGGTTTCGGAGATGTATAGAGTGATATGCATTTCCCAACAGAGTTGGCACTGGGTTATTCTTCATAAAGATCTTGAATGCTTTGAGATCAATGAAACCTTCAAAACTTGGGAATAGAAACAGCCCATAAACAAGCAAAGCAAAAATTGCCTCAAACGGAGCCTTATTAGAATAATCAGCATAGAATGAAGCCTTCTAGATTAGGAAACCTGTCTTTAAACCAAGAATTCCATCCTTAGTGACTAGGTTGGCTTTGACGTCAGATACCTTCAAACGGAGGGCTTTAGCAATATCTTTCTCATCGGGGTCCTTTTCCAAGAAGGGAAAAGGAGATTCCTCAAGGACAGGTAGACCAACCAAAAAGGAATATTCTTCCAATGTAGGTAACAGCTGAAAGTCTGGAAAGGTGAAACAATGGTAGAGAGGATCATAGAACTGTAGTAGAGTGGCAAGAAGTCCTTCATTCACTGAGCAACCCAACAAAGATATCAGCTTCCCATACTTGTTCTTGAATTCTTCTTGATCTTCGATGAAACCCCACAACTTCTTTAGGTCATCCAATTTGGGACTCTTAAAAGTATATTTCATAGTATGTCTTTTGTTTGAAGTCATAATGACCTACAATGTTCATAAACGAAAGTAAATCCCATGAAGTCCAATGCAGAATGATGCTATATGAATGCAGCAAACACAAGTATTCACATAAGGACAATAAAGATAAACAAACAAAGGGGCGCCCTAGGTTTGCAACGAGCATGGAGCAAAGGTGTACCCTTCCCAAATGTTTAAGGACTAAAGGTTGTTTGTACCTGTAGAACAAGGTTCTAATGGGACTCAGAATCATCAGCCCATCTATCGGATATTATCAATTCTCCCAATTACTCGAGGATTGATAATATTCTCAAGAGAACTTCTTTTGAGTGTAGCTTCGCGTAGCACTATTTTGGAAGTACTTCCTCATAGTCCCGCACTACGTCCTAATAAAGGCCAAAGTTGGGTTTAGGTAGCTATGGTCCTCAATATCATAGGCTCCAAGTCAAAAATAGTGAGTGTCTTCACGATTAATCGTTCAACAGTACTATTTCGAAAAGGCCTCAACTGAGCGGGATTCTCGATTCAACTTAGTAGGGATTCTACTCCCTATAAGCCTCCTCGAATATATCCCATCCTATCCTAATCTCTCTCAAAGTTCGGGTGTAGAACTTTATCTCACCACTCAAGGACAACAATCCCAAAAGAAACACAAGAGGAAGCATGTAAACAATTAATCAAGTAGGCAGATATATAAAGCAGTAAACAAATAAAATAAGATAGGGAAACCCACTAGGGAGAGTCCCCAGTGAAGTCGCCATTTCTGTCGCGGTGAAATTTGGATACCAAACTATTGATTAATTTGAATCTTTAATTCATTTTGCAACCGAACTTTGATTTGTCCAAAGGAAGGGATAAAGATCGAAATTCCCACAATGCAATGCAAATGCAAGGTTTAGAGAGTTATAGGTTCGGGGGTTGGTTAAACTTAGGGAAGGTACTAGCATCCTAAGTTTCTGTAGTACTCTACAGGAACTAGGGGTGGCAAAATGGATGGATTGGATGGATATGGATTGGACTGCTAATGGATGGATTAAAACAATCCATTAGTCCATTAAAATCCACTAAAATTTTATTAAAATTATCCAATCCGATCCATCCATTAAGAATAAAATTCATCCGATCCATCAATTAACATATTTTTAATGGATGGATATCCATCCATCCAACTTTTTTTTTAATTTCGTAAAAATAAATATTTTTTTTTCAAAAACAAATCAGTTTTTTATTTTGAAAAAAAAAAACCGATTTTTTTTCCAAAAAAAAAAGTCGGTTTTTTTTTTGAGAAAAAAATTTATTTTTTTTCGAAAAACAAATCAGTTTTTTATTCTGAAAAAAAACACGATTTTTCAGAAAAAAAAAATTGATTTTTTTTCCAAAAAAATAAGTCGGTTTTTTTTTCGAAAAACAAATCAGTTTTTTATTCTGAAAAAAAAAACCGAATTTTTTCAGAAAAAAAATTTGATTTTTTTTCCAAAAAAAAAGTCGGTTTTTTTTTCGAGAAAAAAATTTTTTTTTTTTTCGAAAAACAAATCAGTTTTTTGTTCTGAAAAAAAATTAATTTTTTTTTCAGAAAAAAAATATAGTTTTTTAATTATTTTTAAAAAAATCTAATTTTAAAAAAATAAATCTAACGAAAATAAAAATAATCCATTGGATCCTTAAAATATGTGGGATGGATTGAATCAATCCATGCATATAAATGGATGGATTGAATCCATCCATGCATATAAATGGATGGATTTAATCCAATCCATTAACTTATTTTTTATGTGGTGGATGGATTGGATGGATTTTTTGATGGATGGATTGGATGGATTTTGCCTTAATGGATTTAATTGCCACCTCTAACAGGAACCTCTTGTTTTATGTTTGTTTACTGCTAAGTGTTATCTGCTCAATGGTTGAAAGACCCTAGGGGTTTATTTCTAAGTATACTCGATAAGGTATCGCACCTTGTGCCTACATATCCTTACGGGAATGGAATCAGAGTATGTTGTAGTTCACCCTAAAGGGTTAGAGGAGTTCTTTGACTGTGGTCAAAGTTCCTACGGGTTTAGGGTAGTTGTTTTGATTGGGTTTAGGAGAAGAGAGGAGTCTTCATTTTAAGGGAGATATAACCGCCACAAATGTAAGGGAGGTTGTAGGAAATGGTCTTTGCATCATCTTAAGAAAAGGTCTTACATACTCGGATGGTCGCCAAGTATGCCTTTGTCACTCTTAAGGCAAAGTCCCTACATGTTTGATTGTATTGTTGTGGGGGTGGAGATTATATCTCACCTAAGATGATTAACATCTATTCTCTATTTGTGTTTGAGAAAGTTGTATAGTGTTGTATATTGTTTGTTTCTATGTTGTAAAGATAAAGACAAGGTCCTTCCTATGTGGTAGGTCCTAAACTTAAGTGATCAACTTGAAGAATCAAGGATCGAGGGGAATATGATGCAAATGTAATGCAACTACACACAACGTTGAATTATGTGTAGGTTTTTCCTTTGGACGGAATGCGATGCATGGATATAAATATGATAATGAATTGCGATAATGTAAACTGCAGAAATATAAACCATACACACGCATGAAAGCGTTGAGTGAGTATGTGTGCATTGTGAATAAAATAAAGCGGAAAAAAAGCATACGCATGAAAGCGCTAAGTGTAAGTGTTGTGAAGGTGTCGTGAGTGAGTGTGCACGATTTTACGATGTTGATTGTTTTTAATCGTTGACTTGGTTAGTTTGAGAAAAAAGTTGAATGGAGACTTATTTTAGATGGGATTAAGTTGATTGATTGAGATTGAATAAAAGTTGAGTTAATGGTGAGATTAAATTTTATCATTATGCGAAAAGAAGTGTATAATTAAAGTTTAAATTTAATTAGGAAAAAAGTTTTAAATGATCACCATAAAAAAGCTAAATTATAAAAAAAATAGTTCGATTTTTATTAAAAGGTAGACTTAATAGAATAATGAGTTTTGAATAAAAAGTTACTAATTATTTTAATAAAAGGTTGATTACAATAAAGATAAAAATTGAGTTATTATTTTAATAATAAAAAAAAAGGTTATTAAGTTTAAATTAATAAAGGTTAATTAATTTATTTGTTTTTTAAAATTGAATTATGGTTATTTTAACAAAATTTAACGGTGGTTTAAGTGTAGTGTGTGTTTAGTGGCGTGTGTGTGTGTTTATCATTGGATTACAATTTAAAAAATTAAAAAAACAACAACAACACAGAAAACCCTAATTCCCCCCTGAATCCCTTTTCCGCCGCGCCGTTCTCGTTCTCCTTCTTCTACTCGACTCGTTTCTTCTTTCATGATAACCCCTCCTTCTCTGCAACTTCTTTGGTTTCCCTTCCCTTTCTACACAACAAAACCGATAAACAAAATATTAAGGTGTTAACATAGAAATCCTCACAGTGCTTTTTCGCGAATCTGAAGGGGCAAGGAGGATGAGAGAATTCCCAGCGACGACGGTGGTTTCGCAAGGCGGCTGATGAGCTTCAAGAGTCGAAGGCCGAGGAGACGACGTAACTTGCTTCGTCGACGGGGTTTGTGACGGCAGCTGTGGTTTCCACGGTTAAAGAGATAAGTCGCTTCTCCGCTCAATTTCGAATTAAGAATCTTAGGTTTTTTTTTTGGTAGCTTTTCCTGGTTGTTCCCCTTCACGATCCCCTTTCTCTCTCTCTTATATAGTCGTATGGACTCGATTAATAGCTGTAAAGTTTTATCCAAACCTTCCGTTTTGGTCTGAACATGCCTTGTTTGTTTTGGGAAGGAAACACGACCTTCTGTTTTCGTTTAGCTGAAATTGGCAATATTTCCTTTTCCATTTTTATTGAGTTAATGTTGATGAGAAATGAGATTGGATTTGATTTAGTCTGAATAGAATCTTCCATTGTTCCGAGGAATATCCTCTAACGGCCATATTTGATTTTGTGACTATTGTTGGCAGGTGTGGATAGTGAAAGGGTTTGGGCCCAGAGAAATTAACAGCCCAAGGATGTTGCTGGTGGACTTTGATGACCTTTGGATGGTAAGCTTCGGTCCTGATATTACTTTGTTGTTCATTCGATTCAAAAAGTGATGTCTGCGACCACTTTCTCTAATTTCTTTGAAGGCTTTCATTGTGCAATTGGTCTTGCAGGGAACACAGCTTGGCCTCACAATATCTTGAGTAAAATCATGATTCTGGAATATAGTTGTTGATGTTTCAAAGTACGGAGGGACAACAATCTTGTTGTTGCGCTTGGTTTACGCGAGTTTGTAACAATGCGTATGAGTGAGTTTTCTTTCCTCTGTCCTCCATCAAAACTAATATTTGCTAGGCTGGCAGTACCATTTTCTTTCTTAGGTGCATAGTTCCATTGTTACTTGATTCACTAAGTCTCTTGTTGCAATGTAGGCAAATAACATACATGTACCAGCCTTCCTACAACAGATGTCAACCTTTTTGGTTTTCTTCTTGAATTAAACTTATTCAACCTTATATTGGAAACAAAATTAGAGTTTTATTCCCAATGGTTGGTTGATGTTTCACGCTGTTATTGCAGGTAATGGAAGCTTCGAGTGCTGACCGAAAGTGCCTCCGAGTTATCGGACAGTAGATGAGTTAATCTGAAATTGCCCACCTACAAGCTGATACGTACGTGCACAAGTCTCTCAAGAGTCTTTATCAGATGCAGCCTTAATGAGTGTGGCGCTGCAAGTCGGATGGCTCGAGTGTACTGGTGCGATATTGCTGCTATTGAATCATTCCAACTCTTGTTTCCGCTTGGTGACTCTTATCTGCAATTTCAGCTTCAGCACTGATCCTCAAAGAGGCATCAATCTTCATTGAGGTTGAAGGTTGCTAATAAAGGACCGTGGTGACGTTCCTTCGACGACCCCTAAGCCTTCGGTATCAAGACGAAAAGAAAGGCCTTGAGACCAATCAGGACGTATGTCAAAGCTTCAAGTAACTGATGTAAGTTTCCACCTATTTAAAGGTCTGTCATGCTTCTTGTTGGAGTGTAATTCATGGTACTGACTGTGTTTCATGATGTTTAACCAATGTTGATAATTGTATGCAGGTGCGCCGCCAGTTTCTATGTTCTCTTCAACTTACTAATGTTTGCAACAATTTTAACGCTACAAACTCAAACAGAGTTTCAGGATATATGGAGCGTCGAACCTCCCCTGGGAAAGTTATCCATATGGGGCTGCCTTAATTCAAGTTCTTGAACAATTCCGCTACCAACGTCCCGACAACGGCAATACAATCTTGTTATTAACGTGGGTAATACTTGGGAGCTCACACACGCATCGGATTCTCAGAGGTATCCTAATCCCTTTTCCATCCTTAAGACCGTAGAAGTTGATCAAATAACGGTATCGACATCAATGCCATTGCAACATATTTACGTGGTTCTGCTATTGTCTTGCAGGCGTTATCTCCAATTGCAACCGCAGTTAGCACCTTAAGCTCTGACCTTTGACACAGGGCAGCGTAATGTAGTGGTAATGACAGTGTTTTCAATCTGGGGAGAAACATGAGTGGGTTGCCGCAGATGCGAGCTGGTTTGCAGGGGCAAACAGGACTTAGTGACGCAACTGATCTTGACATATTCCTGGAGGTAAGTTAACAACATCTGCTATGGTTTCCCCAAGAATGATTTGTATACACTTAAAAGTAATATTGAATACACATCCTACTGGTGCAGGGAAGTCATGACCTGCCAATCCATCTCAGGACCAATCTTCAGTGAGCCGTGCTTCTTTCGGTGTTGCCAACTTCGTCCATCTTTCGCGAACTCCTCATGATTTCCTGTGACGGAATATAAACTATTGATTGCACAGTTTCTGGTTATGAGCAGGAGAAGGTGACGCCGTCTTCTAAAAACATCCTTGTCCTTTATTACTAATCATTAGCTGCAAGCATAATTTGATGTATGGTTGCTCATGCAAATTTTACGCAGGGTATGCCAGTGGTAACAGGTGAAACCATTCCTATAGCTACCGAAGATACCGCGTTTTCCGTGACCGTGCCCCTCTTCTCCGGGCTAATTATCCTTTCTGTAACGCTAAGGCGTGTCGTATCAGTTGCTTTGAAACTACCGACGTGAGTGCCGTGTGGAGCTTTGCTTGGGAGGGGGCTACAAAGCAGGAGAGTACTGATGGAGGCTTACACGTTGATCTTCCACAGTGTACGGTTGCATTTGGGGTGTTGTTGCCTGTTGCACTTTAAGTACTTAAGTTGTATTAATGACTGAAGTCTTGAATATGTGTTGTGTTTGAGAACTAATGCACCTCAGTTGTTATTGTAATTTTGGTACCACTTTGTACATTAGTTGTTTAGTAAATAGAAAGAATGCATGACGTGCTTACACAAAGTAATGGAGTCACACCCATATCCTCGTGAATCATAACAGGTGAATCATAATAGGCTAATCATAATAGGCTTCTTGTGACTTTGACTTCCAAATCAGGTCTTTAAATCCAAACTTAATGCGCAACCTTGAAGCCGTCTCTGTATGGCGGGTAATTCAAATGAGATCAAATCGCCTGAGGCCCAAACCACTCCTTTGGAAATAGTATTCCGGACATGAATCTTGGATTAAATTCCAACCTCCACAAATAAAAAAAATAGATCCTGAACCTTACTTGAGGATTTGGCGCTTAAGTTCAAACCAAACTTAATCATTAACATTTCGGAGCATCAAGGGAGATCGAACTTCTTTTAAAACGTGACCCACGTCTTGAGAGTTTTCACTTGAAATTCTTCTTGCCATGAAACCAAAAAAAACCAAGTCCAGATGACTGGGTTTATCCCTAAAGAACATCCATTTCTCTTCACGATACGTCAAAGCTTTTAAGAGGTACCAAAAACTCCAGACTCAACCCGAATCTTTCCTAGATGACCCTGTCTTGAAATTGTGGGAATGAATGATGGTCCACTTAAAACGACGAAGATACGCACAACTTGGTCAGCCTTAAAAAGCACAAGTATTAAAATAAATTTAAATAACAATAGAAAACGCGCGAAAAGAGGTGGGATCTTACGGTCAAAAATTAGGGTGCAACAGATGCCCCTATTTAAGTTACTTCTATTCGGAGATATGGAGATTGAAATCTCCGTCTCGACGAGATAGGAGGGACTTAAATACAAACATTGCGCGAATTTTTGGCCCTAAGAAGCCACCGAATGCAGATGATATGCAATGATATGAGAATGCAAGACGGACAAAAATCTGCGAGGAAGAGGTCATAGGGGATGTACTGGACGCGACATGCTAGACAGAAGAGCAACAGATCCAACAAGGCGGGACCCTACGAGGACATGAACAATCACTCATGGGAAATCTCCAAACGCGTAACGGTAACTCATGCATCAGGGATGCGGTGGTTTTGACGATTTGATGGTCGAAAGATACTTTGACTACCAAGGTGGTGGTCAATAGTAACTCCAAATGGATCCTTTTTCATTATTTTATATTTTGTAACTCCGCTGAAACAGTAAAATGTATAACCTCTCCTGGCATCATGGTACGGGGACCCTGAGCTAGTCTCGGTCTTTGATGTCATTGTAGTTGTAGATGTTGTTGTAGTTGTTGAGCTTCCCCGAGCATCATGATATGGGAGTCATGCGCCGGTCTCAGTCTCTGATGTCAAACTTCCCCTTGCTCCATGGTATGGGAACCATGAGCTGGTCTCGGTTTCTGATGTCAAACTTCCCCTTGCTCCATGGTATGGGAACCATGAGCTGGTCTCGGTTTCTGATGTCAAACTTCCCCTTGCTCCATGGTATGGGAACCATGAGCTGGTCTCGGTTTCTGATGTCGAACTTCCCCTTGCTCTATGGTATGGGAACCATGAGCTGGTCTCGGTTCCTACCCAAAATGATGGAAACTCGTGAGAGCGTCTTCAAAGAGGGGTTGTAAATTTGTAGATTGTAGATGTAACTGTAGTTGTTGAGCTTCCCCGAGCATCATGATATGGGAGTCATGCGCCGGTCTCGGTCTCCGATGTCGAACTTCCCCTTGCTCCATGGTATGGGAACCATGAGCTGGTCTCGGTTCCTACCCAAAATGATGGAAACTCATGAGAGCGTCTTCAAAGAGGGGTTGTAAATTTGTAGATTGTAGATGTAACTGTAGTTGTAAATTGCAATGTTGATGTAGATTGCGTGTTGTGGATTGTAACACTGTAGAATTGTTGATGTAATTGTTGTAGATGTAATCTGTAATTGTAGAATTTTGTAGATGTAATCTTGTATTTGCAATTGGCAATTTGTAGATGCAGTTGGTATTGTATTGGCAATTTGTAGAATGTGCACCGGGGATCTTCAAAAGAGTTATAAACCGGTTGATACGTGGAGTGTCCTCTTGTAAGGAGATATGTCATTGATTGTACTCGTAATGAACCCTCTGGGGAAAATCATCTTTGGAGTACCTCTGCTGTAATTGTGTAAGAAATGTGAAGTTGTAGTAGCATAAATCCTCAAATGGGGAAGTATCTGTAATGTCCCTCTGTTTTGACTTGATAATCTTGAGATAATCCACTGGGGATGGACAGATTGTCTTGAGGAAATTGTTGTTTGTCGTTTTGAGAATAAATCTGCCCAAAACGAGTTGCTCAAATAAAGAGATCTTCTGTCTTTCAGCTGTAAGTTGTCGAGGAAATCTTGTAATGTTGCTGAAGAAACGGTGTGTCTTCAAATGGTGATCCTCATAATGTCAAAGTGCAGAATAAACGCACTCTTGATCCATGCTCAAAAGCTGGAGATGTTCATAGCGTGATCGCCAAAGACCGAAGTTCAATTCGGGAAATAACCGAAGAGAAACTGTCAAGTAAGACTCAACCATAGAGGCATAAACTCCAATGGGAATGTACTGAAACAACTGTCTTCCACGAGGGTCGAACTTCGCGGGGAAATGGAAATATTGAGTTTTTTTTTGCTTAGGGCTGACAACTCTATTTGGAAGGAGTAAGACGCGCCCAAATACCCAAGGGTAAACGCAATCGAAGAGATAGAGTAAAACAAGCAAAAGATGCACAAAATGCAAATGTTTATGCTATCTACTTATATGATATGTGTATGCTTATGCTGACAAGACAGACGAAAGCAACGACCGAAAATGGGATAGATGCTTCGAAACAAACGTCCGACCAATCTTCAAAGATAGAAGTATCACTGAGGATAGACGGAGAACTAAGTGTAGGATCCCAATCCTGCTTCAAAACTTCAAGATTTCTCTTGAAAAGAGTGATCAATTCATTTGGGGATATAACATCCTGATAAGCTTGATGTGTTGTATGAAATCGTAGACGGAGGTACCCAAACCGAAGTTTCATAGGGGATAAAATAAATATCCTTGGTCTTCGTAGTTGTTGAACATGTTAGGGTTGAGCTTCCTGAGGATGAAATATACATCTTTTGCTCCAATCTTCAAATGCCCCAAGTCACATAGTTGAAAAGTCTCGAGAGGATTTTATAGAAAACATGATGTCCCAATGCCCCCCTGTTTTCAAACTCTCTAGAGATTCGCCGAATCTCGACGTAACTGCCCCCGATTGGCAGTAAGTGAGTCCTTGAATTTCTTCTAATTGAACCCAAGACTTGCGCGGATGGAATTTTCTTTGGGAAGAATGACTTGCCCCAAGTCAGCAAAGTCCTCAAATATCATCATCAATATCTGTATGTGGTATTTCTAAGATGTCAAACGTATTTAGCACATTTGAAATATCCATTTTGAAATGGTTAATGCAACACGCGTTTGTCTTGAAATTTTGAAAAGGGGTATCGCAATAACTTGTGACCGAAACCACTAGTTAGGATACAAATTGAATCATTATTTATAAAGCCGATTTAAATTTGAGCATAACTCAAGGAGTCAGGAAGCAATATCTCATCGAGTATGCTTTCGAATTAAACCTTACTTCAATTAGGACTTTGAGGGTCGTATATGGGTTTAATTTATGACTTGTAGAATGGAGGTAGAAAGGTTAGTATATTTGTGCCCACCCAATTTATGAAAGATGTTCATCATTTTGATATTACCCTGCCCCAGGTTAAGGAAATGATGTTTTGGTTTGGGAGAAAGAGAACGGATCCTCAATCAAGGTTTAAAAGAAAGGGTTGACTATGTTGGCTTTCAGGAGGTTTAAAATAATGCCTTACATCATCAGTAGGGTTTTTATTCGAAGCATACAACAAGAGATCATGTGTTTTACTTCATCATCCTCCTTCCAATTCTCTGTCAAAGCGAGAGATCGGGTAAAAGTCGGCATTATAAATAATTTTGAAAACTATTTGAGTGAAACAAATGGATTTTTTCAAGACAAACAGCTATTGCATTACTTATTCAAAACAGAAAGTTCTTACATGCAAAATATGCTTTAAAACAAACAATAGAAGGTTCTTCTGGAGGGTCCTTTCCAGGATCTTTATTGTGCTTTCATGTAGACGGGAAAGATATGCAGAAATGTCTGGTGCGCAGCTTTCAGACACGGCGTTGACGACTTTGAATCATGCCTGGGGAGGATGAACCTTGTCGAGATAGGGGGCTATCTCGTACGTAAGGGACGGAACCCTCGAAGAATAAGACTCCATCTTTGACCAAATTTTGAACGTCTGCTTTCATGCCGTAACAACTCTCAATGCCGTGCCCCGGAGCACCTTGATGATACAGGCAAAATTTGTTGGCATTGTACCAGTACGGAAACCTCTTAGGTACCTTGGGTGGGGCTTTAGTCTGGATATGCCCTCTTTGAATTAGAGATGGAAACAAATCAGCGTACTTCACCGGGATGGGATCAAACTGATGAATTACTTCCCTTGGTGCATCTAGAGTCATCCTTTGATACCTTTTCCGAAATTGTCGGTGCTGTGGTTGATTTGGAGAGGCCAACCTCTGCCTAGGATGTGGTTGTTGTTCACGCTGAGCGGGCATCGCATATTGGTGTTGAGGATGGGGTACCGGAGCTATGAATTCTCTGGAAGGTCCACAGCCATCTTTATTGTTTGGGGCTATACCCAAGTTGTGATGGTATTGCTTCACAAAAGCAAAAGTTAAGTCTTCCCAAGACTGAATGTGATTCACTTGTAGCTTCATATACCATGTTAACGGTGCTCTACCCAAACTTTCTTGGAAGCAGTGAATCAATAGTTGGTCGTTCCCAAGATAGGCGGTCATCTTCTGACAAAACATCATCAAATGATACCTTGGACAAATTGCACCTTTGTACACTTCAAAGGCGGGCATCTGGAATCCTGGGGGGATAACCGAGTTTGGAACTAGGTGCGGGTCACGAGCATGAAAATCAGGCGCACGGTTCCTCTTCATCATTTTCCATCGTTCCTCAAAGTCACGAAATTCATTCTTGAATGCTGTAAGCTCTGGATCGTCCATTTCCTTTTCTTGCATAGGCTGAAGTTGCATAGAAACAAAGTCGTCGGAGGGACGGCGAAACGTCGGGTTAGACCTTACTCTGAAGCTAGTCATGCGATCCATGTCTTTGTTCTCCTCACTATCCTTTAATGATACTTCCGGCTTGGTCAGATGGTCGAGACGGCGACTGACAGCAAAGATGGAAAAACGAAATGAGCCACAACAAAGGAAGGACACATGCACAAATGTAAAATGCCATGCTAAATGCAGGATGTTAATGCATAATGCAGATGCAGATGTAGGAGAATACTTCAAGAAACTCAGAGTGTTCTTCGGTATTATAATGTAGGATACTTGAAAAACTTTTTATTTTTGAGAAACAATGAGAACAAAGTACTCTTTCAAGAGTTTATTACAACGACAGCAAAAGAAAACTTAGAACTCTACTCCACGGTCTTCTTTGTACGGAGCTCCTCGGTCAGCTGGTCAATGCGCTCCTGCAGCGCCGCTTCTCGATGATGAGTCGTTCCACACACTCCTTCCAAGCCATGGTAGTTGAGGGGAGATCATCATTGGTGACAACACTTGAAGAGGCAGGAGAAAATAAATCTCCTTGCGCCTTTCTCTTTCTGGCAACTTCTAATTCTGGTGTCTTCTGAAGTCTTTCCTTCTCGACTTTGAGGGTGAAGAACTTGTTCTTCCAAGCAGTCCTCAATTTCCGGGCTTCATCCAAAGTAATCCTTACTTGTTCTATTTCCTCTTCTTCGAACCAGTCGGGGTCATGAGGAGACAATACCATAGGTTCATGAAAAGGAAAAGGCATCTTGAGATCGAGGGCTCTTTCTCGCACCCAATGCAGATAATCCTCGGAAACAGCACAGTTGGGGTATCCTGAAGCAGCTGTTCCTTCCCTATCAATGTATTTCCATGCATAAATGATGACAGTCTTTAGATCTAGATCTTCTTCTCCTTTGAAATAGATCTCTTCCGATGAAGCCGGGTCAGGCACTTGGGTCATAGGGTGTCCAAACTGTCTACGGGCCAAGGCGGGATTATAACTTATACATCCCTCTCTTCCAATAAGCGGTACGTTAGGGAATCCTCCGATGCTAGGAATCATAGGCATGCCTCCATAGGCGGGATCATACCAGACAATGTCCGAATGGGTAAGGGCCATAAGTATCTCGGACCATCGAGGTGTTGCTACTTTGTCCCAAAGGGACGGATACCAAGTCAAACGAGCGATGAACCATGAATACAGCAAGGCGGTACAACATACAATGTGTCCTCCTCCTTCAGCATTCCTCGAGTGAATCGAGAAGTACGTATCAGCAAGCAAAGTGGGTACTGGATTCTTGAGTATGAAGAGCTTAATCGCATCCATATCAACAAAATTATCAATTTTAGGGAACCAGAAAGTCCCATAAACCAACAAAGCGAAATTGGCTTCCAAGATGAGAGCCTCATTTCTTTCAGCATGGTAACGGACTTTTTCGATCAAAAAGTAGGCGGGGAACCCAAGGACTCCTTCCTTGGTGATCAGGTGTGTCTGGACATCTTCTAGGCTGAGATGGGTAGCATTTGCGATTTCTTGATGACTGGGCGTGTCTTCCCTTCCGGTGAACAGAGGTCGAACAGTCACAGGCATCCTCAAAAGTTCTGAGTATTCTTCCAAGGTCGGCATTAATTGGTAGTCCGGAAAAGTGAAGCAGTGATACATCGGGTCATAGAATTGAACCAATGTTTCCAACAATCCTTCTTTCATCCTTAGCTCAAGGAAACGAAAAACTCCTTCATATTCTGCTGCGAAGGCAAAGCGATCCTCGACGAGTTCGGCTAGTTCTCTCAAGCTTTCGAGGTTGGGACTCTGAAAAGTGTACTTCAGGGTTTCTCTTCTGAAATCCATGATTACAACACCTACAGAACGAATTTGAGTTTCTTGAAGTGAACAAATGGAAAAAGAATGCAATGCAAGATGATTAGGACTTCATGGGATTCCTCTATTTATAGGCATTGCGGTAAAAGAAAACGTTTTATTAAATTTGAAACGGACTACATAAATATTCTTTCGAAGAGTCCCAAATAAAAGCTAAATAAAAGCTAGTAAAGACACTAAAGAAGCTTTGAATGCTGCTGCTTGAGCTGTTCTTCTAGTTGCGCCTTCTCACGGATAAGGTTGTCCACAATTATTTTCCAGATAGTGCACTGTGGGTCGGAGAAAAATAAATCCTCCATGGCTTTCCTCTTCTTGCATGGGAGTAGCTCTTCATCCTTCAATTGTAGCTGCTTCTGAAGTTCAGCATTCTGCTTCTGACACTCAGCATTTTCTGCCACTGCTATGTGGTATTTGTTCTTCCAAGATTCTAGCTCATGTTGAGACTTCCTTAGGGACACCTCTAACTCCTCGGCTTTAGACATAAAGACATAGGTGGGATCCCTCCTTGGAGCTATGGGATCTTGACGGGAATAGGGCATCTTTAGATTGGTTGCCCTTTTTCTGACCCACTGGAGGTATGGTTCTAAAGACACGCAATTAAGTTTCCCTAGACTTCTCTTCCCTTTCTTGTGTATATTACGCCATGCATGTAGAATCTTTCCTCGGAGTTCCATATCATCTTTGAAGAATATATCCTCTACTTGAACACTCCTGGGAGGTTCTTTCAACGGGTATCCCAACTGTCGACGAGCTAAAATAGGATTGTAGCTGATTCCTCCATCAAAGCTGAGCAATGGTACATTAGCAAAGTCACCACAACTATCAATGATCAATACTCCATCATACACTCGGTTGTACCAATCAATGTCGGAATGGGTCAAAGCCATAACCCTTGGAGACCAATGCTCTTTGCCAATGTTTGTAAAAGAGCTAGACTTCGGCAAGTGTGAAGTAAACCACTTGTAAAGTAAAGGTACACAGCAAGTAATCATCCCTCCACCACGGAGGTTTCGGAGATGTATAGAGTGATATGCATTTCCCAACAGAGTTGGCACTGGGTTATTCTTCATAAAGATCTTGAATGCTTTGAGATCAATGAAACCTTCAAAACTTGGGAATAGAAACAGCCCATAAACAAGCAAAGCAAAAATTGCCTCAAACGGAGCCTTATTAGAATAATCAGCATAGAATGAAGCCTTCTCGATTAGGAAACCTGTCTTTAAACCAAGAATTCCATCCTTAGTGACTAGGTTGGCTTTGACGTCAGATACCTTCAAACGGAGGGCTTTAGCAATATCTTTCTCATCGGGGTCCTTTTCCAAGAAGGGAAAAGGAGATTCCTCAAGGACAGGTAGACCAACCAAAAAGGAATATTCTTCCAATGTAGGTAACAGCTGAAAGTCTGGAAAGGTGAAACAATGGTAGAGAGGATCATAGAACTGTAGTAGAGTGGCAAGAAGTCCTTCATTCACTGAGCAACCCAACAAAGATATCAGCTTCCCATACTTGTTCTTGAATTCTTCTTGATCTTCGATGAAACCCCACAACTTCTTTAGGTCATCCAATTTGGGACTCTTAAAAGTATATTTCATAGTATGTCTTTTGTTTGAAGTCATAATGACCTACAATGTTCATAAACGAAAGTAAATCCCATGAAGTCCAATGCAGAATGATGCTATATGAATGCAGCAAACACAAGTATTCACATAAGGACAATAAAGATAAACAAACAAAGGGGCGCCCTAGGTTTGCAACGAGCATGGAGCAAAGGTGTACCCTTCCCAAATGTTTAAGGACTAAAGGTTGTTTGTACCTGTAGAACAAGGTTCTAATGGGACTCAGAATCATCAGCCCATCTATCGGATATTATCAATTCTCCCAATTACTCGAGGATTGATAATATTCTCAAGAGAACTTCTTTTGAGTGTAGCTTCGCGTAGCACTATTTTGGAAGTACTTCCTCATAGTCCCGCACTACGTCCTAATAAAGGCCAAAGTTGGGTTTAGGTAGCTATGGTCCTCAATATCATAGGCTCCAAGTCAAAAATAGTGAGTGTCTTCACGATTAATCGTTCAACAGTACTATTTCGAAAAGGCCTCAACTGAGCGGGATTCTCGATTCAACTTAGTAGGGATTCTACTCCCTATAAGCCTCCTCGAATATATCCCATCCTATCCTAATCTCTCTCAAAGTTCGGGTGTAGAACTTTATCTCACCACTCAAGGACAACAATCCCAAAAGAAACACAAGAGGAAGCATGTAAACAATTAATCAAGTAGGCAGATATATAAAGCAGTAAACAAATAAAATAAGATAGGGAAACCCACTAGGGAGAGTCCCCAGTGAAGTCGCCATTTCTGTCGCGGTGAAATTTGGATACCAAACTATTGATTAGTTTGAATCTTTAATTCATTTTGCAACCGAACTTTGATTTGTCCAAAGGAAGGGATAAAGATCGAAATTCCCACAATGCAATGCAAATGCAAGGTTTAGAGAGTTATAGGTTCGGGGGTTGGTTAAACTTAGGGAAGGTACTAGCATCCTAAGTTTCTGTAGTACTCTACAGGAACTAGGGGTGGCAAAATGGATGGATTGGATGGATATGGATTGGACTGCTAATGGATGGATTAAAACAATCCATTAGTCCATTAAAATCCACTAAAATTTTATTAAAATTATCCAATCCGATCCATCCATTAAGAATAAAATTCATCCGATCCATCCATTAACATATTTTTAATGGATGGATATCCATCCATCCAACTTTTTTTTTAATTTCGTAAAAATAAATATTTTTTTTTTCAAAAACAAATCAGTTTTTTATTTTGAAAAAAAAAACCGATTTTTTTTCCAAAAAAAAAAGTCGGTTTTTTTTTTGAGAAAAAAATTTATTTTTTTTCGAAAAACAAATCAGTTTTTTATTCTGAAAAAAAACACGATTTTTCAGAAAAAAAAAATTGATTTTTTTTCCAAAAAAATAAGTCGGTTTTTTTTTCGAAAAACAAATCAGTTTTTTATTCTGAAAAAAAAAACCGATTTTTTTCAGAAAAAAAATTTGATTTTTTTTCCAAAAAAAAAAGTCGGTTTTTTTTTCGAGAAAAAAATTTATTTTTTTTTCGAAAAACAAATCAGTTTTTTATTCTAAAAAAAAAAGTCGTTTTTTTTTTCGAAAAACAAATCAGTTTTTTGTTCTGAAAAAAAATTAATTTTTTTTTCAGAAAAAAAATATAGTTTTTTAATTATTTTTAAAAAAATCTAATTTTAAAAAAATAAATCTAACGAAAATAAAAATAATCTATTGGATCCTTAAAATATGTGGGGTGGATTGAATCAATCCATGCATATAAATGGATGGATTGAATCCATCCATGCATATAAATGGATGGATTTAATCCAATCCATTAACTTATTTTTTATGTGGTGGATGGATTGGATGGATTTTTTGATGGATGGATTGGATGGATTTTGCCTTAATGGATTTAATTGCCACCTCTAACAGGAACCTCTTGTTTTATGTTTGTTTACTGCTAAGTGTTATCTGCTCAATGGTTGAAAGACCCTAGGGGTTTATTTCTAAGTATACTCGATAAGGTATCGCACCTTGTGCCTACATATCCTTACGGGAATGGAATCAGAGTATGTTGTAGTTCACCCTAAAGGGTTAGAGGAGTTCTTTGACTGTGGTCAAAGTTCCTACGGGTTTAGGGTAGTTGTTTTGATTGGGTTTAGGAGAAGAGAGGAGTCTTCATTTTAAGGGAGATATAACCGCCACAAATGTAAGGGAGGTTGTAGGAAATGGTCTTTGCATCATCTTAAGAAAAGGTCTTACATACTCGGATGGTCGCCAAGTATGCCTTTGTCACTCTTAAGGCAAAGTCCCTACATGTTTGATTGTATTGTTGTGGGGGTGGAGATTATATCTCACCTAAGATGATTAACATCTATTCTCTATTTGTGTTTGAGAAAGTTGTATAGTGTTGTATATTGTTTGTTTCTATGTTGTAAAGATAAAGACAAGGTCCTTCCTATGGGGTAGGTCCTAAACTTAAGTGATCAACTTGAAGAATCAAGGATCGAGGGGAATATGATGCAAATGTAATGCAACTACACACAACGTTGAATTATGTGTAGGTTTTTCCTTTGGACGGAATACGATGCATGGATATAAATATGATAATGAATTGCGATAATGTAAACTGCAGAAATATAAACCATACACACGCATGAAAGCGTTGAGTGAGTATGTGTGCATTGTGAATAAAATAAAGCGGAAATAAAGCATACGCATGAAAGCGCTAAGTGTAAGTGTTGTGAAGGTGTCGTGAGTGAGTGTGCACGATTTTACGATGTTGATTGTTTTTAATCGTTGACTTGGTTAGTTTGAGAAAAAAGTTGAATGGAGACTTATTTTAGATGGGATTAAGTTGATTGATTGAGATTGAATAAAAGTTGAGTTAATGGTGAGATTAAATTTTATCATTATGCGAAAAGAAGTGTATAATTAAAGTTTAAATTTAATTAGGAAAAAAGTTTTAAATGATCACCATAAAAAAGCTAAATTATAAAAAAAAATAGTTTGATTTTTATTAAAAGGTAGACTTAATAGAATAATGAGTTTTGAATAAAAAGTTACTAATTATTTTAATAAAAGGTTGATTACAATAAAGATAAAAATTGAGTTATTATTTTAATAATAAAAAAAAAAGGTTATTAAGTTTAAATTAATAAAGGTTAATTAATTTATTTGTTTTTTAAAATTGAATTATGGTTATTTTAACAAAATTTAACGGTGGTTTAAGTGTAGTGTGTGTTTAGTGGCGTGTGTGTGTGTTTATCATTGGATTACAATTTAAAAAATTAAAAAAACAACAACAACACAGAAAACCCTAATTCCCCCCTGAATCCCTTTTCCGCCGCGCCGTTCTCGTTCTCCTTCTTCTACTCGACTCGTTTCTTCTTTCATGATAACCCCTCCTTCTCTGCAACTTCTTTGGTTTCCCTTCCCTTTCTACACAACAAAACCGATAAACAAAATATTAAGGTGTTAACATAGAAATCCTCACAGTGCTTTTTCGCGAATCTGAAGGGGCAAGGAGGATGAGAGAATTCCCAGCGACGACGGTGGTTTCGCAAGGCGGCTGATGAGCTTCAAGAGTCGAAGGCCGAGGAGACGACGTAACTTGCTTCATCGACGGGGTTTGTGACGGAAGCTGTGGTTTCCACGGTTAAAGAGATAAGTCGCTTCTCCGCTCAATTTCGAATTAAGAATCTTAGGTTTTTTTTTGGGTAGCTTTTCCTGGTTGTTCCCCTTCACGATCCCCTTTCTCTCTCTCTTATATAGTCGTATGGACTCGATTAATAGCTGTAAAGTTTTATCCAAACCTTCCGTTTTGGTCTGAACATGCCTTGTTTGTTTTGGGAAGGAAATACGACCTTCTGTTTTCGTTTAGCTGAAATTGGCAATATTTCCTTTTCCATTTTTATTGAGTTAATGTTGATGAGAAATGAGATTGGATTTGATTTAGTCTGAATAGAATCTTCCATTGTTCCGAGGAATATCCTCTAACGGCCATATTTGATTTTGTGACTATTGTTGGCAGGTGTGGATAGTGAAAGGGTTTGGGCCCAGAGAAATTAACAGCCCAAGGATGTTGCTGGTGGACTTTGATGACCTTTGGATGGTAAGCTTCGGTCCTGATATTACTTTGTTGTTCATTCGATTCAAAAAGTGATGTCTGCGACCACTTTCTCTAATTTCTTTGAAGGCTTTCATTGTGCAATTGGTCTTGCAGGGAACACAGCTTGGCCTCACAATATCTTGAGTAAAATCATGATTCTGGAATATAGTTGTTGATGTTTCAAAGTACGGAGGGACAACAATCTTGTTGTTGCGCTTGGTTTACGCGAGTTTGTAACAATGCGTATGAGTGAGTTTTCTTTCCTCTGTCCTCCATCAAAACTAATATTTGCTAGGCTGGCAGTACCATTTTCTTTCTTAGGTGCATAGTTCCATTGTTACTTGATTCACTAAGTCTCTTGTTGCAATGTAGGCAAATAACATACATGTACCAGCCTTCCTACAACAGATGTCAACCTTTTTGGTTTTCTTCTTGAATTAAACTTATTCAACCTTATATTGGAAACAAAATTAGAGTTTTATTCCCAATGGTTGGTTGATGTTTCACGCTGTTATTGCAGGTAATGGAAGCTTCGAGTGCTGACCGAAAGTGCCTCCGAGTTATCGGACAGTAGATGAGTTAATCTGAAATTGCCCACCTACAAGCTGATACGTACGTGCACAAGTCTCTCAAGAGTCTTTATCAGATGCAGCCTTAATGAGTGTGGCGCTGCAAGTCGGATGGCTCGAGTGTACTGGTGCGATATTGCTGCTATTGAATCATTCCAACTCTTGTTTCCGCTTGGTGACTCTTATCTGCAATTTCAGCTTCAGCACTGATCCTCAAAGAGGCATCAATCTTCATTGAGGTTGAAGGTTGCTAATAAAGGACCGTGGTGACGTTCCTTCGACGACCCCTAAGCCTTCGGTATCAAGACGAAAAGAAAGGCCCTGAGACCAATCAGGACGTATGTCAAAGCTTCAAGTAACTGATGTAAGTTTCCACCTATTTAAAGGCCTGTCATGCTTCTTGTTGGAGTGTAATTCATGGTATTGACTGTGTTTCATGATGTTTAACCAATGCTGATAATTGTATGCAGGTGCGCCGCCAGTTTCTATGTTCTCTTCAACTTACTAATGTTTGCAACAATTTTAACGCTACAAACTCAAACAGAGTTTCAGGATATATGGAGCGTCGAACCTCCCCTGGGAAAGTTATCCATATGGGGCTGCCTTAATTCAAGTTCTTGAACAATTCCGCTACCAACGTCCCGACAACGGCAATACAATCTTGTTATTAACGTGGGTAATACTTGGGAGCTCACACACGCATCGGATTCTCAGAGGTATCCTAATCCCTTTTCCATCCTTAAGACCGTAGAAGTTGATCAAATAACGGTATCGACATCAATGCCATTGCAACATATTTACGTGGTTCTGCTATTGTCTTGCAGGCGTTATCTCCAATTGCAACCGCAGTTAGCACCTTAAGCTCTGACCTTTGACACAGGGCAGCGTAATGTAGTGGTAATGACAGTGTTTTCAATCTAGGGAGAAACATGAGTGGGTTGCCGCAGATGCGAGCTGGTTTGCAGGGGCAAACAGGACTTAGTGACGCAACTGATCTTGACATATTCCTGGAGGTAAGTTAACAACATCTGCTATGGTTTCCCCAAGAATGATTTGTATACACTTAAAAGTAATATTGAATACACATCCTACTGGTGCAGGGAAGTCATGACCTGCCAATCCATCTCAGGACCAATCTTCAGTGAGCCGTGCTTCTTTCGGTGTTGCCAACTTCGTCCATCTTTCGCGAACTCCTCATGATTTCCTGTGACGGAATATAAACTATTGATTGCACAGTTTCTGGTTATGAGCAGGAGAAGGTGACGCCGTCTTCTAAAAACATCCTTGTCCTTTATTACTAATCATTAGCTGCAAGCATAATTTGATGTATGGTTGCTCATGCAAACTTTACGCAGGGTATGCCAGTGGTAACAGGTGAAACCATTCCTATAGCTACCGAAGATACCGCGTTTTCCGTGACCGTGCCCCTCTTCTCCGGGCTAATTATCCTTTCTGTAACGCTAAGGCGTGTCGTATCAGTTGCTTTGAAACTACCGACGTGAGTGCCGTGTGGAGCTTTGCTTGGGAGGGGGCTACAAAGCAGGAGAGTACTGATGGAGGCTTACACGTTGATCTTCCACAGTGTACGGTTGCATTTGGGGTGTTGTTGCCTGTTGCACTTTAAGTACTTAAGTTGTATTAATGACTGAAGTCTTGAATATGTGTTGTGTTTGAGAACTAATGCACCTCAGTTGTTATTGTAATTTTGGTACCACTTTGTACATTAGTTGTTTAGTAAATAGAAAGAATGCATGACGTGCTTACACAAAGTAATGGAGTCACACCCATATCCTCGTGAATCATAACAGGTGAATCATAATAGGCTAATCATAATAGGCTTCTTGTGACTTTGACTTCCAAATCAGGTCTTTAAATCCAAACTTAATGCGCAACCTTGAAGCCGTCTCTGTATGGCGGGTAATTCAAATGAGATCAAATCGCCTGAGGCCCAAACCACTCCTTTGGAAATAGTATTCCGGACATGAATCTTGGATTAAATTCCAACCTCCACAAATAAAAAAAATAGATCCTGAACCTTACTTGAGGATTTGGCGCTTAAGTTCAAACCAAACTTAATCATTAACATTTCGGAGCATCAAGGGAGATCGAACTTCTTTTAAAACGTGACCCACGTCTTGAGAGTTTTCACTTGAAATTCTTCTTGCCATGAAACCAAAAAAAAACAAGTCCAAATGACTAGGTTTATCCCTAAAGAACATCCATTTCTCTTCACGAGTACGTCAAAGCTTTTAAGAGGTACCAAAAACTCCAGACTCAACCCGAATCTTTCCTAGATGACCCTGTCTTGAAATTGTGGGAATGAATGATGGTCCACTTAAAACGACGAAGATACGCACAACTTGGTCAGCCTTAAAAAGCACAAGTATTAAAATAAATTTAAATAACAATAGAAAACGCGCGAAAAGAGGTGGGATCTTACGGTCAAAAATTAGGGTGCAACAATAAGATAAGGAGCTTAATATGTTTTATACAAGTTATAAGTTAATCTGGAAAGAAAATATGTTAAATAACAGAACATTCAAGATTATGATCCTCATACTACACCATAAATGTTTTGCATGAACTAGTAATAAAGGCCAAAATTGGACATGGATTTATAGATATGGCCACCTCAATTTTAGAAGTCAGATACATATGAAGAATATAATGTATGGAATCTCAAAAAGCAAGATGTTAAAGAAGTTGTGTATGAGTGTTGCATTTCTAAGAAGGAAAGAAATAGATTCAAACATGACTTGTCAATGAAGTCAAAGTTATAGTTAGAAAATTTTCACTCAGGTGTGTGTGAATCATTTGGTGTAAAATCACAAGAAGGTAGTTGTTACTTCTTAACATTAATAGATGAATTCAATATATATATACACACACACACACACACATATATATATATATATATATATATATATATATATATATATATATATATATATATATATATATATATATATATATATATATATATATATATATATATATATATATATATATATATATATATATATATATATATATATATATATATATATATAAAATTCATTGTGTAAACAGATTTGATTTGATATGATTAGATTTGATTTTAATATTTTGGGCCTTTTATGTTTTGGGCTAGTGTAAACCTAAAACTATAAATAGGGTGCCTTGCTTTGTATTCTATAACACAACATTAGAACTGGATTCACAGTTGCAGTATTAGCAAGTGAAGGTTCAATAAAATCAGAAATCCCACAGTTGTGGGTAACTCAATACTTTCTCATTCTTCTCTTTCTTATTTGTTCTTCTTTTCTTTTGTTGTTCTTGATAATTAATTTTTATTACCATTACTATCATATTGTGGATTTGTTCATCAATCTTGAGATCAAGATTGAAGGGAATTCTTCATAGAGTGTGAGGTGAATTTTCAACATTTGGTATCTAAAGCTCCGGTTGAGAGATTCAAGGAAGGAAGATAGTGATGGCGATGAACTATCCGAACGGTAACTTTCCGGCGACCCTGCCAATTCTCAAGAAAGACAATTATGAGAATTGGTGTAAGCAGATTAAGGTGATTTTCTGTTATCAAGATCTTTGGGATCTTGTGAAGGACGGAGTAACATCGCTTGGGGAGAATGCAACAGAAGCGGAAAAGGCTGCGCACAAAGAATTGAAGAAGAAGGATTATAAAGCACTCTTTATAATTCATTAGTGTGTTGATCCTGATAACTTTGAAAAAGTTAGTGATGTTGATTCAACAAAAGAAGCATGGGAGATTCTTGAAAAGTCGTTTGGAGGCGCAGAGAAGGTGAAAGAGGTGAGGTTACAAACTCACAAGAGAACCTATGAGTTGCTTCAGATGGAAGACAACGAAAGCATTACAGATTTCTTCACCAGAGTTACAAAGTTCGTGAATCAAATCAAAGTATGTGGAGAAGCGCTGACGACGAAAGCAGTTGTCTCAAAGATTTTGAGATCGTTGGCTCCAAAATTCAACCACGTGGTAGTTGCCATAGAAGAGTCAAAAAATCTATCAGTATTAACGAAAGAAGAGCTTCAAGGGACTCTTGAGTCTCATGAACAGAGGATGGTTGAGAGAGCTGCAGGAAAGTTGAAAGACATGGCTTTGCAGGCGCAGACAGAAAAGGAAAGAAAAGGCAAAGGTAGCTGGAATGGCAACAAAGGAGGAAACCAATCGAATCAG
The DNA here is from genome assembly GCA_963859935.3 of Lathyrus sativus. NCBI lineage: Eukaryota > Viridiplantae > Streptophyta > Magnoliopsida > Fabales > Fabaceae > Lathyrus > Lathyrus sativus. Next base: position 105,303,815 of record OZ012735.1, on the reverse strand, counting down.
AAGAAACCTTGGAACCAAGGCAACCAAAGAGGTGGTGCTGCAGGTAAAGGAAGAGGTGGTGGTCGAAAGCCAGACAAAAGCCACATTCAGTGTTTCAATTGCCAGAAGTATGGTCATTATGCTAGTGATTGTCCAGAAAGGAAGAGAAATCAAGAGACTGATGCAAAGCTGGCGAAACATGAAGAAGAAGAAACGTTGCTAATGGTCACAACAAAAGATGAAGAAAGATTCCAAGACCAGTGGTACTTGGACTCAGGATGCTCATCACACATGACTGAAAGGAAAGATTGGTTTGTCAACATGAAGCCCTCGTCGAAGAACACAGTGAAGTTTGCAAATGACAACACTCTAGCAGCCGAAGGTGTTGGTGATGTTCTGATTATGAGGAAAGATGGCAAAAGGTCAACAATTTCCAATGTGTTGTACATACCAGGCATGAAGAGTAATTTGCTCAGTATAGGGCAGCTTGTCGAAAAGAACTACAAGGTAGTTGTCGAAGACAAGATGATGAGAGTTCTCGACACAGGTGGTAGATTAATCTTGAAGGCTCCAATGTCTCAGAATAGGACCTTCAAGATTGGACTCAATGTGATGGAGCACAGATGTCTAGCAACTGCAGCCAGCAGAGATGAGTGGTTATGGCATTTTCGACTAGGTCATCTCAATTTTAATGACATTAGAGAACTGAAGAGAAGAAATATGGTTTCAGGATTACCAGAAATCGACATTCCAAGTGAAGTCTGTGAGGGGTGAGTTCAGTCGAAACAACACAAGAATAGCTTCAGCAAGGATGCAGGAAGGAAGTTGAAAGAAATACTTGAAGTCATATACTCTGATGTATGTGGTCCAATCCAGGTGGATTCGATTGGTGGCAATGGATACTTTGTCACGTTTATAGATGATTAGAGTCGAAAGTTGTGGACTTACCTCATTAAGAAGAAAAGTGATGTGATTGAGGTATTTTCCAAATTCAAGTCCATGGTCGAAAGACAGAGTGGTCGAAAGCTAAAAATTCTGAGGACTGATGGTGGTGGAGAGTATGTGTCGAAAGAGTTCGATACACTATGTGTAAAAGAAGGGATTATGCATGAGGTGGTGCCACCTTACACTCCACATCAAAATGGGATTGCAGAACGCAAGAACAGAACCATCATGAATATGGTGGGAAGTATGCTGAATGGGAAGCATCTACCTAAAGAATTATGGGGAGAAGCAATTTCGATAGCAACATATATATTGAACAGATGTCCGACGAAGAAGCTTGAAGGAATCACACCAGAAGAATGTTGGTCTGGTGTCAAGCCTAGTCTCAGTCACTTGAAGGTGTTTGGATCTATAGCACATAGACATGTGCCAGATCAGTTGAGAAGGAAGCTTGATGATAAGTCGAATCAGATGATCTTGATAGGGTATCATTCGACAGGAGGGTACAAGCTGTTCGACCCGATGAATAAGCAGGTAGTGATCAGCAGGGACGTGATCATAAATGAGCTTAAAGAATGGGATTGGACTGAGAGTGCCAAGAAGGATTCAGTGAGAATCTCTTGTGAAGAACCAGCCACTGAAGTCAAAATAGAAGTTCTACAGGAACCAGTTGCAGATGAAGCAGGTTCAAGCAGACCTCGACGAACAAGACACATGCCTGCAAGGTTGCAAGAATGTGTAATTACATCAGATGATGTAGTCGATGAAGAGGGTGAGTTGGTACATTATGCTTTCTACGCAGATGTCGAACCAGTCAATGTAGTTGAGGTATTGAAAGATTCGAAGTGGATGAAAGCAATGATTGAAGAGTTAGAGTCCATCGAAGTCAATGATACCTGGTCACTTGTCGAATTGCCGCAAGGCAAGAAGGCAATTGATGTGAAGTGGGTTTACAAGGTAAAGGTAAATCCTAAAGGAGAAGTAACTCGACACAAGGCGAGACTTGTGGCGAAAGGATTTCTTTAGAAGGAAGGAATCGACTTCGATGAAGTATTCGCACCTGTTGCTAGAATCGAAACAATCAGGTTGGTTGTTGGTCTAGCAAATATTAACAACTGGCACACATGTCAGATGGACATGAAGTGTGCATTCATTAATGGTCCCTTAGACGAAGAAGTTTATGTTGCACAACCAGCTGGGTTTGTGAAACAAGGCGAAGAAAGAAAGGTGTACAGGCTTCATAAAGCCCTGTATGGACTTAAGCAAGCTCCAAGAGCTTGGAATAAGAAAATCGACAGCTTCTTAAGGGAGAAGGAATTTGTGAAGTGTACAACTGAGCATGGAGTATATGTAAGAAGAAGCAATGGCGAATTGCTTATACTATGTCTCTATGTTGATGATTTGTTGATAATAGGGATTTGCAAGAAGGAGATTGAAGATTTCAAACATGACCTAAGTGAGGAGTTTGAAATGTCAGACTTGGGAAATCTCTCATATTTCCTTGGCATCGAATTCTACAAGACAAGTAGAGGTTTGATGATGCACCAAAGAAGATATGCAGGCGAAATACTCAAGAGATTTGAGATGCAAGATTACAACCAAACTTCGACTCCAGCTGAGCCCAGATTGCAACTGTTGAAGGATTCAGATGAAGATGATGTCGACCCAACCCAATACAGAAGACTTATTGGGTCACTTAGATACCTTTGTCACACAAGGCCTGACTTAGCATACAGTGTTGGTATGGTAAGTAGATTCATGCAGAAGCCAAAGGTATCACACCTAGCAGCGGCGAAGAGGATACTGAGGTATCTGAAAGGAACTCTCGACTATGGTATTTTGTTTCCAGCAGCTGATGAAGGAAAAAAATGCAAGTTAGTGGGATACACAGACTCCAGTTGGTGTAGTGATGCTGAGGATCGAAAATCTACAGCTGGTTATGTGTTTATGTTAGGTGGTGCACCAGTTGCTTGGAATTCGAGAAAGCAACCAGTAGTGGCATTGTCATCATGCGAAGCAGAATATATAGCTGCTTCTCTTTGTGCATGTCAAGTAACTTGGATGGTGAACTTGGTCGAAGAAATCACAGGGAAGAATCATGGAGCAATTACCATGAAAATAGACAGCATGTTAGCTATCAACTTGGCGAAGAATCCAATAGCTCATGGTCGAAGCAAGCACATCGAAATGAGGTTCCATTATCTTCGAGAGCAGGTAGCAGAAGGGAAGATGAAGTTGGAACACTGCAGAACTGAGAATCAGATTGCAGATATCATGACGAAGGGAGTGCAGGTCGAAGCCTTCAGAAGACTAAGAGCCATGATGAATGTAGACAGTTTAGACACAATGAATTAGGTGGTGTGTTAAATATAATTCATTGTGTAAACAAATTTGATTTGATATGATTAGATTTGATTTTAATATTTTGGGCCTTTTATGTTTTGAGCTAGTGTAAACCTAAAACTATAAATAGGGTGCCTTGCTTTGTATTCTATAACACAACATTAGAACTGGATTCACAGTTGCAGTATTAGCAAGTGAAGGTTCAATAAAATAAAGAAATCCCACAGTTGTGGGTAACTCAATACTTTCTCATTCTTCTCTTTCTTATTTGTTCTTCTTTTCTTTTGTTGTTCTTGATAATTACTTGTTATTACCGTTACTATCATATTGTGGATTTGTTCATCAATCTTGAGATCAAAATTGAAGGAAATTCTTCATAGAGTGTGAGGTGAATTTCCAACAATATATATATATATATATATATATATATATATATATATATATATATATTATATATATATATATATATATATATATATATATATATATATATATATATATATATATATATATATATATATATATATATATATATATATATATATATATATTATATGAGGATTTACTTTATGGAGAAGAAGGTGAAGTATTCACCAACTTTAAAATATTCAAGTTGCTAGTTGAGAAAGAGTCTTGATGTGGCATCAAAAAACTTATGATTGATGGTGATTATGAGTACACTCAAGTGAATTTTCTCAATTTTGTGAAAAAGAGAGAATTGAATATTAAGTTATTGGCAAAACTATTGTTTTAATCCTTTAAATTATTTTAAAATATCAAATTAATCTCTTAAGTTTTTTTTTTGTAACATTTTGGTCCCTTTATAAAAATCTCTGTTACAATAAATTACAAACTAATATACCATTTGAACTGGTTTTTCGCGCTGATCACTATTAGTAATAATTCATATTTTATTATATTACTTTCTTAAGCCCTAAGTTTGTTAGAGGGTATTTTAGTATTTTATCTTATTCTAGTAACCCTAGTTTTAGCCTATAAATAGGGTGACAATCATTGTAACTCTTAATCCTGTTTCTTCTGCCGTCATTCTCTTTAATAGAATATTTCCCTATTTTCATCATTTATTCTATCTTTGCACCAACAATTGGTATCTAGAGCTCCGGTTCAGATTCATTGGGAAACACGGGAAACACGAGTGAACGTGAGGTCTTGTGTGTTTGATTTTGATTCTTAGATTCGTGTTGAATCTTGAACAAAATTTGATCAGAATTTTATTCTGTGGGTTGGGAAACACTGTGTGAGAAATCTGAGTGTATTGTGCAAAGTAGAAGATGAACGGAAACGGCAACATGAACACCAAACTTCCAGTATTTGATGGTAAAAACTGGAATCGTTGGATGATCCAAATGCGTGTACTATTTGGTGCTCAAGATGTTCTAGATCTTGTCACTGATGGTTATGTTCCAGTAGCAGCAGATGCAACCGATGAACAGAAAAACGCGCAGAAGGAAGTAAGGAAGAAGGATCAGAAAGCATTGTTCTTCATTCATCAATGTGTGGATGTAAACGTGTTTGAGAAGATTGCAGACTCTACAACAGCAAAGGCTGCATGGGACACTCTGGTGAGATGTTATGGTGGTGACGCATCAGTGAAGAAGGTGAAGCTTCAGTCCTTGAGAAAGCAATATGAGAATCTCAACATGAAGAATAATGAGAAAGTTTCTGAATACATCTCCAGAGTGATTTTGATCACTAATGAGATGAAGGCATGTGGAGAAACTCTTTCTGAAGAAACAATCATGGAGAAAGTATTGAGATCCCTTACTCCTCAATTTGATTACATTGTGGTAGCAATAGAACATTCCAAAGATCTGAGCACAATGAGAATTGAAGAGCTGCAGAGCAGTTTAGAAGCGCAAGAGTTGCGTTTGACTGAGAGAACTTCTGAAAGGGAAGTAGAGCAGCAGGCTTTGAAAGCAATTTCTGATAGGAGGTATCAGAAGCAGTCAGAAGCCAAGAGAAGATCTGATGGTGGTCAGAAGTCAGAAACCTCAACCTCTGATAGACAAAAGAATGCTCAGAAGGGAAAAGAGAAGTATGACAAGAAGAAGATCCAATGTTACTGTTGTAAGAAGTTTGGTCACTTTGCTAGAGATTGTTGGTCAAACAAGGAGAAGAAATCAGAAGAAGCAAATATAGCCAGAAGTTCTGATGACGAATCTGTGCTATTGATGGCCTCTGAATCTGATGATCTGACAGACTAGTGGTATATGGACACTGGCTGTTCAAATCATCTTACTGGAAACAAGAAATGGCTAGTTGACTTTGACTCTGAAAAGAGAACAAAGATCAGATGTGCTGATGACAAATATCTTAATGCAGAAGGTATGGGAAATGTCAGAGTGACTCTGAACAATGGAAAAATAGCATTGATTCAGAATGTGTGGTATGTACCTGGCATCAGAAGCAATCTGATGAGTGTGGGACAATTAATTGAGAAAGGTTTCTCAGTTACCATGAAGGACAATCTTCTGAAGCTGTATGACTGTAATCAGAAGTTGATTATGGAGTCAGAACAGGGAAGGAATAGAACATTCAAGGTGAATGTCAGAACTGCAGACTCAGAGTGTCTTAGTGCAACAAGTACTGAGAAGGAGAGTGAGCTGTGGCACAGAAGATTTGGTCATTTGAATTTCAGAAGCTTACAACATCTGAATTCAAAGAAATTGGTACATGGAATTCCTGCAATTAAGAAGCCTGAAAAGTCATGCAAAGTTTGCATGGAAGGAAAACAACCAAGATTGCCATTTGCATCAGAAGTTGCTCCAAGAGCAAAACATGCCTTGGGAGTTGTACACTCTGATGTGTGTGGTCCATTTCCAGTAGCATCAATTGGAGGGAACAAATACTTTGTGTTGTTTGTTGATGAATTCACAAGAATGACATGGGTATCCCTTATTAAGTTCAAACACGAGGTGTTTGATGAATTCAAGAAGTTCAGAATGAAGGCTGAGAATCAGAGTGGTCAGAAGTTGAAGATTCTTAGAACTGATGGTGGAGGTGAGTATAACTCCAAAGAGTTCCAGAAGTTTTGTGAGGAGAATGGAATTGAGCATGAGGTTACTGCTCCTTATACCCCTCAACACAATGGTCTTGCTGAAAGAAGAAACCGTACTTTGCTTGATATGGTGAGAAGCATGCTAAAGGAGAAGAAGCTTCCTCAGAAGCTCTGGGGAGAAGCTGTTGCCACTGCAACGTATGTACTCAACAGATGTCCTACGAAGAAGTTGAAGGAAATAGTTCCTATGCAGAAGTGGACTGGAGACAAGCAAAGTGTTAGTCATCTGAAGGTATTTGGTTCTGTTTGCTATAAACATGTTCCAGAAGCCAGAAGACAGAAGCTGGATGATAGAAGCAAAGTGGTGATTCTGATAGGGTACCACAGTACAGGTGCATACAAGCTCTATTGTCCAGAAACCAATAAAATTGAATTCAGCAGAGATGTGATTGTGAAGGAATCAGAAGTTTGGAATTGGGATAAGTCTCAATCTGATTCTGATGTTAGAACCTCTGAAGAAAGGCCAGAGTTAAGAATTTCTGAAGTTGAAGTAAACCCTGATATTGACTCTGACTCTGATACTGATTCAAACTCTGAAGAAGACTCAGAAGATGAAGGTGACCCAGATGACCCAGACTCTGATGATTCAGACTCTGATGGCAATCCAGATCTTGGTGGCAATTCAGACTCTGGAAATATGCCAGACTCTGAAGATGGTCAAAGCTCTGGAGGTCAATCATCTGAAGCTAGAAACTCTGAAGCTCAAGACTCTGAACAAGTTCATAGACCACAAAGAATCAGAAGCGTTCCCAGAAGATTTGCAGAATTTGACATGCTGCAAGACACTGAAGTAGACTCTGAAGGAGAAGTTATTTAGTGTGCCATGTTAGTAGACTTTGAACCTATAAGTACAGAGGAGGCTCTTAAGCAGAAGCTCTGGCTGAAGGCCATGAAAGAAGAACTTGATGCTATAGAGATAAACAAGACTTGGAAGCTGACAGAACTTCCAAAAGACAAGAAAGCCATCAGCGTCAGATGGGTTTTCAAGCAGAAGTTAAAGCCAAATGGCTCAATTGGCAAACATAAAGCAAGGTTGGTAGCCAGAGGATTTCTACAGAAACCTGGGCTGGATTATTCTGAAGTGTTTGCACCTGTAGCAAGACATGAAACAATCAGAATGGTGATTGCAATAGCTGCTAACAGGAATTGGCCTCTGATGCATTTAGATGTAAAATCTGCATTTTTGAATGGTCCATTAGAAGAAGAAGTTTACGTGTCACAACCTCCTGGATTTGTGAAAAAGAATCAGGAAGGGATGGTGTACAGATTATACAAAGCTCTATATGGATTGAAACAAGCGCCCAGAGCTTGGAATCAGAAGATTGATTCATTTTTCAAGAAGCAAGGCTTTCAGAAATGTGAGATGGAGTACGGTGTCTATGTTCAGCATACTCCTGAAGGCAATATGACTCTGGTATGTTTATATGTTGATGATATACTGCTGACTGGAAGTTCTGAACAGGAGATAGCCAAGTTCAAGAAGGTTCTAATGAATGAATTTGAAATGACTGATCTAGGCAAAATGACATACTTTCTAGGGATGGAGTTCAGATATTCTGAGAAAGGTATCATTTTGCATCAGCTCAAGTATGAATTAGAACTTCTGAAGAGATTTGATCTGAAGAATTGTAAGATGGTTGTCACACCTTCTGATACAAATCAGAAACTGGATTCAGACTCTGAAGGAAAGGATGTGGATGCTACAACCTTCAAACAGTTGGTTGGTTCTCTGAGGTATCTGTGCAATACCAGACCTGATATTTGCTACTCAGTTGGGATGGTTAGTAGGTTCATGAGTAAACCTAAGTGGTCCCATTACCAAGCTGCTGTCAGGATTCTGAGGTATATCAAAGGAACTCTGAAGTATGGAGTGTTATTTCCCTCTGGAGGAAATAATGAGTCAGAACTTCTGAGTTATTCAGACTCTGATTGGTGTGGAGACAGAGTTGACAGAAGAAGTACATCTGGGTACTTGTTCAAATTTCTGGGAGGTTCCATTTCTTGGTGTTCCAAGAAGCAACCTGTTGTGGCGTTGTCAACCTGTGAAGCTGAATACATTGCAGGTGCTGTTACTGCATGCCAAGCTGTGTGGATTCTGAATCTGTTGCAGGATCTGAAGATTAAAGTAGACAAACCTCTGAAGTTGATGATTGACAACAAGTCTGCAATCAATCTTGCCAGAAACCCAGTGTTGCATGGGAGAAGCAAGCATATTGAGACCAAGTATCATTTTCTGAGACATCAAGTTCAGAGTGGAGTGTTAGAAGTTGTACACTGCAGCACTCAGAAGCAGTTGGCAGATGTTCTGACGAAAGCTATCAAGACTGATCAATTTCTCAAATTAAGGGATGAAATTGGTGTTACAAGTTTTGATGGAATATGAATTAAGGGATGGTATTAGTAATAATTCATATTTTATTATATTACTTTCTTAAGCCCTAAGTTTGTTAGAGGGTATTTTAGTATTTTATCTTATTCTAGTAACCCTAGTTTTAGCCTATAAATAGGGTGACAATCATTGTAACTCTTAATCCTGTTTCTTCTGCCGTCATTCTCTTTAATAGAATATTTTCCTATTTTCATCATTTATTCTATCTTTGCACCAACAATCACAAATCTGCAATCAAATTTATCAAATAAGTTACTGTTTATGAGAATCAGGTAAAAATTGACGAAATACATAATTAAAAATCAATGATCCAACCAAAATACACAATCAAACGCAAAACTAATTACATATTTGTGATCAGTGCGAAAAACCAGTTCAAATGGTATATGAATTTATAATTTATTGTAACAACGATTTTTAAAAAAGACCAAAGTGTTATAAAAAAAAACTTAAGAGACTAACTTAATATTTTAAAATAATTTAAATGACCTAGACATTAATTTTGCCTAAGTTATAAAACATTACACGCCTCACCATAATGGATTTGATGAGAAAAAGAATATTAGCATTTTGAATATGGCATAAAGCATGCACAAGGAAAAAAATGTCAAACTATTTATCGTGTGAGACTATCTCAATTGCAGTCTACATCATTAATAAATTTAAAGATACCAATGATAAATTCTACCTTTGCATGTTCAAATTTTAAGATACTAAAATTAGAATAAAATTACCAATGATAAATTCTACCTTTGCATGTTCAAATTTAAAGATACTAAAATATTTTAAATTTTTTTTAATCTTTATCATCTCTAACATTTGCCTTAAATATTTAGAATTTTCAGAAGATAGGAGATACGATCCACTTAAAGGAATTAAATAGGACAAAAAAAATTAAATAAAATCTAGAAACAAATACTAATTGCACCGCTTAAAATTAATAAAAATTATTGAATAGACCAAAATTTTTAGGATTAAATAAGAAATTTGTTAGGAAACATGTTTGAGCATAAAAAAATAAATAATAGATGATTCAATTATTTTCTATTGATTAAATGATAAGATGTACATTAAAATTTATAATAAATACATGATCACTTTGTATAATGATCATGAACAACTAATACATCTTAACTAACTTGTAACAAAACTAATTAATAACTACCTATAATAAAATATAATAATTAACCATTACTTGTTTTAGTTATTATAGTTGATTATAGGTAGTTATTAGTCAGCTAATTTTTATTACAAGTTAATTCAGATTTGTAAGTTTGTCGTGAACACCGTGTAAAGTGTTTCATGTATTTATTGTAAAAAATATCTTATCATTCAATTAAATATTAAACAACTAAATAACCTTTTGTTTTATTTCTTGTTTTTCTTAGGATCAACCATGTTTCTCAATATGATATTCTAGAAACAGAATTAGGTGTAAGTTAGTGTTGTGGAACCCTTGATCGGTAGTGTTGATCTCCAATAATATGATGCGAGGTGGATCTATAAGGTTAGTAGTCTAACACCCAACTCAATTTGAATTCAAGATGAATGTAGTGAAAAATGGAAATTAAAAAGTGTATCTTGCATTTCTGGCAAAGTGACTTTTATACCTTGGGTCATGTGGATTGGATTGGCATAACATTGTGCCTTAGTGATTATAGCCTTTGGCCGGCCCAGAACAATTTCTTCCATGGCTTGTCGAACGCTTAGGGAGTAGGGGAAATCTTTAGGGATCATAGTCGACCTCCAAGGATATCGTCTGCTTCACACTAGAAATCAAAACACAGGAAGTCAATTGAAAAAGTAATGAGGAACAATCTTGTTAAATGCATTTCCATCATTGAAGCATTTTTTTGTTTCTTTCTAACATGTGGAATGAAGTGACTAATTAGGGTATGACGCTGCTTATAGTGCATGTGAGTGCACTTGAGTTGGTTTATATTTTCAAGGGATAATTCAGCCGTTGATTTTGGAACTTTTTTTTTACAGATGATCTAGTTCATTTAATCACCTTCGCCTATTTATAGGGGTCATTTAGCACAGAGAAAACTTTCACAACCCTTGAAATTCAGTTTTCATTCATAAATGTTTCTTATTAGCAAGTGTCTTTCTCTCTTCCTTCATGAAAGTACTTACCATAATAGTTGCAACTCTTTGCTCATAGCTTCTACCTTTCTCCACTACATCTTCTTTACCAACTTCTCCTTACTAGGTATCCTTCTCAACTCAAACTTTTACCTTCAATATTTTTCAATTCTTTGGTTGAGACAGCCTATGTCCCATTAGTGAAATTCTAATGAAAACTTAAATAAAACTACAGAAAATTTGAAACTTTTAAATAACAAGACTTAATTAATTAAAAACATACTGCTTCACATACACATGCTTCAAATATATTTCACATAGAGCTTGACATTGTTAAGACTAATGGCCTTTCCACATAGATAAAACATAAAATAAAAGTACAGAAAGGAAACCAAAAGAAAGCATACCAAAAAAAAAGGACCTCCTAAGTCCAACAAGACTGACACTTATATTGACTGTAGTAGTAGGGATATGATCAGCGTTTGACAAAATGCTAACAACTCTCAATCTAGATGTTATAGTAACCCATCTCCACATCACTTCATATCCTTTCCTTCTGAACTGTCAGGAAGTAAGCAAGATTCAAACTTGTTGCCAGATCATCATAGAATAATCCAAAATGTAAAACAAAAAGGACACGGGGCTAAGATTTATGTACAAGTTTAAAAGTGGGAATGAATGTGTAAAATAATAATATATATGGCAACCACAATTATTCAAACAAGCGTATATTTAACCCATAATTACATATACTTTATCTCTATTTATTCTAATGCATCCCTGAATTATATGTTGACTCAGGCTACTAAACACTGTCAATGATATCTATCCCATTTAGCAAGATCAGATATCACAAGACCACATGCCACCAACATACTCCCAATTACCAAGAGCTACGCCACTAACTTCATGTGGAGTCTAGGTGTTATAAGTCGATCGTCCCTGATAATTCAGGCCAAGAACCTTACCTTACCTAACATGCATAGATAATAATCTTCGTCGAGATTGTAGGCGACCGATCAACCTCGTGCGTCCCATGCCGCACGACAGTGGACTTACACATTCCTCAATGCAAGTCTATATGATCACTCAATCATCTTGTGGAAACTCTCAACCATAAGTATTAAGTTAATAATGGGGAATTATCGTATCAACCTTTCAGGTTATACTTATTATCTAGATACTTAGGTTGAGTACCAAATCCATCAAATGTCTTGCCATATTTCTTCTTGGCATGATCCTTATCTTTACATAATCAGTTCAGTTTGTACAATGAATAATTGTATGGTTAACTTCCCAGGTAAAAGAGATGGACCGTAACTGACATAGTCGACCAAGTCTTTCCATAGCCAGAATCCAACCAAATACAACTACTCAATGTATCAAACTTTCCTTTTGTTATTGGGGATCTAATACTTAACATCTAGCAATGTTATTCTCTTATTAACATATTATTTCCTTAGTCTATCAATCACAATTATTCAAGTATAAATAAAATAAACAATTTAGACAATCAATTAAATAATGCAAGCACAATACAACCTCAAATTGTCACAGATGATTCATATGATAAATAATTAAGGTCGGCGTAACCTCGCTTAGTGATTCGTGAAAATCATTATTCGAGAATAGGCTCTCCTTACTTATTTATCGCTAGTAGGGCTTAGGTCACCACTGCACACATATACATTAATATATTTTACGCTAACCGTCCCAACGTATACGAAATCTTGCCCCCACCTTTTGTTGTTGAAAGTCCACGAGCGTTTTCTCCGATCTTTGCCAAGAACCTAATTTACGATAACGATTGGATTGTACGAAATTTATAAAATAATTAGAATATAATTTATGGTTAATTGAACATAATCCCGTTACAACTTAAAATATTTATTTATTAAAATATATAATAATAACTTCCATTATATTTAAATAATTATTAAATTCAAATATAAATTAGACTATACCTCCTTTTGAATTTGTTCGTTTTAGAAAATTATCAAGAGTATATTCCTAATACCATTTAAATTATAATAATATTTGGGCATTATAACGACATAAAATGGTAAAAATTTATTTTGGACTTTATAAGTTCAATATGTTACGTCTGAACGGAATTTGCATAGAAATTTTAAAATAACCTTTATATAAATAACATAATTAAAATAATATAATTAAAATAAAATGGACATTATAACGGCTTACCAGTTACTTATGAAAATGATTTAGGCAGAACTTTGACGTATAAAACTCTTTTAAAACTTTAGAAGAACTTTTACCACCAAATAACTCTAAAAGTTACGAACCGACACCCTGAGAACTTCGATAACTAAAACTAATATTAATATATGAAGAAATTAGAGAAAGAAAGAAATAAAGAGGTAAGAAAGATGATTTGTGAAAATAATTTATGACAAAGGTATGGGAGTTTGATATCTTAATGTTTCATGACATAATATAATATAGAATATTAATAGAAAAATGAGATATATATTTATTTTATAAAAATACAATGATAATAATATTAATAATAAAAAAATAGTAACAAAGATAAATATTTGATATATTTATTAACTTAAGATTATTTTATTTACTAATTAGTTTGTAGAGTAAAAATGATAATATTCAAATAAAATCAAATAATAATAATAAAACAACAATAATAATAAAAATAATATGAACAATTAATTAACTTAAAGTTAATTATTTTAAGTATTAATTTCAATTTCAAAGTTTAGCTTGTAAAATGAAACGATGATATTCAAATTAAATAATAATAATAATAATAATAATAATAATAATAATAATAATAATAATAATAATAATAACAATAACAATAATAATAATAATAAAGGGTAATTAATTGATAAATTAATTATTGTAGGTGCTAGTTTTAATATTTAGTTTTTAATAATTAGCGATGTTAAAATCTCAAATCTAATCAGATATATTATCTAAAGTATGAAAAATTAGGATGCTACATTGGCCAAGATGAGCAATAGCTCTATTCACATAGTTAATATTTATGAGAGTGATGTTTCTTCTGCTGCAGTAAATGAGGTATCTTCGAACTCATATTCCCCTCTCGTTGCCCATGATCGAATGGACCATGATGATGTGTCCTTGACCACTGATTATAATTAAGAAAGGGTATTTGTGAACTCTCTTGATGCGAAGGCTTCCTTCCTAGATTCTTTCACTGACCTTTTGTCAGATGACGACGCTGAAGAGGGTCACACTGTTGTTCCTATGCCTCTCTCCCATTTTGTCTGTTGTGAAAATACAAGCTGCTAAGTTGGGGAGATAACACATTGGGGATTTCATTTAGTTTACCGAAGAACCTATAACCGCAAGCCTAATGATGTTGAAATTAAGACCCATATAGAATATAAGGGTAGACTAGATATAGTTTCTGGGCTAAAGCACGGCGAACATTTTAAAGTTGATGAGTTGTCCCGGAGGGGTGTGACATTGGTGGAGCAAGCCGACATGAGCAAGTATGACTGAGTGGATGCAGAAGTGGTGAGGACCCCATAAGCTCTAAATACCAAAGAGATCATAGATACTGCCATCATTACGGGCACTGACCCATCGGATTTGTCGGTCTTTCATATGGACTCAATGAAAATGATATGCAACTCCTCTTACGGATGCTCAATTTTCTTTTATGAGTGCTTGTTCACCCTGATAGAACTGCGACTACCTTTGTCTGAATTAGAGGTGGCCATCTTGAAACACTTGAAAGTTGTTTCTTCCCAAATTCACTCGGGGTTATAGGTCTATATGAAGATGTTCCAGTTTTAGGCTGAGCACAAGTCTTGAAAGCCTTCTCTCTTGTTTTTCTATGACTTATTCTACATTATGTGCACTTCCTATAGTGACATTCATGACGAGGGCTTATTTCATTTCACACGGCTTACCCTTGGTTTAGCCCTTTCACCCCTGCTTGTGGTAATTTCCCAAGGTGTTTCATATTGGTGAAGCCTCTTACTCTAAAGCCTCTCCTTTCTTTGTGCTATGACCTAGATATGTACTCCCACTTATGCAAGAGTAGGTTTGTGAAGTACTCATTTTGGCCCCACTTTAGTTTTACCTTAAACTTTTACCGCCTCAAATTGGGTCCCTTATCCACTATAGAAGTTGTGATGAGGGATGAATTGCATTCCCTATATTAGGGACTTGGTTTTGAAGAGGGTTTTGGGCTTGGTGAAGTTTCTGCTTTCATGCAGAGGAAGATATAAATTGATACACGCTGCATTGTGGATGTGATCGGTTGCATGGAAAGGAAAAAGATCTTAGGTAAGGAAGGAAGCCTATAGTTTTATCATTTTTTTTACATGTGTGATTTCGTCTTGCATATAACATGGATAAATGCAACAACTATATACTCTTTCCAACACTCAAGGCCTTAAGATTGATTATGTATATCATCCTGTAATGCCTCATCCTACGACCCCTGCCCATCCCGCCACTGTTGTAGCTACTTCACCAATCCCTAGGGTGGAGCAATTTAAAACTGTAGGGTTTACTTTATCTATGGAAGATTCTTCATAATATCCTGCTATGGTGAAGAGGGTTCGGGTGAAGACCAACATTCTCCTTTGGAGGAGGGTTCTTCTAAATGAATCTGATCGTTTGAGGATATTGCTTCAGAATCTATCACTACATTCCTATAATTTCCTATTATTCTTCCTTCTTTGATTCATCGCACTCTTGAGGAAGCTTATGTTATTGTGTCTACGGAGTTCCTGTCTTTCGTTCAGAATCTTTCTAAGGAAAAATAAGATGAAGCTCTTCTTGAGGTCACCTTCCACACCTATTGAGATGCTTCTTTGTTTATTCTGGCCACATGCTGGAATAGGGGATATCTAGGTTGTAGGTAATCCTTCTTGGGAAAGGGACACTTGGAAGGGAAAATGTTAAGACATTAAGCGTAAGTGCTCAACCGTCTAGAAGGTGGAGGGAAAATGGCGCCACTATTCTGTTCTAGAACTAAAATTAGATGTAAGCTAGTGTTGTGGAATCATGAACCAGTAGTGTTGATCTTCGATACAGTGGCATGGGGTGGACTTGTAAGGTTAGAACTCTAATGCCCAAGTCGGTTGAGAATTCATGATGAGTGTATTAAAAATGAAGATCAGAAAGTGTACCTTGCATTTTGTGCGAAATGACTTTTATACCTTTGGTCATGTGAAGTGAATTGGCATAAATTTGGACCTTTGACCGACACAGAACAATATCAAAGCTTCGTTGCCACCATGAAGAAAATATGATTCTACTTATCACCAAAGATAATCTCCAATCACATTCTTTTTTATTTTCCTTTTTTTCTCACTCCACTGTATTCTTCCCTTTTGATTAAATGTCATTAACCCTTTTTCAGACTCCATGATAATAATTAAGTTCTTTTGAAACACTGATTTGTGACATCATATATTTTTTGAAGTTTCTCATACTCCTTAATCATTTTGATATAGTTAAGCATCTTTTATTCTCTTTGCATATCTACTTTACTATAATATTTTAACAATTTTCATTATCTATAGGATATACCTTAAAGTAGTTACATTTTCTATTCTCTTTGTGCTTCCTATTGGATATGAGACTCCTAACACAATGGGGTGAATTGTGAAGGTTTAAAAATCTTTGATAAAATCATAGTTTAAAATCATTGATAAAATAGACAAAGAAATAAGTGGCGAAATAAAGAAACAGATGGAAAACGAGGGAAAAGAAAATAGTTGAAAAGTAAAAGAGATAAGAGAAAGAGAAATACACATATGAAATATAGAGGTTCACTCAAAATAAAGGTGACCTAATCCTTTCCCTAATAATTCTTATTAAGAGTTTCCACTACCTTGAGAGTTTTTAATAGGATATGTCCATGAACCCCTTTTAAAAAAGTTTTGAAGTTTGATGGCTAACTTCCAACCGAACATGAAGTTTATACTAACTATCCTCCAAACCAAACTGAGATTTTGTACAGGCTGAACTTTGAACAGAGATGGAATTTTATACAAGCTATCCTCCTAACCAAACTGAGGTTTTAAATAGACTGGCCTTCGAACTGAGCTGAGATTTTACACGGATAATCTGGAATCAAGATGAGATTTTACACTGGTTGATCTCAAACCAAGATGAAACTTTAGATGGGCTGATCTCAAACCAACAAAGCTTTTACACTGGGATGAACTCAAAAACCTTTGTGGAAATTTTACTGGATAATCTTCACAAATCAAACAAGAGCTTTTGCTGCAAGCGAAACTGATGAACTAAACTGAGACTTCCTAAGATAATTCCAAAACTAAACATTAGCTTTTAATGGTTTAGCTCGCAACAAAACAACTTCCTATAGAAGATACTTTACTCAAGAGATAATATAATCTTGGCTAAATTACAAATATGTCATTCACTCAGAACAAAAATCCCCACTAAGCACAAAAACACTCTCAAAGCACTAAGGCAAAATTCAAGCGAGAAAATGAGAGATTTATAGAAAAATATGAGAAAGTGAGAAAGTAGAATCAAAGATCATTTTATGAATTGTTTGAAATCATATATGAGCTCTCTATTTATAGGCCAAAGCATGGTATATATTTAGAAACAATCTATTAGCCAAACAAGTGTCGTAATCGATTAACCTAATCAAATATTAGACCCCCAAAATGGAATGTTTTGATTTCTAGCTATTGCCTGTTAGAACACAGATTGGTTCTTAATAATATATCTATGTTTTGATGATAACTCTTATGAAATTTTGTATTAAAGAATTATATACTCTAAAATTTGTTTGAGAATGTTTGCTGCAGATATTAAAGTGAATATTACTCTAGAAGCAAATTAGATCTGAACATAAGAAATATGCAAGGCTCTGAAGCGTCAGAAGCATCTTTTAGAAGATTCTGAACGCTGCCTCCAGAAGATTCTGAGTGCTGTCTATAGAAGGATCTGAAGCAGAAGCTACAGAAGAATCTGAAGCAGAAGCCAGAAGCATCTGAAGCATTGAAGAATTTTGTATGAAGAGTTTTCGAGAACAGTTATTTCAGAAGACTCTGATAGTACTAACGTTGCTAGTACTGAGGATCTGATCCAAGACTCTGCTCTGAACATTTACACGCTGAAAGCACACTTGCTGCAAAGACTCTGATTCAGCAAACTCTGATGCTTATCAGAAGGCTCTGATCAGTCAAGGCTCTGATACTTTGTTGAAACTTGCTGAAGAAGAATTTAAAGTTATGTCCGTTGGAATGTCCAAACGACTCTTTCCTCTTTTATGCTAGACACAAGAACACAGACAAAAAGGATTTTTCTGTGCATTCTATTTCTAGGAAAGGTCATGTGATGTGAAGACAAAAAGGCTCAGACCTTTTTGGTACACAGCCTTCAACGTGAAAGACTTCATGGACCTCTGTGCCTATAAAAGCAAGACTCCATTCATCTTCTTCAGTTGACGAAATACTTGAAAGAATTCATTACAAGCTCTCATACAACTTATACTCATTTGCTGAATTTATTTCATTGTTCTTAAATCTTAAGTGAAAAATCACAGTTGTGATAAAGCTTTATTAGAAGCAACTTAAACACTTGTATTATTATTACATTTGATTGTAAAAGAACCTTAAGAAGATCCAGTTAGGATCAGTAGTTCTTGAGAAGACTTTGAACAGTTGTTCTTAGTGCTTACTATTGTAATCAGTTAATTTAATAGTGGATTAAGTCCTTGTTTGAGAAAGGAAAATCACTCTAGATAGGGTGAACTGGAGTAGTTGAGTTCAACGAACCAGGATAAAAATCCTTGAGTTTTTTATTACTAAGTTTTTCTCACCTTCAGTTGGCATCAGAGCTCCGGTTCTGTGTGTGCTACCACTTCACAGTGACAGAAAAGATCCAGTGAGAAAAACTTTGATATAGAATTGGTTGTTATTATGGCTGAAACTTCAACATCTAACAGTAACAACAGATATGAAGAAAGGGACAGAATCAGTACACAACCCCCTATGTTTGATGGGGAGAAATTTGATTATTGGAAGGACAGGATAGAAAGTTTCTTCCTTGGTTATGATGCTGATTTGTGGGACTTGGTCATAGATGGGTATGTTCATCCCACTGATGGGAATGACAAGAAAGTAGACAGAAAATCTATGACTGAAGCCCAAAAGAAGGAATTTAGAAATCACCACAAGGCTAGAACAATCTTGTTAAATGCAATATCTCACACTGAGTATGAAAAGATCACAAATAGAGAAACTGCATTTGACATGTTTGAGTCCTTGAAGATGACTCATGAAGGAAACCTTCAAGTAAAAGAGACCAAGGCTCTAGCGTTAATACAGAAGTATGAAGCGTTCAAGATGGAAGAATCTGAGTCCATAGAAACTATGTTCTCTAGATTCCAGATTCTTACAGCTGGTCTAAAAGTTCTGGACAAAGGCTACTCAACTGTTGATCATGTGAAGAAGATCATCAGAAGCTTGCCTATCAGATGGAGACCTATGGTCACTGCTCTGAAGCTTGCCAAGGATCTAAACAAGATCACTCTGGAGGAGCTAATCAGCTCACTAAGGAGTCATGAAATTGAACTTGAGGAAGATGAGCCTCAAAAGAAAGGTAAGTTTATTACCTTAAAATCTAACAAATCTGTTAAAGCTTTGCAGGTGTTAGAGGAAAGCTCTGAAGAATCTTCTTCTGAAGAAGAAGATGAACTATCCCTGCTGTCCAGAAGAATCAACAGACTCTGGAAGCACAAGCAGAGGAAGTTCAAAAACTTCAAAAGACCAGATCAGCGCAAGGAGTCCTCTGGACCAAAAAGATCTGGAAAGAAGGAAGTTGTCTGTTTTGAATGCAAAGAACCTGGCCATTACAAGAGTGAATGTCCAAAGCTTCTGAAAGATAAGCCAAAGAGGAAGTTTAACAAAAAGAAGAAGGTTCTAATGGCAACTTGGGATGACTCTGATGAATCTGAATCCTCATCAGAATCTGAAGAGGAATGCGCCAACATGGCTCTGATGGCAGGCATTGAAGATCAGAATGAAGAATCATCTGGATCTGAGTCTAATTCTGAATCTGACTCAGAAGAGGTACTTTCTGATCTCACTAGGGAAGAGCTTATTAAAGTCTTATCGGAAGTCCTGAAAAATTATAATCAGATTAAGCTCAAATGCAAGAAGCTTAAGTGTAATCTTGGCTCTGAGAATAATCTGTTAAGATCAGAAATTGCTGAGCTAAAAGAAAATAATTTGAAAATGAAAGCCAATTTTGAAATAGCTCAACAAAACTCTGAATCTGAAAGTAAGTCCAAATGCAAAAACATTTTAGAAGAATATGACTTTAGCTTTCAGAAATTTCTTGCTAAAAGCATAGACAGAAGCAAGATGGCTTCTATGATCTATGAGGTTAGCAGAAATAACAAGAAAGGAATTGGATATGAATCTTCCTCTGGAAAGGATTTAAATCCAATGTCTGTTGATAAGCTTGTTATTAAGAAAACTCCCTTGTACTCTCATTTCAAGTTTGGTCATCTGAATGACATTAAACACACACGTTCTGATCAGAATGTTCCTGTGTTTAAGCCAAAAGTAAGTCAGAACAATACTGTTGTAAAAAGACAGAAGTTCAGACAAACTTTCAAGGCAGCTAACCAAAAAGGACCCAAAAAGATCTGGGTACCTAAGGATAAGATTATCCCTGTTGTAGATGTTTTTAGCAGAAAAGTCAAGACACCAGTCATGGTACCTGGACTCTGGCTGCTCACGTCACATGACGGGAGAAAGGTTTATGTTCCAAAACCTGGAGCTTAAATCTGAAGGAGAAGTGAAGTTTGGAGGGAATCAGAAGGGCAATATCATTGGCTCTGGTACTATTGGTAATGGTAACCTTCCCTCTATATCTAATGTTCTTCTTGTAGAAGGATTAAAGCATAATCTATTGTCCATAAGTCAATTAAGTGATAATGGTTATGATATAATCTTCAATCAACAATGTTGTAAAGCTGTTAGTCAGAAGGATGGCTCAATCCTATTTAATGGAAAGAGGAATAACAACATTTACAAAATAAATCTTTCAGAACTTAAAGTTCAAAATGTTAAATGCCTCTTGTCTGTTAATGATGAGTAATGGGTCTGGCACAGAATATTGGGGTATATTAATATGAGACGTATATCTCAGATTAATAAACTCAATCTGGTCAGAGGACTTCCTAAGTTGAAGTTCAACTCAGATGTTCTTTGTGAAGCATGTCAAAAAGGAAAGTTTTCAAAATCTTCTTTTAAATTTAAAAATGTTGTTTCAACCTCAAGACTGTTAGAATTACTTCACATTGGTCTGTTTGGACCAGTGAAAACTGCATCCATCAGAGGCAAGAAGTATGGATTAGTCATTGTTGATGACTACAGCCGATGGACATGGGTAAAGTTCTAAAACACAAGGATGAGTCACATTTTGTGTTCTTTGACTTCTGCAAACAAGTCCATAATGAAAATGGCATTGCTAATGATTTTTCCTGTCCTAGAACTCCACAACAGAATGAAGTTGTAGAGAGGAAAAATAGAACACTGCAAGAAATGGCCAGAACCATGATCAACGAGACTAATCTGGCAAATCACTTTTGGGCAGAAGTAATAAACACAGCATGTTACATTCAGAACAGAGTGTCTGTAAGACCTCTTCTGGAAAAGACTCCCTATGAATTGTGGAGGAACATAAAGCCCAACATTTCATATTTTCATCCTTTTGGATGTATTTGCTATATGTTGAATACTAAAGAGAATCTTAACAAGTTTGATTCTAAAGCACAAAAGTGTTTCATGCTTGGGTATTTTGAACGCTCTAAAGGCTACAGAGTATACAATACTGAAACATAGATTGTGGAGGAATCTATACATGTTAGGTTTGATGATAAGCTTGGCATTGAAAAGCCAAAGCAGTTTGAAAGTTCTGCAGATAGAGAAGTAATTCTCACAGACCCTGAAGGCTCAGAGGCAGACAAAGCTCAAGTGAAGGAACCTGAAGCAACGCCAGATGCAATTCCTTTAGCTTCTCAAATGAACAACTTGAACATTTCTGAAGAATCAACTGTTAGAGGATCATCTTCCAGAATCAAGGCCTCTCACCCAGAGGATGTGATCATTAGAAAGAAGGATGATCCCATTAGAACAAGATCCTTCCTCAGATCTTCTGAAGCATCATTATTTGGGTTGGTGTCAGTTATTGAACCAACTTCTGTGGATGAAGCTCTACAAGACAATGACTGGA
The DNA here is from genome assembly GCA_963859935.3 of Lathyrus sativus. NCBI lineage: Eukaryota > Viridiplantae > Streptophyta > Magnoliopsida > Fabales > Fabaceae > Lathyrus > Lathyrus sativus. The sequence goes on along the minus strand of OZ012735.1, from coordinate 105,281,748 downwards.
TTATTGCCATGCAAGAAGAGCTCAATCAGTTCACAAGAAATGATGTATGGGATTTGGTTCCAAGACCAAAAGGATTCAACATATTTGGAACTAAATGGGTCTTCAGAAACAAGCTAAATGAGAAAGGAGAAGTTGAAAGAAATAAGGAAAGGCTTGTTGCTCAAGGTTATAGTCAGCAAGAAGGAATTGATTATACAGAGACTTATGCTCCTGTAGCAAGGTTAGAGTCTATTCATTTACTTATTTTCTTTGCTGCACATAATAACATCACTCTATATCAGATGGATGTTAAGAGTGCCTTTCTAAATGGTATTATAGAAGAAGAAGTTTATGTTCACCAACCTCCTGGTTTTGAGAGTGAAAATTTTCCAGAACATGTTTTCAAACTAAAGAAATCTCTTTATGGTTTAAAACAAGCTCCCAGAGCTTGGTATGAGAGATTAAGAAATTTTCTTCTGGAGAAAAATTTCATCAGAGGCAAAGTGGACACAACTCTTTTTTGTAAAACATTTAAGAAAGATCTTTTAATTTGTCAAATATATGTAGATGATATTATATTTGGATCTACCAATGTTATTGGGAAAGGAGTTTGCTCAATGTATGCAGGCAGAATTTGAGATGAGTATGATGGGAGAATTGGGATTCTTTCTGGGAATTCAAGTAAACCAAACTCCAGAGTGCACTTACATTCATCAGACCAAATATGTTAAAGAGCTTCTGAAGAAGTTTAACATGACTGTTAGTAAGATGGAAAAGACTCTCATGCATCCAACAAGTACACTTGGTAAGGAAGAGGTAAGTAAGAAAGTAGATCTGAAACTCTACAGAGGTATGATAGGATCTCTTCTCTACTTAACTGCTTCTAGACCTGACATTTTGTTCAGTGTATGCTTGTGTGCAAGATTCCAATCAGATCCTAGAAAATCACACTTAACAGCTGTTAAGAGGATTCTAAGGTATTTGAAAGGTACTTCTAATGTGGGTTTGTGTTACAGAAAATCTGATGATTTCAAATTAGTTGGATTATGTGATGCTGATTACGCTGGAGACAGAGTAGAAAGAAAAAGTACTTCTGGAAGTTGTCAATTTCTAGGAAGAAATCTAATCTCTTGGTACAGCAAGAAGCAACCCACAATTGCACTTTCAACTACAGAGGCAGAATACATTGTTGCTGCTGGATGTAGCACGCAGATTCTCTGGATGAAAAGTCAGCTAGAAGACTATCAGATATTTGAAAGTAATATTTCTATATTCTGTGATAATACTTCTGCTATATATTTGTCTAAAAACCCTATTTTACACTCTAAGGCAAAACATATAGAAATTAAACATCATTTCATTAGAGACTATGTTCAGAAGGGTGTTATAAATTTAGCCTTTGTTGATACAGATCATCAGTGGGCAGATATTTTCATAAAACCCCTTGCTGAAGATAGGTTCAAATTTATTCTGAAAAATATTTGTATGGATTTTTGTCCAGAATGATATTTATCAGAAGCAAAATTCTCAGATGCAAAATGTTTAAAACTCTGAAGTATTTCATCTGTAATTTATTTGACTTATTGTTTTATTATTTGTGTGTATCTGAACTAACCAATCTTAGAGGATCTGAATGTTGGCTAACGTTTCATTTCTCAAGAGAATTCAGAAGCACATGCAAGCAAACACGTGTCAATCTGAATCTGAAAAGATGGCGTGTACACTACTGAATAGACATTTGAGGTATGGTTTGAATAGTGAAAATCTTGATTTTTCCCCCAATTTGTCAGAATCAATTAATGCTTTGAAATGATTTTTTATTCTTTTCATTAATTGTCATTTATTGCTATATGAGAACGTGCTAATTGTGTCTGTTTGATTGCCCTAATTGCTTTCTCTATAAATACCACATTTCACACCATTTTCACACTTTTCACTTCACAAACAATTTTATGCATTTCTGTCTTCTCTTTTCTCTTCACAAAAACCCTAAACCCTCGTCCAAATCATCTTCATCTTCTTCAATGGCAACCTCATCCTCTACAACAACTCAATTTCAATCAACTATGGCTACAATTACATCAGCAAATATGGGTATGACTCCATTTAAGACACCTAAGAGGACATTGTTAACCCCTGTGGACAAACTTGAAGTTCTCTGTGAATCCATGGTAGATTTTGACTCTCTAGCTGAAAATGGGTTTGAGTTACGTTCTATAATTGATGCACAAGGCTGGGTTAAGTATTTTGACAGGTTGTTTGGACCAGTATACCCACATCTGGTGAAGGAATTTTGGATCCATGCTTCTGTATATCCAAAATTTATCCTCTCTTCTGTTTTGGGAAAGGAGATCATCATCACTGAAGATCTCATCAGGAAACTCATAGGTATGAGGAGACTGATGGAGTATGTAATCTGCCAGCCAGGCGTGTGGATATGGAAGAAGTCTATGAGGAAGTCATTACATCTGGACAGGCCTCTAACAAATTTAAGGATCTGAAGCCTGACTATAAGATATGGGAAAATATTTTTCTGGGATGCATCCATCACAGAAAATCCACCAATTCTCCAGATTACGTGAATAATGAACAACTCTACTTTATGTACTGTTTGAGTCAGAGTACAAAGGTAGATCTTCCACACATACTCTTTATGCATCTGTGGAACCATATCAATGCTTCAAGAGAATCTGTAAAGGATAAGGGACATAAGATCAGGACGTGGATTCCCTTTGGAAGGTTGATTTCAGACATTCTGACAGAGAATGGTCTGGTAACTGCTCTGTATGAAGCTGAAGTTAAAGATGAGCTTGAATCCATTGTTGGAAAACCATTGAATGCAAAAAGTCTTCAGAGGCTAAATATTGTGGATGAACTCACAGCTGCACCTAAGAAGCTAAATATTTCTGAAGTTAGTCAGAAGAGGATTCCAGTTGAAGATTTTCCACTTTTTGGTACTGAATAACCAAGGGATATTATTGTTAGGTATATTGATGCATGCAAAGTAGATGGAACGCCTATTCCTGCAGATATTCTGATTCGTTCCAGAGAACCAATGCTAGATGTGTATAATGAGAACATGAGGAAAAGAAATCGATCAGAGGCAGAAGAAGTTGATGCTCAGAAGAAGCCAAAAGTTGCTGACAAGCCACAAAAGCAGATCAAGAGAAAAGCTTCTGGAGAAGTTCCCTCTGTTCCCACCAAGCGCATAAAGACTAAAGGTACTAAATCATTTGTATCTTCTTTCTCTAAAATTGTTATAAATGAATCAACATTTAGTTCTATTCCTAAACCTCCTCCCACTCAAAATCAAACTATTCCTGCTCCATCTCAAAAATCTGAACCATCAAAAATTCCTTCCCCACCAACATCATCTGATCCTATTCCCTCTACTCAACTTAAATCTTCTGATATTCCTCAGTCTGAACCAACAACAACAACACCTGCAGACCAAATTCCAGAACCACAAACAAAACAAACAAAACAACCTACAACACAACAACCACCAGAAATTCAACAACCAGCTGCATCTGAACCCATACAATCTGACACAGTTGCATCTGAGCAAGTTGCATCTAAACCTACTGCATCTGATCATGTTGCATCTGAACCAGTTGTGTCTGAACCACCTCCATCCAAACCTTCTGAGATTCAACAAGAACCATCCAATCCTCCTGAATCAATTTTTCCTGACTCTGAAATTCTGGATGTTCAACCTCTCAAGACCATGTTTGTTGTATCCTCTACCTCTTGCACCCCAACCACATCATTTGATTCATCTGAATCTGATATCCATCCAGATTTCATCTTACCCCCTTCCCTCAGAACCTTTGAATCTAACCAACCAGATCTAACCATTTCTTCTGAAACTACCATTCCTGAACCCACTCCTGAACCAAGAACATCTGAATTTGTTTCAGTTGCTTCTGCTAAACCATTTCCATCTGATCCCCTTCCATCTGGACTTGAAATAGAAATTTTTTTTGATCAACCATCTCAATCATCCTTTGTTCCTTTTCTTGTTAAACAAAAATTGTCTATTGTTTGTTCCCTATTTTGATAATCCAAAAGCTATCATACCTTCAATTCGCAGAATCAAACCATTCTTTCGTATTATGCCAGCTCAGAAGAAACCAGCATATCCTAGCCCTCTAATCATTATTCCAGAATTCACCATTCCACCTCCACCTCAACCCAAGCCTTTCACTTTGGAAACCCTTCTGAAACCAAAATCTAGGATGAATGTTGATAATTTATTTGCAAGTTTTATGAAAGAAATAAAGATGCGTTTAGGCTCTGTTCAGAAGAGATGCTTGTCAATAATGGATGCAAATGAATCTGGTACTATTTGGAATAGCTTCATCAACAAATTCAATACTGTAGCCTCAAATCTGAAGAATGTATGTTCTGATGATGCGAAGCTCAGATTTGTTGAGGCTGCTAGAAGCATGATCTGGACTGTTAAATGATCTGAACCATTGCTTCTTGAAGATGTTCCTTCATCTTCTGAAGTATTTGATACAGAGGTGACTGCTGAATCTGCTTCTAAAGAAAATCCTCTGGCTATGACTATTGTGGAACATCCCTCTGGATCTGTTGCTCATGACTCTGCATCTCCCATGGAAATTGACTTTGTTCCTGCTTCAGACTCTTCCCCACCTTCTTCATCTGAGATCAAGAAAGAGAATCCAGATCTTGAGGATAAGATTGCAGTTCTGGAAGCTGGACAATCTGAGATTAAGTCATGGATGGCCAAGCAAGACCAGAAGACTAAAGACATGGCACAATGGATGTCCAAACAAGATCAGAAGAATGAGAACATGGCTAAGTGGATGACAAAGCAAGAAGAGTCTTCATCTGAGATCACTCTCCTGTTGAAGATGATTCTGTCCAAGCAAACCTAGTTTATGTTTTTGTTCTCTGTATCTGATGTTTGTGCACATGTACTTGAATATTTATCTGATGATTTGTCTATTTTGCTCTGAATGAATTAATGAATGCCTCAGTGTTTTCTCTACATGCTTTATATTTTCTGTATTTCCTTTTATTTGTCTTTAAAAGTTTTACTTTTTGATTATGACAAAAAAAAAGGGAGAAAATGGATCTGACTGTTCAAATAAACTCGACCTAAATGAAACTTCAGACTCATCAGTTTTAACTAACGTGAACTCTTAGTATTTCAGAACATTTGAAAACTCTGACAAGTTCTTTAAGATAACTCTGAGATTCCCAGATCTAGTTTTAACCTATCAGGCTCTGATTCTGACACATGCATCCAAAGTCAAGATCAAATTTTTGGAACAATCAGGCTCTGATTTTGAAAAGAATACTCATGCAAAAAGGGAAGTTTCTACTTCTTCTAAGTATTCAATTCAGGGGGAGATTCATCATCTCAGGGGGAGTTATAATTATATTGTTTATTGAACAAAATTTCCTATGTTTTTGTCATCATCAAAAAGGGGGAGATTGTTAGAACACATACTGGTTCTTAATAATATCTCTATGTTTTGATGATAACTCTTATGAAATTTTGTATTAAAGAATTATATACTCTAAAATTTGTTTGAGAATGTTTGCTGCAGATATTAAAGTGAATATTACTCTAGAAGCAAATTAGATCTGAACATAAGAAATATGCAAGGCTCTGAAGCGTCAGAAGCATCTTTTAGAAGATTCTGAATGCTGCCTGTAGAAGATTTTGAGTGCTGTCTACAGAAGGATCTGAAGCAGAAGCTACAGAAGAATCTGAAGCAGAAGCCAGAAGCATCTGAAGCATTGAAGAATTCTGTATAAAGAGTTTTCAAGCACAGTTATTTCAGAAGACTCTGATAGTACTAACTCTTCCAGTACTGAGGATCTGATCCAAGACTCTGCTTTGAACATTCACACGCTGAAAGCACACTTGCTGCAAAGACTCTGATTCAGCAAACTCTGATGCTTATCAGAAGGCTCTGATCAGCCAAGGCTTTGATACTTTGCTGAAACTTGTTGAAGAAGAATTTTTAAAGTTATGTCCGTTGGAATGTCCAAACGACTCTTTCCTCTTTTATGCTAGACACAAGAACACAGACAAAAAGGATTTTTCTGTGCATTCTATTTCTAGGAAAGGTCATGTGATATGAAGACAAAAAGGCTCAGACCTTTTTGGTACACAACCTTCAACGTGAAAGACTTCATGGACCTCTGTGCCTATAAAAGCAAGACTCCATTCATCTTCTTCAGTTGACGAAATACTTGAAAGAATTCATTACAAGCTCTCATACAACTTATACTCATTTGCTGAATTTATTTCATTGTTCTTAAATCTTAAGTGAAAAATCACAGTTGTGATAAAGCTTTATTAGAAGCAACTTAAACACTTGTATTATTATTATATTTGATTGTAAAAGAACCTTAAGAAGATCCAGTTAGGATCAGTAGTTCTTGAGAAGACTTTGAACAGTTGTTCTTAGTGCTTACTATTGTAATCAGTTGATTTAATAATGGATTAAGTCCTTGTTTGAGAAAGGCAAATCACTCTAGATAGGGTGGACTGGAGTAGTTGAGTTCAACGAACCAGGATAAAAATCCTTAAGTTTTTTATTACTAAGTTTTTCTACATACTTATTCAACCCCCCTTCTAAGTATTTTCTCACCTTCATTGTCTAGATACTTTTTTAATCTATTGTAAGCGTTGCAAATTAAAATATTCGACTATAGCACCAGGGTTAATCGATTATACACCTGCAAACATAGTTCTAATTGATCAGACAGTTCCATATTCAATTAGCATGCCTTAAAAGTATTAAGTGTGTGCGTGTGTGTGTGTGCGTGTGCGTGTGTGTGTGTGTGTGTGTGTGTGTGTGTGCGTGTGCGTGTGTTTGTGAATTTGACTTAATAAATTTCAAAGATACCCTTATGCTTTTACAAGATTCTGATCACTCAGACACGAGCAAACGAGCTTTCATACTTCCTCTCTTTCACAACTCTGAAGCTTCAAGTCTTGGCATCATTATCTTTGACTTTAGCATCACACAAAACCTTTGAATGTTTAACTTGATGAGACTTAAGATTTTTTCAAGTTGATTATCATCATCAGAACGTTGAGAGACCAAACCACCAGAGAATCTTGAAACATAAGTCTTCACTTGAATATCGTTGGATGATAGAGTTGACTTCAAAAAGATGACGTGATCTTCTAGACATCTGAACAAGAGCATCTTCCAAAGAATAGCTTGATAAAACATCTTGGTATTAAAAGCATATTCGATCGCTTGAGTTATATTTAAGAAATAAAACCTTCATTAGATATCGTTGGATATCAAGTATTGTCATCATCAAAACTTAACAGTTGATTGCATCTTTGATATCAATAAATCTCGACCACATAATCACATTCACTGTATATATGTAACTACATGGATCCACGTTTCCATCATATGGTGGTTAAGTTTTGTTAGTCAGGCTTGATATTTGAAGACTCAAGGTTGAATTTATTGTTCTTTTTCTCTAATAAGTTACATTGTATATTTTTTAGATTATATTGTTCTTTCCAAGATGAAGATGTTAATCTATGTTCTCCAACGAGTAAGTTAGAGTTAATTGTATTAATTGGTTATAGGTAATTATTAGTTAGTCAGATTTGTTACAAATTAATTAAAATGTGCTAGTTAATTAATTATGATCACTATATAAAATGTATCCATCATATAAAATATTTTATATTAAACAATTAAATCATCTCTTATTTTATTTTTCTCTTTAATATCAAGTATGCTTCTCAACACCGGATAATTTATCTATGGACGGACATCATGGCATTGTTTAGTTATTGAATATTAATTTTCATTTGAGAAAGTCTGCATTCAAACACGTGGAAAAAGTTTCTCTTAATTTGTGAAAGGAATTTTGTCATAAAAACGGCTTAGATACTTCATGAATGCAAACAGTTTCCGTAATATAGTTTCTTTTAAGGAAAAATGGCACCATAACAATGACTCCAACTATACCTTGAAATGATTCTTTGTTGCTCTACATTGGGAGGGTCATTAAGAGGTGAACACTAAATTCAAATCATAAAATTCAAAGCATTAAGTTTTCCAAATTAATTACAATTACAAAATTTTCCAAACGAAGAAAATGAAAATTTATTATCACCCTAACTAGTCAGACATTCTTGGTCGTTGGTCAGAAAATGCAGGTAACATATAGGCATATTTTTCAAGAAAATAAAGACAAATTTTTGTAAAATTTTAAAGTCAATGATATACGTATTATTACACATTTTTTCCTTCACTATCTCACCGTTGGGTCAAGCTTAAATATTTTTCTCTAATTTTGTATAAATAATAGCGTAGAAGTAGACCTATTTAAAATTGATTGATTGTTTAACTCTAGTTTATTTTAACATTATAGTTGAATTATTGATGAAGAGCCTTTATATAAATAATGAAATAGACATTAATATGAGGTAAGGTGATGGAGATGGAACCGTGGACTGGAGTAGAGGTAGAGCCATAGTGTCCTATCTAGCATATTTTCTTTATGACTATATACTAGTTGTCCAGTTGTTGATGTCTTGATGAATCAAATTTTCAACTTTTCTTGATAAAAATATTAGGTATTACAAAATATTGTATATGACAATTTTTTTAAATAATTAGTTTTTGAATGGGTAAATGAAACATAAAATTGAAAATATATATATAAAGATAAATTTAGAAAAATAGTACATTAAGTTAATAAAGAAGATAAATTCTACAAAAATAAAACAAAATAATTTAAATAAATAATAAAATTGGAACAAAAAGCTAATAACATAATTTATTAGCCCATTTATACAACAATATATATTACAAATATAAAGTATTAAACAAATTATTATTATAAACGGCTCGTTTCAATAATATTTATTCATAACTAAGTTATTAATATTTATAATTTAATAATTTTTAAATACAAAAATAATTTATTTTATTAAGGGTGTGTTTGGTTCGGGGTAGATGGAGGGGAGGGGAGGGGAGGGGAGGGGAGGGGAGGGGAAATTTTTAATTAAATATGTTTGGTTCAAATTTTAGGAGGGGATGGGAGGGGAGGGGAGGGGAGCAAAATCCCTCCAAAACACACTTTTTGGTTCCCTCCGAATTGGGGGGATTTGGAGGGGAGGGGAGGGAATATGAGTTTTGATATTTAAAAATTATTATATTTACTAAAATATCCTCAGTTTAATTTTATTATTTCAAAACTATTTGTTATCTTTTATGTTACTGTTTTTTATCGATTGTTTTCATCAATTTATTATAATTGTTCTTCACCTTCAAATTATTTTATAATTTTTATAATTAATATAAATCATAATCATTGTCTTTTTTTTATAAAAAAAATTATGTTTCGTTATATTCGTTTTTTTCTTTTAATTTTGTTATGTACTCTATCATATTTTCTTTTATATCAAATTGTAAACCATATCATTTTATTTATTTTTGTTTATTCATTTTATTAAATATTTTGAACCATTAATATTTAGTAATAAGTTATTTTATATATTTGTTTTGTTATATGATTCATCACAATTTAAACGATGTTATTGACACATAGTTTAATTTATGTTTGAAAGTTATAAGTCGAATCGATTGTACTCAATTTTTTAACTTTAGTGACAAATAAATATTTTTTTAATCACTCAATATTAGAAATTTTATTACCAAGAAAAATACGCACGAATTTTTCACATTTTAATATCATATGACTTATATAAGATCATAAGGATAAAAATGTAAATTATTAATAAAACTCCTCCCCTCCCCTTCTGAACCAAACACATTTTTAATTAAAATCCCTCCCCTCCCCTCCCCTCCTCTCTTTTGAACCAAACACTTATTTGATTAAAAAATTCCTTCACCTCCCCTCCCCTCCCCTCCCCTTCATTAAAATCCCTCCCCTCCCCTCCCCCTCATTTGAACCAAACAGACCCTAAAAATATTAAACAACATAATAATGTTATTTTAGTGGAGAATAGGTAACATGTAACTTCTAAGTTGTTGAAAATGTAATTCCTTGTGTCGACAGAAATAAGGATGTGTCGAAATTAGCCTAGTGTAGTGTGTCTAGTTGTGACGTCGAAATGTCGAAGTAGGTTGCTTGACACATGATTTCGACTTGAATCAAAATAGAAATTTTGGACTTTTGTAATTTTGAACTTTACCTTAGGGAGCAAGGTAACTCAATTATAAATAGAGGGAGTAACCCCTATTTTGAGTAAGAAGAATAGAGAATACCATTGTAACATACAACAGAAAGTGCAGTTGCACAATTGCGTAATATTTTTTTCAATTTGAGAGTTACTCTGCAGAAATCATTCTCATCTTCCCTTATTTTGTTAAACTTCAATCTTCATTCTTATTCACTTTTCTTTCTTTCTTCTTCTATTAATAATTGTTGCACATAATCATTCTTGCAATCAAAGTGTGATTGTTTCACTTAAGTGAAGAGTGAAGAATAAGAGATTTCGATCGGGTTGATTGAATCTGGCTCATCAAGATTGACTCAGAATTCTCAAAGTTTTGTGTATGAGGTGGTGTCACCCTACACTCCATAGTAGAATGGAACTGTAAAAAGAAGGAATAGAACCATCTTGAATATGGTGAGAAGTATGTTGAAAGACAAGCATCTACCTAAAAAAATTATGGAGAGAAGCTGTGTCGACTGCAACATACATCTTAAATAGATGTCTGACGAAGAAGCTAGAAGGAATCACACCAGAAGAATGTTGGTATGATGTCAAGCCTAGCCTAATTCATTTAAAGATGTTTGGATCTATAGCTATAGACATGTGTCAAATCAGTTAAGAATAAAACTTGATGACAAGTTGATTCAAATGATCTTGATAGGATATCATTTGAATGGATAATACAAGTTGTTCGATCTAGTGAACAAGCAAGTAATGATTAGCAGGGATGTGACCATAGATGAACTTAGAGAATGAGATTGGACTGAACAAGGACGAGGATTTGTTTTTAACAGGAAGTTGCAAGAAGGAGATTGAAGATTTCAAACATGACCTAAGTGAGGAGTTTGAAATGTCAGACTTGAGAAATCTCTTATATTTCCTTGGCATTGAATTCTACAAGAATGGTAGAGGTTTGATGATACATCAAAGAAAATATTCAGGAAAAATACTCAAGAGATTTGAGATGCAAGATTGCAACCCAACTTCGACTCTAGCTAAGCCCAGATTGTATATGTCGAAAGAATTAGATGAATATGATGTCGAACCAACTCAGTACATAAGACTTATTGGGTCATTAAGATACCTTTGTCACATAAGGTATGATCTAACATACATTGTAGGTATGGTGAGTAGATTCATACAGAAGCCAAATGTATCACACCTAATAACAACGAAGAGGATAGTAAGGTATCTGAAAGGAACTCTCGACTACAACATTTTTTCCTGCAGCTGATGAAGGAAAAAAATACAAGTTAGTGAGATACACCGACTCAAGTTGGTGTAGTGATGCGGAGGATAGAAAATCTACAGGTCGTTGTGTTTATGCTAGGTGGTGCACTAGTTGCTTGGAGTTCGAGAAAAGAGCCAACAATGTCATTTCGTCGTGCGAAGCAGAATACATAGTTTCTTCTCTCTGTGCATGTCAAGCAACATTGATAGTGAACCTGGTCGAAGAGATTACATCGAAGAGTCTTGGAGAAATTACCATGAAGATCGACAACATGTCAGTTATCAATTTGACAAAAAAATTGATAGCACATGACGAAGCAAGCGCATCAAAATGAGGTTCCACTATCTTCGAGAGCAGGTAGCAGAAGGGAAGATGAACTTGGAACATTGCAGAATTGAGAATCAGATTGTAGATATCATGACAAAAAGAGTGTGAGTCGAAGTGTTCAAGAAGCTAAGGTCTATGATGAATATAGATAGCTTAGACACAATGAATTAGGTGGTGTGTTAAGAATGTAATTCCTTATGTCGAAGTAGGTGTAGCTCGACAAAAACAAGGATGTGTCAAAATTAACCAAGTGTAGTGTGTGTCGAGTTGTGTTAGATGTCGAAGTGTCGAAGCAGGTTGCTTGACACATGATTTTGACTTAGACCAAAATATAAATTTTGGGCTTTTGAAATTTTGGGTTTTACCTTAGGGAGCAAGGTATCTCAATTATAAATAGAGGGAGTAGCCCTTATTTTGAGTAAGAAGAATAGAGAATAACATTGTAACACACAAAAGAAAGCGCAGTTGTACATTTGAATAGTATTTTTTCTCAGTTTGAGAACAGAGAATTATTATGCAGAAACCATTCTCCTCTTCCCTTATTTTGTTAAACCCTAATCTTCTTTCTTATTTAGTTTTCTTTCTTTCTTCTTCAAGTAACAATTGTTGTGCAAAATCATTCTTGCAATCAAGGTGTGATTGTTTCACTTGAGTGAAGAGTGAAGAACAAGGGATTTCGAATAGGTTGATTGAATCTTGGTCATCAAGATTGATTCGGAATTCTCAAAGTTTAGGTTTAATTCTAACATCTGGTATCTAGAGCACTGACTGAGCGATTAGTGGGAAGAAAATCACGATTGTGATGAATCATCCAAACAGACATTTTCCAGCGAGTCTTCCGATTCTCAAGAACAATAATCATGAGAATTGGTGCAAGCAGATGAAGGTGGTTTTCTGTTATAAAGATCTTTAGGATCTTGTGAAGGAAGGAGTAACATCGCTTATAAAAAAACGTGACAAATCAAGAAAAGACTGCATACAAAGAAACATCCCTTTATAATAGGCTTTGCAGGCACCGACTTTAAATTTTTTTTAATTTTGTAAGGTGTTTTATACTCTCAACTTATTTTTTTAAAATTTAAAGCTCCTTCTGTTATGATGTGATTTTTTTTATTTTTTTTATAGTACTTTTTTTGAAAAGTGAAAATGTCCCAATAATTTTATTCAACATTTCTTTTAGTGAAAACAATTAAAATGATTCCATATTAGTAACTTCTATTATTAGAAGTTATGATGTTACACACTAACTACAAGCATGTCATATTACATGTTGATTAATGTCAGTTTATTAGAGATTAAACATTAACACAATGAAATTCAATTTTTTAGTAAATCACTATATGGTTAAAAAAAAACAATGATAGGGTGAAGTTTATTGTTGTTGAGGCTTGCATAAAGGGTGTTGATGCTGACTGCGGTGTCTTGTTAAAGATGGGGAGGGTTGTTGGATGGGAGGTTTTGTAATGACGTGGGTATATGTAGTAGCTACATGGGTGATTTTTGAGGATTATTTGAAGGATTGATCTTCGCTTTTGACCTGGAATTCAGGAGAGTAGAAGTTAATACAGACTCTTCAGAAATCGTCGTGGATATCAATAAGGGGAGATCTAGAAGAAGTTGAGGTTTGGAGATGCTCATGAAGATTAGGAGCCTGTTGAGTAGGTTTGAAGAAGTCTTTGTGACACACATGTTTAGAGAATCTAATGAGTGTGTTGATGCTCTTGCAAAAGTTGGTTGTATCTTAAGTATGTTAGAAAATTAATTTAAGTCGAATGGGTCAAGGCTATAATAGTGAACAAATCACTTTACTTATAGTATTTTAAGCACTTTCAAGTTGTCTTAGAGTTTGTACGCAGGAATACCTAGGATAATTCAGCCTATACTCGAATTTACACAAGACTGATGAAAACTCGAATATAGGGAAGATGAAATCCAAAATTTTGTGTGAAGAAGATAGACTTTTCTAATCTATTTTTTGAATTTGGAATGCTCAATTTATAGGTCAAACTGGTGTTATTTCATAAGGTTACGATCCTTGATGAAACACACACTTTCAGCAACACTTTTACTTAAATGTTGCATTGTTTCACCTACATCAACACTTTTCAAACGTTGCATCATTTCACATACAACAAAAATTTTCAAAGGTTGCACTTTTTCTCATGCTGCAACACTTCACGAAGTATTTCCTATTTCCGAATTCAAACCTACTACAACACTTCACAAGTGTTGCCTATTTCAAAATTTAAACCTACTGCAACACTTCTTCATAAGTGTTGCCTATTTTTTAATTCAAAAATTAATCTTCACTTGAATATTTTCTTGTAATTTTGGAACACAATAAAAATTATTAATTGTTAATAATTTACAATAATCCTTCACCTGTTCTATTATGAGAAACAAAGAATGTTAATACAGTTAATTGTCTTTCGATTTGAACTTAACCTTAAAGAATGTTAATATAATTAAATATCTTTCCATTTGAACTTAACCTTAGTAAGAATAATGCAAAGCCTAATTAGAATAATGCAAAGCCTAATCAGAATGTTAATATAGTTAAATTGGATTTACCTTACACACACTCATTAGAGGTTCTTCCCTACATCTCTCTCCTAGCACTATTTATTTCCATGTACTTTTCCTGTTTTCGTGGATTTTTCATGAGAGAAACTCCAACTCTCACTTTGAGACAACACCATCTCGAAATTCGTATAGGAGAAGTTCATTTTGTATCTATTTCTTCAAATGCATATCCTCGATATAAAACTTCATTGAGAGTTTATAAAAACTCAACCCTCAATATGTAATAGTTAACATTATCACATAATGTTGCACAAACATCTAAACTAAGGACTTGTTGTTACCCATTGAATCTTAGGTTAAGGTTTGTTAACTTTAAATTGGATTTCTACCATTGTCGAAACCCATATTCAAGGAATCTCATACCTCTCAAGGTAGTCTTTACTAAATCTCTGACTAGTGGTTTAGTAAATGGATCAAGCAAATTATAGCTCGATCTTATATATGTGAATGAAACGATTACATCCTTAATCAATTTTCTCACGAAAGAATGTCTAAGTCTTACTTGCCTAGACTTTCTGTTATACACTTTTTGTATACTCTAGGTAAAATGGCTTAACTATTGCAATGTATCAATATCTTTGAAACATTGTCTTTAGCCAATGAAACATTTAACAGAAGTTCCCTCAACCATTCAACTTCTTCACCAGTGAAAGTAAGAGCCTCAAACTCTAATTCAATGGTTAAGGGAGTGATCCACGTTTGTTTCTTGTCTCTTCTAAGAAATTGCACCCCCCGAACTAGTGTAAATATCCTCCCAAATGCATATTTATGATATTCAACACTAGATATCCAACTCACATTCGTATATCCTTCTAATATGGAAGGAAATCTACCATAATGGAGATTAAGATTTTTGGTTTTCATAAGATATCGAAAAGTATTAATGATGGACTTCAAGTGCTCACCATGTGAGTTGCTAGTAAATTCTACTCATTTTATTAATTACAAATTCTATGTCAAGTATAGTACATTGCATGCACTTGCATATTCCAATTGAGTCACAACTCTTCCATCATTCTTCTGAAATTTAACAATAGGATCAAATGGAGTACTCACTTTCATAAAACGTAATTGTTTGAACTTATCAAGTACTTTCTCAATATAATATGTTTAACTAAGTTCATAACCCCCACTATTTCGCTTTACTTTGATCCTCAAAAGTGGTCAACTTGTCCAAGATCATTCATCTTGAATGTGGAAGTTAGAAACCTATTTTTTTTCTTCTAAAGTTCCATTCATTTTGTTGCTAAGGATCAATCATATAATAAACATGAAGACAAATAAATGTCTTAATATTCTTACACAACTTTGTGTACAAACACTTGTAACAAGAATTAGACGAAGAAGGTTTTTAGATAATCATGCATGTTGATGCAAGAAGGTTTTAGATGAAGTGAGAGATGAAATTATGAGAAATTTAAAGTAGTATAGTATAAATTACAACGAGTACCTTATTTATGTTCACTTGTCTCAAATCTTCACTTAAATTTATATGCTAAACCTTCTTGATCAACTTCATCCTCGATGCGCATGACACTTTTGAACCTTTTCTTCTTTGATAATCTTTGTCTTCATCAAAATTAAACTAAATATAAGATGTATTCCTTACAATCTCCCAATTTTGATGATGACAAACTCTTTGAATTCTTGTTTTTATAATGATTGAAAAGTCTCCCCTAAGTTGCATGTCTCCCCTTAATTGGCGAATCTTATAATGACAAAGTCAAACTTTTGATGTCGTTGTTTCGGTGCATGTTTTAATCCATACAAGGATGTGTCAAACTTGCACACCTTTTGTTCATTTCCACATAACCTTCTAGTTGCTCCATGTAAATATCCTGATCGAGATCTCTATTTAGGAATGTTATTTTGACATCCATTGTAGGGACTATAAGGTTATGCAAAGAAGCTAATGCATGCGATGCTCTAATTTTTATTGTGCTTGCTACTAGTGCATATGTGTCAAATGAAAAACACCCGTTCTTTAAATTACCCTTGGTCATTAATCTAGACTTATAGGTGTTTAGTGTATCATCACACTATGATACTTCCTTCTAAACAAGAGGAGTCCCTTGAAACTATTACTTCTTTATAAGTCTTAGGATTATCTTCCATTTGAAGAATAATAAGAATCTTACGAACAGAATACTTATTATTTCCTTCCATTAAATAAAATAAATAAACTGACTATCAATTTTGTTCGGTTCTAGATTCTTAGCCTTTTGGACTCTCTTACTTATTCTAAGTTCGGGTTGTTTTTTTAAAAATCCATGAAGAATCTTTCACACGAGATTCTTCATTAGTGATGAACTTTCGATTTGTGTTTTAACAATCTGTAGAGAACCTTTCTCACGAGATTCTTCATTTATAAAAAACTTTGACTCCTTATCCTTTGTGATAAAGTTCTCAAAGAATTTCACATCTCTGAATTCAATAATTAGATTAGACTCCAAATTCAAAATTTTATATAAATCATCATTTATTTTCAAATGATCTTTCTAATGATAAATTTAATCGAACATAAACAATTCATATACCATATATATCATAGTTCAATTGCATAATTTAAAATTATAAACTTTAATTAATCTGATCACTTTAGTGATTATCAAAATTCTAACTTTAATAAGTAATTTAAAAAAATATATGTGCAACATTTTATTCAAAATTTAATAAATAAAAAATATATTTTAATGGTATCATTCACTACAATTGAATTATAAATTTTAATGAATTTCATTTCTTTGGTAACTAACAAATACAAAATTTAAAAATTTCAATTTCAATTTAGCTATCTACCAATTTAATTCAAATGACACAATTATTATCCTTTATGCATATTAATTTTTAAAAAAACGCAAAAGTCTTCGGTAAAATCACCGATACCGTGTGTTTGAAAAAGGATTATATTTTAAATCATATTCATGCTACTATTTATCTTATAAATACACTAATATTATATTCTCTCCATAACTTGAAAAAGGATTATATTTTAAATCATATTCATGCTACTATTTATCTTATAACTACACCAATATTATATTCTCTCTATAACTTTCAATTTAAAAATCACATGAGAAAAGACAATTTGCAGAAAAGACAATTTACATAAACATTCATGAATAATTAACAAGCATAGATGCATATGTAATTATGTTGCAGTTTATATATAATTGTTTCTGGTTAATAATATAATTTATTCTCTCACTTTTTATAATCAAAACAAATCAGATATACACATAGAATATGCATAGAGTGTATATAAACTAAAAAGAACTTTTGAAAGACAACTTTATGCAATTATAATAAATTCAATTAAGTTCCGCTATCACGTAGGAATTCAATTATATTAAGACATTAAAAAATATAATTTCAGTAAAATATAATATAACAAAAAAATAGAACATCTGTAAATTAATTTTACATTGTTATCTAATCACTATCATATATTTCGTCATATTACGTTTTAAATTATTAATATAATATCAATTAAACTCTAATATAATATAATTATTTTTTTAAATTTTAATCGTTACAAGTAATAATACATACTACCGATTTATATAGATATTGATGTTTAACGTTGCTAATGTATGATCTTAATTTTGTACAATTATTGTTTCAATTATAATTATTTTTCAAAATTTTAATCCTTACAAGTAATAATACATACTACTGATTTATATTGATATTGATGTTTAACGTTACTAATGTATGATCTTAATTTTGTACAATTATTGTTTCAATTATATATGAATTATATGTTCATTTTTTATATCCATTATTCATTACCAAAACATTAAAATATTGGTAACCACTAATATTAATGGTTAGTAAATTTTGTATTTGGATATTTGATAATATTAATTTCACATAAGTTTAATTTTTTATGAGAAATAATAAAACATATTTGAATATATAATTGAAATTTTTCTTAGGTTTAAAATGTGCCAACGACTCAATAGATTTTCTTTGATGTTTGAAATGGAAGTTTCGGTTACCATGATACAAAATATTAAAAGATTGTTAAAAAATTAATTTAAATTAAATGAATTGAGGTTATAATCGTGAACGAATCACTTTCGTTATAGTATTTCAAGCACTATCAAATTGTCTCATAGTTTATACGCAGGAATACCCAAGATAATTCAGTTTATACTCGAATTTGCAAAAGACTGACGAAAACTCGAATTTATGGAAGATGAAATTTTGAGTTTTGTGTGAAGAAAATAGACTTTTCTAATCTATTTTTTTAAATCTAGAATGCTCAATTTATACGCCAAACTGATATTGTTTCATAAGGTTGCGACCCTTGATGAAACACACATTCAACAACATTTTTTAAACGTTGCACGATTTTATCTACAAAAACAATTTTTAAAGGTTGCACTATTTTGTATTGTGTGACACTTCACAAAGTATTACCTATTTTCAAATTCAAATGTATAAGTGTTATTTATTTATGAATTTAAATATACTACAACATTTCACACGTGTTATTTATTTTTAAATCATAAAGAAAATATAAATAAAACACTTTTTTATGAGACGAAAGTAATAATTTATTTTCTCTTTTAGGCCTTTAGTCCCCCGTTAAAAAACAATGGTAAGAATAATACTAGAAATAAAATGATTAAGAAAAGCAGCATTAGAAGACTGAAAAAGAAAAAGGTTAGAGTTGAGTAGTAGATCCTACCCCACGTGGCTTACATGAACGATGTTGAAATGTGGTGTGTGGTTAGGTTGTGACAGCATTGAAATGTAGAAAATATGCAGACCATAAGACCAAAACAGAAACAAAAGGCCAAAAAATGGAACCATGCGGCGAACGGCATAGTGACACCTCCCGTTGCGTACGCTTCCAAGCTACCCCGTTTTGATACCATTCACATTCGGATCATCTCCTCCTGTTTACTATATTAATTATTTCTAGGCATCTGTCTAATAAAATGATGATTGACGTTAAATTTAATATAAAAAATTACTGTTCGATCTTTTATGATTATAATTAAAATTATTTAATGTCAGAATTAATTTTCGAACTAAATTAATCGATTCAGATATTTGCAGCGGTGAAAAAAATATTTTAGTTGGTTTGTTGTGTTAGGTGTGTTTAATAAAACAAAAGTGACATATTAATTTGTTGAATATCTAAAGTGTGTAACCTCTGCTCAATACATTAAGAAGACGTTCATACTGCTTTTGAAAACTTTTGGTTTAAAAAAATTAATTAATCTTAGTTTTATTTTATGGGTTTAGTCAATTCAGAGCTTCCTAAATCATTTGAGAATTTTTAAATTAAATAATTGTAATCAAGTCTGTGAATTATATAAGTTTTCAATTAAATTTTTGAGTTAGTCAAAGTTGATGTGAATTTTATAAGATTTAGAGTAATTCTAAGGCATTGTTGTTAAACCAAAATTTTGTAAAGCTTACGTTAGGAATAAAGAATTTGCATTATAGTAGAGCTGACATGACATTTAATAAATTAAAGTTTAGTTTTCATTATCTATATTGTTAACGTTAACTATTCAATATAAAATATATTATAATATTATTTAATATTAATAAAATATTTCAACGGTATTAAAATAACGACATGATATTTAAAAATAGTAACGGTCATATTACTATTTTTTATCTTCTATAAATTCTATAGAAACTTTAATTTTTTTTACACACAATTTTACTTCTAAATTTTTTTCTTTCAATTTCCAATCTTATTTAATCATCAAATGGATCCCAACCAATGTAATTCTTATTATAATTATTTACAAACTCCCACCGGTGACAGTTCTCAAATTTTTCAAATGTGTCCGCGACCATCGCTCCCTATTGGTGACATTTTTCAAAATCTCCAACTTTTATGTTTCAATCACCACCATTCTCTACCGACTATAACAACTATCGTGGACCACTTATAGCGAAAGAGTGGTCTACACTCAAATCTCGATGGCATCTATTGAATAAACATTGTCAATGGTTTTGCAGAAACTACAAACTAGCTGTTGCTAAGAAAAGTGGACATTCTGAGACAGACGTCATGGAAGAGGCACGTAAAAATTTTGTCCAAGTGCATCATCAACGTTTCACAATGGAGCACACGTGGAGGTTGTTGAAGGATGAACTTAAATGGAAGGGACAAGAAATGAACAACTCTTCAAAGAGATCAAAAATATCCTCTACCGGGACATATTCATCGTCATCTAATCTAGAAAATCTCATAGATTATTCAGAATACAACAATGCAACTCAGACCGACCGCCCAGCAGGACAAAAGGCGGCAAAAAGGAAGGGCAAGGGAAAAGCATCTCCATCTATAACACCCATAGTGGATTTGACTGGCCTCAGAAAAGAAATTAGCTATCTATGGTAAAATAGCTGAAGCAAAGTTGGCAGAGAGCATACCCGTGTTGTATGAAATTCTCATGAAGGACAAATCAGCAATGGATGATGAGCAACGCCGAGAGCATGAAGAAATTTGTCAAAGTATCAAGGAGAAGTACTTCAAGAGAAGCTAGGTGTATTATTAATATTATTGTTATTATTATTATTATTATTATTATTATTATTATTATTATTATTATTATTATTATTATTATTATTATTATTATTATTATTATTATTATTATTATTGTTGTTGTTGTTTAGGTTTGAATATGCATTTCATATTATTGTAATTTTGTTTTAAATGATTGTTATTTTAATTTTGTATCTATGTTTCAAATTAGCTATGTAAAACTAGCTGTTGTAAAACTAGCCGTTATAAAAAAACTAGCATATATATACCTCACATGTTTTCCCATTATATTATTTTCATCATATCTTCCATGGATCCAAATGCTGAATGGGATAAAATCTGGAATGAAGTCGTAGATGATTGCCTTAACGACAACACTGAGGAAAATGTGATAAGGTTGGTACGAGAGGCGCAACAACAAGCCAACAATACAAGTAAGCATAGAAAAAGAAGAACGGTGATAAATCGAAGTCGTGAAGAAGGGCATCATCGATTGTTCTATGACTACTTCTCTAAAAATCCTGTATACACGGAGGCTCAATTCAGACGAAGGTTCTGTATGCGAAGACATGTGTTCCTTCGCATTGTTGAAGCTCTTGGAAATCATGATGAGTACTTTCAAAGAAGGATTGATGCAGTGGGTAGAATGGGTCTTTCACCATTGCAGAAGTGCACAACTGCTCTTCGTATTCTAGCATATGGATCACCAGCTGACAGTGTGGATGACTATGTTCAAATTGGAGAAAGCACGACATTGAAGTGCTTAGACAGGTTTGTAATAGGCGTGTGCACAATATTTGGTGCTCAATACATGAGAAGGCCAAACAATGAAGACATTGCACGCCTACTACAAATTAACGCGACACGCGGCTTTTCAGGTATGTTGGGTTCAATTGATTGTATGCATTGGAAATGGAAAAATTGTCCTGTCGCATGGAAAGGTCAATTTTCTAGAGGTGATCATGGTAAACCCACAATCATGCTTGAAGCTGTGGCATCTCAAGACTTGTGGATTTGGCATGCATATTTTGGAACTGCGGGATCTAACAACGACATTAATGTGCTAAACACGTCTGATGTGTTTTATGATGTTTTGAATGGAAAAGCTCCTGCAGTACAATACTCGGTGAATCGAACAACATATCATATGGGGTACTACCTAGCGGATGGCATTTATCCTGAGTGGGCAACATTTGTCAAGACCATCCCTATGCCGCAAGGAGAAAAGAGAAAGTTATTTGCCCGACGCAAGAATCAGCACGGAAGGATGTTGGACGGACATTTGGAGTGCTCCAAGCCTGATTCGCTATTATACGTGGTCCAGCGCGTGCTTGGCATGTGAATACAATGAAACACATAATGTTAGCATGTATCATATTGCATAACATGATTGTCGAAGATGAGCGAGACACATATGCTAGTAATTTTGATTACGACCATGTTGATAATAATTTCTCCACAACTGAAGTATCTACTAGTCCAATTCCCAACTTGACAACAATGTTTGAAAGGATAACACATGTTCATCAAAGGCAAAATCATCGCCAACTTCAAGCAGACTTGGTGGAACATATTTGGGAGAGATTTGGTCATGAGAACAACGAAAGTTAGTTTGTCTTATTTTATATTTCTATTAAAATATAATTTGTTGCATATTGTCATGTATTATTTTATATTCCTATGAAAATGTAATTTTTTTTTATGTATTATTGTTGTGAATTTTGTATCATTTTTAATTTTATAATAAAATATATTTAATATTATTTCTAAGTTTTTAAGGTAAATTTTATTTAAAAAATTGTACGTATTTTAATTAAAATAATTAAATTAATGGTAACTTGAATAAAAAATATAAAATGTGGGATCAAGTTTTGGTTTCTTATAGACAACCATCATTAAAGTAAAAACTACTCAAATCAACTATAAATTTTTTAAATCCTACAAAATATTTTGGATCCACAAAAAATATCTTAAATTATCAATTTAGTTTACTTCCATTAAAGATGTTTTAGAACATTATACTAATACTAACCAAAAAAACAGCCTTCTGAATTCTGATCTTATAATAGGCGTGCAAAACCTTTAAACAATAAATAATATTAAATAAAAAACAATCATAGTCACTTAATAGCCAAACGTCCATCTTTTAGATTCTATCTTCAACTCTTCATATTAGCGTCTAATCTTGATCTTGAAGAAATTAAAACAAAAAAGTTTAATGTAACTCAATTCAACATAGATAGTATCACTTCTAAAAAACAAAAACAAAAAATCGTTAACAACTTTAGTTCTTTCTAAAACAAAATACATTTTAAAAAAATCTAACATATATGTAATTATAGCAATCATGTGGAAAACTACGTGACTCAATTATTATAATTTTAATATATTTAAGAACTATAAATGTTGATATTGTACTTAACCTTTATATCAATAGATTTAAGAACACTAAAAGAGTAAATACAGCTCGCTTTAGCAATTGTCTAACAAACATAACCAATTGGTTAATGGGCCTAAAAGACTAAAAAGAAAATAAATGAGCCCTATATATTTAGCACACTCAAGTTTGATTGTGTATGTTATAAAGTTTTAGCTTGGATACAATTGAAGCTAAGGCTTATGAATGCAAGTACTTGGTAAAGACATTTGCCAACTTATTTGTGTTGGAAACAAGAAGAAGGTGTATGAGTTTGGAATTGATCTTTTAACAAATCACTTGACAATCAAGTTTAATATGCTTTGGCTTTTCATTGAATGTTGAATTGCGTGCTAGATGACAATGCTAGATGAATTGTTGATTGACTGTCACAATAAACAAAAGTAAGTGTTGAAAAGTGGATTTGAAGGTCTTTAAATAAATTTTGAAGCCATTGCAGCTCACATGTCAAGGATATCAATGCTCTGTATTCTACCTCAGTTGAAGATTTTGATTTAGTGTTTTGCTTCTTTGATTTCTAGTAGATCAAAGAGGAACTAAGTAATACACAAAAGCATATGATAGATTTTCTTGTATCAAGACATCTAGAAAAGTCAGAATCTACAAAAGCATGTATTTTAAAATGAGTAGAGAAAAATATGTCATTAGAATGAGAGAGTTTTAAATATCTCATGAGTTTAATAGTTGCATTGTAGTGGAGAATGTGAGGTTTGTGAAAAGAACCGACTAAGGTGTTGCAAACAAAAGAGATATTTGACCTGCTATTGGTAAGATAAATCAGTTTGCCAATAAATTTGTTATAAATTGTAGGGTCAGAGAGAGGAATACCTTCTGCTGCAGAGAGTTTGACTGAAGGATCAAATGGAACGGAAGAGAGTTTGGAAGCAAGATGCCATATGTCTTGCAATAATTTAAGGATATAATGTCTTTGATTGAAGAAGATTTTTAAATTGCTTATGGATATTTCAAACCCTAAAAAGGATCTCAAATGACCCAAATCTTTGATTTTTGAACTTGGTGTCAAAGCCCTATTTGGCAGAATTGATTTCAATGATGAAATTCTCAACTAAGACAACATCATCTACATAAACTAACAATATAGTGAAATTGGATGAAGTGGCATTGGTGTAGAGTGTATGATCAGCTTCAAATTATGTAAAACCAATAGAGCGCATAAGGGAAGAGAGCTTTCAATACCATGGTCTACTTTCCCTCTTCAAGCCATAAGCAAATTTGTGGATCATGCATATTTGAGAATAAAATGATGCACAATATCCTGAATAGAGGGTCATGTAAACTTCTTTTTGGAGGCCACCATGCAAGAAAGCATTATTGACATCCAACTGTGCTAAGTTCCAGCCTTTGATTGCATCCAATGAAATAAGGACTCTAATAGTTGTATTTTTTCCACAACATAAAATGTGTCAAAGTAGTCGAGACCTTAAAGTTGAGTATAATGTTTTGCAAATAACCTTGCCTTGTACATGTCAATACAACCAATATAACTATATTTTATTTTATAGACCCACTTACATCACATTGGGATCTTTCCACGTGGTAAATAAACAAGATACCAATTTTGGTTGTCAGAAAGAGCTTGTAGTTTAACACTCGTGGCCTTTTTCCAACAGTCAAGTTTGTTGGCTTAGTTAAAAGTGTTTGGTTCAAGATTAGAAGAGATGGAGCAACCTAATTTTTTATATGAGTGTGAGAAGATATTGTGGCACTATTTACTTGTAGGTTTAATCAAGAAGTGATTAAAGCTCATAAACAACTATGACATGCCTAGTCATGCTAACATCATGGTTTTAATGATGACAACACTTGAAGCAGTTAAAGTGTGAAAACATTCGAGGTTGTAATAACTCTTAAAAAGATCACGGGGACAAAGCATAAAGATAATCAAATTATTTCAAGTGGTCAAAGATTCTAAAAGTGGTTGATCAAGTTGTTCCTACAAATCAAGCTAAAGAAGTAGGATTTTATGATCACTATGATATTCACTGATGACAGAGTTAGACTTTGAAGATATCTCAAACCTAGTCTCCATGAAGATTCAAGTCACATACTTATATGATTGATGTGTATAGAAATTGATTTAAAGCTCCATAGTATGAAAGAGTGGAAATGTGAAAGCTCGTCTGATCGTGTCTAAGTGATAAGTATTTTGTAAAAACACAAGGCCGTCTTCATATGGTAATATGGATAAATTACACACTAACTAAAATTGTTTTTAAGCCTCTATTATTCAAATAAAGTCACCCAAAAATGTTTTAGATCCTAGTCATATTAATTAGAAATTGTCAGATTGGTTAGGGCTAGTAATTGAGTGACCTAATCGCTTAGATCAAGGGCCTAATTGATTAGATAAGGGAAATCCAGTCTTTGATCGATTATGGTAGTATCTTAATTATGGGTAAAAACTATCTATCATAAACTTTCAAAATGGGCACAAATAATCAATTATTTGTAGCATCTAATTGATTAGAATCAAGACCAAATCGGTCATGTATCAAATTTGTCCATAGATTGTTTCCTTTTGTGAACCATCCTTTGGCCTATAAATATAGACCTTCATGTTCATTTTTCCACATCCAGAAATGTGAGATATCTCGCCTTATTATCTTTATTTCTCCCTCTAAAATATTTTCTCATTTTCTCACATATTTTTTACCATATGGCTTTGAGAAAAAGTTCTTATATTTAGTGAGGAAGTTGTTAAGGAAGGGGGCATTGTTGTAAATTCCTCAAGAGTTCTTTTTCATTTTAGGTGAGTTATTATTCTATAGGAATTGTTTGTTTGGGTTTGGAGCTATACCCATTAAAAGCTCTTTTTAGGAGATTTCGCATTAAGTCTCTGTTTGGTTCGTGAGTTGAGTTACATAAGGAAAAAAATCTCCATTTAGGCTTGTGAAAAAGGAGCAGAGAAAAATATTCACAACGGTTCGAAATCAGCCCGGTATAAAATCTCTCTTGACTTATGAGTTCAGACTGTGTAAAAGCTCAATAGGTTTGAGATCAGCCACGTAAAAATCTCGGTTTAGTTTATGGTCAGACTGTGTAAAACCCCGGTTCAGTTCATAGGATAACTAGTTCAAAACTCCACATTGGTTTGAGGTAAGTCTGTGCAGAATCTCAATTTGGCTTAGAGACCAACCACTCAAAAATTTGTTTCCTGTTTGGTGTGAAGGCCAACTGCTTCATTCCATTGTTCGTTGTTCAGTTGGAAGTAAATATAAAACTATATTTTTCCTTGTATAAGTGGGTTCATGGGCTTAACATTCTAAAAGATTTTAAGCATTATTAGATAATCTCAAGGTCAATTCTTGGTGAGAGGAGTATGTTACTTCATTTAGGATGAACCTCTATAAGTTATCGGTGTTATCTCTCTTCTAAAATAATATTTGGTAACTTCATTAACCAACTCCTATGCAGTCAAATCAATTCCAGTAATCTCCTGTGAAATAACAATTTCAGTAGTTGAACGATCCTTGGAAGATTAAACATTAAGTGAAAAGGCAGTTTCATCTAGTGGAATCTTTGAGAAAAGAAAGGAGAATAAAGCCTGTATGAATAACAAATATTCAACATCAAGGAGGAACCTCGAAGAGTCAACCTCAGGTAGAACCTTTGAAGCATCTTCTTCTAGCGAGGATGATGAAATATATTTGAAATTATCTCACAAAAAAGATGACCATGATGTAACAATATTATCATATAAGCAGTTATTTAAATTAAGTTCTAATTTAATCAAGGAAAATGATGATATTAAAAAGCGTTACTTAGACCTTAAGAATTTGATAAGTGATTCTAGCATCATATTTTTAACCTATTCTCAAAGAAGATATGAATCCAAAGACACCGACCCACCTCAACCTCGAAAGCTAGAGTCGGACGCACTCAACAGAGGTCATACATTCCACCAACTCGAGGACCCAATCCTCCAGATCTGTCGGACTCCAAGCCACCAGGATACGAGCGATTGGTATATACTTGCGGTCGAAAACAAAATTTAATTAATGTATTTGTAAATCATTATAATAATGAAATAAAATAAAAAGTTATATATATATATATATATATATATATATATATATATATATATATATATATATATATATATATATATATATATATATATATATATATATATATATATATATATATATATTCTTGCTGCTTTGTTTTCCGCCTTGTCCCTTCTTCAGGACGCCAAAATGCGAATATGCATCACAACAAGCCGGGGTATAACCAATGCAATTGTTGCATGACTTTGGATTTCAAGGGTGCTTTCGGAGACGCTTTGTACGTCCGACAAAATCAATCAACCTCTTTAGTGTCGAATGTGCCATTGAAGCCCAAGGGTGTTGTCAGAGATGCTTTGTGCATCTCACTAAAGTAATCAACCCCCTCATTTCGGAACGCACCATTGAAGTCCAGGGGTGTTGTCAGAGACGCTTTGTACGCCCAAATAAAGAAATCAACGCCCTCAGTGCTAAGCACACATTCGAAGCCCAGGGGTGTTATCGAATAAGCTTTTCACGTCTAACTACAACAATCAATTCCTCACAGCGTCTTGCACGCCTCCGGAATTCAAGAAAGTTGTCAAAAACGCTTTGTACGTCTGACTACAATAAAAAATTTCTCTAGTGGTGTTATCAGAGACGCTTTGTACATTCAAATACAACATTCAAAGTTTACACGTAACTGGCACACCTCCACCCCGATCTGAGCTTTACCTCGGGGAAAGGGAAACAAATTCTCTATCTTTAGCCAAAAATGGTCCTTTGTTTCACAGAGCGCATTTCAAAAAAGCAAGGTCGCATCTAGCCGATTTCATGTCCATAATTTATAAGTATGATTTTAAATGTAACCACTCAATTAGACTCATGCCTTATCTGTGCAAAACATAATTAAGTCATAGCCGTGTCTAGTTGGTTCTGCATGAAATATTTACAGGTACAATTAAAGGCATAAACGCCCATAGCCAAGTTCATATTTCATCAGCTCTGATCCGACCTACAAATACATCAAGTTGTGTTTAATGATGGATGAGAATGGAGAAAGTTGTGTGATGGTTCTAACCATGTAAACATATTTTAAAAAATAATGTATTTTTTTGTAAGATTTTAGAAATGTAGCATAAGTGACGTAGAAGTGTAGCATACTTGATGTACTTATTAGGTTTCTAACGTGATGTAGAAAAATTAATATATATTTATTTGAATATAAATGACAACTTATATCATGAGGTTTTTAAAAGATATTATAAAACTTATCAGGATGAGTTTGAATCTCTATTTCAATCTCCACTTTCCCATTTAAAGTCATTTTTATATGATTCTTTTAATGTAGAGATTTTTATGGATGCTTATCATTTGCTAATTCGGTGAAATTTCCCTTAAATGGAAGATTGATTGTAATTTTTTATCTATAATCTATAATTTTCTATAACTATATATAAAAGGGATATGTGTGATTTTGGCTGGTTTATATTTATTCCAATATTACTTCAATAAAAACTATCATAAAACTTTTAGATATATGAAATTTTATGTCTTTTGAATTTTAGTTCTAACATTATTTTTATCTATTTTAGTTTTAAAATTAACTCTAACATTATTTTATTTATTTTTAATTATAAAAATTAATTTTTTCGATTAGATGGATCATCAAGATCAAAGAATTGTTATCAATAAATGGTTTGATTTACGCCGAAGATCTATAGTTCAACTACTGTGTGCTATTGTTTACTATTATGTCTGAATGTCTCGTAAGAGAAAATTGTGTTATAGTATGAGCTCTGAGAAAGAAAGGGTTCGCGAAGAAATAATGTATCGAATTAGTAACAGTGAAACTAGTAGAAATATATTAAGAATGTGTCCTAAAACTTTTATGAGCTTATGTGGTCTGTTAGAAAGTGAGGGGGGATTACAAGCTACTCGATGGTCAAGTGTGGAAGAGTAAGTTGCAAAATCAATCTACATATTAGCACATAATGCTAAAAATCGTGAAGTCAACTTTTGGTTTCGTCGTTCTGGCGAGACTATTAGTCGTCATCTTCATCAAGTTTTGAGAGCTATTCTTGAATTGGAAGAAAAATTTCTTATCCAACCCGATGGCTCAACGATCCCTCCTGAAATTTCTAGTAGTTATAGATTCTACCCGTATTTTAAGGTAAATTTTGTTATTAATAAATTATATTTCCTACACAAAATTACTAAAGTTTTTAGTAGTCATAGATTTTATTGATAAAAATATATAATATTGTGTTAGGATTGTGTTGGTGCAATAGATGGAACACATATACGTGTCAAAGTATCATCAAAAGATGCTCCTAGATATCGCGGTAGGAAAGACTACCCGACACAATATTTTAGCAGCATGTACTTTTGATTTAAAGTTCACTTATGTGCTCGCGGGATGGGAAGGGTCTGCCTCTGATTCGAGAATAATAAAGAATGCATTAACACGTGAAGATAAACTTAAAATTCCTCAAGGTAATATAAGAGTAACCTAGAGTTATAGTTATTTATATTATATATATTAAACCATCACATTTATCATTTGCCTTTACTATAGGAAAATATTATCTTGTTGATGCTGGATTCATGTTGACAAGTGGATTAATTACACCTTATAGAGGAGTTCGGTATCACCTGAAAGAATATTCGGCTAGAAATCCACCCCAAAATTCTAAAGAATTGTTTAATCTTCGACATTTGTCTTTACGCAATGCAATTGAAAGAGCCTTTGGTGTATTGAAAAAAGATTTGAGATTTTATCTAATTCAACAGAGCCAAATTATGGAGTTAAAGCTCAAAAGTTAATCATTTTTGCATGTTGCATTCTTCATAATTATCTAATGAGTGTAGAACCGGATAAAGACCTTATAGCTGAAGTAGATGCTGAAATTGCAAATCAAAATGTATCTCATGACAATCATCAAGGTTCAAGAAGTGATAGAGATGAACTTGCTTTGGGCAGGGTTATAAAAGATAGTGTAGCACATCAAATGTGGTTAAATTATCAAAATAACGATTTAGCTTAAAGAGTCTGACTTGTATTTTATATTATTACTTTTATGTTTATTGTTCTTTGATGAAGTAGTACCAAATTTATTATGATGTGTATTGTGATATTGATACTTCTTGATAATTATATTTATTAACTTTGTTGTGTTATAATTCTTCATATTCATAGTTTATGGCATCGAAAAATCAACTACCAGTTAATGGTGGTAATTCTGGAACTTTGACTTGGAATAAAGTCATGGATGATGCTCTTGTTGATGCTTTTATGCATGAATATGAAAAAGATAATAAAGTTAATGGTACATTCACTACATCAGCATATGAAAATATTGCAGCTGAACTCCGTACATTGTTTGGAAACAAAGTTGATAAGGTGAAGATAAAAAACCGTTGGAAAACTTTGAAGAAAAACTTCACTGATCAATATTATGACATTTTTAAAGGTGGTATGAGTGGGTTTTCTTGGAATTCAACTACACAATTATGGGATGCCGAGTCAGAAGTTTGGGATGCTCTAATTGAGGTAACTTTGATGAACTTTTTTATTTTATTTTAAAATATTTTATTAATCAATAATTGTATAACTTTTACTAATCTTATATCTTTTATTTATCATACTTTTCAGTCAAAACCAAAAACATTAAATTGGAAAAATGTACCACTTCCAACTTATGAAAAAATGGTGATACTTTATGGACCTAACCGAGCTGATGGAGAGGAATATGAAACTTTAAAAGAGACAAGAGAACAAAAGTTATCGGTCACCAATGAAGACTTCGTTGAAACTATCCAAGACATTGATGACCATGTTGTCCGGAATGAGGTGAATTTGGAAAATTTTTATGCTACTTACGATTTTTCTGTACCCGGAACAACAATCCTCAGATCCTTTAAGTGGTAGTAAAAGGAAGAAAATGAAAGTGGTTAAAAACAAAAATACAAACAACGATATTGCTGAACTCCAAGAATCATTTGTCTTGGTTGCAAATACACTAACAGAAGGAAATGCTGCAATACGAGAAAGAAATGAAATAATGAGAGAACGTCAAAAATATGAGTTGCCTCCAATTTCAGGGGAAGAAACATGGAATTTAATAAAAGAGTGTGGATGTGATGCAAAGTCATTGCCTCAAATATATTGCACTGTCATGAAAGATGCTGACAAACTTAGAATGATTCTCCAGTGTCCACTTGAAGCACGCAAGGCAGTGATAATGCAAATGGTATTTGGTTCATCGGATTGATCATCTTATAATAGTCTTATGACTTTTATGAATATTTTGTTTACAGTTTAATATTTTCTGAATATTTTGCTTACATTTTAATATGTTTTTGAATATTTTGTTTTAACTTGTGTTGTTTATGAATGAACAAGTTTTTATTTGGCGAAATTTACTCAAAACTATTTTTATCTAGTATTATTTTTAGTGTTACTAAACACAAGTGATAATATTCGTAAGGATAAAAATGTAATTTGGTTTTAAAATCTCTCCCCTCCCCTTGTGAACCAAACATATATGTAGTTAAAAATCCCTCCCCTCCCTTTCTTTGAACCAAACATAAATTATTTAAAATACATTCCCTCCCCTCCCCTCCCCTCCGTTGAACATAACGGACCCTAAGGGTCATGTAACTTGTCCTATGATGTGTGGGCATGGAATTATCATTGATTCAACTATATTTCATATATGATATCATGATGAGTATGTTATGACGTAATTGTTGTATGAATGTGATAATATGATTGAAAATTCATAATGATTGGTGAGGAAATCTTGGAAGTAAAACTAACTGAATGAATTAGGAAGATAATTAGGATATGACAGATAATTAGATGGCAATACTTGTACTAATGATGCATTAGTGTGTATCATGGACAAGTAGCTGTTTAACTAGGAATGATAGGCATTGTGTGAAACATGTGTTGATGAGAAATATTGGTGAATGAGATCACCTAGTGATTGACGAATTCAATCACGTTTTATGGAGCTAATCACATATATAGATGGTTTTTCTCTTGATGGTGCATATCCCCTTTTGAGATGCTTATGTAAAGTAGGAAATGGGATCTGACTCTAATGATTTGTGCCTCAATCGGGTTTGAATCCCAACCATGGCAGACATGGGGGGAAAGGTGGACACCTAAGTGGGTTAGAGTCCCATACGATGAAAGATACCCTAAGTGAGTTCGACTCCCATACGAGTGACGGTCGTTTGAACTGAGTTTGAGTCTCATAGAGGACCCGATATCTACCACGAAAGTCGAACCATACGAGCATGTGTGAGCCAAGATTGCCTTAGACGTAGGTTCGCTCGGGGATTGATGTTTCATGGATCTGAATAGTGATTTATTTGAGTTATGAGAACTCAGGTAGCATGTTTCCATACATTGCAAGAGTTTCTCAGTTTTTAAAGTTTTCCTCCCTGATGGGCTAAGGCGTGTCTACTTATGCGTCTAGCGGTATCTTACTGCAAGTGCACAGCCTATCGAAGTAATATTTAAGATTATCGATCCACAGGGATTCTATGGTTACTTAGTGCTAGATGAACTTCTAGTTTAGCTAAGGCGAATGGTTGTCACGATTTTTTGTTGATTTTTAAGACTATTAAAGGCGGAATTAAATTTAAGTTTTAATAAAGTTATACTAAGGCGGTCGGTACGTAATTATACTAACTTAGGTGGGTCAATCTAACCTAGGCTTATAAAGGTGTTCACTTAATCTATTCGGTAGAGATTACCAGTTTAAATACCCTCAACTCACACTCTCGTGGTCTTATATCAGATCTTATCCCTAAAGCCCTATGCCTGCTCTCGCTAGCCCATAAGTGTTTAGAGGTAATTTTTGGAAACTAAGTAATTCTAATTTATCTTAAAGCGCTCTCGCTGTGTTTAATTTAAATGCCTAACTTTAGCTATCTGGTTAAAATCTCACACTCTCGTGGTCTTGACCTAACCTAATACTCTTTTCTTACTCTCGTAACGAAAAGGTCTATTTCAATTAAAAAGTATCAGCCAGAATGTTAAGTGATTAATTATTTTTAGCCTATGGTTATATTTTACCGGTTAAGTTTGTTATAACTACATACCGCCCTAAGGTGTTTAGCTACTCATCGATGTTGAACCAGACAGAGACAGAAAATTTAATAATAACGTACTCATGGCAGAAAAATAAATAAACATTATAATTAAATTAAATTGCAATATAATGAAAAACCTGGTTAACAAATATTCGAGCAGACTCCTTCTTCCACAGACCGGAAAGCTTGGAGTTGGCGGAAATTGAAAATAAACGAATGCTGAAGGTTTAGAAACAAATAAATGTATAACAATTTCCTGATGTTGGAAATTGTTATATGGCGGGTTTGGATACAATAAAAAACGAAACAGAAAACTAAAAATAATGCAGGAATAGAAAGGCTGGTTCGTAATACAGTTCGGCAGAGCTTCCGCAGGAATTTGAATAAAAAATGCTCTCCCCCATTGTTCATAGAACTTGTACTATTTATAGAATCCTTAATGGGCTGGATTTTTGGACCTTTGTTGCATGGGCCTTGCTGAATTTGTGGAAGGAATGCAGGAACGTGGCAACAAAATAGGAGAAATGGTCTTCACGTAATGCCTTGACGTAGTCTGAGTCAAAAACCTAATTTTACCCTTGTCACGGTCGTGACAAGGTCTTCACGTTCGTAACTTGTGGTTTTTAAGTGTCACGGTCGTGACCACTCTCTTACGGTCATGATGGCTCAAATTGGGGTGTCACGGTCGTGACACACTTGTGACGGCCGTGACTGCAACAAATTATGCAGTCTTTTGCAGGCTTCTTCATTTCTTCATCTCTTTATGGTTTCTTTTGTTCCTTTTGCTCTTAATTCACGATTTAGCTCCATATAATGATGTACCTGCAAAATGGTAAGAAAAACTCGAGAAATCGAGTGTTAAAACGGTGAATATGCGATAAAACGTTAATGAAACCTAGCAATATAATCGATGCGTTTTCTCGTTATCAAACTTCCCCAAACTTAAACCTTTGCTTGTCCTCAAGCAAATAGTCGGTTGAAAATCGGCGGACAAGATTTTATTCACGCATACTCATAACAAACTGTACGAGGGATCGTTTTGTCGGATAATCCGGTACTTTGATAGAACACTACCGATACACTAATGACACAAGCAACAAGCTATGTCGTCGACTTCCCGTTAAACGAAACAATCGGCAATTACATTACGATTTCACCTGGAGTTTTTCGATCTTATTTCGCCCGGTTTCATTCTAGCGCAATCACATTAAGCTCTTTGCCTTAGCACGCACGTAGTGGAGTAGCCGGTTAGCGACTTTGATCCTTTTTGAGCACGGGGTCTGGTACACGAGTGTGGTAACCCTACATATTTTATCCGATTTGGAGGTTGTGGGGGATCGAGCCGTAGCACACCGTACCGAGTTCAGAACCAGTACCTCTGAACCAACTTGCAATGGACTCCTTCTCATATTTCTCGTTTCTTATATGCGACCGTGTACTTTGGTGCAATTTCTTTTCATTTTGCATCGAGATATGAAGGATCATTATTGATTAGGCATCAAACGCTTATATTCATCGGCTCCCCACGTGGTTTGTGTTCAGACGGTGCTGACTGCTAGTATAAACTACTAGGGGTTACTTTTGAACTGAAACTAAAAGTGTACTCGTAATGGTAATCGGGATGGAATTGCTTAAGTAGGGAGTCAAAGATGTCAAGATTGTATTGGTCTTGTTTAATCATTCTCGGCTTCCTAATTACGATTCCGTAGGTAAGTCGGGTAATGCGAATAATTAAAGATTTTTTCTGGTATAGCTAAATAATTGGGGAAAGTTCGAAATTAAAGAAAATAGCACAAAGATTTGCTCATTTCATTAACTTGCAAAAAGAAATACAACGGAATTGAAAATACAACGAAATGGAAAAGTGCGAAAAAGGGAAAATGCGGAAATGAAAGGTACCTCTCCCACACTATATCAGACATTGTCCTCAATGTTGTGATATAAATGCGGTAAAAGTACAGTACAACGACAAAAACGAAAACAAACATAAGCAAACTAAAACTATGGCTGCTGAGGACCGCGGGCTCGGCTTCTGGTGCGGGAGCGGCGTCTGGAAGGAGTCGCTTCAGGATCAGAACCGGTGCCGGAGGCAGCAGTGATGTTAATGCGGAGGGCTTCTAGCTCGCTGAAAATTTCTCCAAACTTCTCATTAGTAGCTTCCTGGTTTGCTGCAATAGTGTTGAGTAAAGCATCATACTGCTCCTTCTGCCTTCGCTCCAGTGCGGCGTTCATCTGGTTCTGCTGATGAATCGCACGGAGGACTTCCTCAAGTGTGATTTCGGGAGCAGGGGGCTGTCGGGTAGATGTCTCTGGTATATTCTGGACAGGCTCAGCTGCATCCATAGCGTCCTGCATCTCATCCGCTGGAGGGTCTGCCTGATCATCATGAATAGGGACGTGATCGGCAGCAACAGGTAAAACAAAGAGCCAGTTGGCTCGGCTGGATGGATCGATGCGGTCGCGGGACGGCAGAATGATATGATAGAAAATGGTGCCATGGACAACAGGGCTATACCTGCCATCCTCTCGCTGCGCAATCAGGTGAGCGGACCTGCAATAACTCTTGGTGAGGAATTCTGCGGCTAGGTGAGGCTGATTAACGACCAAGTCACCAAGCCCCAACTGAATGGCGAGGGTGGTGACAATGCCGCCTATGAAGAACGGGGTGGAGCCTCTGTGTGCAATGGCCTGGATATGATAAAGCATGAAAGGGGCAGCGTTGATCGGCTCGTCATTAAGAGCGCAGTGTAAGAATAGAAGCTCCTTGGAGTTGAGCTTATGGTTGCTTTCTCGAGCGAAGATGGTGTTGCATATGACACGGTAGAAATAGCGGATTGTCGGGTTGTGAATGTGCGTAGCGTTGAGGCTTTGGAAGGTTGATGCACGGGTGTTGGTTAAGTCGTGCCATAGAGTGAAAGCTTGTTCACTAAAATTATCGGGCACGCGACGGTGAGCTTCAGTTCCGTGATCGAAGCCTAACAACTCGGCTATCCTGTCTTGCGGAATGTTGAACTCTTGGCCATGCAATCTGAATTTGGCGACACCGGTGAGCTGACTCTGAGAACCGGTACCGGTGATGTAACTGAATGAGCTTAAGAACTCCAGTGTCAGAAGCTCGAATGTGGGCTGAGGTTGACTGCAAAGATCCCACAGACCGACTTTTTGAAGCAGGCTTGTAACACTGGCAAGCATTCCGAGTTCCCTCAAACAGACAGTGTCAATGTAACGTGTAGGTTGCACACCGCGGTTTTGGAATCGGAGAAAACGTTCTCTCTGAGTTTCTCCAGCATCACCATCTCTAAAAGTAATAGAATCCATTGCATGCAAGAGCTTAGAGTGAAGAATGAAGATTTTTGATGTTTTGTGAAAAAATGGTAAAATGAAAGAAATATTGATTCGGGATAAATAATGGAGAGTGAGAATGTGATAGGTTATGATAATGGGGGGTTAATGAGGTTCAAAGTTGGTAATGGGGAGGTTACGGAGGTTATGGAGAAAATGGGCAGTTTTGAGGAAGTTATGGAGGAAGAAGAAGAAGAGGCACGAAGAGAAACAGTTCTGTTTCTCACGATTCCTGTAATAGGGATTGTCACGGTCGTGACAGGGGTGTGACGGTCGTGACACGCTATTTAAGCACGTCACGATCGTGAGATGGGTATGACGACCGTGAGGGCACGCTTCGTTGAATAATTTCCAGAAAAACATTTTCTCACTTAATTCACATATTTTATAATAATGTATTTTCTTCACTAACACTCATATTAAATTATAAACACCATATAGTATATAATTTCAACACAGTACTATACTAACTTGCATGGCATGAGAGATTGTATATAATATGAAATAATGCAAGCATAACAGTACATAGAATGAAAAATATATAAATTGCTAAAAATGGAGAAATTTTGGAATTAAAGGTGCATTGCATAAAGTAATTGAAAATGAAGTTACATAAACGGAAATTACGGTATGAAATTGTTGCGAAAAATAAATCTAACTAGAAACGAAAACAATGAGAAGAATAAACTAAATCACTTATAGCTTTTTCAAAAGCGTTTCTTCAAGTCTTCGATGGCGGAGTTCAAGTGATAGAATTGTTCGCAGGTTATGTCAGTCAATCCTATAATGTCCAATCGCATGCTCTTAATGTCTTCTTTAAATAAATTAATGTCAGTTTGGTAAGCATTGAGAGTGTTCATGATGTTTTGTAAGTTGTTAGCATAATCTCCTTGATTCACTTCAGGGGTTTCATGTACTTCTTTAGTGTGGTCAATGTCATGGTAACCAGGAGGTGTCTCAGGGTCAGTTTCGACATCGGTCATTATATCATCTTTTATCTTGTAAGACTGAGGTGTTTCAGGAGTAGATGGATAATCAGGTGGGTTTAACTCATAAAGCCAGTTATCCTTATTGTGAACACTTACTCTAGCATGGTTAGGCAATGTGAACAGGGTTACTACTTCGTTCCGGATTAGGTACTCAAAAGGTGGATGTCCTAAATTCCTTATGATATGTCTATTGAAGCAGAAATTAAGATTCATAGGACGGATTGTTCCTAGACGGTTGCACCTGTGCAGTTGGTACCTAAGTCCTATGGCATCAGCAATCATGGTTACAAGACCTCCTACTAATATAGGTAATTCAGGTTCTTCTTGGATACGGGTGAAGGTTTGCATCATGAAAGGTACACCATTAACAGGCTGTCCATTAGTGAAACATGACATAATAAATATTTCATCTTTAGAAACTCCGGTAATGTTTTCTTCTTTTCCAAAGAAGGTGTGGGCAAGGAATTTATGGAAGTAACGGAGAGCAGGATTATGGATCTCATCATTATTCATGTTATTTGGTTCAGGGTGGTAGTTTCCGGTTAAAGTTCCCCAAAAGAAATCTAACTCAATATCCATCAATTCTACCTGTGTGGTAGTAAAAGCAAATGGTCCACTAGGGAATCCTAACAAGTCAGCTAGTTCTTTATGGTTAAAGTCATATTCTATTCCAAATAGGCGGAAACTAATAAATCCTTTCCTAAATCCAAAACCGCGCTCAGGTAGGTAAATTAAGGAGCTAAGGAACTCAAGGGTGAGCTCGCGGTAAGTCACAAACTTATGTTGGATCAATGCATTCTCCCATCCGAGTCGGTTTAACAAGTACATGACACTATCATGTATACCTAGCGTTTCCATAGTCTTATCATCCGGGTACAGGGTCAAATCCATTTGCCTCTGTGATAACTCTTCAAACTTCATTCTTTGGTTCCTACCTCTAAATTTGGTTTCCATATGGTTAATTGGTTGGTTAGCCATGGTCAGTGCAAATATGGGGGAAACAAATCAGGGGAAGAAGGAAAGTGGAAAAGACTTTAGAAAATCTGTAAAAAGTGATTTAAGATAAAAATAAGAAAATGAAATGCATAATGTAATGGCAATAATAGTAATATAAAATAAAACTATAAAATGACAAAACAATTAAACAAATAGTAAAACGATAAATAACAATATGCTAAAAGAAAAGAATAGTTTAAATAATTAAATAAGTAAATGGGTTGCCTCCCACTAAGCGCTGTTTTTATCGTCAAAAGCCTGACGTAATGCTTAGGTTTAGATTAATCAGGGGAATTAGTGGACAATTCTAAAAGCTTTAGATTATTCGCATAATCTCTATTTTCAACTTTATGATAATGTTTTAAACGTTGTCCGTTTACTATGAATGGTTCACTATTCCTACCCTTAATTTCTATTGCTCCACTCGGGAATACTTTAGTTATTTCAAAGGGTCCTGACCATCTAGATTTTAATTTTCCAGGAAAGAGCCTAAGTCTTGAATTAAAGAGGAGTACAACGTCTCCCACACTAAATTCTTTCCTAGATAGGCGTTTATCATGCCATCGCTTAGTTCTTTCTTTATATATCTTAGCATTCTCATATGCATCTAACCTTAATTCTTCTAATTCGTTAATGTCTAGGATTCACTTTTCTCCTGCAGCATTATAGTTTATATTGAGAGTTCTGATCGCCCAATAAGCTTTGTGTTCTAGTTCTACTGGGAGGTGACAAGATTTTCCATAAACTAATTTGAAAGGTGTAGTACCTATGGGTGTCTTGTAAGCGGTCCTATAAGCCCATAAAGCTTCATTAAGTTTAAATGACCAATCTTTCCGAGATATGGCGACAGTCTTTTCTAAGATTTGTTTAATTTCTCTGTTTGAGACTTCGACTTGTCCACTTGTTTGTGGGTGATATGGTGTAGCCACACGGTGTCTTACTCCATATTTAGATAGTAATTTGTCAAAGATTTTTGAAATGAAGTGCGAGCCACCGTCACTTATGACGAGTCTAGGCACACCAAATCTGGGAAAGATTATATTTTTGAAAAGCTTTATTATTACTCGTGTATCGTTTGTAGGAGAAGCTATGGCTTCAATCCATTTCGAAACATAATCAACAGCTACGAGTATGTAATTATTACCGAAAGATGATGGGAATGGTCCCATGAAATCTATTCCCCAGACGTCAAAGATTTCTACTTCTAAAATTCCTTTTTGAGGCATTTCATCTCTTCTTGAAATATTGCCAGTGCGTTGACACCGATCGCAATTTATAACAGCGATGTGGACATCCTTCCATAGATTAGGCCAGAATAAGCCGGCTTGCAAGATTTTTGCACAAGTCTTGGAAGTGATTGCATGTCCACCATAAGGAGATGAATGGCATTGAGCAATGACATCTTCTATTTCTTCTTCGGGAATACATCGGCGAAAGATTCCATCTGGTCCTCTTTTGAACAATAATGGTTCATCCCAATAGTAATGTTTCAGATTATGAAAGAATTTCTTTTTCTGCTGATAGGTTAGATCGGGTGGAAGAGCTCCTGCGGCTAGGTAGTTGACAATGTCAGCGTACCATGGCAGTCCTACAGTTGTCTGGATTGTTTCCACGGATTCTGGTTCATTTATATCTAACTGAGCTAGGTCGCTTCCTATTTGTGCTATCAGCTGTTCATACGGAAAATCATCGTTAATCGGCACTTGTTCGGGTTTAATACCTTCTATTCTAGATAAATGGTCCGCTACGACGTTCTCAGTATCCTTCTTATCTTTTATTTCTAGATCAAACTCTTGTAAGAGTAAAATCCATCTTAAGAGTCTTGGTTTAGCATCTTTCTTAGTTAATAGATATCGGATAGCAGCATGGTTTGTGTAAATGATTATTTTCGCTCCAACTAGGTAAGAACGGAATTTGTCAAGCGCAAATACAACTGCTAACAATTCTTTTTCGGTAGTAGCGTAGTTCATCTGGGCAGAATCTAAGGTTCTACTGGCATAGTAAATCGCATGAAGTTTCTTTTCCTTTCTCTGGCCTAGAACTGCGCCTACAACATAGTCACTCGCATCGCACATGATTTCAAAAGGTAATCTCCAGTCAGGGGGTTGCATGATTGGTGCGGTGATGAGGGCTGTTTTTAGAGTTTCGAATGCTTTAAGACAATCTTCATTGAATATGAACTCAGCGTCTTTCATTAATAAACCAGTAAGAGGTTTAGTGATTTTCGAGAAATCTTTGATGAATCGTCGGTAAAAACCGGCGTGTCCTAAAAAGCTTCGTATTTCTCGAACGGTTTTAGGGGGTTGAAGATCTTTTATTACTTCAATCTTAGCTTTATCAACTTCAATTCCCTTGTCGGATATTACATGACCTAATACTATTCCTTCGTTGACCATAAAATGACATTTCTCCCAGTTAAGCACGAGATTTACTTTTACACATCTTTCTAACACCATTTCTAAGTTCGATAAGCATCCTTCAAAACTTTGCCCGCATACAGAGAAGTCGTCCATGAACACTTCCATGACGTTGTCTATAAAATTTGCGAAGATTGACATCATACATCTTTGAAAGGTTGCAGGAGCGTTGCATAATCCAAAAGGCATTCGCCTATAAGCGAACGTTCCATAAGGACATGTGAATGTAGTCTTCTCTTGATCATCAGGATGGATAGGGATTTGGAAAAATCCTGAGTAACCGTCAAGATAACAGAAGTAAGAATGCTTGGCTAATCGTTCTAACATTTGATCTATGAAAGGTAGTGGAAAATGATCTTTTCGAGTGGCTTTGTTTAGTTTACGATAATCTATGCACACTCTATATCCCGTCACTACTCTTTGCGATATCGATTAGCCTTGAGCGTTTTTCACAACAGTGATACCTCCTTTCTTTGGCACTACATGTATTGGACTAACCCATTCACTATCAGAGATTGGATATATTATCCTGGCATCTAATAATTTCTTAACTTCTTCTTTTACTACAGTGCTAAGGGTTGGGTTAATTCTTCTTTGAGATTCTCTGGAGGTTCTGCAATCTTCTTCTAGCAGAATACGATGCATACAAACTGAAGGACATATTCCTTTGAGATCAGATATGTTATATCCTAATGCAGTTGGATATTTCTTCAAGACATCTAAAAGTTTCTTTGTTTCTATAGTTCCTAAACTGGAATTTACTATAACTGGTCTTTTACATTCAACGTCTAAGAATTCGTACCTTAGGTTATGAGGTAAAGTTTTTAATCCTAATGTAGGTTTATCTTTACTTGGCATGGGATCCGGTGTAAGTGCTAAACTTTCGCTTAGACTATCATCCTGATACGGTTTTCGCCAATTATCATCTTCGAAAATCGGAGGGATTTGAATTTTCATTATTTCAGAATAAGTGGTCTCTTTCAGTTCCATTTCTCTTACACATTCGTCAATTACGTCCAATAGATAGCATGTATCATCTATAGCTGGTGATTGTAAGAATTGTGTTAAAATAAATTCAACTTTCTCTTCACCTACTTCAAAGGTTAGCTTTCCTCTTTTTACATCTATTATAGCTCCGACGGTAGCTAAGAATGGTCTTCCTAGTATGATAGGTGTAGTGGAGTCTTCAGAGATGTCCATGATTATAAAATCAGTAGGGATGTAGAATTGTCCTATACGTACTGGGACGTTTTCTAGTATGCCTACAGGATATTTAACAGAGCGATCGGCTAGTTGAACAGACATTTTAGTTGGTCTTAGGTCTCCCATGTCTAGCCTTTTGCAAATCGTTAAGGGCATAACACTGATACTGGCTCCTAAATCGCATAGAGCTTTGTCAATGACGAATTTTCCTATTACACAGGATATAGAGAAACTTCCTGGATCTTTTAGCTTAGGAGGCATTTTATTCTGAATTATGGCGCTACACTCGGCAGTAAGTGTAACTGTTCCGTTATCCTCTATCTTTTTCTTATTGGATAAGATTTCTTTTAAAAACTTAGCATACGAGGGTATTTGGGTAATTGCTTCTGTAAACGGAATAGTAATATTCAACTGTTTCAGAAGTTCGACAAATTTCTTAAATTGACCCGTCGTCTTGGAATTTATTAATCTTTGAGGGTACGGAATTGGTGGTTTATAGGGTGGTG
This sequence comes from Lathyrus sativus, assembly GCA_963859935.3. NCBI lineage: Eukaryota > Viridiplantae > Streptophyta > Magnoliopsida > Fabales > Fabaceae > Lathyrus > Lathyrus sativus. The sequence goes on along the minus strand of OZ012735.1, from coordinate 105,238,899 downwards.
GAGGCACATAAGGTTGTTCTTTCTCCACTACCTCTCGATTGTCATCTTCCTTTTCTTCTGGATCATTCACCACTTCAGTCGGTTTATCCGGTTTTTGGTACATGGCTGGATTGTCAAGTCTTGGATCGGTAGGTCCGTCAAGTTCCTTGCCACTTCTTAATATTACAGAGTTAGCATGTCCTTTCGGATTAGGTTGAGGTTGTCCAGGGAATACTCCAGCTGGTGCAGCAGTAGGTGCTTGTTGTTGAGCTACTTGTGAAATCTGAGTTTCAAGCATTTTGTTATGTGTAGCTAATGCATCTACTTTGCTCACTAATTGTTTAATCTGCTCACTAGTGTGAATGTTTTGGTTTAAGAAGTCCTTGTTTGTTTAAGATTGGTTAGCTATAAAGTTCTCCATCATCAATTCAAGGTTCAATTTTCTAGGGATATTAGGAGCAGTCTTTTGATATCCTGGTGATGTAGCTGGTGCTTGACCTGGTGCGTAATAAGCATTGTTATTCTTATAGGAGAAGTTCGGATGATTCTTCCAACCTGGGTTGTATGTGTTTGAGTAAGGGTTTCCTTGAGCATAATTCACTTGATCAGTGGGAGTTCCTGCCAAGAGTTGACAATCAGAAACTTCGTGTCCTGGGACTCCACATAACTCACAGTTAGGTGTTACTGCAGCCACGGTGGCTGTAGGTGTTATGGCCAAGTTATCGATCTTTTGGCTTAGTTGGTCAAACTTCGCATTGACTTGGTCCATACTACTTACTTCGTACATACCTCCCTTTGTTGGTTTCTCAGTTGCGACTCTCTCGCTTCCCCAAAGGTAATGATTTTGAGTCATACTTTCGATAAGTGCATAGGCATCATTATATTCTTTGTCCATCAATGCACCACCCGCGGCAGCGTCAATTGTCATTCTTGTATTGTACAAGAGTCCATTATAGAAGGTATGGATGACCATCCATTCTATTAATCCATGATGTGGACAAAGTCTCAGTAGATCCTTATAGCGTTCCCAAGCTTCGAATAATGATTCACTTTCTCTTTGCTTAAATCCGTTGATCTGAGCTCTCAGCATAGCTGTCTTGCTAGGTGGAAAATACCTATTCAAGAAAACTCTCTTAAGTTCTTCCCACGTAGTTACTGAGTTCGAAGGCAGAGATTGAAGCCAAGCTCTTGCTCTGTCTCGAAGCGAAAAAGGAAATAAACGTAGTCTAATAGCTTCTTGGGTAACTCCATTGGCTTTTACGGTATCTGCATATTGCACAAAGATCGAAAGATGAAGATTCGGATCCTTGGTAGGATTTCCGGCGAATTGATTTTGTTGCACGGCTGATATCAACGAAGGTTTTAGTTCGAAATCATTTCGGTTGATAGCCGGTGCTGCAATGCTTGAATGCGGTTCAGCTTGCGAAGGATTAGCGTAATACTTGAGTGGATGAGTCTGTTCTTCAGCCATCTCTGCGTCCTTTGATTTTACGACTGGTTTAGGCGGATCTAATTGAAGATCTGGAATATTGTAATTATTTTCGAAATCGAATATACGTCTTCTTACGTGTAAGAAGCGTTCCGATTCAGGGATTAGAGGTTACAAGTCTTCGCTTTTAGAGCGAGTACTTGGCATACACTCGGAGATTAGATTAAATTAAATAGTTGATACCTTAGTCTAGACAATGCTACCTAAATGCACTAGTAACTAAATTAAGGAATCCCCGGCAACGGCGCCAAAAACTTGATGGGCTAAAGACGTGTCTACTTATGCGTCTAGCGGTATCTTACTGCAAGTGCACAGCCTATCGAAGTAATATTTAAGATTATCGATCCACAGGGATTCTATGGTTACTTAGTGCTAGATGAACTTCTAGTTTAGCTAAGGCGAATGGTTGTCACGATTTTTTGTTGATTTTTAAGACTATTAAAGGCGGAATTAAATTTAAATTTTAATAAAGTAATACTAAGGCGGTCGGTACGTAATTATACTAACTTAGGTGGGTCAATCTAACCTAGGCTTATAAAGGTGTTCACTTAATCTATTCGGTAGAGATTACCAGTTTAAATACCCTCAACTCACACTCTCGTGGTCTTATATCAGATCTTATCCCTAAAGCCCTATGCCTGCTCTCGCTAGCCCATAAGTGTTTAGAGGTAATTTTTGGAAACTAAGTAATTCTAATTTATCTTAAAGCGCTCTCGCTGTGTTTAATTTAAATGCCTAACTTTAGCTATCTGGTTAAAATCTCACACTCTCGTGGTCTTGACCTAACCTAATACTCTTTTCTTACTCTCGTAACGAAAAGGTCTATTTCAATTAAAAAGTATCAGCCAGAATGTTAAGTGATTAATTATTTTTAGCCTATGGTTATATTTTACCGGTTAAGTTTGTTATAACTACATACCGCCCTAAGGTGTTTAGCTACTCATCGATGTTGAATCAGACAGAGACAGAAAATTTAATAATAACGTACTCATGGCAGAAAAATAAATAAACATTATAATTAAATTAAATTGCAATATAATGAAAAACCTGGTTAACAAATATTCGAGCAGACTCCTTCTTCCACATACCGGAAAGCTTGGAGTTGGCGGAAATTGAAAATAAACGAATGCTGAAGATTTAGAAACAAATAAATGTATAACAATTTCCTGATGTTGGAAATTGTTATATGGCGGGTTTGGATACAATAAAAAACGAAACAGAAAACTAAAAATAATGCAGGAATAGAAAGGCTGGTTCGTAATACAGTTCGGCAGAGCTTCCGCAGGAATTTGAATAAAAAATGCTCTCCCCCATTGCTCATAGAACTTGTACTATTTATAGAATCCTTAATGGGCTGGATTTTTGGACCTTTGTTGCATGGGCCTTGCTGAATTTGTGGAAGGAATGCAGGAACGTGGCAACAAAATAGGAGAAATGGTCTTCACGTAATGCCTTGACGTAGTCTGAGTCAAAAACCTAATTTTACCCTTGTCACGGTCGTGACAAGGTCTTCACGTTCGTAACTTGTGGTTTTTAAGTGTCACGGTCGTGACCACTCTCTTACGGTCGTGATGGCTCAAATTGGGGTGTCACGGTCGTGACACACTTGTGACGGCCGTGACTGCAACAAATTATGCAGTCTTTTGCAGGCTTCTTCATTTCTTCATCTCTTTATGGTTTCTTTTGTTCCTTTTGCTCTTAATTCATGATTTAGCTCCATATAATGATGTACCTGCAAAATGGTAAGAAAAACTCAAGAAATCGAGTGTTAAAACGGTGAATATGCGATAAAACGTTAATGAAACCTAGCAATATAATCGATGCGTTTTCTCGTTATCACTCCCTTGTTAACTTAAGTTAGAATTGATTAGAATCTTGTAAAGCTGAGTGGACCCATAAGATAGAGAATCCACTGAGATTATTATCTCATCCCATATTTGTTGATTATTTTTTAGGTAGTTATGAGCAGGTGGAGGTTAATAACAAGATAGTTTGGTGTCATTGCTTACTTGATATTTTTGACGACTTTCCGCTATGTAGATATCTATTTTGAGATCATTCTGAGAATGATCTAGTTCCTAGTTTAATTTTGGACACCCTTGTATATATTATGTCATGGCTGTAGTTTTATTTTGAACATATAAATACGTACAATGTTACCACTAGGTGCTTATGTATTTCAGTGTCAACCTTACACTATGTATAATATGTATTTCTAGACATATATTATATATGGGTGTTATACATAATGACTCATATACATATAAATTTGATATATTTATGGTGTGTTTGAAGATGTATGTATTTCCATATTTTAAGGATAATTTTGATTTTTTATAAGGGTGAAGAAACAATTCATATGATGCATTAAGTAATTTTCTTTTGACAAATCTAATCGACTCACTAAGAGATAAGTTCCAATTCATGACATAGTTATTGATTCCTTGTTCCTATTGCACGCCTCTTTTAAGTTGTTCAAGCATAGTACTATTACTGAATTTGTTGCACACTGAAAAAGTAGAAAAACTAAACATTGATCATTACTTAGTCCACTAATCTTCCCTTCTGTGTCACCACCTTAGCAATGCAGAAAGCAAAAGACATAAATAAAGAGAACAAAAACAAATATTAAAGAAACCAAAATAGAGAACATATAAAAGCAAAAAGTGACTATAAAAGCAACACTTCATCTATATTCCTTATTTCTTCAACACTCTCCCATAGTTGCTACAAAATTAAACCATATAGATTTTCAATATACAATCAAATCCATAATTAATAATACAATGATATTACTATTTACTCAAATCCTTCTCTCATTACTCATAGTCACAACAAAATCTCAATCAACCATATGCAGAACTTCCTGTGGCAACATTCCAATCAAATATCCATTCAGCATTGATGATGGCTGTGGAAGTCCATACTACAGACACATTCTCGCATGTTCCGACTCAGAAAAAAGACTCGAACTCCGAACACCTTCCGGTCGATACGAAGTCCGTAACATATCCTATGATAATCCTCACATTGTTGTCACTGATTCTTTCATGTGGAAATGCGAGGACGGAGAAAATTTTCGACCGACGCGTCCCTTTAGTTTAGACACTAGCACAAAACTAAAACTCTCCAAGCAAAATGAGTACATGTTTTTCAACTGTAGTGAAGAACATGTGATTATTCAACCAAAGCCTGTATTTTGTGAACATTTTCCTGATCACTGTGATTCATCATGTGACAGTGCTAGTTATCTATGTAGACATTTACCAGGGTGTTCTTTTTCTCTTAAAAGTAGTTCTTGTTGTTCTTATTATCCAAAAGCAAGTGAATCTTTGAGATTGATGCTTAAGTATTGTACTAGTTATGCTAGTGTTTATTGGAGAGATGTTGGTATTCCTCAACCTTATGATCAAGTGCCTGAATATGGAATTAGAGTTGATTTTGATATACCTGTTACTACTCGTTGTCTTATGTGTCAGGATGAATTGAAAGGTGGTGGAACTTGTGGATTTGATACTGTGACACAGAGTTTTCTGTGTTTGTGTAAGGATGGAAACTCTACTACTCATTGTAAAGGTATGTTCAAAATATTATCTTATTTAATTAAGCAATTATAGTTTAGATTTTGAAATAAGCTAGAAACAAATTTATGAATGTATCATAAGTTAGTTTAAGTTGAATGAGAGAGTATAATTATTTTGTCTGACACACAACCGTGTGTATCAAAGTTGGAACTCTGGTGATAGCGTCTGACCTAGCAATATCGTGTCAGTTGAGTTAGGATTTGCGGACAATGAGAGAGTGAAATTAAGTGGCTATTGTTTTGTTTTGTTTGGCAGATCAAGAAATTGCGCAACACAATAGGAAGGTTCATGTAATAGCAGGTAACAGAAGAAATAGACAAACTTTTCAGATCTAAATATGTTACTGAAATGAAAAGTTAGGCTAATGATTAATGATGTGTATTGGAATTGTTGATTCAGGGACAGTTACTGCATTCTCGGCTGCAGGAGTATTTGGAATTGGTGCTGGAATTTGGTACTTGAAAAAATTGAGAAAAACAGCACCAGTCACATGTGGAGTTCAAAGTAATGAAAATAGACTCTTCTAAAAAGAGTCAAATCAACAGAGGTGCAGCACTTACACAGATACTGACACAGACACTGACACATCGATACAGATAGCAATATATATCGGTGTCATATCAGTCTTTCACACCAAAAACACTTTTATTCATTCAGAAATGTTAGTTTAGAAAGACCATACAAAATTACAAATATTTCTTTTTTTAGTAATGTAAGTTAAGGTGTTAGAAGATTACTATGCGAGAATGTAAACTCTTTGAATTATGTAATACTATAAGAATTGATCTCAAACAATCTTTTGTACCATACAAGCTCAGACTTAAGAATCAAAGTCATAGAAGAAAAGTAGAAAGTAAAAACAAGAAAATGTGTAGTGAAATTAACATGGTTTGTTAACAGTACAATCAAGAGGTCCTGCATTGAGTGTTAATAAAGGCACCATTGAAGCCTTAGCAGCAACAAAGTTTTGAGATGATGAATATAATGGTGCACAACTTCCATAACCAGATGGTATAAAATAAGCACCATTTAAGAATTCATCACCATAACTCCTCCATTTCCAATTACTCCATTTTCCATCCGTTTCTCTCTTCGTAACCTGTCACAATCGCAATTAAGGCCGCAATATTAATATCAGTAACATAAAAGTAACTATAATTAAGAAAATAGTGCAACTTATGAATTAAGTGCTTGTAACATTTTTTATTACCTGTTTTGCATCAGAATTTTTGGAAGCAATGAAGTAGTTTCCTTGACTGAAAATGATAGGGTCAGCACTACCACCAATAGCATACATGAGCCACTCATCATATCGGTTGTTTACAACATGAGCATAACCAAATCTTACCCTGCATTTCATTTGTCATTAATCAAATAACTATATATAACAGTGTTATTGAATATTTCACAAAATTAAGCAGCTTAATTAGATAATTAGCAACCTCGGCATTCTTTCTATTAGAGCACTGCCAAAATGGTTGAAAGCTACGGTTACTTTCATTACTCTATCTGCACTGTAATCATCATTGTGTCCAAGTAACATCACCTGCAACAATAACATAATAACCGTTTAAAACTCAACCGTGAGAGTCAGGTTTGAATCCTGATGTTCACGTCCAGATTCATTGTATTTACTTACTTTATCATGTTGAGTAAAGTAATTATTTGAGATAGTAACAAGATTTGAAGCATGAGTAACATCAGTAAGTCCGTCTGCGCATCTAGCCAAAAAACAATGATCAATCCAAATATTCGAAGAAGCAAAAACACTAATTCCATCACCATCGCACCCTTCGCGATATCCAACATGTTCATTACTACTCCGAACCAAACCAGCCAACCCCGGTTTACAATCATGAATACTAATTCCATGAACAATCACATGACTAACACCTTGTATTGTTATACAAGGTCCATTATTTCCAATTTCAACGTTAACACCTCTTCCATCAATAGTTTTGTAACTATTCACAATGAGCTCATTTTTCAGCTTGATTACCATGTCATTTGCAAATGTTATCCAAAGTGGTTCGGTTTGTATTGCGCCGTAACGAAGTGTGCCTTGTTTCGGGTTTATTGGGTCGTCGGAAGGATCGGTGACTTCGTATATGTCACCGTATTTTCCTCCGATCGCGTCTTTGCCAAACCCGACAGCGCAGTCGGCTAACAATTGGCGGTTTGATGCCCAATTTGAATTGGTTCGCCAGCATGAATCAATTGTGTTCATGACATTGTCTTGTGTTGGAATGTTGTAGCTTGGAATATTATCTAATAGTTCGTTGTTGTTATGATATTTTTTTGAATTTGAATTGGCTAAGGTAGGTAGAATTAAACATGATGAGATAAAAACTAGGAGAATAATAATAAAATTGGTTAAAGTGGCCATTGTTTGTGGATTTGTGACATTAACAAAATGTTGAAGGAGTTAAATACGAAAGTATAAAGTTTTATTTTGTAGTGGTACACACGATTGGTGAAGGGTAGTGCAGTGATGTAACATATATTGCACAGTAATAGTTCGAAATTAGTTACGTTGCTAAATTGCAAAAACGTGGTTGCACGGTTGAGATGATTATAATCTAATCTTGCCTATAGTACACTGCCACTGCTTATGTTATGGGAAAAATATAATATTATTATTTAATAGTGGGCAACCTTGAATTTAATCATGCACGCCAATAAAAGAATTAGGAGTTAAATACTAAACATTCCTTCTCCTTCCATACGAGTTTTCTTTTTTATTTTTAAATTTCTCTCATAATATTCAGATATAGGCTCTTGATGGTCAGATTGCAGCAAATATTTTTTTTATTTTGCTAGCATGGTAATTCATGTGACTTTTTTTTAATATTTTTTATTTAATTTTAAATTTGAAGTGGATTAATTTTTTTATTTTTTTATTTTTTTAATCTTCTTTTTTATTTTTTTAATTATATATATTGATTTTACCTGATCAGAAAGAATCAATAGTCTGCCACGCGTCGTTGGATTGTTGATTTCACCGGAGTTGTGGAGAAAGAGAGGGTGTACCTGTAAGGCACTCTGATGCTTAAGTGAGTAAATGATCATAGAGAGAGCAAGCACAAAGATTATGTGTGAGAAAGAAGTTACTTGACCCTCTAGTAAAAGAGGGTATTTATAGTTTGCCCCCAGCGCAGGACCAACAATTACATTGTATTGGGTTAGACTGTCAGACTTAACCCAAGTAATTGTCAGGGATTACGTGGCGTAGTGAAGACCAACACGTAGTCTTCGCCCTGGATCAGCTGCCCTGTGATCTTCGGAAGTTATAGTGTGCCCCCAGCGCAGGGCCAACGGTTACATTGTATTGGGTCAGACTGTCAGACCTAACCCAAGTAACTGTCAGGGCTTACGTGGCGTAGTAAAGACCAGCACGTGGTCTTCGCCCTGGATCAACTGCCATGTGATCTTTGGAAGTTGGACTGACCATCTCTTTCAGACGTGGATAGTTGTCTGATGACGTGTCCCGTGTGGGGGAGCATGTGGAGAACGTGGGGGAAACATGTGAGTCTCCCCGTCAAAGGGGAGTCGTCTGCCCGACATATATGCCTTGTTGAGGCTCATGTCCGATATGGAAGGATTGACCCTTATTGGGTCTCTCCAACGTAGTGTCGGGTTGGGCCTGCCCGACTGAGGGGCAGGTCCCGGTCCAATCCAGAACAAATATTATTAGTACAAAAATCATAGATAGTGTGGTTTATAGAGGCAAGACTATCTATGAGGACGTGCAAGGCGGACTACTGCACATGACCCAAAATTTTTCAAAATTAAATCGTGGCTAAAAAGGGCCTCACAAAATATTTCTTATGATTTAAACATTTAAAGGTTTCTTATTTTTCCTTAGTGAAACCATGACAAACCTACATAGGACCTCCAAAATTTTGTGACGGCCTGTATATAGAGGTAGGTTGGAAACATAGAAAAATTAGAAATCATATAGTTAATTTGATATTGTAATTAGTCTTGGTTGTTGGTTGAATCTTTGGGATCACCTTGTTTGTATTGTTTTTTTGAATTAATATATTTTTCTTTGATTAAAAAAAATTGTATATTATATTATTAATCTTGTTTTTTATTTTTTTAAAATATTATTATTTTAATTTTTAATTTTTTTTCATATTTTTAATTATATTTTTTTAAAAAAAAATTAATTAATCAAATTTTTTTAAAAAATTATTGGGCCTTGACCATGTATCTCTTCATTTAAAAATTTAAAGCACAAGTAATAATATAAACACTCAATTTTTTCCAAAATCTAACCATGGCCTCATGGTTAGCAATATCAATATGGCTTATTTCAGCTACCTGCAAAATCAGGGCATGGTTAGCAATGGTCATCATCACCTTTGTTTTACTTCTGCAATCCCTTGTAACTCGAGCCCGTCTCTGATGGATACAAGAACTAAAACATTGAATTTGGCATGGTGATGATGTTATATGTATTACTGGATTATGTATATAACTTTTGTAGCTGCAAATTATCAGAAAATATAAATAGTAAGCAAAATAGATTTTCTATATAGTGTTATATTTTTATACTACATTGTGAACAATTAATGACAAAGCTTAAAAGCTGAAAAGATAAGGTCATAAAATAGCTTATAGTGGAGAAAGTGAACTCTAACATTGAAAGCTTGAGGCTGCAAAATATATACTGACAACAAAACCATTACAATTTCATTAAATAAAAGCAGTATTAAACAAGTTATGTGAGAATGTGATTATGCTTCAATCACCATCAAATTTAATAAGAATTAAATTTGCTAAAGATAACATAAACGAGTTCGGTTGGGAAAATAATCATGTTGACCTCAATGTTCTTGTCTCCAAGATCACACCTATTTCATTTCAGTGAATTAAATATATGTGATTTTTTTTAATATATGTTGATTGTTAATGGCAAATAATAAATGCTAAGATATGTTCTTGTCTCCGAGTATTAAGAAACTGCACTGAATCATGTTCTTTCTTAGACAAATCACTACATCATAATTGATTTTTAACAGCACATACAAAGACAACGCTTTTTAAAAAAGCGCTGCTAAAGAATCATTAAAAAAAAAGAAAAAAAACAGCATACCTACAACAGCGCTTTTAGGAAAAGCGCTGCTAAAGGGTTGCTAAAGACATGGGCTAAGACAACGCTTTTCTAAAGCGCTGCTGTAGGGTGTGCCAAAGAAAGCGCTTCTCTAAAGCGCTGTTGTAGATGTGTGCCAAAGAAAGCGCTTTCCATGTAAAGCGCTGCTATATCCATGGGCTAAGACAGCGCTTTTGAAGCGCTGCTGTAGGTATTAAAAAGCGTTGCCATAAGTGTTATTATTATTAAAATAAAATATCACAGAATTTTACAGAAAGCGCTTTACTTGTGAAGCGCTGCTATATGGTTTAGAAAAGAAAGCGCTTTGAGAAGCGATGCTGTAGGTATTAAAAAGCGCTGTCATGGGTGTTATTATAATTAAATTAAAATATCACAGAATTTTTTAAAGAAACATAACACATTGCTAGCTCGCACGTTCTGCATTCTTTCTTTCTCTTCTCTGCGAACCAGAACCCTATTCACCACGACCGGCTGTCGCCCTCCTCCGTCCAACTGTCGTTCCTCCGTCGCTCACCTCCGTTTAGCCTGTGTTGCATATCTCCTTCATTTGACCGTCCGTTTTTGACAGCCTCTGTAGCGCATTTCCGCCATTGTTACGGTATTTGAAGTTTTTCATTTTTCATTTTTCTGGATTATTGTCTTAGTATTTCATTTTTCTGGATTATATGATGTTAGTGTTACTTCTTTTCTGAGTTATTGACTTGTTTTTGTTGATACCGTTGATGAGAACTACTCTTTTGATATTGGCTTGAGTTTTGTATACAAGGTGTTTGTTGAAATGCCACAATGAATTTACTTATGTTAACTTTCATTATATCTAGTCGTATACAAGGTGTTTGTTGAAATGCCACACCTTATATGAGTTCTTTTTACTAATAATTTTTATTATTGTTGCCTACAAATCTTATTTGAAATTGGCATTCTGATAAATTAGATATATGTATGTAAATCTTTCTGTGATGATGATGATGATGAAAAACAGCTAGGATTGTATTTATGATTATAAAGAATGTGTTTACAAATTACAACATTTTTTTTCTTCCAAAACATGAAGAAAATTGTGAAAGTAAATTACATATTAGTATTAAGAATTATTTATATCTATTTATTTGATCAATTGTGTCAAATTTTAGATTTATAATATGAATTATAAACATATAACCTTATAAGTTGATATTGACTGATTCCGGTTGACTAACATTGTTAATTTTTCTGCTTACATCAATTTTGTCTTACATTCAAGTATAAAATTCATATAGTATACGTAAATTCTTAATATGATTAATGAGTGTGTCTCTTCTAATTTAAATTTGTTGTTATAAGAAAAGTTGACTCACAAGTTTATTCAAATAACAAAATTATATCTGATAATGGTATTGAAGCTTTATTTTTTATTATTGAAGCTTCACACTATTTGTGATTCAGATGAAAGCTTTAAGTTTCTGTTAATCTTGAAGTGAATATAATTTTTGTTTGTTATGCTCATTTATTGAAGTGAAAATAATTACTTATTGACTCTTGTTCTTGTAGATCAAGATTCTGTTCGGCTTCTTGCTGTTGAGGGTTGTGCAGCTCTTGAAAAATTGTTGGAGCCTCAAGATTGTGTGGCACATATTCTTCCTGTTATAGTCAATTTTTCTCAGTTATATTGAGTATTAATAATATTATGTGGGAAGATTTGCATTTTGTACCGTCTTGCTAATTTAGTAACATTTAATTTACCAAAATAGTATAAATTAACATGTTAGTAAAAATTGTATAAAATTTTAGATAAATATAAACTCAAGTTATATAAAATTTTAGATATTTTTAGATAAATATAAAATTATATAAAATTTTAAATAACTAATATGTTAGTAAAAATTGTATATGAGTTCATATTAATTGCGAATTAATTAATTTTATTGCAAGAATTATTTAATGTTGATGATGTTATTAATTTTGTCTGTTATAGGGGTTACCTGTGAAGAGCAAGGTTGTGATCGTTTTCAAGCATCCTACTGCGCAACTTTCTTAGGAGTTATTGATTTCTTTACAGGTATTCTCTGTATATTTGTTTAACTTTCTTAGTTTAGTATGGATAAAAAATGGATGTCTTCCAATTGATTGTCTAAAGATTACGAGAGTGAGGTATCAAAATTCGTTAAGTTTGTTGTTGAACATGCCAAAGACCCCAGTAGGATCACACGTCCTTGCTTAGGTTGCTGTTATGGGCGTCGAATTGACGTCATTCAGTTGGAATCTCATTTAATGAGACATGGAATTGATTGAAGTTATACATGTTGGACATTACATGGTGAGATAAGTAACGAGAATGTCGAACCCGGGGATAATACGACCTATGCTTCAAAGGACAATGGTAGAGATACATATGATTGTGATCGAGTCGAAGAGATTGCAGAAGCACTTGACGAAGATCTTCAAGATTGTCCCAAGATGTTTGAGAGCTTGGTAAGCGATGCAGAGAAACCGTTGTATAAAGGTTGCACTACTTTCACAAGATTGTCTGCGGTATTAAAGCTGTACAACTTAAAGGCGGGTAATGGATGATCAGATAAAAGTTTCACAGAGTTGTTAGCCCTACTTCAAGAGATGCTTCCGGAGGATAATGTTCTTCCCAGTCGAACCTATGAAGCTAAAAAAATGTTATGCTCTATTGGCATGAGCTATGATAAGATACATGCTTGTCCAAATGATTGCATTTTGTTTCGAAATGAATATGCATAATTAAACGAGTGTCCTAAATGCGGTGTATCTCGGTATAAGAAAAAATTGTCACCAGCAAAAGTTTTATAGTATTTTCCTATAATTCCAAGATTTAGACGCATGTTTCGTAGTGAAACAGATGCAAAACACCTGACTTGGCATGCAAATGATAAAATTATAGATGGGAAGTATCGACATCCGGCAGATTCACCACAGTGGATGAAAATTGATAATGATTATCCTGATTTTGGAGAAGAAGCTAGAAAACTTCGCTTGGCATTATCGACTGATGGAATGAATCCGCATGGTCTGCAGAGTATCTCACATTCCACCTGGCCTGTAATTATTATGATTTATAACCTACCTCCATGGCTATGTATGAAGCGTAAGTACATGATGATATCTATGTTAATTTCTGGCCCTAAACAACCAGAGAATGACATAGACGTATACCTGACACCTTTAATCGAAGACTTAAAGAGTTTGTGGGAGAACGATGTGAAGGTTTATGATGGATATAAGAAAGAAAGTTTCAATTTGAGGGCGATGTTGTTTGGCACAATTAATGATTTTCCAACATACAAAAATCTATCGGGGTATAGCATTAAAGGTCAATGTGTGTGTCCTATCTGTGAAGAAAACACAGATTGGACGCAGTTGGAATTTGGTCAGAAGAATGTATTTCTCGGTCATCGTAGATTCTTAAATTCTAGTCATCACTACCGTGGGTGGAGAAAAGCATTCAATGGAAATTCAGAACAACGTAGAGCTCCACCTACATTGACCGGCGAACAAATTTTTGAAAAGGTGAAAGATGTGAGTACTCAATTTGGTAAGCCTTTTGCACATAGTATTGTCACACGTGGGTGGAAGAAGATGTCAATCTTGTTTGAGTTGTCGTATTGGAAGTCGTTGTATGTAAGACATTTTCTTGATGTTATGCATATTGAAAAAAATGTATTTGAAAGTATTATTGGTACGTTACTCAATAAACAAGGAAAGTCTAAGGATGGCTTTAAAGCAAGAAAGGACTTGGTAGCAATGGGAATAAGAAATGAATTAGGACCCTTGAAGAAAGGAAATCGCACATATCTACCACCTGCTGCTTATACTTTATCTAGAAAGGAGAAAAAGATATTGTGTAAGTTTCTGAGTGAAGTTAAAGTTTCAGAAGGATACTCTTCAGATATTAAAAGACTTGTTTCTATAAAAGACCTCAAGTTAAAGAGTTTAAAGACACATGATTGCCATATTATAATGGAACACTTTCTACCAATAGGTATACGTTCTATTTTGCCAGAAAAAGTGAGAGGCGCAATAACTAAATTGTGTTTTTTCTTTAGGTCAATTTGTAGTAAGGTGATCGATCCTGCGATCTTACCATCACTGCAAAAAGAAATATTTATTACTTTGTGTCAGCTTGAAATGTATTTTCCTCCATCATTTTTTGACATAATGGTAAATCTAGTTGTCCATCTTGTTAAAGAGACACAATTGTGTGGACCAGCTTATATGAGATGGATGTACCCTGTTGAACGTTATATGAAAATATTGAAAGGGTATGTGAAAAACCGAAGCCGACCGGAGGAATGTATTGTTGAACGATACATTGTTGAAGAAGCTATTGAGTTTTGTACTGAATATTTGTCCAACTTTCAATCCATTGGCCTCCCAAAATCTAATGTTGTTGAAAAAATAGTAGGTAAACAGTTAATTGGAAATAAAGTTGTGACAGTTTCAAGGGATGAACGAGAGCAAGTGCATTTGTATGTTCTGCACAATGACATTGAGGTTGAGTCATATGTTGAAATGCACAATGACGTTCTTTGAGGTTTAAATCTGAATCGAAATGAAAATTGGATAGTACGTGAGCACAATTGAAGTTTTATAACATGGTTCAAGGATCATATTTTTTCAAAGTTTTATTCTGATCCCGCTTCAATAACAGAAAGGTTGAGATGTTTAGCATATGGTCCAAGTTTGCATGTGTTTTCTTATAACGCATATGCAATTAATGGATACACATTTTATACCAAAGAACAAGATGATAAAAGTACAATGCAAAATAGTGGTGTCACCGTGCTTGCCGAAACAATGCACATTTCAAGTGTGAAGGACTTAAACCCCAAATATGCGAATCTTTCGTATTTTGGTGTTATCGAGCGCATTTAGGTGTTTGATTATGAAAATTTTCAAATTCCTATCTTTGGATGCAAGTGGGTTTAAAATAATAGTGACATACGAATGGATAAGTTAGGATTTTTGCAAGTGGATCTTAATAAGGTGGGGTACAAAGATGAGCCTTTTATTCTAGCCACGCAAGCTAAACAAGTGTTCTATGTCACTGATCCGACAAGTACGAAATGGTCTATAGTTCTTTTTTCCAACAAAGTAATCGATGATAACATTGGAGACAAGGGGGATGTTGATGTTGAGAAGGAATCTTATATTATAGATGATCCAGATGAGAATATTAGAGCGGACGAATCATATATTAGAAATGATCATAACGAGGGAATTTGGATCAATCCATCTGTCCGTGTTGTTAAGAGACAAGTAAACCACGTTCCAACTAAGAAAAGAAAGAGATCTTAGTGACAAAGGTACTTGTTAAATTACATATTGTCTCATTGAATAAAATTACATATTTCTATCATGCAATACAATTACATATTATGTTATTCAATAAAATTATGTATGTGTTTCTCTTATTTATACATTCTTATGTATATATTTCTTATTTACATATTTGCATGTCATTCATTTGATACTTTGGTTTTTCTGAATTACAAGTATTATGGCCAACAATGAGGAAACACCACATGATGGAAATGAAACAAAAAAAGACATTGAAGGCGATATCAAAAGAGGAATAACGATTATGAAAAAAATCATCCGTGCGAGAGATAAGGGTGTTAAGTATGATGTGCATTGGAATGAAAGAGATCAATTAGTTGAGCCTAACGGTGCGATGCTGACAAGTTACATTGGAGCACTTGTACGTTTGCAAGTTCCGATTACTTGCAATAATTGGAGAATTGAGTTGCTAAAACCGGCTAAAGATAAAATTTGGAGCGAGATACAGGTATGATACTTGATTATTTTTAATTATGTTGACGGTTAATTCATCGGAAAAGTATATTGTCCACTGTTATTTCCATTGCAAATATTATAAAGATTCCATTGTTGCTTTTGAAATCTTTGCATTTATGCAGTACACCGTCAACTCTATCAATGGCTATTCCATCAAGTCCCCCTGCACATATGTTTCATCTCATTTTATTTTCTATTCAGTAGGAGTCAAGGTGAGAATATGATTAATTTGATCCTCAAACAATGAAAGAATAAACTCAAGTTAACTTGATATATATACATGAGTAACACCTGCAAACAAAAACAGTTTTGGAATGCATGGTTATGGAACATCAATCTCAATTGGCACCAAACAAAATCAGTTTTGTTGGATTGTTATCTGTATGCAGCCATGCATTGAACACTACACTTGTGTGATTGACATGCTTTGTCGAGCAGAGAATCTCATGGAGGATGATTGATGATATGTGATTGACAGCTTTTGAAATTGTCATTAACAACACCAAAATCGTAAAAGATGCTCATGAACTGCATGGCTGGTTTCTAATAGAGAAAACATCATAATCCTCATCGTGAACTGCATGCAATTACAGTGGAGGGACTTGGAAGCTGCAGGCATGAACCTGAATCATCAATTGATACAGAAAAAGTGTGGTGTTATTGTTACAACATCAAATCCATCTAATATGTAATATATATTTCGTGAGTAAGACAATTGAAATAATGAATATTTCCCAGTGGTAAATCAATACTATTAATAATATATAATTAAAAAAAGTAAAAAAAAATTAAAAAATAATAAAAAATAAAAAGTAATCCACGTGAAATTTAAAATTAAATAAAAAATAAAAAAATGTTACGTGGACTGCCGCGCTGGCAAAATGAAAGAATCTTTGTTGCAGTATGAAAATTAGAGGCCTCTCTGATAGAATCTAGGTATTATGAGGGGATGTTTAAATAATTTTTTTAAAAAAAAGGATTAAAGCAAAACTCGTTAATATTATCGAGAATGTTGTGTATTTAATCCATAAATTAGTATACATCCTTTATAAATAGATATTTTTCTTTTAAAAAAATTATTTTAGATGGTTTTCTTGTAAAATAAATATATTTACAAATTTCCTTCTAATTTATTTTATTATATTATACATTTTAATATTGTAGAAGTTCTTTTAAAAAAAAGAGGCTAAATTATAGTTTTTTTCCCCTTATTTTTCTCTACTAATGAAATCAATTCTTTTGTTTTGTTTTTAAATAATTTTGGTCTTTCATTCTCAGTTTTGCTAAAAAAAAATGTTGAAGTGTATTTTTTAATATGTGACATTTGTTTGATGATATGGCATGAGTTGTGGGTTATTTTTATTTGTTAACTAAATTAAAATAAATTATAATTTTTTTAATACTTAAATTATTTTGTAAATCAAACATAGTGCAACTTAGATGAAAACACATGTAAAAGACTAACGATTCGAAGATGAACTCAGACACCATTTTTGTGAAGAAGAAGAAATTGAAGAAGGCCTGAGCTTGAAATAACATTCACCACAAAGCTCCTTGTTAGAGATGTAGTTAAGTCATATGCAATGGAGAGAAAAAATTGCACTTCAAGAAAAATGATAGTAAAAGAATAGTTATCGGGTATGACAAGGAATGTCCATTTCACATGAGATTTAATAAATGGTCAGCCAATTAGTTCTGGTAGTTGGTGAGCCAAACTTTTGATCACACTTGTCATAGGACTGCCAAGAATAGGCAAGCTAAAACTCAGTAGTTAACTAAGAAGTTTATACCAGTTCTAAGACATGCACCTGAAATGAAGCCAAAGGGATTGATTGCAAAGGCACTTGAGAAATGGAGTTGTGAAGTTGTGCTTAGCTCAAACATATAGGGCAAAATAAAGAGCATTAGAACTAATTCATGGTGCGAAGACTGAGTAATACTCTTATTTGAGGAATTATGTCGATGAACTATGAAGATCTAATCCCAATAATACAATGATAATTAAGTGTGGTATGTCTGATATTGGACATGTTTTCGAGAAAATATATTTATGTCTTGAGACATGTAAAGTTGCATTTGCTTATACATGTAGGCATTTTATCGGTCTTAATACATGTTTCTTGAAGGGTGAGTGTCGCGGCGCAAAAAATACCACGGGTGTTCATATGCCCAAATTATTAATAGAGTTGTCACCGAATTTTATTTATTCCAAAAAGAAAATAGAAAATATTGATAAAACTCTTAAAGAAAAAAAAGAAAACGGTCATTGCAACCAAATTCGAGTTCGGGAATTGGTTATGCAAGGGGAAAGTATTACCACCCATCCGTTGTATTCAACGTGAACTGTTTAGTTAGTTTTGTCAATTGAGTGTTAGCTTACATTTGTTTCTTCTAATTATTAAAAGTTTGAAAAAGAAAAGAATTAAAAATAAGTTTTTTTTATTAAGGTGCCTGACGAGATTGCGAGTCTTGCTCCTACATATCCCTAAGTGCTATGGAAAACTAAAAGCTACGTAATTCTTTGTAGAAAACCATGTATGTGTTGGTTTATTTTAGTGAATGATATTTAGGTCGCATTCTAACGGTTAAATGTTGCTTGTATCCTCACGCATGTAAGGCTTAAGCGTTTGTTTGTATCAGGGTAGAATGAATAAAACATTGTTCCTTTGAAAAAAGTTTTAGAAGTTACGCTAAGGGGGAAAATATAGTTTGATTGGTTGGATTATTTTGAAACAGGCGAAGAATAATCGAGCAGTGAAGCGTACACCAATCATTCATTTATTCGAGGAGCATAAATGTGTGCAGCCCATTCCCTTTTCATCCAAGTTTGAGACTTTGAAAATTATTGGCGGAAGACGAATGTTTGAAGCAACGAGGCGTGCACCTCCCACTTGGTTATTTGAGAAACAGAAGGATGTGCCTTCCTCACTCCCTTTTCATCCAAGTTAGATTAACGTGTTTTATTTGGAAGAAGAATGTTCGAGCAATATGGTGTGTGCCAACCACTCACTTATTCGAGGAGCAGAAGGATGTGCGTCCCTATTCTCTTTTTAACTGGTTTTATTGTAAAAAAAGATTTTAAAGTGCTTAATTAGGCGGAAAAGAAACTTGATGTTGATCAAGTAAATTGATTCACATTGTATAAAAATGTTTAATTTGATGGTGAAATGGTTTTATTGAAAATACACTTGATATTGATTAAGTGTTTTATTTTTGCTTTTAAAAAGATTGATTTTATTGTTTTTCTCAATTGATTAACTAGTTAATTAATAATTTTTAAGAAAATAAAATAATAATCTAAAACAAAAATAAAGGGAGGGTACATCATAACATGGAGTATAAAAAAGTAAAGTGAATAGTAATGGGCTTAAGCCTCACTAAACCAACAAAAAGGAAGTAATAAATAAATAAATAAACAAAAGAGCATCAAAAAATATGGGGGTGAAGAGAAGATAGCACCCAACCTAATTGATAAAGGCCCAAGGGTGCTGAGTCAAAGTTAGAGTCCTTAGAGTTAAATGTTGACTCCACTCTGATGCGCTAATTCAGAATACTAGGGGGGACTCCTTATGATCAAACAGGTGTCAGCGAAGGTGCATGGCCTTTAGGGTAGGACTCCTTGTACAAGGGGCCCTAGTCAACGCTATGAGTCAGCAAATCTCTGGGCTCTAGAAACGCCACATATGGCCAAATGAAAGGGCCCAAAGAGAAAAAAAAGAGTGGGAAAACCGAAATTTCCACTTCATTTAATTGTTCAGTTTCTCTCTCCCCCCTTTCCTTGTTTTCTCAAATCTCTCACTACTCTCTCCGCTCTGAAACACCAAAAACAAACCGGAATGCCACCAAATCAAATCAAACACAGCGAAGCTCATGAATTTGATGAAGAACATGATGAATATTCTTCACCTTTTACAGATTCCTTCAAAAATACCTAGATCCCATAAGTCCTAACATGAACCCTAAAATAATTAGCTTCCTGATCACGAATCTGGTCTTAATTTTAACAAACAACAAAGAAATCGTCCTCAAATCAAACTCATCTGAAACCAAACTCTAACTCTAAAACTCACAAAAACTCAAAATTAACAACAAAAATTTTCACTATAATATGCTCTTGATCATGAATTGAGCAAAGAAATTAACAATATTAAAACATATCAAGCAAGTCGAACAAAAATTACCCCACCCCTTAAAAACCTTAACAACTCTAATTTCACTATTTTCATCATATCACAAGCACACAATGCTGATATTTAAAGGGGAAAGGGACTTTTAAAGCTTACAACAACAATAATGAAAAAAAAACGTGAAAAAAACAAAATCTACTGAGTCAACAAAAAAGCTTAAGTGTTGGATATTTCAGGTACTGCTTCCATCTCACTCATCCTTCCTTCCTTCTTCTTCTTCTTCTTCTTCTTCTGAACTTGTTGTTAGTTACTTCTCATGTTGTGTTAGTTATGGATAAATATGGTGGCTTAGCTCAACCTGTTTAAAGCTTCAATGAGAAACTTTAGAGGTTACAAATTTGAGACGTGGTCATAAATTTGAGTCGTGGGACATTGGTGATGTGGGTCAGGGCCAAGGTGTAATTGGAATGGTTTGATTGTGAGGGATTTGAGCTATTCAAAGTAAGTCGGTTCAAGTTGGTGAGTTGAAATTATCAGGAGAATATGATCATGTGAGTTCAATTAAACAAATATGGATTTATGTGGGTGAGGTTACTCAGTTGAGTTGCCAGAAAGATTAGTCGGAAGTTCGTGTCGGAGACAGATTTAGTCGGATAAATTGGAGAAATTAGGAATTAATAAAACTTGTAATTTTCATTTCATTTTTATCTCCTTTTAAATCAATTGCATTGCATATTTCTATTTCATTCTTAATTTTATTGGTATTCCCTTTTAAGGACAATTCATCTCATGAGCTTATTAGAAAATAAAATAATTTTTAATATTGTTTTTGTTCTGGCCTGGGCCCCGGGCTGACCACGCGGGCCCAGTCCAATAATGTCCCACCAGGCCCTGTCCAATTCGGGTACTGCGTCGGGCATGAGGTCCCCAACAAGCCAGAAAGGCCTCCCTGCGAGGAAGGCCTGCCCCAACTACGTCGGGCAGGAGACTCCCCGCTCGACCAAACACTACCCTCCGCGGGCAAGACCTGCCCCCCCGCGGGCAGAACCCGTTCCCCTGTCGGGCAGGACAACGTGTCCTTCACACGTTCTCCCCTCCGCGGGGACACGTCACCAACCAACTGCCCACCTCCAAAAGAGCAGGTCAAACCCACTTTCCGGAGATCAAGGGACAGTTGGACTAGGGCGAAGACCACGTCCTGGTCTTCACTACGCCACGTAAGCTCTAGCAGTCACCTGGGTTGGGCCTGACCATCCAGCCCAACACAAGTGACCGTTGGCTCGGAGCTGGGGTCTCTCTATAAATACCCTCTTCCACAAGAGGGTCAGGTAATTCACTTCTTACCCCATTTCTGTACTTTGCTCCCACTCTGCTCAATTCCTTACTTTGGCATCAGAGTGTCTTGCAGGTACACCCCCTTTCTCCTCCTCATCACTGGTGAACAGGTAGCAGTCCAACAGTGTGTGGCCAGCCCGTGATCCCCTTCTGATCAGGTCAGATCAGTGGCGCCGTCTGTAGGAACTGAAACTTCCCTGTTCCTCCGAGCAAGCGAACCAAAGTTTCACCAACACTCCACGATCATGGCTAGCCCAGACCACGATGATACCGTTCACGACTTCGTCCTCACCCCCGCTGCGAACAACGTCAAGCAAACGAAAACGTCCCGCCCAGCGGAAACCGACGAGAGGGACGACCAGACTGCGTCCCTATCGTTCACGGAACTCGCACATCAGGCGCCCCTCCCGCCCCGAAGCCCAGCAGCGTTCCAGACTAGTCCTGTCCCGGCCGGAGCGGACCCGACTGTGGCCGCTCTTTTCGCGGTGATCAACCAGACGAACCAGATGTTATTCCAACAGAACACACAGATTGGAGCGCTAGAACGAGAGGTCCCGCTAAGGTCCCCTCCGCGGGAAGACCAGAACGGGAACTCGAGGAGTCCCTCGCCTCAACCCAGGAATCGAAGACCTCGGCTGGAGCGGCCCTGCCCCGAGGTAGTGCGGGAGCGAACCAGATCCCTGGCGAGGCAAGTTCATCAAAGACGACAAGCCAGAGCAGGGCCCCCGACCGGGCCTCCCCGCCTCGACCCCCCAGTCAGGAGGCCGAGGTCCCGAAACCAGGTGCCCCTGCCAAATGGATCGTCTCCCCCTCGACCACCCACTCACAGCGATGAAGATGACTATAGGACTCCCTGTCCCGCGAAATCATGGCCGCCCCCATTCCCCACGGGATGGAAAAGCCCCCGACGCTTTCGACATACGACGGCACCTCCGACCCAGACGATCACCTGGAAGACATCGAGGCCATGCTCGACTACCGAAATGTGCGAGGAGCTATCAAATGCAGGCTATTCCCAACGACCCTGAGGAAGGGTGCCATGACGTGGTGCAAGAGTCTTGAGCTAGAATCGGTTACATCGTGGAGGGTCCTGAAAGACCTGTTCTCGAAACACTTTACAGCATCCCGGCGCCACCCGAAGACGGAAGCCGCGCTCGGCGCTATAATCCAAGCCCCCGGCGAGCCTCTCCGAAAGTACATCGAGAGATTCACACGGGAGGCAGTGCAGGTAACGACGTCAGACGAAATGAAGCGTTACTTAATGGAGCAGGGCCTGCGCCGCGATTCCAAGTTCTACGAGGCCGTGGGTATACACCGACCAGCATCCCTTCAAGACTTCCTTGACAGAGCCGGGCATTATATCCGGTTCGAGGATACTCAAGCAGCCAACTCCGCCCGATACACGTGAGACAGGGAGACCTCTCGCGTGCACCGAGACGACGGAGCTTCGAGCCACCGGCGTGGAGGTGATCGCCGACGGGAGGATCGCCCCTGCGAACAACGTGAACAGCGCGGGCCCGCCGACCGATTCACGGAGTACACAACCCTAATCGCTTCCCGCGAGCGCATATTGGCCGAATGCGCCAAGACCGAATTTGTCCAGGGAGGTGTCCGCTTCCCCAGGGCGACACCCCCTAAGCCAATGTTGACAAATCGAAGTATTGTCGTTTCTACAGAAGCCACGGGCACGTGATGGAAGACTGCATCCATCTCAAGGATGCGATCGAAATCCTGATTAAGGATGGCCACCTGAAGCGATACACCCGGGGGGGAGAAACCCCGAGGCAAGAAGCTCCCGAGGCCAAGAAAGTAGAGGAGCTCCCCTCTTCGGATGGCGATAACGGACTCCAGGTCGCATTATGCGTCAGCCGCCCCGAGGATTAGTTTGCAGATAGAGAGTTCGGCCTCCCCGACGCCCTGCCTCCGTGAGAACGCTGACCTCTTCGCTTGGAGCGCCACGGAAATGCCCGGACTCGCCCCTGAGGTCGCCTGCCACCAACTGTCCATTAGCCCGACCCCCAAGGCCGTAGTGCAACGTAGGTGCAGACAGTCCCCCGAAAAGTCGGCGGCGGCTAAAAAAGCTGTACAAGACCTCCTAGAGGAAAATTTCATTTCGGAAGCCCGGTATTCAACCTGGCTGTCCTATGTTGTACTCGTCAAAAAGAATAATAGAAAATGGCGCATGTGTGTTGATTATACCGATCTTAACCGGGCATGTCCTAAGGACGCCTATCCTTTCCCCAACATTGACAAACTCGTCGACAAATCCGCGGGCTTCAAGCTCTTATCCTTTATGGACGCATACTCGGGGTACAACCAGATCCCGATGGCCGAGCATGACAAACAGAGCACGACCTTCATGACGGTTTCGGGCAACTATTACTACAACGTAATGCCCTTCGGCCTAAAGAACACCGGCGCCACGTACCAACGGATGATGAACAACGTCTTCCGGGGGGAAATCGGCGACATGCTCGAAGTGTACATGGACGACATGATCATCAAATCCTACATGGAAGTCGACCACACGGCCCACCTCAGAAAGGTCTTCAACACAGCGAGGAAATGCCGAATGCGCTTCAACCCAGAGAAATGCACCTTCGGCGTCCGCGCAGGAAATTTCTTCGGCTACTACCTGACGGAGCGCGGGATTGAGGCAAATCCGGACAAGTGCCACGCCTTTTCAGAAATCACCACACCCACCACGAAGAAATCCATATAGCCCCATGGAAATAACCGGGGTGCTGGTGACAAGGAGCGATAACGTAACCCTCCTCGGAAGAATCCATCGATAAGTCAACCACGGGCGTCTCCTCCTGGACTCTCGGCCTCTTCGGGGCCCCTTAAGAAGTAGGCGACTGGCTACCGGTCGGGGACACCGACGACCCCCGTCCGTCCTGTTTCGCGGAAGACTGCCCGACCAACTGGGTGACCCGCGTCTTCGGAGGAACGGCAGCCCTTGAGGCACGCAACTTCTTCACCCGCTCTTTGACAGAAGCCATATTCCCTGCACAACAAAGAAAACTGGTCAGTAAAAAACAAAGGGTATCAGATCGAGAAAAGTCGAGACATTCACCACCTAGGTAGCGCAGGGCATCCTCCTCCGAGGCACACTCGAGCAGGGCCTTTGTGTTGATCAACCTCGGCGTCTCGTGAATGTTCCCATAGCTATCGAGGATATATCGGCCATCAGGGGTGACTAGCTTCGACGGCGGTAAATTGCACACAAAGGAAACTATCTTTAGATAGCTGGCCATGTCCTCGTCGTCAAGCGACCCCGCCCGCACGGTATACCGACCTGTTCCCCGAGAATAATGTTCCAGAGACCACTCCACGTGCACCCGGGGCAGCATGACGGCCTCGCGACGACCATCCACTATCCTCTCCCCCTCTGAATATAAAGAACGGATCCCTTCGTGCGTGATCGGGCTGACCACGAAAAAGCGACCTTTGAAATCCCGAACAAAATCCATATACGTACTGAAAAGCTTGTCCGGTTGCTTGAACGACACCCATCCATGTCGACCACTCACCGTCTGCCGTTGCAGATGGAAAATACGAAAGAACAGTGACAGCGTGACGCCGACCTGAAGATATTGGCATACGAGCTCGGAGACTCTGATAAAAGCCAGGTTGTTTGGGTGCAGCTGCGACGGGGCCAGCCTTAGCCAGTCGAAGAGGCCCAAGTGGAAGTTCGAAAATGGCAACCTGAGCCTAGCCTCTTTGAAGTAGAACTCATACATCGGAAAGCGCATCCGCCAATATTTCGAGCAGATTCGATGGCCTGGCCGGGGACGGTAGACTTGCCAGTTATGGGGATCCCCTTCTTCGCGGTCCTCCACGGTGGCGTAGGCCCCTATCGGATCAGAAGTGAAGCAGGAGAGCATGGTTAAAGGCTCCTCAGCCACCCAGTCTCCGATCGGAACGATGCGCTCATCGAAATAGGGGACATCCGGCTCATTATCCTCGACCATTGTGCCCAGGACAAGCGTAGTCATTAACACCTGAAAAGCAGAAGGTAGCGGTGAATTCGATGACAGAGATCAAATTCACCCTTCCACCACAAGTCAAGTGAAAGGGCGACGAGGACTCCCCGAGCATCGTCTCCGGTGGATCTTCCCTAACCTACCACCTCCCCGGTTGTCAACATGACCCAAACTCCAAATCCTCCTCGGAGGCACCCGTCGGAATAGACGTCGCTCCCCAGGGCGTTCATCGGAGCAAAGAATCCCTCCCTGGGGCATTCATCGAAAAAAGCTTCCTTCACCGGGGCACTCATCGGAACTAGCGTCTCTCCCCGGGGCATTCATAATAAAAACCCTAAAAAAACCCCTACAACGGCGGAGATCTTCGCCTCTCCTCGGGGCATTCAAACTGCCCCGACCACGATCATAAAGCAAATAAGAAAAACAAAGGAAAAGAGAAAGAAAACTTACTGTGATAAAATCTACAACGGAGGACGCGGCGGCTGTGACGGCGGAAATATCAGACGGCGGCGGGACAACAAGCAGGAAACTTAAGAGCAAGAGGGCAAAAAGTGAGAAATGAGCAGGGGCTTGCTTACTTATACCCCTGCACGGGACTCGAAGCGTCGCTAGACACTTGAGTACCCTAGGGTAGCCGCCCTAGCAACCACCTAGCGTGCGACACGTGGCGGAAGCAGACAGACGCGTCCCTTCACCCCTCCTCGCCAATACCCGTCTTCAAACTCGGACAATCGACGACGTAGAACACGCGTGCTCACGCTGGAGGATCTTTCCCCGAGCCAGTCCATTTCTCCGGAATGACGTCATCAAGTTCTAGCTCCCTTCCTCGGAGCAACAACTTGGGGGGCTCCTGTTCTGGCTTGGGCCCCGAGCTGACCACGCGGGCCCAGCCCAATAATGTTCCATCAGGCCCTGTCCAATCCGGGTACCGCGTCGGGCATGAGGTCCCCGACAAGCCAGAAAGGCCTCCCTGCGAGGAAGGCCTACCCTAACTACGTCGGGCAGGAGACTCCTCGCTCGACCAAACACTACCCTCTGCGGGCAAGACCTGCCCCCTGCGGGCAGAACAACGTATCCTTCACACGTTCTCCACGTGCTCCCCTCCGCGGAGTCACGTCACCAACCAACTGCCCACCTCCGAAAGAGCAGGTCAAACCCACTTTCCGGAGATCAAGGGACAGTTGGACTAGGGCGGAGACCACGTCCTGGTCTTCACTACGCCACGTAAGCCCTAGCAGTCACCTGGGTTGGGCCTAGCCATCCAGCCGAACATAAGTGACCGTTGGCCCAGCGCTGAGGTCTCTCTATAAATACCCTCTTCCACAAGAGGGTCAGGTAATTCACTTTTTACCCCATTTCTGTACTTTACTCTCACTCTGCCCAATTCCTTACTTTGGCATCAGAGTGTCTTGCAGGTACACCCCCTTTTCTCCTCCTCATCACCAGTGAACAGGTAGCAGTCCAACAGCGTGTGGCCAGCCCGTGATCCCCTTCTGAATAGCTCAGATCAATTTTCATTTTTTTCATTTTATATTTTTTAAACAAATGAATTTCTTTAAATATACATTTTCATTATAATTTACAAAATCAAAAAATAAATAAATAGATATACAAGACAAATAAAAAATAAAAAATTTAAAGATTTTTTGTTTATTATTAATATCAATTCTTTACAAAATTAATAAATAAATAAATAATATTATTAATAAATTTAATTCTTTATAAAAAATACAAATAAAATTACAAAAAAAATTAAAATTACATTTTTTATAAAAATTCCTAAAAAAAGTCCTAAAGTCTTGTTTTCCGACTCCTTCCGATATCCGATTTTTCTCCGTACCTGTAAAAAGTCAACGAACCAAATAATATTATCGGTTAGAATGGGACTCCGATACCCTCAGAGCGGTGTCATCATCGGGTGTGTCGGGAGGGCGACAAATTACTCAGAAGCCGGCTCCCGACTCGTATTTCCGACCAATGGGCCCAAATTGGCAGCTTTTGTTCTTATCCGAGGCATCCATTAGAGAGAGAGAGATAATAAAAGTGGTTTTGTGAGAAAGCTGGTTTGCCAAGAAAAGTGCTTATTGAAAAAGCACTTATTCAAAAAAAATGATTTTTCTAGAAAAGTGTTTTGTCAAACATGACCTTAACACGTTTCCCTGAAATTTCTGGATTCCACGAATTCAACCCAACATTTTCGCAACAGCTTTCCAGCAATTACAAAACCAAAAGCAACAATACATCTCAACAAATTCGCAATCAAGCTGAAGAACCGGGAAGAATCACAACAAAATCGGTCAAAACGTAAGCAACAAATCTCCAGGTCACAAAATCACAGCAAAACACACAAGTAAACCACATATAAATCATCAAAGGGTTCAGATCCAAAACTCTATGAAAAACGGCGGACTCAGAGAACCTCAAAGGGGCTTCATCATCGTCGCCGGAGGAGGGAGCAAACCCTCGAAAACGAACAAGCTGGCGGCACAATCAAAAGGAAACAACTCAGTTTCAGAAGATCCACAAAGGATCTTCATCCTCATCATCGCCAGGTTTTCAGAAGAGCCGTGCAAGGTCTCATCATCATCAAACCCAGAAGAGGAAAAGAAGAACGGGTTCACGGCGGCGGAAGAACCCACAACGACGGCGGCGGAACCTCCAAAGATTCAAACACCAGCTACAACCGCAAAGGCCTCGGAGGAGAACATCATCGGCCATCCATTGTTTCAAACCCAGAGAAAAAGGGTGAGCCATTGGTTTTTCTTGTGTTTGTTTTTTGATGTTTCAGGTTCGTAAAACCGAAGCGAAGAGGATAGATACATGCAAGCAAGAAAAACGAGATAGAAGAAGCTCTGATACAACATGCATGGCGGCTGCGGCGACATGATTTGAAGAAGAAGAAGATGTTCAAAACGAAAAGAAGAAACCCTAAGGGTTTCAATGAAAAGAACCACCCCTTCTTTGACGTGTTCCGCTTTATATTCGTTTTTGTTTTATTTAGTTTTATTTATTATATTATTTTTAGTGTATTACAAGTTAATACAATGTTCTAATTAATTAACACAATTTTTTTTAGTTAATAGAATTAATTACCATTTTCATTATTAAATCAAATTTTAAATCCAACTCTATTTTAAAAAAAAAAAAATTCCCACTTTAAAATAGGAAACTTTTTGACATAAAAATTAAAACATTTTTCTTAATTAAATTAAAACATTTTTTGTAAGTAAAACATAAAATAAAATAAGTTCTCTTTTGAAAAATGCAAAATTAACTTTTCTTTTAAATAAAATTCAAAAAAAATAAAATCTTGATGTAGGCGTCTCAACTTCTGTCCAACCCTCGTCATTATCACGTTTGCTTTAGCTTACTAACCTGTCGTTTGCTTGTGATGTTATTTTATGGTTTATAATTATGCGAGGCTGGTGTCGCAGTTATTTATTTTTTCGCATTTTTTTGGGATTTGTAATTTATGCGAGTGATCGTCGCGATGTTTCCTTTACTGTTTTCTTTATTTTCCGCACTTTAATTCCGCCATGTGATTATTTTCGTTGCTTTGTATGTTTTTACCGTTTATCTCCTTCCGAAGGATTAGGTCTAAAGCGTTTGACTGTCGAGTCAATAACCCTAAACCTTTGACCATTTCAAAACTCTAATAGCCTAGGTGTCCCACCGTGGACGAAAACGCATTTACCCTAACATTATGTTAAGGAGTCGTCACACTCTGTTTTAGGGTTTCCCACCGTGAAACATTTAGTCAACCCTAATTTAACCCTAATTTCAATTTACAATTTCAACGTAGAAATAGGAGTTTTAAGACTCCACGTAAGCGTGTCCTTAAGATACGTTTACTCCCCATGGAAACCTTGACCACAGTCAAAACGTTTCTAACCTCCCTTTCGAGGGGAACTACGATTACTCTGATTCCATCTCCTACCTCGGATACGTAGGCACAAGATGCGAATCTTGCCGAGTAAACTTAGGACTAACCCTTAGGTCTCATTGTCACTCTTAACCCTTAGCTAAATATATACCTTAAATCAAATAATAAAGCAAAATAGTAAAATGAACAAAAGGTTCCTGTAGAGTACTACAGAAGTTTAGGGTGCTAGTACCTTCCCTAAGCTTAACCAACCCCTTACCTAGGTCTCTCCCCGCATTGTTTACAATGCAAAAATTAGGTTTTTCCTTTGGATAAATCAAAGACCGGTTGTGAACTAAATATGCGATTCAAATTAATTAATAATTTGATATCCTATTCTAACCGCAACATTAGTGTCAGAGTGTTAACGATTTATATGGAATGTATTAGGGTTAGCCGTGGTGAATTGGTTATCTTAAGTGTTAAGGTAGTGAAGATATGTGTCAGAAAGATATTTCCGTGTGCTTGTGTGAAAATTGTTGATATTTTATATGGAATCCGTGTGAGTAAGATGAGGGAATATGAGATGAATTGTTGTGAGTGAAAAACAATCCTTGATTTTATGGGACAGGAGAGGAAGAAACCTGAGTGCAAGTTGTTTGTGAGGGGTCCATATGGAATGAAAATTTTTGTGATTCTCTCTTTTGTACGTAGCAAACTCAAATGCAATTAAATTGATTTCAATTTGTTTATTTTTTTAAATTTATTTTTGAATTATCTTGGTGCCATGTTGTGACCATGTGATGATGATTGGTGAGATGAGAATGAAATGTTAATTCAATTTCAGTTTAATTCATTTTTTGTTGTTGTGAT
Organism: Lathyrus sativus; assembly: GCA_963859935.3. Classification (NCBI taxonomy): domain Eukaryota; kingdom Viridiplantae; phylum Streptophyta; class Magnoliopsida; order Fabales; family Fabaceae; genus Lathyrus; species Lathyrus sativus. The sequence continues at coordinate 105,208,746 of OZ012735.1, read as the reverse complement.
TTTTTACTTATCCAATTTGAATTGTAAAATAATATGATGATAACAATATAAATGCAAATGAAAATTGACTTGTTTTCTTTTCTTTCTAATTTTGCTCTTGGTTGACTTTGGTGCAATGTTAATGACAATGAAACCATTTGATGTACCATGGCAAGTATTAAGGTGATAACATTTCAAATTGGCTCCTTTTACGTGAATGATGACATAATGCAAAGTTGTACTAATTCAATGATCATGTAATTCAAGCCTTGTTTTACTTAACTTGGCAACTGTATGACTTTAAATTGGATGATGATGACATGTATGAATGAATGAATTTCAAATTCAAGGATAAATTAAACTTTCAAAAATAATGTTTAATCTATGTCTTTTGGACTTAAAATTGGACTTAAAATGGGATGACAAGATAGATGAAACTTGAATTTGAAAGGAAAAAAACCTAATTTGAAATTTAAATTGAAATGGTGCAATGATGACAAATAGTATGAAGAAACTGTGTGAACATGTAATCCACCTTGATCAAGACTTGAAAATGTTACCCAAATCCATTTGATTCCAAAATTCTTTTCTAACCTCTATGTATATTTTAATTGTGTGGTGGTTCATGATGATAATAGTGATAATCATGCATCATGGTAAAATTAGTGTTGTGATATGGTAATGTGATAAATTCAAGCTTAAGTTTAAACTATTCTTGGTTTTGTTTTGAATGCAAATGAAATGATTATATCATGAATGGAGCATGAGAATGAAAGGTTCAACTCATTTTATGATTCAAATTTGAATATGATATAAGGAAGATGGAACGAACATGATAGTATATGGTACTTTGACATTGAATAAATTTTTTTAGCACTTGGTTAATAAGACACCACCAAAATTAGTACCTAAAAAAAGAATGGCATCACATATAATTATGTAACATCAAAACTTTTCTTTTGAACCTTGTTGACTCTTGGCCTTTGATAATGTCTTTGACTTTATTGTATGCGATAACATGAGATGATGCATGCTTGTAGTAAAAAAAAGAAAAAGAAAAAACTAATGAATGAAGCCATGGCCTAGGGACCTCCCATCTTATTATCAGATGAAATTCAAATACCTATAGCCAAATGATATGAAAAAGAGATAGGGACAAAATTAGCGTATGACAGAGAGTATGGTCGTCAGTTAATGGAAGCATTAGAAAAAAGATGCAAATAATTAGATCTATATGATTGCATATGATGTGGTGGAAGCAGACAAGAGACTCGTGGCAATGACTCTTGGATGTATTACTACAGAAGGTCTTACGATTTCATTTTAGACCAACAAAAGGTAATTATTCAATATTTTCTAGTTATTAACTTTGCATATCCAATTAAGTTATTAACACATTTATGTTTTTATAGGGTTTGGTACCAGCTATTGCTAACCTGTGCCCTAATGTAGAACATAGGTTGTGTGTTAAACATTTGTACGGAAATTAGAAGAAGAAGTATCCTAGTGGACACATGAAAGAATTACTCTAGTCGACAGCTAGGGTAACAATTGTGCATGATTGGGAAAGAGCCATGCAAAAACTAAAATATATAAATGAAGATGCTTGGAAATACATGATCAAATTTCCACTTTCGATGTGGACATGGTCTGCATTCCGCATTGACACACATTATTATTTGCAAGAGAATAACATGTGCGGGGCATTCAAAATGGCTATATTGGAGTACAAAAACAAACGTGTTATTACTTCGCTTGAAGGTTCAAAGCATTACTTAACACTTAGGATAGTGAAATAAAAGAATCTCATCAATTGTTTCAGAGGCATAATTTGTCCTAAATTTGAACAAATAGTAGAAAGGTTGAGACAAGCAACTAGGGGTTAGACTCCAATGTGACATGAAGATGATGAGTTAAAGATCTTTAGTGTCACAGATGGTTTGACACTTATGAGGTGAACTTACAACGACATTATTACGATTGTCGTAAATAGACTTTGAGTAGAATTCCATGTATCCATGCCATTGTTTGTATTTTACATAACAAGGTTGGGGTTGATCCTTTTGTTTAAGCTTATCATAGGTACAAATTTATAATTTAACGGAATATATGTATACTAAGACTGAGCAATGTTGAAAGTGTATACTGAATGTGTTATGATTATGCAAACTATTCTGGTCAAAAAGTACAGTGTGCATGCTAGCCATGCAAGGCAGGGGCTCTTAGAGGCTTTAATATGTGTCTAATAAATAGTGGTGGTTAATGCTTGCCCACGACAACGAGAAGTCTTGTAAGGTGGTTTTTATGGTGGTTTATAGGACCTGCTCAGGTGAGGTGAGAAGCTCTATATATGTGTTGGGTGCTTAGGTATAAGTAAATGAATTCGAATATGTCATTCTCCCGTTAAGGAAGAAATATTTGTAGAGGGCTGTAGTACTCCAATTTTTTTCCGGACATTTAAAACTTAAAAAAAAAAATTGAATACTAATTTTTATTTTATTGCATTTTATTCATCTAAAAATTTCTTATTGTTTTAGACTTTTAATTTTAATTTTTATATAGAATTTATTTATTTTAATCTTTTTTAATTTCACAAAATAAAATAAAAAGTATATAAAAATAATGATAATAATTGTAAGTTTATTTATTTTACAAAATTAATCTTTATTGTTAATTTTCTTGTTTAATTTAAAAAATCCAAAAAATATTTTGTTTCAATTATTCTTTTTAATTGCAAATAAATGATTAGGTTAGTTGGATTTTTAAGAGCACAATAATTCATACTTTTTTTTTTGCACCTGGCTTATTTATTTATATTCATTTTCTTTTGGGTAGAAAAAATCATTCTGGTTACTTGTTTAGTGATTCTTAATTTTAAATTTAAAAATAAATAAAAAATCAGATTAAAAAAGGATAATCGTATGTACATTCTCTTGATCTTTAAGTAGTTGAACTCAAAGTGTATATTTTGTTTAAATCGATTATTCATCTTCCAAAAAAGATGATTTTTAATAAAAACTCAAATTAAAAAGGGACAATCGGATATACATGTGCTTGATCCTCGAGTAGTCGAATGCAAGGTGTACACTTTTTTTAAATCGATCACTCACATTTCACCTATAAACAAACTCAACTCATCAAACCTAATTTTTCATCCTTAGCGCGACACAACTTTTTTCATAAACGAATAATATTTTATCCATTATGACATGACAAACAAACAACGCTTCATTCCGCCCATGCGCGACTAGCAAGCAACAATTAACCGTTCGAGTACGATCAAAACATCTATCACTAAAATTAGCTAACCAACAAGTTTTACTTTGTCGAAGTTTTGTTTCTAGTTCGTCATTGCTTTCTGTGCTTTTTATCACAAGAATGTTCAGTGCCCCCACTATTTCTCAATTTTGGAAGGAAATTTATCTTCGTAGAATTTAGGGAACTATTTCACAAGAATGTTCTGTGCTTTTTATAGAGAATCGTTTTTGGTTGATTCTATGGCCACTTTAGAATTTAGGTCATAACACCTATATTCTTTATTGTTGGTTGTATACCCAATGAATGTTCATTCATAGGCTCTAAAAGCGAGTTCAACTCGCTTCGGATCTGGAATTCTGGCATAAGCCAAACATCCCCAAGTTCTTAAATAAGACAAGTTTGGTTGTCTTTTCTTTAATATCTCAAAAGGAGGAATCTTACTTTTTGACTTGGAGACCTAATTTAGGACATAGCAAACAGTCAACAAAGTTCCCCCCACTAGTGAGGAGCAACACTAGAATTAAACATAATTGTAGCAATCACTTCAGTAAGAGTTATATTCTTTCTTTCTACTTTACAATTCATTTCAGGAGAGTGTGGTGCAGTTATTTCATGTACAATTCCATGTTGTTTATAAAATTCATTAAATAAACTGGAATCATATTTAGTTCCCTTATCATTACGAAGTCTCTTAATCTTCTTACTAAATTAATTTCATTTACAAAAGTCTTAAACATAACAACTTCATAAATATATCATTCTTAGTGGTTGTGTACAAGTTTACTCCAATAGACTGACTAAACCATCCCCTTTTTTAGAAGAAAACCTGAAAAAAGATTCTCTATAATCTCTGAAGCGTACATGATATTCTTCAAGATTAAAGTCTTTTCATAGGTGGACTCTGTTCCATTTCTCCAATACCGATAACATTATTCGCGTGGACAACTCCCAATAAAACTTTCTTATTCGTGTATATTTTGAACATTTCACGATCATAATAGACATGACGATAAAAGCCAATGTGTATCCATCAACCATCAGATTCACCAATTATGTTAATTTTAGTGATCAAAGTAATAAGTTACTCATCAATTAGGTTAACATATGTATTAGAGGAAACATAAGGTTTAAACTCAACCTTATATTTCTTAATCATATGACTTGGTTTTCTACAATTGAAGCAAGAGAAAACACCAATGTCATTTCTTTGTGGTGGTGGTGGTTGTTGCATATCAATTGGATTAATTGGGGACCTTGAAGGGTTCTCATTCTTAATTCGGTTCACACCATTACAATTATGATTCTTTAATCATTTACCTAATGGCTTTAGAACTACACCAAATTTTGTTGTTGTTGTTGTTTGAAACAACCAAAACTTTTTATTTTTAATCTTGTCTCTAAGATTCTTCTTCAACTCGAAGGCGAATAATCAGACTCTCAATTAAAAATTCTTTTGTTTTATGGTGAAACAAATTTTTTTAAAACTTTCAAATTAAGGTGCAATTTGTCAATAATAAAATCAATTTGAAATTGTTCATCTAAACACGTACCTTTAGTGATGATCTTATAAGATATCTTTTGAAGCGTGTAACATTAAGCCTCCACAAACCTTTCATTTATACCATATGATAGTTTAGGTAGCAACTAATAACATACTTTTTTGCTCTTGCTTCTTCGATGTCATACTTCCTTTCCAAACCTCCCAATCCAATTTTGTGGTATCGCAATTTCTGTAATAATTATAAGATCATATTCGAGTCCATTAAAAAATAATTTTGTAGAGATAATCATTCTCTTTCCATAAGAGAGTTTTTTTTAAGCTGGAAATCGTTCGCTTTAATCTGTGCAGCAAATTTTGCTTCATCACTATTAAGTGTTCCATCTAAATCCAAAGATTTCTTACTGTTAATTTGCTCGGTTGATCCATAAGGAGAAACATGAATGTCACCGGTCAGAACGTTCATAACCATTGAAATTTTGGCAAGCACACAATGGATGTTATTGTGGAAGTTATGACATCCAATGTAACACGGACTATTGGAATAATAACAAAGTTGTAAATAGACAGGCAGTAAATCACACCAGTAATTGTTCACCCAGTTCAGTGTCAACAACACCTACATCTGGGGGCTACCAAGCCAGAGAGGAAATTCACTATCAGCAGTATTAATTCAGAGTCAAACACACCAGTTTGCACTCTTCACTTAAGACCTACCCAATGACACTTCAACCTAGAGACACTCTAGATCTGAGTATACCCACTCACTCCCCATCAATCACACCATAGTGATATACAATTCAGAATTAAAAAATAAAGATGAAGAAACACTTTATACACACCTTGATCTTGCTTCAAATCTTTGATCAAGAATCACACACTCTTGCTTAACAGCTTTGAGTGAAACACAGATGAATGAAGGGAATGCAATGGGGCCTTTGATGCTATAACTGCCTGCATGCTTCATAGTCTGATCAAATATATATGTCCCAAAGTCAAATTTAGCCTTGGTCCCAATAACATAGATGATCGTTCCAAGAGCAGTTGCCACAGTAGACTTATGGTTTATGGGCACCCAATTTGCAGCACCAATCTTGTGCAACATAGCATACTTGACACTCAATTTGCTGGCAACTAGCTTTTCTTTTGATGACCAAATTTTTACCTGGTTGCCTGTTATCACTTGACACATTTTTTTCAAAGACAGTTACATCAGGATGAGCTCTATCTGACCTACCTAGATACTTGTTGATTGTTGTTGAATAAAAAGTAACACACTTCCCTCTTACATACACCTTGCCAAACTCTTTAGATTTCCTGTCAGCACATTCCTCTGAAAGATTAACGTTGAATTCTTTGACAAGTAACTCATAGCATTGTGATAATTGACTAATTATTTTCATCAATCCCGCATCATGAATGAGATTCATGATTTCTTTACTCTCAAGAGCATTCTGTCCCAACTCCCTTTCCAATGCCAGCCTCTTCTGAACAACATACTTCCATCTATTTACACATGATGGATAATGAAATGAAAGGTTGTAAATTGGAACCTCAGGGACACTAGCAAGCTTGCTAGTGGTTGGTTTCTTCTTTGATGGAATTTCAGATACATCATCATCATCATCTGAAGTAGAATCAGTTTCAGTATTGGGTTGGGCCTTCCTCTTCTTTGGGACCACCTTGCTCCATGCTTTAGTAGGCCCAACAGGGGTATTCTTGGCTACGGTCTTCTGTTTGGGGTTGCTTTGTATAGCTTGTTTCTTCCCTTTCCTCGTCATGAGCCTTTTGGCTATACCAGGATTGCTCTTGATTATCAAATCATTATCAGAGTACTCCTTACAATCTACAGTGTCAGCCACATCATCATTCTAGTCACCTTGCATGTTAACATCCATATTCTTAGAACCTTGACCCTTGTTATTGCCCTCTTGTGAAGTGGTTTCCAATGTTTCAACATCGTGTGTGACATTGTCTTGATTATCCAAATTAGGCGCAGGGCTCTCAGAGTTAGGTGGAATGGCTATCCTTGGCACCTCGTTTGGCTCAATCAGAACCCTCGTTACCAAGTTGGCAATGACATAGTGGATTTTCCTAGCCTCTTCCTCATTGGTTTCCTCATCACGAGTTGAAGAGTGAGGAGCCTGACCTGTTACAAGTTCTTTAGGTCTTCTTGCATGTGAGGTTCGTGGTTTCTTCACCATCAATCCTTCTGGGTTTAGCATTCTCAGAGGAGCTATCTCAAGAACCTCTTTAGGGTTAGTAGCGGAATATGTGTCAGAGCTGGTTGGCATCTTCTTGGAAGGAATATCTGTTGGATGTTAAGACATTTTTAGTGACCCTGATCGTGAGAGAGAGGATTCTCTGTGCTTGTTGAAGGACGGATGGAAGATGAACAGTTTGTAAGGGTACCAAAGATAGAAGGGGTGTATCATATATGTAGTAGAGAGGTACGATTGCCCAATAGGAGGGAACTTACCATTTTGATTGAACAATAAATGATCAAATTTTAAAAGGTAATTCCCTATTACTTTTAATTTCTATAATTCATTATTAACATAGGACCTCAACTTCCTTAGAGATTTTTCAACTTGAGTATCATTGAGGCCTCTTGTACCCTTGTGATCACTGCATGCTCCCAAGTCTCTTGGTTCCTCACAATCTTTCCCAAGGTGATGCCAGTCAGAATTTTTCATAGTTTTCTCTGGCTGACTAGGATAGCAGTTCATGTTATTGAGATTATCACAAAACGATGTTATGACATTCTGAGTGACATTGCTCTCAGTATGCTGAGTAGCTTCCATGGACTCCATCAGGTTCCAATATAACCTATCTAGATTTCCCTAATGACCATTATTTGAGTATCCCTTCTTGACTTGCCTGTCCACACGACATTTACCACAACCTGTCCTACTATCTGAAGTAGACTTTGAAGTTCCTCTTGCTACTGTTTTGGTCATGGTCCTTTCTAATTTTAGAACTTGTCTTCCTTTCTCCAGCCATACTTGATCCTTTTCTTCCTTTTTGACCAGGACATTGAGGTTACTCATAGGCTCCCATAGATAGCAGTTGTTCTTGGCTCTAGATCCCCTCATAACTTCTTCACCTTCTTCATTGATGACAGCACATTCATCTTTAGTGAATTTTACACTGAAGCCTTGGTCACAGAGCTGATTGATATTGATGAGATTAACAGTCAGTCCTTTAACCAACAAGACATCATCCAGTCTTGGACCCCCAGGGCAATCTAGTTTTCCAGCACCTTTGATTTCTCCTTTAGCTCCATCACCAAATGTTACATGACTTGAGGAATGAGGTTTTATATTTACCAAAATATTCTCTATTCCAGTCATGTGTCTAGAACAACCACTGTCAAAGTACCAATCTTCCTTGGTTGGCATCTTTAGAGAAGCTTGAGCTATTAAAGCCATATTCTTGACAACCCATTGTCTTTGCTTGTTAGGAACATCTTTCTTGGGTTTTGCTTGATGCTGCCTTTTGACATGAGCTCTCTGTTTAGATTTCCTTTGATGAGGACGACTAGGAAATCCATGCAGCCAGAAACATACAGATTTAATATGACCAAGTTTTCCACAGTGGTAACATTTATACCCTTGGAATCTACTTTTGACTTGATTCCAGTTTCTGTTAGTTGGATGTTGTGACATTGGTCGTGACATCCGTGTTAACTTCTGAATATCAGGTTTTAGTCTCTTGAGCTTCAGTACAGGATTCTGCTTATCAACAAATCCCAATCCAGACCTATTTCTTGACATTTGACCACTCTGCAGAATTTCTTCTAGAGTGTCAGTTCCAGGATTCAGCATCCTTATGGATTTTGACATTTGATCCATTTTAGATTCCAACTCATTGACTTCACTTTTGAGTGAACTGATTGAGACCAGATGCTCTCTCTTTTCAGTTTCTAACTCCTTAATGTGTTTCTTCTGGTACTCTCCTTGCTGATACAGTTCTGTACTTCTGATGTGTAGCTTTTTATATGAATCTGCTAGTTCATCATAAGTCAGTTCATCTTCACTTGAATCACCATCAGATATACATACACTGTTTAAAACAGTGACATGTTTGGAAGATTCTCCTTCTGATCCACTTTCTGAATCTTCATCAGACCATGTGACAGTTAGGTCTTTTCCCTTCTTTTTGAGGTATGTGGGACATTCCTTTCTAATGTGTCCATATCCCTCACATTCATGGCATTGAACTCCTCTGCTTTGGATGACTTTATCTTCAGATTTTTCTTTATCAGTAGGCATGCTTCTGGTATAAGGTTTAGACTTAGCATCTATCCTTTTGACCAGTTTGTTAAACTATCTTCCAAGCAAGGTTATTGCTTCTGACAACTTTCTTTACTTTCACCATCTTCACCTTCTGAATCACTTGTAGTGTTTGAAACAAGAGCTATGCTTTTATTCTTTTTCTCCACAGCCTGATCACACAGTCCCATCTCAAAGGTTTGAAGAGACCCAATGAGTTCATCCACCTTCATGTGGCATATGTCTTAGGCTTCTTCAATGGCAGTGACCTTCATTGCAAACCTTCTAGGTAAGGACCTGAGAATCTTCCTCACAAGTTTCTCTTCAGGCATCTTTTCTCCCATTTATGGTGAGCGTTGGAGGGGCTTTAAGACACAACTGATCCATGATTATCTTATAGATTGAGAAGATAAAGAAAAGCCTCCATACGATGTGTATCCATTTATGGATCAAGTTGTTTGGGAGAAATTTGTAGAGTCTTGCACCACTTCTGAGTTCTTGGAAAAGAGCCAAAAAGGAAAGGAAAATCAAGTTAGAAATATCTATCCACATAGATTGTCTCATGAAGGATATCATAAACTTGAAAAGTTGATGATCAAAGAAAAAAGAAAACAAATCAAGGAAGAGCTGGGAGGTTCTATAAGTCTTGACCAAAATACATCTTCACCATCACCACGAGAAATGGAAGAGGGCATGTTAAAGAAAAGAGGACGATTTCATATCAGATGCTACGCACGAAGTGGCTCAAAGGATTGTAAGTAGATACTTTTTTCAACAATATTTATTTTAGTTAAATCAGTTTGTGAAAGATGAAATTTCATATGTGTTGTAGAATGATATTGTTTAACAAACCAAAGCCTACCTCTTCACAAGATCGTCATGACATCTTGGTAGAAGCGATTGAGATTGAGGAGCATTCTGGGCGTGTCCGTGGTGTTGGAAAAGGCATTGGTTTCAAGGTATTTTCTGGACCATCTAAATCATCTAATGGGAAAACCCGTAAGAGAAAGATTAAAGAGATTGTTGTTTTTGAATTGGAGAAGGAAATGGAGAAGTAGGATAGGAAGTTTGAGAATGATAGGAAGTTGGAGGAGGAGAGAGAGAGAGGTTGTTGTAGACGGTGCAAAAGAGTGTCCAGAAGCAGCAGCAGAAGCGAGAGAGGATGACTGAGGAGAAGGTGTCCGAGAAGTGTACCCGCAATGTGCTTGAGGTATAAGTTGTATGTTGTTGTTATTATTGTTTACGTATTTTAATTTTCGATTGTATTTATGTTGTTTTTATGATACAAAAATTGAATTCGTTGGGTCTATTAAGCTTCACGAATTCAAATCAGTTGAAAATTTCAGACAATGAAGTTCAGAAAGTTATGAGTGGTACAAGTGAGAAAGAAAGCTTTTCTGCCAACAAGAGAAATATTGAACTCACACCGTCAAGAGTAGATAACATTGAGAAACTATGAATGATCGTTGAAATTCTTCTAGATACATTTTTGGGTATTCAATTAAGTCATGATCGAGAATAATTATTCATGCTTTGTAGGAATTTTGTCCATGAATTTTTGTCGGCAAATGTGTATCTAGACAACTCAGTATTACAAATTTGGTCCTTGTAAGTATAGTTTTTATGTTGATCTCTATTTATATTCATGCGTTCTTCTACTTTAACATAAAGATTTGCTTTTGCAGCTACATCCATGACTTATGTAATGAAAGGAAACATCAAAACATGTATTGTGTCTTAGATCTGGTGCTCGTTACTCTCACACACGGTTTGACATGACGCAATATCCATAATTACTTAAAAGATAAATAGAAAGGGAACATTAAATATTGTTAATTGGCCCCATTTTACCGTAAGTAAATATATATTAATTTGTGTTTTCATTTATAAATCAATTTTATACACATTAATTATTCTGAATGTTTATGCAGTGAACATTGACAACTAGTTATTATATGTCCCAAGAGAAATACTATAGTTGTGTTTTGCTCATTGCACTCTGAACTGCCCGAAGAAGCAGTTAAAGCTTTGAATGAGTAAGTGGTATTATTTTTAACTTTAGAGTAATATATATTTTATTTATGTTTAATTTTAACCGACATGTGTAGAGTGACGGAAGAGTATAATGCATTCAAACATAATGTACTTGGTAAAAGGTCTAACTATGTTTTCCAAGAGTAAGTATGTTACTTGTGCATTTATTGACATTATATTATTTGTGTGTATTAGTGTGATATAAATATATAAAAATTATTTGTAGTGGCGAAAACAACCCGACAACCATTCATGTGGATACTATATTATGAGATACATGCTCTATATTGTTCCACATGCATTAAAGAGGGATAGATGAAGCATAAGACATTAACTTAATCCACATCTTCTTAAGTTTAGATTGTTAGCTTATTATAATTTAATTTTTGTTCTAATTATAGGAGTTTAACATCAAAACACCATACTCAAAAGAAGATATCGATGACATCCGATCAAGTTGGGTCAGAGCCTTATAATCTTATTATGATTCTCTAAAAAAATACACTATGCCAAAAATGGCCTTTAGCAGCGCTTTTTTTGACCTTTAGCAGCGCTTTAAAGCGCTGCCTAAAGTGGCGCTGCTAAAGGTAAAGGCAGCGCTTTTTTTTATGGAAAAAGCGCTGCTAAAGGTATCACTTTTAGCAGCGCTTTTTTACCCCTTTAGAAGCGCTTTCAAAGCGCTGCCTATTCTCCCTCCCCCTCCCCCCTGTAGCAGCGCTTTATGAAAGCGCTTTTGTAGACCACCCTTTAGCAGCGCTTTTTTAAAGCACTTTCTTAGACCCCTCCTTTCCTAACCTATAGCAGCGCTTTTTTATGCCTATTTTTCTCCCTTTAGCAGCGCTTTCTTGTAAAAGCGTTGTCTATACTTCACGTTTTTAAAAAAAAATTTTTTGAAAAATCACATTTTTTATATATTTTTAGACAAACCTGCTTATAACAATTAAATTCCCTGCTTATAATTCAGGCCTTAAATATAACTTGGCCTTTAAACATTGTAATTCAACACTTGGCCTTTAATTCAACACAATATAACTAAACATTGTACATTATACAATAACACTTTGCAATTTACACATAATTAACTCAAGTATAATTTACACATAATTTAAACATTGTACATTATACAATATACAATATACAATATACAATATACAATTTACACATAATTACAAATCCAATATACATTATAGAATTCTTAACTCAATCATAAATTGACACCATTCTTCCTTAATTTCTTCCAATTTTACTTTCGAGTACGTAGCGCATTTGAATTCATCAAAATACTACATAATATAACAGAACAAGCACGATTTAATACTAATTACTCAGATGAAATATTAGTTAATTATCAAAATGAATCATATAACTCATGAATTGATCCATACCATGATTGGAATCTCTAATTGACCAGAAAGAATGATTTCCTTCATAAAGCGCAGTACAAAATATCCGCAGTCAATCCCACCATGCTGACGAGGACACTGTATTAAGAAAAAAGCGAACGAACATTTATCAGAATATATAGTTTAAATAGTTTTATAAGTAGAACCACTATAACAGTCAAACATGGGAAAATATACCTCCACTCTGATCCAGTTGATGTTGCTAGCCCTGCTTTTTGGCATTGTTGCATCTCTGTGTGCTCTGTATATTTGTATAACTCTGACATAATATAAACACATATTTAGAACAATGTCACATAATAAATAAACATATATAATTATTTAGAACACTATATATCATCACTTACCTATCAACCATGTTCTTCAGATTTTCATATTTGTTTGTATCGCCATCCAATGAATCTATATAATACACTATTTCTTTAATCGGATTAATTGCGACCAACAACCAGTGACCACTATAAAATAAGACAACAGTTTAGACGGAAATGTTATATAATATGGCAAAAATCGAACAATTATAATAAATGAATTTAGAATAAAAACTAACCCATGGCCAGTATTATATGGCAACATAAACAACTTCTCCGTATTCGCACCCATAAATCTCTGGACTGTGTACTCTTTGACTGCTTCTGCTGTCTGGTCTATTGTCCGTGAGTTGACACTGCTAGCAGATAAGAATGCGAATACTGAAGTCAAATCAACGGGGACCAACAACTTGTCATACAAGCGCCTAAAAAAAATATAATCAACATTAGATTATTCAGTTAAACGAGCGAATTTTAAAATGTTCAATTATCTAATTAAAATGGATCGAAGTACCTGATGTAGGAATGCATAACCCCGACGCCCAATTTTAAATGTTTGAAAACCTGGTCGAAATCCTCCTTAGCAAGTGTTTCGGAATATTCAAAACCGAAAATACCTTGATCCATATGTATTAGACGGATGCCGCCCTCAGGCACGTCTGTTGTCCCTACATATGTTTGAAGGCACGACCTAAATTGAGGAACAAATGCTCTTTTTGTCTCGACCTTTTTTTTTGGGCACCTTGGAAGTTTCAGGCATGTTTCCCTTGCTGACTTGTTGCGACTGCTGATCAAGAACCTAAAAGTCATATATAAGTTCAGTAAATAATTTATAATAAAATAATCACTTAAATTGTAGTACTAGTACCTGTAACTTTGATGCAGCTGAATCGGTATCCCGCACAATAATTTTATCATCTTTTGTTTTGGATTTTGTGGGAGTCTAAGATCATCATGTCAATAAGAAAGTGTAAATGTCAGAATAACTTTCATGTATGGGTAATAAAACATTGGAATATTACAAGGTTCAACCTACCTCATCATCCATGAAAATGAGATTCGCCGGCCATGCTACATAAGCTCCTATCGCGTCTCCCACCACTGTTGCGTCTGATACATCGTCTCGCATAGGCAACAACGCCCCCCCCCCCCCCCCTCTAATGCAATATCAACAGATACTTTCAAAAATCCAGCAGGGAGGGGTTTATGGTGAAGTAAGTCTCCCAGGGTGTTATGCACCTTTCCCTTGCCAACCATGCGATAAGTCGGCGGCGATAAATATAGTCGACAAAGTGAAATGCCCTAAACAAATAATGATCAGTTAATGTGTCAATTAAGAAAAATGTGCTAAATTAATTTCAATGTAATATATACAATTACCTCTGGAAGCTTCTGCGGGCAACCGATACTATCTTTGTCACTAGTAGCTTTACCGGCCTCTGGAGCGCGCCTTTCGGACATGTATCTCTCCTTATCCTTCTGTAATTCACGAATTTGAGCTTTCATTTCCTCCAAAGTAGCCATCACTTCTTTATTGGTTGGATTTTTTTTCCTTGGCTGCTTATACAGTTTGGATGGAGTGACACCAAATCCCTTGCCCCTTACACGCCCAGAGTACTCAGGAATATTCAACACCCGACTCAATAAACTCCTGCAATCATCGTCTTCAGCAGGAGTTATAGTCTGGGATAGGGACTCCTGAAATATAGATAAAAGCATATTTAAATATTTTATACACTTTGTTCAAACACTTTGTTCAAAAACTAATGTTGTACTTACACATTGTTCAAACACTTGTTGAACTTCTTCTTGGACGGCTCCATCTCTTCCCACCCGGGCAGCCTTCCATACGACATGGTCCGGAAGAGATGTCGCATCACTTTTCTCCTCTTCCAACTACGCATTAAGACGAACAATAAAGCATTATATCCTATTATGTATACTTACTATTTTTTGTAAATAGATCATATTAAAGCATATATATGCACTTACTAATTTTTGTTCTAAGTGTGCATATCCCAAACGCCCCTTTCTATATGGATACGCAGGGTTTGATGCCTGTTCCCGATTTACGCCACTCTTAACCTGAAAAAACAAGTTTAAGTCATATCAGTTTGTTTGTGGAATAGGTATATATACTATACATTGTTCATGATAAGTTGTACTTACTTCAAATTCTTTGGTTCTTCGCTTCGCAACAAATGTCTCCCATTCTGCATCCGAAATCAAATCAGCGTACTTCGCTGGACGCTCCGACTCTACAAAGTTGCCATCAGAATCTTTAAGATATTTGTTGGTTAAAAACGCTCTAAATCCCCTCAAGCGTTTTCCGGCCAACTGAATACAATATTTTCTCCTAGAATCCTCAATATTAAAAGATCTCTGCAAACAAATACACATACATATAACATGTTAGTATAATTAATTTAAAGATGTAACTGCCAACATAATTAAAAATGATCAAATCTCATACTTGAATCTCGGTCCAAATTTTATCCTTAGCCGCTTTTAATGCAGGAATTCTCCAGTTATCGCAAGTAATCGGAACTTGCGAACGTACAACTGCTCCAATATAACTTGTCAGCAGCGCACCATTAGGCTCAACCAACTGATCTCTTTTATTCCAATGGACATCGTACTTTACACCTCTATCTCTCGCACGGATGATACTTTTCATTATCGTTATGCCTCTTTTAATTTCGCCTTCAACGTCTTTGGGTGTTTCTTTTCCATCATGTGATGTTTCCTCGTTGCTGGCCATAATATACCTGTAATTCAGAATAACAACAACAACAACAACAAATATCAACAACAATAACAACAAATGTCATATTAAACAACAACAACAAACCATCTATATCAAATATAAACTATAACACAATATCATATATATCATATATCATATTAACTATATCAAATATAAACTATAACAAACCATCTATAAACCATCTATATCAAATATAAACCATCTATATCAAATATAAACTATAACACAAACCATCTATATCAAATATAAACTATATCAAATACAAACCATCTATATAAACTATAACAAATATAAACCATCTATATCAAATATAAACTATAACACAAACCATCTATATAACACAATATAAACCATCTATATCAAATATAAACTATATCAAATACATCTATATCAAATATAAACTATATCAAACCATCTATATAACACAATATAAACCATCTATATCAAATATAAACTATATCAAACCATCTATATAACACAATATAAACCATCTATATCAAATATAAACTATAACACAAACCATCTATATAACACAAATATAAACCATCTATATCAACTATAACAAATACAAACCATCTATATAACACAATATAAACCATCTATATCAAATATAAACTATAACACAAACCATCTATATCAAATATAAACTATATCAAATACAAATCATCTATATAAACTATTTTACATCAACAACAACAACAATATCATATATATCTCAACAACAACAATGGTGAAAATATATAAACTATAGTTTATAAACTATATCAAACCATCTATATAACACAATATAAACCATCTATATCAAATATAAACTATAACACAAACCATCTATATAACACAAATATAAACCATCTATATCAACTATAACAAATACAAACCATCTATATAACACAATATAAACCATCTATATCAAATATAAACTATAACACAAACCATCTATATCAAATATAAACTATATCAAATACAAACCATCTATATAAACTATTTTACATCAACAACAACAACAATATCATATATATCTCAACAACAACAACAATAGTTTATAAACTATATAAACTATTTTACATTAACACAACAACAAATAACACAACAACAACAAAAACCATCATTGAAAAGATAAAAACCATCTATATCATCAGAACAACAATGGTGAAAAGATAAAAAAAACAAGAAAAGCAGAGTAAAGCTTCACGTACCGTAACAATGGTGGACCGGCAATGCAGATGGATGGATGAACTCAAAAACGGACGGTGAACGGTCGGTGATGGTCGGAAGGATGATCGGACGGAAGAAGTTGATGGTCGGACGATGAACAGTGGTTCATTCGTTCGTTTTCGTTCGCCAGAGAAAGAAGAAATGTGTTGCGTGACTGTTCTGATTCTATTAAAATTCTGGAGGGTATTTTAAAATTATAATATGAATACCTATAGCAGCGCTTTTAAAGGCCTTTAGCAGCGCTTTTAAAAGCGCTTTCATAGGGTGCCTTATCAATTCCATATAGCAGTGCTTTACATAAAAAGCGCTTTCTAAGGGTCCCCCTTTAGCAGCGCTTTTGAAAAGCGCTTTCGTAGGCCCCCCCTTTAGCAGCGCTTTTTAAAAGCGCTTTCTTAGGCCCACCATTTAGCAGCGCTTTTTTAAAAGCGCTGTCTTTGGTAGACGATTTTTTTTCTTTTTTTTTTACTGGCCCTTTAGCAGCGCTTATGTATAAAGCGCTGTCTTTCTATGCGCTGCTAAAAGTGATTTCTGGCGTAGTGATAGTTTTTTTTTGTTGTAAATGTATAAATTTCATTAATTTGTTGCGTAAATATGTAAATGTGTGTATTCTGTCTTGATGATCAGAACAATGTAAATGATATGATAAATTATAATTTTGTCTTATATTTTGTAGTTTCTGTATAAAAAATGATACATGCAGATTAATAGATTTATAATGATATAATATTTGTCAGTGAAAATGATTAAGGAAAAGTTATACATGCCAACGAAAATGATACAGGCAGTGAAAATGATACAGACAAAAAAAAAAAGATTTTATCCCTTGATTATTACTTAAAACTGAGGTCAATAAAAAAAATTATTACATCGGTCTTTAAATAAATCCAAGAAGTAAATGACGCGCGCAACAAAATTTAGAAAATAAAAAATATGTTATTGATGAGGATCGAACCCACGATCTTTTAATGTCTAACCTTGGTTTTAGAATTAACGAGATAACAAGTGATTAATTTTCATGTCGTCATTCATTACCTCAATTGTATAGTCGAGGTTAAATGCATTTTACGACCGACTTTAAATATGTTATTTATAGTAGTGTTTATATAATAAATTGAGTTAGCAAAAATATATTACTTAAATAATGTGAGATTAAAGAGTTTTTTCAACTAACATGCACCGTAAAACTTAAAAAAACTTTTCAAATTTATTTCTCTATATTTAAATATTAACGTAATATTCAAAAAAATAATAATTATAAAGTAGTATAATTTAAGAAATGGATCATCAGCTCTTTTATTTATTTCATAAACAACCAGTTACAGTATTTTTCTTCAATTAATAACAATACCAAACAATAACAACTAACAATATTATTTATTATTACACCAAGTCAACAATTAATCAATGTAAATATCAAATAAATTTTAGTAGGAGTTTCATTATTGATCACTCTTTATACACTCTTAATCTATTTGAAGTTCTAGGCATAGCTGCACATTCCATAAACACAAGAACCTCTGGTGTCACATTTGTTACCACATTTCCCGCAATGCTTTTCATTACTTCTAGGATTCACGCATTTACCTTCACAACATATCTTTGGAAAGCTGCATTTCTTTCCACACCTCCCACAGTTAAACATGTCTCTGCTAAAATTGACACATCTGTTGTTGCAGCAGTCTGGGCCTGCACTATCTTTGATATGACAAATCTTAGGGTATTTGTCACATGTAAGAGAGACTCTGTTTTGTTTTCGAGAAAGGAAGAAGTTACTTGTTTCTTGAAGATTAGGATTTGGTTCTTCCATTGCAGAAGATGTGGCTAATGATAGTATAATGGCCAAAGCCATAATCAGCAATGTGACAATGAAAAGGTTGATGGACTTCATTTTGGTATTTAAAGCTAGGAAAGGTACTAGAAAATTGGATATGGGTAAAGTAGTACTTTGTGTTCATGAATAATAAACGATGGTCGATATTTATAGAAGAATGAAAGTTCATGGATCATACATAATTTGGCCTTTAATTAGATATAAATTTCATGCATGACATAAATATTAGTTAGTGGGATGGTCTAAATCAGTGTGGTTGAATTGATTATGTAAACAATGTTAGGTTTGTTTGGCAAGAAATACTTGATATACATATTAGTCAGTTGAAAATAAGCAGGAATATGTGTACAAATACGATTTTCAAGCATTAATTGCGTTTATCATTTTATTAAGCTGTGTAATAATAACAGTATAGGTGGTGTGAAATGAAATAATATATTTTTATATTATGAGCATATGAAGCCAAGTCGTATGTAAAATGAAGTATATGTAGGCAGTCGTTTATGGATATAGTCTACGGAGCAAAACAGAAATCAGTTACAGAAACATTAATATACCATTGACCTATGTTTATTAGAGCATATACGCTTAGACAGCTAATAGTTTGATTTTCTTCAATCAATTTGGATAACAAGACTATTCTTTTACATTACTTAAAGCTCATAGTTCAATAAAAAATTCTACATTTTAAGCACTTGTAAAAGAAACATGTTTTTTTCTTATAAATAGAGTGGAAACGTTTGCTAAATATTTAATTCAATAAAGTGAATGAAAATAATATAATTAATTATAAATAAATTGAATAGAGTGGAAACTTAAGAAAACAATTATTTATGAAAAAGACAACAATTAGGAGATGAGGACTCCATTAGTCGTGATCGAGAACCATCTCCACCATCACAACATGAGAAGTGGAAGAGGGCTCGACAAAGACCAAATGGAGCTTTAGATGCCTCAAGATTAGTAGTTGAGAAAATTATAAGTAGGACTTTTTGTGTATATGTTACATGTTATTTAAATCGCTTTGGTAATAAAAAATGTATATCTTATCATGTTATGTAGAATTCGTTGGTTAACTCAGCCTGTGAAGGTTCCTTCGTTTCAGAACCATGACATGATATATTAGTAGAAGAAATCAAAATAAAGGAGCAAGGTGTGCGTGTCTATGGGGTTGGAGATGGCATCGGCCTGACAGTGTTTTTTGGTACATCTAGAAAAAACACTAGGCAGGTGCAAAAAGAAATGTTGGAAGAGTTTGAGAGGAAGATAAATAGTCAAAAGAAAGAATTTGAATAGAAGTAGAAGCGGATGGGGAAACTCGCAAGAAACAATTGGAAGAAATAAAAGAGTTATATGTGATATGTGAGAATATTATGATATCTGAAACGCATGATATATATTGTGATAATTCTGTTTTGTATTCCTGTGTTTTTTGAGGTAGAGAATTAGTGGACCCATCCTATAGTGTACAAATGAAGATTATGACGATGATGATCAATTACCTGATAGAAATGTTGTACGTGGTGCAAGCATAAAAGGAAGTTGTTCACCCACCCCCATCAGTAACGAGATCCATAACAGGTTGTTGGATGCCCCTGAAGGATCATATGTCAAAATGTTAGGTTACGTTATGCGCAACGAAGACAAAGTGTTTACTCTTGCGCTAGAACATGATCTAGATATACAAGGGTTATAGGAATTTTTAATTATTCCTAATTATATAAAGGATATGATCGTTGGAAATCAATGGCTGGATGTAGGGTTACTACAAGTTTGGTGCACTTAAGTATATCTCATTATGGTACATTCATTACTTTTATAGAACTAATTTTCTACGTGTTTTTTGTATTTTGTTTAACAATTTAGGCACATTCATCGTATTTATATAGAGTTAAATAAATCGAATATCATCACGGATAGCGTAGGGGTGGAAAGAATGTTACTTAACACCATTCATCAATAAGTGAGTAATTTTAAAATTATAATTTCTCTATTATAGTTAGTTTTCATGTTTTACCAAATGCTAATTAAATATGATTATATTGTTCATTCAGAGAACATTATCAATTGATCATCATATCTCTTCGGGCAAATAAGGTAAATACACTGTGTTCGTTACACTATCCACTTGAACCTATGATGAAATAAATTATTACTAGATAACTTTTTATTTATGAAACTTTAGTACATGGTTGTGGAAAGACACTATAGGTTGAACAACTTTAGAAGAAAAAAAAACCTGCATTATGAGCCCAAGATAAGTGTGGTTATATATATTAATGAAATGTGTTGTTATATATTCATGAAAATTTTAAACTTTTAGAGTAGGAAACAAGAATAGGTATACAAGTGTGTTACTATGGAATGAAACACATGTTTAACATCATCTTTGCTGACATTGTTGATTCGTGGAATCAAGTATATATAATGTCATGAAATATTTACAATAATATTTTAATGTTAAAGCAATTTGCTATTATAATTCAAATCACATGATATTCAACTTTTTTACTTGTTTATGTAGATGTTTAACGACGGGATGCCTTTCTCTCCCGATGACTTAGAAGATGTTCGTAGACGTTGGGTGTTTATTTTTAATGTGTTAATTGAAAAGGAGATGGTATTGTATGCCTTTGTCTTTAATGGTTGTTAATATATTTTTATTGCTTAATTTGATATTTTGTAAAAATTTAGCTAGTATATGTATAATATACATGTTAAAAAATACATGTTTGTAATATATAGAAAAATAAAATAAAATAAAATAAAGTATTTATTCACAGTTATTTATACCAACCATTGTTATATATAGAACGTAAAATATTATAAACCAAACCATCATTGAGTTTCGAATCTATGACCTTTTGCTTTATATGACAACGGTTGTGTACTTTGACCATTGTGATATATAACGCGCTACCTAATTTATCACAACGGTTTTACACCTATGATAAAAAGCATCATGCATATAATCATACCTTACCTCACAATGGTTGGTGGTTGGTTAGATGTGATTGTATTCATTTTTAAATTTTACTTAGTATACTAGTTTTTATTGGATAAACACATGTAGCAATGAAATATTAAGAATGCTTCTATTTCTTTTTTAACAATGATATGAAATCATATATGTCTAAATTGAAGTACAGTTTCTAAACATAATATTTAAATAATCTTTAGAATTATTCATACAATATCAATAGAATTTTAAATTGAATGTTTGATTATTATTATTATCTATATCAATATGACGTACAATTAAAAATACAGTAACAAATGTAAAAGAAATTTATAAACAATGTTATTGTTATAAACAAGAATAGTTTTATTATTGATTCAAATATTTTAACAATTATTATCAAAACAAAATGCATCATGATTCAAAGAAATTTATATACGAGAACAACTTTATTATTGATTTTTAATTTTTTTATAAAATAATGTCAATACAAAACTAATAATTATAAACAGAAAAAAATACATTGTTAATTAAAATATTTTTATATCTGAAAAAAATACTATTGTTATAACATAGTCGACTTTATTATTGATCATAATATTGAATAATAGGAATTTATCGACTTTTTTTTTCAAATATGTGAAAAAGATTAAGAAAAATTATTAAAAAAGATTGAGTAAATATTTAAAAGTCGTATTCTGACTTAAAAAATAATTGTCTTATTTTTAAAAAACTAAAACCAAATATTTTTTTATAGTGGAGCAATCCTGAAGGGCATGCAAGATTGTGTCCGGTTGATCTCCACTAGGGCTGGAAATGAGTCGAGTCGAGTCGAACTCACCTCAGCTCAGCTCGACTCGTTAAGAATTGTTCGAATTCGAGTTCGAGTTCGAGTTCAACACGAACTTTTTTTTAAGCTCAAACTCGACTCGTTATAAGTTCACAAACAGTTCGGTTCGACTCGTTAGGTTCATCTCATTAGGTTCAGCTCACATGGTTCACGAACTTAAAAACTATTTTTTTAAATATATATATTTTTTAGTATATTTGACATTTTAAATAAATATATTTTTTTTAAATAAAATATTAAAATAAAATAAAAGTTATCATATTGATATTTAACTTTATCTTCGAAATCTACTAATTCAAAACCTACACAACTTTCAAGAGATACATTTGAGAGTCTAATTCAAAAACTACTAAATTGAAGATTAAATTTGTCTAAGATTTGAAGTAAATATTTAAACCTAATCTTAAAGACAGTATAATTCTTTTCATATGTAATCGAGTTGACTCATGAACCTAACGAGTCGAACTATGTATAGTTCAAGTTCAGCTCATTGAGTTAACGAACTTAGTTTTTCGCTCATACTCAACTCATTTGGTTCATGAACCTAGTTCAATGATTTTATTGTCGAGTCGAATTCCGAACTATCTTCGAGTTGGCTTGGTTCATTGCCAGCCCTAATCTCCACAAATGTCGCAAAAATGATTCTGTAGATGAAGACGGTTGAGGTAGACATTGGTGATGATACCATTATGATTCTCTCAGGGAATTGAAGATTCCATAAAGAATCCCAACGATTGTGAAAATCATCTGTTGAAGAGCTATGGAGATGAGAATACATACTGGAAACCGAGAACTTTCCAGATTTAGTTCCTCCCTATAAGCAATTATCAAAGATGTCTCTCAAAGGGATAGGATGTGGAATGGCATACATTTTGTTAGGATATATTGAGGACAGATCCTACGAAGCAGGTGCCAGTTCCAGTCACCTTTATTGGAAATGAGATCGGACATAAAAGTAATTTTCAACATGGAAACATCCTACACCTGAGCATGGTCTTTTAGGATAATTCCAAGAGCGACCCACGCATCCTTCCACATATTGATGGACGAAAATGTTGCCAAATTCCTAGAAGGAGATGTGGACGCATGTCAACAATAGACTTCCAGAGATAAGAGTCGCAAGGTTTGGCTATCAACTACCAGTAACAAGTCTTCTAGAAAGGTATTTACCTTTCTTGAGAGACGTCCAAATTGAAGAATTCCTAGTTGGCTAGCTTTGTTTATAACCTTGATATTACACAGGCCAAGACCACCTTGCTGCTTGGTTTTACAGATAGTGCTCCAGTTAATAGAATGAAGATGATTTCTCTCACTAGTGTCTCCCCATATGAAATTGCACTGACACTGATGGTTTTTATGGATGCAAGCTTTAAGAATGTGCATAATCATCATAGCGTAAGTGGGTAAGGCTTCGATCACTGCTTCAGCTAAAGTAATTCTGTCAGCAAAGGAAAGTTGATTGCTCTTCTAGTTAGTCACCTTAGATTGAACTTTATCAATGAGGTAGCCGACGTCTTTGATTTTGGGATTTTTTTTCAGGTTATAGGCACCCCAAGGTAAGTGCCAAGAGATAAGGTCTGTTTAAAACCGGATTTAGAAATAAGAAGTCTTCTGGTAGAGATAAGCATATTACCAGAGAACATGATACTGGATTTGTCCATATTGATCTTTTGCCCGGAAGCATCACAGAACTTAGTAAGGGCGTTCATGACCACTTGAATTTGAGATTCAGTGGCTACACCGAAGAGAATAAGATCATAAGTGAACATAAGGTGGGAGACTCTAGGGTCCTTATTACCAATCTTCAAACATTGCCAAGTATTGGAATCCACAACATCATGAATCAAAAGAGAGAGTTTGTCCATGCAAAGAACAAACACATAAGGGGACAGAAGATTGCCTTGACGAAGGCCTTTCTTAGTCTCGAAGAAATCACCTTTATCACCTTTCCTTAATATTCTCATCTTGACTGAAGAAACAGTTGACATGATCAGATCTTTAAGGATCTCAGGGATAACAACTTCAGTAAGAACATTATGAAGGAATTGCCAACTGATATTGTCGTAAGCCTTGCCAAGGTCAACCTTGATAGCAAAGGACCCTACTTTACACTTGGAGTGATACATGCTATGCAGAATTTCCCGCGCCATGACGATATTTTCATGAATACTTTGATTATGAATAAAACCAGATTGATTAGGGGAGACAATGCTATCCATGTGTTGCTTAAGTCTGTTGACAATAATCTTGCTGAAAAATTTGTAAATCGAATTGCACAAAGCAATAGGCCTAAGTTGAGTTAAAAATTGAAGGTTCTCAAGTTTAGGAATAAGACAAATATTAGTGAGATTAATGTCAATTAGATCAATTTTTTTTCCAGATTTGATGAATGAAGGTGGAGATATTCTCATTCGTGTGATCCCAGGTATTTTGATAGAAACCCGTTGGAAATTCCTCAGAACCTCAGTATTATTCAGCTCTGAATCTAAGGAACTTAAAACTAGAGGTGACAATAGGATCCATTAAGAGAAAATTCATCCAATTCATCCATCAAAAAATCCATCCAATCCATCCATCAAAAAATCCATCCAATCCATCCACCACATAAAAAATAAGTTAATGGATTGGATTAAATCCATCCATTTATATGCATTGATGGATTCAATCCATCCAACATATTTTAAGAATCCAATGAATTATTTTTATTTTTGTTATATTATTTTTATAAAAATAATTAAAAATAGATTTTTTAAAATCTAATTAAAAATAAATTTTTTAAAAGAAAAAAATTGTTTTTTTTCAACAAAAAAATTGTAATTTTTTCAAAAAAAAGATCGATTTTTTTTCTGAAAAAAAAATATTTTTTTTTAAAAAAGAATTCTTTTTTTTCCCGAAAAAATCGGTTTTTTTTTGCGTGAAAAATCGATTTTTTTTCCAAAATAAAAAACTGATTTATTTTTCGAAAAAAAGTCGATTTAAAAAAAATGGTTTTTTAAAGAAAAAACAATTTTTTTTCGAAACAAAATACCAATTTTTTTTTAATAAAAAAAAATTCCCGAAAAAAAGACCGACTTTTTTAAAATACAAAAAACCGACTTCATAATTTTTTTTAAATACAAAAAATGAAGTTTTCAAAAACAAAATAAAATCAAATTTTAAAAATAAAAAAATTTATTTATTCTTACAAAATAAAAAAAAAGTTGGATGGATGGATATCCATCAATTAAAAATATGTTAATGGATGGATTTGATGGATTTATTCTTAATGGATGGATTGGATTGGATAATTTAAAAAAAAATTAGTGGATTGTTAATGGACTAATGGATTGTTTTAATCCATCCATTAACAATCCAATCCACATCCATCTCATCCATCCATTTTGCCACCCCTACTTAAAACACTATTATTTAAGACGGAGAATCTTTGATCTGTATGAAACCAATCAACAGTGTCAATCTCAGAAGTGAATAGATTTTTAAAATGGTTTTGAAACATAGTTTTTATAACTTCCCCGTCTTCAGTCCAAGAATTTTTGTTGTCTTTAAGCATGTTGATACTTTTTCTACGCCTCCTCTCCACAGCTCTAGTATGGTAGAAATTGGTGTTTCTATTTCCATCCACTAACCAGTTGACTTTAGCCCATTGAAACCATATAAGCTCTTCTTTATACAAAATCTTAGAGAGGTTGATTTGAAAATGCTTTTCAAGTTTTTGAAGAATTTCATGGTCCCTACTGTACATCCAAAAAATTAGGTTGATCAACCAAGATACGAATCCGATAACGCCGAGCATAATAAAAATGAATAATCAGAAGGTCCTATGTCTACTTATAAGTCAGATCCCGATTAAGAATAACTGGAAAAAACAAGGATGAGTCGACCTCGCATGAACCAATAATTGTCTCAGTCATACAGGATGGGGCGGCAATAAGGCTCGGATGCCACACCAAAGGACAATTATGAAAAAATGAATTATGCCTGAAGAGTTACAATCATTGAAAAGACAGGGGTTATGAGACAATTATGGAAAGCGGCGAATGTTACAAGAATATGAATTAGCAAAGAAAAACCTATAAATAACGAGTGCTTGAAAAACAAAAGGGACAGCCAATACACAATAATCATATACAAAACAGACACATTAACTATTCATCTAAGACTTTCCTCGAGATATAACGAAGAATTCAACCTTTTAGTGTTTTGGCAAGGACACTCGCCATTCTGCATAGCGCGTTGAATACCTTGAAACCTACTAGTAAGATGATTTATGTTCCTTTAAACATTTCCAATGTTATGGAGTTTCCATTATATAACAGAAACTTTGAGGGCTTCTAGATTATGTAGCATAGGATGATTGGTGTCCCAGGTAGTTTTCAACATATGCTCGAATGTATCTTCAATTAACCAGGCACATTCGAGTTAAAAAGAACAGCAGTGATATTCATATACCATTTTCTACACCAATATTTATATCGTATATACTGTTTGCCGTATTCATACGGTGAACAGTGTATTTTTTTAATAAAAAAATATATTTATGAACAGTATCGTAAACAGTACCATGAACAGTAACTCGTGAACAGTGACCGTGAATAGTTCTTTAAATTATAAAACAAAGTTGGTTAATAAAGCATATAAAGTTAGTTAATGAAGTGATAAAATTGGTTACTAAACGCGCAGATATTAAAAATAGTTTTTAGTAGTAAAACAAAATTGATTAATGAAAATAAAAAAGTTGGTTAATAAATTTTTAGATATTAAAAATATTTTTTAGCAGTAGACAAAGTTGGTTAATAACATATAAAATATATGTTAATAAAATTATGAAGTTGGTTAATCACACAACTTCATATCAATATTATTTAATTTAAAAATAAAAAGAAATAATTTTTTATATATTTTTTTTAAAAATATATTTAATATTATAATATTTCACTGTTTACCATATTAGTATGTAAAAATATTATTTCTTTAAAAAGAAATAGGCACCTTTCTAAAATATTTATCGACAAGAGTGAGTAGCACAAGATGGGGATAAAAAAAAATCCATTATTTACAGTACCTTAATGTGGGCTTCGGGGTAAGATTTTATCCAATTAGCATTGTAGAAAACCCAATCCATCATTTCATAAAGTCTCATACCACCATGCATAACATGGCCTCTCTTAGTATAAGAATACCCAGCGCTACCCATGTCAAGAAGATCACATTTATTAATACATTTTTGAAAAAGGATGCATCTTCTTAAGAGGTCGGAAGACCACCTCTTTTTTCATTTAACGGGAGAATATTGTTGAAAATTCTCATTTTTGAGATTAGAAATGACAACTTGGGAGGTCTCAATTTGAGCCTCCTTAAGAATTTCTTCTATTATATCTTCCTCGGAAAGACGGTCTAGTTTCTCCTTGATTTTAATCCTCGGACTGACACATTCATTTGTGTCATGATTCCCATATCGCAACCTCATGATCCCCATGCCGCAACCTCATGATCGTTGGGATGTTGCGATGTGAAATTCACGTCGTTGATTGTCCTATATAAGTTCCAATTTTCTGTCTCTCACCTGGATCTGTTTACTTGTTCATTTTCAGAATTTCTTTCCTCTTCTTTATTTTTCTTTCTCGGCAATTCCTTTCTTCTTTTTCATTCTAGAATAAATTACTTGTTCAGCTTCAATTCATCTTTAAATTTGTTTCCCTCAATATTATCCATCTTTGAAAGTATTTTAGTATAGTTTAATATTTCGTTTTTTATTTGTTAAATATTGTGTTGATTTTTTTTAATTATATACATAATATTGTTAATTTTTTTCTTCAAGATTTATTAAGAGATTTATTGGATTGTTGGTTCTTCAAGATTCATCAAGCATCAAGGTTCAAGATTAAAGCATTTCTTTTTTATCTTCATTAAGGTATTTGAAAACTGAAAGTTTTTTTTCAAATCTAAATAAATTTATTGGTTGTTGTTATTGCAAATTTAAATGTAAGATAATTTTTTCAAAAAACAAATTTATTTAAAATATGTATATAGTAAATCCAAAATATGTATTTAAACAGATTTTTTTTAATTGAATACTATTTTTCATAATATATTTTTAGTAATATATTATTCTATTTATTTTTTTAAACTAAATATTATTTTTCATAATATATTATTAACTATATTATTTTTCGTAATATTACTTTTCATAATATATTATTTTTCAAAATATATTATATTATATTTTAAATAAAAACATAATAAAAAACAGAATATTATATTATATTATTAAAAAATAGAATAAAAAAACAGAATAAAAACATAATAAAAAACATTAAAAAATTTATTATTAATTTTGTATTTAAAAATTATTAAAAAACAATTTATTTATTAATTTTATTATTCATTTTAATATATTATTAAATACAATTTATTAAAACGTAAACCAATTATAGTTTTTATTTTTAAAGAAAAAAACATTTTGCCACGTGATGTTTACGTCGCAACTTATTTACATTGTTTTGTCATCTCTACCACTACCTGTTACTACTGAATTATAGCACGTAAAACTGAAAATTCTTTGGAGACTTTTGCAACATGATTTTTACATGGCAATAGAGTTGCCACACGTGTTCTTGTCGCGTGAATAATTATGTCGCTAAAAATCTCACTACGCCAGAAATGACATTTAGCAGCGCATACAAAGACAACACTTTTAGAAAAAGCGCTGCTAAAGAGGAATAAAAAAAAAGAAAAAAATTGATAACCAAAGACAGCGCTTTCTCAGAAAGCGCTGCTAAATGGGGGTCCTAAGACAGCGCTTATAAAAAGCGCTGCTAAAAGGGGGGTCTAAGACAGCCCAAAGACAACGCTTTTTAAAAAGCGCTGCTAAAGGGGGGGGGGGGTCCTAAGGCAGCGCTTCCAAAAAGCGCTGCCAAATGGGGGGTCTAAGACAGCCCAAAGACAGCGCTTTTTAAAAAGCGCTGCTAAAGGGGGACCCTAAGGCAGCGCTTCCAAAAAGCGCTGCTGTAGGTATGGTCTACGAGAGCGCTTTTTCCATAAAGCGCTGCTATATGGGTTACATTAGAAGGTCTTTGAGAGCGCTTTTTAAAGCGCTGCTAAAGCTATTAAAAAACGCTGCTATAGGTTTATTAGAAATAATTTAAAATACCCACCAGAATTTTTATGAGAAACAGAACAGTCATATTACGTTGCTTTCGTTCTTTCTCTCTGGCGAACAAAGAGTGTTGCCCTATAAACCACCGTTGCCGTCCAACCGTCGTCGTCCAACCGTCGTTGTCGCCCTCGTCTGTTGCATTTGCAGCCGTTCACCGTCCCTCTGCTCGTCTGCATTGCATTTCCTCCATTGTTACGGTATTTGAAGTTTTACTCTGCTTTTCTTTTTTACGTATATTTTCACCATTGTTGCTGTAATCTTTAAGACAAACTGAATATGTTTTTATTATTTGAATGCAATCAAGTTAAGTCATTTTCTGTCATCTTGTTGTATGGATATCTACATGTTAAGTCTCTCTGTTGCATGTTATATATTTTGTATTTTAATCTACATGTTAAGTCTCTCTGTCATTGTTACGGATATTTTGTATGTTTTAGATTGACAAACAAGAGTTTGGATTGAAACTAATGAATTGCCCTGGGAACTGTTTGTTGTTTTTATATATTTTGATTCAATGTGATAAATTCAGAACAAGAGTACAATTAGAAACAAGGTGAATAGAACCAATACACTACGATAGTGAGAGATGAATAGAATCAAAAAAGTGAAGATAGTGTACAATTTTTATTTATTTATTTGTGTTAAATAGTATGTATGGTTGCTACTGAGAATTGATTTTTACTGCTACTGTCATTTCTGTTTTAACGTGTTAAGAGTAAGTAAATTCATGGATTTTGACATCGCCAATATGCTGTTATGCTGCGGATTTTTTCTTTTGACATATCAATATAACTGCTGCTTCTATGTGTTTGTTGTCACTGTTTTTCTTTTGGTATTTTTGGTAGCATTTTTTATGAGTACTGTTGTCTTGTTTTGGGTGAGTAATAACATGAGAATACTATTAACTTATAATTTTGTTTTTTTTTTTAGTTTTATAATATATAATAAACTCTCAGTTTTAAATTAATGTATATGTTTACTGTTTTGTTAAATTTGAAGCTTTCACTTTTTTATATATATATATATAAGTTTTAAGATTTCATTTTTCCAAGTTTTAAGCTTTCATTTTTAAAGTTTATACATGTCGCCGGTTTTTTTAATGCTTCCGTTTTTCTATTTCTAACACTGTTTCTATTTAATTTATGTCTTCCTCTA
This sequence comes from Lathyrus sativus, assembly GCA_963859935.3. Taxonomy (NCBI): domain Eukaryota; kingdom Viridiplantae; phylum Streptophyta; class Magnoliopsida; order Fabales; family Fabaceae; genus Lathyrus; species Lathyrus sativus. The sequence continues at coordinate 105,178,056 of OZ012735.1, read as the reverse complement.
TACACTTTTATTAGTTATGATAGGTACCTTTATTTTATTAGTAATACTATATATACTTATTTTATTAGTAATACTATATATACTTATATGTTGATATGTTAGTATGAACTTCTCAATGATTATATGATATGTTATTATGGTTTTATATGTTTAGTTAGGATTTCTCAATATTTAGTAAGGGTGTCATTTTGGTTTAAGGATTATCTAGTATTTTTAATATGATTTGTTTTGGTGGATTATCTAGTATTTTTGTCTTGGTTAATTATTAATATGATTTTAATAAAATTTATATTTTGTCTGCTATAGGGGTTACCTGTGAAGAGCAAAGCTGTGATCGTTTCCAAGCATCCTATTGCGTAGCATTCTTAGAAGTTAGTGATTTCCTTACAGGTATTCTCTGTTTTGTTTAACTTTTATAGTTTAGTGTAGATTACTCAATTAGTATGGATAAAAAATGGATGTCTGGTAATCGATTGTCAAAAGAGTACGAGAATGGCGTATCGAAGTTCGTTAAGTTTGTTGTTGAACACGCCAAAGACCCCAGTAGGATCACATGTCCTTGCTTAGGATGCTGTTATGGGCGTCGAGTTGACGCCGTTCAGTTGGAATCTCATTTAATGAGACATGGAATTGATCGAACTTACACATGTTGGACATTACATGGTGAGATAAGTAACGAGAATGTTGAACCCCGGAATAACACGACATGTGCTTCAAAGGACAATGGCAGAGATACATATGATTGTGATCGAGTCGAAGAGATTGCAGAAGCACTTGAAGAAGATCTTCAAGATTGTCCCAAGATGTTTGAGAGGTTGGTAAGCGATGCAGAGAAACCGTTGTATAAAGGTTGCACTACTTTCACAAGATTGTCCGCGGTATTAAAGTTGTACAATTTAAAGGCGGGTAATGGATGGTCGGATAAAAGTTTCACAGAGTTGTTAGCCCTACTTCAAGAGATGCTTCCGGAGGATAATGTTCTTCCCAATCGAACCTATGAAGCTAAAAAAATGTTATGCTCTATTGGCATGAGCTATGATAAGATACATGCTTGTCCAAATGATTGCATTTTGTTTCGAAATGAATATGCATCATTAAACAAGTTTCCTAAATGCGGTGTATCTCGGTATAAGAAAAAGTTGTCACCAGCAAAAGTATTATGGTATTTTCCTATAATTCCGAGATTCAGACGCATGTTTCATAGTGAAACAGATGCAAAACACCTGACTTGGCATGCAGATGATAGAATTGTAGATGGGAAGTATCGACATCCGGCAGATTCACCACAGTGGATGAAAATTGATAATGATTATCCTGATTTTGGAGAAGAAGCTAGAAACCCTCGCTTGGCATTATCGACTGATGGAATGAATCCGCATGGTCTGCAGAGCATCTCACATTCCACCTGGCCTGTAATTATTATGATTTATAACCTACCTCCATGGCTATGTATGAAGCGTAAGTACATGATGTTATCTATGTTAATTTCTGGCCCTAAACAACCAGGGAATGACATAGACGTATACCTGACACCTCTAATCGAAGACTTAAAGAGTTTGTGGGAGAACGGTGTGGAGGTTTATGATGGATATAGGAAAGAAAGTTTCAATTTGAGGGCGATGGTGTTTGGCACAATTAATGATTTCCCAGCATACGGAAATCTATCGGGGTATAGCATTAAAGGTCAATGTGCGTGTCCTATCTGTGAAGAAAACACAGATTGGACGCGGTTGGAATTTGATCAGAAGAATGTCTTTCTTGGTCATCGTAGATTCTTAAATTCTAGTCATCACTACCGTGGGTGGAGAAAAGCATTCAATGGAGATTCAGAACAACGTAAAGCTCCACCTACATTGACCGGCGAACAAATTTTTGAAAAGGTGAAAGATGTGAGTACTAAGTTTGGCAAGCCTTTTGCTCATACGCTTGTCACGCGTGGGTGGAAGAAGAGGTCAATTTTGTTTGAGTTGCCGTATTGGAAGTCCTTGTATGTAAGACATTTTCTTGATGTTATGCATATTGAAAAAAATGTATTTGAAAGTGTTATTGGTACGTTACTCAATATACAAGGAAAGTCTAAGGATGGCCTTAAAGCAAGAAAGGACTTGGTAGCAATGGGAATAAGGAATGAATTAGGACCCTTGAAGAAAGGAAACCGCACATATCTACCACCTGCTGCTTATACTCTATCTAGAAAGGAGAAAAATATACTGTGTAAGTTTCTGAGTGAAGTTAAAGTTCCAGAAGGATACTCTTCAGATATTAGAAGACTTGTTTCTATGAAAGACCTCAAGTTAAAAAGTTTAAAGACACATGACTGCCATGTTATAATGGAACACTTTCTACCAATAGGTATACGTTCTATTTTGCCAGAAAAAGTGAGAGGCGCACTAACTAAATTGTGTTTTTTCTTTAGGTCAATCTGTAGTAAGGTGATAGATCCTGCGATCTTACCAACATTGCAAAGAGAAATAGTTATTACTTTGTGCGAGCTTGAAATGTATTTTCCTCCATCATTTTTTGACATAATGGTACATCTAGTTGTTCATCTTGTGAAAGAGACACAACTGTGTGGACCTGCCTATATGAGATGGATATACCCTGTTGAACGTTATATGAAAATATTGAAAGGGTATGTGAAAAATCGAAGTCGACCAGAGGGATGTATTGTTGAACGATACATTGTTGAAGAAGCTATCGAGTTTTGTACTGAATATTTGTCCAACGTTCAATCCATTGGCCTCCCAAACTATCATGTTGTTGAAAAAATAGATGGTAAACAGTTAATTGGAAATAAAGTTGTGACAGTTTCAAGGGATGAACGGGAGCAAGTGCATTTGTATGTTCTGCATAATGACATTGAGGTTGAGCCGTATGTTGAAATGCACAAGGACGTTCTCCGAGGTTTAAATCTGAATAGAAATGAAAACTGGATAGTACGTGAGCACAATCGAAGTTTTATAACATGGTTCAAGGAGCATATTTTTTCAAAGTTTTATTCTGATCCTGCTTCAATAACAGAAAGGTTGAGATGTTTAGCATATGGTCCAAGTTTGCATGTGTTTTCTTATAGCGCATACGCAATTAATGGATACACATTTTATACCAAGGAACAAGATGATAAAAGTACAATGAAAAATAGTGGTGTCACCGTGCTTGCCGAAGCAATGCATATTTCCTCGTATTATGGGGTTATCGAGCGCATTTGGGTATTTGATTATGAGAAGTTTCAGATTCCTATCTTTGGATGCAAGTGGGTTGAAAATAATAGTGGCATACAAATGGATAAATCAGGTTTTTTGAAAGTGGATCTTAATAAGGTGGGGTACAAAGATGAGCCTTTTATTCTAGCCACGCAAGCTAAACAAGTGTTCTATGTCACTGATCCGACAAGTACGAAATGGTCTATAGTTCTTTTTTCCAACAAAGTAATCGATGATAACATTGAAGAAAAGGGGGATGTTTATGTTGAGAATGAATCTTATATTATAGATGATCCAGATGAGAATATTGGAGCGGACGAATCATATATTAGAAATGATCATAACGAGGGAATTTGGATCAATCCATCTGTCCGTGTTGTTAAGAGACAAGTAAACCCCGTTACAATGAAAAAAAGAAAGAGATGTTAAAGGTACTTGTAACATGTTTTTCTTATTTACACATGTCTTATTTATACCATGTTTTTGTTATTTCTTATTTATACCATGTTTTTCTTATTTACACATTTCTTATGTATATTGTAACATGTTTTTCTTATTTACACATGTCTTATTTATACCATGTTTTTGTTATTTCTTATTTATACCATGTTTTTCTTATTTACACATTTCTTATGTCTCATTTGATACTTTGGTTTTTCTGAATTACAGGTATATATATTATGACCAGCAACGAGGAAACAACACATGATGGAAAACAAACAACTAAAGACGTGGAAGGCGATATTAAAAGAGGCATAACAATTATGAAAAAAAATCATTCGTGCGAGAGATAAGGGAGTAAAGTATGATGTCCATTGGAATGAAAGAGACCAGTTAGTTGAGCCTAACGGTGCGTTGCTAACAAGTTACATCGGAGCACTTGTACATTCGCAAGTTCCGATTACTTGCGATAATTGGAGAATTGTTTCTTTACAACCGGCTAAAGATAAGATTTGGACCGAGATTCAGGTATAATATTGGAATTGTTTAATTATTGTTGACATTTACGTCTTTAAATTAAATATACTAACATGTTATATGTATGTGTGTTTGTTTGCAGAGATCTTTCAATATTGAAGATCGTAGGAGAAAATATTGTATTCAATTGGCCGGAAAACGCTTGAGGGGATTTAGAGCGTTTTTAACAAACAAGTTTCTAAAAGATTCTGAAGGAAACTTTGTTGACTCAGAGCGTCCGATGAAGTGCGCGGATTTGATTTCGGAGGAAGAATGGGAGACGTTTGTTGCAAAGCGAAGATCAAAAGAATTTGAAGTAAGTACAGAAAGGGCATCAATAGTATATACTTATTCCATGTACAGGAGTTCTGATAAACTTATTTTTTCAGGTTGTTAGTGGCGTAAATCGTCAACGGGCATCAAATCCCGCATATCCATACAGAAAGGGCCGGTTGGGATATGCACGATTAGAACAAAAAATAGTAAGTACATATAAATGCTTTAATATAATATATTTACAAAAAATAGTAAGTATATATAATAGGATACAATGCTTTATTATCCGTCTTAATGCGTAGTTGGAAGAGGAGAAGAGTGATGCGACATCTCTTCCGGACCATGTTGTATGGAAGGCTGCCCGTGTGGGACGAGATGGAGTCGTTCAGGAAGAAGTTCAACAAGTCTTTGAACAATGTGTAAGTACAACGTTATCTTTGTCAATAACTGATCAAAAGTGTGTAATATATTTATATATGTTTTTATCTATATTTCAGGAGACTCTGTCCCAGACCATAACTCCCGCCGAGGACAATGATTGCAGGAGCTTACTGAGCCGGGTGCTGAATATTCCTGAGTATTCTGGGCGTGTGAGGGGTAAGGGATTTGGTGTCACTCCATCCAAACTGTATAAGCAGCCAAAGAAAAAAAATCCAACCAATAAAGAAGTGATGGAGACTTTGGAGGAATTGAAAGCGCAAATCCGTGAATTACAGAAGGATAAGGAGAGATACATGGTGGAAAGACGCGCTCCAGAGGGTAGAGCTACTAGTGACAAAGATAGTACCGGTTGTCCACAGAAGCTTCCAGAGGTAATTGTATATATTACATTGAAATTAATTTAGCACACTTTACTTAATTGACACATTAACTGATCATTATTTGTTTAGGGCATTTCACTTTGCCGGCTATATTTATCGTCACCTACTCATCGAATGGTTGGCAAGGGAAAGGTGCATAACTTTCTGGGAGACTTACTTCACCACAAACCGCTCCCTTCTGGATTTTTGAAAGTATCTATTGATATTGCATTAGAGGGGAGTGCATTGTTGCCTATACCAGATGATATTTCAGGCGCAACAGTGGTGGGAGACGCAGTAGGATCGTATGTGGCATGGCCGGCAAATCTGATTTGCATAGATGATGAGGTAGGTTGAACCTTTTAATACTCAAACGTTTTATGATTCATACATGAAAGTTATTCTTACATCTACATTTTCTTATTTACATGATGATTTTAGACTCCTACAAAATCCAAATCAAAAGATGATAGAATTATTGTGCGGGATACCGATTCAGCTGCATCAAAGAAACATGTACTACTACAGTTACATGACTATCTTGTTATACAATATTAATTATTGAACTTATATATGACTTTTAGGTTCATGATCAGCAGTCGCAACAAGTTAGCAAGAGTAAGATGCCTGAAACTTCCAAGATTCCCAGAAAAGCAATTGTTCCTCGATTTAGGATGTGCCTTGAAACATATGTCAGAACATCAGATGTGCCTGAGGGTGGCGTCCGTCAAATACATATGGAGGCAGGTATTTTCGGTTTTGAATATCCCGAAACAATTGCTAAGGAGGATTTTGATCAGGTTTTCAACCATTCTGAACTGGGCGTCGGTGTTATGCATTCATACATCAGGTACTCCGATCCATTTTTATTAAATAATTGAACATTTTAAAATTTGCTCGTTTAACTTAATATTCTAATGTTGATTATGTTTTTTTAGGTTCTTGTATGACAAGTTATTGGTCCCGAATGAATTGACTTCAGTATTCGCATTCTTATCTGCTAGCTGTGTCAACTCACGTATAATAGACCAGTCACCAGATACAGTCAAAGAGTACACAGTGCAGAGATTTATGCACGCGACTACGAAGAAGTTGTTCTTGTTGCCATATAACACTGGCCATGGGTTAGATTTTATTCTAAATTCATTTATTATAATTGTTCGATTTTTCCCTTTCTATATATATAACATTTTCGTCTAAATTGTTGTCTTATTTTATAGTGGACATTGGTTGTTGATCGCAATTAATCCGACGAAAGAAATAGTGTATTATATAGATTCATTGGATGGCGATACAACAAAATATGAAAATCTGAGGAACTTTGTTGATACGTAAGTGATGACATATACTGTTGTCTTTAATTATATATCTTTATTTATTATGTGACATTGTTCTAAATATGTGTTTATATTATGTTAGAGTTATACAAATATTCAGAGCACAAAGAGATGCAACGGTGCCAAAAAGGAAGGCTAACAACATCAACTGGATCAGAGTAGAGGTATATTCTCGCATGTTTCTACTTGATCAAACTATTTCAACTATATATCCGGATAAATGTTCGTTTGTTTTTTCCATTTACAGTGTCCTCGGCAGCGTAATGGTATTGACTGTGGATATTTTGTATTGCGCTTTATGAGGGAAATTATTCTTTCTAGTTAACTTGAGATTCCAGTCCTGGTATGGATCAATTCATTATATAAGTTATATGATTCATTTTGATAATTATCCGATACTTCATCTGAGTAATTAGTTTTAAACTTAAATCTTATTCGATCTGTTATATTATGATGAATTCAAGTGCGCTACTTACACGAAAGCAAAATTGGAAGAAATTAAAGAGGAATGGTGTCAATTTATTCTTGGGTTGAGAATTGTATAGAGTTATCGGATTGGAAGACTTGTAATTATATGTGAATTGAATGTATTTGTGTTGTTGTAATTCTGAGAATTGAATGTATTTGTGTCAATTTTTGTTGTAACATATTTAAACAGGTTTATGTGTATATTAAAATGTTTATGAACAAAGTCATGAGTTACATCCAAAGTTTTGAATTGTACATATAAGGCCAAAGTTTGAATGGTATATTTAAGGCCAAAGTTTGAATTTTATTTATAAGGCCAAAGTGCTGAAATAAAGGCCTTAATTATAAGCAGCTTTGTGTAATATAAGCAGGTTGTTGGTAAAATATACAAAACAGGGTGAATATTTTATAAAAAAAAAATTTAAAATCTAGGACATTAGACAACGCTTTTACATAAAAGCGCTGCTAAAGGTTACAAATATTACGCTACAAAAGCGCTGCTATTGGTTTGGAAGGGGGGGTCTAAGGCAGCGCTTGTAAAAAGCGCTGCTAAAGGGTGGGTTATGGCAGCGCTTTTGCAAAAGCACTGCTAAAGGGGGGTCTAAGACAGCGCTTTTTTAAAGCGTTGCTAAAGGGGGGGATGGTTGGGGGAATTATGCAGCGCTTACAAAAGCGCTGCTAAAGGGATAAAAAAGCGCTGCTAAAGGTGCTGCTGAAGGGAGCTTTTAGATGCGCTTTTTCATTGAAAAAAAGCGCTGCCTTTACCTTTAGCAGCGCCACTTTTTGCAGCGCTTTAAAGCGCTGCTAAAGGTCTTTTTTGGCATAGTGTCTATTGTGAAATAATTTTTCACGTTGTGATGTAATATCACGTGACTATAAAAATTTAGTGTTTAGAATTTTCTTGTTTACTTCTTCTTCCCCTTTTGGTCTTCTGAAAAATAGTCCAAGGACCGTAAGATTCTCCTGTTCACGAGCTTGCTCCTCTGGAATAATGCCACCAAAAGGGATAACCTTTTGACCACAATATTTGTTAGTGCTTGCCACCTTATAAGATTCACATCCTTAAGTTCTGGGATCATATTTTTGACAAGAGAAATGATATTCTTACACTACTTATAATATTAAATATATTTCTTTTAAAAAATATAAAAAATTAATTTTTTTTATTTAAATTATATAATACTGATATGAAATTGTGTGATTAACCAACTTCATAATTTTACTAACCAACATTTTACATGTTATTAACCAACTTTGTTTATTGACCAATTTTGTTTTACTACTAAAAAATATTTTTAATATCTGGGCGTTTATTAACCAATTTCATCACTTTATTAACCAACTTTTTATACTTCATTACCCAACTTTGTTTCATAATTTAAAGAGATATTCACAAACACTGTTCACGAGACACTGTTCACGTACTGTTCATGATACTGTTTATAACATTGTTCATAAATATATTATTTTTATTAAAAAAATACAATGTTCACCGTATAAATACAGTGAACAATGCATACAGTATAAATATTAGTGTAGGAAATTAGTGTATGAATAGCATTGTTGTTTTGACAATGAATGCAAAGCAAGTGCGAACCTTTATATTCAACTTTAAAATGACGACTCTTAATAGCAAACATCGCCATAAGAGATTTATTGAGGTCCACTTGAATATACAGTCTAACATATTTTCCTCTATTTCTAATGAGTGTTTGGATGAGCGAGACACATCACTGAATTTACTCTTACCTAAAGGTTAAAAATTCACCAAAATAACGAAATACATCATATATATTCACCCACCTTAAAATAATAAATATATGAGTCATCTTATTTATAAATACTTAACTTTCACTTAAAAAAAATGAAATTTAAAACTTACACTTAATTTTTAAGACCAACTCAAATTTGTTTCTCAATACCACCACCATATTTTTATTAAAAGGTGTGAAATGTAAGACCTTTCCCTACTTTAATTAACATCTGATAATATTGAATATTTCTACTAATAGCACTATAATAAGTATAAAATAAAATAAAAGCAATTACGACATAAAACAAAAACTGAGGTACTATAAAGTAGTATAATTTAAGAAATGGAACATCAGCTCTTTTATTTATTTCATAAATAACCAATTACATTTTTCTCCTCACTTAATAACAATACGAAACAATAACAAATAACAAAATTATTTATTATTACACCAAGTCAACAATTAATCAATGTAAATATTAAATAAATTTTAGTAGTAACTACATTATTGATCACTCTTTATACATTCTTAATCCATTTGAAGTTCTAGGCATAGCTGCACATTCCATAAACACAAGAATCTCTGTTGTCACATTTGTTACCACATTTCCCACAATGCTTTTTATTACTCCTAGGATTCACGCATTTACCTTCACAACATATCTTTGGAAAGCTACATTTCTTTCCACACCTCCCACAATTAAACATGTCTGTGGTAATATTGACACAACTGTTGTTACAGCAATCGGGACCTGCACTACCTTTGGTAAGACAAATTTTAGGGTATTTGTCGCATGTAAGAGAGACTCTATTTTGTTTTCGAGAAAGGAAGAAGTGACTTGTTTCTTGAAGATTAGGGTTTGATTCTTCCATTGCAGAAGATGTGGTTAATGATAGTGTAATGGCCAAAACCATAATTAGCAATGTGACAATGAAAAGGTTCATGGACTTCATTTTGGTATTTAAAGCTATGAGAGGTAGAAGAAAATTGGATATGAGTAAATGTTTTGAATGAGAAGAATAAAGAAAGGTGGTAGATATTTATAGAAGAATAAAGGCTCATGGATTACATAGTTTGGCCAAAAATTACATATAGATTTCATGCATGAGATAATATTAGTTAGTGGGGTGGTCTTAATCAGTATGGTTGAATTGATTATGTAAACCATGTTAGGCTTGTTTGGCAAGAAATAATTCGTATACGTATTTAATCAGTTGAAAATGAGGAGGAAACATTAATAAAAACTTACGAGTTACGAATACCAATATGGTTTTCAGGCATTAGTTAATTGCATCTATAATTTTATTAAGCTGTAATAAAAATTAAATTATAGTCTAGGGAGGAAAACAGAAATCAGTTACAGAAGCATTAATATTCAATTGTTTGACCATTGCTTATTAGAGTATATACGCTTAGACCAAATAGTTTGACTTTCTTCTATCAATTATGTACTACTAATCAATTTGGATAACAAGACCATACTTTTTAAAGTACTTAAAACTCATATTCCTGGTTAAGAAAATATAATTAATAGTTGTAAAGGGACATTAAATACTAGAAAGCGAGTTTTAATATGTGAGTTTTAATATGTGAGATGAATAAAGTCAATTCAAGCCTTAAAAACAACTCATTTTAATAAACAATTCTACATTTAAACACTTGTAAAAGAAACATTTTTTTTCTTTTAAATAGTGTAAACGTTTCTTAGATATTTAATTGAATAAAGTCAATTGATAATAATATAGTTAGTTATAAATTATTTGAATAAACAATTATAAAGAAGGAGTGATTTAATTATATCCGAAGAGTTACACAAAGTATTATATTTGTTTCGGACCAACCAAAAGTTTAGTATGAAGGCTCAATCCTGTATAAGTTAAATGGAGATGATTTAAGATATATAGTCAGCGCATGTAAGAATCAAGGTGCACTTTTACGATATTCACATTTATTATATTTATTTTGGACTCTGTAACTGATTTGGGTATTAAAAGACTAACTTTGTAGATCCATTTTGAATCATCGTACCAAAGATCAGCATCAATGATTCTAGATGCCTATATCATCAATCAACACCAATTGTGGTTCTGATACGAAACAATGACGTTATTTGTGGAAACCGACATCAAATTCCCACGAAATTTCACGATTAAACTCTAGAAACAAATCAATCTCGACCCAAATCTAGATTCCTACCAATACTCCCACTATTAAAAATAAGACATTTGGTTAAATGATTTTACACCAGATTTCAAGATATATGATGTGAAAAATATTTGTCAAAGAATTTTACATCAGATTTCATAACAATATGAATTGAAAAATATTTGTTTTAGGGATTTTACATCAGACATTTATTTCCACTTATGTGAAAAATAACATGGTGACAGTTTCGTAAATAATAAGAAATTTTGTTATAAGGGATTTCACATCGGGCCTGGATTTGCATCCGATGTGAAAAGTTCACTTATTAAAAAGTAACAAGGTGGCAGTTTCGTAAATACTATGAAATTTTGTTATAAAGGATTTCACATCGGTCCTGGATTTGAACCCGATGTGAAAAAGTGGGCCTTTACATCGGGCATCTTTGCAACCGATGTGAAAACTCCAAAAATATCATTTTTCTCCCAACAGACCAAACACATACTTCCTTCTTCCTTTACGAAAGCCTTAGACTTGGCCGTCGCATTTCTCCTCCTTATCTTTTACCACCATCGTTTCTCACTTCTCACTCCCTTCGCCCAACAACAATTTCCTCCATCCAACATCATTGTTTCCTCGATCGCCTCCGCGAAGCAGAACAAAAGCAGCGCAACAGCGATCTCAACCGTTACTCACTCGTCCCATCATCGCTCACTCGTCCTCGATCGCCAACTTCACTCACTCGTCCTCGATCTCCTCCGCGAAGTAGAACAGAAGCAACGCAGTCGGGATCTCAATCGTCGCTCAGTCGTCCTCAATCGCCACCGTCGCTCACTCGTCCTCGACCGCCTCCGCAAAGCAGAACAGAAGCAGCCCAGCCATGAGCATTACGGTAATGATTCTTGTTTTATTTGTGTTGATTTTATGTTGATGATATCTAATAATTCACAGTTTTGATTTCGATTATAATGTTTCTTTTCAGTTGGGGTTCTATTGATATTATATGCTAACCGATCTTGCTGTAAATATCTTGCGAATGTGTGTCAAAACTATTTTTCCGGCGTGCTTGTTGTTGCTACCGTTTTATTCTGCATGTGTTTCGATGCCGAATTCGCGAATTTTAAGTTTCACTAGTGCTTAGTGGATGATCATATTGATCTATTTCATATACAGTTGTTTGTACAGATTTCGACTATATCACAATTATAGTTATATGTTTGTGAGCTTATAAATTAGGAGTGTTATTACGATGTCGTGACTTGATGTTTATATCATTTTACCATCGAATAAACATTGATCAAATTGATTCTATATTGTGTTAAACCAAATGATTTTCAATTTTCTGATGGATAACATATTTATTGAATTTTTGATTTGGTTATACTACAATATAGTTTGTTTATCTTGTATGAGATCGAATTGATGTGATTCGATGAGAAGTTAATTTTAGAGATTTTATTCTCTCTAATGTGTCCAAAAGAGGGACTATTGTAGGCGTCCTAATGATTTAACTTTGTATGCATTAGTTTCGGAATATAGGTATGAATCGTAGTTGGAGTGATAGAATTTCTACAGTTTGCTGAAAGTAATGCTAAAAAAAATCTTCCTCCTCATAAAAGTAATACTGAAAAAAGTCTTCTGTGTTTTTTCTATGTCCATGTGTTCGTTGTGCAAATCAAGAATCAAAACTTAATAAGAAAGAAATCATGGATCATCTCATTTGTGAAGGGATTTGTCAAAGTTATACACAATGGGTATGGCATGGTGAAGTAGTAGCAAAGTCAAATGTGTCTCAAAAAGATAATGTTATTGTAGAATTGGATGATCGTCTGGAAGATATGATGCGTGATATTGGACAAGATTCGTTTAAGTGGGCAAATACGTATGATACTTTATGCAGTGACAAGGATAAACCTTTGTACCCGGAATGCACAAATTTTACACGTTTATCAGCCGTGTTAAAATAGTTTAATTTGAAAGAAAATAATGGATGGGCTGACAAAACGTTTACCGAATTGCTTGAATTGTTGACACAAATGCTTCTAGAAGGTAACATAATTCCAAATCGTTATTACGAGGCGAAGAGATTATTGTGTCTGATGGATTTGGAGTATGAAAACATACATGCATGCCCTAATAATTTCATATTATACAGGAAAAAGTATGTAAACTATAATCATTGTCTGAAGTGCAAGGCGTCACACTACAAAAAAAAATATGGTGATTCTAGTGATGATGAGGTGGTCAAAAAAGGTCCTCCCGCGAAAGTGGTATGGTACCTACCAATAGTTTCAAGGTTCAAGAGATTATTTGCTAATGCAAATGACGCAAAGAATCTTAGATGGCATGCAGAAGAAAGAAAATGTGATGGACAAATTCGCCATGTAGCTGATTCTTTGCAATGGAAGAAAATAGATTCTTTGTTTCCAAATTTTGGCAAAGAGTCGAGAAACCTTAGACTTGGAATTTCTAATTATGGAATGAATCCTTTTGATAATCTAAGTACTAACCATACTTCTTGGCTTGTTCCCTTGATGATTTACAACTTATATCTTAGGTTATGCATGAAGCATAAACATATTATGTTATCGATGATGATTTCGGGTCCAAAACAACCAAGAAATGACATAGACGTGTATCTAAGTCCAATGATTTATGATTTAAGAGTGTTGTGGAAGGAAGATGTGGATGTTTTTTATGCGTATTCTGGTGAACAGTTCAGTATGCGTGCCATGTTGTTTTGCACCATCAACGATTTTCTGGCATATGGAAATTTGTCTGGGTATAAAGTTAAAAGGCATAAAGCGTGTCCTATATGTGAAAAAGACACATGTTACCATTAACTTGAAAACGGAAAGAAGACTGTTTATCTCGGGCATCGAAAATTTCTAAATCGTTATCATCCATATCGTAGATTGCGGAAAGCTTTCAATGGGGAACAAGAGCATGGTGTTGCTCCAAAGCCCTTAACTGGAGAGGAAGTTTATCAACGAAAACAAGGTATTAATGTTGTCTTTGGAAAATACTAAAAGCAATCTACTGTAAAAAAATATATGGAAAAAGAGGTCGGTTTTCTTCGATCTTCCATATTAGTCTAGTCTTGATGTAAGACATTGTATTGATGTGATGCACATGGAGAAAAATGTATGCGATAGTTTAATTGGAACACTTCTCAACATTCAAGGCAAGACAAAAGATGTTTATAATGCTCGTCTGGATTTGGGTTTGATGGGTATACGAGAAGAGTTAACTCCACAACATATAGGTAACAAGATATATTTGTCTCCTTGTCATACCCCAAATTTGTCATACCTTTGTAAGCTTTCTCTCAGTAAGATGATCTGGTCTTTGACCATAATCTTCTAAAAATTTAGGTCATATGATCTTGCGCACAAGATATATTTTGATCAATTTGAGCATTTTAACGGGTCAAAATTTATTTTTAAATCTAACCAAACACTGTATTTTTATGAGTCGTTTATTTCGTGCTGATCCTTTTGGTATGCTCGATTTATTTTTTGAGCACTTGGGAGACAGACTTTTATTTATTTAGGGTCCGTTTATTTTTACATTTTTGTCTAAATATTTAGAATAAATAAATAGAATTATTAGTTTTTATTTTAAGTTTATTTTAATTATTTTTTGTTTAAATTTTATTTTAAATTTAATATCATTTAATTTAGACTTTAAAATAAATATTAGAGACATTGAGAATTTAAAATTAACCTTAATTTAGTCCCTATATATACTCTTGGTACTGCTGAATAATGGAGACTGGAAAAAAGGAAAAAGAAAGAAACATTAAGACGACGGTGCAGTACCGATTCATTGTATAAAAGATATATGCTAATCCATCTGCTATTTTTGAATATATTACGTCTGTTTCTGAGTGTACGTAACCCATATTTCAATATATATCATAATATATAACATTTGTGTTACTGTATAAATAACTTTTTGTTTATATATATATATATATATATATATATATATATATATATATATATATATATATATATATATATATATATATATATATATATATATATATATATATATATATATATATATATATATATATATATATATATATATATATATATATATATATATATATATATATATATATATATATAATTTTATTAAATTATTCATATCAAATCTTGTCGATGCGCTATTTGTATATTGGTGTGCATTATGCGTGATATTTGTGTTGGTTTGATCCGGTTCTGATGATTGCATTTTTTGCGTTAACAATATTGTTGATTTTTTTAGCACGTTAAATTTACTTTTTCTATGCATTTTCTATTTTTATAAATTTAGATCTGCACGATTTGGATCCAGATTGCGATGAACACGTTAAGTGTAGCAAGCTATTGAGTAATTCTATTAGTTTATGTGCGATTTTTTATTTTTACTCTTTTAAATTGATTATCGTTGCGTTTCGATTTTATGCACGCGCCCAATGGTTTGGTCTAGCGGCAATCTGCTTGTTGCGCACCGACCAATTCGTGTTTTGATTTGCAACTTTGTGTCTTAATTTGAGTTTTATTATGTTGTTGCTTGTTGATTTGACTTGCGATGACCAATAACACGATAGCAATTTACTATTTTAATTTGTATTATTTTGCAATGATTCAACATTGTTATCTTTAGATCAAATCTAGTTTTTTTTTTGTGGTAGCCTTTGCATGTTTTCGCGTACGTGATCTTGATTTGTGTATTTGTATCATGATTTTAATTCGTGCACTTTTATTTTTAATTTATGTTTTGATTCATTTGATGTGTGATGTTAATATTTTGCATGTATCTTATTTCCGTTCACGCCTAAATTACTTTTAAAACTAATTCTTGATTTAATCAAGCCATTTTTAAACCCTTGTAAGGCGATTGCTTTTTAGCATCACCATCAACCTCATGCCAACACTTTCTCTCTTTCTTTAATTGCGGTTTCATTTACTATGACCACCCTTAAGGACTAGGAATCGACCTAACTTTTTCTCAAACCCTTGATCCAAAGTTAAGTGGTTAATTCCCTCATAAGTCGGTTGCCTTTTGCAATCGTCATCACGCAAATTCAAACCTCGATCTTTTATCGGGTATTTTTTTCTTAAAACTAAAATCTCTTTTTCCAAAAAATCCAAAAATATTTTAGCTTATCTCTAACCTCTTTTTCAAACTTTAAAAGAAATTTAACAAATATTAAACCTTTTTGCCTCTTGGCGTTTTGTTAAAAACTTTTCGAAAAGGGCACGCCACCTAGCATCGTCCATAAAAAATACACAACAAACCAAAAAACATTTTCAACAAGAACTACAGAGTTTTGATTCGCTCTGGGATATGTAGGCACTGGGTTGAAAACTTAGACGAACTCAATAATAAAAAAATCTTCTTTTTTTTCCCTCAAGCAATCATCTTTCCCTTAGCAAGCTTATAGATAACAAACACCCTTCATGCCTAGAATAACTTAGACGGTTCCCATCGAGTACGATGGATGTAGGGAGTGTTAGTACCTTCTCCTTACATAACCGACTTCTGAACCCAACATGGTTGTGATGATTATACCCTATCCTTTTTCCCTATGGATTTTCTCGATATTTTCCCTTTCCTCTCGTGGGAATAAATAAAGTTTGGTGGAGACTCTCATAAGTCCATCTGTGGTCGTGCGAACCCTAGTTTTGTGCATCACGAAGATCGTATTTTTTTAGGTACGACAGATGGAGACTCTGCTGGGGACTGGTTCACCCCTTAGGAAGTCAAGCCTAGTCTAGGTTTCTTTAGAATGTTTAAGTGTATGTTTATCATTATTGCATACTTATATTTCCTTTACTTTTAATTGCTTTCCATATTATATTTGTGGTTACTTAGTACTGTAGATGGAAGCTTTGATTTCAAACCTTGAGGGAAAGGCTTTCTACCCGAGCCTAGAATGTAAACACATAAGATAGGAGAGGTTGAGTAGTATGGGGCATCGGGGAATTTCTCCTCATGCAGTTCGATACGAGAACCTCGCTTAGAGTAGATTCTAATGAGAATGTTGGCGACTGTCAAACTTTTGGCGTGGACGACCAACATTTTCATCGGGATCCATGACTCTAAGGAACTTTTAGAACCTTAAACCATTTGGCCAAGAACTAGGATTGATGGTCGCGTAGTATGGGGCACCGAGGTTTACTCCTCACGTAGTTCGATACGAATATCTCAATCAGAAGATACTTTCTTCATGGAGTCGTTTTCCTGGAAATCACTGACATACGCGACAAACAGTCAAGGAAGTCCATAACTATGAAGTCCTTGTCTAGAACCCTATGTCGATGGTCGCGTAGTATGGGGCACCGAAGAGTTCTCCTCGTGTAGTTCGATACAAAGACCTCACCCAAAGGAGATTCATATGATGGAGTCATTAACCGTCATGTTCATGGTGTGGCTTATGAACAATCGTATGAATTTGTGACTTTGGGGTTCCTTTAAACTATAGATCCTTCATGGTGAGAACCTTGTGTACAAGCAATCAGTCTTTATCCTCCATTCGTGCCTTGGATCATGTATCTGGGAATAACCTAAAATATGCATTTTGTTCACCTGTATATCATTTCATTTGCATCTCATTTGCATTGCATTCTCCCAGCAGAAACTCATTCCATCTTCTGTTCATCACTCCAATTGATTTTCCGACACTCATACTGAACTTGTGGTAGTTGCAAAGCATGTGAAGCAAGTCCAATCATAGATAAGAGGGGCATAGATAACTTGAAAAGCCAGTCAGATAAACCAAGTTAGAAGTTGTGGTAGCCATGTCAGAAAAATACTTTTAACATACTAAGGTGAAGAATCTTGATCCCCCATCAGGTTTCATTGTGTCGACCAATCCACTGTACGATCTTCTGCCATATGATCTTCCACAAGTAACATTCTTTATCGGTCTCAGATGGTGCCATTGACTAATGTTATAAAGGAAAGGATTCATGCCCTTGAGAAGGAAGTCCAAGCTTTGAAAGTGTATGACGCGGCTGTGTTCGATGTTGTTAATATGTGCCTAGTTCCAGACTTGGTGATCCCTCCAAAATTCAAATTACTCAACTTAGAGAAGTACACTAGTCTCAATTTCCCAAAGCGTCATTTGGTGATGTTCTTACGAAAGATGACTTCTTATATCCATGATGATAAGTTTATTATTCACTATTTTCAAGACAATTTGAGTGGAACATCCTTGAATTGGTACATGGACTTAGAAAGAAGTTGTGTCCAGTCATGGAGAGACTTATCCAACGCCTTTTTGGAGCAATACAAGTTCAATTTAGACATGGCTCCAGACCACATTCAACTGAAAATCCTATCTCAGAAATACAACGAACCCTTCGGAGGATATTCGCAGCGATGGAGAGAATTGACAACCCAAGTGAAACCGGCACTCTTAGAGAAAGAATTGGTTGATATGTTCATGAGAACCTCTCAGAGCCCATACTTCTAAAGGTTGATGAGTAGTGCGATATTAGACTTCTCCCACCTAGTGACAATTGGAGAACGCGTCGAATGTGGCCTAAAAAAATGGAAGAATCCAAGGCATCTTAAGCAGCCAAGCTAGTGAGATTGAATCCCTCAGCAATTCCCAAGAGGAAGAAGAGGATGAAACTGATGTAATTGTGGCAAGTATTGAGTATTTTCATGGTTCAACAACAAAATGTTATGGGTCTTCATCTTCTCAACAGTCAGCATTCCCAGCGCCATGCCATCCTTATAGACAATCAACACTAGAGCACCATACCAGAAGACTTGGACTGTTCCTCATGCAAATCAACGAGCCCATGGCAAAGGACATCAGAATCAGCGTTAGAGTCAGGATAGGCCTCAGAATAATTTGGAAAGAAGGAATGGTCCTCTTCATCCAGTTCTTATGTCATACACTCAGCTTCTGCCATATCTGATCCAAAATTCACTAATAGAGCCCAAGTCTCTCAAGCCATTACCAGAACCATACCCACCTGGGTATAATCCTGATGAGAGATGTGGATATCATGTTGGGTCAATAGGGAACTCAACTGAAGATTAAAAAGCTTTCCAAGCCAAAGTACAATAGTTGATTGACAAGAAGTACATATCATTTCCAGAAGGAACCTTGGTTGTGCACGTCAACTTCTCACCTGAATGAGTTTGAAGAATTCAAAAGGTATATTCTAAAGCCAGTGGTTTAGAAAGGAAGACATTTTCCTTGGAAGTGGCAATTATTGGATCACTTTTTATCATTTGCATTTGTAGTTTCTTTCTTGTTAAATGCTAATTTTTCTTAAACATTGTTATTTTGAATGGTAATATTAATGAAGTGACCATGCATTGTTTGAGTTAATCATGTTGCATTCGCTCATTTTTCTTCACTTATATAAAAAAATAATAAATACATCCATATACCTCTCGTCCATTTTCTTTATCAAATTGTTTGTTTTAGCAAATATTAGAGGGAGGATGATGAAAACGAAATACCCATAATTGCTATTGTATGCTTTCGAATAAAATCCTGCTGATGATGTACAAACATTGTTTCAAATCCCCAAACACCGGAGAACTAAGGAGTTAGTCCCTAGTTAACCACTTCGAGCTTAGAAGTGGGAGTTTCTATTGGATTTCTAAACCCTTACGCTTAACCTGGGCCACAAGTAGTGTTCAGTTAATGTGGATGCACATTTGACTTCAAGATGATACATCCCGCCTTTGGATCAGCTATATGATATTCTTCACGGACATTCTAAAGTGTCGAAGGAACCGTACAAAAGTCATAAGTTATGACGGTTGTTCTTCAATGATCAATGACTTGGTAGTCAAAAGCCTTTCCAAAATAGAAAAAATAAAAAATGAAAGAAAAGCCCGCTAAGTCAAACACCCTAAAAGGTGACTTAGGCAAAAATCAGGGCGATCCCAGTGGACTTGAAAAACAAAATCAGTCCAGGAAAAAGTTAGGGATCAAAAGGAAAAATTAAAAGAGGTCCACAAATCCTCAACAAACCAAAACAGGACTTTGTGACCATCATGTCAAAAATTAAAAGGGTCACTGACATATATGACAAAAGAAAAATAAAGTGACTGCCCTTTCAAGTGAATCTGGAATCCTCATTTACACTTTCACACTGTCGAACTCTATTAGAAGACGAATGTGTGTCAATTTAACTGAATGTAGGACTGAAGTTCATCACGAAGAAGGGGTGGGTACAAATCAATTTTGAGCCTTATATCCTTTGTTTCTATAACTATGACTCAGGCCACGATACAACCCTCAAAAGACCTAATTGTGGCGGAGTTTATTCTGAAAGCATATTGCAGTAAGGTTGCGTAATGTTCTTCTTGTTGTATCTTTCACACACTAGCTAAATCAGCACTACGTTTGAACTAATGTTCCATTCATCACACACAATCACATCACTCCAATAATAATTAAATTTTTTCCAAAACTTGCATGAGCATTGCATTAAAATTACCATTTATGAATAAATAGTTTTAATTGCAAGTCATCACTTGACATCAAGGAAATTCCAACAAGGAGCAATCAAAGAGGACTTGATCATTCGTGAAACTCGATCATAGTCAATATTACCTCATGGATAAGAGGAATTGACATCCAATGATTATGGAATCAATCAATTCAGAGCAAGTCCCCAAGAATTAGTTAATCAAAGGAGCATCATTTCAAGACTCTACCAGCCAATGGGAAGGAATCTAGAGGTTCCTTTTGATTAAGGGTGAATCCCTTCAATACTCAGTCAACATAAATTAAGTCCTTTCAATGCTCATTCTTGGGAAGGCTACCTAAATAGTACATCGAGGCCAATTACTCCAAGAGTCAGTCAATCAAGGATGAATCCCTTCATGACTCAAAATTATGGGACAAACCATCTCGAGTTCATCTCATGGTACAATTATTTCCAACTTCCTATCAAGGGCTAACTCTTTAATGGCTTGAAGTTATGGGGCAAACCATCTTGATTTCATCTCATGGTACAATTGTTTCCATCTTCATTTCAAGGACAAAATCCTTTCACGACTTAGAATTCTGGGGCAAGCCATCTCGAGATCATCTCATGGTACAGTTGCTTCTAATTTCCATTCAAGAAGAAAAATTCTTCAAAGACCCATACTAGGGCAAGATGAGCCAAATTGGGGCAAGACCTCTCCATACTTTCAAGAAATTCAAGAAAACTCTGTCAATAACCTTTGAGTTTAAGATGAGTGTCGGGGAATCATGTTATCACCCCAGCAAACAACGTTTGCCTTCTAACAAGAAGCCTTTCTACAAAAGGAATCTTTTATCTATTACCCTCTGCTGGGGTATTTTTGGAAGCTTTCATATCATAACATAGATCATTCTCATGCATTAGTCATGTCGCTTTGCTCATGCATAAATCTATGCATATCATGTCATTCATTAGGCCTAACCACCATAACCTGAATTTGATATCTCAAATCCTGTAACATAAGATTTGATACCAGAGTCCAACATTGCTTGAAAATTAAAAGTCCAAGTTCCCGTCTGGCAGTTAAAAGTCCAAGTTCCCGTCTGCCAATTAAAAGTCCAAGTTCCTGTCTGCCAATTAAAAGTCCAAGTTCCCGTCTACCAATTAAAAGTCCAAGTTCCTGTCTGGAAATTAAAAGTCCAAGTTCCCGTCTGGAAATTAAAAGTCCAAGTTCCCGTCTGGTAGTTAAAAGTTCAAGTTCCCGTCTGCCAATTAAAAGTCCAAGTTCCCGTCTGGAAATTAAAAGTCCAAGTTGATGTTTGGTAGTTAAAAGTCCAAGTTCCCGTCTAGAAATTAAAAGTCCAAGTTCCCGTTTGGAAATTAAAAGTCTAAGTTCCCGTCTGACAATTAAAAGTCCAAGTTCCCGTTTGGAAATTAAAAGTCTAAGTTCCCTTCTGACAATTAAAAGTCCAAGTTCCCGTCTGGAAAACCTTTTAAGGTCCAATTTTTATTGGCAACTACTCAAAAGTCCATCCTTGTTGGCAGCTTTATAATCCAAAAATCCAATTGTTATTGGAAACTACCTAAAAATTCACCCTTGTTGGCATCTTCGTATTCCAAAAGTCCAATTTTTATTGGCAACTACCTAAAAGTCCACCCTTGTTGGCACCTTCGTAATCCAAAAGTCCAATTTTTATTGGCAACTACCTAAAAATCCACCCTTCTTGGCATCTTCATAAAACCTAAAGTCCAATTTCACTTGGCAATTCCTAAATCCTATCCTCATTGATACCAAATGGTCTCACCTTCACAAATAGACATATTTTCAACATATTTCATCATTTGCATCGTCACATGCATGACATGCATAACATTCTTTCCCAAAACAAGATTGTCATCAAATACAGTCATTGCAATCATCAACATAACAAAATCATGTGCATTCATACATGCACAAGTATCCCCAACATTTGCATCCTCATAAGTAACTTCATGAATCATGCAATGCATAACATTTCCAGCCTAAGTGGAACATTATATCATAACAGGATCCAAGATCAATCAGCAAACATCCCGGCCAGTCCTCTTTCAAAGTCGGATATATTCCTCTGAAAAGAGTTGATATCCCTCATATGCTCATGGGATTTCTATCCCTCAGCATTTCATTCTTTAACCATACGGTTGATAATGATAATCTCCAGCATTTTTTCTCTTGTTGCTCCCCAAGCTGAGATTATCCTAAAAGTCTCTTATGAACTTTCCCCTGAAGGGATTCGTTGACTCTTTATCCTTTAAAAATGAATCTTGCTTAAAACTGTTTTCCCCAACAGATTTCGTGTTCGAGATACTTCTCTAATACCCGTGAAGAATCTTGAATGCGATTGAGGTATCATTCCCCCTTGTTGGAATATCTCGATCAATAAGATACTGCTTCATTGGGCTAGAGAATCTCATCTGTTTTTTGAGATACTGCTTTGGCATCCGCAGAGAGCCTTAATTAATAAGGTACTGCTTCGTCCATCCAAAGAATCTCATGTTTTGGTAAAGATATTGTTCTAGTGTTCCCGAAGAGCCTTTACCAGGCACTGCTTCACACGACCTAGAAAGTTTTATACCAATGTTCGAGACACTGCTTCCTCCACCTAAGAGTCCCATTTGTCTGAGATATGACTTTAGAGATCCCTAGAGAGACTTAATTCATAAGGTGATGCTTTGTGCGATCTAGAGAGTCTCATATCTATGCTGAGATATTGTCCTAATGTCCTCGGAAGAGCCTTAACTCATACGGTACTGCTTCGCCTAGTCCAGGAAGTCTCATGCCTTTTGTTAAAATAATGTTCTAATATTCTAGAAGACCCTTAATCCATAAGGTACTGCTTCATAAGAATTAGAAATTCTCATGTATAGCATTTGAGGCACTGCTCTGTTATTCCCAAAGAGCCTTATTCTATAAGGTACTGCTTTACATGGATCAGATAATCTCATCAGTCTTTGAGACACTATTTTGGTTTTTTTCGGAGAGCCTAATTCATAAGGTATTGCTTCGACCCCAAAGAATCTCATGTTTTGGTAAATATGTTGTTCTAGCACTCCTGAAGAGCCTTCACCAGGTATTGCTTCGCATAATCTAGAAAGTTTTATACCATTGTTTGATACACTGCTTCGTTAAAATGGAGAGTCTCATTTTATCGAGATACTGCTTTGGCATCATTGAAGAGCCTTAATTCGTAAGGTACTACTTTATTTGGCCCAAAGAATCTCATGTTTTGGTTGAGATATTGTTCCTAGAGAGCCTTAATCAATAAGGTACTACTTCATATGATCTGAAAGTCTCATACCTCCTTCGAGATACTTCTCTATTATTTCCAAAGAGCCTTATTCTATATGTACTGCTTTGTGTGGTCTAGAAAATCACATTTTTTGATCCACTACTTTGGTTTCCTCGGAGAGCCTTAATCCATAAGGTACTGCTTCACATGGTCCAGAGAGTCTCATATCTTTTATTGAGATACGGTCTGGGGAATCTCGTACCCTTGTAGAATTTTGCTCTGAATATTCCTGGAGAGCCTTAACCAATAAGGTACTGCTTCATGCAATAATAAAGAATATCCTTGTTAAGCTACTCTAAGGGTACCCGAAGAGGCTTAATTCATAAGGTATTGCTTCGTGCGACCTGGAGATTCCATTTGTGTTTGAGATATTGCTTTGATAATCCAAAGAATCTCATGTTATTTCATTCTTCTTACATCATCCTTTTACCTTTACTTTTTTTTTATCCTTGATGGACAAATTTATGGGTTTTCTTATATCTAACTGACTTTTACCCTAAAAACGAACGCTATGCAGCAGTTCATTCTCTCGGGTTCAAGGCAATTAGATAGAGGCATCTGTCATACCCCAAAATTGTCCTACCTTTGTAAGCTTTCTCTCTGTAAGATGATCTAGTCTTTGACCATAATCTTCTGAGAATTTAGGTCATAAGATCTTGTGCGCGTATTCACCATGACTAACCAATTTGTGCAGATGCATTGATTTCAAGTATGGATAATATTTGTTCTCACAGCCAAGTGCTTCAAGATGTGACCATTGGATTCTGATTCAAGATACCCTAATTTTGTTCGAGCATTTTAAAATTTTCACTTATTTGACTTTATTTTCACTTTGCATAGCATAACATGCATTTCATCTCGTATAATGCTTAAAATATCACACAAAATGATTTCTCGAATTTACAGACAGACTGGTCAAAATAAATTTCAACGATGCGTAAAATCAGTGGACAGAAATGCATGTTAATTAAAACTAATTGAAAATGTTAATTAAAACGCATACAAATTGCAAAACGTTTGGTCTATTCAATGATGTCTTCTATTTTATTTATTTCCGGTGTATGAATGAAAAGACAAGAATAATAGTAATATTTTTTAATACATTTCTTATATACTTGTAAGTCAAAGATGATAAGTTTTTCTTTTCTTTTACCCACCTTTAATTAATAGATTAAGATTATATTAGTTTAGTTTATGGAAGTCTAGTTTCAAGATAATCATGGTTTTATTAAGACTTTTATGGTTCTATACTTATTATACTTATGAAAAAGTTTTCTTATAATTAATTGTAGTTAATTCAGTGGTAATTGACTCGAATTAGGTATAGGAGATCACAATTTGATCCTTCATAATTACGATTGGAAGGAAATTAAAACTAGTTGATGTCACAATTGATTTTAAACTGAATTAGTCAGTCCAATGGACCGGATACAAGAAAAAAAATCTTCATATAATTTATAAAATCTTCATGAAAAAGTTTAATGAATGCTTCTTTAATAAAATAGTAATTGCAGTTTTATCTCAACTTTCACTACAGATATTTATATTCAATTTTCAATGTGAAATCTCTTAGACGTGCGCAAGTTTTAGGTAACGTTTTTCAATGTAAAAAAAATTAAATTTTTATTGAAAAATTCATGGGTAATTATATCATGAGGCAGAAAAATTTATACTGTGTAATTATAACTTTTTGAAAGTTCTCATTTTAAAATGTCAACGCTAACCAACCATTAGCTTATGACCTTATGTTATGGCTGATCATTCAAGGCTGCAGTGGTGTTAGAATGATGTTCAGTAATCACCGGTGGAAAGCTTACCCATTTGCTCCGTAAGCTTTTGTTATGTTTTAGTATTGTGTTTAAATTGGCTTGTATTCTTCTACTGCATGGGAGTATCTGAAATCTACTGCGGTGGTGTTATGATTGTTAAATTTGTTACAAATTTCTAGAGAGTTCTTAAATATAATATGTAAGAAAATATAGAACATCCTAAAAACTATAAGGTGTATGAATATGGTAGAATAATCTAGATATATAAGTATATAGCAAAGATAGAAAAATCTAGATTTATCATGAGAACTCTATAATATTCACCATCATTGAAAGATTGGTGACTTGAGCCTATAAATAGGCATTTGCTACATTGTAAACCATCATCCAAGAAATTAATCACAAAACCTTCTTTCTAAACTACTCTCTAAAACTATCTTCTACCAACTATCATCTAAACAATTCCAAACAGTGGCATCAGAGATACGTTTGGTCATACATTGAGCGTAGTTATACTAATACCTACCATTTCAAAATCCTCCAAACTACTTCAAAATATTTCCCTTATACTATTAACCCACTACAATATTTTTTCTAAGCCATGGATAACACTACTCAATCATCAACTATTTGTGTCCCTATTTTCAATGGTGAAAATTATGATTTATGGCGTGTTAAAATGGAGACATATTTTTCATCTCAAGATTTATGGGACATAGTAGAAGAAGGCTCCATCGCTCCCATAGATACTTCAGCTCTAAATGCAGCTCAAGAAAAAGAGTTGAAGAAAAAAACAGAAAAATTCAAAGGCATTGTTCACCTTGCAACAAGCGGTGGCTGATGCAATTTTTCCAAGAATTATGGGAGCTAAGACTGCAAAAGAAGCGTGGAAGACGTTGCAGTAAGAGTTTCAAGGAAATGACAAGGTACGTGCTGTCAAACTTCAATCTTTAAGAAGAGATTTTGAACTATTGAAGATGAAGGAGTCTGAGACAGTTAAAGATTACTATTCTAAAGTTAAAGAAATAGTTAATCAAATGAGAGCTTTTGGGGAGGATATTCTTGACAAGAAAATTGTTGAGAAAATTCTAATTACTATGCCCCCAAAATTTGACCCAATCGTGACAACAATAGAGGAAACCAAAGATCTGTCTACTCTATCAGTGACAGAACTAGTGGGCTCTCTTGAAGCATATGAGCAAAGACTACATAGGCATAAAGAAGATACACTTGAAAATGCCTTTCAGTCAAAGCTCAAATTTAAGTCCCAAAATAAAGAAAATGGAGGAAAGAAAAAATTATGGTGAAACTTCCAAAAGAAGAGAAGTTCCTAGAAATTTCCAAAAGAACAATCCAGATAAAAATATTCCATGCAATATATGCAAACGACTAGGCCACGCGGAGAAAAGTTATTGGTACCGTAATATGCCACAATGCAATCATTGCAAGAAATTCGGGCACATCGAAACACTGTCGCAACAAAAATAGGCATCAAGCTAATATCGCAGAGGAGCATGATCAAGAACAATGTATGTTCTATGCCACTCAAGAATCAATCAAAGAAAAAGGAGGAAGTTGGTACTTGGATAGTGGATGTAGCAATCACATGGCCAAGGATGAGACTATTTTCAAAAGCATTGATGAGTCAGTCAAAGTCAAAGTTCGACTAGGAAATGGAAGTGTGGTTGAGTCAAAAGGAAAAGGCACCGTCGTGGTAGAGACAGATAAAGGTACGCGACTCATCTATGATGTCTTACTAGTTTCCAGCCTAAAATAAAATCTTCTAAGCATTGACCAAATGATGGAGAAAGGCTACACACTTCACTTTGAAGGAGGTGTATGCAAAATCTTAGACAACAAGAATAAAAGGGCCGAGATAGCCGAAGTGAAGATGAATAAGAGCAATAGAAGCTTCTCGCTAAATTTAAAATATACAACTAACATTGCCATGAAGGTACAAGTTGATGATTCATGGCTTTGGCATCGAAGATTTGGCCACTTCAACACACATGCCTTGAAGTTGTTACATGATAAGAACATGATGAGAGATCTTCCAAGCATAAAGGATAACAATGAAGTGTGTGAAGGATGTCTCCTTGGTAAGCAACACCCATTTCCATTCTCAACAAGCGGAGCATGGAGAGCAAAAGATCTGTTGGAGCTGATACATACTGACGTCTGTGGACCGATGAGGACGCCATCACACGAGAACAACAGGTACTTCATACTCTTCATTGATGACTTCTCTAGAATGCCATTGGTCTATTTCTTGAAAGAAAAATCAGAAGTTTTTGGAGTATTCAAAAGGTTCAAGGCCCTTGTTGAAAATCAAAGTGGAAAGCGGATAAAAGTACTAAGAAGTGATCGCGGCAAAAAGTACACATCCCGCGAGTTTGATAGATTTTGTGAGGATGAAGGCATAGAGCGGCAACTTACAATCGCATATTCTCCTCAGCAAAATGGTGTGTCTGAGAGAAAGAATCGCACAGTTATGGAGATGGCTAGATCGATGCTCAAAGAGAAGCGACTACCTAACACATTCTGGGCTGAAGCAGTCTACACTGCTGTTTACTTACTCAACAGATGTCCAACTAAATCTGTACAAGATAAGACTCCAATTGAGGCTTGGAACGGGAAGAAGCCATCAGCAAAGCACCTAAGGGTCTTTGGATCTATATGCTACATTCATATTCTAGACGTGAAGAGGCATAAGCTTGAAGACAAGACTATACGAGGTATCTTCTTGGGGTATAACACAATATCTAAAGGCTACCGTGTATATAACTTGCAAACAAAAAAACTCATCATCAGTCGAGATGTTGAAGTTGATGAGAATGCTTCTTCGAATTGGGATGGAGAAAAAATGGAGAAGAATGTTCTTATACCCACTCAACTACCTCAAGAAGAATCTGAGGAAGAAGTCCTAGGTGAACCTTCTTCACCTCCACCACAACAACAAGCTCAAGAACTATCATCACCAGAGTCTACTCCAAGACGAGTAAGATCTTTGAGAGACATATATGAAACCTGCAACATGGCCATACTCGAACCTGGAAGCTTTGAAGAAGCATCAAAGCATGAAGCATGGGTCAAGGCAATGGAAGAAGAGATAAAGATGATCGAGAAAAATAACACATGGGACTTAGTAAATCGTCCCCATGGAAAAGATATCATTGGGGTTAAGTGAGTCTATAAGACAAAGCTCAATCCTGATGGCACCATACAGAAACATAAGGCGAGGCTAGTAGCTAAGGGTTACTCACAACAACCCGGGGTTGACTACAATGAGACATTTGCACCAGTAGCTCGTCTTGATACCATTAGAGCTCTAATAGCTCTTGAGGCACAAAAAGGATGGAGTATACATCAACTGGATGTCAAATCTGCCTTCCTCAATGGTGTACTTGAAGAAGAGATCTATGTGGAGCAGCCACAAAGATTCATATCTGAAGGCGAAGAGAGCAAAGTGTTAAGACTAAGAAAAGTACTATACGGTTTGAAGCAAGCTCCTCGAGCATGGTATAGCAGAATCGATCAATATTTCATGGATCAAGGATTTAGGAGAAGCAAGAGTGAGTCCACACTATACATCAAGTCTCAAGGTCAGTACACTCTCTTACTCTCTCTATATGTAGATGACCTTATCTACACGGGAAACAATACTAAGATGATAACAGAGTTCAAAGAAGACATGATGAAGAACTTTGAGATGACCGACCTTGGTTTGATGAGTTACTTCCTCGGTATAGAGGTAAGCCAAAGAAATGAAGGGATATTCATCTCACAAAAGAAATACACAAAAGGCTTACTTAAGAAATTCAAGATGTACGGTTGCAAACCTGTCGCTACCCCACTCATAACAAATGAGAAACTACAAAAGAATGATGGAGCACCAGAAGCTGATGCATCCAAATATCGAAGTTTAATTGGAAACCTCCTATATTTGACAGCTACGCGGCCAGACATAATGTATGCTACAAGTCTTCTATCAAGATTCATGCAATGTCCAAGTCAAATACACTTTGGAGCAGGAAAAAGAATTTTGAGATATCTACAAGGAACAACAGAGTTAGGTATATGGTACTCTACCGAAACTAATTCAGGATTACTTGGCTACACCGATAGTGATTGGGCAGGTTTGGTAGATGACATGAAGAGCACCTCTGGCTATGCTTTCTCACTCGGATCAGGAATTTTCTCTTGGGTGTCGAAGAAGCAAGCTACGGTTGCACAATCCACAGCAGAAGCAGAGTATGTGGCAGCTGCTGAAGCAACGAGTCATGCTATATGGCTTCGTAGGATACTTGAAGACATGGGAGAAAAACAGGACCAGCCAACTAAAATTAATTGCGACAACAAATCAGCAATTGCAATGGCAAAGAATCCAGTGCATCACAGTAGAACAAAACATATAGCAATCAAGTATCACTTTATAAGAGAAGCTGAAGCAACTAAAGAGATCAAACTCGACTACTGCAGAACAGAAGATCAAATTGCAGACATATTCACGAAGGCGTTGCCGAGACCAAGATTTGAAGAGCTACGAGCTATGTTTGGAGTCAAAGAAATTTGTATCAAGGAGGAGTGTTAAATTTGCTACAAATTTCTAGAGAGTTCTTAAATATAATATGTAAGAAAATATAGAACATCCTAGAAACTATAAGGTGTATGAATATGGTAGAATAATCTAGATATATAAGTATATGACAAAGATAGAAAAATCTAGATTTATCATGATAATA
Organism: Lathyrus sativus; assembly: GCA_963859935.3. NCBI lineage: Eukaryota > Viridiplantae > Streptophyta > Magnoliopsida > Fabales > Fabaceae > Lathyrus > Lathyrus sativus. The sequence goes on along the minus strand of OZ012735.1, from coordinate 105,147,839 downwards.
ACCTATCATGAGAACTCTAAAATATTCACCACCATTAAAAGGTTGGTGACTTGAGCCTATAAATAGGTATTTGCTACATTGTAAACCATCATCCAAGAAATTAATCACAAAACCTTCTTTCTAAACTACTCTCTAAAACTATCTTTTACCAACTATTATCTAAACAATTCCAAACAAAAATGATGTTTTAGTATGGAGTGGAGCCATCGGAAAGTAATATGCTCAATGGTGGTAAACCAGGTAAATATCATTTTTGTTTCTTTGAATTATGTTCATTTTTTTAAGGTTTTGTTTTGGATTTATTTTCCTTTTAAGTTTTATTTTTCCCGATTATGGATATTTATGTTAAATTATGATATGGATATTTACAGAAAGGTATCAACATTCTTAATAGGAAAATGGCCTAAGCGATGAGTGAGAAGTCGCTTCAAGGATACTCTTCCGAATGATCTACTTGCCTTGGTTCTCAAGGTAACGTCTTTGATTAATCAATTTGTACGGAGTATAAGTGTATATATTCATCGATGAGTGAGAAGTCGCGCGGGCATGATGTTGAAAACGTAGACTCAATCTTGTGTTTTTATGTGCGTGCGTTTATTGAATAAACTATGTGATTACTCTTGAGTTTATTCATGAGTTTTCTGTAGGCTATGATAGAGAAAGCAAATGTGAAACCTAGTGAAGTAGGAGACATAGTTGTTGGCACAGTTATAGGACCATGATCTGAAAGAGCAATTGCGTGCTGAATGGCAGCTTTTTACGTTGGTTTCCCAGGTAAATTTTCCATTCTTTATTCAATTGTTGACCGATCAATGACAACAACTACATAATTATACATGAACTCGTTGAATGAAAATCACTAAATGTAGATCATTCGGAAGAGTGTCATAATGTCACATATAAAAGAGTAAGTTTGATGAACGTTGTGGGTTTTCATAATGTCACATATGTTGGTTTTAATGTTGTGTATATATCCTAATGTCACATATAAAAGAGTATGGTTTCAAAGTTTATACGTTGAATTATCATTTTTTTGATAACAAGAAAACATGTTTACTGTGGTTTTGTGATATACCATGATATCTATGTATGTGATTCTTATACATAACCATTTAATAAACAAAATAAGTACTAGTGTTGGCTTCGCCATTTTATACATAAAGGGATTCACATTATTCGGTGTTTCAATTCAGCGCTTCGATCTGAAACTTTGATTTCGTACTTTGGCATGCTCAATTCGGTACTGCTGTCAGTAATGCTGTCTCAAAGTTATGCAGTGCACTTATTCAGATCACCCTTGTTATAGAATTTTGTGATTTTTGTTGTTTTATTTTGGTATAATATCTATTTATATATTTGGTTCATTGCTCTTAGAATGGAGTTTACTTGATTTGTTGGAGGATTTTTGTTTCAAATGGTTTTAATTTGCTTCAGGGAATTAGTGATTGTTCATGTCCATATATAACTTTAATGCTCTGCCATACATGTGATATCTGATATGCATGTTAAGTAAATGTTTGTAAAATAAAATATTGGCGATAAGTTATTAAGCCAATTTTGGAAGTTAGTTATTCATTCGATAAGAAATTACAAATCTTGTATGGGAAAGAGTCTGTTCTTTTATTTCTGTTTTAGGAAAGTTGATTTGCCATATTAAAGATATATTTATTGTTATTAATTGCAGGAAATGTCAGCTTCTGTAGTTGATTTGCCAAAGCACCAAATGTACCGTCACCGAAAGTGAATAATTTCCCAACAGATGTTACAACAACAGTATGACATCGTCCACATGAATATATGAAACAAAAGGTGAATTTTTTTCCAACATGCCACTTTTTTAGAAGTAAATTTCCAAAATGCCACACTTTTCCACCTACATACCAAAATGCCATCTTTTCAAACATAAAAAAATTTGGAATAGGCATTGCCGCCCATCCAATGGGCGGTTGAGACTATAATTTTGTTTTTTTTTGTTTTCGTTTTTTTTTTAATTATTTTTAATATCATTAATGTATACATAATTATTTTCTAATTTATATTAATATGATTTATTAATATTAATATATATATTATGAATAGTACTAACATAATATATATTTATTTTTTAATACATAAGTTATATTAATTTATATCAATTAATGTATAATATTAATTAATATATAATATTAATATATAAATTATATATTATTATTTTCAAACAAAGTTAAAGGACTGTCGCCCTTTCAATGGGCGGCTATGTTGAAATTTATGGACACCCGCCCTTTCAATGGGCGGTAGAGTTCAAAATGTTATTTTTTTCTTTTCGTTTTAATTTATTTAATTTATTTAGTATAAAAAAAATATAATTAATTAGAAATAATGTATTTAGTTTTAATAATAATAATAATATATAATTTATATATTAATATTATATATTAATTAATATAAATTAATATTATACATTAATTGATATAAATTAATATAACTTATGTATTAAAAAATAAATATATATTATGTTAGTACTATTCATAATATATATATTAATATTAATAAATCATATTAATATAAATTAGAAAATAATTATGTATACATTAATGATATTAATATATATATATATATATATATATATATATATATATATATATATATATATATTAATATTAATAAATGATAATTATATATTAAAAATAATTAAAAAACAAAACGAAAAAAAAAAACAAAATTTTAGTCTCAACCGCCCATTGGATGGGCGACAATGCCTATTCTAAATTTTTTTTATGTTTGAAAAGATGGCATTTTGGTATATAGGTGGAAAAATGTGGCATTTTGGAAATTTGCTTCTAAAAAAGTGGCATGTTAGAAAAAAATTCACAAAAGGTACACAAGTACCTCTAATCAGACATGTTCAATTCTACTGTTAAAGAAAATGATAGCAACACTATAAATTTGTCAAACTTGTCCTCGATCCATCCCATGCCTCATAATTATACCACATTTGTACGATCCATCCCATGCCTCATAATTATACCACATTTGTATATATGGTATGTAGAACATTTGTATAAATGGTCCTGATGTTCAGTAAGCAGTGAGTCTGACTCCGGTTTCTCTCTGTCCTATTTTGGGCCAATAACTAATTTTGATGTGTTTTTTATGGAAAAGTAATAATAATACTAATAATAATATAGCCTAATTATAGATATGATTGTACGACATATTATAATAATATAATAAACGTGTACCTGGTTGAATCAATTTGCCTTGCCTCAGATGAGGGAAAAGACCTCTCAGCGGACTATCCAAAAGAATGACCCAACCCATCACAGGTCATTCAACAATTAAACCCAATACAATATTCATTTAATTAAGTAAATTAATAAATGATATAATAATTATATTCTATTTAATAATTAATTAAAGTAAATCCATTATATATTTAACATTCTCCCACTTGGATGACTTTAATTAATTATTAAAATAACACAATTATAATAACCAAATATATCAATCATCTATCATCAACATAATGTGAGAAAGCACAAAATTTAACAATGTATAAATTGTATCCGATAGGGAAACAAATCACACATTTCAATTACTCACATATCATATAACGATAATGAATATGAATTAACATAATATAATGTAGAAATATGTAATCCAATAATGGTCCAAGCATCTTAAATGCTATAAGAGATATGATTATTAAATTGACGTCATCTTATACATATTTCATTACAATAATTAAATGCAATAATCAGACTCCCACTAATCCAAAATATCAAATGACTTAACTACACCCATGTTGGCTACATGCCTTTAAAAAACACCAACAGTCAAACCTTTGGTCAGTGGATCAGCCAACATATTCTCAGTGGCAAGATGTTCAATTCGAGTCTGAAATTCAAGAATTTTCTCTCTGACAAATAGATACTTAATATCAAAATGCTTTGAGCGAGAAGAGCTCTTAGTGTTCTGAGAGAAATGTACAGCAGCAGAATTGTCGCAATATATCACAAGTGGCCTAAATATGCTTTCAACAACTTTGAAGCGAGAGATTAAGTTCTTTAGCCACATAGCTTGACAGGTAGCTTCATACCAAGCTACATATTCTGCCTCCATGGTTGAGGTAACTGTAAGAGTCTGTTTAACACTCTTCCACGAAATAGCTCCTCCTGCCATCATAAAAATTAAGGCGGAAGTAGACTTTTGGCCGTCAGGGAAACCTGCAAAATCAGAATCAGAATAACCAATGACCTGAAGTTGATCAGACTTCTTATAGGTCAACATGTAATCCTTGGTTCCCTGCAAATATCGCATGACCTTTTTAACGGCTTTCCAGTGACCCAATCATGGGCTACTCAAGTATCTCCCTAAAACATTAACTGCATATGCAATATCGGGACGAATACAAACTTGAGCATACATCAAACTGCCAACAGCGGAAGCATATGTGACTCTTTCCATTTCAGCAGTTTCTTTATCATTTTGAGGACATTCAGATTTAGAGAGTTTATCACCCTTTTGGACAGGAACATCGCACGGGGAGCAAGACTGCATATTAAAGCGTTTAAGGATTCTCTCAATATATCCTTTTTGAGATAAAGCAAGAACAACACGTGACCTATCACGAAAAATTTGGATGCCTAAAACAACAGAAGCATCACCTAGGTCCTTCATATCAAAGTGGTTACATAACATTGTTCTTGTCTTATTCAAAAGACTAACACTAGTGCTAGCAAGAAGGATATCATCGACATATAACACTAAGATTATAAAATCTCTCCCACTGGTCTTTAAATAAATGCACTGATCTGAAGCATTTTCATTGAAACCAAAAGAAGTGACAACTTTGTCAAACTTCAAATACCATTGTCTAGACGCCTGTTTTAATCCATATATGGATTTCTTCAGTTTGCATACTAACTTCTCTTTTCCTGCTTCAATAAAACCTTCAGGTTGAATCATGTAAACATCTTCAACAAGTTCTCCATTCAGAAAAGCTGTCTTCACATCCATCTGGTGAAGTTCTAAATTAAAGTGTGCAACCAAAGCCATAACATCTCGAAAAGCATCTTTGGTAGAGACGGGTGAGAAAGTTTCTTTGTAATCAATCCCTTCTCTTTGACTATAGCCCTTTGCCACTAGTCTGGCTTTGTATCTATCGATTTTACCATCAGAATTATATTTAATTTTGAAAACCCATCTGCATCCAATGGCCTTGCAACCAACTGGTAACTCTGTGAGATCCCAAACACCATTAAGAGACATAGAATTTAATTCATCATGCATAGCATGCAGCCAATTAGAAGCATGAGAACAAGAAATTGCTTCATTAAAAGTGGTAGGATCATCATCATCATGAATGTCAAACTCATGCTCTTGGAGATACACAACAAAGTCATTTGATATTGTAGGCTTTCGAACTCTCAGAGAACGTCTCAATGGAACAACTTCAGTAATGTCACTTGGTTCAGCAACACCAATAGGCTCTAGGGTATCAATTTGTTCATGCTCATCTATTTGTGGTGACACAACTTGATCATTATTTTGAATTACTGGAATCACAACCTCATTATGGAAAGGAACGATTGGTATAGGGAGAAAAGTACGATCTTCTTCAAGAGTAACTGGTCATGGCGTAGAGACTCCACTATCCAAATCACCCTCAAAGAAAATTGCTCTATCAGATTCAACGACTCGTGTAGAATGAGAAGGACAACAAAATCTGCAACATCTAGACCCAACACTATATCCGATGAAGAAACCACTAACAATCTTCATATCAAGTTTCTTCTGTTGAGGATTGTAATGTTTGACTTCAGCCTTACAACCCCAAACATGAAAATGTCTCAAACTTGGCTTCCTTCCTGTTAATAGTTCATAAGGAGTCTTCGAAACTGATTTACTAGGCACCTGATTTAGAATATAGACAGCAGTCCTCAAAGCATCACCCCAAAGAAAATCAGGCAATGACGAATGACTCATCATGCACTTAACCATGTCCATAAGCGTGCGATTACGTCTCTCTGCAACTCCGTTCTACTGAGGAGTACCTGGCATAGTGTATTGAGCCTCAATACCACATTCATCTAGAAATCTAGCAAACGGTCCCGGATTTCTTCCTGTCTCATCATATCTACCATAATATTCTCCTCCTCTATCAGACGTCACACATTTGACCTTCTTTCCTGATTTCAATTCAATGGCAGCTTTAAAAGATTTGAAGGCATCCAAGGAACTAAACTTGTCTTGGAGAAGTTCTATCCATCCGAATCTGGAGAAGTCATCTATGAAAGTGATAAAATACTTGTATCCACCCATTGGAGGTCCGCATAACATCAAATTGGGGAGGCAGAGAGTCAAGAACCCTCCAAATTAAAGTGCTCTACCAATTTCAACTTTGAGAGTTTTAAGCTTATTATAATAGTGGACCAACTTCATAATATGCTCACGCACACCACTAACACCATCATACTTAGTTTTGTCAAACAGAGAGAGATACTCACACTTCTTAGCCTTATCAAAACGAGTGAACTTCTCACCAATAGACTTCAAGTCATCTTTAACACTCTCACTTTCTGGTATGCTTTATCTTATAGATTTTTCCATAGTGTAAAATATCACCTTAAGGCACACTCTATTGGAGTGTTCCCATTTTTCATAAAGAGTCATTTGAGCCTCAATAGACGTGTCAGTAATAGCGCCAGGCTTTTCAGTTCTCAGAGTCAAGTCAAGGTTGGCTATAGCCAAATAAAGGTCGAGAGACTCTTTCCAGTCCTCATAACTGGTCCCATTAAGAGTTTTGATAGAGTTAGGAAAATAGACTGTCATGGAGGAATAAAGAATCATTAAATAAATGATTATGTAATATAAAAATTGATTCCTCATATACCAGCCAAATATTTTCCTAATATAAAAAAAACTCTAACTCATTATGATCTTGCATCAAGGATACAATAATAAACAGAAACTTATATTACCAAAATTTTAATATCGATAAGATATTTAAACATGATAAAATAAGCATAAATTGTCAACATCATTTTGTATCATAACAAAATTACACTAATAACAATATACCGATAGGATATGATTATTATTAATATCATACAGATCATAATTACAAATAAAATTTTATTTATTCTAAATTTATATCAATAATAATATATATCGATAGGATATACTTATCATTATTATAAATAATTATTATTAACAAAATTAATTATACAATTAACACGCAAAATTTATATAATTACACTTATAATAGTCAAGATTATTATCATATGAATCAACAATATTTATGCTTGAGAAAAAATTATGGCAAATTTTATTATGCATGATAATAATTAATTAAATAAAACAAAATTATATATCTCAAAATAAAACAATATAATTTCCTAAGATATAGCCACGTCTCCTATCAATGGGAAATTAGTTATAACCTAAAATACTAGGCTTACGAATAAGAAGTGAGGAGCCGGTATTTCGGAGGAATCAGTATTTCAGGACTGAGGATATCTGCTCTTATTATACTATTAAGCGTCAATATTCCATAATTAATTAAATAGCAACTTCTTAATTATTGAACAGTTTTAATTAGAAGCAAAGAAACTCACGCAGGAATGGAAACAATTAAGAAGGGAAGTTTCCATGTTTTTCCTAGTTTTTTTTTTCTTTCTTTAATTAGTCTTATGCACGTTTAAGTTTAATATCAATTGAAAACTAAAGCATGCGTATATTCATAAAACTGGTACACACAGATTGGAAAAATACGCACATATAGATATAAAAAAAAACATAATTAACATAGATCAATTTCAAATAGCCATACAACATATCTATCAGGCTCTGATACCAATGGATAGAAAAGTAATAATAATACTAATAATAATATAGCCTAATTATAGATATGATTGTACCGACATATTATGATAATATAATAAACGTGTACCTGGTTGAATCCATTTGCCTTGCCTGAGTGTAAACTGAGAATACTATTGTCCTCTTTCTGATGGGACGGTTACGCTTAATTATCTGACCTAATGGGATAGTCAAATATATAACCACCAGACGAGGGAAGGGACCTCTCAGCGGACTATCCAAAAGAGTGACCCAACCCATCACGGATCATTCAACAATTAAATTCAATACAATATTCATTTAATTAAGTAAATTAATAAATGATATAATAATTATATTCTATTTAATAATTAATTAAAGTAAATCCATTATATATTTAACATTTGTTTCCATTTATTCCAGGGTGAAAAAAATGAAAGTTTCCCATATGTATATCATAGCTATGGATATGCACATTCTCCATACAATCCATATAATTTGTGCATATCGGATGTTGTGATTGGAGTTGATGGCTCATTTGGTGGAAAGTTATCTTATTACACCTTCCTCAATTATCAACTGGACCAAGTCTTTCGAGTAATTCTCAAGAGATTGATGATTTGAGAAGTCAACTACATGCTCTCAATACATCGTTGCAAAGACAAGAACATGCTAGTAAAAAAAATGCTTGTTAAGTCGGTTAAAAATGACTTCTTAAGTCGGGTCCGAAACTGACTTAAGAATTGCCGACATAAGAAGTTTTGACTTCTTAAGTCGGATTTGGACCTGACTTAAGAAAATGTTATTAGGTCGGTTTAACTACGTCCGACTTAATAAGTCTAGATTTTTAGAAAGCCCTTATCCAATTTGTACCCGACTTAAGAACTTCTTTTCTTAAATCAGATATATTTAACCGACCTAACAAGTTTGGTTTTTCTTTAATATCAATTTTTTTGGGATAGCACACACATATATATATATATATATATATATATATATATATATATATATATATATATATATATATATATATATATATCAACCAAGTAACGTGATGCAAATATAGGCATAGAAAAAGAATTAGTAAAAGCATTCAAACCACATTTGACTCGAGGATGATAACAGTGCAAATTAGAGACAACAAAAGAATCAGTATCTGAAGCATAAGGTTATGAAATTCAATGCTAGTTTGAGATAATTTAACTCTACTGCCTTCAACTCACTCACTGTCTGTTTCATATTTCCAGCTTTATGTTATCTCACACTTCAGCAAATACAATGAATACAGTACTAAATTCTACATAACTAATACAACGAAGGATTGGAAGAAGCCTCCTGCCTGCGGGATTGACTTCTCATTTTCTTACTTTCTCCTTCATGAAACTTGTCCAACCTTTGTTTCATTTAGGATGGTTGAAAGAACACAGTTGCAGAGAAAACCTTCATATTGAGAAACAGAACTTACCATTAGCAAAAGAATATTGGAAACGGTTAATGTAATATAAACAAGTTAATATTATGCAGCAAACATTATAGAGAACAGAAAATGTGTTTGGTTCGCTGTTTTTTTCATAATATATGCTATGTTTTGAAGGAAAACAGCATAGCAGATAAACACACCAATGACAAAATAGAAGAGATAAAGTAGCAGTACTAATCATGCAGAATAAGAAAACTCTACTAACCAATTATAGTGTCATAAACATTAATATAGTTGAATTTATACCTCATATTTGGCCAAAGTTCTTTAAGGAAACTTGTGTGTATAAAACTAGGATCGCGCCAGCCAACAGTCTGTGCAGGTTCACCTACAAACCAACAAATTGTACTCATTAACTTTCCTAATGAAACATTGTTTGTTCTGTTATATTGTTAAAACATTCTTGTATAATAAACTTGATAATGTAATAACACTTACCACACATGCTGTTACGATTAAATTTCAATGTTCCTGCAGCAGATTGTATCTGTCTTCCTCCCTTTGGACCCCATTCCACAAAGGATACAACTTCATCTATGTCATATCCACTTGTCCACGTAACTGTCATCTGTCATCGATGAAAAAATTTCTTAAAACTATGTTATGTTAAGACAATTCATACCGCAATATTATTTACAAAAACTTTATGATGATAAAAAATTACGGTCACAACTCAAAAGGAAGTTGATAAACTTACTTCATTCCAAGATTTGCCATGAACAAGTCAGGGATAGACAAGCGCTTTAGGATTTGCAAATGCGATTGAGTTGGAAATTAACTGCCACAAGTTGAGGCTGTAATAATCAATTATTAAAATACTAGTTAGATGAATAAGAGGTAATCTAGCATGAACAAGATTAGAGAATATATATAACTTACATTGGATAATCCACCTGAAAATAATGCAAAAGAAAAATCTGAACGTTGATTGATCAATTGGAACTTCAAAGTAGTTTTTCATGTCTTTTTATAGTTTGGATTTGAATGGTTGGCATACTTATATTGTTACAAATTATATTCAAATTATTAGTATTAAGAAACATGAGAAATTAATTGATTCTTGTTAATTTGTTCATGGGCAATTACCTTTATTGGAGTTGGGCATATATATGGAGTCTCTACCCATCCGATGCCACCGGGGTTGGGTGCACATGTTGATGAACTGTAATATCAAAAATATATTATATGAATTGTTTTCACATTTGAGATGAAGGAATTAATATTATTAAAAAGAATATAAATAGTTAGAGAAAAAATGAAATGTTACTTTAAGTTTCCAGGAGAAAAAACTGCAACCCAGTCACCAATGGCAGGCTCAGGGGACTCAAGCTCTACTGTCACCCATTCTGTATCATCCTCCTGCAATAATCATACAGGAATACAACTCTTCATTTTATTTTATGAAAATATTTAAATTTAACATTGACTGTGACTTATGAGAGTGTAATTTTTCATCATGTATGGTGATCTGACCTGATCAGAAGGGGATCACGGGCTGGTCACACGCTGTTGGACTGCTACCTGTTCACCGGTGATGAAGAGGAGAAGGGGGTGTACCTGCAAAACACTCTGATGCCAAAGTAAGGAGTTGGGCAGAGTGAGAGCAAAGTACAGAAAATGGATAAGAAGTGAATTACCTGACCCTCTTGTGAAAGAGGGTATTTATAGAGAGACCCCAGCGCTGGGCCAACGATCACTTGTGTTGGGCTGGATGGCCAGGCCCAACCCAAGTGACTGCTAGGGCTTACGTGGCGTAGTGAAGACCAGGACGTGGTCTTCGCCCTAGTCCAACTGTCCCGTGATCTCCGGAAAGTGGGTTTGACCTGCTCTTTCGGAGGTGAGAAGTTAGTTGGTGACGTGTCCCCGCGGAGGGGAGCACGTGAAGAACGTGTGAAGGACACGTTGTGCTGCCCGACAAGGTGTGGGTTCCGCCCGCGGGGGACAGGTCTTGCTCGATGGCATGGGAATACCGCCCGCGGAGGACAGCGCTTGGTCGTGCGGGCGATTCTCTCGCCCGGCGTGGTTGGGACGGATCTCCCCCGCGGGGAGATCATTCTAGCAAGTCGGGGATCTTGTGCGACGCGGTAGCTCGGACCGGGCAGGGCCTGGTGGAACATTATTGGGCTGGGCCAGCATAGTTCATCCTGGGGCCCAGTCCATAACATATGGTATCACCGTCAATTACTAAAGTTGGTGATATGCCATTAAAAAAACCTACAACCGAGAGCTTCTTCACAAACCAAACCGAGATAGAAAGATGCATGATTTATTTTAATTTCCAAGTTTTTATATATTGTAATAAAAAATGAAGTTCAATGTCGAACACATAAAGAATCATAGGCTTTCTGTTTTAACAAAAAGTACATCAATATCAGAAGACTTATGCAATCACATCTTAATATAACACAGACCAATGAGATTGCTTTGGTGACATACCTTCGGGGTGAGCCATCTTTTGCACGGACGTAGGAGAAGTCATAATCGGCATTTATTTTGATAATAGTTACTATCATTGGAAAAAATTTATGATAATGTAAAACTAAGAATATATTGTCATACTTTTTTATTAATGGTGGAGATTTATTTTGTCCAGGAGAGGCAGATATGTCTCTCAAATGCAGAGAATCTGGTAGGAGTGGATGCATCCTATAGACAGTGGAAAATTCTTCAGTTAAATAGTATGGAACACCATGATTTTCTGATCTCTTCAAACCCACCAATCCACCCAAGATGGCTCCTCCAACATGTCCAAAACTATCCTTGAATTTCTTTCCTAATAATCCATACCTAAAACAAAATTGATCATTTTAGCAATTAACCTAAATATTATTTTTTATAATTAATCATAAAACATATTTCAAAATTTCACAACATATATATCTCACCAATTGGTTCTCATAGCTGCTAACAAAGTGTCAGTTTTAAGAAGCTCGACAGTCCAATCTATGGTATGAATCTTTGCAATCACAGCGGAAGTCACCAATCTAGCATGGCGATAAAGTTCTTCATCTTTCAAGTCTGGATTTTCCTTCTAATAAAGTACAATATTGAATAAAAATATATGTATTAGGATTTTTTTGTACTATAATGAAACTTATATTTAGAAGAGATAGACAACAATTAATACATACCTTGAGAGCATCACAAACAACATTATGTTCTTGAACAAAAAGGGTTTGCAAAGTTGTGACACCAGCCCAACTGTTGCGCCTGAAATAGCAGTTCCATCTTCATTATGAAGAAGATGACCTTCCTTTGTTATTTTTAACTTCCCATCTTTGAAAGTCCTCACTTTATTCAAAACTTCTTGATTGCTTCCATATATCACACTTCCATCCCTTTTATCATACAGTACATATATTCATGTTATGTGTAAGGTCTTAAGTTTAGAATATGTGCAATAGATAGAGTCTTAGGTCTTACCACCAAGGTGTACGAATGTTTGCATGTCCAGTTTTGATGTCATAGAATCCAATTGGAATTTCTTTTGTTTTGAAAAACTAGAAAGTTTTTAATGGACATTGACTTGAAACTTCTGATGGTGCACTCAGTTCAACCTATATATAGTAATAACATTTACATCATAAGTACATATGTAGGGTTTAATGAAGATGCAATGAGTGATGCAATAATTGTGGTGTAAAAAAGTTTTACAATATCCTCTAATGAGAATATATTACTCTGTCATGTCATAAAAGTAATTTAAAAATATCAGTTTAACTTGGCGGAATACATAATCTTCATTGTTTGATAGTGCAAAATTAATTTATACTGTTAGTGCATCACCCTTTTAAATAACATGTAAAACTACATATATATTTAAATTGATGAAATCCATTTGAACCTGCTTAGTGTCCTCCATATGATCAATCCAATCATGTATCATAAATTGAATCCAAGAAGCTGCAATCACATTGAATTGTTTTCCAGTGTCCTTATATGTTTTCCTCTCTGAAGTTTTGTGACCACCACCATTGGATCCGGCTTCAACAACTACATAAAAAGTTAATATCTAATTATATATAATTTTTCTATTAAACTTTATATTCCTTTAAATTATTCAAAAAAGTGAACTATATAATTTTCAGTTTCTACCTTATTCTTCTGATCCACAGGAAGAATATTTCTGCCAAAGAAAGATCCTTGACTTCCAGCACCATCATTAAAAGGATCATTATATCTTCCATCAACAGTTCTATATGGAAAATCAGACAGATTTGACCTAATACCAACAGGTGTTGTCCCAACGTTTAAGAGATTGTATTCTTGATGAAGATGACGCCTTATGGCTAAATACAATAGCCCTAAGAATACAGGCAAACAGTGCCATATTCCCAACGTGTCAATGGAATGCACAATCTTTACAAGATACAGTTGTTGTCAAGTCGACCTTGCTTACATCCACAAGAATACGCGGCCTGAATCTGTTTTCAGTAAACATAGATAGTAAGAGCAGAAAACACACAAGGTTGAGCTGAAGGACAAATGAAAATCAAATAAAGCAAGTTTGTAGTGATTACAGAATCCTTGAGAATAAAACAACATTACACAGTCTATCAAAAATTTCATGCAACCAAAACAACACAAATAATGTGAGATTCTAGCATCATGCAACATTATTTTAGAAGAAAAGAGAGTTCATATTGAACCATATTGATTATGAGTTTTACACAAGTTTAACTAGCAAACAAACAGATTCTGAAAAGTGTTTAAAGTAATTGATTCTCAACAAAACAAAACCAACCAAGTGATATTCATTACAGATGCTTACGCAGAGAGTTTCAAAATTTTACCGTAGTGTCGACGGTAATAACTCCGCGAAATGATGTCGTGCAGGGACCAACAACTCTTGTAAGCTTTAGTCAAAGAATCATTAGTCAAAGAATTCCATTCCTTCGAGTTGCTGCTGCAGTATGGTATCGCATAACAGAATCACTCACCATGTCGAATGGTAACAATGTACCACCTCTAATCAAACCAATGCTCCAAAACCGAGTTACTGTTATTTTTGCGAGCTGCTGAGTTGTAACTAGCCATCACAAACTCTTGACCGCTGAGCCGCCTTTTTTAATATTGTCTGCAAGTCGCGAGAAAGATAACGAAGTATGGTGTATCGACGAGGGTTTGGAGGTTAGGATTTGTTGATGAAGAAGAAGACACTGGTAGTATTGCGGCGGAAACAAAGGTTTGAGGGGTTTCAATGGTGGACTGAGGATTTACGGTGAAAATAAAGGATAGGGTTGAGATGGTGTGAAGGGTTTCTCGGTGATGGAAAGTTGACGGAGGAAGACGAAATCGGAGGGTTTACGGTGGAGGTTAGTTGGACGATGGTGATGGTATTTCACGGTGAGAGAAAGATGAAGAGGGAAAGGGGATTTTCAAAGGAGAGTGGCGGCCAGGGAGAAGAGAGAACCTGGAGAGAAAAGAGCGAGTATAGAAACCTAAATCTGAAACGAAGAGAAGATTTTTTAGTATTATTGTTTGTTTTATTTCACTAATTTGTTTTAAGTTGGAATCGAACCTGCGCTTTGTTAGAAGTATATAAAACTTCTTAGATTAGGTGGCTGACACCTGACTTAAAAACTAGATTTTTTAAGTCAGTCACATACATGTGATTTAAGAAATTTAATATAAATTATATATTTTTTAAATCTTTTTTAGGTCGGTTTTAAATGCACCCGACCTAACTAAGTTTTCAATATTTACGAAATTTCCATCGTGTCATTTCTTAAGTCAGGTGGCAACTCAACTGACTTAAAAACCTCTGCTAAAAAGTTATTTTTTACTAGTGTACAAGAGAAGTTGGAGATGAAGCAATAATTGCAACGAAAATAAAAAGAGATGATTGAAACGAACAATAAACTTTCATTGTTAATGAATCATTTAGGAATTTTCGTATCTTCTCATCAATCCCAAACCAATAATGAAACTGATCACCCAAATTAAGATGGTGTTGATGAATCAGATGAAAGACATTAGTAGTGAATTTTTATTTGGATTGTTTTTCTTCTTAACTTGTCTAAAATTTGCATTGTTTTTTCTTCTTAACTTGTCTAAAATTTGCATTGTTTTTTCTTATTAACTTGGTTGGACAAGTGATTATTAGTAGCTTGCTTGTGTAATTTTTAGTAATGTAACTCTAGAAGTACTTGTTATTAACTTTATAGTAATGTTTGCTTTAAAAATTTGAATGAGATTAGTGTTGCATTGCCTTATTCAAATTAGATTTTTATTTTTATATTATTATTACTTTGATATTTAACATTTATAATATTTTAAATATGAATTAAACACAATAAATAATAAAAATTAAAAACCTGAGAGACATTTCCTGCGAATTTACCTGCGGAGTTTCAATTTGCTGCGACTTTTCCTGTGAAAACTTCAATTACCTGCCGTATTATCTGCGAATTTTTCTGTTTTATCTGCGACTATTTCCTGCGATATTCCTGCGACATATCTGGTTTTAGTTCGGAACAGACAATAACAACAAAATAGCACGTTTTATCCGCACGAAAGCAGAGTATTTCTTGTCATGTTTTAAGTGAGGTTTTTAGAGATAGTTAGGATGCTCAAATACTATAAATAGCATGTTGTAACTCATTAGAGATTAACTAAATTCTATTCTTCATTGATTGAGTTTGTTAATTTTCTCCTCTATTTTCTGCACTAGTTCTTCTTCCAGATGAAGGATTTCATGAGAGGGAGTACTTTAGAGAAATTGCAAACAAGAAGAAAATAAAATAAAATAAAAACAGTGTGTATAGTTTCAAGTTTGGAATAGCAGCTCTTTTATTTATTACATAAATAACCAATTACATTTTTTGCTTCAATTAATAACAATACCAAACAATAACAAATAGCAATATTATTTATTATTACACCAAGTAACCAATTAATCAATGCAAATATAAAAAGAAATAATAACAGTGGCTGCTTTATTTGTCAAACTATATATATCACTTAATCCATTTGAAGTTCTAGGCATAGCTGCACATGCCATAAACACAAGAACCTCTATTGTCGCACTTGTTGCCACATTTCCCACAGTGCTTCTCGTTACTCCTAGGATTCACGCATTTACCTTCACAGCATATCTTTGGAAAACTACATTTCTTTCCACATCTCCCACAATTAAACATGTCTGTGGTAAAGTTGATGCATCTGTTGTTACAGCAATCAGGGCCTGCACTACCTTTGATATTACAAATCTTAGGGTATTTATCACATGTAAGAGAGATTCGGTTTTGTTTTCGGGAAAGGAAGAAGTGACTTGTTCCTTGAAGACTAGAACTTGGTTCTTCCATTGCAGAAGATGTTGCTAATAATAGTGTAATGGCCAAAGCCATAATTAGCAATGTGACAATGAAAAGGTTCATGGACTTCATTTTGGTATTTAAAGCTAGGAAAGGTACTAGAAAATTGGATATGAGTAAAGTAGTACTTTGTGTTGATGAATAATAAACGATGGTCGATATTTATAGAAGAACGAAGGCTCATGGATCATACAAGTTTGGCCATTAATTTCATATAGATTGCATGCATGACATAATACTAGTTAGTGGGGTAGTCTTAATCCGTGTGGTTGAATTGATTCTGTAAACTATGTTAGGCTTGTTTGGCAAGAAATAATTCATATACGTATTTAATAAGTTGAAAATGTGGATGAAACATTAATAAATATTTACGAGTTACGAATACGAATACGGTTTTCAGGAATTAGTTAATTGCATCTATAATTTTATAAAAATTAAATCATAAATATTTATGACCATATGAAGGCAGGTCGTATGTAAAACGAAGTAAGTAGGCAGTCGTTTATGTATAGTCTAGGGAAGAATACAGAAATCAGTTACAGAAGCACCAGTATACCGTTGTTTGACCTATGCTTATTAGAGTATATACGCTTAGACAGCTAATACTTTGACTTATTCAATCAATTAAGTACTGCAATCAATTTGATAACATGAAGAACATGCAGTGGCAGAGCCATTTTTTTTTTTTAAGTATTATATACAATTTTAAGTAAGGCTAGATTATATTTATATGATATATTTGCGCATTAGAAAAATAATAAGTGAAGTTGGCCAAGTGGTTAATGCTTTGTTTTGCAGACTTGGAGGACGATGAACTAGAAGAGAAACGGTTTGGCTGGGGAATAGAAAGAGAATCTGAATCACAAACTTTAACTGCAATCAATAAGGGTGAGGTGCTCAAGGAAAGTGAGATAATGGCAGTAGTTAATCATGAGGAAAATGGGGTGGGATTAAAGGAAATAGAGAACAAGCTGATAAATCACGAATAAAAAATGTTGAACGATAGAAAGAAAGGTTTGTTTATTTTTTTTAATAAGTGATGATTCAGTAAGATCGAATGTAGGGGAACTCCAACATAATAAAGCTGATAACGGCTAATTGCTAGTTGATAATTGAAATCTGATAAAAATTTATTTAAATTTTTGATAAATTAAAGTTAACATCAAAATACTTTATTTATATATAAATTTTATAATAAAATTTAACCAAATACATGAAAACACTTGTTAGTAATGTATTTTCTTTGTATAACAATTAACCATCAATGGTTAGAAAGATCAGTCACATAAAATTTTTTTTTTTTTTTTTTTTTTAATTTTATGATGAAATGTTTGTTCATATAAGATGCCTTGCGAATGTCAATCTATGTAAACCTTAACTCATCGATTTGTACACTATTATTACATTCAATCTTGATTGTACCTGACCAGAAGGGGATCTATGACCTGCCATGCGTCATTGATATGCTAGCTGTTCACCGTAGGTATGGAAGAGGAGGGGGGTGTACCTGAAACACACTCTGATACCGAAGTAAGTGAGGAGCAGAGTGGAAGCAAGTACAGAGAGAAAGAGAGTAAGAAAGTTAAGTTACCTGACCCTCTAGTGAAGAGGGTATGTATAGTGAGCCCCCAGCGCAGGGCCAACGGTTTTCTAGTACTGGGCAACGATGCAGAAGGACACGAAGGAACACGTCAAGAAGTGTGACAGGTGTCAGCGACACGGGGACATGCACCTCACCTCTCCGAGCAAGCTCAAGTCCCTATCCTCCCCTTGGCCATTCGCCTGGTGGGGGATGGATATCCTCGGTCCGTTCACCCTAGGCTCTTATCAGAACAAGTATATGATAGTGGGCGTCGACTACTTCACCAAATGGACCGAGGCCGAAGCCCTCGCCAAGATCGCGGTGCACAATATACTCTGTTTCTACAAGAGGAACATCTTCTCCAGGTTCGGAGTCCCGCTCACCATAGTCATCGATAACGGGACACAGTTCACCTACATAAACTTCCGGGACTTCGTCACCAAACTCGGGACCAAACACCATTTCACTTCGGTCGAGCATCCTCAAACGAACAGCCAAGCCGAGGCTGCGAATAGAGTGATCCTCCGAGGACTGAAACGAAGACTCGGCGACGCCAATAAAGGATGGGTCGAGGAGCTCCACAGCGTGCTTTGGGGCCTACCGAACAACACCTCATTCGACCACCGGGGAAACCCCATTTTGACTCACATGCAGAACGGAGGCAGTAATCCCGGTGGAAATAAGAGAGCTATCCAGAAGGATCGAGGCCCCCCTCGAGGAGGAAACCAACGACGAGGCTCTCCGGGAGGAGCTCGACCTGGTCGAAGAGATTCGATCGGGAGCAGCTCTCCGCGAAGCCTCACTAAAATAAAAAATCGCCCTTCTCTGCGACAGCAAAGTCCTAAAGCGTGAATTCCAGGTCGTCGACCTGGTCTTGCAAAGAAACCAAAAGGAATCACACGAAGGCAAACTCGCCGCAAATTGGGAAGACCCCTATCGTGTCCGGGACAAAACGAAGCATGGGGCCTACTACCTCGAGAACTTACACGGAGACGAAATAGATCGACCATGGGACGCTGAAAAGATAAAGAAATACTACAGCTAAACACTGCCCGCAATGACACTCCTCGCGACCACAGGAGCACGACACGGTACGATCGCGTCTCCTCGTAAAGCAACGAGATAGCAAGCATCTACTCTTTGTGTGTGCAGGCAGAACGCTCTGCTCGATAGAGACCCCTCGATCGAGAGTTCCTGCCGTAATACCAAGATCGGCAGAACACCCAGCTCGCGATGGGACGTTCACGCCGCGGGGGTAGGTCCCCAACCGCAGTCCACCTCCATAACCGACCAGGTAACCACACCGGTCAGCCGGCCAGTCCCCTATACTACCGGACTCAATAATTGTCGAGCTAACACTCCCAACAATCATACAAAACAAGCGTAATAAATATAGATTACGAGCATACAAACATGCAAAAATAAAACAAGCATACAAACATGCAAACATAAACGAGCACACACTTAACGAAACTACTGTATTAT
This sequence comes from Lathyrus sativus, assembly GCA_963859935.3. Taxonomy (NCBI): domain Eukaryota; kingdom Viridiplantae; phylum Streptophyta; class Magnoliopsida; order Fabales; family Fabaceae; genus Lathyrus; species Lathyrus sativus. Next base: position 105,128,155 of record OZ012735.1, on the reverse strand, counting down.
AAAGAGGGGCATCAACCCAATATTCAATTACATCACAAAAGGGCACGCAAGCCCAACAAAAGTACTTAGAAAAAAAAAGGCAAAATAGTGGCACGCAGGCCCAGAAACTACGAGCATGCAGGCCCGGGAAACCTCTTCACATCCTCAAAACCATCCGCCTTACGCTCGTCGGCAGGAGTGGCATCATCAGCATCTTCAAGACCAGGGGCGACCACCCGTCCGTTGACGATCTGGTGGAAGGGCCTGATCCCATCAACGACCAAGCTGACCTCGGGGTTCACCACCCTGAGTTGGTCCACGGCATCAGAGAACCCGACCTCGACCACCTCCAGGAAATCATGCTCTAACTCCCGAATCCTCCCCAGCAGATTTGTGCGGGTAACCATAAGCCTCTCCTCGTCCGTCTCACCCTCGATGGGACGGAGCGAGTCTTCCAACTCCCCCACACGGGTTTTCAGCTTCTGTAACTCCTCCTCAGCGGTCTTCAGTTTCTCCTCGGCCTCTACCCCCCTCTTGCGCTGCGCAACCGATTCCTCGTGGCTCTGTTCCAGCTCCGCGGCCAGCTTCGTCAGCCTTGATTGAGCAAAGGCGAGGTCACTCTACAACTTGGCCAGCTCGACAGAGGAGTAATTCTCATTACTTAGGACCAGAGTCGTGGAGAAGACTCGAATCATGGCAGCCAGGTCCTCAGTCAGCACCTGCCTTTGTGTAGCCCGATCTAACCAAAGGATCGTTTTCGCTTCTGCGACTGGCACTGTTGGCGATCTTGCACCGTGAAAGAACTCGTACTTCTGGTGGCACGGGGGAATAAGAAATCCCTCCTCGACTAGTCCCCCGTAAGATCAACGACAGCATCCGACGACTGGCCCCTGGCCCGCTTTGCAGCCCCTTGAGACGTCGGGGATCGACTGCTTTATGGCGAGGACGAAGATCCCCTTCCTCCCTAGTCCGCTATAGTCTGTTGGGCCACCTGGTCGACCCTACTCTTCCCAGCTCTAGCTGTGGCTCTACAGGCCACCAGTTTCCTCACTCTCTCCTCGACAGACGACATGTTCCCTGTAAAAACAAAATAAAGAAGTCAGCAAACAAAGAAAAACAACAGTAACGTCGGGCAGAGGAAGTCGACCACCACCTAGAAAATGGAGGGCCTCGTCGTCAAACGAGCACTCAAGCAGGGCCTTTGTGCTAATCAACCTCTTCCATTGATAAATACGCCCCTGACCATCGAGGATGTAGTTACCATCGGGCGTCACCAGTCGAGACGGGGGTAAGCTATTCACAAAGGATACTATCTTTTGGTAGCCCGCCAAATCCTCCTCGTCCAGGGTTCCTGCCCGCACTATGTACTGGTCCGTACCCTTCGTAAAATGTTCCTCCGTCCACTCTAGAGGCACCTTCGGCACCATGGCGTCCTTGCGCTTCCCGTCCACTACTCGTTCTTCCCGCCAAAACAACGAAGCACACGCCGCATGAGATACTGGCCGAACGACGAAGAAACGCGCCTTGAAGTCTCGGACATAATCCATATAAGTCCGAAAAAGCTTCCTCAGTTGCTTCAGCAAAACCCAACCATGTCGACTATCAATCATTTGCCAGCCTATAGGTGTGTCCGCGCACTTGTCCTCGACGGTCACGAAAGCACCAGTCTCCTCGTCGACGAAATACAAAGGTGTTCTCAGCGGCTCCTCGGCCACCCATTCTTCGACCGGCCGTACTCGTACCTCGGCAGCCGGAGCCTCGGGCTCCATATCAACGTCCATGGTCCCCAGAACCCACAAAGTCATATCCACCTGAAAAGCAAAAGGAAACGATGAATTCGATGTCCGAGATCAAATTTACCCTTCCACCGCAGGTCAAGTGAAAGGGCGATGGGGACGGAAGCCACGAAGGCAGCGGAGGCCACCCAGGCATGTCTCCCCGGGGGATTCAACCAACATCACTCATTGTCCCTGGGGCGTGCTTCTAACTCTATCGTGCGTCCCTAGGATGCCCATCTGAAACCAATACCTGTCTCCGGAGCATTCATTCTACCCCCTAGAGCGTCCTCGAGATCCTCATCCTAAACCTAAAAACCACCACTGAATGCGGCGGGGGACCCTCTCCCTCCTCGGGGCATTCATCACGCCCCGACACCAGTGGTAAAATGAAAAACAGAGAAAAGATGGGGAAAAAGGAACTTACTGAATTAAATGTGATGGCGGAGTATGCGGAGGCGGTTGTGGCGTTACTAGTGAACAGATGCAAGCAATTCAATCGTCAAGTATGAAAGAGAGCGGAAACGAAAAATGGTAAATGGGCAGGGGCCTGCCTACTTATTCCCTCAGCACATGACTCGAAGCGTCCCTAGGCACTCAAGTACCCTAGGGTAGCCGCCCCCGCGTGGCCAGCTAAACGTTCGACACGTGGCATTGAAAAAAGTCGTGTCCCTTCGTCCTCCCCACAGTCACTGGCAGACGATGACACCTCCTCAACATAAAGTCCGACAAGATTAAGACTCCCACGGTTCCGCGTCCTTGCAATATCCAGCCTGACAGAGTTCCTCTTCGCGCTCATCGCCCCGACGCATCGGACCCTCGGAGAGGCTCCCCGCGCCTTCCACTTCCTCACCGCGGCACCGTCAAGTCCTTGCTTCTTCACTTTGAAGCTACGACTTGGGAGGCTCCTGGTCTAGGCTGGGCCCAAGCTTGGCCAAATAGGCCCAGTCCAGAGATATACGGGGAGGCCCAAACAGGCCCAAATGGCCCTATGTCGAGCACAGGTGCCCCCGTCGACTAGAGCACTCCCTCCGTCGACCAGGACGCTTCCTCAGTCGGGTAGAACAACGAGTCTTCCACACGTTCTCAACGTGCTCCCCTCCGCAGGGACACGTCATCAGGAAACTACCCGCTTCCGAAAGAGCTGGTCAGCCTACCTTCCGGAGATCATGGGATGGTTGAACTAGGGCGAAGACCACATGCTGGTCTTTACTACGCCACGTAAGCCCTAGCAGTCACCTGGGTTGGGGCTGACAATCCAGCCCAACACAAGTGACCATTGGCCCTGCACTGGGGTCTCTCTATAAATACCCTCTTTCACAAGAGGGTTAGGTATTCTCTTCTTAACCTCTCATCTGTATTTGCTCCCACTCTGGTCCATTATTTACTTTGACATCGGAGTGTCTTGCAGGTACACCCCCTCCTCGTCCATATTCCTTGTGAGCAGCTAGCAGAACAACGACACTTGGCAGGTCATTGTTCTCCTTCTAATCAGGTCAAATCAATGGATATTCCAAAAGATGAAGAGACTCCCATCATACTAGGCCGACCATTCTTGCTTACTAGTCGGTGCAATGTTGGTATTGAAACAGGTACTCTAAACTTGAAATCTTTTGATGAGGAAATAACTTTAAAAGTGTTGGATATCAAGAAGGGAAGTAAAGAGGAAGATAATAAACCTTCAGTTGGAATGATCAAACCAGTGGGAAAAGGCAAAAGTTCAAAACCACTTCTGGAAAAAATCTCTGGTGTAATTTATCAGGTTGAAATATCTCCATCGTCTAGGGCACATAGTGAGACTCCAAAATTCATTCAAGGAGTCAAGCATAGAAAAGGTGGATGTGATTTGATACATAAAGTTGCTCTTACCTCTGATTCTAACCGGTCCTCTATTACAGAAAGGTTAAGCAACAAAGTGTGGAATCTGAAATACCCTCCATAACAATGGTGAGTGAATCGTCGAGCCGTGCGACATTAAATGAATCTCTGCGTGGGAGGAAACTCACATTTTTAATGATTGAGCATTTTCTTTTTGTTGTTATTTTGCTTCATTTGCAGATAATAAACGAGACCTTACAGGTGCAAGCTAGGATGTAGCAAATGGATGTTCCGTTACCATCCGACTCCTCAGTAAGGATCTCTGTGAGTTACGTCTCTTCCTCTCTTATTCTAAAACATTGAGGCCAATGTTTAGTTCAAGTTTAGGGGAGGATTTACTGTTTTGAGTTTTTTTGATTTAAGTACTTTTTAATTGTTTTGTGTGTTTTTCTTTAAAAATCGCTTTGAACTCTCCCTGAATGAGGACAGTAGAAATTTTTTCTTGTGAATAATGTGATGTGTGAGGTAGTCAGGAAAGTATATAGAGTTTGAGGGAAGAAGAGTCAAAACTAGGTTTAAATTTGGGAAAGTTTGGAAATTGAGGTATAACCTGAACACCCTTGATTCCCCGGAGTAAGGAAACGAGTCCAACGTGTAGATTTGTGCCATAGTACTTGGATTTGATAATTACTCCCCGATTAGTTCATAGTGATGGTCCGACATTATTAAAAATAATTTCATGTATAAAGTTGATTGAGAGAATGACTTATGGCACCAAAAAAATAATGAATAATGACGGTAAAGACAACTGGTCCTTCTAAGTTGGGTAACCCTCGCCCAGTTACTTAGCCTAACGGCGGTTGAATCTCTATAGTCGTCCCAAAGTGGACTAATAAACGCCAATGCGCGAGAAAAAAGAATAAAAGGGGGATTTAGGTCCATGGTTTTATCGCGGTATTTGTTTGTGTAATACCTTCTTTAACATACAATTACCAAGAGAACTAGTTTTAGCCGATCGGAACAAAGGCTCACATATGAGTATCAACACACCTTACCTTCACAAGTATTTTATTTGATGTGTACTGTTTGATCTGAAATATCTTTATGTAAGTTTGTTGCTTGAGGTCAAGCAAAGATTTAAGTTTGGGGGAGTTTGATCAGTGGTTTGTATGCGTTATTTTACCGTTAGTTTTAGTTAATCTTCCTATATGTTTAGTTGCATTTTATTTCCTTTTATCTTATTTTATGCGTTGGTTTTGTATTTCCATTGTTTTTAGGTTAATGTGAGCAAACAGGAAGAATCGAAGCAAAAATCAGAAAAAATCATAGGAATTCGAAAGAGGTTTTGGAAGGGAAACAGTGGCCTGACACGGCCACCCGTATCACTTGACACATCCCGTATCAGAAGGATACCAAGAAAATGAAATTTTGTAGAGAGGCAATGGGCTGACACGGGTGCTCGTGTCACCTGACACGACCTGTGTTAGTAAGTCTGGAGCATGTAGAGTTTTCATCAGGCAGCCAGGGGGCCAACATGGCCTCCCGTGTTGGCTGAAGCGCTTCATCTTCTAATTTTCTTGGATTTTTAACTTGTGTGACCCATGAGAGCATTTTGGGCATTTTCGTACTGCTGTGTTGGACTTGGGAGTATTTTAAATGCTTTTTGAGAAGGAAAAAGGGATTTTTGGACGAGAAAAGAATTATACGATCAAAATATTGGAGAGCTTAAGTTTTTTAGAAGACGAAGGGTTTACAGGAGCGAAAGCGATTGACAATCCGAGTTTCTCCAATTTCTTGTAATGTCTAATTTTTATATTGTATTTTCCATGAATATTATGAGTAGCTAAACCCCCCAATGCTAGAGGTGTCCCTGATTTAAATCTGTAATGACTCTGATATTAGTATTGCAATAACAATTCCTTTGTTTTTCATAATTAATTTGATCTCTAGCTATTTTGAATGCTTGCCCTGTCCGACAAACAGGATTTGTTTCCAATTAACGATTAGGCTAGACTGTCGTTGTAATGCTTTGCTTTGGACCATTCTGTAGTAGATATCACCTAGGACTAGGGATACCCTACAGGAACCGGAATATTCTTGATAATTGATTGCTTAATTTCATTTGTAATTCTCTATAGACATAGGAATTAGGGTGGATGATTAAAGGTTTTCTCACTAAGGACTTAGGAGTAAACATTCTAAAGAATCGGTAATTAGTTAGTTACAATAAATTGTTGTAGTGTAATTCAGAGTTATTACTGAGTCATATCACACACCATCTCTAGCATAATCTACTCATATATTTTCTAAACCACTCTTATACTTTCTTTATTTTTATGAAAAATTGTTTTATAATTTCACAAAACAATCCTCAACGCCCAAGTACTTTTTGTTTAATTGAATTAAATTCAGAACTTATATCCTTACGCAGTCCTCGAGATTAATATTCGGGGAAATTTCCTTTTATTACTACATTGGCAAAATAGTGCACTTGCTATTTTTCCGACCAACCTTCCCCTTGCGTAACCGACTCCCAAAACCAAGATTTGGTTGCGATGACCTTGTCTTTTCCTTTCTTTAGGTTTTCTTTGATCATTTCTGATCTGTCCTGATCAGAAGGGGATCATGGGCTGGCCACACTCTGTTGGACTGTTGTCTGTTCACCGGTGATGATGAGGAGGAGGGGGTGTACCTGCAAGACACTCTGATACTAAAGTAAGTATATGGGCAGAGTGATCACAAGTACAAAAAAAGGGGTAAGAAGTGAATTACCTGATCCTCTTGTGAAAGAGGGTATTTATAGAGAGACCCCAGCGCTGGGCCAACAGTCACTTGTGTTGGGCTAGATTGCCAGGCCCAACCCAGGTGACTGTTAGGGCTTACGTGGCGTAGTGAAGACCAGAACGTGGTCTTCGCCCTAGTCCAACTGTCCCTTGATCTCCGGAAAGTGGGTTTGACCTGCTCTTTCGGAGGTGGGCAGTTGGTTGGTGACGTGTCCCCGGGGAGGGGAGCACGTGGAGAACGTGTGAAGGACGCCGTCCAGCCCGACCAGATGCGGGTTCTGCCCGCGAGGGGCAGGTCTTGCCTGCGGAGGGCAATGTTTGGTCGAGCGGGGAGTCTCCTGCCCGACGTAGTTGGGGCAGGCCTTCCTCGCAGGGAGGCATTTCTTGCTTGTCGGGGACCTCGTGCCCGACGTGGTGCCCGAACTAGACTGGGCCCATGTGGTCAGGCCGGGGCACAGGCCAAAACAGGAGCCCCCCAAGTCGTAGCTCCGAGGTAGGGAGCGAGGACTTGATGACGTCGTTCCGGGGAAGGGACCTGGCCCGGGGAAAGGCCCTCTAGCCCGTGCTCTGTGGGGTGCGAGCATGTGCGTCTTCACACGTCGTCGATTCCCTGGGCTTGAGGACATGGGCTGGCGAGGAAATGTGAGGGGGCGCGACTGTCTACTTTTGCCACGTGTCGTGCACTGGGTGGCCGCTAGGGCGGCTACCCTAGGGTACTCGAGTGCCTAGCGACGCTTCGAGTCCTGTGCTGGGGTATAAGTAAGCGAGCCCTCGCCCATTCCCCACTTTTCGACCTCTTGCTCTCAAGTTTCCTGTTTGCCGTCCCGCCGCCGTTTGATTTCTCCGCCGCTGTAGCCGCCACGTACTCCGCCGTAGATCATATCGCAGTAAGTTTTCTTTCTCTTTTCCTCCATTTTTCTTGTTTGTTTTACGATTGTGGTCGGGGCAGTTCGAATGCCCCGGGGAGAGGCGAAGATCTCCACTGTTGTAGGAGGGTTTTCTAGGGTTTTTAATATGAGCGTCCCGGGGAGAGACGGAAATTCTGATGAATGCCCCAGGGAAGGATGCTTGTTCCGATGAATGCCCCGGGGAGAGATTCTTACTCCGATGAATATCTCGGGGAGCGACGTTTGTTCTGACGGACGCCCCCGAGGAGAGTTCGTAGGTTGGGCCATGCTGGTGACCGGGGAGGTGGTAGGTTTCAGGTAGATCCACCGGGGACAATGCTCGGGGTGTCTTCGTCGCCCTTTCACTTGACTTGCGGTGGAAGGGTGAATTTGATCTTCGTCATCAAATTCACCGTTGCCTTCTGCTTTTCAGGTGTTAATGACTTCGTTTGTCCTGGGAACAATGGTTGATAATAATGAACCGGATATCCCGCATTTCGATGAACGAGTCGTTCCAGTCGAGGACTAGGTGGCCGAGGAGCCTTTGTCTACGCCCTCCTGCTTTGCTTCAGACTCGACCGGGGTCTATGCCACCGTGGAGGACCGGAGAGAAGGGGATCTGCAGAACTGGCAAGTCTATCGTCCCCGGCCATGCCATCGTATATGCTCGAAATACGGGCGAATGCGCTTCCCGATGTATGAGTTCTACTTGAAAGAGGCCAAGCTTAGGTTTCCATTTTTGGACTTCCATATGGGCCTCTTCGACTGGCTGAGGTTGGCCCCATCGCAGTTGCACCCAAACTCCCTGGCTTTTATCCGGGCCTTCGAGGTCGTATGCCAATATCTTCAGGTCGGCGTCACGTTGTCGTTGTTCTTTTGTATCTTCCATCTACAGCGGCAGTCGGTGGGTGGTCGACATGGTTGGGTGTCGTTCAAGCAACCAGACAGGCTTTTCAGAACGTATATGGATTCTGTCCGGGACTTCAAAGGTCGTTTCTTCGTTCTTCATCACGATCACACACGAAGGGGTTCGTTCTTTATATTCAGAGGGGGAAAGGATCGTGGATGGTCGTCGCGAGGCCGTCATGTTGCCCCGGGTGCATGTGGAATGGTCTTTGGAGCACTATTCTCGGGGGACAGGTTGGTACATTGTGCGCGCGGGGTCGCTCGACGAAGAAGATATGGCCAGCTATATGAAGATAGTTTCGTTCGTGCGCAAATTGCCGCCGTCGAAGCTGGTGACCCCTGACGGCCGGTACATCTTCGACAGCTACGGGAATGTTCGCGATACGCCGAGGTTGATTAATACCAAGGCTTTGCTCGAGTGTCCTTCGGAGGAGGATGCTCTACGTTACCTAGGTGGTGGACGCATCATCTTCTCTCGACCTGATACTCTTAGTCTTTTATTGACCAGTTTTCTTTGTTGTGCAGGGAATATGGCTTCCGTCGAGGAGCGGGTGAAAAAGTTGCGCGCATCCAGGGCTGCGGTTCCTCCGAAGACGCGGGTCGCCCAGTTGGTCGGGCAGTCTTCCGCAGAACAGGACGGATGAGGGTCGGCGGCGTCCCCGCCTGGTAGCCAGTCGCCTACTTCGCAAGGGGCCCCGAAGAGGGCGAGAGTTCAGGAGGATGTGCCCGTGGTTGACTTATCGGCGGATTCTTCCGAGGAGGGTTACACCATCATTCCTTGTCACCAGCACCCCGGCTATTTCCATGGGGCTAGGTCGTCCAGTATTCCTGCTGGGGAGGCGATGGAGATTTTGAGTGTCGACCGTGCTACGCGGAGGCAGGTTCTGACAGAGGACTTGGCCGCGCTGATGCGGACTTTCACTACGGTGATGGTCCTGAGCGAAGAAAGTTGCTCGATCGTCGAGCTGTCAAAACTGTAGGGGGATCTCGCTTTCACACAGTCCCGTCTGAACAAGGCAGTCGAGGACCTGAAGGTGAGCCGGGGGAAGGTGACTCAGCTGATTGAAGAGCTGGAGAAGTCTCGTGGGGAGGTGGGTCTTGAGCGCAAGAGGGGTGACAGCGCCGAGGAGAAGCTGAGGATAGCTGAGGAGGCACTGCAGGCGTCGAAGGCTCGTGTGGTGGAACTCAAGGGCAATCTTTTTCCTGCCGACGACGAGACTGATGATGACAGGTTGCTGGTTACCAGGGCTGACCTGCTCGCCAGGATTCGGGTGTTGGAAGGTGATTGTCTAGATGCTTTCGCCGCGGGCTTTAATGGTGCTGTTGCGCAGCTTAGGGTTGTAAACTCCGGCGTCGCCTTCGTCGAGGATGGAATCGAGCCCTTCCACAAGATAGTCGATGGTCGGGTGGTCGACCCTAGCACCTAGGAGACTGGCCCCGTCGTCCCTGTCATCAAGCCTGAAGCTGAGGAAGAGGAGGAAGCATAGATTAGCCTCGGGTCTGCGTGCCCGCGTATTTCGGCCTGCGTGCCATACTTTGTATTTTGTTGTTTTCTTTGTCGGGCATGTGCGTCCTTACTGTTTATGTAATATTGACTACTGGGTTGGTGCCCGCTTTTGAGTAATATATTTTTGAGAATTGTCTAAGTGTGCGCCTCGTTTTCGCATGTTGTTTATGCTTGTTTTATTTCTACACTTTTATATGCTCGAAATGTATGTTCGTATGTTTGAACTGTATGTTCGTGTTTTTAGGCCTGTCCGGGATGGTAGCTCGACAATACTTGTTACCGGCGGTGTGGGGAACTGGCCGGTTGGCCGGCTTTGTTGCCTGACCGGTTCGGGGGTAGTTCTCCCCGCGGCGTGGACATCCCATTGCGAGCTGGGTGTCCTGCCGGTGTTGGTACGGCAGCGGGGAATCTCGATTGAGGCGTTCCCCTCCGAGCAAGGCCTTTTGCCCGCGCACACAAGAGGCAGGGCTTGCTTTTTCTTTGGTCGTTAAGAGACGCGAGGAGGTGCGGTGGTACCATGTCGCCCCCCCAGTGGCCGCGACGTCTGGTCGTCGCGGGAAGTATTTAACTGTAGTACCGCTTCAGCTTCTCGGCATACCATGGTCGAGCTAGTTGTTCCCCGTGTAGGTTTTCGAGGTAGTAAGCCCCGTGCTCCGTCTTGTCGCAGACACGGTAGGGACCTTCCCAATTTGCGGCGAGTTTACCCTCGTGGGAGTCTTTCTGGTTTCTGCGCAAGACTAAATCGCCGATTTGGAAGTCGCGTTTCAGGACTTTGTTGTCGTGGCAGAGTGCAACCTGCTGTTTCAGCCGGGCTTCACGAAGGGCTGCTCCGGATCGAATCTCCTCGACTAGGTCAAACTCCTCTCGTAAGGCATCGTCGTTGTCTTCGGTTTTGAGGGAAGCTTCAGTTCGTCTAGATGGCTCGCGTATCTCGACCGGGATCACTGCCTCGGTTTCGTACGTGAGGCGGAATGGTGTTTCCCCCGTGGTTGAGTGAGGCGTAGTTCGGTATGCCCATAGGACGCTGTGTAGTTCCTCGACCCATGCCCTCTTGGCGTCGCCGAGTCTTCATTTTAGCCCTCTGAGTATTACCCTGTTCGCGGACTCGGCTTGGTCGTTCGTCTGAGGATGTTCGTCTGAGGTGAAGTGGTGCTTGGTCTCGAGCTTGGTGACGAAGTCGCGGAAGTTTTTGTCGGTGAACTGCGTGCCGTTGTTGGTGACTATGGCGAGCGAGACCCCAAACCTTGCGAGGATATTTCTTTTGTAGAATCGGAGGATGTTGTGGGTCGTGATTTTGGCTAGGGCTTCGGCCTCAATCCATTTAGTGAAGTAGTCGACGCCCACGATGAGATATTTGTTCTGATAGGAACCTAGGGTGAAGGGGTCGAGGATATCCATCCCCCACCAGGCGAACGGCCACGGGGAGGAGAGGGATTTGAGTTCGGTCGGTGGAGCGAGGTGCATGTCCCCGTGCCTTTGGCATCTGTCGCATCTCTTGACGTACTCCCTCGCGTCTGTTTGTATCGAGGGCCAGTAGTATCCTGCTCGTAAGGCCTTTCTTGTCAGGGATCGTCCTCCGAGGTGCTACGCGTTGATGCCCTCGTGGATCTCCTCCAACACGGCTGCGGCCTGGGAGTTATCGACGCATTTGAAGAGTGGGACCGCGAAGCCCCTGCGATATAGTTTACCTTCGAGGAGGACATACGAGCAGGCTCGTCGTTTGATAGCGCTGGCCTCTTTAGGGTCGGTTGGTATGCGGCCCGCGCTGAGGTAGGCGTGTAGCGGTGTCATCCAACAGTTGGTATCTCCTATTGCGTTGACGTTGAGCGGGGCGTCGGCCGCTTTGGTGCTCGGTTGTGATAAGACTTCTTGGATGGACGATTTGTGTCCGCCTCGCTTTTTGGTGCTCGCCAATTTTGAGAGAATATCGGCTCGGGTGTTCTGCTCGCGCGGGACGTGTTGAACTTCCACGGAGTCGAAACTTTGCAGTTTTTCGGTAATTAGTGCCAGGTATTCGGCGAGGTTTTCATTTTTCGCCTGATATTCTCCTCGTACTTGTGAGGCGACCAGCTGAGAATCTGTGTAGATTTTAATCTCTTTGGCCCCGAGGTCAGATGCCAGGCGAAGTCCGGCCAGGAACGCTTTGTATTCGGCTTGGTTGTTTTTCGTCGGGAAGGCCAGTGTGAGGGAAACCTCTATGATGGTGCCTTCGGCGTTGTTGAGGATGATGCCTTCCCCGCTGCCCCTGGAGTTTGAGGAGCCGTCAACGAAAATAGTCCATGTGTGGCTCCCCGCGGTAGGATCTGGCGAGGAGGTCATATCGACGACAAAGTCGGCTAGGGCTTGGGCTTTGAGGGCTTTCCTACCTTCATAGATGATGTCGAACTCAGATAGTTCTAATGACCATTTTAACATGTGTCCATCCATGTCGGGTCGGCCGAGGAGCTGTCGGATGGGCTGGTCGGTTCGGAGCACGATGGTGTGTGCTAAGAAGTAGTGCCGGAGCCGTCGTGCAGCGGTGATGAGGGCTAGGGCGACTTTTTCGACCAGCTGGTATCATACTTCGGGACCGTGGAGGGCTTTGCTCGTGAAGTAGATTGGCTTTTGCCCTTCTTCGGTTTCTCTGATTAGAACGGCGCTGACGGCCTCGTTAGCCACGGCCAGGTATAGGTATAGGGTTTCGCCCGTTACTGGTCGTGTCAGCACCGGTGGCTCGGATAGGACGCGTTTGAGGTGGCGGAGTGCTTGCTCGCATTCCTCTGTCCATTCGAACGTGGTCTCTTTTCTGAGTAGCTTGAAGAAAGGGAGGGTGTGTTGTGCAGACTTGGCGATGAATCGAGAAAGTGAGGCGAGCACGCCGTTGAGGGATTGTATGGACTTCTTCGTGGTGGGTGTGGTGATTTCCAAAAAGGCGTGGAACTTGTCCGGGTTTGCCTTGATCCCGCGCTCTGTCAGGTAGTAGCCGAGGAATTTTCCTGCGCGGACACCGAAGGTGCATTTCTCCGGGTTGAAGCGCATCTGGCAGTTCCTCGCTGTGTCGAAGACTTTTCTGAGATGGGCCGTGTGGTCGACTTCCGTGTAGGACTTGACGATCATGTCGTCCATGTACACTTCGAGCATGTCGCCGATTTCTCCCCGGAAGACGTTGTTCATCATCCGTTGGTACGTGGCGCCGGTGTTCTTTAGGCCGAAGGGCATTACATTGTAGTAATAGTTGCCCGACACTGTCATGAAGGCCGTGCTCTTTTTGTCGTGCTCGGCCATCGGGATTTGGTTGTACCCCGAGTATGCATCCATAAAGGACAAGAGCTTGAAGCCCGCGGAGTTGTCGACGAGTTTGTCGATGTTGGGGAAACGGTAGGCGTCCTTAGGACATGCCCGATTGAGATCACTATAATCAACACACATGCGCCATTTTCCATTATTCTTTTTAACGAGTACAACATTGGACAGCCAGGTTAAATACCGGGCTTCCGAAATAAAATTTGCCTCTAGGAGGTTTTCTACAGCCTTTTCAGCCGCCGCCAACTTTTCGGGGGACTGTCTATGCCTACGTTGTACTACGGCCTTCGCGGTCGGGTTGATGGACAACTGATGGCAGGCGACCTCGGGGTCGAGTCCGGGTATTTCTGCGGCGCTCCAGGCGAAGAGGTCGGCGTTCTCGCGGAGGCAGGCATGTAGCTGTCTCTTCGCTAAGTCTGGGAGTCTGGCTCCGATCTTCACGGTTCTGCTCTTGTCGTCCCAGAGCGTCACGATCTCGAATTCACCGTCTGGGATGGGGCGCGCTGGGTGGGTGGCGGCCCGTTGGGCTGGTTGGCTTCGTCGGCCTCTTCTTCGTGGTCCTTGGCGAAGCGGCTGTCGAGGTCCACGGATCCAACGAGCTCCTTTGGTTCGCTCTTCGGCGTCACAGTTGAGGTTGCCTTCTTAGTTGCTGGAGCGATGGTGCTCAAGCCTTTCAGCGTGGCCTCGAAGCACCTCCGGGAAGCCTCAATGTCCCCGTTCAGGGTTACCACGGCCCCCCGCCTCGTGTAGTACTTCATTTTTAGGTGGACGGTGGAAGGCACTGCGGTGAGTTTGGCCATCATCGTCCTGCCCAGGATACAGTTGTAGAGGGACGGGCACTCGATGACTAGGAAGCGGATATTGATCTCCCTGTCAGTTTCCTCTTCCCCGAATGTGACTTTCAGTTCCACGTATCCCTACGGTCTTGTGGTCGTCCCATTGAACCCTTGGAGGTCGGAGCCCACGTAGGGGGATAGGTTGGATTCGTCGAGTTGGAGGGTCGTGAAGAGGTGAGTGTATATGATGTCCACTGAGCTGCCCCCGTCAACGAGGATGCGCCTAACATCAAAGTTCACCATCTGTGCCCGTATCAACAAGGGAATGTTGGAATTGGGGGAGCCCCCGGGGAGTTCCTCGAGGTAGAAGGTGATCGGGTTGGATCGGCCGCGAAATATTTCGAGTGTGCTCATCTTACCGGAGTTGCTCGTGATAAGTTCTTCGAACTTTCTTTTCACCGATCCTACAAATAGGTTCCTCGAAGAGCCTCCGGAGATGACCATGGCTCTTGGGAAGTATTCCCATCGATTGATGGGTCGTACCGGTTCTTCATGCAGGTCAGGGTCGTCGGGGAGGCCGAACTCTCTATAAACGAACCAATCCTCGGGGCGGCTGACACATACAGCGACCTGGAGTCTGTTAACACCGTCCGAAGAGGGGAGCTCTTCGACTTTCTTGGCCTCGGGAGCTTCTGACCTCGGGGTTTCTCCCCCCCCGGGTGTATCTCTTCAGGTGGTCGTCCTTAATCAGGATTTCGATCGCGTCCTTGAGATGGATGCAGTCTTCCGTCACGTGCCCGTGGCTCCTGTGGAAACGACAGTATTTCGATTTGTCCACATTGGGCTTAGGAGGTGTCGGCCTGGGGAAGCAGACACCTCCCTGGATAAATTGGGTCTTGGCGCATTCGGCCAGTATGCGCTCGCAGGAAGCGACTAGGGCCGTGTATTCTGTGAATCTGCCGACGGAGCCACGTTGTTCGCGGGGGCGATCTTCCCGTCGGCGATCATCTCCACGCCGGTGGCTCGAAGATCCGTCATCTCGGTGCCCGCGGGGGGTCTCCCTGTCTCGCGTGTCTCGGGCGGAGTTGGCTGCTTGAGTTTCCTCGAACCGGATATAATGTGCGGCTCTGTCGAGGAAGTCCTGAAGAGATGATGGTCGGTGTATTCCCATGGCCTCGTAAAACTTGGAATCGCGGCGCAGGCCCTTCTCCATTAAGTAACGCTTCATCTCATCTGACGTCGTTACCTATACTGCCTCCCGTGTGAATCTCTCGATGTATTTCCGGAGAGGCTCGTCGGGAGCTTGGATTATTACGCCGAGCGCGGCTTCCTTCTTCGGATGGCACCGGGATGCTATGAAGTGTTTCGAGAATAGGTGTTTTAGGACCCTCCACGACGTAACCGATTCTGGTTCGAGACTCTTGTACCACGTCATGGCACCCTTCCTCAGGGTCGTCGGGAATAGTCTGCATTTGATAGCCCCTCGAACATTTCGGTAGTCGAGCATGGCCTCGATGTCTTCCAGGTGATCGTCTGGGTCGGAGGTGCCGTCGTACGTCGAGAGCGTCGGGGGTTTTTCCATCCCGTGGGGAATGGGGGCGACCATGATTTCGCGGGACAGGGGAATCCTGTAGTCATCTTCATCGCTGAGAGTGGGTGACTGAGGGGGGGAAGATCCATTTGGCAGAGGCACTTGGTTTCAGGTCCTCGGCCTCCTGACTGAGGGGTCGATGCGGGGAGGCCCGGTCGGGGGCCCTGCTCTGGCTTGTCGTCTCTGACGAACTTGTCTCGGTGGGGACCTTGTCCGTTCCCGCACTGCTTCGAGATGGGGCCTCTCCAGTCGAGGTCGTCGATTTCTGGGTTGAGGCGAGGGACTCCTCGAGTTCCCGTTCTGGTCTTCCCGCGGGGGGACCTCAGTGGGACCTCGCATTCTAGCGCCCCAATCCGTGTGTTCTGCTGGAATAAAAGCTGGTTCATTTGGTGGGTGGCCGCGAAAAGGGCGGTCGTAGTCGGATCAGCTCCGGCCGGGACAGGGACTGGCTGGAACGCTGCTGGGCTTCGGGGTCGGAGGGCTGCCTGGTGCGCGTGTTTCGCGGACGATGGAGACGTAGTCTGGCCGTCCCTCTCGTCGGTTTCCGCTGGGCGGGACGTCTCTGTTTGTTTACCACCGTTTGCGGCGGGGGTGAGGGAGAAATCATGAACGGTATCATCGTGGTGTGGGCTAGCCATGATCGTGGAGTGTTGGTGAAACTTTGGTTCGCTTGCTCGGAGGAACAGGGAAGTTTCAGTTTCCCACAGACGGCGCCACTGATCTGTCCTAATCAGAAGGGGATCACGGGCTGGCCACACTCTATTGGACTGCTATCTGTTCACCGGTGATGAGGAGGAGGAGGGGGTGTACCTGCAAGACACTCCGATGCTAAAGTAAGTATATGGTCAAAGTGATCACAAGTACAGAAAAAGGGGTAAGAAGTGAATTACCTGACCTTGTTGTGAAAGAGGGTCACTTGTGTTGGGCTAGATTGCCAGGCCCAACCCAGGTGATTGTTAGGGCTTACATGGCGTAGTGAAGACCAGAACATGGTCTTCGCCCTAGTCCAACTGTCCCTTGATCTCCGGAAAGTGGGTTTGACCTGCTCTTTCGGAGGTGGGCAGTTGGTTGGTGACGTGTCCCTATGAAGGGGAGCACGTGGAGAATGTGTAAAGGACGTCGTCCAGCCCGACAAGATGCGGGTTCTGCCCGCGAGGGGCAGGTCTTGCCCGCGGAAGGCAATGTTTGGTCGAGCGGGGAGTCTCCTGCCCGACGTAGTTGGGGCAGGCCTTCCTCGCAGGGAGGCCTTTCTTGCTTGTTGGGGACCTCGTGCCCGACGTGGTGCCCGAACTGGACTGGGCCTGGTGGAACATTATTGGGCTGGGCCCGCATGGTCAGACCGGGGCCCAGGCCATAACAATTTCCTTTCCCTGCGTAGGGATAAATAACGTTCAGTGGTGACTCTTCAGTTTTTTCCGCTGGGCATTTTTCGCAGTTGCGACAGAAAGGAAATTGGATGCTACCATCAAAAACTAAGTACTATCATTTACTCCAATCAACCTACTTTTATGATAATTCACTCCAAGGCCGAATACTAGCTCGAAGCTCCTCAACATCGCCTTAAGACTTCAAATATTCTTTCAACCTCCTTCCCCCACCATCAAAGTGTCGACTGCAAATTGAATAACTTCAACTAAAATTTCATCATCTACTCTAAAACCTCTATACTCTCCTATATCGGTTGCTCTTTTAGTCAATCTAGTTAATCGCTCCGCTACAATCACAAAGAGAAACGGCGATAGCAGATCTCCCTACATCAATCCTCTCTTGATCTCGAAATCCTTCATAGGACTCCTGTTAACAAGAATCGATAAATGCCCCCTAAAAACACAAGCATTCATCCAATTTTTGCCAAATCTCATTCTCAACAACAAAAACCTAAGAAAATCCCAATTCCCATAATCATAGGCTTTTTCAAATTCTGCTTTAAACATGACACACTCCTTATTCTCCTTAGAATCAAGATCAATCACCTTGTTTGCAACAATGACACCATCCAAAAACTATCTCCCGGGAACAAAAACGGATTGATTATTAGAAACTAACCCTCCAATGACCTTTTTAAGTCTGGCCGCAAGTAAGTTTACAAGGATTTTGTATAAACTACTCACAAGACATATGGGTCTATAATCACTTAGCTCTATTGGGTTATCAACTTTCAGAATTAATGTTAAGAAGGAAGAATTTACAACCTCGGGAAGATACGCATGATGGTGGAAATATTTCACGAAGAAGAAAATATCGCTCTTCATAAAATTCCAACACTTCTTCAGAAAAACAAAATTAAAACCGTCTCGACCGAGGCTCTTTGAACCGTCACAACTCCATATTGCATCTCTACTTTCTTCGTCCAAGAAAGAAGCCTCAAGAGAATTCACATCCGCAATAGTCAGGCTGATAAAAGACATATTATCAAAGACCGGTCTTTCTAATTCACTTTTAGAAAAATTCTTAACAAAGCACTCTCTCACGACATGATTCACTTCAAACACAGATTCGACCACACCAGCTTAAGTGTTGACAGAACTTCGAGTTAATGTCTCCCTCCCTATTCCACTTAACACGAGCCTTCTGAAAAATCATGTTATCTTTGATATGTAAATTATGCCAAACAACTCTACATGCCTCTGATCTCTTCAGCACCAAGCTCTCCACCTCTTCGTTTGCTGCAGACATCAATGCTAAATCAACCCCATTGATGACATCCACTTCCTCCTCCACCTTAAGATCATACCATCCGAAGAATTCTTTACTCCATAATTTTAGGTCACCTCTTAAAAGCTTAAATTTCTCTTTTAGGACAAAATCACTTCTCCCCGAAACCCTGTAATTCAACCACTTTTCTTCCACAAATTTGAGGAACAAACCATATTCAAACCAAATGTCATTGGTTTTGAATGGTTTAGGACCCCAACTTTTCGGGCTAATCTTCAACCAGATTTGACAATGGTCGGAAATATCTCTTTTCCCAATAGATTGACCCATCATTCCCCATTTGTTTATGAAAGAAGCATCCACTAAAAACCTGTCGATTCTGCTCATTGCTTTGTCATCACCACTGAACTAAGAAAAGCGATTACCTGAAATGGTAAGATCGACCAATCCCAGGTCCTCTACAAATTCATAAAAATCCCTTATCCTCATTGATCTGTTCAAGTGAGATACACCCTTTCTTTCAGCAACATTTGTTATTATGTTAAAGTGTCCACCCATGATCCAAGTTCCATCTGACTACCTCCTTTTGAACCCTTTTAATTCCTTCCACAACTTACATTTCGAAGAAATTGAACATCCAGAATAGATGTTAACAATAATAGAAATTTTCCTTCCACAACAATTTAACTCCAACAAATCCTTCCCCTCTGAACAAAAACACAGGGGAGAAAGAATTCACATTCCACATGTGTAGCACCCCCAAATTTACCCATCTTTTCTCTTGAGTATTAGCTTATGTTTCATTGCATTCTCATATTTATTTTTCATAGCATTGTTCTAGACAAAGGATCAAGGCATTATGGTTTGTTTCTTAAGATAGGAGGAACATGTTTCTTCAATCTCAAGAAAAGTTTTCTTCTTGACCTTTATGGTATTCTCAAGCTTCCAAAGGTCCCTCATCATCAATTATGATTCAAGGAAACATCATTTCAAGATTATATGTGGTTCATCATGCCTTGGTTTGCAAGAAATCATCAAGAGATTCAAGTTTGGTTCAAGGTGTTTGACCTAATTTAGCAATTTGTGGATGCTATGATCAAGTGGGCGCAACTTCTTCATTTTTCAACATCTTGAGGTGGTTCTTTTTCTATTGAACTCTTCTCATCATCCCCTACAAGTTCTCACTGCAAGGAATAATCCAATTATGCTTGGAAAGTCACCAAACGTTTGAAGACATTATAGATCATTTTGAGTTTTGGAAGGATTTTCTAGTCAACTTCAAAAGGTCATAACTTGGTCAATTTTCATCATTTGGAGCCCATATTTTTCTAAAATGAACTTGAAAATTTCCTCTACAACTTTGATTCAAGGTGGAAGTGATAAAAACATGTGGAAGGCCTTGGTTTTTATCAAAACTTTATATGTCATTTTTGGTCCCTAAAAAGACTTGAAATTTTTCTAAGTGTTTTGCAATTTTAAACCTTTTCATGCAAGCTACTTTGAAGAATCATATCTCTCAACTCAGATTTTAAAATTAATAGTTTCTTTTCACATTGAAAAGATTGTATCATCCTTTATCCAATGAAAGAAGAATCATCTCAAAAAGCCTCCTACATTGTGAGAACCATGGTGGCAAATTTTGAATTTCAAAGCTGAAAATCCACATCAAGTCAAAACTGAATTTGTTTGAATTGGCCTCTAATCACCAAATCAAG
The DNA here is from genome assembly GCA_963859935.3 of Lathyrus sativus. NCBI lineage: Eukaryota > Viridiplantae > Streptophyta > Magnoliopsida > Fabales > Fabaceae > Lathyrus > Lathyrus sativus. The sequence continues at coordinate 105,108,481 of OZ012735.1, read as the reverse complement.
CCATGAATTCAATCTAAACATGATTAAAAAACTTTCCAGTGTTGATTAGAGCCTTGAAACACAAGTTTTGAGTGAGTTTTGATAGTTTTCAAGTCACACTTTGCTCATACTGTAAGTGTGCACGAATTCACTTCAATTTGCATCATTCACCATCCCTCAATATTCAGAAAGCTTCTCCTATAAATAAGGGGCTCATTCCACTCATTTTCACAAGCTTTGATAGCCAGATTCACCCTGCTGAGATCTCATTTGAACTCTTAAGCTTGAACTTCGAATTTTCATTTCCACACCTTATTCAGTGAAGCTAACCAGCTCAAGAACTTGAAGGACCGTGGCCTGAATAAAGCTTGAAGACTCCATTTTCAGAGCTTTGAAGTTGAACTTCAACAGGTATAATTCTTAACCATTTTAACTCAAATTTGTTGCTAAGATGATGTCCTTGATGTGCTGATGTTCAATTTTTAAATTCGTGTTTGCTTTCCCTTCTAGTTTTTTTCAAATTGAGTGAGCTATGGTTTAAAGAAATATGGCACGATGATATGGTTGAGATCATCTTGAAAAGACGCATTAGATGAAACCACTATGAGCTCCAATGGTTATGGTTTGAAGGACCTTCGAATTTATGCAATTCTCTAAGATTTTCAAGTGGTTGGAGGTTGAAGATGATGATCTCACCGTCCATCATGTCATTTGTTCTAATCTTGTGTGTTTGACTTCCGCTGGTTGGAAATGATGAGATTGACTCAGAACCACCGTGGATGTGCGCTTTTTGGCCCTTGGATTAGCCACGTCATTTAATGAGCTCAGATCCAACGCATCTTGTTTTTCTTTCTGTTTTTTTTTTCTATTTTGTTTTTAAATTCATTTTATTTTCAGAAATTCATTTTTAATCAGAAAAATACCATAATATTTTCTAAAATTTCCTTTTATTTTTATGCATTTTTATTTTTCCATTTGCTTTTTTTCTTGAATTTTAATTTGTTTGGACCAATTTTAATTAGTTTAAAATTATTTTAAAGCATTTTAAAATTATGAGAAAAATATTATATGATCCTAGGATGGTTTTGAACCTATGGTGATTTTTCTTTGATTTTTATTTCTGGTTTTTCTATTTTCCATGTATTTTTGATTTATTTGGCTAATTTTATTGGGTTTTAAATTATTTTTGAGCAATTCAAAATTATGAGGAAATTAGCATATGATCCTATGATGGTTTCTGACCTATGGTGATGTTCTTGGTTTTTTATTTGTGCTTTAACCATTTTCCATCCTTTTTTTAGGTTTTATTTGCCTTTTTATTTGTTTTTTTAATTGATTTTAATATTGCAATTTGGTGTGATACTATTTTTAATCCATGATGGAGTGCCTTTCTGTTTTTCCTCATGTCATTTGAGATCTTGGTGCTTGCTTGATTGTGGTTTTCTTTTTGTGGATGATTGTGGGGTTTGATTCTTCTTGAGGCATGTTTTTTATTCCCACTTGTGTGATTCCACTTGCATGATCCCTCTTGTGTGTTCATGGTTGAATGTCAACTTGTTGATCATGTTGATGTTGTGATCTCTTCTTATGCTCATGTCATGTTCATATGCTTTTCCCTTTGGGGATTGTTTGTATGCATGTTTGTTTGATATGATGTGGATTTGTGTATGAATGGTATGCATGACTTGTTGCCTTGTGCCCTCTTTGATCATTGATATGACTTGAGTATGTTGTGTTGTGTTTGCTGCCCTATCATGTTTCTTGTGCCACTTGACTTCATCTCATCTTGTATGAGATTGATCTGAATTTGTTTGATGCTTTGCTTTTGAACTTTCATGTATGTTCTTCATCTTGCATGCCTTCTTTCTTCTTCATCTTTGTTCTCTTTTTGGAACTTGTCTAAGTTTCATCCTTGTTTTCATTTGTGATTGAATTGATTAGTGTTTACTTTTACTTGCTCACATGATCCCTTAGAATTCCTAGCCCCTCTTAATTTCTGATTAAGATGGGAGTGGGAGAGACATTAGGCTTTCAATCCTTTGCATGATAGCAATTAGGATAGTCTCTTTCATCTCAACTTTAGGTTCATCATTTGTATGATAATATTAGATAGACTTCCTTTTCATCCTAACCTTAGGACCATTTTGTATGACAACATTAGGGTTTTCAGTTTCCCTTTAGTGTTTTATTTTGTGTCCTGTTTTCTCATCTCAAACAATCTTAAGACACTTAATAAAGAATGATGGACGTTGTGCGCCACGAGCCTTAAGTATATGGGAAATGATGAGTCGGGGGTTTCTCCTCACTTGACTAGAGTGTTTAGTGTATATCCTTTGGGCGATATGCGACACATTCGCTCCTATGTCATAGTCTTTAGTGCAACGTGAATCTCAAACAAATTCATCCTCACTTCACTAAAACTCTCAAACCAAAATCAAACCTTTTTATCCTTCAGGATTGTTCTCAAGTCACTTTCAGAAAAGAGTACGTTACTTTTTCGTTCTGTCGCAAACAAGCATCGATCCTAACTGTTGGAATAGGAACTTAACATCGCTCATAAAAGACACTTAACCAACCAGTGGTCTAGTTTACCCGAACTACGTTTGTTTTGATTTCTCATAGCAGATGAGGATACTTAGGCATAAGACGACGATGTCTTGGAGAGCAACCTTCCCCCCATCACCTGTAGTTTTCCGAACTACGTGGATCCCGTTGAGTACAACGGACGTGAGGGGTGCTCATACCTTCCCCTTTCGTAACCGACTCCTGAACCCAAGATTTGGTTGAGATAACCTTGTCTTTTTCTGTTCTTTTAAGTTTTCTTCGATCGTTTCCTTTCCCTCTCTTTGGGATAAATAACGTTCGGTGGCGACTCTTCTGTTTATTTCCACCGGCCCTTTTTGCAGTTGCGACAACATAGTTATAATCCCTCTTGATAATCCATTCGATTTGTAAAACGACCATCCCGCCTCATTATGCCTCCACAACCCAGAAATAACTTTAACATCAACCTCAATTAATTTTGATTCTTGGATAAAGAAAATATCAGCATTACCTGACTTAATTAAACAATGTATCCTCTTCCTTTTAGAATAATTTTCTCCCCCTCTGATGTTTAGAGATCCCACTATCATGGATCACCATTGTAGTTCGCCTTCTTAACACTTTTAATACCTTTACCCTTTGCATCCATCTCAACAATTTGAACCGAAAAATCCTTCTTACTATCTTTTGCCTTCACTCCCAATTTTGAAATCGCTTTACAAACCTTTGATCCTACATTTGATTCCATATTATCCATAAAGTATCCACATTTTATTACAAATTTAGTGTTGCAAATTTGGTGTTGCAACAAAGAACGACACCTTTTGAAAAATTCGTCGTCTCCTCCGAATTTGTGTTATGAATGGGAGAAGAAGAGATATTAAAATTCCTTTAATTTCATAGCAACGAAATAAGAAGGTTGAGAGAATTGTTCAATTGGATTATCAAATCCAATTGATCCAGATACCAAAGCCCAACAGCTTTCTTAATTTTGGTTTGGACTTCTTTTTCCAAAGAGGTCCACTTAACTCCACCATTTTTCTAAATTGTGTCTGTTTCTTCTTTGGACTCATACTTCTTTTAAAATCTACTACTTCGTTCTCTTTTATCTAAAGAAAACTTTCCTCTGACACCTTTTCAGCTGACCTATTTACTGCTTCTGTCTCATCATTCCCTACCACTGTCATAGCCTTGGATATCGACGTCTCCTTAACCGTTATAATAGCGGCGTCAAATTCCGAGAAACACGGTAAAGATGCATCTACTCTATCTAACTTCTTTTCCTCCAATAATGGATTTTTTCACCACAGTGCCCTTGTTTCAAATGAATATTCCCACAATGCCCCATCTGAAAATTAAATTACCAGCATGCCCTACTTTTGAAGGAGTTCGTCCAATCAATGGACGAACTAGTGCAGACCATGAAGAAGTTCGTCCTTCCGTTGGGAGAACGTGTTGAAAAAATCATTCCATGCATGAGTTCACCCATTGAATGGGCGAACTAGTGAAGAAGATGACTTTTTTTTTTGTTTTTTAATTTTTTAATTTTTTGTTAATTCTACATAAAATGTATTTAAATAATTTAATATAAAAACTATTTAAATAATTTAATATAAAAACTATTTAAATAATTTAATATAAAAACTATTTAAATAATTTAATATGAAAACTATTTAAATAATTTAATATAAAAACTATTTTATTAATTTAATTTAAAAACTATTTAAATAATTTAATTTAAAAACTATTTTATTAATTTAATTTAAAAACTATTTTATTAATTTAATTTAAAAACAATTTAAATAATTTTATATAAAAATTATTTTATTAATTGATTAAATAATTTATAACAATAAAATTACAAGATTAAATAATTTACATAGTTCGGTCACGGAATGACCGAACTCAGACGTAATTTTTTTGTATAAATAAGCGTATGCCGATTTACTATCATTTGTGTCAACTTATCCGATTTACAAAGATGTCTGTGCAAGCTCATGTTTTTTATGGACCTGAGAAAAAATTAAGTGTTTACCTAGATCCGCTGTGGAATTTCAGAACCGTGGTCGCAGCAATTAACACCGGGTTTCGGCAGCTGGGCGGTCGTCGCGTGACGGTGAGAAAAATTGAGTATTGTTGTCCATATATAACGCTTACTGATGCTAGCCCGGAGGGGACGTACATGTACTACGTAGATCGTATAGAAAATGATGAAGATGTCCATTGCATGTTTTCAGCACATAGTGGTGAAGTCAACAGAGGAGTCACAGATCCACTTGTGTTGGTCGCTGTTGTTTGTTAGAGTTTATGTTAGCTTCATGAGTTTTATTTTTGCGTTTGTGGAGTCACGGATCCACTTTATGTTTGTAGTTCGTTGCTGTTGTTGTAATTTGAAAGTTGTTTTGAATTAAAAATAATTGATTGATCAAATACAAAAGTAGTACAATATAATTATCTATTCAGTCGGTTTGACGGACCGGCAACATTGGGACATTTTCTACGCATATGACCTATTTCTCTGCAAATCCCACACCGTCTCTTCTCTTTTTCTACGTCATCCATCTCAGTTATGATTCTACTACTTTTTGGACGCCCCTTTTTATTTCTTCTCATTGAATCGTCGTGGCAGAGAGTGAAACCTTCATATTTTGGCCAGTTCTCCTCGTGCGGTAGTCCCAGGAAGCTTTCCTTGTAGACCTTGAATACGTTAAGTACTGTGAAGACCTCTGGAATGTGAATTGCATAGTCTTGTCGTATGCTAGAACATGCCGCTATCACGTGGGAGCAAGGCAAGTGGAACGTTTGAAATTTTCCACAGTCACACCTACGATTCCTCAAGTCAACGCTGAAAGTACCCTTTGGACGACCATCGTTGTAATTAATCTTTTCCTGCACCATGAAACATAATCTTTCCCGATCAAATTGCATGACATTGTGTGTGTTAGCCTTGGCTACCTCCTCGGCCATTCCCTTGTTACAACCATCTGTGAAAACTTTGCCTGAAGATAGCATTTTTGTCCATTTGTGTCCTCGTTTACCAAATAGTGAACCCATTCGATAATATGTAGACTGGACTAATGCAGTGATGGGAAGGTTTCTTGTGGCCTTTAATACAGAGTTTATTGCTTCTGCTAAGTTAGATGTCATATGTCCCCAATGTTGTCCTCCGTCAAATGCTCTAGCCCACTTCTCCCTAGGAATATTGTCTATCCAATTTAAAGCCTCAGCGTTGGATCTTCTGATTTCTCCGCGATAATAATTAAACGAGGCCTCCGTCAATGCGTAACCTGTATCCGTCAATGCGTTAGAAAAAATGAAAAAAAAGTGCTAATATACTTTAGATAAGCGAAATTTTTTCCTTACCCATGTTAACAACTAATTTTCGTAGAACCTTGTCCTTAATCTCGCACATGAAGTTTTGAGCGATGTGTCTTATGCAGTAGACATGCGAAGATGGAGGATTTTGCCAACCGTTTTCTGGATTGTTGTATGCACTTTTTATCGATTCATGCCTATCAGATATTAGACATAAATTCGGCTGTGGTGTCACGTGTAATCTTAAGTTCCTCAGAAAAAAACTCCAGGCTTCTTTTGTTTCTCCTTCGACCAAAGTGAATGCCACTGGGAAAATATTTGCGTTGCCATCTTGTGCCACCGCCGTCAATAGAGTTCCTCTGTACTTGCCATACAACCAAGTTCCGTCTACCTGCACAATGGGCTTACAGTAGGCGAAACCATGTATACACGGACGAAATGCCCAAAACAGACGAAGGAATGTTCTTTTTCCGGAGATCTGGGAACCATCACTTGATATGGCAGGTATGGTTTGCAAATCCATAACGGTTCCAGGAAGAAAGGTTTTCATTACCAGTATCCACTGCGGTAGGTCGTTGTAAGATGTTTCCCAATTTCCGTAAAGCGACTCTACCGCCTTGCACTTAGCGATCCACGCCTTCCGGTAAGATATAATGTACCCGTATTTTTCTAGAATATGGGCAATGATCACTTTTACCTTAAGTGAGGCGTCGATGTTTACAAGTTCTCCGATGCTATGGCTAACCATTTCTGAACTGAGCTAGCTTGCTATGGTCTTGTGCCGTAGACGTTGTGGTGCATGTGTGAGACCTAGACAGCTTACCAATCACCCATTTCGAGTTCCTTTGTCTAAATGAAGCTCTGCACTTGAACTTGCATTCTTGTTTCTTACACTTAATGACATATCGTTCATTGTCAGACTTACACACCCAATAGTCCACACAGTGTGTTATGTGCCAATGCTGTAGGGCGAGGATGCAGGCTTCCTTGTTTTCAAACTCGATACCTATCTCTATTTCGTCACCTATATGGCTTTGAATAGCATTTCCAAAGACAGAGGTTGTGGCGTCAAACCAACCCTTATTTCCAATATCCTACAAATCCTACCTTCAACACTACCTTCTCTCAACCCGCCTTCACGCCTGATGACGTATACATCCCAACCATTCAACAAACCCAAGCCGAAACCTACCCACAACCACCACAACCATCACATTCATTCCAACATTTTTTACTGACAGAGGAGCAACTGACGCAAATGCCAGATTTTAACATCGAAGATATTCTAAATGATGATGAACCAGGACCCTCTTCAAGGCAGACAGTCCCCCCGAGAACACATCATAATGAAGATTTGTCTTCAGACTCATCTCAATCAGCTGCAAACGAGCGTTTGGGCAGAGGATACCGACAGCGAAGGCCCCCTAGGTGTGGAACTGGAGGTCATCTCCGATGAGATGTGTATTTATTTAATCATTTATATTGTTGTAATTTAATCTTGTAATTTTATTGTTGTAAATTATTTAATCAATTAATAAAATTGTTTTTAAATTAAATTAATAAAATAGTTTTTAAATTAAATTAATAAAATAGTTTTTAAATTAAATTATTTAAAAATATTTATATTAAATTATTTAAATAGTTTTTATATTAAATTATTTAAATAGTTTTTATATTAAATTATTTAAATACTTTTTATATTAAATTATTTAAATAGTTTTTATATTAAATTATTTAAATAGTTTTTATATTAAATTATTTAAATAGTTTTTGCATTAAATTATTTAAATAGTTTTTATATTAAATTATTTAAATACATTTTATGTAGAATTAACAAAAAATTAAAAAATGAAAAAAAAAAAAAAAGTCATCTTCTTCACTAGTTCGCCCATTCAATGGGTGAACTCATGCATGGAACATTTTTTTCAACACGTTCGCCCAACGGATGGACGAACTTCTTCATGGTCTTCACTAGTTCGTCCATTGATTGGACGAACCCCTTCAAAAGTAGGGCATGCTGGTAAATTAATTTTTAGATGGGGCATTGTGAGAAAATTCATTTGAAACAAGGGCACTGTGGTGAAAAAATCCCAATAATGTCTCAGTATGCTTGTAACCGATCATTTCTTAAGTTTAGGCTAGTTACCCTAATGTTTGATTATTTTTCAATTTTTAATGATATTTTACTTTGAAATTTTAATTTAGGTGATATGAAATAGTGTCAATCTATGTGTTGTCTCATCTCAGTCCTTTACACCTAATAGATTTTTCATTAAAATAAAATACACACCTTTTAACAATACACATTTTTGAAAAAAAAGATGTAACAGTTATAGAAAAAAAATAGTAAATTAGAAGAAAATAAAATAAAGTCAGAGTATATAATTTCAATTATTGGAATAGCAGCTCTTTTATTTAGTTCATAAACAACCAGTTACATTTTTTCTTCAATTAGTAACAATAACAAACAACAACAACAAATAACAATATTATTTATTAGTACGCTGAGTCACCAATTAAACAATGCAAGGATCAAAATTAATTTTAGTAGTGGCTGCTTTATTGTTCACACTATATATACCACTTAATCCATTTCAAGTTCTAAGCATAGTTGCACATCCCGTAAACACAAGAACCTCTGTTGTCGCACTTGTTACCACATTTTCCACAATGCTTTTTATTACTCCTAGGATTCACGCATTTACCTTCACAACATATCTTTGGAAAGCTACATTTCTTTCCACACCTCCCACAATTAAACATGTCTGTGGTAATATTGACACAACTGTTGTTACAGCAATCGGGACCTGCACTACCTTTGGTAAGACAAATCTTAGGGTATTTGTCACATGTAAGAGAGACTCTATTTTGTTTTCGAGAAAGGAAGAAGTGACTTGTTTCTTGAAGATTAGGGTTTGATTCTTCCATTGCAGAAGATGTGGCTAATGATAGTGTAATGGCCAAAACCATTATTAGCAATGTGACAATGAAAAGGTTCACGGACTTCATTTTGGTATTTAAAGCTATGAGAGGTAGAAGAAAATTGGATATGAGTAAATGTTTTGAATGAGAAGAATAAAGAAAGGTGGTAGATATTTATAGAAGAATAAAGGTTCATGGATTACATAGTTTGGCCAAAAATTACATATAGATTTCATGCATGAGATAATATTAGTTAGTGGGGTGGTCTTAATCAGTCCGGTTGAATTGATTGTGTAAACCATGTTAGGCTTGTTTGGCAAGAAATACATTCACATACGTATTTAATCAGTTGAAAATACGTATTTAATCAGTTATTTAAACAAATATGAATAAGGTTTTCAGGCATTAGTTAATTACACCTATAATTTTATTAAGCTGTAATAAAAATTAAATTATACATATTTATGACCATATGAAGCTAGGTCGTATGTAAAACAAAGTTAGTAGGCAGTCGTCTATGTATAATCTAGGGAGGAATACAGAAATCAGTTGCATAACCAATATACAATTGTTTGACCATTGCTTATTAGAGTATATCCGCTTAGACAGCTAATACTTTGACTTTCTTCTATCAATTATGTACTACTAATCAATTTGGATAACAAGACCATACTTTTATACTTAAAGCTCATATTTTAATAAACAATTCTATATTTAAGCACTTGTAAAAGAAACATGTTCTTTCTTTTAAATACAGTGTAAACGTTTGTAATATATTTAATTGAATAATGTCAGTTATAGTTATAAATTATTTGAATAAACTATTTTAAAGGAGGAGTGAACAAATTATATCTGAAGAGTTACACAAAGTTTTATATTTGTTTTGAACCGACCAAAAGTTTAGTAAGAAAGTTCAATTATACATAAGTCAAGACGCACTTTTATGATCTTCACATTTTATTATTTTTATCTTGGATCGTGTAGCTGACTTGAATGTTAGAGTGTTAACTTTATAGGTTTACTCTATGACATCGTATTAGAGATCAACATCACCGATTCTAGAGTCCTATATCATAATCAACATCAATTGTGGTTCTGATTGTGGATAGTGGTAGCATAGAGAATTCAATATCACAAGAATTGATATATTATTTGAAGTTGTCCAAAGAATCCTATGAAAAGTCATACACCCTCGGTTAGGTACAAAGTCTCTCAACTTCGAGTAACACCAGTCTGCTAAGTTCCTATCTCCATCGGAAAGCATTATAGAGAAGAGACACTTTGTGATGTTCTTGATATGGATGTTTGTCAATTTTACTTGGTAGGTCTTGGCTGTTTGATAATGATATCACTTATCGAGGACATGATAAAGTGATGATGTTTACATGGGCCACACATAAAATTGTTATGGCTTTAGTTTTTCACTTTGATAACAATCTAGGAGGACATAAGTCTAATTTCTTGGTGATTTGATGCAGAGTGAAAAGGAGCTTGATGAGGCTATTAAAGAAACTGAATTTTTCTGTCCAATTGTGATTAAAGGGCTGATGAGTGATGTAATCAAGGAAACAACAATTCTAGAAGAAGTGTTAGGGATCCTAGAGGATTTCAAGGAGTTGACCGCAGATGATCTACCAAACGATATGTCTCATATGCGAGATAAACGCGAGAAAGTTAAAGTTTTTAATGTGGGAGATGATGTGATGGTGTTTCTGCGTAAGAAGAAGTTTCCAGTTGGTACTTACAGCAAGTTACAACACACAAGTATGACAAGTTCAACGTTACTTGAAAGATCAATGATAATGCTTATATGTTAGCTCTTTCGAATTCTAAGAATATATCCAATACTTTCAATGTTATTGATATTCATGAGAATCATGCAGATGAGGCTATTTATCAATAAGGGAACTCAAGGTCGAGTTCTTCAGAGGTGGATGAGACTAATGTAGGAAGGATGGTGTGTCTGTCGAAGAAGAAGTCGCGTGTCGGAAAGGTTCGATATGAATTGTGCAGGTTTGGCGTATGATATCAGAATGACTATTGTTATACTTTTCTGGATATGGAACTGACTCACTAGTCTAACTCACTATTTTGCAATGATATATAGACATTTTACGTCATCCGAGTTTGTTTCATGCCCGAATAAAATATTTTAATATTTTCAAAATTTTCTATTTTATTTCTGTTTTAGATTAAAAGCCCGTTAGGGTTTCTTATTCTGTTTTATTTCTATTTTGGGTAAAAATAAACCATTATGGTTTCTTTTTATGTATTTAAACATCTTTGGGTGCGGTCATCAAGGTCATCTTTGATCATAATTAAATTCAAGTATTTTCTCATTTATTGGATTCTAAAACTTTATCTAATGGGTTTATCGCTAGCAAACTTGTGTTTTCGTTATAGGCTTAACGCTTGCTATTCCTTTGTGATTTCGACTGTGTTAGAATTGCACAAAGGTTCAACCCTAAACAACTAAATTTTTAATTAATTTTGGATGTACTCACGTAACACATCCAAGAGATAGCACCGAGATGTATGATTTTTCAGATGATATAGTTCTATTTGGGCAGACGAGTGAAGATTTAAATGAGAGGTTATAGATTTGGAGATGAGTCTTAGAAACACATCACTTTTGCCTAAGTAGAAGTAAGCCATAGTATATAGAATGTAAGTACTGCCAAAGAAGAACTGTTTCTACCATAGAAGTGAAAGTTTTAGACCATATCATTCAACAAGTCACGTAGTTTAAATATCCTGAACCCGTAATACAAAAAATTAAGAAGTAGAAGAGGAAGCAAACCATCGAATTTGAGCTATGTGGCTGAAATGGAGTATGTCCTCAAGGATTTTATGTGACACAAAAGTAACGCATAAGCTGAAGAGAAAGTTTTATTGAACATAAGCGAAAGATACGATGTGTTGTGAGACAAATTATTGGATGGTTAAGAATTAACACAGAAACGATGTAAGTGTAGCAGAGATGGAGTTGCGTTGGATGTTTAGTAAGACTAGACGTGATAAGATTATAATTGAAAATATTAGATAGAATGTTTTGCTAGATATATAGTAGAAAAGATGGTGGAAAAAGGTTTAGGTGGTTTAAGCATGTAGAGAAAAACCAATAAATTTGTTGAGGATTTCTTAATGCACCATTTATGTTTCTTAGCCACCATGTGAACATACTTAAATGCCCCAGATTCTGGAGATGCATCTCCGGACGCACCAAATTCTGATTGAACATTTAAATATTTAGGAGATGCATCTGCGAACTTATTTCAAAGATGTATCTCTAGAATAATTTGGAGATTAAATAGCGTCAGAACCTTCTCATTCCTCATTTCTCATTTTGCACAAAAACTCTTCAAACTCTTTCAAATTTTTTCTCAACACCAAGTCAAAAATTAAAAAAAAATTCAAGGGAACTTTAATCAACACTAGAAACATCACCTAATCGTGAAGCGAAGTTGAATTTTCAAAGTTTTTTTTATGTTTTGATAAGTTTTTGAGTTTTGTGTAAATGAGTAGAAATTAATGATTAAGGTTAGAAATGAGTAGAAGTTGCATGTATGATAGTTTAAACATAGTGTATTACACGTTTGTTGGCTAAAAAGTATGATCAGAGCATTTATTTTTTTTGATTGCATGTGTACATTAGCGCCATTGACCCAGTTTCAGTTGGAAAAAAATTCGGAGATGCATCTCAGGAATTTTTCAACGTTTTACTTTCCCAACAACTAGAGATACATCTCCGGAATATTCTCTGTATTTTTTATTTTATTTCTTGTGGTATTGTTTGTTTGCGCTAAGTGTTTGCTTTACTTTAACTTACAGACATAATGGCTGATACACAAGATAGAGTGAGGCACAAGAGGGTTGCACAACATGCCTTAGTGCGACAGGTGAAGAGTCAGCAGGTTTCAAAGGCTCCTGGTCCATTTGGTCATCCAGATCCATTTACTTTTAGGGCTCATACTTCTTCTCATGCTTTTCCATCTTCTTCTTCTCGTAGGAGATGAGATTCACATATCGACGCATCACTCCCTCCATATTCCCGCATGCGTCAGGTTTCCCCTAATCAGACGCCTGAGGCACCTAAGTTACTATTGGTACTAGAGGCACCACTGCCACCTCCTACTTCAGATATCGTAGATGCTTTTTAGCCAGTTCCACCTCCTACTTCAGATGCTACTGAGCCAGTCCTCCGAATGGTGAGGCTGTTGATGCTGTTGAGTCAGAGGCATTTGGAGGAGCCCGTGTAGATTTGTCACTACTACCTTCATTTCATACCATAATGCCAGACATATTTATGATGGAGAGGTAGCATTAGTTGGGTTCATTATTTTTTTTCGTTTATTTTAATTGACAAGTTTCTGACATTTATTTTTTATTTTTTCAGGACTATGATCTGCTGAAATTTATTAACCACGGGCGAAAGATTATTGGCTTGCCTCAGCCGAATGAAGATTAATTTTAGAAAGTTTTGTCTTTATCTGGCCTGAAGGACTTGTGCATGACCAGATATACTACAGTCAACCATGGGATGCTTAATGCATTCATGGAGAGATGACACTTGGAGACCTTGTTATTTCATTTCCCGCTTGATGAGATGTCTTTCTCACTCGACGATGTCTCATATTTGCTACATTTTCTGATTAGGGGGAAACTTCTAGATCATGGGATGATAACAAAAGACGAGACACTCAAGATGATGGTACATTATATGAGGGATGACCTAGTAGAGGCGAAGACAGAGTTGGATAAAATTAAAGGTGCTCATGCTAGGTTTGAATACCTAAAAAAAGTATATAAATATGAGATCCTGAGAGCACAGCAGGCTACAGGTGATGATGTGCAGGTGGCGCTCCACATATCACATGCTATAAGAGCATACTGTTGCACCCCAAAATTTGACCAACATTTATTTATCCTTAAGTGTTTGAAAGTTGATACCTTCATCAGAAAGTTCAAGAGATCCTCAGAGGAATTGGTTGAAACCAGGGTTGTGTGCCTCATAGCTTGAGAGTTGTGGGTGCCCCTCAGATGATTCTGAGACTTTGAGAAGAAACTTGATGTTTTGAGAAAGCCTATGAGATGTCTTGATAGCCTTTATGAATCCCAGAGAAGCCATTATGCAAGAATTCAGAAGATTCAACCATGAATGGTAGAATTAGGGTTTTGACTGGGTCAACCCTAGATCAGCTGAAGATTTGGAGAAGGTTGAGACTTAATCCAAGGGCCATGAGATCATGGAATGATGCATAGAGATGTTATAAAGATGATTCCTAGACCAACTCATCATGATTGAGGAGTTTGAGAAGTTTCAAGTCAGGGTTTCCAAGGATTGTCAGTGAAAAACCCTAATTTGATCCCTATCTTCCAGGCAGTTTTAGCTCTAGATGTGATTGATATCTCATCTTCCCCACAACATGAATGTTGTAGAGCATCTTCTTAGCTTTAATTTGAGTGGTGGAAGTCCTTGATAGGAGTTACAGAGCTCAAGTTATGGTTTTGACAAATTACAGGTCAGCAGAGGTGTGTGAATCTGGGTCCATGAAAGTCACCCAACTTGCAGACAACTTTTGCCCTAGTAGGATGACTCCTATGATTTCTTGGTCAACATGAATGTTGAAGAGCACCTTCTAAGCTTTAATTTGAGTGGTATAAGTCCTTGATTGGATTTGTGGAACTCAACTTATGGTTTGAACAAGGCAGGGGTATTTTGGTCATTTGTCAGTTATAGGTCATTTTAGCCAATGCCTAAAACTCCTATTTCCAAGCCTCAAATGAAAAAACTCAAAACATGAAAGTTGCTCAAAATGTGATTTTAAGTCTAGAAAGAAGGTCACAAATTGTTGGAAAAGCTCATGGCACAAGATTACATGATTGGTCAAAAATGAACTAAAAAAGGCTTATAACTTTGAAAAGTTGAAATTGAAAAGTGATTTGGGGAGATCCACAAATCCAAAATAGGTCATCCAATATATCATTTTGATTGGAAAAACCATTTTGAGAACATTGGTTTAGCTAGAATTTTCATTTGAGGTCTAAAAATGGGTGATGCTTTGAAAAGTTATTACTTGAAAAAGAAGGCAATGTTGAAAAACCCTACACAAGCCAAAGATACACTTGTTTTTCACTCATCCCTTCTCAATATCTCATGAAATGATATTTTAAGACAAAATTGCAAGGCATGGCATATGAGATATGAGATAACCAATATGTCATCACATGAGAATTTCAAGAAGTTTCCACCCCATTCTAGATGAATCTAGACACATCCAAGGATCATTATAAAGAGAATGCCATGAAGAGTGATCAAGGTTGGTGATAGAGAGTCAAGTCAGAGGAGAAAGAGAGAGATACATTGCCATTAAAGAGGTTTCTTCAAGTTGAAGCAACTTGAGTTTTCTTCCACTACAAGCATCCTCCTCCCATACAAGTGCAAACAGAAAGTTCCTCACCATTGTAGGATCATCTTGGAGCAATCCCAAGGCCTGCAAGCATCCCCACGAGCCTTCTCCATCATTACTTGACAGGTTCTTTCTTCTCCTTGTATCTCTTAAATTATGCAGTTTAGTTAGTTTCTTAGGCATAGAAATGGTGCACTAGGGTAGATGACTCTTTCCCATGAATTAGGGCACGATCCATGAGGTTCCATGGCAGGTGAGTGATTCTTGAATCTTCAAGAATTAGTTGTTTAGGGCGTTTTAGTTAATATGAGTTAGGTCAGATTGATGAGCATAGCATATAGAACATCTGTAGGTCATTAGAGTTAGGGTTAATGAGGATTGATATCAGCTGAACATGGTTGTACCAAGATGTTGAAGTCTTCTGTCGGAGTTATTGAGAACGAATCAGGGAAATCTACTCGTACCATTTTATTCCTCTCATTGAGTAGCACAATTTTCGTGTTTGGATCGTGTGAAACCATGGCCTGAGCAGAGAGATAGAGGAGCTCGAAGATTAGGGCATGGGGGAGAGGGTTCTGAAAACCCTAGGTCTCATCTGGGACGATGAAGGAGCGCCCTTAGATCAAGCTCCAAATTTGACTCATTATGTTGATCCAGCGGCTGTGATTTAATCTGAGAGTTGGAGGGAAGATTTAAATGAATCCAAACGCGGCGTTTCATTTAGAGCCAGCGCTCATGGGCTCAGCTTGCTATTCCCCCCCCCCCCTTTGGCTGGCCCACTTGATTTAGCTAGCGTGTATTGCTGTTCATACCCCCTCCCTTTAATTGATTTATTTTCTTTTATTTTCTTCTTTTATTTTTTCTGTTTTGATTAATTCATTAAAAATTGATAAAAAATTCTTTTTTAATGCTTCTTTTTTCTATGATTAGATGAAAATGTGTAGAAAATTATAAAAATAAAAATGGGATTTTATTTTTTAGTTTGGTATTTTTAATAGATTTTCCTTTTAAATAGCTTTTATATTGTTTAATTTTGTATCATGATTTTGTAGGAATTATTTTAGAACCTTCCCTTAGGGTTTTTAATCCATTCTTTTTTGTGCAATTAGATGATGAATCATAGTTCCCCATAGGATTTTTTCTAGATTTTTAGAATTAAATTTTGATTAGTTTAATTAGGGTAGATTTAGGGTATCCTAATTAGGGTTTAAATTGTGTTTAGGTGAAGAATCCCTTTCTTTGATTGAGTTTTGTCTTGATTTCTAGGTAGAGGCCTATGTAGATGTTATGAGTAGGTGTTGAGATCCCTTGTGAATAATTGCTAGATTTTTCCCCCTTGTGTTAGTATTTTTAGGTATTTTCTGAAGTTGCCTGATGGTTTTGTCTCCCCTGTGGTTATCTGTTCATCTTTGGGGTTCATTTTGAGGAATTTGTTGTGGGGCTTGTGTTGCCTTGAAGACCTTGTTGGAGAGCATGATGAAGAGAAGATTGAAGATCAAGACCCAGAGACCCAGAGCTTGGATTATTCCCTGCCTGTGAGGTTTGAGATCCTGAAGTTTGAAGGAAGTTCATGGTACTTTCCTGAGGAAGGCACTATGAATGACTTTCATTCTTTCTTCTCACCTCTTTCTTAAGTATCCAATGATGTTGGAGCCAACTTGTGAGTTTAATTTCTCCTGAGGAGGAATGTAAACTGATCACATGTTGTTGAGCCACATGGGATACAACTCCTAAGTGAAAGCCTCCTAGTACTTTCCTGAGGAAGGTCCTATGGGTCTATTCACTTAGTTCCCTTAGTTTGTCTAGGCTTTCCTAAGTATCCAATGATGTTGGAGCCAACTTGTGAGTTTAATTTCTCCTGAGGAGGAATGTAAACTGATCACATGTTGTTGAGCCACATAGGATACAACTCCTAAGTGGAAGCCTCCTAGTACTTTCCTGAGGAAGGTCCTATGAGTCTGTTCATTTAGTTCCACTAGTTCAGATAGGATTTCCTAAATATCCAATGATGTTGGAGCCTGCTTGTGAGTTTAATTTCTCCTTAGGAGAAATGTAAACTGATCACAGTGGTTGAGCCACATAGGGTATGACTCCTGAGTATACACCTCCTAGTGCTTTCCTGAGGAAGACACTATGAGCCTGCTTGCTTAGCTCCCTTTCTTTGGCAAGCTTGTTCGGAAGCTTGAAGACTGGGATTGATTTCTCTTGTTTATGGTTTTGCTTGAGAGCTTTGCTTAGATTTGATCAGGATTTTGTTAGGGTTAGGAGTAGAGATTAGATGTAGATTCTTTCTTTTCTCAAGCATGTGTTTTGTTTGCCTGATGGCATTTCATTTCTTTTATCTGTATGATTGCAGTTTACTGTTTATTGCTTGATAGCATGTTGTTTATTTTCAGTATGATTACTGTTATTTCATGACTGGCTTGAGGTCGAGACGAGCTTGTGGAGGCTGAAGCCCCACACACATTTCCTCCCTCACTTGCATTGCATGCATTTTACTGTAAAGCTGATGTTTTTGTCTGTTTTGGTATATCATTGACATGATCCCTTAGGACTCTCATTTCTTTTGATGAAGATTTGATGATAGACTTTTAGGTTGAAACCTATGCATGACAACATCTAGGAGTTCCTTGTTCAAACCTCAACCATAGGATGAATCCACGGCATGATAACAGTAGGACTTGATAGTCTCCCTCCTAGTTGAGCCATTTTAATCCGTAGTTTCCCGAACTACGTTTGCTCTGATCTTTCATACCAGATGAAAGTACGTAGGCATAGGATGCGACGTCCTAGCGAGCAACCTTCCCCAACCTTTCCCCGTAGCTAGCCGAACTACGTTGACTCTGATTTCTCATTCTCTGATGAGAATACGTAGGCATAAAGTGCGACGCTTTGCCGAGTCATTTTTCTTTTCTTTTTTCAGCCAGCCTTGATAGGTAGATAGATTATAACCAACCCGTCCAAGTAAACAAACAAGCGAGGATCCCGTCGAGTACGACGGACGTGAGGGGTGCTAATACCTTCCCCTTGCGTAACCGACTCCCGAACCCAGACAATGGTTGCGACGACCTTGTCTTACCCTTATTCGTCAGGTTCTTTCCGATCGTTTCCTTTCCCGCTCTGAGGGATAAATAACGAAAGGTGGCGACTCTTCTGTCATGCCGGCACCTTATTTTCGCGCAAGCGACAGCTGGCGACTCTGCTGGGGACCGAACCCAGAATCTCTGGTTCTCCGGTTCCCTATGAGAGTCAATCCTATCGTTTGTGTGTTTGCTTGTTGGGTTGCGTTTATTTATCGCATTTTTACTTCCCGCATTTTTACTTCCCGCATTTTATTTCCCGCATGTTATTTCCAGTTTGATATGATTATCTGTGCTGCTGTGGGAGAGGGATGTTACTGTGAGTGAAAAGCCGGACCTGGGCTTGAGTACACACCTAGATATAGTTGCGGAGAAGTAGTAGACGAACCTGTCTGCTGAGCAGGCACAGTTCCCTACGAAAATCTGCGCTCAGACGAGATTCTTGCAGAGGTGCTCCTTTCCGGTCCTGAGGATCTGAGGGGAGTCCAGACGTGAGGATTGTCGACTCTGGGGACCGATCATTTGGAAGTCAGCTAAGAGAGGCCTCTTCATGACTTGACGATGCCACTCCTTCTGGGAATTGTATTGTCACTCGTGAAAGTCTGTGACGCTGATGACCGCATAGAATGCCGTACCTTTGTCTGTGGATTAGGTCCATCATACCTGTGAGTGGGGTTGGGATATTGCAGGAAACTTTGACCTCCAGACCACCTGGTTTTCTTGACAGTGAATCAGTTATGTTGGGTTCTCAGTTGCAGAGATGTTCTTGATAGAGCAAGGGTTTGATCAGAGGATCTTATCATCGGGTGTTTGTCTGTTCTTGATAGAGCAGGCTTTGATCAGTGTATTATCGTCAGAGGTTTGTTCTGGATGGAGCAGATTTTTGAGTGAGGTCTGAGGATCTCGTCAGCAGTTGTTGTTTGTTCTTGATAGGGCAGATTTTGAGTGGGGTTTGAAGATCTCATCAGCAGCTGTGTATTTGTTCTTGAGAGGGCAGATTTTTGATTTGGGGGTCTGAAGGCTTCCTCAACAGATATTCTTTGATCTTGCATTTGGGGTCTTTATTATCAGACCTTCGTTCTTGTCAGAGCAGAATTTTGATCTCGATCCCATCAGATGGTTATTCACAGCAGATCAGATCAGTGGGTTTACACCAGGGTTTCCTTCTCATCAGCGACTGTTGACATCGAATCTCCACAGCAGCCACCTGGATATATTGTTGCATACCTGCATTTTGCATTAGCTTGCATAATCATTCCATTAGCGTGTGTCTGTGACAGGTACCGTTTCCCCGATCCAGGATCTCTCGCCTCTTATTGTGTTACTGCAGCCGTTCTCAGAAAGACTATTGCGTATGAGTTCTCGGTCCTTGATGTGTCGAATCTGACTATTGCTATGTAAGGTTACTATTTCCATGATTGGGCCTGGATTCCTCTCCTTATTATTGTCAGCAGGTGCCAGGATCGGGGGAAATCTCTCAAGCACACAGACTCACGCATGCATTTGCATGAAGCATTCTTGCATGACATACATTCTGTTACCTTTTCCTAACCCTTGATGTTGACAGGTTTTTCAGGTACTCAGGTTCCGAGTTGTTTTCGATCTCCAGGATTGATCAAAGATTCATCCACCGCTACTCAACTCGCGCCAATCAAACGAGAATCATGGACCAGGTACAGTCAGATGTTCAGGAGCTTCGTGAAAGGATGGATCGTTTTATGGAGCTGATGCAAGTAGTTGCGAATGGGCAAGATCAGCTTCGTACTTTGGTTCAACCTCTCATCTCCAGGGTTGACAGTAATGGAATACTTCACGGTGGGACCGTACCTACTCCTCCTCAAGGGGATACTCCACAGAACGTTGTTCCTGCTGCCGGGGGCAACGGTAGTGCTAACGGCAATCTTATGACTAATCTCGGACTTAATGCGGCGGGCGCCGTCAATGGTGGTTTGGGAGCCAATGTTAACATGGGGCCGGTCAACGACAATGTTGGTGCAGGAAATATGGTGGTGCCTCAACCATGGCTGGAGGACCATCAGGATGACATTTTCTCTCAGAGAGGTGTAGAGGCTGAATTGACTGCTGAGGCTCGACTCAGGTTCAAGGCGCTGGAAGATAAAATGAGAGATATAGAAAATCAGAGCACATTGGGCGTTGACATGTCCAAGCTCGGGTTGATTGCTGACTTTAAAGTACCTCACAAGTTCAAGGTGCCTATCTTTGAGAAGTATAGGGGCACTACTTGTCCCCGTGTTCACCTCCGATCTTATTACAGAAAGATGTCCGCTTATTCTGACGATGAGAAGCTGCTGATGCACTTCTTTCAGGATAGTCTTTCTGGCCCATCGCTCGAATGGTATATGGGTTTGGAGCCCGCTGCTGTGCGCACGTGGAAAGATCTCGCTGAAGCGTTTGTTCTCCACTATCAATATAATAGCGACTTGGCTCCCAACCGAGTTCAGCTTCAGAATCTCTCGCAGCGGAGCAATGAAAGCTTCAAGGAGTACGCCCAGCGGTGGCGTGAATTGGCTGCTCGGGTTCAACCGCCGATGGTTGAGCGTGAGTTGGTACAAATGTTCGTAGCTACCCTTCCTGGAGTCTATTATGAGAAGCTGATTAGTGGCATGTCCGGGACATTCTCGGCCCTCATCACTTTGGGCGAGCATGTTGAAAATGGTATAAAGATTGGAAAGATTCAAGGCGAATCATCCTCATCTGGAGGAGCTGGCAAGAAACCCTATACTGGCAAGCGTCGAGAGGGCGATGCCAGTGCTGTCACTAATGCTAGGAGAAAGGGCAAGGGCCCTCAATCTCAGATCGCTAGCATAAACATCCCAGCTGCACCCCCGCAGCCGCAGCAGCAGCCCCAGCAACAGAATAACCCGGGATATAAGAGATATCAGAATCGGGGTCCCCTCGCAAACCGTCATTTGGAAACTCCTCCTATGTCATATGCACAGCTTCTGCAGACGCTGCTTCAGCTCCAATTAGTTCAGAAAAGGACACTGGCTCCCTTGACAGGGGCACCACCACCAGGGTATGATGCTAACGCTACTTGTGAATTTCATTCGGGGGCACCTGGCCATACGGTTGAGAACTGTAAAGCTTTTAAGCACAAAGTCCAGGACTTGGTCGACGCCAAGGTTATCAACTTTTCTGACAGCGTGCCAACGTCACCAAAAATCCAATGCCTCATCATAGGGGGGCGGAGTAAATGCTGTTATCGCTGAAGAGGAGTCAGACTTGCTGACTGATGTCAAAGATCTGAAGACGCCGTTGAGTTTTGTTAAAGCCAAGTTGCTGAAGAAGGGCTTCTTTCCCGGATGTGGAGAGTTTTGTATGGCATGTGCTACACTTCCTGATGGGTGTGAGCAGTTGATCGAAGGTATCCAAAGTCTGATGACCGAGGGTATTTTGCAGTTCAGTCGGAGCGTTGAGAATGCGTCAGGGGAAGTCGTGCTGAAGCAGGCGGACGAAGTTGCTACTATTACCATCCCTCGCCACCCTATCACTATTTCTGCACCTCGTCCGCCTACAATCACCATCACCAGGGCCGGACCAATCCCGTTCGAGAGCACTAAGGCCGTCCCATGGCATTATGGCGCCGAAGTGTATTGTAATGGTCAGAAGGTAGAGCTTGAGCCGTCCAGATCGACTGCGCAGAATCTTACTGAAGTCAGTGGTATCACCAGGAGTGGCAGAGTGTTCGCGCCGGCAGAGGTCACCGCAGAGAAAGTGGTCCGAGCTGACGCTATGGACAAGGGTAAAGGTAAAGCTGTTGAAGAGGTTCCTGCAGGGGCAGAGAAAGACTTGCTGGTTAAAGATGCAGAAGAGTTCATGCGACTAATCAGGAAAAGTGACTACAAGATTGTAGATCATCTTCACCAGACTCCGTCAAAGATCTCGATTCTTAACCTGTTGCTGTGTTCTGAAGCGCACCGCAACGCGTTGCTGAAAGTATTGAATGCTGCATACGTGCCGCATGAGATATCAGTTAATCAACTCGAGGAAGTAGTAGCCCATGTCAATGCTGGTAATGGGCTGGGATTTACAGACCTGGAGCTGACGCCCAAGGGAAGAGATCACAACAATGCCTTGCACGTCTCGATAGAGTGCAGAGGCACGATTATGTCACATGTCCTAGTAGATACGGGTTCCTCGCTTAACGTGCTTCCGAAGAAGGCACTGATGAAGTTGGATACCCGGGGACTGCTGTGCACGCCCAGTGATCTGGTCGTGAAGGCCTTTGACGGAACCAAGCGCCACGTCTTCGGAGAATTGACCCTGCCAATTCAAGTTGGACCAGAGACGTTCAATGCGGTGTTCTACATCATGGATATCATGCCCGCCTATAGTTGCCTCTTAGGTCGGCCATGGATCCATTCTGCTGGTGCCGTGACGTCCACGCTGCATCAGAAGCTTAAATATGCTGTTGGGGGCAGCATAGTGACAGTCTGTGGAGAGGAGGACATCATGGTAAGCCACCTGTCGTCCTTTAAGTATGTCGAAATGGATGGTGAGATCCATGAGACTCTTTGCCAGGCTTTTGAAACCGTCAGGGTGAAGGAGGTAGCTCCCGTTGTTGCAGATAAGCAAGAGGTGAACCTCTCCTCGTTTAAGGAAGCTAGGGCTGTTGTCGAAGCTGGTTCCACCCCAGGCTGGGGGCATGTCTTGGATATACCATTCAAACAGGATAAGTTTGGATTGGGATATTCTCCTGGAGCTGAAGCTTCATCTTCTTCTGGTAGCTCATCTCGTGGGAAAGGGCCGATCCTATTCACCAAGGGGGGAGTGATCTTCGAGAGTATCAACGCTACGTCAGAGGACAGCGGGGACAGTGATTGTGATCTTGATGCCTGGATTCAACCGAGCAAGCCAGGCGAGCGCCTCCACAATTGGACCATTGTTGCACCCTAAAATTTGACCAACTGATTTTTCTATCTGACTCATGGTTTAAATTCATATTCACAATCAGACAGATGATTTTTGTGCACAAGCAGGGGGATATCAGAGTTTACAGCTTGATTTTTGTCTATCAGATATGGCAGACCCAGTCCAGATTATCGGGGTTTTATTTTCGGGAAATTGTGCGCTCCTCGGTGATTTTTCAGTGATTTTGGGGATATTCTGATGCCCGGGGATCTCCGTTCGATTCGATCTGGTCTCGTGCGTTTTACAGGGGTCATTTGCATTCATCTGCATTTTTTAGGATTTAATAGGCTTTTTTGAATTTTTAACAGGCTTTATAGGATTTTTCTGGAATTTAAATAGGGCTTTTGAATATTTTAATAGCTTAATTTTCTTTTTAGAATTTTATAGGATATTTTTAATAGATTTTAATCATTTGTAGTTTTTTTATCATTTTTAGAATATTAGTGAATTTTCTTAGCATATGAAATAGAATGATAAAATTAGGATAAATAGGTTTAATTGTCTTTTAAATCATTTTTAGAATTTTAATAGAAAATTAGGATTAATTGATTTTTTAGAGTTTAATTAGGATTAATTGAATTTTTAGAATTGATTAGGTTTTAATGACTTTTTAGAGTTTTAATTAGGTTAATCATGTTTTAGATTTAATTAGATTGATTTAGAATTAATTAGGCTTTTAATAATTGATTAGATATAATTAGGTTAGTTAATTGTTTCTGTTTTTTAATTCAGTTTTAATTCAGTTTTTTTTATTCATTTTCGTGGGCCCAATTGGGAGGCCCAGTATGGCTTTTTTGTCCAGGAATTACTCAGCATGTCCAAAAAATAGTCCAAGTCTTCCACCAGCTTTCCAGCTTCTTCTAGAATACTCCAGAAAGCTCCAGCGAAAACTCAGCAATAAAAGCCAAGCAACACGTGTCCCCAGGAGGAGGACCCACCTTTCCGTTTCCCAGAGCGCCACGCGTATCCCTCACCGTCTCTCCCTCAGCCACGCGTGGGACGCGTGTCCCACATGCAGAGCTCGTCCACTACCACGCGTCTTGCTCCCCACGCTTCACCGTGAAACCACTCCGGCCGCCGTGCATGTACTCCGGCGACCGTCCTCTACCGGAAAACTCACCAGAACTCCCTCCAAACCCAGATTCCGTTCATCTTCCTCCGATCTCCTCCCTTCCACCCTCATCACCTTCAACAAAGATTTCCAGAAACGCCTTGAACCTCCATACCTTCATCAAGATTTTCCAGAATAACGTCAAACTTGCATCAATGTTTTTCCAGAAACTAAACCTTCATCTTCATCCATAATCTCCAGAAATCACCTCCAACTAAAACCTTCATCGTCTCCATCAATTTTTCCAGAATCTTCGAGCAAGATCTTCACTTCTCATCGCAAATGAGCTTCGATTATCATCAATAATCATCAAATCAACGCCCTCAAACACTTTTAAGTCTTCATCCGCGAACGACATTCGTAGATCTCCACCTTCGTTCGTCAATCCTTCAAGATCGTCGCGCTCTGAGATCAGCGATCTTCAACGAACGGATCAACGTGAAGTAGATCTTCACCAGCTTCAAGAACTCCCTCGATTCGTCCTTGCTTCATCTCCAGGTACACGTTCACGAAGATCTTTCGCCTTTTCTTCTGATTATTAGTGGGTTTAGGATTGTTAGGGTTTCGTTGGGTGAGAATTTGAGAGAAGAGGGTTTCAGAGAGGGATCTGGGTGAGGGTTCATGGTGGTTGTGTTTCGTTTGCTGGTGAGTTGTTTGAGAGGGTGAGAGTTTCTGAGTGAGAGGGAGAGAAGGGATGGAAAGGTGGAGCGGCGCAACGAGAAGGGGAATGTGAGCAGTGGCGCAATTTTTGGGAGAAAGTAGGCTTTAATACTTAGGGTTTAGGATCTGAGTTGGGTTGGGCTTTGACCATGCTGAGACACACTCCCTTCGCTCATCTCACCCTTTTTTTTGTAAGAGGTGCTGAAAATAAAAACATAGAGATTGGGCTTTGGTTGATTGCTGCGCGCACCCCCCATCCCTGGGCCCAATCCTGAAATAACTAGGTTTATGCTGTTTGCACCCCCTCTGCTTTGTTTTTTATTTTAATTGTTTTTCATTGTTTTGTTCATACATAATAGAAAATTCATAAAAAATGGTAGAATTAGTCGAATAATTCCGTTCTTTTTTCTGTAGACTCGTAATTCAGTGTAGAATTTTATAGCATAAAAATATTGGCTTAATCATGCATTGTCATTTTAATTGCATTTTTTCACTGTTATGGCTGTTGAATAAATTGGTCTGTTGATATATCTGTGTTGCTGATTTTAATTCTTTCATCTGGTGTTGAATTTTGTTCTGATTTTTTAGTATGTTACCCTAGAGCCATGTAGGTCTCCCATTAGATTTTTGATAGATTTTTGTAGGGTGTTCTGCTGTGATTTGTCTGAGCCTGAATATAGGAGAAGTCTTGGTGACTTCTGACTTTGAAGTTCAACTGTGGTTGAACTTCAGAGATAGTCTTCTGTGGTTTGTTGGCCTGTGGATTCTTCTTGAAGGTGGGAGCTGATTGAAGTCCTGTTGGAGCTTGCAAGGTTGCATTGGATTGAGGCTTAGTCTAGGAGCTTGTTGTCTGTTTGTGAGGTTCGAGATCCTGAAGTTTGAAGGGAGTTTATGGTACTTTCCTGAGGAAGGCACTGTGAATGACTTTCATCCTTCCTTCTCACCTCTTTCTTAAGTATCCAATGATGTCGGAGCCGACTTGTGAGTTTAATTTCTCCTGAGGAGGAATGTAAACTGATCACAGTTGTTGAGCCACGTAGGATACGATTCCTAAGTGTTAGCCTCCTAGTACTTTCCTGAGGAAGGTCCTAGGGGTCTATTCACTTAGTTCCAGTAGTTTGTCTAGGATTTCTCAAGTATCCAGTGATGTTGGAGCCAACTTGTGAGTTTAATTTCTCCGGAGGAGGAATGTAAACTGATCACAGTTGTTGAGCCACGTAGGATACGATTCCTAAGTGTCAGCCTCCTAGTACTTTCCTGAGGAAAGTCCTATGAGTCTGTTCACTTAGTTCCCTTAGTGCATATAGGTTCTTTCCCAAATATCCAGTGACGCCGGAGCCTTCATGTGAGTTTAATCTCTCCTGAGGAGGGATGTAAACTGATCACAGTTGTCGAGCCGCATAGGATATGATTCCTGAGTAGTAACCTCCTGGTACTTTCCTGAGGAAGATACCATGAGCTTGTCTGCTTAGCTTCCTTTCTCTGGTAAGCTTGTTCTGAAGCTTGGAGACTGGGATTGATTCCTCTTGCTTAGAGTTTTGGATTAGAATTGTTGCTTAGATCCCTGCTTAGGGTATTGTATAGAGTTTTGTTAGAGATAGATTAGGAGCTTGTTTCAGGCTTGTTAGAGGCCCTGCTCAGGGTTAGTCTCTCTGTGTTGTTTGACTTGTATGATGTTGTGTTGCATTAGACTTAGGTGTTCATCTAGATAGTTCTGAATAGGTGCATCTTAGAAGTAGACTTTGTGTGCATGAGAAGTTGAGGTGGTCCTCCTTCTGCTTGTTTGTTATTGCGTGGCTTTGCTTGTTGGTATTCGGTAGAGCTGAGCTCCCTTGCCTCTGTGGTTTGCGGTCTCTGTGCCTTGTTTGTCTAATTGTTGCATTCATGCATATTTTCAGTATTCCTTTACATTGCAGTTTCCTGTTTGTAGTTTAGTCCTGTTGCCATGATCCCTTAGGAGCTCTGACTTCTCCTCTGCGGAGTCGTTATGATAGACATTAGGATGGTCAACCAGGTGTGATAGCAGTAGGTAGATTCCCCTGTTTCTCAGCTATAGTTCTAGGGTTTCCCTTTCCTTTCTGTAGGAGCTTTTGAGTAGCTTGACCCGTAGTTAGCTGAACTACAGCTGCTCTGATTCTTCGTTCCAGACGAAGATATGTAGGCATAGGATGCGATATCCTAGCGAGCACACTAACAACTAACTTTTGTTCTCTCGCGGCTGTGCGATCGAGACTTTCCCGCTAACGACTAATTGTTATCCTTTTCTCTTGCCCGAGTGCATTTGAGACCAGATCATAGTTGTAGGTTCCCGAGCCTTAGAGACCAGTTTGTTTTCTCACTGCTGTGTGAGAGCCTCTGTTTACCCGTAGTTAGCCGAACTACGTTTGCTCTGATCTTTCATTTCAGATGAAAGTACGTAGGCACAGGACGCGATGTCCTGGCGAGCAACCTTTTCCCCGTTTGGACGTAGGAAGTCGAACTACGTTGACTCTGACTTTCCCATTGCACGAGGGAATACGTAGGCCCAGAACACCGTATGTTCTGTCGAGTCCTGTCCTTTTATTTTCTTTTCAGACCAGCCATTAGCGTAGATAGATAACACACCCTTTTACCTATAAACACCAAGCGTGGATCCCGTCGAGTACGACGGACGTGAGGGGTGCTAATACCTTCCCCTTGCGTAACCGACTCCCGAATCCAGGTTTTGGTTGCGATGACCATACCTTTTCCCGTCTTTGCGAGGTTTACTTCGAGCGTTTCCTTTCCCGCTCTGAGGGATAAATAACGCACGGTGGCGACTCTCCTGTCAAGCCGGCGCCGATTTTCGCAGTAGCGACAACCATCAAGGAGATTATCGAACTGACGAGTGAAGAGTAATGATTTGCTTTTTACAATCTTTGTACAACCCTATGTCCTGCCCGGGGCATAGTGGTTTTACTGTCAGGGCCTTGTTGGATTATGTGTATGCATTTTGTTAATAAATAAAAGGCGTTTTCTTCGTAATCAAATATTGTGTTCTCTGTTATTCATGTTTTATGTTTGTTTTGAAAACAGCAAAATGGCAACGAGGTTCGTGCTAACCTGCATATTCTTGCTTTAAACTTAACCCTTGTTATTGCAGGATCCACGTAACAGATGACATCGACTCTGGACCCTCTACGGCTCACTACGACTTTGATTGCCCGATCTATCAAGCCGAGGATGAGATTGATGAAGACGAAGACCTTCCGGAAGAGTTGGCCCGCTTGTTGAGACAAGAGGAGAAGGTTATTCTGCCTCACGAGGAGGATATTGAGATCATAAATCTGGGTTCTGAGGAGCTTATCAGGAATGTCAGAGTTGGGGCTGCGCTGCAGAATGATGTCAAGCATAGACTGGTCGAGATGCTTCGAGAGTATAGTGACGTCTTTGCTTGGTCGTATGAGGATATGCCCGGACTTGACACAGATATCGTGGTTCATCGCTTGCCGTTGCGAGAAGATTGCCCTCCAGTCAAGCAGAAGCTCAGGAGGACGAGACCAGACATGGCTGTAAAAATCAAAGAAGAAGTCCAGAAGCAGTTGGACGCAGGATTTCTAGCCGTTACCACCTACCCTCCGTGGGTCGCCAACATAGTGCCTGTACCGAAGAAGGACGGTAAGGTACGCATGTGCGTCGATTATCAGGATTTGAATAGGGCGAGCCCTAAGGATGATTTCCCGTTGCCTCATATCGATGTGTTGGTCGACAATACAGCCCAGTTTTCCGTGTTTTCGTTCATGGATGGCTTCTCCGGTTACAATCAGATTAAGATGGCGCCGGAGGACATGGAGAAAACGACGTTTATTACCCCCTGGGGCACGTTCTGCTACAAGGTAATGCCCTTCGGTCTGAAGAACGCAGGGGCCACTTACCAGCGAGCAATGGTAACTTTGTTTCATGATATGATTCATCATGAGATCGAGGTCTATGTTGATGACATGATTGCAAAGTCCCAAACGGAGGAGGAGCATCTGGTCAATTTGCTGAAGCTGTTCGAAAGGCTTAGGAAGTTCAAGCTGAGGCTGAATCCTAACAAGTGCACTTTCGGAGTGCGGTCCGGAAAGTTATTGGGGTTTATCGTTAGTGAACAAGGTATTGAAGTTGATCCTGCGAAAATAAAAGCTATCCAAGAAATGCCAGCGCCGAAAACCGAAAAAGAAGTTCGTGGTTTCTTGGGCCGAATAAACTACATTGCAAGGTTTATCTCTCAGCTCACGGCCACTTGTGAACCGATGTTCAAGTTGTTGAAGAAAAATCAGGCGATTACTTGGAATGAGGATTGCCAGAAGGCATTCGATAAGATAAAGCAGTATCTTCAAGAACCCCCAATCTTGATGCCCCCAGTGGCTGGACGGCCATTAATCATGTACTTGACAGTTCTGGAGAATAGTATGGGGTGTGTTCTCGGTCAGCACGACGAGACGGGCAGAAAAGAGCATGCCATTTATTATTTGAGTAAAAGGTTCACTGAGTGTGAATCTCGATACTCGATGCTGGAGAAGACATGTTGTGCATTAGCTTGGGCCGCCAAACGTCTACGACAGTATATGCTCAATCACACCACTATGCTAATTTCGAAGATGGATCCGATCAAGTACGTCTTCGAGAAGCAGGCTCTTTCGGGCAGGATTGCCAGATGGCAGATGGTGTTAACAGAATATGATATTCAGTACGTCTCTCAGAAAGCCATCAAGGGAAGCGTATTGTCTGACTACCTTGCCGAACAGCTAATCGAAGACTATCAGCCGATGAAGTTCGAGTTCCCTGACGAGGACATTATGTTTCTCAAAGCAAAGGATTGCGATGAGCCATTGCCCGATGAGGGGCCGGATAGGAAGTCTCAGTGGAAGATGATATTCGACGGAGCGGTTAATTCCTATGGAAGTGGTATCGGGGCTATCATCACGACTCCTCACGGATCCCACATCCCGTTTACTGCAAGACTGACGTTTTCAGTTACCAACAACGAAGCCGAGTATGAAGCGTGTATTATGGGTCTAGAAGAGGCAATTGATTTGAGAATCAAGAATCTAGACATATATGGTGACTCAGCGCTTGTAATCAATCAGATCAAAGGGGAGTGGGAAACTCGTCAACCGAATCTAGTGCCGTACATGAATTACGCCAGGAGGCTGCTTCCGTTCTTCGACCGAGTAGAACTTCATCATGTACCCCGGGCTGAAAATCAAATGGCTGATGCCTTAGCCACCCTGGCTTCAATGTATAAGGTCAATCTTTGGAATGAAGCTCCAAGCATTGTTCTTTCGCGTCTTGACAGACCAGCATATGTGTTCGCAATCGAGGATGCCACTGACGGCAAGCCATGGTTCCACGACATCCAGACCTTCCTTATGACTAAGGAGTATCCTGTGGGTGCGTCAACCCAGGATAAGAAGACTCTGAGGAGGCTATCTGGAAACTTTTACCTCAACCCTGATGGAGTGCTGTATAAGAGAAACCACGATCTCGTGCTACTCAGATGTGTAGATGAGAAAGAGGCAAGTATGCTCATGGAAGAAGTCCATGAGGGCACATTTGGTACGCACGCCGGCGGGCATGCCATGACGAGAAAGATCCTGAGAGCAGGATATTACTGGTTGACTATGGAGTCGGATTGCTTCAGATTCGCGAAGAAATGTCACAAATGCCAGATTTATGCTGACAAAGTGCACGTGCCGCCGTGCCCATTGAATGTCATGTCCTCCCCTTGGCCGTTCTCCATGTGGGGCATCGACATGATAGGCAAGATCGAGCCCGCCGCGTCCAACGGTCATCGTTTCATTCTGGTAGCTATCGACTACTTCACCAAGTGGGTGGAGGCAGCCTCGTACGCTAATGTGACCAAGCAGGTGGTTGCTAAGTTCATAAAGAGGGACATCATCTGTCGCTATGGAATTCCCGAGCGGATCATTACTGATAATGGTTCGAATTTGAATAATAAGATGATGAAGGAGCTGTGCCAGAGCTTCAAGATCGAACACCACAACTCATCTCCTTACCGGCCGAAGATGAATGGCGCCGTTGAAGCGGCCAACAAGAACATCAAGAAGATTGTTCAGAAGATGGTTGTGACGTATAAAGATTGGCACGAGATGCTGCCGTTTGCCTTGCACGGTTATCGTACGACGGTGCGTACGTCGACCGGGGCAACTCCTTTCTCCTTGGTGTACGGTATGGAAGCTGTCCTACCGCTAGAAGTGGAGATTCCCTCTTTGCGAGTTTTGGTTGAGGTGAAACTTGATGAGGCAGAATGGGTTACGAATCGTTTGAACCAACTCAGCCTGATGGACGAGAAGAGGTTAGCATCGATTGCATTTGGTCGCCTGTACCAAAGCCGAATGAAGAAAGCTTATGATAAGAAGGTGCGTCCTCGAAGCTTTCAGACGGGTGATCTCGTCCTGAAGAAGATTCTTCCGCCACATTCCGATCACCGGGGCAAGTGGACTCCGAATTACGAAGGGCCGTATGTCGTCAGCAAGGTCTTCTCGGGAGGGGCTTTGTTGTTATCCACGATGGATGGTGAAGATTTTGCATCCCCGGTGAACGCGGACGCAGTTAAAAAATACTTTGCTTGAAAGCGACCCGCTGGACAAAAAAAAAGAGAGTCCAGGCAAAAAAGGGGCATCCCGGCGAACCAAAAACAGAATAAAAGGTTCGGGCAAAAATTAGGGATATATTGAAAAAATGTACACCCGCGAAGTCGAAAACCTACACTGGGCGGCTTCGGCAAAAAAGGGTATCCCGGTGAACTGAAAACCCGGAAGGGCGGTTCACGCAAAAGTTAGGGATTTGAATAAGCAAATGACTGCGTTCCGCGTATGGACTTTCATTGTTTAGTGGTTCGGAAGACCTGAGGGCCGTTTATCTGAATCAATCTCTTCCAAAGCTGAAGCATCGGAGAAGTATCGAAGTCGAGTGGGTCTTAGAGGGATCAACTCATGGTGTTCGTCTACGCCTCGATTGCCGACATTTGTATATACTGATGTATATTTATGTTTTCTTTTTGCGCGGCTTCCTCATTCCAGGAGCTTGCCTCTGTTGTAAAACATTTTTGCCCATTCAGGGGTTCATCATCAATAAAATGCACATTATTCAGCAGTTCTACTTGTCTGTTTAGCATTTATCTGTTTTGTTTGCAAATGAGAACGCCGATGTGTTTTTTTGATAAAATGCGCATACATAAACTTGCGGGCCTAAGCCCATTGATTGTTGAAACAATTAACTAACTGAACATTGTCACGAGATAATAACCTGGATAGGCCCCTTTGAGGAGGGTATCTTGTCTGTTTGTTTGCGTTGTTGCAGGTGTAGCGCCTCGCCAGAAGATGTGCCGTGCGTATCCCCGAAGCAGGATGAGTCCTCCTTCTCCAGCAGTGTTCAGTGGTCTCTCTTCCGCAGAATCAGAATCAGGATAGTGAGCATTGATATGTCTTCCCCAGGTAGAGGTGATTCTCTTCCCCAAGCAAGCGCATCCTGAAGGAATGTCACCTCATCGGCTGAGTCAAGCACCGAAGAATGATGTCGTTTCTCCCCAGCACCGGGTCACAAGTGCGGATTTCAGGGAAGTGTTCGGGTGCCGAAGCTCGTGTTTTCCCCAGTAAGGTCGTCGAAGCAGGATTATCCCCCGCACCGGGTCACAAGTGCAAGTTTCGCAGGAGGCTGTTCGTATGCCGAAGTATGCAGTAACTGATGATGCCAGACTGAAGTCTCCAGCGGAATTGAAATTCCTCACCAGAGTCAGGCTCTCTCCTGAAGTTCGATGATTCCTTCTTCCCCAGTAGAGTGTTGGAACAGCTGATGTTGTATGTCCCTTGCAGAGTTGTACTCTCCCCCGAAGGCAGATGATTCTTTCTTCCCCAGTGGAATCGAATTCCCCATCAGAGTCGCACTCTCCAGTGAAGTAGAATGATTTCCCTCTCCGGCTGAGTCCGCAGAAAAGCAGAATCCTTAGAAGTTGATCAGATCATGATCAATTTTCCCCAGCAGAGCGTGGGGCAGCTAGTGTTGTGTTTCCCCAGAATCGCACTCCCTCCATCGAAGTAGAATGATTTCTCCTTCCTCAGCCGAGTTTGCAGATGTCCAAGA
Organism: Lathyrus sativus; assembly: GCA_963859935.3. NCBI lineage: Eukaryota > Viridiplantae > Streptophyta > Magnoliopsida > Fabales > Fabaceae > Lathyrus > Lathyrus sativus. Next base: position 105,075,422 of record OZ012735.1, on the reverse strand, counting down.
GATCCGAATCCTTGGAAGTTGATCAGATCATGATTGGTTTTAATCCCAGTGGAGTGTTGAGCAACTGAAGTTGGTTCCCCACAGAGTGGTCATCCCCAGAAGAGTAGCCGAGACGGCCGCGTAATTCATTCTCGCGATTGATATCAGCAGATCCAAGTTCTCGTAGAGCTTCATCCCCTGCAGCAGTCAGCTGAAGTTGTTCCCCTGCAGCAGTCCGCAGAAAATCAATTCCCCAGACAGAGCCTGATTGATATTGGCGTGTTCACGTTCTCCTCAGCAGGATGACTCCTCCATCTGAGCGGTTCTTTCTCCTTGACAGGAGGATTTCCCCCCTTCGGCATTTATTTTGCTGATGGGGTTGCATCATTGTGCATGATTGCATAGCATTGTGCATGATTGCATGGCATTGTGCATGATTGCATGGCATTTAGCATAAACGCATAGCATTTCCACTGTGTGGGGCGTAGCGCAGAAGCATACGCATCATAAGCATGATCTAGATCATTATCATCCTTGTTTTACAGGTGTATCCCCAAAAGACCAGTTGCTCAGGACGATTCCTGATATTCTCTCCAACAAGGTCGATTTCTTTAGATGATTCTAAAAGACCCCGGTGTGATCCCCGCAGTCGCTCGCTCAAGATGATTTTTGAGATCCCCAGCGAAGTCTTCAGTTCAAGATGATTCTCGAACTCCTCAGCAGGGCCGTTTGCTTAAGACGATTCTTAAGACTCCAGTGCAGGTTCCCGAATAGTTTGCTCAGGACGATACTTGAGCTCCCCAATAGCACCTCCAGCAAGAGTTGCCCAGGAAGATTCCTGGAATACCCAGCAGAATAAAGTCTCCAGAATGGTTATCGGTTCAGGACGATTCTTGAAGATGCCCGACGGATCTGTTTGATCAAGTTGATTCTTGAAGACCTTAGCAACGTGATATGTCTGCTCCAACAGTGATGTCTAATCTGAAGATTGACTTCGTAAATGCCTGAAGGCGATACCAGAAGGTTCCTGTGAGTTCAGATTTCCTTGTTGATGAATCAACGTGTGGCTGAAGACAAGGTTCCGAAGTTTGTATTCAAGTGATCCGTGTTGGCCTGAAGACCAAGTCAGTTGTCCTGAGGTGATGATTGATGGCGATCAAGTGGATAGTTTTTCTTCTGACTGAAGTCGAAGATGTTTCTCCAACTGAAGCGGAGGTTTGCCTGAAGGCAAAGTGTTTGAATCCCCGTAGAGTCATGAATGGCTCAGGACACCATTTCTCTGACTGAAGTCACAGATTTCCTAAGCTGAAGCGAAGGTGCCTAAGGGCAAGGTTATCCCCCAAGGTCATGAATGACCTAGGATTCATTTTTCCGGACTGAAGGCCGAAGTATATCCCTGACTGAAGTCACGGATACTATATAGCAGAGGTGGAGTTGCCTGAAGGCAGATCCATGTATCCTTGAAGGCCAAGGATCATTTTCTTCAGACTGAAGTCAAAGATACCTCCTGCAGAGTTGCCATCCTTGAAGGCCAAGGATGCTTATCTTCAGAAGTACTTGAAGGTCTTCTCTAGCTGAAGCTGGAAGTGGCCAGGGGCCAGGGTTTCATATAGTTCTGATGTTGAAGTTCTACAGTGGGATCATTGTGCAGTAGTATTCCGATGTTCGTTATGGTTCTGAGGGTGAACCCCAGATCAGAGTGTGCTCGGTTGAGTCTCTCATCCCCAGCAGAGTAGTTTCAAATACGCAAGTGTACCTTTTGTTCCATTTACCAGGGGTGAACCCCAGGTCAGAGTTGTTCAGTGTTGTATTTTCTCCAGCGGCAATGCGGGGTATTTTGATTATTCGACGGCGAGGTCAGATTATGTTTGTTTCCGGCAGCGAGGTTGGATGTTTGTTTGACGGCAATGCCAGACTCCTTAAATCCCCAGCAGAGATGATGTTGGTACGACGGCGATGTCGAGTGTCTCTCAGAATGATGTTTGTTTCCGGCGGCGATGTCAGATCAGTATCTCTCCAGCTAGTTGTTGAGCAGCTAGTGTTGCAGTGTTCGAAGGTTTGTTCTCCGCAGAGTATCATGTGCTCGTGCAGTTGGCAAATTTTCGGCTTTACCGATATTCAACCGTCTCGCACCTTGATTGGTTGAGAGCCGTTCGCTTCTCACCCAGTCAGGTTCAAGCCGTTTGAATAGGGGCAGCTGTTGCACCCCAAAATTTGACCAACATTTATTTATCCTTAAGTGTTTGAAAGTTGATACCTTCATCAGAAAGTTCAAGAGATCCTCAGAGGAATTGGTTGAAACCAGGGTTGTGTGCCTCATAGCTTGAGAGTTATGGGTGCCCCTCAGATGATTCTGAGACTTTGAGAAGAAACTTGATGTTTTGAGAAAGCCTATGAGATTTCTTGATAGCCTTTATGAATCCCAGAGAAGCCATTATGCAAGAATTCAGAAGATTCAACCATGAATGGTAGAATTAGGGTTTTGACTGGGTCAACCCTAGATCAGCTGAAGATTTGGAGAAGGTTGAGACTTAATCCAAGGGCCATGAGATCATGGAATGATGCATAGAGATGTTATAAAGATGATTCCTAGACCAACTCATCATGATTGAGGAGTTTGAGAAGTTTCAAGTCAGGGTTTCCAAGGATTGTCAGTGAAAAACCCTAATTTGATCCCTATCTTCCAGGCAGTTTTAGCTCTAGATGTGATTGATATCTCATCTTCCCCACAACATGAATGTTGTATAGCATCTTCTTAGCTTTAATTTGAGTGGTGGAAGTCCTTGATAGGAGTTACAGAGCTCAAGTTATGGTTTTGACAAATTACAGGTCAGCAGAGGTGTGTGAATCTGGGTCCATGAAAGTCACCCAACTTGCAGACAACTTTTGCCCTAGTAGGATGACTCCTATGATTTCTTGGTCAACATGAATGTTGAAGAGCACCTTCTAAGCTTTAATTTGAGTGGTAGAAGTCCTTGATTGGATTTGTGGAACTCAACTTATGGTTTGAACAAGGCAGGGGTATTTTGGTCATTTGTCAGTTATAGGTCATTTTAGCCAATGCCTAAAACTCCTATTTCCAAGCCTCAAATGAAAAAACTCAAAACATGAAAGTTGCTCAAAATGTGATTTTAAGTCTAGAAAGAAGGTCACAAATTGTTGGAAAAGCTCATGGAACAAGATTACATGATTGGTCAAAAATGAACTAAAAAAGGCTTATAACTTTGAAAAGTTGAAATTGAAAAGTGATTTGGGAGATCCACAAATCCAAAATAGGTCATCCAATATATCATTTTGATTGGAAAAACCATTTTGAGAACATTGGTTTAGCTAGAATTTTCATTTGAGGTCTAAAAATGGGTGATGCTTTGAAAAGTTATTACTTGAAAAAGAAGGCAATGTTGAAAAACCCTACACAAGCCAAAGATACACTTGTTTTTCACTCATCCCTTCTCAATATCTCATGAAATGATATTTTAAGACAAAATTGCAAGGCATGGCATATGAGATATGAGATAACCAATATGTCATCACATGAGAATTTCAAGAAGTTTCCACCCCATTTTAGATGAATCTAGACACATCCAAGGATCATTATAAAGAGAATGCCATGAAGAGTGATCAAGGTTGGTGATAGAGAGTCAAGTCAGAGGAGAAAGAGAGAGATACATTGCCATTAAAGAGGTTTCTTCAAGTTGAAGCAACTTGAGTTTTCTTCCACTACAAGCATCCTCCTCCCATACAAGTGCAAACAGAAAGTTCCTCACCATTGTAGGATCATCTTGGAGCAATCCCAAGGCCTGCAAGCATCCCCACGAGCCTTCTCCATCATTACTTGACAGGTTCTTTCTTCTCCTTGTATCTCTTAAATTATGCAGTTTAGTTAGTTTCTTAGGCATAGAAATGGTGCACTAGGGTAGATGACTCTTTCCCATGAATTAGGGCACGATCCATGAGGTTCCATGGCAGGTGAGTGATTCTTGAATCTTCAAGAATTAGTTGTTTAGGGCGTTTTAGTTAATATGAGTTAGGTCAGATTGATGAGCATAGCATATAGAACATCTGTAGGTCATTAGAGTTAGGGTTAATGAGGATTGATATCAGCTGAACATGGTTGTACCAAGATGTTGAAGTCTTCTGTCGGAGTTATTGAGAACGAATCAGGGAAATCTACTCGTACCATTTTATTCCTCTCATTGAGTAGCACAATTTTCGTGTTTGGATCGTGTGAAACCATGGCCTGAGCAGAGAGATAGAGGAGCTCGAAGATTAGGGCATGGGGGAGAGGGTTCTGAAAACCCTAGGTCTCATCTGGGACGATGAAGGAGCGCCCTTAGATCAAGCTCCAAATTTGACTCATTATGTTGATCCAGCGGCTGTGATTTAATCTGAGAGTTGGAGGGAAGATTTAAATGAATCCAAACGCGGCGTTTCATTTAGAGCCAGCGCTCATGGGCTCAGCTTGCTATTCGCCCCCCCCCTTTGGCTGGCCCACTTGATTTAGCTAGCGTGTATTGCTGTTCATACCCCCCTCCCTTTAATTGATTTATTTTCTTTTATTTTCTTCTTTTATTTTTTCTGTTTTGATTAATTCATTAAAAATTGATAAAAAATTCTTTTTTAATGCTTCTTTTTTCTATGATTAGATGAAAATGTGTAGAAAATTATAAAAATAAAAATGGGATTTTATTTTTTAGTTTGGTATTTTTAATAGATTTTCCTTTTAAATAGCTTTTATATTGTTTAATTTTGTATCATGATTTTGTAGGAATTATTTTAGAACCTTCCCTTAGGGTTTTTAATCCATTCTTTTTTGTGCAATTAGATGATGAATCATAGTTCCCCATAGGATTTTTTCTAGATTTTTAGAATTAAATTTTGATTAGTTTAATTAGGGTAGATTTAGGGTATCCTAATTAGGGTTTAAATTGTGTTTAGGTGAAGAATCCATTTCTTTGATTGAGTTTTGTCTTGATTTCTAGGTAGAGGCCTATGTAGATGTTATGAGTAGGTGTTGAGATCCCTTGTGAATAATTGCTAGATTTTTCCCCCTTGTGTTAGTATTTTTAGGTATTTTCTGAAGTTGCCTGATGGTTTTGTCTCCCCTGTGGTTATCTGTTCATCTTTGGGGTTCATTTTGAGGAATTTGTTGTGGGGCTTGTGTTGCCTTGAAGACCTTGTTGGAGAGCATGATGAAGAGAAGATTGAAGATCAAGACCCAGAGACCCAGAGCTTGGATTATTCCCTGCCTGTGAGGTTTGAGATCCTGAAGTTTGAAGGAAGTTCATGGTACTTTCCTGAGGAAGGCACTATGAATGACTTTCATTCTTTCTTCTCACCTCTTTCTTAAGTATCCAATGATGTTGGAGCCAACTTGTGAGTTTAATTTCTCCTGAGGAGGAATGTAAACTGATCACATGTTGTTGAGCCACATGGGATACAACTCCTAAGTGAAAGCCTCCTAGTACTTTCCTGAGGAAGGTCCTATGGGTCTATTCACTTAGTTCCCTTAGTTTGTCTAGGCTTTCCTAAGTATCCAATGATGTTGGAGCCAACTTGTGAGTTTAATTTCTCCTGAGGAGGAATGTAAACTGATCACATGTTGTTGAGCCACATAGGATACAACTCCTAAGTGGAAGCCTCCTAGTACTTTCCTGAGGAAGGTCCTATGAGTCTGTTCATTTAGTTCCACTAGTTCAGATAGGATTTCCTAAATATCCAATGATGTTGGAGCCTGCTTGTGAGTTTAATTTCTCCTGAGGAGAAATGTAAACTGATCACAGTGGTTGAGCCACATAGGGTATGACTCCTGAGTATACACCTCCTAGTGCTTTCCTGAGGAAGACACTATGAGCCTGCTTGCTTAGCTCCCTTTCTTTGGCAAGCTTGTTCGGAAGCTTGAAGACTGGGATTGATTTCTCTTGTTTATGGTTTTGCTTGAGAGCTTTGCTTAGATTTGATCAGGATTTTGTTAGGGTTAGGAGTAGAGATTAGATGTAGATTCTTTCTTTTCTCAAGCATGTGTTTTGTTTGCCTGATGGCATTTCATTTCTTTTATCTGTATGATTGCAGTTTACTGTTTATTGCTTGATAGCATGTTGTTTATTTTCAGTATGATTACTGTTATTTCATGACTGGCTTGAGGTCGAGACGAGCTTGTGGAGGCTGAAGCCCCACACACATTTCCTCCCTCACTTGCATTGCATGCATTTTACTGTAAAGCTGATGTTTTTGTCTGTTTTGGTATATCATTGACATGATCCCTTAGGACTCTCATTTCTTTTGATGAAGATTTGATGATAGACTTTTAGGTTGAAACCTATGCATGACAACATCTAGGAGTTCCCTGTTCAAACCTCAACCATAGGATGAATCCACGGCATGATAACAGTAGGACTTGATAGTCTCCCTCCTAGTTGAGCCATTTTAATCCGTAGTTTCCCGAACTACGTTTGCTCTGATCTTTCATACCAGATGAAAGTACGTAGGCATAGGATGCGACGTCCTAGCGAGCAACCTTCCCCAACCTTTCCCCGTAGCTAGCCGAACTACGTTGACTCTGATTTCTCATTCTCTGATGAGAATACGTAGGCATAAAGTGCGACGCTTTGCCGAGTCATTTTTCTTTTCTTTTTTCAGCCAGCCTTGATAGGTAGATAGATTATAACCAACCCGTCCAAGTAAACAAACAAGCGAGGATCCCGTCGAGTACGACGGACGTGAGGGGTGCTAATACCTTCCCCTTGCGTAACCGACTCCCGAACCCAGACAATGGTTGCGACGACCTTGTCTTACCCTTATTCGTCAGGTTCTTTCCGATCGTTTCCTTTCCCGCTCTGAGGGATAAATAACGAAAGGTGGCGACTCTTCTGTCATGCCGGCACCTTATTTTCGCGCAAGCGACACATACCAGCTATATTTGGTTAGCACTACAATTTTTATGGACAAGAGTGTCACTAATGCAGATGTCTTCTACCTACTGGGTGGCCGCTTGTTTGGTATACCCTTAATCGAAGTTATTAGAGGGTTATATGTGAAAGATGAAGTAGGTCACGAGCAACATCGCACTATTGATGGTAATATTTATTAGTATTTTAATGTTTCTGTGTCATTTTCATTTCATCTTTGCAAAGCCATTACTGACGATTCGTGTGTTCCAACCTTTTCATTTCAAGCTTGGATCCTCTAGCATTTCCCGCACATCTTCAGCTGGGAGAATCTACCGACTTACTCTAAGGATATGCCTCGTACTAATGCTTTTTCCCCTCTCAGATGGAACTAGGCGATTGAGCCTTTCAGAATGTATCTTGATCGTTTGGTTGCCGAGGACATGCACTTCAATAACTATATTAATCACCGTGACATGTGACCATTTGATGAGATAGTTTTATACTTTGGATGATTGGAATGCAGATCACGTCTCACTACTCCTCATCTTCCCGAGCGTTTCATGTGGCAGTTCGACTACACTCAGACCATTCTTAGACACCTTATTGTCTCTACTCTTCCTGCTTTAACACATAGACATATAAATGACATGTTTGATGATTATGAGAATCATATGGTACTGGAAAAGGAATAAAGTACCATAGTCGTGAGCGACTGGAGCTATGTCGACGAGTATACCATATGGTTCTTTAGCGTGTCACATATGTACATGGTGCATATTGCTCTTGGATATCCGCTGAGGCTAGCTCATTAGGAGATACTAGAGAAGGAGCATGCACAATTAGATCGTGCTGAAGATGTCTTGCCTAGATGTTGTTGCATAGTGGAGATAACACAGGAAGACATTGACACACTACGCCAAAAATGAATTTTGGCAGCGCATCAAAGACACCGCTTTATTTAAAAGCGCTGCTAAAAGATTTATAAAAAAAGGGAAAAAAGCACAGGCTTTAGAAAGCGCTTTCTAAAAAGCGCTGCCAAAGGTTGTTATTTTGTAATACAATAGAAAGCGCTTTTAAGAAAGCGTTGCTATAGGGGGGATACGAAAGCGCTTTCAAAAAGCGCTGCTATAGGGAGGGGATACGAAAGCGCTTTCTAAAAGTGCTGCTATAGGGGGGATACGAAAGCGCTGCTATAGGTCCTGGCCTAGGAAGACTTTAGAAAGCGCTTTCTAAAAGCGCTGCTAAAGGTGGGGTTTACGAAAGCGCTTTTAAGCGCTGCTATAGGGGGGTTACAAAAGTGCTTTAGAAAGCGCTGCTATAGGTCTTTAGTTTTTTAAAATAAAACAAACTTTTCATTTTAGACTCATACTTCAGTACTTCTTTCTTTCTCTCTCTCTCTCTCTCTCGTGCATGTACATTTTCTCTCACTCTCTCACCACTGAACCCTACTCCCTCTGTCGTGCTCCCTCCGTCTAACGTCAGATCTCCGTCTCTCCAACTGTTCTCCTTCAGCCGTGCTCCCTCCGCTGGCTGCCGTATCTCCGTCTCTCCGACCGCGTCTGAAATCGTCTTTCCTCCGTCAGCAAGGTAAATATTGTTAGAACACAAATTGGTGTCTAATATATCTCATTGTTTTGATGATAACATAAATGAAATTTTGCATAAAGGAAATATATACTCTAATTTTGTTTAAGTAATTTTGTTTCAGATCTTAAATTATATATTCATCTGGAAGCAAAAATTACATCTGCAAGTGAAAAGAACGTTAAGACTCTGAGTGTAAGAAGCAATATTTCAGAAAACTCTGAGCGCTGCTTGAAGAGACTCTGATCTGCTACAGATGACTCTGAGTGAAGCTAAGAAGAATTTGAGTAAAGAGCGTACAACATTGTTTCAGAAGACTCTGGAAGTACTTCACACTGCAAGTACAGAGGCTCTGATATTCAACTCTGCACTGATTGTAACATTCACGCTTAAAGCACTATTGCTGCAAGACTCTGATATGAAGAACAAGGAACTACATCAGAGGATCTGATGTTAGTTTGTTCAGTTGAAAAGATGCCAGCTCAAAGAAAAGATCAGTTGCTAATCCCAACGTCTGCTCCAACGGCACTATTCCTCATTTATGCATGACACAAGAATTCAGACACAAAGCATATATCTGAACATTCCTCTTTCTGGAAAGGAAAAGTCATTAGAGGACAAAAAGGCAACAGAGGCAGTAGAACGTATAGCAATACACAGTCTTTGAGATAAGGATTTGAAGTAGTATTTAAACAAGCTTCAGCATCTTTCCAACATTGACGAATATTCACAAATCATTTGAAAGAAAATCAACTTACAAGCTCTCATTCAAATATTCTTCAAAGCTTAACAGTTTTCATATTTGTTCTTAATCTTATGTAAACATCATTGTTGTGATATAGCTTGTTAGAAGCAAAACCTTAAACACAAATTGTTAGTTTATCTTTGTAAAAGATTTCCTTGAGAAGACCAAGTTGTGGTCATATTTTCTTGAGAAGACTAAGACAGTTGTCTTAGTGGTTTACACTGTAATCAAGTTTGATATAGTGGATTAAGTCCTTGTTGAGAAAGGCAAATCACCTGGGTAGGGTGGACTGGATTAGTTTGAGTTCAAACGAACCAGGATAAAAATACTGTGTTATTCTTTCTATCTCCTATGTTGTTTTAAAACTCTTATTCAACCCCCCTCCCCTTCTAAGTGTTTTTCTCACCTTCAGTTGACATCAGAGCTCTGGTTCTGAAAGTGCTCTCACTTAACCGTGACAGAAAAGATCTAGTTGAGAAAAACTCCTAATATCTTGTTCTTTATTCATCATGGCTGCTGAAGCTTCTACTTCAACTTCATACAACAACAAATACGATGATAAAGACAGAATCAACACCAAACCTCCCATGTTTGATGGTGAGAAGTTTGATTACTGGAAAGATAGAATATAAATCTTCTTTCTAGGCTATGATGCTGATTTGTGGGATTTGGTAACTGATGGTTACATTCATCCTAACAATGATGAAGGGAAAAAGGTTGACAGAAAATCTATGTCTAATCAACAAAAGAAGGAGTTTAGAAACCACCACAAAGCAAGAACCATCCTGTTAAATGCAATATTTCATACTGAGTATGAGAAAATAACAAACAGAGATACTGCATTTGATATGTTTGAGTCTCTCAAAATGACACATGAAGGGAACTCCCAAGTAAAGGAGACAAAGGCTCTGGCCCTTATCTAGAAGTATGAAGCCTTCAAAATGGAGGAGTCTGAATCTGTAGAAACTATGTTCTCAAGATTTCAGATCTTAATTGCTGGGTTGAAGGTTTTGGATAAATGTTACTCTACTTCTGACCATGTCAAGAAGATCATCAAAAGTCTACCAACAAGATGGAGACCCATGGTGACAGCTCTGAAGCTCACGAAGGATCTGAATAAGATCACTCTGGAGGAATTGATCAGTTCCTTAAGGAGTCACGAGATTGAGCTGGAGGAAGACGAGCCTCAGAAGAAAGGTAAGTCAGTTGCTTTAAAATCTAACAAATCTGCTAGAGCATTGCAGGTTATTGAAGAAAGTTCTGAAGAATCTTCAGAAGAAGAAGATGAACTGTCCCTGCTGTCCAAAAGGATCAATCAACTCTGGAAGCACAAACAAAGGAAGTTCAGAAACTTCAAAAGATCTGATCAGCGTGGTGATTCTTCTGGACATAAAAAATCTGGAAAGAAAGATATAGTCTGCTATGAGTGCAAGGAGCCTGGCAACTATAAAAGTGAGTGTCCCAAACTTCTGAAGGAGAAACCCAGAAGGAAGTCTGAAAAGAAGAAGAAAGTCTTAATGGCCACGTGGGATAATTCAGATGCTTCTGAATCTTCATCAGAATCTGAAGATGAGTGTGCTAATGTAGCACTAATGGCTGATATGGAGGACCACGAAGAAGCTGCTGGATCAGAATCAGAATCAGATTCTGATGAGGTATTTTCTGAACTCACTAGAGCAGAACTTTCTGAACGTTTATCAGAAATTCTGGAAAGCTACAACAAAATCAAACTCAAATACAAGAAGCTTCAAAGTTGTCTTGCATCTGAGAATGATCAGCTGAGGTCTGAGGTTGCTGAGCTTAAAGCAGAAAATCTTAAAATAAAAAATGTTTTAGAAAAAGCTCAGAAATCTGACTCAGAACCTACATCATGCTCTAAAAATATTTTAGAAGAGTATGACTATAGCTTTCAGAAGTTTCTGGCTAGAGGCCTAGATAGAAGCAAGATGGCTTCAATGATCTATGGCATAAGCAGAAACAACAGAAAGGGTATTGGATATGAATCACCTTCTGGGAAGGATTTAAATTCAAAACCTCTTGATAAAATGATCATAAAGTATTCTTCTCTATATACTCATTTCAAATTTGGTCATTTAAATTATATTAAACACACACATTCTGATCTGAACAAACCTGTGTTTAATAAATCAAAACCTCAGAAGAACAAGGATGCTTATAAGGGAAAGAAATTCAGAAAGAATTTCAAACCTACTAACCCCAGAGGTCCCAAGAAAATATGGGTACCTAAGGACAAAATTATTTTTGTTGCGGACATCCTTAGCAGCAAAGTTGAAACACCAGTCTTGGTACCTAGACTCTGGCTGCTCGCGTCACATGACGGGAAGAAGGTCTATGTTCCAAAGTCTGGAACTTAGATCTGGAGGTGATGTAAAGTTTGGAGGGAACCAGAAGGGCAAGATAATAGGCTCTGGAACTATAGGTAATGGTAACCTCCCTTCCATTTCTAATGTTTTACTTGTTGAAGGATTAACACATAACTTATTGTCCATAAGTCAATTAAGTGACAATGGTTATGACATAATCTTCAATCAAAAATGTTGTAAAGCTGTCAGTCAAAAAGATTGCTCAATCCTCTTTAATGGAAAAAGGAAGAACAACATTTATAAAATCAATCTTTCAGAACTTAAGGTTCAGAATGTAAAATGCCTTCTGTCTGTTAACGAAGAGCAATGGGTATGACACAGAAGATTGAAGCATATTAGTATGAGACGTATATCTCAGATTAATAAACTCAATCTGGTCAGAGGACTTCCTCAGTTGAAGTTCAACTCAGATGCTTTTTGTGAAGCATGTCAGAAAGGAAAATTTTCAAAATCTTCTTTCAAAACAAAAAATATTGTTTCAACCTCAAGACCATTAGAGCTGCTTCATATTGATCTGTTTGGACCAGTGGAAACTGCATCCATCAGAGGCAAGAAGTATGGATTAGTCATTGCTGATGACTACAGCAGATGGACATGGGTAAAATTCCTGAAACACAAGGATGAGTCTCATTCTGAATTCATTGACTTCTGTAAACAAGTCCAGAACGAAAAAGAATTTAAAATTGTTAAAGTCAGAAGTGATCATGGTGGTGAATTTGAAAACAAATATTTTGAAAAATATTTTAAAGAAAATGGCATTGCACATGATTTCTTCAGCCCTAGAACTTTTCAACAGAATGGAGTTGTAGAGAGGAAAAATAGAACATTGCAAGAAATGGCCATAACCATGATCAACGGGACTAACATGGCAAAACATTTTTGGGCAGAAGCAGTGAATACAACTTGTTATATTCAGAACAGAGTGTCAGTTAGACCTCTTCTAGAGAAGACTCCTTATGAACTGTGGAGGAATAGAAAGCCCAACATTTCTTATTTCCATCCTTTTGGATGTGTATGTTTTATGTTGAATACTAAAGAGAATCTGAACAAGTTTGATTCTAAAGCACAGAAGTGTTTCATGCTTGGATATTCTGAACACTCTAAAGGCTACAGAGTATACAATACTGAGACACAAATTGTAGAGGAATCAATTCATGTTAGATTTGATGATAAGCTTGGCATTCAAAAGCCAAAGCAACTTGAAATTTCTGCAGATAGAGAAGTACTTCTCACAGACTTTGAAGAATCAGAGGCAGAAAAAGCTCAAGCAGAAGCACCAAAAGCAACGCCAGATGCTACTCCCTTGGCTGCTCAGATGAATAACTTGAACATTTCTGAAGAACCAAATGTTAAAGGATCATTCAGAATCAAAGCCTCTCACCCAGAGGAAATGATAATTGGAAAGAAGGATGACCCTATCAGAACAAGGTCATTTCTCAGATCTTCTGGAACGTCACTGTTTGGTTTGGTTTCCATCATTGAACCAACTTCTGTTGATGAGGCTTTGAACGATAATGATTGGATACTTGCTATGCAAGAAGAGCTCAATCAATTCACCAGAAATGACGTCTGGGATCTGGTTCCAAGACCACAAGGTTTCAACATTATTGAAACTAAATGGGTCTTCAGAAACAAGTTGAACGAGCAAGGAGAAGTGATCAGAAACAAAGTTAGGCTGGTGGATCAAGGATACAGTCAGCAAGAAGGTATAGATTACACAGAGACATATGCTCTTGTGACAAGGTTAGAATCTATTAGTTTGCTTATTTCTTTTGCTTCACAGAATAACATCACTCTGTATCAGATGGATGTTAAAAGTGCCTTCTTAAATGGTTTTATGGAAGAGGAAGTGTATGTTCATCAACCTCCTGGTTTTGAAAACGAAAATTTTCCAGAACATGTTTTCAAACTTAAAAAATCACTCTATGGCTTAAAACAAGCTCCCAGAGCTTGGTATGAGAGGATGAGTAATTTCCTTCTGGAAAATAACTTTATCAGAGGAAAATTGGACACTACTCTCTTCCATAAATCAATTAAGAAAGACATTTTAGTCTGTCAGATTTTTTGTTGATGATATTATATTTGGAACTACCAATATTACGCTTGGAAAGGAGTTTGCTCAGTCTATGCAGGTAGAATTCGAGATAAGCATGATGGGAGAACTCAGATTCTTTCTGGGAATCCAAGTTAATCAAACTCCAGAAGGCAACTACATACATCAGACTAAGTATGTGAAGGAGCTTCTGAAGAAGTTTAATATGACTTAAAGCAAGTTGGCTAAAACTCCAATGCATCCTACAAGCACTCTTGGAAAAGAAGAGGTAAGTAAGAAGGTAGATCAAAAGCTCTACAGAGGTATAATTGGATCTCTTCTGTATTTGACTGCTTCTAGACCTGATATTCTATTTAGTGTTTGTCTGTGTGCTAGATTCCAATCAGATCCTAGAGAATCTCACTTAACAGCTGTTAAGAGGATTTTGAGGTATATGAAAGGTACTACTAACGTGAGTTTGTGTTACAGAAAATATGATAATTATATATTAGTTGGATTCTGTGATGTTGACTATGCTGGAGACAGAGTAGAGCGTAAGAGTACTCTGGAAGCTGCCAGTTTCTGGGAAGTCATTTGATCTCTTGGTTCAGCAAGAAGCAACCCACAATTGCGCTTTCAACAACAGAAGCAGAATACATTGCTGCTACTGGTTGTAGCACTCAGATGCTCTGGATGAAAAGTCAACTAGAAGACTATCAGATTCATGAGAGTAACATTTCTATTTTCTGTGATAATACTTCTGCTATATGCTTGTCTAAAAACCCTATTTTACACTCTAAGGAAAAGCATATAGAAATAAAACATCATTTCATCATAGACTATGTTCAGAAGGGAATTATAAGTTTAAACTTTGTTGATACATACCATCAATGGGCTGATATCTTTACAAAACCCCTTGCTGAAGATAGATTTAAATTTATTCTGAAAAATATAAGTATGGATTTCTGTCCAGAATAAAATGTTTATCAGAAGCAAATTTCCTCAGATGGAAAATGTTTTAACTCTGAAGTATTTCAGTTATTTATTTATTGTTTATTATTTTATTTATTGTGTGCAAATCTGAACTGACAAGCCTCAGAGGATCTGAACGTTGGCTAACGTTTCATTTTTCAAAGAGTTTCAGAAGTACATGCAAGCAAACACATGTCATCTGAATCTGAAACGATTGAGTGTCCAGCACTGAAACGCCGTTCAGAGGTACTGTTTGAATTAATTTTAATTCTCGTTTTCCCCCCACGCGTTGTCAGTATCATTAAATGCTTTTCTTGTCATGATTATGTTTGATGTGATTTAATGTTTAATTAAATTCTAAATGTTGAATGTGTGACTCTTGTGTGCCATAACTTTCTCTATAAATTCCACAACACTTCACTTCTCACACTTTTCACCTTCGTTCACATCTCTTATGCATTTCTGCTTATTGCATTCTTTCATCTTCTCCTCAAAACCCAAATCTCAACGAAACCCTAAACCCCTCTCTACTTCATCAATGGAAACTTCTTCATCAACCTCTCAACAACTTCAATCAACAATGGATGTTATCTCTTCTGCAAATCTGGGTACTGTTGCTTTCAAGGAACCAGTTAGAACCCTCCTCACACCAATTGACAAACTTGAAGTTCTGTGTGAATCTATCGTGAACTTTGAATCTATTGCAGAAAATGGGTTTGATCTTTGCCCCATTGTTGATGCTCAAAGTTGGACAAAGTTCTTTGATAGGCTGATGGGACCAATTTATCCATGCTTGGTGAAAGAATTTTGGATTCATGCTACTACATACCCTAAGTTTATTGTTTCATCAGTTCTAGGTAGGGAAATCATCATAACTGAGGATTTGATCAGGAAGCTTATTGGTTATG
The DNA here is from genome assembly GCA_963859935.3 of Lathyrus sativus. Taxonomy (NCBI): domain Eukaryota; kingdom Viridiplantae; phylum Streptophyta; class Magnoliopsida; order Fabales; family Fabaceae; genus Lathyrus; species Lathyrus sativus. The sequence goes on along the minus strand of OZ012735.1, from coordinate 105,059,928 downwards.
AAGAAACTGATGGTGTTACAAATCTGCCAGCTGGGCGTATTGATATGACAGAGGTTTACAGTGAAGTTTGCTTATCTGGAGAAGCTTCTAACAAAGTGAAAGATCTGAAGCCAAATTACATGATCTGGGCTAAGATCTTTATGGGATGCATACATCACAGGAAGTCTTCAAACTCTCCTGATTATGTCAACACTGATCAGATGTACTTCATGTACTGTCTGAGTCAAACCACAAAAGTGGATCTGCCTTATCTACTTTTCAATCATCTGTGGACTCACGTGAAATAATCAAGGGAAGAAGTCAGAACTAAGCATCAGAAGATGAGAAATTGGATTCCAATGGGAAGACTCATCTCAGATATTCTGACTGAGAATGGTTTGGTTGAACATCTGGTTCAGAAAGTAGGTGAACCTGAACCAGACTTTTATGGGGACAGACACAGGAAGAAAAGGAAAGTTTCAGAAGAAGGATCTTCCAAACCAAAAAGGAAAGCTTCTGGCGAGGCAGCTTCTGTTAAACCAAAGAAGGTCAAGAAGCAAAAAGGTAATCCTCCTGCTGCTAGCTTAGATTCTATCTTAGAAACTGTCAAAGAGGTACTAACATCTGATCCCCCTATCTATGAACCTATTCCCTCACCTTCTCCTCCTCATGTATCTGAAACCATTCCCTCTGAACCAGAAACATCTGAACCTATCCCTTCTCATCTGAAACCACCAAAACACCCTCTCTAGAAAACTTTCTGAAACCAAAACCTAAAATGGATGTTAGTACTTTATTTGATGGTTTTAAAAAGGAATTAAACATGTGGCTGTCTATTGTCAAGAAGGAGTGCTTGTCTAGTGTGAATCCAGATGCTTCTGAAGTCACTTGGAACATATTCATTTCAAGATTTAATTCTGTAGCTTCAAACCTTCGCACCATTTTCTCTGATGATACAAAGGTGAGATTCACTGAAATTATCAGACAAACTCTTCTGAATATGAGTTGATCTCCAATTCTTCCTCTGGATAATGCACCTGCTGAAGAATCTAAGTCTGAAGATGCTCATCCAGAAGTGTCTGTTGCTGAAGAAACTCTTGTGTCAAACCAGTCTGCTCTGATGGTTCTGAATCAAGCCTCTGACTCAGCGATTTAAGAGAATGCCTCTACTATGGTTGTTGAGACTACATCTGAATCTGCTCCTACATCTTCTGAAGTCAAGAAAGAGAATCCAGATCTTGAAGAAAAGTTTGCTAAGCTTGAAGCCAGCAACACAGAGATCAGATCTTGGATGGTTAAGCAAGAAAAGACAACAGATGACATCAAGACATGGATGGCTAGGCAAGAAGAATCTACTTCTGAGATCACAAACCTTCTGAAGATGATAGCCTCTCGCCAACCTTAGTTGCTTTTCTGTTGTTTGTGCACAATATGTTTGTTCTGCTTATGTTTGTTATCCTCTGAATATTTTCTTGATCAATGCATCTGTTTGGTTTCTGTTTCTATCTGTTTATCTTATTTGTTTTTCTCTGTTATTCTTTTGTGTCTTAAAAAGTTTTCTCTTTTTGATATGACAAAAAGGGGGAGAAAATGGAAATTATAATTGTTCAAATAAACAGTTACCAGAATGGAATTCAGGCATAATAAATTATAACTAACATTGAATTTTAGTCTTTCAGAACTATAACGTTGCATCTGACTTAAATCATAAAAGTTACTCTGAAAGCTCCAAAATCAGGCTCTGATCCAAATCAGGATCCAAACCAGGCTCTGATTTTGAAAAGTACAAACCAGGTTCTAATTCTGAAAAGAATAAACCAGGATCTGATTTTGAAAATTCAAACCAGGCTCTGAATCTGAAAAGAATACTCAACCAAAAAGGGAAGTATTTATTTCTCTTATGGTATTCAATTCAGGGGGAGATTCACAATCTCAGGGGGAGTTTATTTCTCTTATTATTGAACAAAATTTCCTATGTTTTTGTCATCATCAAAAAGGGGGAGATTGTTAGAACACAAATTGGTGTCTAATATATCTCATTGTTTTGATGATAACATAAATGAAATTTTGCATAAAGGAAATATATACTCTAATTTTGTTTAAGTAATTTTGTTTCAGATCTTAAATTATATATTCATTTGGAAGCAAAAATTACATCTGCAAGTGAAAAGAACGTTAAGACTCTGAGTGTAAGAAGCAATATTTCAGAAGACTCTGAGCGCTGCTTGAAGAGACTCTGATCTGCTACTGATGACTCTAAGTGAAGCTAAGAAGAATTTGAGTAAAGAGCGTACAACATTGTTTCAGAAGACTCTGGAAGTACTTCACGCTGCAAGTACAGAGGCTCTGATATTCAACTCTGCACTGATTGTAACATTCACGCTTAAAGCACTATTGCTGCAAGACTCTGATCTGAAGAACAAGGAACTACATCAGAGGATCTGATGTTAGTTTATTCAGTTGAAAATATGCCATCTCAAAGAAAAGATCTGTTGCTAATCCCAACGTTTGCTCCAATGGTACTATTCCTCATTTATGCATGACACAAGAATTCAGACACAAAGCATATGTCTGAACATTCCTCTTCTTGGAAAGGAAAATTCATTAGAGGACAAAAAGGCAACAGAGGTAGTAGAACGTACAGCAATGCACAATCTTTGAGATAAGGACTTGAAGTAGTATTTAAACAAGCTTCAGCATCTTTCCAACGTTGACGAATATTCACAAATCATTTGAAAGAAAATCAACTTACAAGCTCTCATTCAAATATTCTTCAAAGCTTAACAGTTTTCATATTTGTTCTTAATCTTGTGTAAACATCACTGTTGTGATATAGCTTGTTAGAAGCAAAACCTTAAACATAAATTGTTAGTTTATCTTTGTAAAAGATTTCCTTGAGAAGACCAAGTTGTGGTCAGATTTTCTTGAGAAGACTAAGACAGTTGTCTTAGTGGTTTACAGTGTAATCAAGTTTGATATAGTGGATTAAGTCCTTGTTGAGAAAGGCAAATCACCTGGGTAGGGTGGACTGGATTAGTTTGAGTTCAAACGAACCAGGATAAAAATACTGTGTTATTTTTTCTATCTCCTAAGTTGTTTTAAAACCCTTATTCAACCCCCCCTCTAAGTGTTTTTCTCACCTTCAAATATTCCTTCGTCTGAAACCGTATTTCTTATGTTGTTGTTGGTTATGTTGTTGCTGGTTATGTTGTTGTCGGTTCTATTTTGCCGGTTACGTGAAAGGAAATATCTTATGTTGTTGCTGGTTATTTTTTAAAAGAAATAGAATAGAATGGTAGTAATAACACATAGCAGAATGCAATTGATTTTGGTGGTGAGTTTGAATGATGTTGCATTTCTTTATTCATTTTCTTCTTCTTTTTCAACCATTGATAACTATACTTGTAATGAACATTAATTTCCATTTTTCTAACCATGTATATTATATTTTGAAAAATACTATCATAAGCTCTCTCTTTGATATAGTATAGGTTCAAAAGTATGGTCTATTGTGTATGAAAAATTTATAGTTTGAGTTTGAGTGATATTATTAGAACTCACTTTGTCTTCTAAAATTACTTAATAAACAACATTAAATATTTCGTACCTATAATAAGATTTTAAAAATTAACAATTGAGAATAGTTTGTTAAGAAATGCAGTTGAGTCTAATTTAACTTTACAAAATCGGTTTGTAAAGTAAGGATTGTATCCACTTATGAAGACATGAATTAATAGTCTTAGCTTTAACATTTTGGGCTCTGTTATATGATTTTTGAAAAGAGCTCTTATTATTTTAATAGTTACATGAGAATTAGACAAATTTTGATTAGGTTTTCATTAGTCTTATTCAAAATAAAAACAAATAAGAATAGTTGTTAGTTAGCATTTATGATTTTTATGAGATTTTTTATCCAATAAGAACCAGAGAGTTTGATTCACAGCAAAAGTTAGCATATGGACCCCACCAGTAATTCTACTGTGACAGTTGCTTCATACCAAATATATCATTTTCTGATGTTGTTAAATGCGATTCCAAATGTTGTTGTTGATGTTGTTGATGAAAACATGAATTAATTTTGTATGTTAATTTGTTATAGGGGTTACTTGTGAAGATTGTGATCGTTTCCAAGACTCTTACGTGTAGTTATAGAAGTTGCTGACTTCTCTACAGCTGCTATATATATTTAGCAAATGCACTTTAGAGAGTGCTTTAAAAAGCACTGCTAAAGGTATTAAGGAAATATACTTTAGAGAGCGCTTCTAAAAGCGCTACTAAAAGGGGGGGGGGGGGGGAGAGCGCTTTTATGGAAAAGCGCTGCTAAAAGGTGACCTATAGCAGCATTTTTTACTTAAAAAAAGCGTTGCCTTTACCTTTAGCAGCGCTGCTAAAGGCAAAAAAAAAACGCTGTTAAAGGTCTTTTTTGGCATAGTGACACAAGTATCTCCCCTGATGGGTCTTATGTGAGGCGGGTCCTAGAAGTCGTCATGGCATAGGATGGAGGACATTGATGTATTGGAGACAACATCGGAGGGCGGGGGAGATTGATGGCCAAGGAGCCCGGTGAGGCAGAGGAGGCAGAGGAGATGTAGTCTGACATACACAATAGTGCATTAGTATATAGTAGTAGTACTATGGATTGTATTTTACTTTGATATCATGCTACTTTATTGTTATTCTCGACTTTTTTTTAACATATATTGATCTTTTATTTCTATATGACATTTTTGGATCATCTGAATTTATGTACGTCTTATTTTGCATATCGATTGTATGATTTAAATCTTCATTTGAATACACGTATAAACAATACATAATGTGTAACACTCTTCTCTGATACGTTACAGAGATGTATCTCTGTAAAATCAATGGAGATTCATTTCCGGAGATATTTTCACGTTCAATTAGAATTTGGTGCGTCCGGAGATGTATCTATGAAAATCTAGGGACATTTAAGTATTTTCATGTGGTGGATAAAAAATATAAAGGGTGCATTAAGAAATTCCCTAATTTTTTTATCAGAAAAGTATATCATATGAAGAGAAGACAAACAACTACAAATAAATAAAATTCTAAAATCGTTTTAAGATAAACTATTAAAAATGATTTTAAGATTAAAAAATTCGATGTAACCATAATCTTGAATAAAATAATATGTAGAAAAAGATTAAGTAGTTTGGACATTGAGCAAGAAGATATATATATATATATATATATATATATATATATATATATATATATATATATATATATATATATATATATATATATATATCACACCAGACACCTTCTAGAGAGATAGTAAATATGAAGAACTTATATAAAAGATTTTTTAGAAAGAAAAAATATTTTTGGACAATAGTACGATCTCACTAGGCGTGCCAATTTGTTTACCGTGAAAATTGGTAAACAATTGTCGGTCTTCCAAAAATGTTTTACTTGCAGGATCAACCAGTGAATCCTTAAGACATAACTATTGTCAAAATAATTTCTAAAAATGTCAAGAACACTTCGACAACGTTCATATTTGTGAAAGATTATTTAAAAGTTTTGAAAAGATAAACTTGCAAAATTATAAAGTTGCAATAAAAATAAACTTCAAAGTAAAAGTGCAGTAAAAGGGATAAGTGGTAAATTGGAAGTAAATTTCTATTGAAATTAATGTGGTGTTTCAAACGTACATTTCTCAATGAAAACTCTTTTCTGATAACGCGAAAATGTATATATAAAATGACATGTGTTTTAACTAATGTTTGACCGGTTTCACTCCGAATTCGGGGCATTCCATGCTATTTGTTTAAGTATTATGCAGGTATTCGAAGAACATGTCCAAGCAAAGCAATATGAAGAAAAGGAGCAAAAACAAGTGAAAAATGGATGAAAAACCAAGAGAAAAACAACAGAAACGAGTTTTACTGATGTGACGACCGTCACACAGCCGTTACGCTCGTCATGTGTGTGACGACCGTCACACCTCCATGACGACCGTCATGCAGCCAGAACGTGCAGAATGAAGTCACGTGCAAAAATTCCCCCTCAAAGACCAAAAGTGTGGCCACTAACTCCTACTTTTCTGCCTCAAACCCACTTCCTGAAGGAATATCCGTTAGATACTCTCCCTCTATAAAAGGAGGAGGTTGGGACCTGAAAAAGGAGGCCGCATTCAAGACAACGAAGTGCTGCCAATTCATCTTCAGAGCAACCTTACCGTTCTTATATTCTTATTTGTTTCTCTTTTCCTTCTCTGTACTCTTTGATATTTTGTAATTCCCATTTTCCTTGTACGATCAATTGGCACAAAGACCAGAATCCTGCCAACATTGTGGAGGATCTGCCCAAAAGCCAATTGGAATATTTCCAGGTTTTCATTTTTAATCGTAATGGCAATTTTCATTATGATGTATGTTCTTAATTACTGCTTTTATTTATGTATTACCATTTCTATTTCCATGTCTAGCTAAATTACCGTAATTGATATATAATAATAATTCAGACGGAATTTGATAATAATTGGCGTAGTCTTTCTTTTTTCAAAACTCTGTTATGGTTTTAGTTTTTAATCAAAATTCTAAATAAACCTTTGTCACGACAGTGAAAAGCTATTTACGGTGGTTTTGCCACGACAGTGGGAAACCATATTAAGGTACGAACCAACAAGCGACAGCTGAGGCTAAGACCAGATAGTAAAAACTAGGCATTCGATTTAAAAATAGCGAAAGCACTTTAAAAAGGATTAGAACTTAGAGATTTTCAAAAGGTAACTCTAACCCCGAACGGGATAGCGACAGCATACGTTCCGCCTTAGAGTTGCGACTAGCGTCAACAACCATCGTGAGACAAAAGTCTTTAGATCACTATTTTCTTCTTAAACTAAGTTTGAAAACACTTAATACGCCAATAAATTGTCAAATCCCCGAAGAACAAAATTATTGCATATCGATTCATAAATTCATATCTTAAGTAAAAGTTTTAGTTCCCTTTAGTTTACGCATTTATTCTGCCATTATTCAACTTGAAACCAAACCGACTTAACTAAACACCGTAACACCCGATAATACTAGATTGATTACGAGTCCCTGTGGGATCGATATCTATTATTACTACGCGATAGGCTGTGCACTTGCAGTTAGATTTGTTAGACATAGAATGTAGCGATCATTTTCTCACTTGACTTATATACTTTGAGTGATTTTTTGAGTATTTGTACAATAATGAACACACAGATATCCTAACATTAAGACTCATATTTATAATATGTCAAAAATAACTGTCTTCAACGAATATTCCTCCAAAAATTGACACGTTGTACTCTACATATCTTCGTTTCGCCACAACTCTCCACGTGTCCTTTCTTGAGAAATGGATAAGGACAAAGACAATTATTATATGTATTTTAAAATTCAAACTTCTATCGAAGGGAAACCACATACGCCCTCCGTCGAAGTTGTTGTCCTGACTTAGAAAATATTTCTAAGTATCTTCCCAGTATGTCTTCCTTATGAATACCCTTTTCGAATAGGATTTTGGCACAGGCTTTTGTCGTATTCGACAACAACTCAAAAAATACTTGATTTTTATTTATTATTCTTAAACAAGTCTTGGCATCAAAATTCCCAACCAACACATAGGCATTGTGGTCCCAATGACATTGAGTCCCAATTTTAACAATTGACATATAATTAAACAATGAAAAATAATAATAACAATATTCATTGTAATATCAATTGTTTAAAATAGAAAGTACTTAACAATCCAACACTTAAAGTCTCCAAAATAAAATACAGTGTGATAAGAAAATGACATAAAGAACAAACTCCCACTAACCAAGTACATCAAAAGAACTCACAATGCACATGCTCTCAATATGTTTTTTGAACACAATGTGCCTAAGTCCCTTAGTTAGGGGGTCAACTAGCATGAAATCAGTATCAATGTACTTAACAACAATGTCATATTTCTTTACAAGGTCTCAAACTATTAAATACTTTAATACCAAATGCTTAGAACCGCTAGAAGTTTTATTATTCTTAGAGTAGAACACAGTTGCATTGTCATCAAAATAAAGCTTTAGTAGCTTAGCAATGGAATCAACAATACGAAATCCATTCACTAAATTTCTCAACCAAACAGCTTGAGTGGCAGCAGAATAACAAGCAACAAATTCTTCCTACATAATAGAAGAGGCGACAAGAGTTTTCTATTTACTCTTCCATGATATCGCACCTCCAGCCAACATAAAATGTAACTAGAAGTAGAGTTATTATCATCAACAAACCCAGCAAGATCAAAGTCAGTATACCCAACTATTTCCAAATTGTCAACTCTCTTAAAAACAGGCATATACTTTTTAGTTCTCTGCAAATATCTCATCACTTTCTTAGCAGCAATCCAATGATATTTCCCAGGATTAGACTGGTATCATCCCAAGATTCCAACTATGAAAGCAATGTCGATCAGGCCTAGGACATACTTAAGCATACATCAAGCTACCCAATACACACTGTCAAAGGGTTTTCCTTTCATCTTTGCCTGCTCAATCTCACTTTTTAGGACATTGATGTTCTACTGAATTTATCCCCATTAGTAACTAGAACATCTTCTGGCTTACAGTTATGCATGTCGAACCTCTCCAGGACTCTATTAATATAAGCCCTCTGTGACAAGCTAAGTACACAACATGATATATCTCTGTGTATTTCAATTCCCAACACAAAGGATGATTTACCAAGATCTTTCATATCAAAGAACTTGGTTAACATAAGTTCGATATCATGAAGTAGACCAAGATCACTACTGGAAGGAAAAATATCATCAACATACAACATGAGAAAATGAATTCGCTCCCACTGACCTTAAGATAGATGCACTGATCAACTTTATTTTCTTCAAAACCCAATGAAGTCACCACATCATCAAATTTCAGGTATCATTGTCTGAAAGCTTGTTTCAAACCATAAATAGATTTTCTCAATTTACAAACTAAATGCTCATTATCACTTGACACAAAACCCTCAAGTTGTTGCATATACACCTCCTCATCAAGATCACCATTTAGAAAAGCAGTCTTAACATCCTCTGATGTAATTATAAGTTAAAATGTTCTACAAGGGCCATATTTTAAAAGAGTCTTGAATGGAAACAGGAGAAAAAATTTCACTAATATCAATCCCCTCCTTTTGTGTGAAGCCCTTAGCCACAAGTCTGCCTTAAACCTCTCAATTTTACCTTTTGAGTCCTTCTTTGTTTTGAATATCCACTTAAAGCCAATCACCTTACAGATTCTTGACAACTCCACTAGTTCCCAAACATCATTATTTACAATGGATTTCATTTCACCATACATTGCATCTATGCTAGATTGAGAGCAAGTAATAACTTCTAGATAATTTTTTGGATCCATGACACTACCAACATCATAAGCATTCTCACTAAGATAAACTACAAAATCATTTAGGATAGCATGTCGCTTTTGTCTTACTGACCTTCTAAAATGAATTTGCTCAATTGTCTCATCAAATTATGCAATGTTAGCTATAATAGGAGGATCAACTACATTTTCAACAAATGGTTCAACCACATCTTCAACTGGATGTTCAACCACATTCTCATTTGGAGCAAAACCTCCATGAACATTGGACGGTCTAGCATTATCAAAATTAGGTAGCGACAAAGTAACAACGTCAGGCATAACAAAATCAATATTATCAGATGCAATGACAGGCTCAGCAACATCAAGCTCAAGGAACTTTGCATGCATGGACTCCACAATTCTATTACCTTTTACCAAGACAGAAGAATATGTATCCTTTAGCTCGATCTGGATATCCAATGAAAAAACAACGACTTATTTATGGGTCAAGCTTTGTCTCAAAGGGATTATATATTTTAACCTCTGCGGGGCAGCCCCATACACGAAGATGGTTTAAATTGGGTTTTCTACCTGCCCAAAGCTCAAAATTTGTTTTTGGAACTAATTTGCTAGGAACTCTATTTAGTATAGAGAGATGTTTTCAAAGTATTACCCCATAAGAATTCTGGTAAATTACATACCCTCATCATATCCTAAAAGGGTGCAATTTCGCCTTTTAACTACACTGTTTTGTTCCGGAGTACCAAGCATGACATATTTTGGAAAAATTCCACAATCTTGCAAGTATTTTGCAAAAGGCCTCATGTGTTGCCCAGTTGAATCATATCTTCCATAATACTCTCCACCACAGTTAGAACGCACCACCTTTATCACCTTTTCTAGTTGCTTTTCAACCTCAGCTTTAAAGATTTTAAACTTTTAAAGTGCTTTTTATTTTTCCTTAACCAAGTAGAGGTAGCCATACCGAGAAAAATCATCAATGAAAGTGATAAAATATTTATTACCACAAATAGTGGGAGAAAGGGGTTCACTAATTTCTGTATGAATTATTTCCAAAAGGTCTGAACTTCTAATTGAACCCTTTTTATTAGTCTTAGTAAATTTTCATCAATGCAATTCACCTAAGTCCCTAAATCTTTGAAATTTAAGGAAGGTAAAAATCATCTCCAATTAACCTTTCAACTCTTTCTTTAGAGATATGGCCTAAACGCCTGTGCCATAACAAAGTGAATTTTTTTTATAATTTTAGACCTTTTATCAATGGAGCTTTCAACATTCAAGGATGAGGAAATCATATCATAATCCAAATATAACTTATATAAATCATCCAACAAAATACCATTACCAAGAACTTGAGAATTCAACATCAAATTTATTTTTCCATCATAAAAGGTAAATTGAAATTCAAACTTATCCAAACAAGATACTGAAAGCAAATTCCTCCTTAAAAAAGGTACATAAAATGCATCTTTCAAAACAAATTCAAAACCAGTTCCTAAAACTAAGCTAACATCTCCCACTAGCTCCACAACGACTTCAAGATCATTTCCTACCCTGAGCTTACTTTCCCTCAAATTTGGTCTCCGCTTATTTCTGAACCCGTGTAAAGACACATCAATATGGGTTGTAGAACCACTATCAAGCCACTAGAAATTAATGGGAACATCAACTAAGTTAGACTCAAAACAGACAAAAGCTAAATGATTACCTCTCGGTTTGTTCGTATTGTCTAACTAAGCTTTAAAAGCATGACAATCTGTTTTCTTATGCCTATTTTCCTTACACCAAAAGGGTTTCTTAAAAGCAACAGTCTTAGGACCTCCTATATTATGGTGTTGACCATTACCCAGTTTCCTAAATGCACGATATCTATGAGAAGCACTATGAATATTTTTCTTATTTTTTCAAGAATTCTTACTACAATGGGGTTTATCATGAACAATTAGAAGGGCTAAATCACTTTTTTTCCTTCTTGAGTTTCTCTTCTTCATCTACACACTTGGAAATGGCAATAAGATAGTCTTTAGTATTCTCTTTCTCAAGCAGTCCACTTATCAAATGTTCAGAAATGGTCCTCTAACTACGCCAGAAATGACTTTTAGCAGCGCAACAAAAGACAGCGCTTTCTAAAAAAGCGCTGCTAAAGGGTCATGAAAAAAAAAACAAAAAAATAGCATACCTAAGACAGCGCTTGTTAAAAAAGCGCTGCTAAAGGGGGGGGTCAAAGAAAGCGCTTTAAAAAAGCGCTGCTAAACGGGGGGGGGGGGGGGGGGGGGGTCTACGAAAGCGCTTTTAAAAAAGCGCTGCTAAAGGGGGTCATAAGGCAGACCTATAGCAGCGCTTTTAAAAGCGCTGCTAAATGCCAAAAAAAGCGCTGCTAAAGGGGGTCCTAAGGCATACCTATAGCAGCGCTTCTAAAAGCGCTGCTAAATGCCAAAAAAAGTGCTGCTAAAGGGGGTCCTAAGGCAGACCTATAGCAGCGCTTTTAAAAGCGCTACTAAATGCCAAAAAAAGCGCTGCTAAAGGGGGTCCTAAGGCATACCTATAGCAGCGCTTTTAAAAGCGCTGCTAAAGGGGGTCCTAAGGCAGACCTATAGCAGCGCTTTTAAAAGCGCTGCTAAATGCAAAAAAAAGCGCTGCTAAAGGGGGTCCTAAGGCATACCTATAGCAGCGCTTTTAAAAGCGCTGCTAAATGCCAAAAAAAGCGCTGCTATAGGTTTAAGTAGCATAAATTTAAAAAATTCCAATATTTTCACAGAATCAGAACAGTCTTCTTCTTTCTTATTTCCACTCGCGAACGTTGCCCTATTCAGAATTAGAACAGTCACCGTCGACGCATTCCGTCCGCGCCTCCGTCCGACAGCCTCCGTCCGTCGTCTTTTCTCCGGTCATTCCGTCGTCACCTCATTCTGCCGCCGTCCGTCCATTGTTACGGTATTTGAAGTTTTTCATTTTGCATTTTTCTGGATTAGTGTCTTAGTATTTCATTTTTTTGGATTATATGATGTTAGTGTTACTTCTTTTCTGAGTTTTTGACTTGTTTTTGTTGATACCGTTGATGAAAATTACTCGTTTGATATTGGCTTGAGTTTTGTATACAAGGTGTTTGTTGAAATGCCACAATGAATTTACTTATGTTAACTTTCATTATATCTAGTCGTATACAAGGTGTTTGCTGAAATGCCACACCTTATATGAGTTCTTTTTACTAATAATTTTTATAAGAGAAATACTGCACATATATTCAATGGTTTTTTAGATTATGTTGCTTTAGAAACTTCACACTATTTGTGATTTAGATGAAAGCTTTAAGTTTCTGTTAATCTTGAAATTTATTTATTTTTCTTAATCCTTATATTTCTATGAAATAGTCTAAATTCACAAATAATACTTATTTATTTATTAAATTTTAAAACATAAATATATAGATCCGACAACTTTTTTGAAATAAAGTTTGTTTGGCGAGTTACACAACATTTAATGAATTCACGTGTCTTCATGAATGTGGATATAGTTTTAGAATGTATAGATCATTCATACAGCTTTATGTTTGTATATGTATAATGATGTTTGATGTTGCAGCATTACATTGTATCAAAATCTATATTTTGAGGGACTATATCTTTCGTCTTCTTCAATTGCAAGTGCCATGATCAATCTTATTCCCGGAGTTACATTTTTAGTAGCAGCCTTTGTAGGGTAATTAATACTTATGATATAACTATTATTCTATAAACATATAACATTTCACCCTTATATATTTTTCAGGTTCCAGTTTACAAAAGTCATCCTAATTATTTATCACTGTCAGCTTGGATGTGTTTCATTTCAACATTACAATCAACCGTAGTGACAGTATTCTTGGAGCCAGACCTTAATGCATGGAAGATTAATTCTCTACTTCAATTTGGTTCCACTTTATAATGTATACTTTAGTTATTGTGTATAATATTGCAAATTGATGAATACACAAAAATAAGGCCAAAATAATTGTTATATATAAGGCCAAACTGTTGAACTAAAGACCTGAATTATAAGCAGGGAATGTATTTGTTATAAGCAGGTTTATTGAAAAATATATAAAAAATGTGATTATTTTTATAAAAAAAAATTCAAAATCGTGAAGAATAGACAGCGCTTTTAAAAAAAGCGCTGCTAAAGGGGCAAAAAGAGGCATAAAAAAGCGCTGCTATAGGTTGGAAAATGAGGGTCTAAGAAAACACTTTAAAAAAGCGCTGCTAAAGGGGGGTCTAAGACAGCGCTTTAAAAAAGCGCTGCTAAAGGGGGGGTCTAAGAAAGCGCTTTTAAAAAGCGCTGCTAAAGGGGGGAGATGAAGGGGGATTAGGCAGCGGTTATGAAAGCGCTGCTATAGGGTGAAAAAAGCGCTGCTAAAGGCCAAAAAAAAGCGCTGCTAAAGGCAAAAAAAAAAGCGCTGTCTTTACCTTTAGCAGCGCCACTTTAGGCAGCGCTTTTAAGCGCTGCTAAAGGCAAAAAAAAGCGCTGCTAAAGGTCTTTTTTGGCATAGTGTCTTAATAGCATACAAGTTAAGCCGATCACTCCTCTCCCACTTAGCTAATTTTTCTTTCCCTCTGGTGTACTCTGATCATTGATCACAAGTTTGGTTTAACGCAATGTCATGTCAAGGTCAACTATCCTTAATAAAAACTCTAATTCTTTCTTTTATTTTTTAAAATTAGACCCATTCAGGATCTCAATAGAAGCAAAACAGTTAATCATAGAGAAGATAAATATTGAGAAAGAAGAGCAATACATCAGAACAAATAATAAAGGCAAGACATAACTTTAATGAACATAAGTTATCATGAAAAAGTCAACATTATCACGCAATCTCCTTTTGGTGGAATGCGTAAAACCCAAGTTACAACTAATAAGTGGCTTTTGATCCGAAAGGACTTGTATCAATGCCTGATAACAGATTTTTGAACAACTTAATTCGATGATGCGAAAGTATTCGGATGACGTTGAGAATTGTTTCATCATAATAGACCGTGCAGTAATAACGAGTTTTCGATAAATAATTTTGAATAAGAGAAAGCCGACGAATTATTTATCGAAACTAAGGTAATACGCTGGCGAAAGTAGGTGTTTCCTATAAATTCTATTTTTCTATAATCCGCACAAGAATCCTTGTAATACGATTAGTTTGACCATATAGAGATGTTAGAGTAAGAAATTATGACCCTAAATCCCATTTTTCTTTATTAATTTCTAAGTTTTTCTTATTTAAGTTGTTTTCATAAAAGTGCTTTTTAGATAAATTGTTTTGACTTAAGTGCTTTTTCACTTAAGTTTGTTTATTTCCAACCATTCGATTGCACTCTAGGTTTACATCGATAAAATAGAAACCGATAATTAATCATTGGTCCTTGTGGATACAATAATGTTTTACTACTCTGACACGTGCCGTACGCTTGCGGCCTATCAACAACCAAGGTTAGAACCTCAGATGAGTTACTCAATGAGCATATATTGGATTTGAAAATCTATCTTCTTTGGGTAGATAAATTCTCTAAACCAAAACACCTCCAACAACTTCATCTACAAATTTCAAGAATAAGCTACTCAGTAAGCATACATCGCGTTTATAAATTTATCTCATTTGGATAAATAAATATCTTGGACCCAAACATCTCCAATAACTATATCCTTAATCAACCACAATCTATACATACAATTTCTCACATTTGGGAAGACAATCATAGTAATGACTAAAAACCATTCGTCAAACTACAAAGAGGCTTTTATAAATTAAAATGAGTTATCACACTTTGGTGGTAATCACACACAATTATTTATACAAATTCTAGCCTAGGAATCAAATTTTTCTTGCCAAAAAAATCATGAATCAATCATAAATATAACATTTCCAATAAATTTTGTCTTAAATGGTATCAATATCAATAGAAGTAATATCATACAATATCTCAAAATATTATATCACAAAATCATACTATTAAAATCAATTGATATATAACATTTCTAATAAATTTTGTCTTAAATAATATCAATTTCAATAGAAGTAATATTATACAATATTTCAAAATATTGTATCACAAAATCATACTATTAAAATCAATTAATATATATATATATATATATATATATATATATATATATATATATATATATATATATATATATATATATATATATATATATATATATATATATATATATATATATATATATATATATATATATATATATATATATATATATATATATATATATATATATATATATATATATATATATATATATATATATATATATATATATATATAATAATCAAAGCAATATTGCAAAAATTAATATTATGATAATCAAATTAGTATTGTAAAAATTAATATTATTAAGACATCAAGAAACACAAGTCACTTTAATTGAAATAGCTAACCTATTTTATTATTAGGTTGCGGATATGCTTTTGCTAAAACCCTTTCAGCATATTTAATTAATATAACAATAAGTGTAATTAATAAAACATGAGTATACAACATAACCTTATAGCAATAAAGCATATCAGGATTATAAACATATATAATTTCAATTTTTTAAAACTACTGCAACGATATTTTAATATAATAATAAAACAACATATAGATCACGACATGACATTAGGTATACTACATACAAACTTGAATTATAGCCCATAAAATATAAATCATGGCGTGTGGTGTTCAACCTCCGTACACATATTAATGAAGGAAGGATATAAGAATTAATCAATTAGTTTAATATATAATTGACGTGAGAAAAATAATTTGATGTGAAAATACTGTATTGACGGGGAAACCAATTGAACAAAACAAAAATAAAAATAAAAATAAACGGCATGCACGTACTGTATGTTGTTATTTGGATTTAATTGATTAATCATTCATCCTATCACACATTTTATAATTATTGTAATTTTAATTGATTTTTGCAACTTTTATCAATGTAAATAGTACCAGAAAAATCCCAACTAAAAAAAATGATTACAATAATTATTAGAATTTGGTCAAGATAATTAAAATCATTAATCCATAATAATTAAGTCTAATTCTTATAATCTAGGCTCTAATACTAAATGTAAGTGGAAGTATTCAATGATCGATTATATGAAATTAAAACATCAATATTTACTTGTTTAAGTCATGATTCGAAATCCCAAAAGAATGAATAACGGGATCTTTCTCTATATCTCACACTCACGTTCACAACTCTCAATGGGCAAGTTATGGAGCCGTCAGTTATATTTTCGATTCTTGTGATTACAGAGCAGACCTAGCCATATAATATATATAACCCTAGTCCCTACCCATTATGGGCTCAGGGTTAAAGCCCACACTTTTTCCCACACCAATCAGGTTTTAGACACTCAATATTTAATTAAAAGAGATCACTTAACTAATAAAAGAGCTTATATATGCATCCCCATCATAATCACGATTAACTCGTTTTTCACAAACTAAAAAATAATTGACTGTAGCCCATAAAAAGTTAGATAAAGCTAACATATATACATTAAATCCATTTCACTTTCTAAGCATAGCTACACATCCCGTAAACACATGAACCTCTGTTATCGCACTTGTTACCACATTTCCCACAATGTTTCTCGTTACTCCTAGGATTTACACGTTTACCTTCACAACATATCTTGGGAAAGCTACATTTCTTTACACACCTCTTAAAATTAAACATGTTCGTGGTAATATTGACACAACTGTTGTTACAGCAATCAGGGCCTACACTGCTTTTGATATGACAGATCTTAGAGTATTTGTTACATGTAAGAGAGATTCTATTTTATTTTCGAGAAAGGATGAATTGGCTTGTTCCTTGAAAATTAGTGTTTTATTTTCCTTTTTATCAGATGTTGTTGATATTAATGTAGCAGTCAATGCCACAATTAGCAATGGCACAAGGAAAATGTTCATGGATTTCATTTTTGTGCTTAAAGCTAGAAGAGGTAAAAGAAGGTTGATATGAGTAAAGGGGTACTTTGGTTGATATGTATTGAATGAGAAGAATAAAAAAAGATGGTTGATATTTATAGAAGAGGGGGGAGGTTTGTGCAAAATTTCATGCATGAGATCATTAATAGTATTAGTTAGTTGGGCGATCTAAATCAATGTGGCTAAATTGATTCTGAAAACCAAGTTAGGCTTGCTTGGCAAGAAATTCTTCAAACACGTTTTCTTTTGGTAAAAATTTCTAATACACATGTTAATCAGATGGAATGTTGTCAAAACTGAGTTACAAAGTATCTATCTATCTATCTAAATATTAAGTAACAAACCCTAACTCTAACTAACTTGGAATTATGCTACAACTTGAATTATATCACAATATACCCCCTTATAATCAAAGTTGTCGAACACAAACTAATCATAGTCGATCTGAACTATTCCTAATTTCTTTCTCAAAGTTAGAAGTTCATCGATCTTCACTCCTTTAGTGAAAATTTCGGCCAACTATGTTTCACTCGAGTAATGTCTTTTTTTAGAATCAAGACCTTCAATTGAAAGGAGTATTAGGGGCACTCCAACTTAATACAAAACAAAACAAGACAAACTATGATAGAAAATTACACCGGTAATTATACCACTCGTAATAATTACACCGAATTACCCCATTACTACTGTGACCAAGCCACCACCAAGAACAACAAACTATTCTATGAAATATGACTTACGGGTCACCTACTTCGTCGCTAAAAATGATTCGGTTTCGGGACGTCCAAATGCACCAACACGTTGTAACCTAAATCAGACACACAAATTTACTTGAGCATTTTTCTCTCGCACTAATATACCACTTCAATAAGAACTCACAATAGTTATCTTCAATAACATTCGAAAACCCCATCCAATTCAAAACTTTTAACCAAATCTATTTATATTTTGGACACCGGCATAATACATGATTTACGTCCTCGTCTACCATAAAACAGAAAACACATACAAGTTCATGAGGATCGTGAATAATAGCTCGAATGGCTAGATTATGTCTCGTTGGAAGCCTATCCCACATGACTCTCCAACCAAAAACCTGCACCTTTTACGGAATCGTCGAATTCTAAATCAAGTTCACAGCCGTTAATTATGCACTCGATATAACAGGGCCTGGCTCAAGCAGCTGCAATCTCAAATAATGGGAAGCTGTCAAGAATTCCTTGTTCTCACTCCAAGGCCACACCAACAAATCAGCCGCACCCATCAACGGTTTAAACTCCAACAAGAGAGCTTCCAAATCTCAGAATTCCTGCTGCAAAATACCAACAATGCCCGCCCCTAACAGATCCAGATTCTAAACCCAATATAATATGTCCCAGAACCCCATTTCAAATAGTGAATTGAACTTATTGTCTAAAACTTGAAACAGGTTTGAAAAAATCTCCATAAGTGGAGTTGACCCCAACCAGTCACCATGCCAAAAAGGAATTATTTCTCCACAACCCAATTTAAAGCTAATAGATTCGCAAATAGAAACTTTTGATTTGTCATCCACTATAATCAATAAGTCTCGCCACCAAAGGGATTAGATGGCGTTTCCTCCCTGCAAGTCATTAAGTAGAAGTCTCTTGGCTAAGTTCCCAAATTTGTATTCCAATAATCCTCTCCAAATCGCCCCTAGCTCCGATAATAATCTCCACACCCACTTTGCGATGAGAGCTTTATTGAATTTTCTAACATCTCTAATATCCAAACCCCCTTCCTCCTTGGGTCTGCAAATAACATCCCAACTTACCCAAGATATACTCTTTTTATTCATTACACCAACCCATAAAAAGTTGCGTTGGATTGCAATGATCTCGTTCAAAATCGAAGCCGGAGTAACAAAAAAAGAGAAATAATGGATTTGTATACTCATGAGTATTGAATTTATAAGTGTAATTCTACCTTCTACAAATAACACCTTACCTCTCCAGACTGAAAGCTTCGATTTGAATGAATCAATTATCGGCCTCTAAAAATTGATCCTCCTATGGTTACCACCCACCAAAACACCAAGAAATTTGAAAGGCAACCTACCAATATTATACAATAAAAACTCGAGCAATGTCTTACTTCAAGTTCACATTGATTTATCTTTTCATTTAGGAAATTAAATATCGCCTAAATGTGCTTACTCCTTTGATGTAGAACTGGATTCTTTGCAAGATTAATGGTTTAATTTTTGTCAATAAACACCAGAGGTTTCTTTACTTCGACCTTCATCTCTTCCATCACAGATTTGATCTAAATTGCTTGACACACAACATAGGATCCTACTATATATTCAACCTCACGTGATGATAATGCCACCACAGGTTTCTTTCTTAAGCACCATGAGATTGGGGCACTTGATACTTGAAAGAAACAACCAGTTGTGCTTCTTCAATCTTCCTTATCTCCACACCAATCAGCATTTGAATAGCAAGTAATTTCAGCTTCTTTTCTTTCAGTATCTCATGGAAATAGAATTCCATAGTTTGTCGATCCTTTTAAGTATCTCAGGATTATTTATGCATCCTTCTTGTGTGACTCCCATAGTTCACTCATGTATATGCTCACTAATCCAACTGAGACACCTATATCAGGTTGATTGTTGCACACATATTCAGAGATCCGACAATTTGTTTGAACAAAGTGACATCGATTTTGTCTTCCTCTCTATTTTTCTCTAGCTTCAAATTTGGTTTGACAGGTGAGGATGCATGTGTCATACCCCAAATTTGTCCTACCTATATATTAACTTTAATCCACTGACCATTATTCAGAAAATCCAAAAATATATTGCATTTTTCTTGTTTCTTTCTCTGTGTGTTTAGGGTTTTGCAGGGAGGTCGATGACAAAGGCATAAATATTTTTTTTGACTATTAAAGTCAGGGCATGATGGAAGGATGTTGTTAAGGATTCATAGTGATATTAAGAAGCATTAATGACACTTGTTGACTGCCATGACGATTCTAGTATGGGATATAAGATTCTATTGAAGACAAGGCTTTGAAAAGGTGAATTTGGATGGGGATTCATCAGTGTTGGTGCATGCAAAGTTGAAAATGGATTTCTTGATATCCAAGTCATGAGAACAAAGCATTTGTCATCCTAAAATTCATTAAAGTTTACAAGTTATCAATTTTTCAAAACCTCAAACATCATCCTAGCTTCGCTAAGTTAAAGTTCCTTAAGCACGGTCCAAAAGCATTCAAGTAAGTTTAAAGAGATTTTAGGACCAAGAGGGATTATGTTTATGAAACTTGGTTTCCTTGCAAGTGAATTTGAAATTTTCTTCAAGTATCATTCAAGTTTGTAACAAGCATTTATCATGACGAAATTCATATGCAAAACAATCCTTATTCACCTCCATTTCAAGTCTAAATCAAAGCCAATACAAGAGTTCTTCATACAGGTTGGTTCAAAAAAAATCAAAATAAAGTCCATATTATAACTACAAGATTGCCACACAAAAAAGAGGAAATGAAAACAATTGCTGCAAAGTTCCCAACTACATTTCACAAAGCCCATGACAACCAACATCAATTATAACTTGCAAAGATAATAATGAAAAAAAGGCAGGAACAAAACCACAAGTTCTGCATGAAATTCCCAAGTTGATACCATACACCATTTCCAAATAAAGAAATAAAAAGGCAAGTGGCAAGAAGGAAAATTCTGCTCCAATCCACAATTCCTACCAACCGTGCCATCACTACTACCATCCCCTTATTTGTACCTACAAACCATAAACCTGCAATGACAGAACTATTTCAGCAAAACCAATCCTAATAAAACCATACAGCAGACCATGATCCCTTCATTTCACCAAACCATCATAACACAATTTTTTATTCACACTCATTTCACACGTAATTCACGCAACATAACAAAAACCAACACACACTAACGAAAGGAAAACCGCTCACACCTTCATACAACAATGCAAGCAGCACAACCTTTTACGAACCTGTACGAAAACAAATTAACACCCGACTCGTACAACATAACAAAGCGCACAACACACAACAATGATTCCTATTTTTTCACCCTCAAATTTCACTCCTATAAATTGCACGATCAAATCCTCTTCTTCTTGGCCGAACTAAATTTCCTTCAATCTTCTTTAAATCATAATAACACCATAAACTAACTCAAAGAAAAATCAACAGAAAACTCCATCCAACCCAAAACTTTAACATCAAATCCCTCAACAATAACCCAAACCATAAATAAACCACAGAATTAGAGAGAGACTCGGAGATGAAGAGAAATGAAAATGAAGACAAAAAATCAAACTTGAATCAAGTGAAATCAGAAGAAAGATCACGCGAGCATAAGCGAGGTCGAAACGGAGAGACAATCTGAGACGGAATCATAGAGAAGGTTGGGTGCATGTTGATTTCCCTTAGTGATTTGTTTTTCTTTTCAAGTTGTGATGCTGTTGCTTTTTGTGCTCGGTGCTGCGTGTGAAGATGGAAGAAGAAGACTTAGTTCTTCTTTTGACCTTTCTTCACCTTTTGTTTTTAACTTTGCTGAATTTGATTTTCAAAAAAAAACTTGAGCCTCTTGCTGTTTTGATGGGCCAGCGGCCTATGTTTTCTATGCCTACCACCCTTTTTTTATTTGCATCATGTTGATTTGTGGTGGATGATAGGCTTCTCAAAAGCCCAAATGATTCCACAATCACACATCTATTTAACTTCAGCGCACCCCCTTCCCTTTTTGTTAGGTTTTTCCTAAATTTATTTTGCTATTGGTTTTTGGTTAATGATATCTATTAATTATTTTGTAGATAATTTTGTTAATGGTTTTGTTAAATATTATATATTTTTGTTAATTATTTTGTTTAAATCATGTTTTTTTTGTTTTCTAAAACACTTTTTCATTATATTTTTTTGTTATCATTCTATTTAGATCTTATTTCTTGATTTATCTTCACTTTTCATTTCTATCTTGTTTTTCCGTTTCGTTTTTATTTCGATTTTATATGTGGTCGATGAAGTCTTTAGAATTGTGAATGTTTATTTTTGAGGTTGTTTAACCTTCATCTTTTCAAATCTGTAGTGAATGATCATTGAGATCATTTTATATACTTTGAGATCGTGATAAGTTACCTTCAATTAACCGATGAAAGTTTGTGATTAAGACGGGACCTTTATCCTATTTTCTTTTCGTGTGACACAATTCTTTGAGATTGATTCACATATCATCTCTTTATCATGTTTTGGCACAAACATTGTTGAGAGGCCCCCTATAGCATAACCTTCCTCATAGCTTATGCTATGATGGTTTAGTTCTAAAGTGGATCAGATTAATAACGATTAACAAATGACCACTAACTTTAATTTTTGTCCAATATACTATTGCTTTACATTTATGTCTATATATTCTTATTCATATTATTATTGTTCATATACTATTGTTGATATTATCTTGCTTCTCTTATTGGTCATCTTCATACTGTCCATATCATCATATTCATAACTTGTTCATACCTTGTTCATGATATTTAAAATACGCTAAAATATCGAAACCATAAAAACTTTCAATTGGTGGACTATGGTTACAATGCAGAGCATTTCAAGTTTGGACCTTGTACAGAAACCCTAGCATGGTGATTTTTGTTTGAACTCTTATTCATTTCTTAGTATAAGACACCTTGCACACACACGACTTCCTCTTGGGCTACCTGACAATGACCCTATTTATTTATCGTAAACCCGTGTAACTTACATGTACCCCGCTCCCATTCTGATGTACGCACTCTACTCGTTTGTCTTGATTATGCTCTGATGCTTTAAATCATTTTTCAAATCTACTCTCGATCCAACGTCAAGTCATTTTCCACCTTTTAAGTCGACTGCTTTCTAAGCATCGTCATCAACCTTTTGGTCACGATACACAACATTCAAAGCTTACTCCTGAGCTACCTTACAGTGAGAACTATTTGATTAATTACTTCTAGTTGGTCATTTAGAAGACTAGCACACTTTGCTAGTACACACGACTAAAATAAAATTCAAGTGTTTCCCTTTACTTTTACTTGCTTGTTTTGTGGTTCAGTTTTGAAACCCTAAAGCATACTTGATCCATGTATCAAGTTCTACCATCTACTTTGTAAGTCGAGCGCTTCGGCCTTGCCATCGACCTTACCTTATACCAATATGACCTTCTTACCATTTAGTTCACACATTTAATCTCTTTCATACACAAACTCAAACCTCGATTCATATCGAGAATTTTATTAAAGTTAACTTAACAAATTTAACTATACTCAGACCATATATTTCAATAAAAGATGAAAAGGGAGTTGTAATGGTGCCTTCGATTTCTCTCCTTAGTTGTTTGGGCCCGATGAGCCTTTCTTACGCTCAAACAATTGTCTTCTATAAAAACATTTCTAATCAGTTTCACGAAATCAAACCTATTTTCGCAAATACTAAGATGAGAGAGAGAGAGAGAGAGAGAGAGAGAGAGAGAGAGAGTCAAGCCTTTGACTCACTTTCTTGATTACTTGGGCCCGAGGAGCCTTTCTTAAGCTTCGAGTAATCGTCATCCGATTAGAATACTCTAAATATATCAAAATCCTTTTGCAATTAAGGTTGAAAAAAAGAGGGATTCAAATCTTCGATTCACCCTCCCGATTACTTGAGCCCTATGAGCCTTTCTTAAGCTTCAAGTAATTATCATCCAAACAAAACATCTAAATCAAATTCTCTTTTTCTTAAATTCAAACCCTAAAACATTAATTCCTTGCTCCCGTGCAATCCACAACTCAAACCACTTTACCAAAGAACATTGTTTAGTTCCTTCTTCTGCGCATATGAACTCGAGCTTCAGCCTCCCCTAGTGAGCAGACAAGCTAACGTTTAACAGTTAGAATGCAACCTAAACACTCATTCGATTAATCACAAACTAACCAACCGTAGTCTTTCGAGCTAGGATTGCTCTGACTTCCTCATTGCACCATGAGGGTACGTAGGCATAGGATTGCGAGATCCTAGCAAGCTACCTTTTTTTTTTCTTTTTATCCCAAACCTTTTCCCGTAGTCCCATGAACTACAATGCTCTGACTTTCCTATTACAAGAGGGAGTACATAGGCACAAGGGCCTCAATCCTTGGAAAGCAACCTAATAATTAAAATCACCCATTTTCCCCTTAGAAGCGAATCCTTAGAAGATAACAAACAAACCTATCTAACGTTTTCTCACGAATCAAATCAAGAGGTTTCTATTGAGCACAACAGATATAGATGGTACTAATACCTTCCCTCTTGTGTAATCGACTCCCGAACCTAGAATTTAGTTGTGATGAC
Source organism: Lathyrus sativus (assembly GCA_963859935.3). NCBI lineage: Eukaryota > Viridiplantae > Streptophyta > Magnoliopsida > Fabales > Fabaceae > Lathyrus > Lathyrus sativus. Next base: position 105,035,271 of record OZ012735.1, on the reverse strand, counting down.
TATATTCTTATCTCTTTAAAGGTTTTATCGATATTTTCCTATTCCTTCCTTGGAATGAATAAAGTTCGGTGGCGACTCTATTCAAATGTTTTTTTCGCGTCCATCGCGAGGATCGTATTTTTCGAGGTACGAGAGATGGCGACTATATTGGGGACTTGCATAGCCTTATGCTAGAGAGAGTCAAGCCTAACTTGACTCGATTCGTGAGTGTTAAATCCACTTGTTTTTTTATCTTCTTCTATTAGTTTGCATGTTTAATTATTTGCTATCTACTTGTTTATCTTTATTGTATCCTATTATTATATCTTGTGACGCTGTTGGGGTTCTCTGATTATTGGTGCTTTGTGAGAAGGCTCTATACCCGAGTCCGAGAAAAACATAGGATTAGGATAGTGGTTGTGTAGTGGAATCCCTCGAGGAGCCTTTCTCGTTGAGAGGATACGAAAAACCCCCTTAGAGTTGATTCCCTTGGGAATGTTATTTTCATGGTGAGCCTTCGCCATGGCAATGATGTTTTCAGGCCTGAATTGATAACGCTAAGGACCTTTTAACTTGTTTTATCCATGGTGGTTGGTAGTGTTAACTCCTTTTGGGTTAATGCAAATGCCCCAATCAGATGAGATCCCTTGAACGTATTACTTCCTGACAGTAATATTTTAAACCTCGATATATGACTCTGAGAACCTTTCTTAGAATCCGTGTGTCGATGGTTGTGTAGTAGAGACTCGCGAGGAGCCTTTCTCGTGGGACGACGCAGAAATATCACCTAAAAGAGATCCTTTTGAGGGTATTATTGTCGGATGAGCCTTTTTCGTGACGATAATATCTTTAGAAAGATCCATGACTCCAGGCACCTACCCATCTTAGAGCCTACCCATGGGGTTCCACTAATCATAGATATATGTTATTTACCCATTATTTTGAATGACCTTAGAAAATGGTGAACCTATGATCCTGAGCATTGTGTTGCATTCGTATGTCATTGCATTTGCATTCATCAGCATTGCATATCAATTTCCAAAACTAAAAACTCACCCATCCTTTGTCCATAATTTGCAGTTAATTTCCCGACACCCGTATCGGGCTTGAAACAACTTTGGAAGAATTATGAGCTCAGAAGAGTAGAACTAGTTCGCGTCAAAAGCAGATGTTGACTTGATGAAGAATCAGTTGGACCAAGTTTTGGAAGTTATGCTAGCCTTGGCAAGGAGAGACAACAAATTCCAACGACCTATAACCACTGAGAACTTTATTCCATCTCAGGTGAACAATCTTGCTCAATCTCAGCTCATGCAAATTCCTGTTGAGAAACAAGATATACAAGAATGTCACACTGTTCGAGATGAATATGCCTCGTCTCATGATGTTGTTGAGTACCATAACTTTGCGTTCACTGTGCCAAATTCCCAAGGGACAAGCCTGGTGGGAAATACTGAACAACCTCAAGATGTTGAGTTTGCTGAAAAATGTCGTTCGTTGGAAGAGAAGCTTAATGCTATGAAAGGGCGTGATGCTTTCGGTATGAATGCTTTGAATATGTGTTTGGTACCCAGCCTTGTAATACCTCCAAAGTCCAAGATTTCGAATTTTGAGAAGTGCAAAGGAGATAGCTGTCCAAAGCAACATTTGGTGATGTTTTGCAGAAAGATGACCTCTTATGCTCATAATGACGAACTTATGATTCATTATTTCCAAGACAGTCTTAGTGGGGCATCACTGAGTTGGTACATGCAGCTAGAGAGTAGTCACATCCAGTCGTGGTTGGACCTAGCCAACGCCTTCATGAAATAACACTGATATAATCTTGATGTGGCTCCCAACCGCATATAGTTGCAAGGATTATCTTAAGAGGAAAATGAATCTTTCAAAGGGTATGCTCAAAGATGGAGAGAGGTAGCTGCTCGCGTTCAACCACCACTCTTAGATAGAGAATCAATTGACCTGTTCATAGATTCTTTGCAAGGTCCGTACCAGGAAAAGATGATCGGCAATGGAACATTAAACTTCTCTAATTTGGTATCAGTTGAAGAGCACATCGAGAGCAGGCTCAAGAGTGGAAAGATCCAAGACGTCTCGAACATCCCAGCTACTGAAAGTGAATCCATTGTCAGTTCTCAAGAGGAAGAAGAGGATGAAATCAATGCAATCTGGCACACTTCACAAACTCCATCTCTGATACATTATCCTTAGTGCCCAAGCATCTAAATGGTTCTAAGTCAACAATCCTATGAGTCTCCCTCTGTGATTTTATTCTCTCCACATGGTCAATATCCTCTTGTCAATAGAGGTCCCCTTCACCAACAACGGATTATGCAGCAGAATGCTCTACAACGACGATGTTACTATAATCAAAGACTAAAAAGAAATTTTGATCCATTACCAATGCCATACAGTCACATGCTACCACGTTTGATCAGTAGTGGACTAATAGTGCCAAAGGACTTGGATCCTGTGATTCCTTCATACCCACCAGGCTTTGATGCCAATGCACGATGTGACTATCATGTTGGCGCAATGAGGCATTCAACCAAAGATTGCAAACAACTCAAAAACAAGGTCCAAGATCTGATTGAGTCCAAGTTAATCTCATTTACGCCTCAAGGTCTTCATATCAACATCCATTCTTCATCTGTTCAGGCGGGTCTGTCATTCCCTATTATGGAAGAAGTTGTTGAGAGTAAGTGTGAAGAAGGTTATCATATTGTTCTTGGTGAACAAGAATGCTAGCTCAACAGCAAATCAAGAAAGAAAAGCCCAGTCCCCAATACTAGCAACTTTTATATCACGTCTTTACTTCGTATTTGTAATTTCTTTTCTGTTCAATGCTATTTGCTTTTAGACATAGTCGTTTATTAATGGTATTGTTAATGTAATGATCATGTATGTTTTGAACAATTCCATTCATATTCACTCATCTTTTATTATTTATTGCAAAAATCACAAAAAAGTTCACTTCACTTCCTTTATCACATTGTTGCTTTAACAAAGATTTGAGGAAGGGTGACGAAAACAAAATACCTATAATTGTTGATGGTACGCTTTCAGGTAAAATCCATCTGATGATGTACATGCATTGTTTCAAATCCCCAAACACTGGAGAGATAAGGAGTTAGTCCCTAGTTAACCACTTTAAGCCTAGATGTAGGAGCTTCCTTCAGGTTTCTAAACCCTTATGCTTAACCTGGGAAAGGGTAATATTCAGTTAACTTGATTACACACTCAAATCACAAGACAAAATTCAAACGTTATGACGGTTGTTCTTTAATGAACAATGACTTGGCAGTCAGAATCCTCCAATAAAATCATAAAAGATAAAAAAAATCAAAACTCTGCTAAGTCAAACACCTCAAAAGGAGACTTAGGCAAAAATTAGGGCAATCCCGGTGGATTTGAAAAACAAAATCAGTCCAGGAAAAAAATTAGGGATTAAAAGAAAAATCAAAAACAAAAGAGGTTCTTAAATCCTCAAGCAAAAAAATAAGATTCAGTCGCCAGCATATTAAAAATCAAAAGGGTCACTGACATTACATCAAAAGCAAAATAAGGTGACTGCCATTTCAAGCGAATCTTGAATCATCATCTTCACCCATACACCGTCTAACTTTCTGGGAAGATGAATGCGTGTGTCGAATTGACTGAATGTAGGACTGGAGATCATTATGAAGAATGGGTGGGTACAAATCAAAATTTGAGCCTTAAATCCTTTGTTTTTATAACTGCAAACCAGACCGCGATACAACCCTCAAAAGACCTAATTGAGACAAAGTTTATTCTGAAAGCATACTACAACAAGGTTACGTAAACTGACTCCTAGAGATTTGTGAATCTTCTGAATTGGTGTCATACTCTTGCTATATCTTTCATACACCAGATAAATTAGCCCTGCATTTGGACTAATGGTCCACTCGTCACACACTTTCACATCATTCCAATAAATGTTTTTTTTCAAAACTTGCATGAGCATTGTATTAAAAGTACCATTTTTGAATGAAATATTTTAACTGCAAAGCAGTACTTGACATTATCGAAATTCCAAAAAAGTGCAATCAGAGAAGAACTTGATCATTCGTTGGTACTAGCACAAATCAACACTTTCTCATAACCCTATGAATCTAGGGCAGGTCTTTCCGAAGTTCAAATAGGGGAAGACTGCTGCAAAATTTAGACACTGGGGCAAATCATCTCAAACTATGTCATGGCATAAACCTTTCAAGGTAAATACCTTCAAGTACCCTTCAGACTGGGACAGACTATTTGAATTGGGGAAGATCCCCTTCATGCTGGTTAAGCAGATCGTGTCAAACATTAGTAATTGTTGAGGTCAACAAGGGTCAAAAGCCTTGGGGCAGAGCAAAAGCACAATCAACATGCATTAGTTAAGCCGTTACGCTAACATAACCAACATGCTTTGGTTACGTCACTATGCTCAATCACTTGCAAGCCGTCATGATGTATCGGCCAAAGAAGTAGAATTCTCTCAGGACTAAGAACCAACTTCTAAAAAAGATCAAACTTTGAGCACCAGTAGCACCCATATATGTCCTCTGATTATGGCATTGTTAGATACTGTGTACTGGGAATTCAAATCCTTTCACCAAATAAAGTCAAACCCTGCTTGGCATCTCCTAAAGTCCAATCTCATTTGGCAACCACCAAAATTCGAACCCGGCTTGGCATCTTCTAAAGTCCAATCTCATTTGGCAACCAACAAAAGTCGAACCCTGCTTGGTATCTCCTAAAGTCCAATCTCATTTGGCAACCACCAAAAGTATACCCTGCTGGCATCATCATAAACCAAATTCCAACCTGGCATGCCACATCCTCAAAGTCCAATTCATATTGACAACTACCAAAAGTCCACCCTGTTGGCAGCTTCATAAACCTTATCATCTTCTTGCATTCACATATGCATCACATACAATACCATATGCATACATAACATAACCATTTCCTTTTTCAACCCCCGAGTTGATATCTTGTTGTATTTCTCAACCCCCGAGTTGATATATACTGCCTTCCTTCCTCAACCCTCGAATTGATATCTTGTTGTATTTCTCAACCCCTGAGTTGATCTATATTGCCTTTATTTTCTCGACCCCCGAGTCAATATCGTCTTCATTTTATCGACCCCTGAGTCAATATTATCTTTAATTTTCTTCAACCCATGAGTTGATATCTTGCTATTTCTTGACCCCCGAGTCGATGTTGTTTTCTTTACCCTTTTTCAACCCCCGAGTTGATGATAGTTATTTTAATGTTTCTTCAACCTCCGAGTTGATATTTTGTTGCATCCGCAACCCCACGTTGATAGTTTGATTTATTTCTTCAACCACCAAGTTGACTAGCTGTTTTGATTTATTCTCGACCCTCGAGTCGATAGTATATTTGCTTTTCTCAACCCCCGAGTTGATATGCCAGTATTCCTAGTGAGTCTTTTCACCTTGCTTCATCCAATCCTTCATAATCTTTTATTGACAGCTATAAATAAAGCCTTACCAAAACCAATTACCCAGTTGCATTCTCACGTACATTGCATATCATTTGCACTCCCATATGCACCTTGATTTCCCTAGAAGTTGCACCTTAGTTGCATGTCCATACATTATGCAATGCATGTTATTTCTGCCCCCAACAGAATAGCATAACAGGATCCAGGATCAGTTTGCAAGCATCTTGGCCAGTCCACCTTCAAAGTCGGCAATATTTCTATGAGAAGGGTTAATACCCCGCACATGTTCATGAAATTTTATTCCTTAGCAAGTCATTCTTCAACCATGTAGTTGATAATGATGATCTCCAACAGTTGTTGCTCTTGTTGCTCCCCAGAAAAATGTTGTCCTAAAAAGTTTTGTGAAGCTTTCCCCCTGCAGAGCTAAGATAGCATATTTACATCGACAGGAATCTTGCTCAACTATTTCCCCTAGCAAATATATCGCTTGAGATGCTGCTAGGTATCATCGAAGAACCTTAATGAATAAGGTGCTGCTTTGATCACCCAAAGAACCTCAAGTTATTCTGCCAGCTCTTACTCCATAGCACTTTCCCATTTTGTCAGACAGACTTTGCGGTCTTCTTATATCTAATTGGCTTCTACCCTAAAAATGAACGCCATGCAGCAGTTCATTCTCTCGGGTTCAAGGCAATTAGATAGGGGAATCTTTCATACCTTAAATTTGTCCTATCTGTATATTAACTTCCATCTACTAACCATTATTCAGAAAATCCAAAAATATATTGTAGTTTGCTTGTTTATTTCTCTGTCTGTTTAGGATTTTGCAAGGAGGTCGATGACAAAGGCATAATTATTTTTGTTGACTATTAAAGTCAGGGCTAGATGGAAGGATGTTGTTAAGGATTCATAGTGAGATTAAGAAGCATTAATGACACTTGTTGATTGCCATGACGATTCTAGTATGGGATATAAGATTCTATTGAAGACAGGGCTTTGAAAAGGTGAATTTGGATGGGGGCTTCATCAGTGTTGGTGCATGTAAAGTTGAAAATGGATTTCTTGATATCCAAGTCATGAGAACAAATCATTTGTCATCCTAAAATTCATTAAAGTTTACAAGTTATCAATTTTTCTAAACCTCAAACATCATTCTAGCTTCGCCAAGTTAAAGTTCCTTAAGAATGACCCAAAAGCATTCAAGTAAGTTTAAAGATATGTTATGACCAAGAGGGATTATGTTTATGAAACTTGGTTTCCTTGCAAGTGAATTTGAAATTTTCTTCAAGTATCATTCAAGTTTGTAACAAGCATTTATCATGACGGAATTCATATGAAAAAAATCCTTATTCACCTCCATTTCAAGTCTAAATCAAAGCCAATACAAGAGTTTTAGTTCAAAAAATCAAAATAAAGTCCAGATTACAACTACAAGATTGCCACAAAAAAAAAAGAGGAAATGAAAACACTTGCTGCAAAATTCCCAACCACATTTCACAAAACCCACGACAACCAACATCAATTACAACTTTCAAAGATAATAAATAAAAAAGACAAGAACAAAACCACAGGTTTTGCACGAAATTCCCAAGTTGAAACCACGCACCATTTGCAAATGAAGAAATAAAAAGGCAAGTGGCAAGAAGGAAAATTCTGCTCCAATCCACAATTCCTACCAACCGTACCATTACTACTACCATCCCTTTATTTTTACCTGCAAACTATAAACCTGCAATGACAGAACTATTTCAGCAAAACCAATCCTAACAAAACCATACAGCAGACCATGATCCCTTCATTTCACCAAACCATCACAACACAATTTTTGTTTCACGCGTAATTCGTGCAGCATAACAAAAACCAACACACACTAACAAAGAGAAAACTGCTCGCACCTTCATACAACAACGCAAGCAGAACAACCTTTTCTAAACCTGTACAAAAACAAATTCACACCCAACTCGTACGACATAACAAAATGCATAACACATAACAATGATTCCCATTTTTTTCACCCTCAAATTTTACTCCTATAAATTGCACAATCAAATCCCTCTTCTTCTTGACCAAACTAAATTTCCTTCAATCTTCTTCAAATCACAATAACACCATAAATCAACTCAAAACAAAATCAACAAAAAACTCCATCCAACTTAAAACCTTAACATCAAATCCTTCAACAATAAACCAAACCATAAACAAACCATAGAATCAGATAGAGACTCAGAGATGAAGAAAGATGGAAACGAAGATGAAAAATAAAACCTGAATCGAGTGAAACCGGAGGAAAGATCGCACGAGCGTAAGTGAGGTCAAAAGAGAGAGACAATCTGAGACGAAATCGGAGAGAAAGTTGGATGCGTGTTGATTTCCCTTTATGATTTTTTTTCTAGTTGGGATGCCATTGCTTTTTGTGCTCGTTGTCGCGTATGAAGATGGAAGAAGAAGACTTAGTTCTTCTTTTGACCTTTCTTCACCTTTTGCTTTTAACTTTGCTGAATTTGATTTTCAAAAAAAAAAACTTGAGCCTCTTGTTGTTGTTGATGGGCCTGTGGCCCATGCTTTCTATGCCTACCACCCTTTTTTTATTTGCACCATGTTCATTTTTGGTGGATGATGATCTTCTCAAAAGCCCAAATGATTCCACAATCACACATCTATTTAACTTCAGCGCGCCTCTTTCCCCTTTTTGTTAGGCTTTTTCTAAATTTACTTTGCTATTGATTTTTGGTTAATGATATCTATTAATTATTTTGTAAATATTTTTAATGATTTTGTTAAATATTATATATTTTTGTTAATTATTTTGTTTAAATCATCTTTTTGTTTTCTAAAACTCTTTTTCATTATATTTTTGGTTATTATTCTCTTTAGGTCTTATTTCTTGATTTATCTTCACTTTTAATTTCTATCTTGTTTTTCCGTTTTGTTTTCATTTTGATTTTATATATGGTTGATGAAGTCTTTAGAATTGCGAATGTTAATTTTTGAGGTTGTTTAACCTTCATCTTTTCAAATCTGTAGTGAATGATCATTAAGATCATTTTTTATATTTTGGGATCGTGATAGGTTACCTTCGATTAACCGACGAATGTTTGTGATTAAGACGAGACCTTTATCCTATTTTCTTTTCCTGTGACACGATTCTTTGAGATTGATTCACATATCATCTCTCTATCGTGTTTTGGCACAAATATTGTTGAGCAACCTCCTATAGCTTAATCTTCCTCATAGATTGTGCTATGATGGTTTAGTTCTAAAGTGGATCCGGTTAATAATTATTAACTATTTACCACTAACTTTAATTTTTGTCCAATATAATATTGCTTTACATTTATGTCTATATATGCTTGTTCATATTATTATTTTTCATATATTATTGTTGATATTATCTTGCTTATAGTCATATTGTCCATATCATCATATTCATATCTTTTTGATACCTTGTTCATAATATTTAAAATACGCTAAAATATCGAAACCATACAAACTTTCATTTGGTGGACTGTGGTTACAATGCAAAGCATTTCAAGTTTGGACCTTATATAGAAACCCTAGCATGGGGATTTTCGTCTGAACTTTTGTTCATTGCTTAGTATAGGACACCTCGACCACACACAACTTCCACTTGGGCTACCTGACAATGAGCCTATTTATTTATCACAAACTCATGTAACTTACATGTACCCCGCTCTCATTCCGATGTACGCACTCTACTCGTTTGTCTAAATATATCAAAGTCCTTTCACAATTAAAGTTGAAAAAGAGAGGGAGTCAAATCTTCGATTCACCCTCCTAATTACTTGGGCCCGATGAGCCTTTTTTAAGCTTCAAGTAATTGTCATCCAAACAAAACATCCAAATCAAATTCTCTTTTCTCATATTAAAACCCTAAAACATTAATTCCTCGCCCCCGTGTGATCCACAAATCAAACCACTTTACCAAAGAACATTATTTAGTCCCTTCTTCCGCGCATAAGAACTCGAGCTTCAACCTCCCCTAGTGAGAAGACAAGCTAACATTTAATAGTTAGAACGCGACCTAAACACTCGTTCATTTTAAACACAAACCAACCAATTGTAGTCTTCCGAACTACGATTGCTCTAACTTCCTCATTGCACCATGAAGGTACGTAGGCATAGGATTGCAAGATCCTAGCGAGCAACCTTTATTTTTATTTTTATCCCAAACCTTTTCCCATAGTCCCACAAAATACGATGATCTGACTTTCCAATTGCACGAGGGAGTACGTAAAAACAAGGGCCCCAACCCTTGGCGAGCACCCTAATAAATAAAACCATTGTTTTCCCCCTTAAAAGTGAATCCTTAGAAGATAACAAACAAACCTAGATAACCTTTTCTCATGAATCGAATCAAGAGGTTCCCGTTGAGTACAACGGACGTTGAGGATGCTAATACCTTCCCTCTTGCGTAATTGACTCTCGAACCTAGAACTTGGTTGTGATGACCATGCTCTTATCTCTTTAAAAGTTTTATTGATATTTTCCTATTCCTTCCTTGGAATGAATAAATTTAGGTGGCGACTCTGTTTGAACGTTTTTTCCACATGCATCACGAGGATCGTATTTTTTGAGGTACAACAGCAGGATTCAAGTCTTCCATCCTGAATCTCTTGAGTATCTCTTTGACATACTTCCTTTGATGTAGCACCATTCCTTACTTCGACATTTTAAATTCCATGCCTAGGAAGTACGAAAACTTTCCTAAATCTGACATTCAAAATTCCTTCTTCATCATCTCTTTGAACTTTCACAAGTTCTCCAAGCTATTTCCAATTACTAACAAGTCATCGACATATAAAAATATTATTTTTATATCTTGTGCCATAACCTGAACATAGACACCATACTGAGATTTGCATTTGATGAATCCCAATTCAACCAAGTATGAGTCAAGCTTCTTGTTCCATGCCCAACATGCCTGCTTGAGGCCATAAAGCGCTTTGTGCAGCATGTATACATTTCTTGTTACCTACCGTATCACAAACCCAAGAGGTTGTGTGACATGTACCTCATCATCTAGAGGACCATTCAAGAATGATAATTTCAAATATAAGTGAAATGTCGACCAACCTTGTTTACATGACAAGGCTACCACCAATAGAACAATCTCCAATATTGATGTTGGTGCATATACTTCAGAGTAGTTGTGTCCTGCTATCTTAAGAAATCATCGAGATACCAATCTTGCCTTATGTCTTTCTATCGACCCATCAACATTATGCTTCAACTTGAAAACCCACTTCACTTCAATAGCTTTTGTGTGTGCTAGCAATTTGACTAGCTTCCATGTATTGTTTTTTTGGATCGCTTGTAACTCTTTGACCATGGCTTCCTTCTAATGTTTATCTTTGAAGCCCTCGCTATAGATGATTAGTTCAACACCTGCAAGTAAAGCTAAATGAACTAATTCTCCATCTATTGTGACTTAATCATCACCAACCACTTCATACTCTTTATGCCTTTCTGGGAGTACTCTGGTTCTTTGAGGTCTTTGGCTTGTTCTAGCCACACCCTCTCGATTGTTCGCTTCAACTTCAACAGTGACTGGAACATTACTGATTGGAACTTCTTGGTGCTCACTACTTTCTTCATCAACTTCATAGCTTATCAATGGCTTGTTAATCACGTCACCTACATTCCAATCCCAAGTAGAATTATCATCAATCATAATGTCTCACCTCATCATGATCTTATCATTGATTAGATTGAATAACCTATATGCCCCGGTTTTGTGATATTCTACTAGAATCATAAGTTCACTTTTATTATCAAGCTTCCTTCTTCTTGCATCAGAAACATGATTGTAGAAAAATAGAGCCAAACACCTTCATATGACTCACTGATGGTCGTTTTCCACTCCATACTTCTTTAGGAATCTTGTTCTTAAGCTTCTTAGTAGGGTACTTGATCAGAATATAAACAGCTTTAGTGACACGTTCACCTCATAAGGACTTTGGCAAGTTCTTTTACTTCAATATGTATCTCGACATATCCAATATGGTTATGTTTCTTCTTTCTATTATTCCATATGTTGAGGTGTGTAAGGAGTAGTTATCTCATGATCGATACCATGTTCTGCACAGAACTTCTTAAATATCTTAAATGTTTATTCGAAACCTTCATTTGTTCTCAGAACCTTTATTTTCTTTTAACCCTGATTTTCGACAAGAATGCTGAATCTCTTGAAGATTTCAAATACTTCGTCTTTGCACCTGATCACATAGATCTTAAGATTTTGACTATACTCATCAAAAAATGAGACAAAATACATGTTTCCGACAATGGTTTGATCCTCAAACGGGCCACATACATCTAAATGTACTACTTCTAATATGCAATAGGACCTCATTGGCATAGTCAAAACATAAGACTTTCTGGATTACTTCCCTGCTAGGCAACCTTGCCAGAGTTTTTTGAGCATCTCAAGATTTGGTATACCAGTTACCATATATTGAGCAATTAGTTGATTGAGTGACCTAAAATTTAGATGGGTAAACCTTAAATGCCACAACTAACTATTTTTGTGGTCGACAACTGTTGAACTGATCATGGTCTTTAACGTCCTATTCTTTGACTAAGAAGATTTTAAGACCAAACTATTATGGGTGTAAAATAGTTCTAAGGTTCCCTCTTTCATAACCACTGAGAAACCTTTTTTGACCAGTTGTCTAACACTTAACAGGTTACACTTCATTCTAGGTACATAGAGGGCATCTTTGATCATAGCTTTTTCTCCATTTCTCCTTTAAATAACTATGTTTCCATTACCTTCTGCTTGCAATGAGCTATTATCTAAGGGTTTTACCTTTCTCTTCTTCTGATAGAGACCATGTGCAACGTCACTCTGATCTAACCAAAGTTGCTTCTGCGCCATAAAAGCAAGTCTGCTTCCGATCTACTCACATTCAAAAAGATTCTAAGAAGACAATATGTTGCTGCTGCAATGCTCTCTTGGATTCTGATTCTGAGCGTGACTCTGATGCCTTACTTCTAAAGGTTGTCTAGCTTTTGAAGTCATTATCTTTTGAAGACTAAGTGGTGAAGACAAGGTTCTGTTAAACAAATTTCTGAAGACTCTGAAGACTTGAGTTTTTGAAGATTAAGTGATGAAGACTCTGAAGACAAATTTCTGCTGAACAATATTTTGAAGACTTCGAAGACTTAAGTTACTAAAGACCAAGGGTTCTAAAGACTGAGTGCTTAAGACTTTGAAGACAAGGTTCTGGTAAACAAGTTCTAAAGACTCTGAAGACCCAATGATCAACTCTTCTACTCATGCTTCAATCATCTCTATTCAGAAGCCTCTGATGTACAGAAGATAAGATCAAACATTTATGAGGGAAATAATACATAGTACATATCAAACACGTTCTATTCCACTACCATTCCACTACCCTGATTTGGTGGTATAAAGGACAACTTTTGTGTACGATTTTCATCCATGGGTAACGACATTATTTCAAGTCGCCATCTATCTAAAGGATATTCCTGATTTTCCCTCCAATGGATATTTTTCTGGCTATATAATGACTTGATTACTTGAAGAAAATAAGAAGAATGGATGACAAAAAGCAGACGAACTATGAAAAACTTAAGCAACAATATTGAAGCACCACAATAGAAAGAAATACCATTGTTCATACTGTAAAAGTTTCTTTAAGTCATTTGAGTTATTAATAGTGTTTATATCTACTTGTGTAGAAGCAACTCATTGTAAACATTTTTGTTCAAATAGTTGTTTGTAATTCCTTAAGGGACCAGTTAGGTCAGAATCCTTAAGAAGAGACAATTAGTCTTTGTTGTTAGTCACCAGCGGTTACTAGTGCAATGTAATCGGTTAATTATAATGGATTAAGTCCTTGTGTATAAGGCGGAATCAACTTGGCAGGTGGACTGGATTAGCTTGATAGTTTTCAAGTGAACCAGGATATATCGTGTGTCTTACTCTCTTGTTAGTTTATTTGTGATCTTTCACAAAAAGCTTTCATTTTTGAAAACCCAATTCAATCCCCCTCTTTCTTGTGTTTTCTCACACCTTCAATTGGCATCAGAGCTCTAGTTCTGATTATGATAAAAGTTTTATCAACACTTCACCGTGTTCAGTATCGATCTAGTATTTGTGTGAGATATCATGGTTGTCGCTAACGCTAATCTTATTCTAGATAAGAAAGATCACTAAAGTGAAAAACCACCAGCCTTTGATGGTGAAATGCTTGACTACTGGGAAGATAGAATTGAAAGTTTCTTTCTTGGTTACGATGTAGATCTTTGGGATCTTGTAGTTGATGGCTATACTCACCTAGTTGATGCTGAAAGAGTAAAAGTATCACGAAGTGCTATGACAAATCAACAAAAGAAAGAATACAAGAATCATCACAAGGCAAGAACTATATTTCTGAATGCTATTTCTTATATTGAGTATGAGAAAATAACAAATAGAGAATCTGTCAAGTCCATTTTTGATTCACTTCAAATGACTTATGACGGAAATGCTCAAGTAAAGGAAACAAAGACTCTTGCCCTAATCCAGAAATATGAAGCCTTTAAGATGGATGATGATGAATCTGTGGAAACTATGTTTTCAGGATTTTAGATACTGGTAGCAGGACTCAGAGTGCTAAATAAAGGATACTCTGCTACTGATCATGTCAAGAAGATTATCAGAAGTGTTCCCAAGAAATGGAGACCTATGGTAACTAATCTAAAGCTATCCAAGGATCTGAACAATATAAGTCTTGAAGAACTTATCAGTTCTTTAAGAAGTCACGAGATTGAGCTGAAGGAAGATGAACCTCAGAAGAAGAATAAATCTATTGATCTTATGTCTAAGTTTGAAAAGGCAAAGGCTTATCAAGCTGAGGAAAAATCAGAAGATTCTGATGAAGACTTAGAAGATAAGCTATCACTTATCTCCAGAAGAATCAACAAACTCTGGAAATATAGGCAAGGGAAATTCAAAGGATCAAGAAGAAACAATGGTCGTTCTGACTCATCATCCGGATAGAAGAAACAGAGTTCTGGAAAAGAAGTCATCTGCTATGAGTGTAATGATCCAGGTCATTACAAGAACGAGTATCCAAAGCTTAAAAAAGACAAGAATCCTAAGAAGAACTTCACCAAATTCAAGAAGGGACTCATGGAAATTTGGGACAACTCTGATTCTAAAGAAGAAGAATCTAATGAAGAACAGGAAAATGTTGCACTAGTGGCAACAACAATTAACGCTGAAGTCTCTCGAGAACCAGAAGACAAAATGCTATCAGAATCAGAATCAGACTCTGACCCAGAGGTATTATCTGAACTCTCTCATTCTGAATTAGAGTCGTGTCTTTCAGAAATGATGGAAAGATATCAAACTCTTCAAAGTAAATACAAAGATCTTAAAAAATCCCATGTAATTACTTTTGAAGCCAGAGATAAGCTTGAACAGAATAATTCTTCTTTGAATGAAAATATTTTTTCTTTAAAAAAATAGTAACTGTGCTTTGAAAAGCAAAGTTTCTAAATTAGAAGAAGAATTAGTCTCAAACATCTCTGACACTAATTGTGTCAACAAGCATGATAGAGCATTCCAGCACTTTCTGGCTAAAAGCATAAATAGAAGTAAGACTGCTTCCAAGATCTATGGAGTTAGCAGAAATGGCAAGAAAGGTTTGGGCTATACATAAACATTTGAAAATGAGAAAAGTCAACCTGTAAAACCAAAACTCTCTATGATCATTTGTGCCTTCTGGTACTAAGCTTGATTATTCTGAGCTTGTGAAAGCACATTCATAGACTCAGAAACATGTTCTTAAACTAAAGTATCATGCATAAATTCCACTTGATTATCTCGTTCCACGAAAACTCAAAGTGGTGAAAAACTCTGGGAAAACTAACAAAAGAGGACCCAGAAAGTGGATACCCAAGGATAAGATAATCTATGTTGTAGATATTCTTAGCAGTTCAGTTGAAACACCAATCATGGTACCTGGACAGTGGTTACTCGCGACACATGACAGGAAGAAGGAATATGTTCCGAAGTTTGGAACTTAAGCCTGGAGGATTCGTTGGTTTCGGAGGAAACCAGAAGGGTAAAATCATTGGCTCTGGAACTGTTGGTAATGGTAAACTTCCTTTTATTACTAATGTTCTTCAGGTCGATGGTTTGATGCATAAGTTATTGTCAATTAACCAACTTAGTGACAATGTTTATGATATCATTTTTAATCAAAAGTCCTGTAAGGCTATTAGTCAGAAGGATGGCTCAATCCTTTTTAATGGAAAGAGAAAAAACAACATTTACAAAATCAGACTTTCTGATCTTAAGGACCAGAATGTTAAATGTATAATGTCTGTAAATGAAGAGTAATGGGTATGGCATAGAGGTTTGGGCCATGTTAGCATGAGAAATATTTCTCAGCTAAATAAGCTTGAATTAGTCAGAGGCTTGCCAAATCCAAAGTTTTCTTTAAATGCTCTTTGTGAAGCATGTTAGAAAGGCAAGTTTTCCAAAACATCTTTTAGAGCGAAAAATGTTGTTTCTACTTCTAGACCATTAGAACTTATGCACATTGATATGTTTTGTCCAGTGAAAACTGCCTCAATCAATGATAAGAAATATGGATTAGTCATCATAGATGATTATAGTCGTTGGACATGGGTAAAATTCTTGAAACACATGGATGAGTCACATTCTGTGTTATCTACCTTTTGCTCACAAATGCAAACAGAGAAGGATTGCAAAATTGTTAGAGTCATAAGTGATCATGGTGAAGAATTTGAGTACATATACTCTAATAATCTTCTTGATTCCAATGGAATTTCCCATGATTTCTCCTGTCCCAAAACTCCACAACATAATGGAATAATGGAAAGGAAGAATATGACTTTGCAAGAAATTGCTCGCACCATGATCCAAGAAACTGACATGGCTAAGTAGTTATGGGCAGAGGCAGTAAACAAAATGTGTTATATTCAAAACATGAGTTCTATCAGACCTATTCTGGGTAAGACTCCTTAGGAACCGTGGAAGAATAAAAAACCCAACATTTCTTATTTTCATCCTTTTGGTTGTATTTGTTTTATGTTGAACACTAAAGAGAATCTTGGCAAGTTTGACTCCAAAGCTCAAAAGTGTTTCTTGTTAGGATACTCTGAACGCTCTAAAGGCTACAAAATCTATAACATAAAAACATGAACTATTGAGGAATCAATTCATGTCAGATTCAATGACAAGCTTGACCTTGAAAAGTCAAAGCTAGTTAAAAAGTATGCATATTTGAAGATTACTTTATCAAAATCCAAGTAGGAAGATTCTAACAAAGGAGACAAAGCTGCAAAAACTACAAAATTAGATATAAATTCACCAGAAACAACAAATAGTCCATCTCATCATAAGAACAATAGACTAAGGACTTCTCATACTGAAGAATTGATTCTGGGTGACAAAGCTGATCCAGTCAAAACTTGTTCATCATTCAAACCATTTGAAGAAAGTCTTCAGGGTTTAGTGTCACTGATAGAGCCAACATCAATTGATCAACCTCTTCTGGAGAATAAGTGGATTCTGGCCATGCAAGCAGAATTGAATCAATTCACAAGAAACAATGTACGGGTTATTGTTCAAAAACCAAAAGGTGTCTACGTCATTGGAACAAAATGGATATTCAGAAAAAAGCTTAATGAGAAAGGTGAGATCGTAAGAAACAAAGCTCAACTGGTAGCACAAGGTTATAGTCAGCAAGAAGAGATATACTATACTGAAACCTTTGTACCAGTTGTCAGGTTAGAATTTATACGCTTATTAGTTTCTTTTGCTATTAATCATAACATCATTCTTTATCAGATGGATGTTAAGAGTGCATTCTTAAATGGGTATATTTCTGAAGAAGTGTATGTTCACCAACCTCCTAGTTTTGAATGTTTTGAAAACCCATATTTTGTTTTCAAACTTAAAAATTGTTATATGGTCTGAAACAGGCTCCTAGAGCTTGGTATGAAAGGCTAAGTAACTTTCTTTTGGAAAATGACTTTACCAGAGGAAAAATGGATACAACACACTTTTGCAAAACCTTTAAAAATGAAATTCTGGTTGTGCAAATTTATGGTGATGATATTATATTTGGTTCTGTTAATACTTCCTTGTGCAAGGAATTTTCTATGTTAATGCAGGAAGAATTTGAAATGAGTCTGATGGGAGAACTCAAATTCTTTCTAGGAATTCAGATTGATCAATGTTTAGAAGGAACATACATTCATCAGAGCAAATATCCACGAGAACTTCTGAAGAAGTTTAATATGTCAGATAGTAAACCTACAAAAACTCCTATGCATCCTACATGCATTCTGGATAAAGAAGAAGTAAGTAAAAAGGTTTTTCAGAAGCTCTATCGTGGTATGATAAGCTCTCTTCTGTATTTGACTGCTTCTCGTCCAGATATTCTGTTTAGCGTATGTCTTTGTGCTAGTTCCCAATCAGATCCAAGGGAAACTCACTTAATAACTATTAAGAGAATCCTAAGCATCGCACCCCAAATTTTACCCTTAAATTAGTGATCATTTTCATATTTCATTTTAGTACATTTTCCGTTTTAACTAACCATTAACCAGTTCGCCTAGTTTGTTCGTTCTTGCAGGCGTGTCATCCGGTGAAGCTATTTAAATAGGGGTAATTGTCGCACCCCTAATTTTACCCTTAGATTAGTGATCATTTTCGTATTTCATTTTAGTACATTTTCCGTTTTAACTAACCATCAACCAGTTCGCCTAGTTCGTTCGTTCTTGCAGGCGTGTTGAAGAAATTGGAAAGTAATCTTGTTGGCCCATTAAATTATGTGAACTTATGTGAATGCGGATGTGCCACCAGATTACGGTCTTTCGATGGTTATAGGGCCAGATCATTCTCAGAGGATCCCTAAGAAACTAGGGTCTCCTGTCTCCCAAATTACAAGACATTGGTTTGAGTTTCTTAAACACGCCTGCAAGAACGAACAAACTAGGCAAACTGGTTAATGGTTAGTTAAAACAGAAAATGTACGAAAATGGAATGCAAAAATGATCACTAATCTAAGGGTAAAATTTGGGGTGCGACACTAAGGTATCTAAAAGGAACAACTAACCTTGGTTTGATGTATAAGAAAACATCATAGTATAAACTTTCTGGTTATTGTGATGCAGATTATGCTGGAGACAAATTAGAAAGGAAAAACACCTTTGGAAACTGTCAGTTTCTAGGTAACAACCTCGTCTCTTAGGTTAGCAAAAGGAAATCAACCATTACACTATATACTGCAGAAGCAGAGTACATCTCAACATCACTGTGCAACACTCAGATACTTTGGATGAATAATCAACTAGAAGATTTTCAGATACATGAGAGTAACATTCCTATCTTATGTGATAATACTTCTGCTATTTTTTTATCCAAAAATCCAATCTTTCATTCTAGGGCTAAACATATTGAAATAAAACATCACTTTTTATGGATACAGATCACTAGTGGGCTGATATTTTCACAAAACCCTTGTTGAGGATAGATTCGTATTCATTCTAAAAATTTTATTTATAAAATCGTGTCCAGAATGAGTAGATGAAATTTTTGATGTGTCAAGTCACCAGAATTTATGAGATAAGATTCTGATGTTAAGTAGATTGTTTCTCTTTTATTTAATGTTCATATGATTGACGATAGTTCTACATGTTAGAAGATGTCTTAATTAGAAACTTGTCTAGTCAGATACCTCTTGGTATTCTTGACTTTGGTAACATCAAACGTGATCTTTTGAATAGACGGTTGTGATTTTCTTGTGACACTTGTCCAAAATCAAATCATATCTTATTGTTGAAAAGATACCTCGAGCGCTGTGATTTCGTGAGACTAGGTTTCAAGTAATTATTTCCTATTACTCCCACCTTTTCATAATCTCAATTTTTTTAAACACTCACATTCTCACTATTACACACCATGCTACTCTTTCACTTCCCACACTTTTTCTTAGAAACTCTAAAACCCTTTGTGCTCCAGAAAAACTCCATCATCTTTTTAAATGGATCCCCAACAACAAAGATTTTTCGATTTTCCTCAACAACATCAACTTACAGAATCGTCTTCAGTGGTTTCAATAATAACTGCTCAAACTGCTTCAACATCGCTACATCAATCGCTATCTACATTCCAGAAACCTGTTGAAGTTCACATTATAGATCGTCCACCACACATTCACCTTGCTACTCCTTTTTTATAACTAGAAGTTCTGTGTGAATGGTTAGTTGATTTTGATAACTTGCTTGAAAATGGAATAGACTTGTTTAAGGAACTAAATGCTCAAGGATGGAGAACCTACTTCGAACGTCTCTACGGTCCCATTTTTCCTAATCTTATCAAGGAATTCTGGAGATTCGCTGATGCTGATGAACACTTCATCATATCACATGTTTTGGGAAACAAGTTCGTCATCACTGAGAAATCCATAGCCACTTTACTTGGAATGGAAAACTCTGGTGGAAAACGTATCTACAAGATGAGCTCTAAGTTAAAGTTTTTATATGAAGTGATCAACCCAACAATCTTCACTCAATCAACTGATGGTAAACCTCCCTTCAAGAGTCAGGATTTATCTAGGGAGCTTCGCGTCTGGCTCAAAATCATTCTGGGGTGTATCTATCACAGACCTGCATCTAGTTCTTCTGGTTTTATCAACACTGATAAGAAATACATGTTGTATTATCTTATCAAAGGAGAGAAAATATGTGTTCCTTCAATTCTCTTCAGATAGCTCAGAGACTTTGTAAGAGAAACAAGAAATGATCCAAAAAAGCTGAAGACCTACATTCCTTTTGATCGATTGATATCAGATATTCTGATTGAGAATGGTATGGTTGATCATCTGGAAAGGTTGAATGTTTTAGATGAATTAAACATCACCACTGGAACACCACTGAACAACAAAAATTTGAAGAGGATGCTGATTATCAATGAAATCAGAGTTAAACCAAGCATGGCTACAGATTGGGAAAGTTTGAAGTCTAGAAGAATAATTATCAATGGATTTCCTCTGTTCACCAAGCATGATGATCCAGAGGCTAAAGAGGAATACATAAAGATGCGAGAAGATGAAGGATATGATCTATCTGGATTCAGGATTGAAGATCTACCAGAAAATTCCCCTGATCTGATGAAGAAGAAAAGACACCACAACAAGACCCCTCAAAAGAAGATGGGAAAAAAGCAGAAGAAAGGTATGGGCAAAGCTAACACAAAGAATATTTCACTGGTATCCTATCTAGAACAGATAAATCAGTCCTCTGATTCTTCTGTAACTACATCTAATCTTTCTGATAGAAATGTATCTTCATCTCTTCCAACACCACCTCCACTATTTTCAACATCGCCATTTTTCTCAACAATAGTGACAACTTCACCCATCCCTATTTCTAAACCATCACCTTTATCTCAGATAATTCCATCTTCTGAACCACCATCTACACAACTTCCACCTCAAATATTCCAAACCATTTCAACTCAACCAACTCCCACCATCTCCTTACCAATAACTTCCACCATATCTGAATAACCAATTTCCACCACCTCCCTACCATTAACCACTCAATCCATTTCTGATACATACAATTTAACATAAAAAGCTTTCCTGGAGACATTAGGAACAAAGCCACCATCTTCACCAACATTACAATTATGTGGCCCACATTTTTTTTGTTATAACAGATGCCCTTTTGTCATGAACAATACAAATAAATGCATCAGGTTAAACAACATATCTCAAAGTGATGGCAATAGAAACTGCAAGCAACAACAAAAGTAATGGCAATAGAAATAACAACATAAGATATAAATCATTGTAAGAGAGTTAAACAACAACACCAACACAAATTAACTTAATGTTATTCTAACATAGGAACATTACCAAGCGCGAGATTTAAGATAAAAATATATGAACATAAAAAACAAAAATACTAAAGAAAAATAAATAGGATTATGAAAAAAGAAGGTAAAATCACCTTTAAATGATAATAGGTCTTTGAGCCCATTCAGAGTAATTCCTCAAATCTGCTTACTCCAATTGGAAGAATCATGTCTTCTTGTAACAATATGTAAAAAAGCTTTCACATTTGAAAGAATTTAAATCTATGAAGCACTAAGAGAAACATATAGATCTAATAGTAATTATATCTATTAAAGTTCAGATATATCTATGGTGTAAGAACAATGAGATGGAGAAATAAAGAAAGTAGAGATTTGAAACAAACCAGTATTGAGTTGGAGAAATGAAATGATGAAAAATGGATATTGTAAAAATTGAAGTCCGAAGAGTGATTCATTGGAAAGAAAAGCAAAATTGTTTAGGATGTTACGAGTGAAAATAAAACAGGTTTGTGTTTTCAAGAATATTGAAACAGTAAACTAGTCTCAATATTCAATGTATATCTTGTTACATAAATGTCAAAATCTCGTTCCTTTTGTTATGTTGCAAACTTGCAATCAGACATAAATTTGACAAAAGTGCCCATAGTGACGTGGCATCATTAAGAAGAAGATTAAATGTGTGATTTCTATATTATAGATTATATCAATAAAATATTATATCATATCCAAGATATTTATGTTAGTGAACAACTTATACAAAAGACGACTATATGCTGCCCGGTCGTGTATATCTACGGCGGAAACGATAAAACAGTTACAGAAGCACCAACATACCATTGTTTGACGTGTGCTTAATACAGAGTATAAAGCTTAGACAGCTAAGACTTTGACTTTCTTTAATCAATTATGTACTACTACTAATCAATTTGGATAACAAGACCACACTTTTAATTACTCAAGGTCATGTTTGAAATATATCCCTTTTTTAATGCTTATAATGTGAATGTAAATCATAAGTGTTATTTATACAACATAACATAAAATAAACAAGAACAATTTTTTTCATAAAATAAACTATTTGCCCAGATTATATTTATTAGTGTATTTAAAATCATATATATATATATATATATATATATATATATATATATATATATATATATATATATATATATATATATATATATATATATATATATATATATATATATATATATATATATATATATATATATATATATATATATATATATATATATATATATATATATATATATATATATATATATATATATATATATATATATATATATATATATATATATAATAGTTATCTAAATTCATATATATTCTTTTAAGTTATGTTTAGAATATAACCATCTCTCATAATATTGTGTTGATGATGTATATTTAGTTTATAATATATATATCGGTGTAAATTGTAAAAAGTTAGTAAAGTATATGTTGCAGAAAAAGTGTGTTAATATATTGTAAAGTTTAATTTACTATAGGAGAACAAACTAGATAAATCTAAATCTAATTAGGTTATTTAATGGTTTTTAGATTAATAAAATAAAATGACTATAAATATTACTCTTTATTGTTTAATATTTTCAACGCGATAAATGTATCAATCCTTTCAAATTTGTAAGTAAGTTGGTTGAATTGTTTTGTTAGTAAATAATTTGTTATTTTTCTATTGATGTCCAAAAGGTATTTTGTTGGTGATTTTAATATCATCAATGTATTTTAGTACTAATATGATTTACTGTAGGCCGATGCAATTATGCGTTAAGCTTGGAAACGAGTTAGGGTAGTGCGGAGTGCACGCTCGTCGAGCCAACGTGTAATTGAATGCGAATAATTGAAAAGGGGTTCCGAGGGGCGAAGCCCCTGGCGGGGTGCGGGGCAGCGCCCCGCTGGGGTTCCAAGGGGAGAG
This sequence comes from Lathyrus sativus, assembly GCA_963859935.3. Classification (NCBI taxonomy): domain Eukaryota; kingdom Viridiplantae; phylum Streptophyta; class Magnoliopsida; order Fabales; family Fabaceae; genus Lathyrus; species Lathyrus sativus. The sequence continues at coordinate 105,011,994 of OZ012735.1, read as the reverse complement.
GTCCCTGGCGGGGTGCCGGGCAGCGCTCCATTGGGGTTCCAAGGGGTAGAGCGAAATTTTTGAACAGTTGAACCCTTTCCCAACCGACTTAACCATTTTCTGAACAATTGTGTCTTTTCTCCTTTTTGTTATTAATCTCCTATATAAGGAGTCATTTGACCTCAGTTTAAAACACTCAAAAACAAAACCATACTTTCTCTCTACATTCCTGATCTGTTCTCTATTGGCAGAAGCAGATTGTTCTTCAAGAATTATCCTCACAAAGATTTCGTGAATCCAGGCATTAATAGGATTGAAATACTTTGTTCGGAAAGTGTACGAACACGATTCCTCGAAGTTATCCAGGATTATCATACTAAATTTCTAACATATTTGGCTGGTAGTTTTGAATCCAGCATCCAATTTTTCTTTAATGAAATATCGATCAATTTCAATATATTTTGTATTGTCATGCTGAATTGAATTATGTGCAATACTAATGATCAATTTATTGTCAAAAATAACATTCACATTGTATTTTCAAGTCTTCTAACACTTGTTTCATCCATATAATATCACATATTCCTAATGCATAACTATGAATTTGGCTTCAACGTTTGATTGAACATTTACATTTTGCCTTTTACTCTTCCAAGCAACAAGGTTTCCACACAAGGTACAATAGCTTGAAGTACACATTTTATCATTCATTGAACATGCATAATCAACCTTAGTATAAGCCTCCATAGTTAGATTTCCACTTCTTTTAAATAATAGTCCTCTCTCTGGAGTGTTTTTGAGATATTGTACAATACGATCAACAGCGTGCAAGTGTCTTACCCTCGGGTCATACATAAATTGACACTGCAAAAAATAACAAATTTCATGACAGATTTTTCATCACAGTTGTAAAAAGGATCATAGTTTTTTTTGGAAATCTTGGTATCTAACCATGCGACCGACTAATCCAAGAGGGAACAATTCCACCGTCCACTAGCAGAGGCCCCGTTTAAAGTCAGAGCAAAGCTCCATATGGACTGGCCCATACAAGAGTTGATTGCACCTATAATAGAATTCGAACCTGAGACCTTGAGAGGAACACACTCTCAAGATTTAAGCCTCCACCATTGGCCAAGCCTTAGGGGTTAAAAAGGATCGTAGTTAAACCTTATAATCTGACTCCTTCCTTTTTTTCTTTTTAAATTAAAAACATTTTATATGTCCCCGCAGTTGGAATTACAAACCACGATCCATCAAATTTGTGATTTATTTATTATTAAAGTGGTGTCTTCCTTTTTATTTTATTTTAAATTTAAAAAAAAATCACATTTCACAATTATTGAAATTACAATCATGGGAAAATGTTGCACAGGTCACAGGTTCAAGTCCTAATACCAGCAAATTAGTGTCTTATTTATTTTAGAAGTGGCACCTGCCTTTTTATTTTATTTTTAAATTATTAAAATAAATTAGAGTAAATAGGATTTTTCCAATGTTAAGATGTTCCAACTGAAGAAAAAAGTTACGTGTTTTATATTTTAAGTTGCAAAAAAACTGACACTGTGCTCAAAATGAAATAAATAAATATAATTTCACCACAATTGATTTTTCAACTGTTGAAAAAAGTTAGGCTTTTTTTTTTAAGTTTTAAATTGTTAAAAAAAACTTCCTCTTTGCTCAAAATAAAATAAATAAATAGAATTTCACCACAATTAGATGTTTCAACCATGGAGAAAAGTTTTTTTTTATTCAAGAAATAAAGATTTAGCTTGTTTCTTCCGTTTTCATTTAACTAACCATTCAGCTCTTACGAATGCCATATTGAACCCTAACGAAATTCATCATCTCCATTAACGAACAAAGCACTAAACATTGAACTCTAAAACATTGTATCATCTCCATTTTTTTTTGCCAATGTGTCTCCTCCAACGTGTTCTTCAACAAACGAGGTCAAACATCATTGTATGTTTTATAACTCGTGTAAGAAAGGAACTCTAAGAAGGAACTTGAACTATACTTGCAAGAAGGAAATACAAAACTCAAACGATATCCAGTTCTTTGACTTCTTTATCATATTTATGGTACGTAAGACATTTCCACCATACATTTAATAGTAATGTTGTTAGGTTTGATGAGATATGTTAGGTTTAATGTTGTTTTTGTTGTTGCTAAAAGCCTAAACCCAAAATATTTAATGTTGTTGTTGTTTTGAGATTGAGATTAATGTTTTTTTTGTATTTTTATTGCTGAGATTGAGATTGAAGGTTTTATCTTTTTGTTTTTGTTGAGATGACTAATTTTTTCAGTGTTTTTGTTGTTTTGAGTTAGAGATTGAAGTTTATATATTGTTGTTATTGTTGTTGAGATTGATATTAAAGGTATATCTTGTTGTTTTGTTGAGATAAGTAAAATGTTTAGTGTTTTGTTGAGATAAGTAAAATGTTTAGTGTTATTGTCGTTATTAAGATTGAAGGTACATTGTTGTTGTTGTTGTTGATATTAAATGTTATATATTATTGTTGTCGTTGAGATTATAATTTTAGTTATTGTGATTTTAACTTGAAACAGGTTTTGAGGTAGGCTCAATGCCTTTCAGATATCTTGGGGTTCCATTAGACAATAAAAAACTAACCATAGCTCACTACCAGCCTCTTATTGATAGAATGGTGAGTAAGCTGCAGCACTGAAGTACAAATCTTATGTCGTATGTAGGAAAGTTACAATTGGTTAGCAGTGTGTCGTTCTCCATAGCCAATTATTGGTTGCAAATATTTCATTTGCCTAAAAAGGTGATCAAGCATATCGAAGGGTTGTGCAGAGTTTTTCTTTGGACAAGTAAGAATAATCCAAGCAGGAAAGCTCTCATTTCTTGGGAGCATATGTGTGATCCCAAAAAAGCTGGTGGGATGAACTTGATCTCACTCGGGGATTGGAATAAGGCTACAATAGGCAAGCTGTTGTGGAATATCTGGGCCAAACAGGATAAGCAGTGGATTCAATGGATTCATAAATATTATATGAAAAAATGATGATGCTAGAAGGTATCAACCAGGGTTGAATGATTTATGGATTCTTAAAGCTATCTTCAAGAATAGAGATATGTTAGTGAATTCTGATGCTTGGAAGGACATACAAGAAGTGACAAATACAACACGAGGAAAATTTATCAAATGATCTGGGGCGATAAACCTAAAGTGAATTGGAGGAAATTAATTAGTGATAATCTGGCTAGGCCTCACGCTATATTTACCTTGTAGTTAACTTGCAACAATAGGTTGTTTACCAAAGACCGAATGAGTAAGTTTGGGATGAGTAATGATGGTTTGTGTGTGTTCTGCGAGAAAATTGAGACTTGTCAGCATTTATTTTTTGACTGTGAGTTTTCTAACAAAGTTTGGACAATGATTTTGAATTTGTTGGGTTGTAATCACTAACCTTGTGTGTGGGACTCGGAACTAGAGTGGATCGTGCAGAATGTGAAAGGAAAAGGTTGCAAGAGAAACCTTATAAGAATTGACTTAGCTGAAACAATATATAGAATTTGGAGTTTGAGAAACAAAATCATCTTTCAAGGGGCTAAAATGGAGGATTTCCAAAGTGAAGAAATCATGAATATTGTCCTTAGAAGAACTTAGCTTAATAGTAGGTTAAGGGTGTATTGTAATAGAACTTAGTTGGTCTTTTTTGGTTTGTTTTGTCGTTTTTGTCGATTTGGGCCTGGATCTTTGATCGGTTGGTTGTATTGTTGATTTTGGTAATAAAGTTTAATCTTTATTCCAAAAAAAATATTGTTGTGATTTTGAAGGTTTGAAGTTGTTGTACATTTATTACAATTTTACTTAGCAATGTTTTCATTCAAAAATGCATGAACTGTGTCGGATTTTAACTTAGATGGATCATTCATCCAACACCACTCATACAAATGAGTGTTCTTCTATTGAGAATAAAAGAAAAAGAAAAACTAGAGGTGCCACAATAATGGATAAATTAACAAAATTTTGTAACACAAGTGTTAAGTGGCCAATCGAGTTTAATTACAAAAGTGGGAATTGTTATGGTAAGAATGCTTCCCTATTCAGGAGTTATGCGACATACCTTGGTCGTAGCAAAGTGATTATATTGATAGATAATTGGGGCTAGTATCAGATGATTTGAAAGGAAGTATATTGACAGATTATAAGGTATTAATTTTAATTTACATGATTTGATAGTATATATTTTTTGTTAAATATTAATACCTAAATGTAGTCAACTTTTGAGTCTCAAGAAAATAGTGATAAGTTGAAGAGTGATAAGTTACAAAATAGGTGGATTTCTTATGCTGGTGAGCGTTGGAGGGTCATTAAGTCACAACTCACACATGATTACATTACAAAACTCAAGCCTAATCTTGAGCATTCAACTATGAAATATAATTTATGGATAAAAACATTTGGGGTAAGTTTGTCGATTCTCGTAGTTTTACTACATTCTTGGTTAGTTGTAATCTTATTTTGTGTTTTTCCGATCCTTTTTTGATATAACCTTGAAAATTAATATTTCAACTATGTTAATAATAAGCTAAGAATCAAATAGGAAAGGAAAACAAGGTTAAAAATATATATCCCCGTTGATTGTCTTGTGGAGGATATAAAAATATGAAGGAAGAAATGATTAATGAAAAAAGACAACAATTGGGAGATCTTTCACTACACTGCAATTACAACCCATATCCATCATCACGCCATAAAAACTAGAAGAGGGCCTGACAAATATTCGGTAGAGAGTTCACATTAGAAGTTACACGTGTAGTTCCTCAGAAGATTGTAAGTAGATTCTTTTGTCAATAATATTAATTGTAGGTTAATTCACTTTGGTAATAAAATTTATTCATGTTGTAGAATTTGTTGGTTTAAATGGATAATGAAGGTTCCTTTGTTCTACAATTATGACATATTAGTATAAGCGATCGGTGTGGATCTCAGTGCTTGCATGTATAGAGCTAATGATCCTGATGTTTATTAAAGTCGCTGGTGATATGTTTCCAACTCTATAATGATGGTGATTAACTTGAAGATATCTCAAGCCTCGTAAAGTAGAATATTCAAGGTTCTAGTGAATTACTTATATCATTATTGTATATGGTAAAGGAACTTGAAAGCTTCAGAGTTGTGAAAGAGAGAAATGTGAAAGCTCATATGTGAAAGTAAGAGAGTAAATCCTAAGATACTAAGGAAACTCACACACATGTACACATAAAACCTTTTTAAGACCTCTCTTTTTATTAAAAATACCTAAAAATATTTTTAAGTCCTAGTTAACTAATTAGAGGATGTTAGATTAATTAGAGGACAATTTACAATTGGATAATCAATTATCCATAATCATTTAATCATTTTTTAGCTTGTTGTGTCAAAAATCAATTAGGACATTCTCTTAATTATTGATAACTGCTAAATATCAAAATCTTCAAATTGTGGCTTGAACACTTAATTATATATGGTCAATAATTGATTGGCCTAATCGATTACTCCATTAATTCAACCCATCAAATATTTCCTTTTTAAGCCTCATTTTTTCCTATATAAAGGAGGTCTCTCCTGGTTCAAAATCACACTAGAATTATGATTTTTCCTATTTCTTACTATTATATCATTATTATTTTCTCTCTTTAATATTTTTCTTTCACTAAAGTTGTCTTAGTGACTTAGGATTGAAAACTACTTGTTAGGAAAATGTTCTACTGGTGTCGTGTCATTGTTTGTTTCAAGTGTATAATTCTCTTGATGGTTTTTATTTGGTTCTAGAGATAAAATAGTAAAAATATTTGTTTTAAACTCAGTCCGGTAAAAAACATTGGCTATTGATATTAGCTGGTACAATCTCTACTTATTTTGTGATCTTATCCCGTGGAAAATTTCTTATTTGGTTGGGGGCATAAGACAGTGTAAAATATCTCTCGATTGTTTTGTAACGAAGGTTAATGGGCATAACCTATAAAAGTTCAAGTTATTATTAAAACTATCAAAAAGATCTTTTGGGGGAAGATTAGGAAAACATACGTACGAACCTGTATAAATCTCGGTGCCATCTCTGTAATCCTACCTTTTTAATTTATGTCATTTAATCTATTGTTAAATTTCTTTCCGATGTTTTTTGTTATGCCTTTTCAATATTAACAAAAATTGATGTTGTAGTAAGAACAATTTTAAATTAACCATGAACTTTAAATACCATAATTCACCCCCCTTATGCTTCGAGTAACTTGTTAACCAATTGGAATAAAGGAGCATGGTTGGCGTGTCCGTTATGTTGGACAGGGCATCATCCTGAGAGTATACTTCAGATCATCCATAAAGAGTGAAAAATTGAACAACATGGGATCGTTGATAGAAATGATGCATAGTATCTAAATCAACCCACCCTTTAGGATTTTTATCCGAGAAGAAGCTCTCTTCTAGTGAGATTTATTTGTCTAGGAGGGCCAAGAAACATGTATCTAGTTAAGCCAAATCTATCTCTAGTCCTAAAACCTATTCCGCATTGGTGCGGAATTTTACTTTCAGGTGAATGTTTGATGAGACAATTGTGACTGCAAATTCCATTTAGATATGTTTTGTATGACGTCAAAACTAGGAGAAACTTTAGTCTTTTTGTACTGAAGGTTTCATGGTTTATGGATTGGTAACAATTTTTCTAAAATATGGTTCACTATAAGTTATCATGTGTGATGTTGTAACATGCTGCTCAGCTCACCTTGAGAGCAGATGTCTTAACAGATTTTGGAACACGTTCTACCAGAACATCTATTCTGATTATTTTAAAATCTTGAAAAATTTGTTTTGTTTTAATTTTGTGATATTCCTTTGGGATTTATCTCAGTAATTTATGCAGGTCAAGATGATACTATCAGGAACAAAGTTTTGTATCTCCAACTGTACATAAAATAATAAATTAAAAGATGAGACGTTTTAGGAAACTTTGAAGATTTGTTCCTGCTATTTTGGAGAAGATACAACAGTAGGTTAAAATTGAACAAAATGCGAAGAGTCCAAGCCCATTCTACACAAGGCTATAAAAGGAGAATTGTTAAACCTAATTGGCGTGGATTATTCATTGAAGAAATCGTGTGTGCAAATAAGGGTTTAGGGTTTGAGTTTCTTTTAGGATACTGTTATTGTACTATGTCACTCATGTGTCATTTGATACATTGAGGTAGATTATTTTGTGAGCCATTTATTCATCACTTAGATGCTTGAACTAGACTGTCTCTATTGAGTTGTAAGTTTTGCCAATAACTCCTAAGCTTTTAAGCATTTAGTGATTATGTGTCTTTTAGATTGTATTTTCTAAAACCATTGGAAGAGTTGTATTTGTGCCACTGTGATGACTGGTAGGAAGTGAAAGTGGTTTTTCGTACCTAGGAATGTCTTAGGTAGAAGTTGCATTGGGTAGGTATTAAGTGAGAAGTTGTAAACTGGGTTGTTTAGCTTTGAATTAATACTGATAATAGTGGATTTCCTTCCTAGCTTGGTAGCCCCCATACGTAGATGTTGTTATGCAGTGAGTTGGGTTAATAACTTTCCGTGTCATGTTTAATTTCTGTACTTTTAACTTTGTATACCTTGGTCCTTGTGCGTTTAATAGATATCAGTGTCTCGACATCTCTTAGGACATCTGATATCTGCATACCAGAATTTCAATTGGTACCAGACCAAGCATTCTGCTCTGTGTCTGGATGAGATCTAAGGAAGATAGTTTCTGGTGCAATAGATAAGGAAGGAGGTTTTGTAAATAGACCCCCATTCTTTATGTAAACAATTATGATTATTGGAAGGAACGTATGGTGGCCTTTCTGAAGTCTATTGACAACAAGGCTTGGAAGTATGTTGTCAAGGTATGGGATCCTCCAAAGGTTAGAGATGGGGATGGTAATCTTACTGATGTGCTGAAAGCTGAGGAAGATTGGGATGATGAAGATGACAAGCTAGCTCAAGGAAACTCTAAAGCACTGAATGCCTTGTTTAATGGAGTGGAGAAGAACATCTTCAGGCTGATAAATAATTGTACTATCGTTAACGATGCTTGGGAGATTTTGAAGACTGCCCATGAAGGAACTTCTAAGGTAAAGATGTCAAGACTTCAACTTCTTACCACCAAGTTTGAGAACTTTAAGATGAAGGAGGATGAAAGCATTCATTATTTTCACATGAATATTATTGAGATAGCCAACGCCTCAAGTGCTCTTGGGGAGAAGATTTTAGAAGTTAAGTTGGTCAGAAAGATTATCAGATCTCTTCCAAAGAGATTTGACATGAAGGTGACTGACATTGAAGAAGCCCAAGACATAAACAACATGAAGGTTGATGAGCTTATGGGATCTCTCCAGACTTTTAAGTTAGAGATCAGTGACAAGGCTGAAAAGAAGAAGAGCATAGCTTTTGTGTCAAATACTAAAGACTCAGAGGATAAATGTGACCTAGATACAGATGAAGATATATCTAATGTTATTGTGCTTCTTGGGAGGCAATTTAGCAAGGTGTTGAAAAGGGTGGACAGAAGAGGAAGATCAGGTGTCAAGAAAATCTCATCCGACACCAAAAACAACAATGACTCCCAAAAGAATTCTAGGTCTGAAGAAAAGTCCAATCAAGGAAAAGGATTACAATGCTACGAGTGTGAGGGTTTTGGTCACATCAAGTCAGAATGTCCCACTTTTCTCAAGAAATATAAGAAAGTGTTGTCTGTATCATGGTCAGATGATGATGAGTCAGAAGATGAATCTAATTCTGGGACTTGCAACATCATAATTGCTCTATCTAGTAGGTGGGTTGATGAGGTAGAGTCGTGTGCATAAAATTTCCTATATAAAGGTATGGATATGTCTTACAAGGAAACCTGTGGCAAGTGTGAAGAACATATTAAGACAGAGGAAGATCATAGTTGTACTGGAGAATGAGAAGAAAAATCTTCTATGTAATGTTCACCATCTTCAGGATGAGGTAACCTGCCTAAAAACCAGGCTTAATAGCATGACAGACTCATTAATAAGAATGAATAACGAATATGATATGATGGAAGAGTATAGAAGTGCAGGAGGTGATGATCAACAAAAAAATAAGTCTGTAGAAGATTTCCATTCTTCTGAAAAGAAGAAAATGGTCACGATGTCCAATCACATGTTACAACATCCTGGCAGACATAGTGTGTCTTCAACAAACTCTAAAGCCTCAACTTGGAGGTGACATTACTGTGGGGAGTATGGTCACATTAATACCTTCTGTTATAAGTTGTATGGAATGAAACAAGCTTCAGCTCGGGACAAAGTCAATCAGTTGAGTAAGAAAAGAAGGTCTATCAACATGGATGTGAATTTTATGGCTCACACCTCTTTGAGGGCTTTAACTACAAAAGACTGTTACTTTGACAAGGGATGATCTAGACACATGATAGGGGTTCAGAGGCTGTTAGTGGATATTAGGTCACAACCCTCATGGTCTGTCAGATTTGGTGATGGATTTAAATGTGAAATTAAAGGTGTGAGAAGGTTGATGTGTGCAAGATCTCCAAATTTAGAAGATGTTATGTTGGTGAAAGGACTAACTGCTAACCTTATTAGCATTAATCAACTTTGTGATCAAGGGTTGTTGGTCAATTTTTCAAAATCAGAATGTATAGTCAAAGATGAGAAAGGTGTTTTTCTAATGAGAGGTATAAGGTCCAAAGATAATTGCTATTTGTGGGATCCTCAAACAAATGCTCACTCCTCCACTTGGTTTATAACCAATGAGGATGAAGTGGAGTTATGGCATCAAATTCTTAGACATCTTCATCCCAACAGAATGAAAGAAATAATCTCTGTAGGAGCCATTAGAGGAATGCTAGACCTTAAGATTAAAGAAGGGAAAATATGTGGAGAGTGTGAGATTAGAAAGCAGGGTGTGATGTCTCACACAATGTTGCGACATCAGGTTACATCCAGAGTGTTGGAACTGCTTCATATGGGTTTGATGGGACCAATGAAGATAGAAAGTTTTGATGGAAAGAGGTATGTGTATGTGATTCTAGATGACTGTTCTGGATTCACATGGATGAAGTTTATTACAAAGAAATCATACTTGTTTAAAGTTTTCAGAGATTTGTGTGTAAGTATTTAGAGGGAAAAGAACAGTGTGATTGTAAAGATTAGAAATGTCCATGATAAGGAATTTGAGAGTGCAAAACTCTCAAGGTTTTGTAATTCTAAAAATATCAGTCATAAATTCTCATTTTAGGTGGGTGGGATTGTTGAACAGAAGACCAGGGGGATACAAGAATCTGCTAGAGTGATGCTTCATGCCAAGCAATTGTCATTCGTATTTTAGGCTGAAGCAATGAATGTTGCATGCTACATTCATAATAGAGTAACATTAAGAGGAAGTACTTCAACCACCATCTATGAGCTATGGAAAGGGAGGAAACCTACTGTCAAACATTTTCTTACATTTGGAGGTAAATGCTTTGTATTGATTGACAAAGATCAAAACAGTAAGACAACTCCTATAAGTGATGAAGGAATATTTTTGGGGTACTCTTCAAGCAGCAGGGCCTACAGAGTTTTTAACTCTAGAATTAAAGTGATTGAGGAATCTATCTGCATGATAATTGATGATTCAATTACGAAGCCAAAGATGGATATTAAACATAATGTTGGGACCCTCTCTGTGCAGACTAGAAAAAAATAAATATGCAATATTTCTAGCATTATGGCAGATGAACCTCAACTCACTTCAGGTCTTTCTATTAGAGTTCAGGCAGGGCTATCCAAGGAGTTCATTGCAAGACACCTTTCTGAACATGTAAAGAAAACTTCATACTCTTGTCTTGGTTCTAAGCTGGAACAAAGGATGAGTCCTACCATTCAAGAAAAGCAGCTCTTGGATTACATCATTGAAACAGGTGTCTATGGTGTATTCTACTCTCACAACACTGAATTCTTGATAAAAGAATCCAACAGTGCAGATGGATGTGTTTCTGGCTATGGTGACACACGAAGGGGTTGCTTTCAACTAGTGTGGATGAAACATATATATAATGTAAAGTTGAATGTTATGACATTAAACTGTGAAGATATTAAAGTTGTCTATTATGTTATTCAACATGGATGGAGGAAGAGCCTTGACTAGAATCTTGATAAAGAAAAGATGGTTATTCTGAAGTGTTTGGAGTCTAAGGATCAGCTGATTGGTATGGGTACTAAAGTATTATGTGCAGGTCAGTTTGAGGATGTAACAACCCAATTTTCAATAACTAACTAATGGTACTAGTTAATTGGTCTATATGATTTAAGTAAAATTATTGGATTTAACTGATTTATTATATTTAGTAGAATAATATGGACTTACTAGATATTCTCTAATTAAGAATGAAATGGGATACTTTATGAGAAAATGAATTGGTAAATATTTTGAGAGAAGAAATAAATTGGAGAGAAACAGAAGGGAAGGATATATGAAGAGGGAGCGGAACAAAAATGTAAAATAGAAAACATGAAAAGAAAGTGGAGGAAGAAGAGAAAGTAGAAGGAAAAAGAAGGAAAAGCTTGGAAAGCTCAAGAACGACTTCTAGCTTCCAATTAATCGAGGTAAGGGTGGGAAGTATTGTTATCTTACCAATGTATGTGATTATGTATGGATTGTTTGTATTTGTTTGGTTGTTCTTCCTCATCTTCCATTCTAGGGCATAATGAGTTTAATCGGTAGAAACTGAGTTTGAACGGTTAGAAATGAGAATGAGTGGTAGGATTTAGTCGAGGAATGTTGGACTAAGGCCACCGAGACGAGTTGGGATTGAATCGGGTGGATTTCGATGATTTCGGAGTTGCGGACAGTGGGGAAATTCTGGGTTCGCAGACCTTCGCTAGCACGTTCGCTAGGCGAGTGGGTCGCGAGCATTCGCTGGGCATTCACTGTGGCGAGCCAGTAGCAAACGGTCCCAGACTTGGGCAGTATGGTTTTGGGTGTTCTTCGCTGGTGGTGAAGGGGGTAGTGAGCATTCGCTGGGCATTTGCTATGGCGAGTGGGGTAGTGAATCAAGTCAGCAGCTTCTGATTGCCTTCGCGAGCTTGCTCGCTAGGCGAACAGGTAGCGAGCACTCGCTAGGCGAACAGGTAGCGAGCGCTCTCTAGGAGAACAGGGTAGCGAGTGTGACAGCATGTTATTTTCTTGTGTGTTCCATTCAATTGTTAATTATTTGGTTCAATGATGTTAATCCTTATGCAACGTGAATAGTTTTTGTATTATTGTGATGAGATGTGTTGTGGGTAGCCTTATGTTGCACCCCAAAATTTGCTCAACCTTGAGTTTATGTTCCATTGCATAGCATGTCATAGTTCTAACATAGTTCTAGCATCTGCATATCATAGCATTAACATTTAATAGGGTATCAAGAGTGATATATAAAAGAGGGGGGCCTAAGATCATACAAGCTAGAGAAGCCACCAAGGCCATCAGTCAAAGATTTGGGTGCTTAAAGAGTTGCATTGGTTGTACAAGGTCTATCTCCAAGTGTGAGGGGTTTTGTGAAGAGTCTCAGGGGTCTATGAAGCCTTGATCAAGGGTATGAGATGTGAATAGAGCTTGTTGAGTCCCTAGAGAGCCAAGAAGGAGCTTAAGCAAGCCATAGAATCAAGTTCAAGAGTTCTGATTGAAGTGCGTGCAATTAGGGTTTTGTCTGAGTAATCCTAGCTCAAGGAGAGTGTTTCAGAGGCATCAAAGCCTAGCTCTAGATCATTATAGCCATGAAATGATATGTTGAAGCATATGTGGTGTTGTGCCAAGAGAAAATCAAAAGAATCAAGAAGGATTGAGGGTGACAAGACAGGGTTCCTAGGGTAAAATCCCCTGTTTTTCACTAAACTTCCAAGCCTTCTAAGTCAAGATGTGAGCTTCAAGTGACTTGGATCTCCACATGAATGTTGTAGAGGAGGTTTATAAATTTAATTTGAGTACTAGAAGTCCTCAAGGGGATTTATAGAACTCAAGTTATAGCCCAGACAAGTTAGGGGTCCTCAGAGGCATCTGGAATTTAACTGTGAAAGTCACTTGACTTCCAAGCAACTTTTGAGCTAGAAGGAGTTTTCAAATGGATTCTTGGCAAACATGAGAGATATTCCTTATCTTCTTAGCTTTCCAAAAAGTTATAGAAGTCCTCATTTGGATTTGTGGAGCTCAAGTTATGAGTTGTACAAGCCAGGGGTATTTTGGGAAAGTGAGATTATAGGTCCTTTTTGAGCATAGGTCAAAATCTCCATGTTCCACTCTTCAGATGAAAAAGCGTTCAGCACGGAATGTGCTTAAAATGATGTTTTTAGGTCAAATAAGTCATCATGGTAGATTGATCGGCTTATTTCAAAAAGTCACTTAAAATGGCCTAAAAAAGGGGAATAAGTCAAATAAAGTGGTGAAAAAAAAAATCAAATTTTGGGTTAGAGGTCACAAACATGTCAAGTGAATACTCATTTTGAGTAGAAATTGCATTCTAAAGACAATGGCATTGGCACATTTTTGAATTGAGCAATAATTTCATGACTTGCTTTGTAAAAGTGGTTACTTGAAATGTAAGTCACTAATCCAAACCACTTAACAAGGCATTTGGAAGGTTATTTTGGTTAGAAACTTCCAAGGGAAGATACATGAACAATCTAGAAACTTCCAAGGGAGGATACATGAATAATCTAGAAACTTCCAAGGGAAATGGATTTTATTATTTTGGGCTTGGGTTTCATTTCTAGAATCTTCCAAACATCTCTATAAATGTTTAGAAACTCATTTGAAGCAAGGTTGGTGATTGATTGGAGTTGGATTGGAAGAGAGCATATCAATTTTCAAGAGAGCAAATCAAGTGGTGATTCTTCATTCAAGGCGATTTCGGTTCGATTCGAAGATTGTAGCACTTCCCTCGCATATTATTGAACGAATTTGAAGCTTTCGGAAGCACGAAAAGAGCCGAAGATACTCCGTTTCGAAGCTCCGATCAAGGTATGTAAACCTTCACTTTACCATGGATTTAGGATGAGATAATTAGAAATTCTTATGCGGTTAGGATCATGAACACCTATGGATGATTTTAGGATTGTTAATTCGAAGATTTTTTTCATTCCCTTTTTCTTTTTATTTTTCTGTTTTGAGGTCTGTTTGCTTTTATTGCGTCAAAAATAGTAAAAATGATCAAGAAATTATGAAATTTTTTTCTGTAGATCTTGATTGTCTTAAGAAAGTTTAGGCGCTGAGTTTGTATTTTTTGGATTTTTTTTTATTTGGTTATGATTTTTCTTTCGTGCTAATATCCATTGGTGTACATAACTGTTCATCTGTTTTATTTAATTTTGTTCTCTTTGATTCTTTATGATTTTGAGCTGATTTTTGGATATGTTTTAGATGATATGCATAGGTTTCCCCAGAAAGTTTATTGGAATTTCTATACGACTCTAAGTTTACTTTTGAATTCGCTTTTTAGAGCCCTCCCCATCTGAATGTTCTCTGGACACTTTATAGGTTTTCCTTTAGAAAGTGACCTTAACTTTAGAATTTGGTTTTAATTTTTTTACCATAGGTTTCTAATATCTTCAGGAGATTGTAGAATTTTTCTTAGATTTTTGTGGATTATTTTCCCATTTCTTTTGCATTTTACATTCTGATGAGTATTTTGCATGATTTAATTGATGTTTGCTTTGCATATTTGATACCGCTGTTTTGTAGAATTTTGTTCTCTCAATTGGTGATGATTCTTGCTTAGATCTTTTGGTAGATTGTAGCTAACACTCGCATGTTCCCTTAGGAATTTTTGTAGATTTCTTAGATGTAATTTGGTTCTGTTTTAGGGTGGTTGATTAGGACCTTCCCAATTGATGGTTAACCTTGACCCCTTGCATGTTAGGAATTGTTTAGACCCCTTAGAAGTTGATATAGGGTTTGACCTTCGATCTTGATAATATAGATATTAATATACTTTAGGGTTTCCCTTAGGATAATGTGATAAAACTTTAGAATAAAAATGGTAGTAAAAAAATGTTGAAATAGATATGGTGTAATAAAAAACTTAGAATATTTTAGTATATTTTAGGATTTAACACTAGTTTGTACATAAAATTGTAGGATAGGATTTAATCCGAAAACACTTAGTTGTAGGGTATAATGTAGTTGGGGCATGTAGCATTTGGTTTAGGTTATAGGGGAATATATGGAATATATAGGGTAGATATAGAACTCCCCTTAGAATAAATCTTAGGATTTTACATACTATTTTACTATTTTTAGTATATTTTGCAAATGGAGTGTTTGTTTGGTGTTCCCACTTGGGGTTTATGTTGCTTGCTTGGGGCTTTTGGGTTTTTATTTGGGGTGTGGGATTGGTTTGGGCTTGTGGAAGCATGAAAAATAAATAGAGAAGATTGAATGCAAGGATCAAGGTTGATGCATGAAGATTGCTTGGAGGTTGAAGATGTTGATTGAAGATTTAGGAGAACTAGGGTAAAATAGGAAGAGCTTAGAATAGCCAAATTCTTCTGTCAAACATAGAGTGCATTGTTTGCCTCTATCCTATCCAATGATATAAAGTCCTCCTTGGGAAGCTCCATCTCTCCTTAGGAGGGATGAGTGGTATGCCCAAGTGAGTAGAACTTTGAGGATACCTTCATTTGCAATGTTAAGTTCTTAGTGATTTCCTTTGGTTGTCATTGAGTTTCTTAACATTATAACTTGATCTTGTTGAATGATTCTCCTTTGGAAATGCTTGTGGAAGCTTGGTAAAGAGAAAATTGAAGCTTATTGAAGTATAAGTTTGAGCTTGTTGAAGCTGGTTGCTTGTTGAAGCTGGGGTTTTGCTGCTTGTTGAAGTTGAAGTTAGGAGCTTGTTGAAGCTGGTTACCGGTTGGGGTTTGAGCTTGCTTAAGCTAGGAGCTTGTTGAAGTTGGTGTCCATTGAAGATTGAGAGTTTATTGAAACTTGAAGATAGAAGTTATTCATGAAGATGAAGGTTGTTGCTGTTAACTTTTTGCTGTGTATCAACTGTAGCTGCCAGAGCTGGTACTGTTTGGATTACTTGCTGTGGGAACTAGGGCTTGCTGAGCTGATTGTTTTTTGTATTGTTTGTTAATCTTCCCCTTAGGTTTAGAGTGAATTTGTTCGCTTTGCCTATTGTTTCTTGCTGCATTTCATGCATTTTACTGCTTTACTGTATATATGCTGTTTCTTTTTCGTTTATCCCCATAGGATCTCTGTTTCTCTCTGCGCAAGAGAGAAACATGACAGACATTAGGTGTTAATCCATGCATGACAACATTAGGGTAGTTTTGATTCCCTTTTCAACCATAGGCTTTTTAGAGCTTCTTTCTCTTCTCATCTCAGAACAATTCAAAAATACAGTAATAAGGTTAATCGATGTCGTACGTTACGAGCCTTAAGCTATTTGAGAAAAGGTTGCTGGAGGGTCACTCTTCAGTAATCTGATTGCTTAGTGTGTTACCCTTAGGGTGACATACAACGTAGTCACTCTCAAATCATAGTCTCTAGTGCGTCAGAGATTGCAAACCCACTAAAAAACACTTCTTGCGTAAAAAGACTGAAAACCAATCAAGGTGTCATTTTTGTCCGCTTGGACCCATAATCAGGAGAAAACCTTTTTCAGAAGGATAAAAACAATTCAGACAAGCTTGTGTCTTCCGTAGCCCGAACTACGTTTGCTCTGATCTTTCATGCTGTATGAAAGTATGTAGGCATAGGATGTGATATCCTAGCGAGCAACCTTCCCCTCCTTTCCCGTAGGTAGGCGAACTACGTTGACTCTGATTTCTCGTTCCAGACGGGAATACGTAGGCATAAAGTGCGATACTTTGCCGAGTCATTTTATTTTCTTTTAACCCTAGACCTATAGAATAGATAGAATAACAATCCGTACTAGAAAACAAGCGTGGATCCCGTCGAGTACGACGGACGTGAGGGGTGCTAATACCTTCCCCTTGCGTAACCGACTCCCGAATCCAGGATTTGGTTGCGATGACCATTCCTTTCCCGTTTTGCGTTAGGTTTACTCTGAGCGTTTCCTTTCCCTCTGTTGGGATAAATAACGCACGGTGGCGACTCTTCTGTTCAGCCGGCGCCGATTTTCGCAGTAGCGACACCTTATGGCATGAATCCTAGATTGTGAAGTATGCATGAGAATATATGTGTATGTTAATGATGTTGAGAATATGTAAGCGTGCGAGATTCTTACTCACTAGGGTAGAATGACAAGGTGTCATTCCTAGTGTAGTAATCACCGGGGTAGAATAACTGTATGTTGTTCCTGGTGGGGTATATGTGTTGTACCCATAATCCAAATGAGGATTTGCGGGAGTTGAGGAGTTTATATGAGTCATATGGTATGTGTATGTGATTGTTGTACGAAAGTGTGAGATGTGGCCGTTTGGCAATTATGCGTATAATTGTACGTACTTGTGTGGGGTAATGCGTAATTGTATATTTTTGTGTATATGTATGCATTTCAAGAGTGTGTGGTGTCATTGTGTGTGTGTAGCATCATAATTTCATTCTTGTGTCTTGATACCGTGGAGGATCTGCAGAAACCTCGTGTGCCCTTGTGGGGTGTGAGCGATGGTTTATTCTTGATCCCGTGGAGGATCTGCAGAAACCTCGTGTGCCCTTGTGGGGTATGAGCGATGGTTTATTCTTGATCCCGTGGAGGATCTAGAGAAACCTCGTGTGCCCTTGTGGGGTGTGAGCGATGGTTTATTCTTAATCCCGTGGAGGATCTGAAGAACGATTGTGTGCCCTTGTGGGGTGTGAAAAATCTTGAAACATCGTGTGCCCATGTGGGGTGTGAGCGTTGGGTGAACATCGTAGGCCCGACGGGGAGTTACTTTGGTAACGAGTGATGGTTCCTTTTGGTTCTTCAATTGAACCTGCTGAACGAGTCGGTACTGCATTTGCATTTACATAGAGTCGCGAGTCGGTCTCGATGAGTTGCATTATCATCTTTATATGATGCATTGGTGAATAAACATGAATATAGATGTTTATGTGAATTGGTGGAATAAACATGTTGTGTGAGTGCATGTGAATTGATGAATGTGCTTAAGTAGGTAAATGTGTGCGGTGACATATATGACGTTTATAATGTATTGTGGTGAGAAAATGTGGAATATATGTATTCGGTATTTGTGCATTTATATATATGATTATATGTATTGTTATTATGATAATATTTTTCACCCTTCTGCTGGAATGATGTCCTTCATGACATCGTGTAGGTATCAAGGTGTAGTACTGCTCATTGTTGCGAGGTCGCTTTTGGCGTAGCTGTTTAGAGATTTAATTTCATTGGGTCGAGTCGTGCTCTGGTTATGTAACACTGGGATCGTTTGGGTTATGTTTCAGATGTATTTTGTGATGTTGGCCTCAGTGCCTAAGTGATGTGATTTATGTGATAAATGCAAATATTTCTTTTATGAAAAATTGTGATATAAATGAATCCGTTGTTACATGCAAATTAAATCTTGTAAAGTATGATTATTTATTTCAGTGTTATTGAGCATGACAGGTGGTTTTTAAGTAATTTGGAAGTATATGTGTGACACCCTTTGTGAATGCATGTTAATTTTACTCTGATTATGCTTATTTTCCGTGGGGTTTAGAAGGGTGTTACATTAGTGGTATCAGAGCAGGTCGGTCCATCCGGCCAATTTGTCTTATGTTGTTTGTACCCTTGTATGCGACATGTGTGTGAAAACACTGTCGATACGCGTTTGTTATTCTAAACCTTGTCTGCAGGAGTGGGAATGAATCTAAGTGGGGGAGAAAGTTGTGTTTCTCCAGGATGCTGCAAGTGGGGAGTTGTAGCTCAGTGTGTTATGAACGCTCTTATAGTTTGGTAAAGATGGTTTATGCCCCATCATGATTTCGGCTGTTTATTGACAAATTGAGGAACGGATCACCCTTAATCTCTTGTTGATAGTAGTTGGGATTGTGATGGATGGGATAGACGTGTCTTGCAAGCTTAGATGGCGTGGGCAGTGAATTGTTTGGAGTGAAGCAAAGTGCTTAAAAATCGTTTTGATAAGTCAGCGTAGGGCGGTGTTGAGATGTTTAATTTTGATGGAAATTTTGAGTGTTAATGAAAGTGAAAAGTTGGTGGTTTGCCGATTAATTGCGGGCGTTTGGAAGTTATCCGGACAAGATAAGTGAGTTACAGCCAGGACATGGAGTGAAGTTGTGATTGACTTAGTTACGGAAACTAGTCCGATATTAAGAGCTCCATGTTATATGTCTAATTGGTTAACCAAGAAATTAAATTGATGGAGTAGTTTTGAGACTTGTGTCTGTGTGTACCACAACCACGATTTATAAGGTCAAGAATGTAAAGGGTGGATGGTGATTTCTGGTGGTTATTAAAGAAAGTAAGAGGTGGAATACAATCTTGGTATGATTAGGCCTCTAAGTATTTCAAGAGTGGAAGATGTGCAAATGGTCTTCTGAGTGTGGGAATGTTGTTTTCGTATTTTGTCGTAATGAGAGAACCGTAACTCGGAATGACGCACGGTTCGAAGCGCGGGAAGTTATTACAATGCTTTATGTGATGGCGAAGTAATGACATGAAATTAAGTTAATTATTGACGGAATAAGTTTGGATGTTGCAGTAAGTGCGGTTCGTGTTTCCGCCATAACTCACAGGTTGAGTGTCCGTTTGGCAAGAGATTTTCCATACTTATTTGGGTGAGTTAATAGTGGTGTAACCGATGATATTTGGATATTCGAGAAGTATAGAAGATCATGTTGGACATCGGAGACTTGAGTTATCAGAATTTGAGAAAGAGTAGTGATATGCCACTGGGAAGAAGTTTAAAGAGTTTTTGGGAGGAACTGTCAATAAATCGTGTATTGGTTGGCCAAATCCGACAGAACTATTTGTTGTGTTTCGTGATGTTTGGTGGATATGATTGAGAGATGTGTTAAGTACAACATCAGCGAGTTTTGGTTATGCTTTAAGGTAACTCAAGGTACATAAGGGAATTATCTGACAAGTAATTTGGAATCGGTTGTTGTGTGTCTATGCCGGAGTTTGGAGACCTCAATTGTTTAGTTGAGGTTTGAAATGGTTGTTGACCTTAAGAGCTTAAGTTGTTTTTTTGATTTGGAAAAATTGGATATGAGGCAGAGGAGATAATTGGGACTTCTGAAGGAATATGGTTGTGGTTGAATTGCCATTTGGGTGAGACGACGTGGTGGCTGAGATATCAAATGGGAAGTTCCTGTATATAACTAATGATGATAGTATTGGACTAGAACAGAGAAAACAAATTTAGAATGGGAGGTTGGTATGTGAAGGGGCTTCTTACAGAGTTGAGCTATGGATGTTGAGATCGACTATTGGTATTCCCGATGAGATCCGATGGAGTCAGAATTTATTTGAGTTAATAGAATGATTTAATTTAATGGATAAAAGTAGAAGAACTGATCTTCGGATTGATGGAAATAGTACCATGAGTGTCGTAATAAAGTTTGTGTTTCCAAATAGTGGAAGTTGGATAAAAGTACCATGGGGGAAGGACGTTGAGATAAATGGAGTATCCATCCAGGTACTGTGAGGATATGACCGAATTTCAAGAATCGTCCTGGTCACCATAGATGGAGAAAGAAGTGGCCGAAGTTGTATATGTTGATTTGACTTGTTGAAAGTCGAAGTGTGAACATCAAAAGCTGTTGGACCTAATGCAACTGTTGAATATTTCTGAGTGGCATGGGATGGTATCCCCGGGGATCGTGTGACGGGTTTTCCGAAGAATTTGATGGCATGTGATTCGATTTGGATGGTTACGAATGGATTAACGAGAGTAACTCGTTACTTACCAGTAAGGATGAATCGTTCTGTTAGATAGGAATCTGAGTTCTTCATTGGGGTTTTGGAAAGGTTTGTAGGTACTTCTGGATGCCATGTGGTTGCTGAACTCCGACTAGCGTCCGTGGGAGGAATAGACATACAAAGAGGATTACCCAGTATGTAGAGAATTTGTTGGGAAGCTTGTGTGTTTGGACCAAGGTGGATTGTGGGATAGTTAATCGTCGTTGATACCTACGATAATTGCTATCATTTTAATATCGGAATGACATCGTATGCGGCTTTGTTTAGTAAGAAGGTGTAAGGCTCCTTTGAGTTGATGTGTGTCCGACGAGAGCATTGTACTCGGACCTGAGGTTGTGCGGGAGTCGTATCCAGAGTTATTTGAGTCGGATAACATTTTCGAGGATAAAAATTCCTAAAGTGGGGGAGAGTTGTAATAGCCCAATTTTCAATAACTGACTAATGGTACTAGTTAATTGGTTTATATGATTTAAGTGAAATTATTGGATTTAACTGATTTATTCTATTTAGTAGAATAATGTGGACTTACTAGATATTCTCTAATTAAGAATGAAACAGGATATTTTATGAGAAAATGAATTGGTAAATATTTTGAGAGAAGAAATGAATTGGAGAGAAACAGAAGGGAATGATATATGAAGGGGGAGCGGAACGAAAATGTAAAATATAAAACATGAAAAGAAAGTGGAGGAAGAAGAGAAAGTAGAAGGAAAAAGAAGGAAAAGCTTGGAAAGCTCAAGAATGACTTCTAGCTTCCGATTAATCGAGGTACGGGTGGGAAGTATTGTTATCTTACCAATGTATGTGATTATGTATGGATTGTTTGGATTTGTTTGGTTGTTCTTCCTCATCTTCCATTCTAGGAAATAATGAGTTTAATCGGTAGAAACTGAGTTTGAACGGTTAGAAATGAGAATGAGTGGTAGGATTTAGTCGAGGAATGTTGGGCTAAGGCTACCGAGACGAGTTGGGATTGAATCGGGTGGGTTTTGATGATTTCGGAGTTATGGACAGTGAGGAAATTCTGGGTTCGCAGACCTTCGCTAGCATGTTCGCTAGGCGAGTGGGTAGCGAGCATTCGTTGGGCATTCACTGTGGCGAGCCAGTAGCAAACGGCCCCAGACTTGGGCAGTATGGTTTTGGGTGTTCTTCGCTGGTGGCGAAGGGGGTAGCGAGCATTCGTTGGGCATTCGCTGTGGCGAGTGGGGTAGCGAATCAAGTCAGCGGCTTCTGATTGCCTTTGCGAGCTTTATCGCTAGGCGAACAGGTTGCGAGCACTCGCTAGGAGTTCGCTAGGAGAACAGGGTAGCGAGTGTGACAACATGTTGTTTTCTTGTGTGTTCCATTCAATTGTTAATTATTTGGTTCAATGATGTTAATCCTTATGCAACGTGAATAGTTTGTGTATTATTATGATGAGATGTTCTGTGGGTAGCCTTATGGCGTGAATCCTAGATTGTGAAGTATGCATGAGAATATATGTGTATGTTAATGATGTTGAGAATATGTAAGCGTGCGAGATTCTTACTCACTATGGTAGAATGACAAGGTGTCGTTCCTAGTGTAGTAATCACCGGGGTAGAATAACTGTGATGTTGTTCCTGGTGGGGTATATGTGTTGTACCCATAATCCAAATGAGGATTTACGGGAGTTGAGGAGTTTATATGAGTCATATGGTATGTGTATGTGATTGTTGTACGAAAGTGTGAGATGTGGCCGTTTGGCAATTATGTGTATAATTGTACGTACTTGTGTAGGGTAATGCATAATTGTATATTTTTATGTTTATGTATGCATTTCAAGAGTGTGTGGTGTCATTGTACGTGTGTAGCATCATAATTGCATTCTTGTGTCTTGATCCCGTGGAGGATCTGCAGAAACCTCGTGTGCCCTTGTGGGGTGTGAGTGATGGTTTATTCTTGATCCCGTGGAGGATCTGCAGAAACCTCGTGTGCCCTTGTGGGGTGTGAGTGATGGTTTATTCTTGATCTTGTGGAGGATCTGTCGAAACCTCGTGTGCCCTTGTGGGGTGTGAGCGATGGTTTATTCTTGATCCCGTGGAGGATCTGCAGAAACCTCGTGTGCTCTTGTGGGGTGTGAGCGATGGTTTAATTCTTGATCCCGTGGAGGATCTGTAGAACGATTGTGTGCCCTTGTGGGGTGTGAGCAATCCTGAAACATCGTGTGCCCATGTGGGGTGTGAGCGATGGGTGAACATCATAGGCCCGACTGATAGTTACTTCGGTAACGAGCGATGATTCCTTTTGGTTCTTTAATTGAACCTGCTGAACGAGTCGGTACCTCATTTGCATCTGCATAGAGTCGTGAGTCGGTCTCTATGAGTTGCATTATCATCTTTATATGATGCATTGGTGAATAAAAATGAATATAGATGTTTATGTGAATTGGTGGAATAAACATGTTGTGTGAGTGCATGTGAATTGATGAATGTGCTTAAGTAGGTAAATGTGTGCGGTGACATATATGATGTTTATAATGTATTGTGGTGAGAAAATGTGGAATATATGTTATCGGTATTTGTGCATTTATATATATGATTATATGCATTGT
The DNA here is from genome assembly GCA_963859935.3 of Lathyrus sativus. Taxonomy (NCBI): domain Eukaryota; kingdom Viridiplantae; phylum Streptophyta; class Magnoliopsida; order Fabales; family Fabaceae; genus Lathyrus; species Lathyrus sativus. Next base: position 104,988,569 of record OZ012735.1, on the reverse strand, counting down.
TATTATGATAATATTTCTCACCCTTTTGCTGGAATGATGTCCTTCATGACATCGTGTAGGTATCAAGGTGTAGTACTGCTCATAGTTGCAAGGTCGCTTTTAGCGTAGTTGTTCAGAGATTTAATTTCATTGGGTCGAGTCGTGCTCTGGTTATGTAACACTGGGATCGTTTGGGTTATGTTTCAGATAAATTTTGTGATGTTGGCCTCAGTGCCTAAGTGATGTGATTTATGTGATAAATGCAAATATTTCTTTTATGAAAAATTGTGATATAAATGAATCCGCTGTTACATGCAAATGAAATCTTGTAAAGTATGATTATTTATTTCAGTGTTATTGAGCATGACAAGTGGTTTTTAAGTAATTTGGAAGTATACGTGTGACACCCTTTGTGAATGCATGTTAATTTTACTCTGATTATGCTTGTTTTCCGTGGGGTTTAGAAGGGTGTTACAGAGGACATAAACTGTGAGCTAAGTATTGGCCCTATGAAGGAGTTATAGCATTTACAGGTATGAAGGAAGGCAATAGCTGTTGTATCCTTTCTCTATTCTCAGAGGCATAGTATGATTAAGAAGGTTATTATTATTAAGAGATTGAAGAAGTCAGGGTGTAAGGCTGTAGCAAGGGGTTGAGTGTCATCTCTCCAAAGGCTTGTGGCAACAACAAGAAGTGTAGATGGATTTTTGACAGGGGTAAGAAGTGGAAGAGCACCTGATGTTGATCAAGAATGTGTGTTTCCACCTAGTGATGTGTGTTTCCATACTGTGTCTGGACATTGTTTCTCTTTGTGCTATACAATTCAAGGGGAGTTCTGCTAGTAGTTCTGTTATGTCAGACAAGATGTCTTAACAAGTTGTTTTGGAGTTGTTGGTTATTTCTTTTATTCTGCTGTGTATGCTCCTGATAGTTCTTCATTAAGAAACTGTTTTAGCTCTTGGTTCATTAAGTTTGATGTCATCCCATTGTACTGTGATATGCTGGTCACAATCAGGACCTTAAAGGATTTTCACTTTGCAGCTGGACAAGGTCATGATGTCAGGGGGAAGGTTTTCTCTACAAAAGGTTGTAGTTTTTAGGGGGAGTGTCTGATTATGTGTGATAGGAGGAGTTGTGTATTTGTCTGTTGTGTTGTTATGCTTTGGTACATCCTATACAAAGCATGCATGATCTCATGCAACCTGGTTTTTGTTTGTCTCTAGTGAAAGTAGAATGTCAGACAAGATGTCTTGACATTGCTCAGTCAGAATGGTTATGTTACTTGGTTGTGATATGTCTAATGTAATATTGTGACCTTGTGCTCATTTGTTTTGGGTTGATCATTAATGAGTTTTCTAGGCAAGGAATTTGGTGAGAAACTTCATGTTTGGAGCATGTTGTGTGTCTTTGGCTGGTTCATAGGAGGAAACAATGTCTATCAGAATGTCAGGATATTGTACCAAGTTGTCTCTGTTAAGACTGTCAAGAGTCTATGTGTGATCAGCATGCCAATGATGGTGTGTCTAGTCAGCAGTGCTCTAATAGTAGGCCTGAAAGACGTGTTATTTTTGGTACATGTGCATCATGTTTCTATGACGTGGGAATCGTCTTGATTCAAGAATGGAAAACGAGACCTAGAGTTAATAGATTATTTCCCACTTGTGAATGGTGGTCCATTTTCAAGGCTGACTTAACTGATTCCAACATTTCTTTTCTTGACCTGTTAGGCATTACAAACAAGGGATTATGTGCTATATAAAGACTATAGTATGAGTTTTGTTTCATCCCTTCACGTTGTACTTTTAACATGATCCAAGCTTCCAAACCTTTTAATAAGAAGAAGGATCCTCTGAATGATAAGAAGGAGCAGCCAAGTGTTGTGACATTTGCTAGGTCAGCAACAGGAGTTGTCCTGATAGGGAAAACTTTTGTGATAGTTTTAAAGAAGACTCATTCTAAGGATCGTGGTTCTGGTGGAAATGGTGATGAAGACTAGGTTCAATTTGTGAACTCGGGAGGTTGGAGGGAATAACTAGTTTTTTTCTTCAGTTTGTTAAAGTCTTTTTAAGGTCCTTGTTTGTCTTTGTTTTTTGTTGGGAGTCTTAGGTTAATTTTATTTTATGTGTTTGTTATTGTAGAGTCAATTTTGTTTTCTTGTTATTGGTCAAGTTAGCTCAAGCAGGGGGAGAAAATAAATCAAAGTAAAAGCCTCTAAAGGTAGTTTTGTTGGTTAGTTTTTGAGATTGTGTTGGGTCTGTGATGTCCTACCAGATTTTTGTCATTCTGGTTGTACCTTGGAGTCTTATGTCTTGTGTCTTGTGTTCTTCATATGTTGTTTCTGCCATATGTGTTTCTAATGACTGTGGCTTTTGCCATATGTGTTTCTAATGACTTGAACTAGTTTAGTCCAAGCTTGTTTTCAAGTTGGTTTTCTTTTGCTTCAGAAAAGTTTCTTCTTTCGATATGAGAGGGAGATTTATTCCTTCGTGACAAGGATCGATTATGTGGTATAGGGGGAGTATCTTGGAAATTCCTGAAGATGCAGGTTATCTTCTTCCTCATGTACACACACAGTCTCCTGGGTTTATTGTGTAAAAGGTATTTTAGCCAAAATTTGCCAAAGGGGGAGATTGAAGGTTCCATGGTTCATGGATTGGCAACAATTTTGCTAAAACATGGTTCACTACAGATTGTCATGTGTGATGTTGTAACATACTACTCAGCTCACCTTGAGAGCAAATATCCTAACAGATGTTGGAACATGTTCTACAAAAAACATATGTTCTGATTGTTTTAAAATCTTGACAAATTTTTTTTGTTTTAATTTTGTGATATTCCTTTTGGATTTATCTCAGTAATTTACGCAGGTCAAGATGATGCTATCAGGAACAAATTTTTGTATCTCCAGCTGTACACAAAATGCTAAATTAAATGATGAGACGTTTTAGGAAACTTTGAAGATTTGTTCATGCTATTTTAGAGAAGATTCAGCAGTAGGTTAAAACTGAATAAAATGGGAAGAGTCCAATCCTATTATGCACAAGGCTATAAAAGGAGACTTGTTAAACATAATTGGCGCGGATTATTCATTGAAGAAACTGTATGTGTAAATAAGGGTTTAGGGTTTGAGTTTCTTTTAGGATACTACTATTGTGTTGTGTCACTCATGTGTCTTTTGATACATTGAGATAGACTGTTTTGTGAGCCATTCATTCATCACTTAGATGATTGAACTGGACTGTCTCTATTGAGTTGTAAGCTTTGTCAATCACTCCTAAGATTTTAACCATTGAGTGATTGTGTGTCTTTTGGATTGTATTTTCTAAAACCATTGAAAGAGTTGCAATTTTGTCACTGTGGTGACTGGTAGAAAGTGAAAGGGGTTTTTCATACCTAGGAGTGTCTTAGGTAGAAGTTGCATTGGGTAGGTATTAAGTGAGAAGTTGTAAAATAGGTTGTTTAGCTTTGAATTAATACTGCTAATAGTGGGTTTTCTTCCTGGCTTGGTAGCCCCTAGACGTAGGTGTTGTTATGCACTGAATTGGGTTAACAACTTTCCGTGTCTTGTTTATTTTCTATACTTTTAACTTTGTATACCTTGGTCCTTGTGTGTTTAACAAATATTAGTGTCTCGAAATCTCTTAGGACATCTTTCATTTGCATACCAAAATTTCATGTACATTGGACGATATCAACTGATTTTAGGTGTGCATTGTGCATTTTAGCATTAGGTTGCATGTCAACTATTTGGAAATAATTTGGAAAGGATCCATGCAATAAGAAAAGATTTTATGCATAATTTTTTTTTTTGAGTTTTTATGTGAAAAACACTTCATAGGTCGACACATACGACTTTAGGTCGACCTATAAAAACTTTTCTATAACATAGGTTGACACATAGATTGCATATGTTGACACACATGCCTTAATATTGAAGTCTGTAGCCACTGTTCATGTGTCGCTTTTTATAGGTCGACACATTGCTTTGATAGGTCGACCTATTGACCTAAACTCTTGAATTTTTGCATTCTTTTCATTTCTTTTTTGCATGCCCTTTGCTCCAAAATTGCATAAATAAACACACACATGCATACACACAATGCACACACGCACACGCGCACACACACACACACACACACACACGTCATACATGCATAATTTCTAGTAAGGTTCTAAATTAAACCTATACAAAATCGGGATTTCAAAGAATTTTCATCATCTTCAACCTCTCTTTTATTCATACACACAATCAAACTATACATAATCAGTTTTTGATTGGGTGACTGTTAGATGCCCAATTTTGCTTATTTGAGCTATCAGAAGTGGGCATCTTTCACTCCTTTTTGTCGAAAGTTTTCAAAACCGCCCTTGCTTTTGTTGATTTGCAATATTATGTGAAATGATCTTGGTACCTTTAATTTGTGTGCTATTGTGCAGTAATTAGGCATGAAAGAGTAGAAATTGAAGACACAAGAAAGATAACAAAGGAATCAAGAAAGAAGGCAAGCAAAAGCAAGCTCGCTAGGCAAAGCTTTGGCGAGAAAGGTAGCGAGGTGTTCGCTAGGAGAGCACGTAGCGAGCTATCAGCGAACACTCTCAGACTTGGGCAGAACAAAAAAGATCAGATTTAGCTGGAGCAAGGAAGGTAGCGAACTGCTCGCTAGGCGAATCTCCAGTGAGCAGGTAGCGAGTGCTTCCAGAATAAAAAAAACCAAAACTCGCTGGAGCGAGTGAAGCAACGAAGGGCTCGCCTAGCGAATGATTGTTCACCTAGCGAATGTCTGCAGATTCATCTAATGTGATTCCTCTGACTGAGGCTCTTCTGGTGTAGTATTTTAGGGCTCGCTAGGCGAACCATTCTGCTCGCCTAGCGAGCATGACAGCACAACACTTTTTCTATAAGTAGCATGGGCTACTTTTTGAAAAATATCTATTTTTCACCTACTTTCTTTTGTTTTTTCTCCAAGGTGATTTTTGTGACCTAGAAACCCAATATCTCATTATTCTTCATCTCTTAACAAGATTTTCCAAAAAGAAGGTGGATTCCCATCCAATATCGATTCTTCGACTCGGATGTTGATCAACCATCTCCCGAAACATCTTGTGCAAGCTACCATGAAAATGAGTAGCTAAGTCTTCCATTTTGTCGATGTTAGATGTAGATGATCATAAGCTTTGTGTGTAAATGGGTTGATTTTCATTTGTAAACTCTTTGATGATGAATGTATGGTGAAAACCTTGTTTTATTGTTAATTCTTTGTGTTGGTTTATTATTGAAAGGTGTTTTCCAACTCTTTACCTAGGTTTTCATCCATCTATGTTCTTGAGCTAGAGATAGTTTTGAATGTGTTTGTTCACTAAAATGTCAAAACCTAAAAGTTGTCATTTTTGATAGATTATGTGAGAAATCAACAATGGATCAAAATGGGAAAACCCACAATGTGTGTTAGAAATAATCACATTGGGAGGATATTGTGAATGTGTTTATCATCTAATGGAGTTTATGAGCTTTGTTTGATCGAACATATACATGCAAAGTGATCATCGAACCCTAACTTTGACAATCTTTCTCAAATCGTAAAACCAAAACTTTTACCGCAATTTCTTATTTTTTTATGCAAGCTACCGTAACGAAAAACCAAAACCCCCTTGTTACTATAAGTTAAGAACTTAACAACTGTCGAACGGCGGCAATATCACATATTCCCTATGGAGACGATAACAAACCCCGATACTCTATCCTGTATCCAACAAAATGGCGCCGTTGCCGGGGAATTTGAATTGATATTGCGAGCATCGCAATAGTTGTTGAATTTTTAACTTGTGCTTGTTAATTTGTTTGGTTTAGTGTGCAGCTTTCGTTTTATGCGAGGGCAGATTCCTGAGGACCAAATTCTGTTTGATCCCGAAATTGAAAGAACCGCAAGGAGACTGAATAGCAGAACAAGACGGAGGAGGCAACAAGCTAGACAAAGACAAGAACAAGGAGAAGGTTATTCTACACCACCACCACCACCTTTCACACCTATCATGGATCCACCACCACCACCGCCCGTTTCCACACCATGTGTCAACAGTCCGAGAAACACTGCTCAGTTTACCAACCACACGGGAAGGCAAGCCGAGATGAAGACGAGAACTCTTAATTTGCTATACGGAAGTCCATTCACCGGAATGGACCATGAAGACCCCTTTGCTTTTCTCACCAAATTTTACAAGATAGCATTGGCGGTCGGAGTTGATCAAGCTCAAGAGCTACCATTGTTCAAAAGACTTTTTCCTCACGCTTTTGTCGGCAAAGCCAAAGCTTGGTACTTGGATCAAACACCTGCAGTCATGACGAATTGGAACGTGTTGGAAGAGAAGTTCATTGAAAGGTTTTTCTCCCACAACCGGTTCATGGAATCCAAAACGGCTATCTCCGTGTTTTTGCAAGGAGCCAACGAATCATTGAACGAGGCATGGTAAAGATTTAAATCCATGCTTCGAAAGTGCAAAGGCCATGGTTTTGACGAATTGACGCAAATCCACATTTTCAAAAACGGCCTTCAACCTAATTGTAAGACTTTATTGGATGCCACTGCGGGTAGTTCTTTGTTGTCTAAAAGCATCGACGAAGCTACTAATATCATTAACCGTATGGCTCTGAATGACCTCCAAAGTCAAAGTAGAGGCAACACTTTGAAGAAACTGGGAGTGCTTGAACTTGGGACAAACAATGCTATTCTTGCCCAAAATAAACTCATTTCACAACTAGTTGAACTCTTAACTCAACAAATAAAAGAGTTGAAAGAGCCTTCAAAAGCTAAACAAATAGCTTGTTGTGAGCTTTGCAAAGGTGAACATGATACCAGGTTTTGTCCACCACCCGGGTTCGAAGAGGTGAATTACATGGCGAACCAACGAGACTACCAACCGAGGCAACAACAACAACCGTATCAACAACATCCTCAAAATCAACAACAACAACACTATAAAGGGAATCAAGGGTTCAAACCAAGGGGTAACTATCACCATAACCAAGGTTATGGGGGTGGTACGTCTAGCTGTCAAAATCCTTACCAACCTCAACAACCGCCGGTTGTGACTTCAAAGTTAGAAGAGACATTGACACAATTTATGCACTTGTCGATGGCTAATCAAAATAGCAACGATGCGGCAATCAAAAATATCGAAACTCAAGTCAGTCAACTTGCTAAACAACTAGCGGAACAACAACCCAGACCATCTTTTTCGGCAAACACGCAAACAAATCCAAAAGAGCATTGTAAAGCGATAACAACGAGAAGTGGAAGGGAGTTGATTAGTGAGAGTGAAAAAAGAGATGAGAGTGAAAAAAGAGAGGATGAAAAAAAAAGATGAGGAGAAAAAAATAGATGATAAAATTGATGGTGAAGTTGGGGAGTGGAGTGAGGTTGAAGTTGAAAAGGAAGAAAAGAATGGTGAAGTAGAAAATAAAGAAAGTGTGGAAGTTGAAAAAATAAGAGTGATAAAGCGAAGGTGGAGGAAGTAAAAAAGAAAAGAGAGAGAAATTCTAGAGTTTCTAAAGGAAAGGAGATAGTGGGTGCTACTCCAATCCAAAACCTTCCATATCCGCATGCTGCATCTAAGAGGGAGAATGAACAACATTACGCCCGGTTCATGGATATATTTAAACAACTTCAAGTGAACATTCCATTTGCCGAACCATTAGAGCAAATGCCTAAGTATGCGAAATTCATGAAAGACATACTTACTAAAAAGCGGAGGTACACGGAACCGAAGACAATTGTCCTATATGCTAGTTGTAGTGCAATAATTCAACGGAAACTTCCGAGAAAAGAGGTTGACCCGGGACGAGTAACTTTTCCGGTTACAATTGGTGATGTCTATGTCGGAAAATGGCTAATTGATTTGGGGTCAAGCATTAATCTAATACCATTGTCCATTGTGAAGAGGCTTGGCAACATTGAAATGAAGGCCATCCAGATGACTTTGCAATTGGCCGATAAGTCGACTACACATCCTCATGGGTTAGCCCAAGACGTATTGGTCAAAGTTGACAAATTCTTCTTTCCGGTTGATTTCGTTGTGATTGATATGTAAGAGGATGATGATGCTCCGCTTATTCTTGGCAGACCTTTCATGAAAACCGCATGCATGATGTTGACGTTGATGACAGTTTGATGAAAGTAAGGGTCCAAAATGAGGAAGTTACTTTTGATCTATTCGAAGCCATGAAGCATTCAAAGGATAGTCGTGATAGCTTTCGAATTGATGTGATCGAAGAGACAACTTTTGAAGTTTCTAAACATATTCATGAGATATCTCCTATGGAGTTAGCTCTTGATGACTCCTTTGAAGTTTTCTCAATTGAAGAAGAGCAAGCTCTTTATGAATGTCTAAGGGAACTTGATAGTCTAAAAGAGTTACATCCATGGGAAGTTGAGGAGGAAGTATTGAAGAAGGAGGTCAATGCAGAAAAATCACCGATTGAATTGAAAATGATACCTTCTAATTTGAAGTATGCATTCCTCGACGAGAACAAAGCAAAGCCGGTTATCATAAGCAATCTTTTGTCAAAGAATGAAGAATCCCGTTTGATCGATGTTTTGAAAAAGAATCAAGAAGCCATTGGTTGGACTCTTTCCGATCTCAAAGGAATTAGTCCTTCCTATTGCATGCATAAGATCTTAATGGAAGAGGACTTTAATCCGGTAGCTCAACCTCAACGCCGCTTAAATCCTACTATGAAGGAAGTTGTTAGAAAGGAGGTTGTTAAGTTGTTGGATGCGGGAATGATTTACCCGATTTCGGATAGCCCATGGGTTAGTCCCGTACATGTGGTTCCTAAGAAAGGTGGCATTACCATGATTCGAAATGAAAAAAATGAGTTGATCCCGACAAAAGTGGCAACGGGGTGGCGTATATGCATTGATTATAGGCGGTTGAATACCGCAACTCAAAAAGATCACTTTCCACTCCCGTTCATGGATCAAATGCTAGAAAGACTTTCTAGGCAACAATACTATTGTTTTTTAGATGGCTATTCTGGGTATAACCAAATTGCGGTTGACCCGGCCGATCATGAAACGACGGCTTTTACATGTCCTTTTGGAATTTTTGCATACCGAAAATGCCCTTTAGGTTGTGCAATGCACCGGCGACTTTCCAACGATGTGTGCAAGCTATTTTTGCCGACCTTATCGAGAAAATAATGGAAGTCTTTATGGACGATTTCTCTGTATTTGGTGGTTCCTTTGGTCTATGCTTGGACAACTTGGAAACAGTTCTTGAAAGATGCGTGAAGACAAATCTTGTTCTTAATTGGGAAAAGTGCCACTTCATGGTGACCGAGGGGATAGTTCTTGGCCATAAAGTCTCTTCAAGAGGACTTGAAGTTGATCGTGCTAAAGTTGAACTGATTGCAAAGTTGCCTCCTCCGGTGAATTTGAAGGGAATCCAAAGCTTTCTAGGGCACGCTGGTTTCTATCGGCGCTTTATCAAAGACTTCTCAAAGGTAGCTAGGCCTTTGAGTAACTTGCTAGCTAAGGATCAGGTATTTCTCTTAACCGAAGATTGTTTACAAGCTTTTGAAATTTTGAAGGAAAAATTGGTTACTGCTCCAATTATAGTCGCTCCAAATTGGAATTTAAATTTTGAGCTCATGTGTGATGCGAGCGACTATGCAATTGGAGCGGTATTGGGCCAAAAAAAGGAGAAAATTTTTCATGCGATACACTATGCGAGTAAAGTTCTTAATGAGGCTCAAGTTAACTATGCCACCACTGAAAAAGAATTACTTGCAATAGTGTATACGCTTGAAAATTTAGGTCCTATCTTATTGGTTCCAAAGTCATAGTGTATACCGACCACTCGGTGATTAAATATTTGCTCACCAAACCGGATTCGAAGCAAAGGCTCATCCGTTGGATCCTCTTGTTACAAGAATTTGATGTTAAAATAAAATACAAGAAAGGATCGGAAAATTTGGTGGCGGATCATTTATCTCACTTAGTTAATGTGGAGGTTACCGCTTCTGAGAAGGAAATCCGGGAGGAGTTTCCCGATGAAAAACTTTTTAAAGTTCAAGTTAGGTCGTGGTTTGCGGACTTTGCGAACCATAAGGCTAGTGGTTTGGTGCCTCCCGACCTAACTTCGAACTAAAAGAGGAAATTTCTCTCGGATGCTAAATATTACATGTGGGATGACCCGTACTTGTTTAAATTGGGTGGTGACAACCTTTTGAAGAGGTGTGTTACTAGCGATGAATCACAAAGCATTCTTTGGCATTGTCACAACTCACCTTATGGTGGACATTACAATGGGGCAAGAACGGCTACTAAAGTCCTTCAGTTAGGATTTTATTTGCCTACTATCTTCAAAGATGCAAATGCCCATGCGCAAAGTTGTGATAGTTGCCAAAGAAGTGGTGGGATTGGTAAGAGAGACGAGATGCCTCTCCAAAACATCTAAGAGGTCGAAGTATTCGATTGTTGGGGTATCGACTTTGTTGGACCATTCCCACCCTCTTATGGTAATGAATATTTGCTTGTTGCAGTTGACTATGTTTCTAAGTGGGTTGAGGTGATTGCCTCACCTCAGGCAGATGCTAAAACGGTAATAAATTTTTTGAAGAAAAACATCTTTTCCCGTTTTGGAACCCCCCGTGTATTGATTAGTGACGGAGGGTTACACTTTTGTAATGCACCATTAGAAAATGTTTTGAAACATTAATGTGTATCACATAAAGTGGCGACTCCGTATCACCCACAAGCTAATGGTCAAGCCGAAGTTTCTAATCGTGAGATAAAGAGAATTCTTGAAAAAACCGTGTCAAATTCGAGAAAAGAGTGGTCGCAAAAAGTGGATGAAGCTTTGTGGGCGTACCGTACCGCTTATAAAGCTCTTATTGGGCTAACTCCATTTCAATTGGTATTTGGTAAGACTTGCCATTTGCCGATCGAATTTGAGCATAAAGCCTTGTGGGCCTTGAAATTATTGAACTTTGATAAGGATTTGGCCGGTGAAAAAAGAAAAGTGCAATTGCTTGAGTTGGAAGAAATGTGCAATGCCGCATATCACTCAAGTTGGTTGTACAAAGAAAAGGTGAAAGTGTATCATGACACAAAGCTAAGAAAAAAGGAATTGTGTCTGCACAGTTGGTTCTTTTGTTCAATTCCAGGTTGAGGTTATTCCCCAGAAAATTGAAGTCTAAATGGTCCGGATCATTTCGTGTCAAAGAAGTCAAAACATATGGAGCTGTTGTCATTGAGGACTTGGAGAAAAAGGATAGTTGGACGGTGAACGGCCAATGTTTGAAGATCTATTTTGGAGGTCTAGTGGATCGCGAGAGTTGTGCTATCCGTCTGGATGCTCCTTTGTGAGCATCTCGAACTGTCAAGCTTACCCGACGTTAAACAAGCACTTGTTGAGAGGCACCCCAACATTGTAAGTATTTTCTGCTGTTTTTTGTTGAGTGTGTGGTATTGGTGTTCATATTGGTGGAATTACTGAATTATGCAGTGCTGTGTTGAAAAATTCAAAAACCTGTCATGTTCGCTAGCTGCTCGCTAGGCGAAGACAGTAGCGAGCCATTTGCTAGCTGCTCGCTAGGCGAACGTGGCGAAGCAAAGTTTTTTATTTTATTCAGTGGGCCACCATTCTGGGCCCAAAAACCGTTTTAGTTGGTTTTTTATTTTCTACACTTAGGGTTCACGACTCTCATCTCACTTTCACACTTTTCACTCTCGCATCACACCATAGTTCTTGATTTTCTCTCTTACAAGCCCTAAATCTTGAGTCTCAATCTCCATAACTTTCTGCAATCAGGTTTCCCCTTATTTCTATCTCTCTTTGCTTTTACTGTGCTTTGTTATGAAGAATAGAGATTTTTGGGTTGAATTTGAAATTTAGGGATTTGAAAATTTTAGGGTTGCATGTGTATCTAGATCAGTTCCTATCATGCTAAATATTTTTGTTTCTGGAATGGTGATTGGTAAGACCATGGATAGTTTGAATTAGGATGGATAATAGTGGCGAAATTGAAAACCCGCATCCTTCGCTAGCATGTTCGCTAGGCGAGTCTGTGGCGAGTGTTCGCTCTGACTTCGCTAGGCGAGCATGGTAGCGAACATGACAATACTTGTTTTTATTTATGTTAATTTCTAATTTGTCTAATCTATTGCGGCTGTTTGTTGTTTATCTGCTGTGATTTTTACAGATGGCCTCTAGATCAAGTGCTGGAAAAAAGAGAAAGGTCGGGAGCACATCCCGTCCTGTAACCATTCAATTCGACACTGATAAATTTGTTGGGCCGAAGCAAGCTGCACGGTATGTGGCGTTGGAAAAAAGAAATTTTTTACCCGAGAAGAGGTTCTTGATTAACGCACAAGGCGATTATCGGACATTTGCAGGGTTGATAAATAGCAAGAAGTGGGACAGGTTGATCTCCCCACCCGAAAGCTATAATATTGAGATAGTGCGCGAGTTCTATGCGAACGCGCTGTCAAATGACGACGAGCCTTTCACTTGGACTACTAGAGTGTTAGGACGTCAGATTGCTTTTGATCGGGATGCTATTAACCGAGTGCTTGGTGAACCGCTCCATTTGGGAGTTAATGAGTTGGATAACTACACCAGAGATCTGAGGCTCAGCAGGAACATTGATGATATTTCAGCAGCCCTGTTGTTAGAAGGAAAGAGTGTAGAGAGAAACCCATTTGGGGTGGCTGTCAGGTACAATCGGGAGGATATGATTCCCTTAGCTCAGCTGATATTGATTCTGGTTCTGACAAACATTAAGCCCAAATCACATACGTCGACCGTGACGATCCCAGTGGCACACTTGGTCCACTACATTCTGACCAATGTTCAGATCGATGTGGCACGAATCATTGCGAATGAGATGAAGTTCATGGTTGAGAGTGGGCTGAAGTCGGGGGCGCGAGTTAATTGCCCCCTTGATTTTCCTTGCCTCATCATGGCTTTGTGCTCATAGTCGAGGATGAAGCTACCCTCCCGCAGTCTAGTGAAGATTTCGTCTGCAATCGATGATCGATATGTAGACAAGTACTGTAGGCCAAAGAACTTCAGAAGTAGTATAGTTGTTGGTGATACCAGGACTACTGATGGTCCTGGTGCTTTTTCTCAGGGGTTTGATCCTTTTCAGCAGGCAGTCTGTAATTACAATTGGGATTGGATGGCGGCAAATCAGCGTGCCATGATTGATATACATGACTCTATGCAGGTACTTCAGCTACAATTCCGTGACCCTTCGGTAGAGCGCAACATGATGACGCGTGATCAGTTTCTGCATCACGCGAGATGGCCTAAGGACATGCCTATTTTTGGAGAGGGGGTGGGTGTGTCTAGTGGTCCTGTTGGTGGTGATGCTGATGCTAATGATGATGATGATGATGGTGATGATGATGATGGTTCCGGTTCTGAGTCCGATAGTGCAGAGGGTTCTGAGTCCGATGAGGACTAAGTTTTTTATCTTTATCGTTTTTATTGCTTTGTATTTTCGGATATCTTGTTTCAGTTATTTTGGTTATGTACTTTTTGGGGGTGTTTTGTCCCCCACACGCATTTTTATTTCTGGAAGTAATGTTTAATGTTTTTGTTTTAAATTATTGTGTTTCGTTTAAGTTTCTTTTGTTTAATAATTCTTTTGGTTGTTGATGATCAAACCTTCTAAATTGATTGCTCTCTGAAAGAAGTATTCAACGAAGGTGCATCCGATCTTGGATGGCAATGATAAAAATAACAAGTGAATAATGCTAAGGTACATAGTTACCTTTGGTTAGAACTTTAGAATGCATGAAGAACTTTACTCTTATTGTAATTGAATATTGTTCTTTTTGCAATATAATTGAATGAATGATTCACTTAGGACTTAAAACCACAAATTGTGAGGAAACTCCATTGTACAAATAAATGTTGGATTCTAATAAACTGTGTTGATTCTTTTCATTCATGCTTTGTCTTTTACTATTGTGAATTTGTGGAAGAAATTATAAATGATCAAGACAATTGTTTTCTTTCGAGCACAACCAGTTCCAAATACAAACTACCTGTGAGCAGAGAGTATTCATGAACCCCTTTGAGCTTAAACTATTGGATCTCAACTTGAAATAAGGCGAGACTTCAAAATCTTTTTTCTTGAAACCCTGAAACTTTTTTATAATTGTTCTTTTGCCGTAAAAAGTCAAGAGCATTCACTTATGGGGTGAGTAAAAGATAAGTTGGAGAGAACGGAAATGAAATTCGGTAGGTTACCACAACTCTGGAATAATCGAGCAAGCATTGAAAAAAAGAAAGAAAAAAAAGAGAGAAACATTTGTTTTGTGAATATGGTGTGAAAAAGAAGAACATAAAAAGAAGAGAATGAAAATGAATGCTTGCTTGGAAGAAAAATAGTGGAAAATAAATTGAGTTGTGAAATAAGAGTTGTGAAGGTTTCAAATAAGAAACAAGTAGAACGAAGTTGAGATGTGTGAATAGTTTGTACAGTGAATGTCTCTTTTGCGTCGGAAATTTTGTTTTCAATAGCCTTAGATATGTCCCTTGTTTGTAAACCTGACCAAGCTACAACCGGAAAATACAATAGTGATCTTTGTGCCTCCTCATTTTCATTTATAATTGTTAGACATTGTATGAATTGAATTGAGTTTTGCATTGTTTGTTGGAGAGTGAAATTGTCCCTGCGGTTGTAAACGCGTGATTTCTTCAATCCTAATTCGAAGAGGAGAGATAGGGTGATTCATTCAGGATAACATTGTTGTGGATTGATTCATGTTTATTTTATTGCTATAAGGCTTTAGTTCTTGTGTATTGTGTTGGTCTAACCATTGGGAACTTGTGTCTAATTGATTATCTTGTGTTTGAGCCATTTGATCCGATTTCGGAGAAATCTTTTTCTTTAAGCAAATCCTTTAGTTCTTGAAGAGGCATACTTTGCTTGAGGGCAAGCAAGATTCTAGTTGGGGAGAGTTGTTAGATGCCTAATTTTGCTTATTTGAGCTATCAGAAGTGGGCATCTTTCACTCCTTTTTGTCGAAAGTTTTCAAAACCGCCCTTGCTGTTATTGATTTGCAATATTATGTGAAATGATCTTGATACCTTTAATTTGTGTGCTATTATGCAGTAATTAGGCATGAAAGAGTAGAAATTGAAGACACAAGAAAGATAACAAAGGAATCAAGAAAGAAGGCAAGCAAAAGCAAGCTCGCTAGGCGAAGCTCTGGCGAGAGAGGTAGCGAGGTGTTCGCTAGGCGAGCACGTAGCGAGCTGCCAGCGAACACTCCCAGACTTGGGCAGAACCAAAAAGATCAGATTTAGCTGGAGCGAGGAAGGTAGCGAACTGCTCGCTAGGCGAATCTCCAGCGAGCAGGTAGCGAGTGTTACCAGAATCAAAAAGACCAAAACTCGGTGGAGCGAGTGAAGCAGCGAAGGACTCGCCTAGCGAATAATTGTTCGCCTAGAGAATGTCTACAGATTTATCTGATGTGATTCCTCTGACTGAGGCTCTTCTGGTGTAGTATTTTAGGGCTCGCTAGGCGAACCATTCTGCTCGCCTAGCGAGCATGACAACACATCACTTTTTCTATAAGTAGCATGGGCTACTTTTTGTAAAATATCTTTTTTTCATCTACTTTCTTTTGTTTTTGCTCCAAGGTGATTTTTGTGACCTAGAAACCCAATATCTCATTATTCTTTATCTCTTAACAAGATTTTCCAAAAAGAAGGTGGATTCTCATCCAATATCGATTCTTCGACTCGAATGTTGATCAACCTTCTCCCGAAACTTCTTGCGCAAGCTATCATGAAAATGAGTAGCTAAGTCTTCCATTTTGTCAAGGTTAGATGTAGATGATCATAAGCTTTGTGTGTAAATGGGTTGATCTTTATTTGTAAACTCTTTGATGATGAATGTATGGTGAAAACCTTGTTTTATTGTTAACTCTTTGTGTTGGTTTATTATTGAAAGGTGTTTTCCAACTCTTTACCTAGGTTTTCATCTATCTATGTTGTTGAGCTAGAGATAGTTTTGAATGTGTTTGTTTACTAAAATGTCAAAACCTAAAAGTTATCATTTTGATAGATTGTGTGAGAAATCAACTATGGATCAAAATGGGAAAATCCACAATGTGTGTTAGAAATAATCACATTGGGAGGATATTGTGAATGTATTTATCATCTAATGGAGTTTATGAGTTTTGTTTGATCGAACATATACATGCAAAGTGATCGTCGAACCCTAACTTTGACAATCTTTCTCAAATCTTAAAACCAAAACTTTTACCGTAATTTCTTGTTTTTTATGCAAGCTACCGTAACGGAAAACCAAAACCCCCTTGTTACTATAAGTTAAGAACTTAACAACTATCGAACGGCAGCAATATCACATATTCCCTGTGGAGACGATAACAAACCCCGATACTCTATCTTGCATCCAACAGTGACCATCTAGATTATAGTTGATAATGTCCAATTAGGTTATTGTACCAAGAATATTGGGTTGAGAACTTTGAGGATTTCAAATAAGAAACC
Organism: Lathyrus sativus; assembly: GCA_963859935.3. Lineage (NCBI taxonomy): Eukaryota > Viridiplantae > Streptophyta > Magnoliopsida > Fabales > Fabaceae > Lathyrus > Lathyrus sativus. Next base: position 104,972,057 of record OZ012735.1, on the reverse strand, counting down.
GAGTTGGGGTTTTCCTTCAATATTTTTGAGGAGTTGAAGGTTTTGGAAAAGATTACACAATTCAAAATAGATCTATTGAAAGCCTTGGGACAAGGGGTGCCTTGCAAGGGAGTAGCGTGAGACGGTGGATCATGTTCTTAAATCTTGGGTTTTAACAAGTGTGCGCTTGGGATTAATTCGACTGAGTGAAAATCTTGGGACAAAGATGTCTCTCAAGTTAGTAACAAGAACTGGTGAATTGAAGCGGAATTGTTGGTTACTTTTTCAATCTTTGATCAAGGGTTTTGGAGGTGGTAGAATCAACAACAAACATTGGGTTTTTAGGGTTAGAGTTCTTCATCTCTTGTATACACACATTTGCAAAGTAAGATGTATATCATCTCAATTTGAATTTGAATTGAGGGAAGACACACCCATAACGAGGCCTATTGGAGGAACTTCCTAAACAGATCCTTGCGTACTTTCTCTCTCTCTCTCTCTCTCTCTCTCTCTCTCTCTCTCTCTCTCTCTCTCTCTCTCTCTCTCTCTCTCTCTCTCTCTTTTTTTTTTGTGTTTGCAAATTATTAAATTTATTTCTCGTTTGATCAATTTGTCGCGGTGAGAATTAGATGTCAAGCTATTGGGTTAACTTGAATCTTAATTCATTGGTTCACCACCGGTCTTTAATTTGTCCAAAGGAAGGGAAAAATATTGAATTACCCACGATGCAATGCAAATGCAAAATCTAGAGAGTTTAAGTTCGGGGGTTGGTTAAACTTAGGGAAGGTGCTAGCATCCTAAGTTTCTGTAGTACTCTACAGGAACCTCTTGTTTTATGTTGTTTATTGCTATTGGTTATCTGCTTAAGGGTGAAAGACCTAATGGTTTAATTCTAAGTATACTCGCCAAGATGTCGCATCTTGTACCTACATATCCTAACGGGAATGAAATCAAAGTATTTGTAGTTCCCCTAAAGGGTTTGAGGAATCATTGACTGTGGGCCAATGTTCCTAAGGGATAAGATTGTTGATTGATTGATTCTAGGAGAAAAGAGGAGTCGTCATCTTAAGGGAGAACACTCGACTTAACCACCACAACTTGTAGGAGATGGTTTTTGCATCGTCTTGAGATAAGGGCTCAAACACTCTGATTGTCGACGAGCATGCCACTATCTCTCTCAAGCGAAAAAGATCTACATCACTCGATTTGTGTTATGGGGCAAGAGATTTATTTCTCGACTGTGAAGATGACTAACATCTTATTCTCTAATAGGAGAAAAGTTTGAATTGAGTTTGAATAGGTTTTTATCTATGTTGTAAAAGAAAAAAGGTCCTCCTAAAGGGGTAGGACCTAAACTTAAACTGATCAACTTGAAAAGGATCAAGGATCAAGCAGGGAGAAATGACGCATATGAAGATGCAATACGCACAAATGCTAAGTTACGCATAGGTTCTTCCTTTGGACATGATGCAATGCGATAAAGATAAATAACTGTAAGAAAAAAGTCATACACACAGGTAAAAGTTCTTAAATCAAGACAAACGCGGGAGTTAAAATAATCGAAAATAAAGCCGATGCTAGAACTAGAGATGTAAATGGATATCCATGGGGGCGGATAGTATGATATCCGTGTCTGCCCCGTTGGATAAATATGATATCCGTATCTGCCCTATATCCATGCAGATATCAGTTAAGCGGGTAATCCACGGGTTTTAAGGTATCCGCGGATATTTACAGATATCCATGAATAACTTTTTTTGTCTAAAATTATTTTTTTAAAATATATTTTTTCGCTCTCAATTTAACAACTAAACTTCATCATATTATTTTCATTCTTTTTTCACTAAAACATAATATAGATGAAGCCTAAATAAATATAGAATGAAGCCTAAATAAATATAAAATGACTAAATATGGAATTGTGAAAGTGAAAGAGATGTTAGGTCTAAAATATAGAAGAAGCCTAAATAAATATAAAATGACTAAATATGATTTTTCTTGGAATGTGAAAGGTTTTCTTTTTCTTCCAAGAAAACGTTAAAAAAAAGAAATATGAAAAGACTAAATTTCTTGGAAGATGTAATGACGTCTATAATAAATTAAAAATATTTAAATACTTTTTATAATTTATTAACGGGTATGGATATTCGTGGGTACGGGTATCATTAAACCCGCATCCACATCCATTAAATAACGGATATTTAAATATCCATTTATTTTATCCATGGATATCCATTAAGCTATCCACATTGTATCCGTGACGGATTATATCCGCGGATACCCGCGGACACGGGCTTTTTTACCATCCCTAGCTAGAACGCGGAGGAGTCGGGAGCGCGGGTTAATTGAATTTTATGTGAATTGATTTTTAAGAAAAGTTATATTAGTTTTTATAAAAAGTTTTAGATGTGAATTAATTAAATTATAAATTGATTCTTTTTATATAAAAGTTTTGTTGTTATTATTAATTAAACAAGATAATTATCAAATAATAAAAGGAAGAAGGTTAGTATTAAAAAAGTGAAATGGGTTTCTTAAATAAAAAGGGATCTTTTTAATAAGTACCAGTTATCTTAAATTAAGAAATAGTTTTTATTAAGAAAATACAAATAAATTTAGTTATTATTATTAGTAAATGCAAATTAATCCAAATATGCGAAATGGTTTTTTATATTAAGAAAATGAACAAATTTATAATATTGTTGAAGAATAATTATTTAGTTGGTGGAATAAGAATAAATAGTAAAGTTAATAAAATGTTATTAAATAAATTAAAGAAAAAAGTTTAATTAATTAAAAGAGAAAGTTGTTAAATAAATAAAGAAATTAATTGTTTTAATTAAATAAAAAGGCCGATTCTTTTAAAAAAAAAGAGTTAATTAAAGGTTAATTAATTAAATAAATAATAAGTGAATGATTAGTTGATTAAATGACAGATTAATGGAAATAGGATTAATTAAAAGTTAATATGATGATTAGTTAATATTAAATGCAGATTAAAGGGGTTAATGGAAGGGTTAGTGGGGGGCGGATAGTCGTGCGGTGCGCAGGCCACGAGGGTTTACGGTGGGGTGCAGGGTACGGTCGCGTGATGAGGATCAAAAGGGTGATGAATGGTGACGATCGCAGGTGCACGGTTGTTACAGTGTGGGTGTGTACGTGTGATGACATTATATTGTAAAAATAAAACTTAAAAAGACAGAAACCCTAAAATCTTAAAAAAAAAAAATTTGAATCTCTCTTTCTCTCTAAGAGGCGTCGCCACTCTCTTCCTCTTCATTTTCTCATTTTTCTCTCTAAGAGGCGGCGGCGGCGACCTCTCTCTTCTGCTTGCATGCGTTCTTCTTCTTCTTGATATTTCTTCTTCTTCTTTTTCTTCTTTGTTACTGAAAAAACAAGATCAAATCAAGCAAGATGTTGTTAGTAATGATGGCTTACGGTTCAATGGGTTTGCGGCGATGACGAATGATTTCTGAGTCGGGTTCGCGGTTGTTTATGGTATTTCACGGACGATGATGCTGATAGTGATGGTTTCTGAACTATTTTGATCCGTGATTTATTTCGTGGGTTTTGTTTTATGTTGGTTGATGATGGTTTTCGGATCTGATTTATGGCCGATGATGAGTTATTCTGAGGCTTTGGCGGCTTTTCGGACTCGTGGGTTTGTGGTAATTTTTTGTATTTTTCAGGTGATTTGTATGAACGATTTTGCGATTTTTGATGCTTTTGTGGTGATGATCTTTTTTTTCCTCCCCTTTTGCGTTTCTTCTCCTTCTTATATAGTCGGATTTGAAAATGCTTGTGATAAAGTTCTTTCAAGAACTTTCCCCTTCCGTTGATGCTGTTCGGAATTGATTTGGAAAGATCTTCAAGGATCTTAAATCTTTTCCATCTTGGAAACAATTTTCCGTTATTGTTTTTGATAATAAATTTGGAAACTTTTATCTTTATGATTTAATGTGGGTGATATCTAATATTCACGATTTCCTTTTACTATTGAATGTTGGCCGTTCGTTTTGAGGTTGGGTTCGTCCGATTTGGGAATTTTCAATACTTGTTCTTGTTTTCTTAATGATAATGATGACCGAATATTCTGATGTTGAAGTTGAAATTTCATTATTTTGTTATTGTTGAGGATCCGTTTACTGTGAGGATGCCGTCGTGGACTTGCTGTTTGATTTGTTCTTTTTTTTTTACAATATTTCCATTTGGGATTTGTTGACTTTTGATGATGACGGATTTAGAAACATGTACTTTAAAGGCTTGAATTTTCCATTTTACTTCTTCTTGCTGCGAAACAATACTTTACAATTAAGAACATATACTGCCTTGATGTTGCTGAGCCGTAAAAACTATTGTCCCTTCTCTTTCGGAAGCTGGTAGCGACTCTGGTTGTTGCTCTTCCGTCCCGGCCCGATGATGACACTTTTATGAGGGCTGAGAAAAAACAAATAAAAATCCTTTTCTCCCAAAAAAACTTGTATTAACCGTTCTTTTTCAATGCAGGTTTAACAGGTGACAAAGACGGAGAACACGCTTGAAGACACTCTGGGCTTTAGGATAGTTTTAGGGAATAGTTTTAGGACTTTGATGTAACCAAACAAGTCTAAAAATAATGACTTGTAGCTTGTAGTCCACGTCTTGTAATAATAAAATACAAACCACATTTGATTGACGAATAAAATGCTTCGTGCTCAAAACAACTCGAATACGAAACTTGATACTAAATGTGCACCGTCGGACAAAGAGAACTTAAGCGCTCAACACCCAATATTTCACTTCACGTCTTAAGAGATTTAATAAAACGAAACCGTCCGGCCAAATCTTGAGAACTCCAATAATACGTCTAAAGCACCATAAATTCCGAATGTGATCTTGATTTGCAAAAATAAAATGGCTTGAAATGGTACTTGGAATACTTCAAACAGAGAGAACTCGATCATGCATCGTACGGATTCAAAATATCACTGCAATGTCCTGGAAAATCATAAAATCCAAAGTATAATCAATTTGGCTCCTTTTTTATGGCTCTGTGAACTTGGACTTCTTGATAAAGACAATGTGCCCAGAGATAGTCGGAGGTGCTTAAATTTGATAGAAACGGTATCGCTAATCTTGGCGTACCTGCACAAACTTGTTAGTCGCAATAAACATAAATATGAAATAAAAGCCAAATAAAGCAAGAAACGCACAAAGGAGGTAGGATCTTAAAGTCAAAAATTAGGGTGTGACACAATTCGTTTGGGAATTATTTTTTATCACCTTTTGAAATAGGTTTTGTTGGTATAATCATAATCCGTTTGATTGTGATTAGTTTTTAAGATCCACAAAACAAAGAAAATTTCCAAACGATATCTATTGCACACAAGGTGTTCGATAAATTGCTTTATTGTGTTTTTTTGTGTTTTGATCATTGGGAAGAAGCTCTACGTATATATCTGTATTCAATTGTTTGTGATTGATATTTGTTGGACAATTTATGTTCATTATCATATGTTTTGTGTACATTTACACTAATCCGAGCTTTTTGATAGAGGTTCAGTTAGACGATTTGATTTAGGTTGTTTTGGTTGTGCCATAAAACTTTTCAAAACAATTTTTGCCAATTTTTTTAATTTGTGATATATTCACCCCCTTCTAGATTAAAGCCTATCGTCTAATAAGTGGTATCATGAGATCTGGTTGATTCAGTGCTTAATATTTTCTTATTAGAAGAATGACTACCGAACTTAAGGAAGCGTACAATAGAGCACCAATTTTCACCGGTAAAAAGTATGGCAATTGGAAAGCTTGTATGTGTATTCATGTCAACTCGGTTGACAAAGGTATATGGGACGCCATAAAAAATGGTCCTAATGAAATTACAATGGCCAATGTTGAGGGTGTTTCCGTACCTAAACTAGAAGCAGAATGAAATGATAATGATTGGAAATTGTGGTCACATGATTGGAAAGCAAAAAATATTCACATCTGCATTAGGTGTTGATGAGTATTATCACGTTTCTCATTGTAACACCATCAAAGCTATGTGGGACGCATTGGAAGTTTCCCATGAGGGAACTTGGAACATGGTGAAACCATTGCGAACATGCGAAAATGGTTCACACATCTTATTAATCGATTGAATGCTCTAGGTAAGCCTATTACAAATGATATTCCTACTAATAAAGTTTTGAGATGTCTAATAGGTAATGTCAACCCAAGGTTACCACTATCAAAGAGGCGAATGATCTTCATGTACTTGATCTAACGACTTTGTTTGGAAAATTGGAAGAACATGAGCAAGAACTCACTTGCTTGGAAGAACATGAAAAAGAGTATGAGGCTTCAAGCTCAAAGTCCTCACACACTGAGCAAAGTCTATTGCTCTAAAACTTCAAGCTTAAAGTTAAGCTCAAAGTAGAGAAGAAATAGAAAAGGAAGTAGAGAAGAAGTCCATTTCTTTAAAGACTTCAAGCTCAAAGTCCTCACACAATGAGCAAAGTGATTATGAAACTAAAGATGACAATGATTCCGATGAAGAAGATATGAGGCTGTTTATAAAGAGGTTTAATAGATACATGTGGAAACATGGAGACAAATACTCCGATAAGAACCATGGTAAATCTAGATGGCTATCTAACTTCTCCAAAAAAGATGAGAACAAGAAGGGTAAGTCTAGAAGTACGTGCTACAATTGTGGCAAACTAGGCCACTATAGGTAGAAGTGTTCTATAGTCAAGAAATACAAAGAAAAAGGCCACCATAAGAGATCAAGCAAGTCTAGAAGAGCTTATGCTGATTGGGAGAGCGGAAGTGATTCTTCAAGCGGTGAAAGCTCTAATTTAAGTGTTGAATCTGCCAAGCTTTGCTACATGGCAAGCAAAAGGAAGAAAAAGGTTGTAAGTCACTCTAAACTTAAAACTTTTCATGACTTAGCTTTGTCTCAATTACAAGAATATTTTGAAAATATACAAAGACAAGCCATAAATGCTTTCAAGAGATTAGCTTCAAACAAAAGAATTATTTCCCACTTAAAAACTAAAATTTTGGAAAATGAAAAGAATATGGAAGCTCTAAGGAAGTATATTCTAGATATTCTAAAATATAAGAGTGAGGATAATAAACCTTCATGGTTTGGTTGTGAAACTTGTCATATTTGGAAAAAAAGTCAAAAACTCTTAAAGACAAGTTGGATAAGGCTTTGCAACCTAAGGTCAATTTTGCTATAAATACTTCAAAATATGACATGAATTCTTATAATCCTTATATAAGGTATAGCTATGTTAAAAAGGAACCAACTAGAAAAATCACATCTTCTCATAATTTGTATTGTCATTATTGTTGCAAAAAGGATCATACTATTGCAAAGTACAAGTTTAGGAAACTTTTTGTTCCTAAAGGTGCTTTTTAATGGTTGCCTAAATGCAACCAAGGTTTCATTAATCCTCAAGGACCCGATGAAGTTTGGGTACCTAACACTATTCATTGATCTTGCAGGAAAAATGTATTGGCTCTATGAAGAGAGTATATGATCTCATTTATAGAGGCTCAAGGCATAATAAGGGTGACATCTCCTTATTTCTTTGAATATGTGGAAATCAAGGTGGATTGTGTTGCCAAGGAGGTTAACTTTTAGTGTTTCATTAATTGGTAAAAGTATGTTGATTATTATTAATGTTTCCATCCGAGAAGTGTTAGAAATGTATTTTTTTAATAATGTAGGTATATCTTCAACAAGACATACTCAAGTACATCAAATTGGGATTGATCAACCTAAAATGATGAAGTATGAGGAGGAGCGAGATAATCATCATGATTAAACAAGAGTGTAATTCCAACAACAAAGGATGATCACCAACTCAACTACCTCTTGGATACATTATTAATCACACTTTCAAGTTCTTGTACAAAGAGAAAAGTGGTAATAGTGTTCTCGTTTCGTTTATGTTTGTGGCATATTTTGCATTCATTTCAATTTTCGTTCGACTGTTCCTTATGGAATGAAAGTGCATCCTCTGCCATTCGTATGGTGAGGTAATATAATTTCAATCCTTTTATCGTTTTGTAAATAAGTATTTCTTTTACCTGTTTATTTCTCAAAGGTATGAGATGTATTATGTGTATGATGTTTGTTATATGATTTCACTTCCAAAATTTTCAAATATGGTCATTGTGTGTTTGCATTTTACATGTTTATAGTGGGTCGATTCTAAATGTCTTCGCATTTGATCTATATCTCTTTCCACTTTATGCCTTCATTTACATGTTTGCAAGTTATTAGCTAACAAACCATGAAACAATATCATATGCATATGAATTTCATCAATTAGTCATGCATGAGTCAAATAAAGTCCTCCACAATCATTAAACATTCACAAGTGTCAAATTTTCCAATTTTTGGATATTATGTATCGACACGAAAGTCATATAGATCGACACATAAAATTAAAATTTTGAATTTGTCAAAGTTCGTTTAGTATGTGTTGACACATGTAATGGATAGGTTGACAGATAAAACATTTTTTTAATTTCCTGGGTATTTGCTTCAGTATGTGTCAAACTGAGACCTTGATAGGTCGAAACATGCGCTCACAAATTGACTCATAAGTGTAGAATGAGTCATTTTTCTTCATTTCCTCTACTCTCCTACATGCACCAAATTCCCTAAACTTCCTTATTTCATCTTAAACCTTAAGAATCATTCAATTCTCATTATATCCTTCCTATTTCATTCACTTCACATCAATAGCACTAAAAAATCCAACAAATTACTTTCATTTCCATCGAATTTCTCTCATTTCCCTTTCAAAACCCCATTTCACCAAAATTCACTAAACATCTGATTTTTTTCACTTGTTTGTGGTCCATCATTCCTTCTTTGTATGTTTTTGTGATTGTTTGTCTTGGTTGAGTGTGTAGGAATCCATCAATCTCTCACACTCACTCACTTTTTACTCAAACATTTCATCAAACGCTTAGTGTGCACTCTTTGTTTTAAATTTCCATGGCTCCAAAGACCAAAGCTGATGTTAAAGGAAAGGGAAAAGCTACTACCTCTACTATTGCTGCTGAGAATCCATTTACATTGGTGTCAAAGAAGTATGTCAAAGATTTTGAGTTAAAGCATCAAACCCGGCTTGTGGTGAAATAATATATGTGGAAGCCGATTACGGTTGGTTGTTTGGATATACCAAATATTGTCAAGCTTGTTGAGCATCAACAAATTAACTATTTCTTACAGCTTGCTCGGGATTATAATGAGGATCTTATTCGTGTATTCTACTCAGGGCTACATGACATGCAAGGTTCTTGCTTCAAGTTTTTAATAGGCAACAAGATTTATCAGTTTACTAATAACTTGTGGAAAACCTTATTTGGTATTATTGTGGTTGATGCTGATGAGGATGACGAGGTTGATCCGTTGGTAACTAATGTTATCACTCATGTAAATTTTTACTGGGATATCCATGTGAATGAGCTAATCAAAGCTCCACGTGACAAGGAATATTATGATCCTATTTTGATTGGCCAAATGAACATGGTACCAAGAATTCTGGTTGGTATCTCATATCCCGCGGCCAAAGAATGATGGGCACTCGAGAATAGACTTTGCTGAGATTCATCTAATCTATATTCTCTTCCACAAGATCAAAATTAATTGGCCTCACTACTTTGTATATCAGACGTTCTCTGTCAAAACATGCAACAGAGGAACATCATGATGCTATCCCTTTATGATTGCTAAGATTCTGAACTACTTTGACATTGGTATATCGAATCTTACCTATAAATTTTTTGACCCGTCTCAATATTTCTCTTAACATACCTTGACAAACATGAACTACTTTTGGAATATTAACTGTCAGGCATAATATCTTCGCTTAGCAGAGCATGGCAGGAAGATTTACAAATTTGATGATCGCGCTGAATTTGGTGATGATGCAAATGAAGCTCATATGGATGATGAGCAACCTATGGAGTCTCCTCATGATGTTCCTGGGGGTGATTCTACAATGCAAGATGATCCTCATGAAGATGACCATGGTAACAATGTTGGTGCTGGTTTTATTGATTCTTCCGCTATCATGAAGATGCTTCGGAATATGCAAATGAGGCAAGACGAGAATATGCAAATGAGGCAAGACGAGATGTATGTGGAGGATTATAGAAGACAATATATCTTTGAAGCTGCTCAAGAAGAAAGGTTTCGTGTAATGCAACAACATATGTCCACTCAGGATTCTAACTTTAAGACTTTTGCTGCGTATGTGATGGAAAGTCTTTTGTCCATACAAAATGATATGAATGCTAATCATGTTGTTCTTCTGGCTAGGATTAATCACATGATTGCAGCTCAAGAAGAGGATTCTAGTCATTATGATCGGTTTTACTGAGAAGTGTGCGATTCCTTAAATTCTCACTATTAGAATGAGGGACAAGGATGGTATAGGGGAGACAGACCAATTCCTAGAGGCCATGGAAGATGATGAAGGATTGTAATGTAGTGATGTTGTATCGTCGGGTCTTGAGTCTTGTAGTGCATCTTTTTTAGTCTTGTTTGGAGTCTACATGCATTTTCATTTTGTTTGGTTTGTTTTTGCTTTTGGTTTTGTATGAACAATATTTCTAATATGTTTGAATGGTTGTACTATGTGTTTTGACTTGGATAAATATTATGAATATTGTTGTGTTCATTAATCTTGTGTGTTTTCATATATGATGAATATATGTGAGTGCATTTCTTATCTTTTCAAATTGCCTCTATATAGTATATTGTATATGTGTAATGTGTATCTATAAGATACTACTAATAGTTTACTTGTCTCTTTTTTATGTTGTAAAGGCAAGAGAAGTATATGAAACTATGATGCACAAATTCAGGGGGAGCTTTTCATGTAACAAGAAACGCATAGTCTCAAGTCTCAAGTTTTTCCATCATAAAAAAAATGGAGTATGTGAGTGCAACTTCTGTTTAGATATATTTTGTATGATGTCAAAACTAGGAGAAACTTTAGCGTTTTTGTACATTGGACGGTATAAACTAATTCTAGGTGTGCATTGTGCATTGTAGCATTAGGTTGCATGTCAAGTATCTGGAAATGATTTAGAAAGGATCCATGCATTAAGAAAATATTTTTAAGCATATTGTTTTTAGTTTTTGTGTGAAAAACACTGCATAGGTCGACACATACGGCTTTAGGTCGACCTATAGAAGATTTTCTTCTGCATAGGTCGGCACATAGATTGCATAGGTTGACACATAGATTGCATAGGTCGACACACATGCCTCAATATTGAAGCATGTAGTCATTGTCCATCTGTCGCCTTTTATAGGTCGATCTATGACCTTAATAGGTCGATACATTGCTTTGATAGGTTGTCCTACTGACCTAAAATCTTGAATTTTTTGCATTCTTTTCATTCCTTTTCGCATGCCTTTTGCTCCAAACTTGCATACATATATGTAAACTTGATACATGGACCATTTCTAGTAAGTATCTAGAGTAAACATATATGAAATCAGGATTTCAAAGCATTCTCATCATCTAAACCTCTCTTCTATACATACACATAATCAAACTACACATAATTATTTTTTGATTGGTTGACCATCTAGATTATAGTTGATAACGTACAATTAGGTTGTTGTACCGAGAATATTAGGTTGAGAACTTTGAAGATTTCAAATAAGAAAATCGAGCTGAGGTTTTCCTTTAAGATCATTGAGGATTTGAAGATTTTGGACAAGATTACGCAATTCGGATCCAATCGAGTGAAAGCCTTGGGACAAGGGGTGCCTTGCAAGGAAGTAGCGTGAGACAGAGGATTGTGTTCGTAAATTATTTAATTCAACAAGTGTGCGCTTGGGATTAATTCGACCGATTGAAAACCTTGAGACAAGAAGGTCTTGCAAGGTAGTAATAAGAACTAGTAAATTGAAGTGACATTGTTGGTTACTTGATCAATCTTTGATCAATGGTTTTGGAGGTGGTAGAATCAAGAACAAACCTAGAGTTTGTAGGGTTAGAGTTTTTCATCTCTTGTATACACACATTTGCAAAGATATATATTATCTCAATTCAAATTAGAAAAGAGGGAAGACGTACCCATAGTGAGGCCGATTGGAGAACTGTCTAAACAAATCCTTGTGTACTCTCTGTCTGTCTGTCTGTCTCTCTCTCTCTCTCTCTCTCTCTCTCTCTCTCTCTCTTTTAATTTTGTGTTTGCAAATTATTGAATTTATTGCTCGTTTGATAAATTCATTTGGGAATTATTTTTGAACACCTTTTGAATTAGATTTTATTGTGATAATCATAATCCGTTTAATTGTGATTGGTTTTTAAGATCGACAAAACAAAGTAAATTTCCAAATGATATCGATTGCTCACAAGGTGTTCGATAAATTACTTTATTGTGTTTTTGCGTAATTTCATCATTGGGAATAAACTCTACGTATAACTTTGCATTCAATTGTTTGTGATTGATAGTTGTTGGACAATTTGTGTTCATTATCATACGCTTTGTGTACCTTTACACATATATGAGCTTTTTAATAGAGGTTCGGTTGTACAATTCAATTCGAGTTGTTTCCGCTGTGCAATAAAACTTTTGAAAATATTTTTTGTCAATTTTTTAATTTGTGATATATTCACCTATTCTAGATCGAAGCCTATAGTCTAATAACAGTATCTAGGATTGCCATCCTCATCCATTACATAATACAATTGTATATAGAGTTACATTTAATAACTAAAATGTTTATGTTGCGGTTAGAATATGATATCAAATTATTAATTAATTTGAATCGCATCTTTAGTTCACAACCGCTCTTTGATTTATCCGAAGGAAAAGGTCAAAAGAGGAAAACCTAATTTTGCATCGTAAAGACAATGCAGGGAGAGATCTAGGTAAGGGGTTGGTTAAGCTTAGGGAAGGTACTAGCACCCTAAACTTCTGTAGTACTCTACAGGAACCTTTTGTTTATTGTATGCTTTTTTATTTTATTATCTGTTTGAAATATATTGCTAAGGGATAGAGTGACCTAAAAGAGCTAACGGTTAGTCCTAAGTTTACTCGGCAAGACGTCGCATCTTGTGCCTACATATCCTGACGGGAATGGAATCAGAGTAATTGTAGTTCCCCTCGAAAGGGAGGTTAGAAACGTCTTGACTGTGGTCAAGGTTTCATTGGGGAGTAAGCGTTCATAGGGAAGCGCCTACGTGGAGTCTTGAAACTCCTATTTTTACGTTGAAATTGTTAATTGAAATTAGGGTTAAATTAAATATTCCACGGCGGGAAACTCTAAAACAGAGTACGGCGACTCTTTGACCTAATGCTAGGGTAAAGGGTATTTTCGTCCACGGCGGGACACCTAGGCGATTAGGGTTTTGAAATGGTCAAACGTTAGGGTTATTGATTCGGCGGTCAAACGGCTAGACCTAATCCTTCGGAAGGAACATAATGCTAAATCATGCAAAACATGGCAAAATATTATATGGCAGAAATAAAGTGCGGAAAGTAAAGAAAGCGTCGCGACGATCACTCGCGTAAATTACAAATCCCCAAAAAATGCAAAATAAAATAAACCGCGACCATGGCCTCGCGTAAATTACATCCATGGAACAAATTACAAATATGATAACGAAATATTTAATTAATAATAATCGGAGACCGACTAAAACCTAGCGGAAAACAAATAGAGAACGTTAGTGAAAAAAAAGTTAGGCGGAAATCAATGACAAATAATAAAGCAATTAATAATGAAAGAAAGAAAAGGCAATTGGGAAATTTATTATTTTATTAATTTTGAAAAACTTTATTTTTAATTTCTGAAAAAAGAAATTTAATCTTAATTTTGAAACAATGGTTTTTAATAAAAATGTTTTAGTTTTAATTTTTTTTAAAAAGGATTCAATTTAAATTTTTTTAAAAAAATAAGTTTTAGTTTTAATTTTTTTTATTATAAGAACAGAGTTTTAAAACAAGGTTTAACTAGCAAATATTTTTTTAATTAAACTAACCATTTATTATGACATAATTACAATTTAAAGAAAATCAGAATAATAATAATAATAATAATAATAATAATAATAATAATAATAATAATAATAATAATAATAATAATAATAATAATAATAATAATAATAATAATAATAAGAAAAATAAAAAAAAGGGAAAAATAAAAAATATAAAAAAAAAGGGAAAAGTAGGCTTCACGCTGAAGCATTTCAATCTTTAGGTTTTTAGAAACCCCATCTTCTTCTTCATCACGGTGGCGGCGGCGTTGCGACTCCTTTGAGCTTTGCTCCATTCTTGCATGGCCGGAAACGATTTCTCTCCTTCTTCTTCGGTTTGTTCCACCTGAAAAAAACAGAAAAACTTTGTTATTGACAAAAAGAACTGCTCATCTCGTTCGGGGTTCGAAGCGGTTCGCGGTGGTTTTGCGCCGTTTGATGGATTTGCTGACACTTTCCTCTTCTGATAAGTCGTGAGAACGGCCGCCGTTTTTTCCTTTTTCGTGCTCTCCCCTCACTTATGTTTATATAGGTAATCAAATTAGGATTAACTCTAACCTAATGCCTATTTTAAAGCCCAACTTAAATAATTAGTCAAAGCTAAAAAAAACAAACTAAAACAAACTTAAAAGAATAAAATCTTTTCTAATATTTTTTCTCTTGCCAATTGTGCCATTTTATTCATTCAAAATAAAGTGGCATTAGAAACTATGTAAAGGTAGGACAAATTTGGGGTGCAACAGATGCCCCTATTTAAATAGCTTCACCGGATGATTTGAGCAGCGGAGACTCGAGAAATCGCGGTGAAAGGGATTTAAATACAGATAACCGGAAATTTGGCCCCTAGATGCAGTGATATGCAATGATATGGACAAAATAACACGAACTATAATGCTGACAATGCCATGAATCTAATATGATGCGTATGATGGAATGATGAATGCAAGGATGCAGACGACACGACGTCATAGGGGACAGCGCATCGAAGAATTGCACTAAGGAAGAAGACACGCGGTGGTGACAAGGTAACATAGGATCCACAAGGAGGCAGGACCAGGTAAACGACAAACGCTATAGTTTTTGGGACATTCCTTGAAGAGATCGAGCGGGATCTTCAGAACTCACCGGAAAACATATAGGGAGAGACAAACATCAGAACATTTCGGAAGAACATCGAAAAGGAGACACGTCGTATCTGGAAGAACGTCAGATAAGCATGACACGAAATAGTCGATGGGTGCCAAGTAAACTGGACTTTGTCCACAAGGTAAGACACGGATAAAACACGACCTCGGGGAGAAAAATGCAAATGGGGATAAAACACCCATGCTGCCAAGTAACTAAATTCGTCCACAAGGTAAGACGCGGATAAAACACGACCTCGGGGAGAAAAATACAAATGGGGATAAAGCACCCATGATGCCAAGTAAATAAATTCGTCCACGAGGTAATACGCGGGTAAAACACGACCTCAGGGAGAAAAATGAAAATGGGGATAAAGCACCCATGATGCCAAGTAAATAAATTCGTCCACAAGGTAAGACGCGGATAAAACACGACCTCAGGGAGAAAATGCAAATGGGGATAAAGCACCCATGATGCCAGGTAAATTGGACTTCGTCCACGAGGTAATACGCGGGTAAAACACGACCTCGGGGAGAAAAATGCAAATGGGGATAAAGCACCCATAATGCCAAGTAAATAAATTCGTCCACAAGGTAAGACGCAGGTAAAACACGACCTCGGGAGAAAAAGCAAATGGGGATAAAACACCCATGATGCCAGGTAAATTGGACTTCATCCATGAGGTAATATGCGGGTAAAACACGACCTCGGGAGAAGAAGCAAATGGGGATAAAACACCCATGATATGCACATGTGTATAAATCATGCTATGATAGATGATCAAATGACAATGTAGATGTCGACGACAAGGCTCGACTCTGTTGGTAAGATGACAAGACTGGAAGACTCATTCCTCAACCCATACATCATTGTCATTCTGTTAAACTGTATCACGCTGATAGTCCCTGTAGGAAGGATGAAAAGCTACTCGGGGATTCTTCAAATAAACTACCCCAGATTGGATGAACTGATAATTGTTTCTCGTAAAATGATTGTTTTACTGTACCCTCATAAGGCTTGCCCTAGTATGAGTCTTGATAAACCAAATCTGAGAAGATCTTGCCTTGAACAAATCTTGAACTGATTCTCAGACGAGATGTAAAAGGAACTTGCCCCTGATAAGATCACTTGATCAAGTTTCTTGATTGTTTGAAAATTCCTTAGAGGAAAGCCAATTTGAAAACAAAGTATATTCATACAAACATGGTAATGCAAAATTCATGCGACTTTTGAAGTCAAAGTTGTTTTTTTTGAAAAATGGAAAATACATGAGTCGTCAGTCAGAACACGACGGTTCAATACGCTCAAAGTTTAAAACAAATGTGTACTGTCAAAATAAATGATTCACAAAGACCTTTTGGAGTCAGCTTACACAACCTTGTTGTAGTATGCTTTCAAAATAACCTTGCTTCAATTAGGTCTTTTAAGGGTTGTAACGTGGCCTGGTTCACGGTTTATGAACCAAAGGATAAAGGCTCAAAATTTATTTATACCCACCCAATCTATATGATGATCTCCAGTCCTACGCTCAGTTAACTCCTATTATGCATTCAGGTTCCTATAGGTTAGGAATTGCACTGATGGTAGCAATGATGGTTCAGAAGTCGATGGACCTATGAAAAGCAGCCACTACTTCCTTATGATATTTGGTCATTTTGACATTGAGGATTTTCAGGGTAAAGATTTAAAACTCCTCTTTGTATTATCCCTAAATTTTGCCTGAACTGTTTTACAGTCAGCGGGATGCCCCAATTTTGCCTAAGTCTCCTTCATAGGTTTTGACTTAGCGGGATTTTTCTTTTGATTTTTTTTTGAAACATGACTGCCTGGTTTAATGATTACGGTGAACCATCATCAGTGTTTTTGACTTAAAAATAATCTTCGACACTTGTTTGTTATGTGCGAAGGAAAATTGTAAGTGCGACCTTTATATGAAAGGTATATTGCATGAACACATAACCGAGTTAACTGAGAACTACCCATCTCCAGGTTAAAATTGCGGGTTTTTTTTTGTAAAGAAAGGAACTCCAACTTCTAGGCTCGAAGGGGTTGACAAGGGATTAACTTCCTAATTTCTCCAGTGTTTGGGAATTGAAATAATGCCTTACATCGTCAACAAGGTTTGATTGAAAGCATACTGACATCAATTGTGGGTATAACGTTATCATCATCCTCCCTCCAATCTTAGCATATCAAAAATTTGGACAAAAAGTAAATATTTGAAAATAAAGCATAAAGATGCAAATAGTAGGCAAAATGAATTGAATCAAAAGTCGCAATGCTCATTTCATTAATGTAAAAGTACAAACATAATTTGAAAGCAAACAACTAATACGAAATAAGGAAAATGCAAACAACAAGGAATAAAAGGCCTAGTGATAAAACTTCATTTTTGATGCACTGGCAAGGGATCCTTCTGAACATTCGGATGACCGTCTGTAAAATCAAGTATTCTGGTTCTAACCAATTCACGCACTCTAGCCTTCAGCGCAAAACAATGTTCCAAGTCGTGGCCTGGGGCACCCTCATGAAAAGCACAATGGAGATCGGTTCTGAATCCAACCGGAGGGGGATTAGGAGGAGGTGGCGAAGCCTTTATGGTGATCAGTCCTCGTCGAACCAAGTCAAGATATAGCTCGGTGTAAGTCACGGGAATAGGATCAAAGTGGCTTCTGTTCCATTTCTGGTTTTGTCTGATAACTGGGCATTGAGGAGTCTGAGCTGGCTGTCCTCTGGCAATCAGTATTTGAAGCATTTCAGTGAGCTTAGTCATGTCTGACTTCAACTCATCGATTTCCATTCGGATCTCTGCATTTTATGTCTCTTGCTCTGACATCTTATGTCTATAGTTAACCCTGGTCTGATATCTGTGTCGAGGAATCAGCTTGACGACTCAAAGGTACACTAGAAGACGAGAGAACCGAGAATGAGAAACCGGGGGAAAGATGCAATGCAAAAATGTGATGCTAATGCCATGTAATGGTTCCAATCATTTCAACAGTCGATTGCAAATATTCCCTTTTAGGAAAGTTGGAAAGAAATTTTTTTTTGACTCTAAAATGTAGGACCTTTTTGAATTTGCAAAGGACTGTTGAGTTCCTTGAAACTGGAAATGATATGATGCTTTATGGATGCAAAGCACAAATACACACACAAAGGTCCTAGGTTAGAGGACATCGAATGGAGTTAAGGTCTACCCTTCCCAAAAGGTAAGTATTATAGGTTAATTGTACCTGCAGAACAAGGTTCTAAAGCGGTGCCCAAAGTCATCAATCCATCTTTCGGATATTATCAACTTTCCGACTGACTCGGGGGTCGATAATATTCTCAAGAGAACCTCATTTGAGTGTAGTATCGCGTAGCAACTATTGTAGGACTACTCCCACATAGTTCCCGCACTACGTCCTATATAAGGCCAAGGTGGTGTTAAGGTACTACGGTCCCCAGTATCACATACTCCAATTGAAAATAGTAAAAGTTTTCACGACTGCACTCGATCAACCGAACCATTTTCGAAAGGGTCTCAACTGAGCGGTGATTCTCAAGTCGACTTGGTCGGGACTCACTCCCGGCAAGCCTCGTCGAATATCTCACCTTTCTATAATAAGGTTACTCAAGTCCGGGTTAGGACTTATCTCACAATAACAGGTATCCCCACAAGGTACAATGATATATAAAAATAATTAATAAAATATCATACAATAAACAAAATAGGGGTAACCCTTAAAAATTAGGAGGGTCCCCAGTGAAGTCGCCATTTTCTGTTGCGGTTAGAATATGATATCAAATTATTAATTAATTTGAATCACATCTTTAGTTCACAACCACTCTTTGATTTATCCGAAGGAAAAGGTCAAAAGAGAAAAACCTAATTTTGCATCGTAAAGACAATGCAGAGAGAGATCTAGGTAAGGGGTTGGTTAAGCTTAGGGAAGGTACTAGCACCCTAAACTTCTGTAGTACTCTACAAGAACCTTTTGTTTATTGTATGCTTTTTTATTTTATTATCTGTTTGAAATATATTGCTAAGGGATAGAGTGACCTAAAAGAGCTAACGGTTAGTCCTAAGTTTACTCGGCAAGACGTCGCATCTTGTGCCTACATATTCTGACGGGAATGGAATCAGAGTAATTGTAGTTCCCCTCGAAAGGGAGGTTAGAAACGTCTTGACGGTGGTCAAGGTTTCATTGGGGAGTAATCGTTCATAGGGAAGCGCCTACGTGGAGTCTTGAAACTCCTATTTTTACGTTGAAATTGTTAATTGAAATTAGGGTTAAATTGAATATTCCACGGCGGGAAACTCTAAAACAGAGTACGGCGACTCTTTGACCTAATGCTAGGGTAAAAGGTATTTTCGTCCACGGCGGGACACCTAGGCGATTAGGGTTTTGAAATGGTCAAACGTTAGGGTTATTGACTCGGCAGTCAAACGGCTAAACCTAATCCTTCGGAAGGAACATAACGCTAAATCATGCAAAACATGGCAAAATATTATATGGCAGAAATAAAGTGCGGAAAGTAAAGAAAGCGTCGCGACGATCACTCGCGTAAATTACAAATCCCCAAAAAATGCAAAATAAAATAAACCGCGACCATGGCCTCGCGTAAATTACATCCATGGAACAAATTACAAATATGATAACGAAATATTTAATTAATAATAATCGGAGACCGACTAAAACCTAGCGGAAAACAAATAAAGAACGTTAGTGAAAAAAAAGTTAGGCGGAAATCAATGACAAATAATAAAGCAATTAATAATGAAAGAAAGAAAAGGCAATTGGGAAATTTATTATTTTATTAATTTTGAAAAACTTTATTTTTAATTTCTGAAAAAAGAAATTTAATCTTAATTTTGAAACAATGGTTTTTAATAAAAATGTTTTAGTTTTAATTTTTTTTAAAAAGAATTCAATTTAAATTTTTTTTAAAAAATAAGTTTTAGTTTTAATTTTTTTTATTATAAGAACAGAGTTTTAAAACAAGGTTTAACTAGCAAATATTTTTTAATTAAACTAACCATTTATTATGACATAATTACAATTTAAAGAAAATCAGAATAATAATAATAATAATAATAATAATAATAATAATAATAATAATAATAATAATAAGAAAAATAAAAAAAAAGGGAAAAATAAAAAATATAAAAAAAAAGGGAAAAATAGGCTTCACGCTGAAGCATTTCAATCTTTAGGTTTTTAGAAACCCCATCTTCTTCTTCATCACGGTGGCGGCGGCGTTGCGGCTCCTTTGAGCTTTGCTCCATTCTTGCATGGCCGGAAACGATTTCTCTCCTTCTTCTTCGGTTTGTTCCACCTGAAAAAAACAGAAAAACTTTGTTATTGACAAAAAGAACTGCTCATCTCGTTCGGGGTTCGAAGCGGTTCGCGGTGGTTTTGCGCCGTTTGATGGATTTGCTGACACTTTCCTCTTCTGATAAGTCGTGAGAACGACCGCCGTTTTTTCCTTTTTCGTGCTCTCCCCTCACTTATGTTTATATAGGTAATCAAATTAGGGTTAACTCTAACCTAATGCCTATTTTAAAGCCCAACTTAAATAATTAGTCAAAGCTAAAAAAACAAACTAAAACAAACTTAAAAGAATAAAATCTTTTCTAATATTTGTTCTCTTGCCAATTGTGCCATTTTATTCATTCAAAATAAAGTGGCATTAGAAACTATGTAAAGGTAGGACAAATTTGGGGTGCAACAGTTTACCTCAATGATTATTCTTTCTTCTTCGACCACAAATGTCATGGGGAATTTGATGTATCCTAAAGATATTGTGTTTGACTCCATCAAAATCTTAGAGTTCCCCCTTTGAGATACAACTATAATAATGATTATATGTCTAACTTACTGTATATTTCGGTGTACATGATGTTGCACGAGCTCCCTTGATTTACCAACACGCGCCAAATCTCGCGCCCTGACATTTCTACCATTATAAGGACAAGTATTATTATAATAGAGGCTTCTTGTTAGCTATTAAATTCTCAAGTAGAGAATTTCTCTGAGGATTTTAACGTGAGAGAAAAACAACAAATTTCATCATAACTAGTGATCAATAAATTTCTGACTGATAACACAAATGATCTAGTTTAAATATGAAATAGTTCATGTCAGACTTCATTGTTAGAGATGCTTATGGACGATTAATTTTCATAATCAATCCATAACCATAAATAATCCATATGTTATAACCAGTTATTAAAACCAATTATAATAACTAGTTTTTATTTTTGTAAAATGGTTATAAACCAGTTATTAACCGGTTATAATTTTATAATTAATTTTTATTTAATTTTGTTTTAAAACAATTTTTTATTTTAAGAAAAAAATACTTATGTTCAAAAATATTTTTTTTTAATTTTCAGTATTTTTCTATTTACTGAAAAAATATTTGTTAAAACAATTTTTTTCTAAAAAAATTTCGTTTTTTGCAAAAAAATTAATTTTCTTTCATAAAAAATAAATATATTTTATTTGAAAAAATTTTTTTGTTTTAAAATTTTTTTTTAAAAAAATTGATTAATTTGGTTTTTATTTTAGATATGGATGTCCAAATTATAGATTTGGTTAAAATCGTATTAATACATATCTAAAATACCAAACCATACTAATAATTAACCAATTTTTAATAACTTTATATAAATATGAATATGAATAATTTAAATAATTGATTTATTTGAACATCCCTATTTATTATCATGGTTAAATGGTAAGATTCAACAACTAATTAATATTTGGTGTTTGTTCTAACATCAAGAATAATATCCGCAAATATTTTGATGTCTAAGTTAGCTTAAAGAAACATTTTAGTTAAAAAATGTATTGGATTGAGCGTTTACCTCCCCCTCATATAAGATTATTTTAGGGTTTTGCAAATCTAGAACCTTCCATCATTAGATAGAAATATGTGGAAATGTTTTATTCATTGTGCGATCTAAGAACCTATTTCAATTAATTACCTTGATTACTAGTTTTTTAGGGCATAATTTAGCATGTTTTTGAGATTCATGAACTTTTTCTCTAAAGTATTTTATTCTTTGTTGATAATATTTTGGTCTTAATTCAACTGTCTATGAAATGAAATTATAGACATGTTAAACATTATTTCTTTTTGGACCGATGTAAATATGTTGGCATGGGTAGGAAGAATAATAATTTTTAAAATGAAGAACTTAATGAGTTCTAAGAATATATATATATATATATATATATATATATATATATATATATATATATATATATATATATATATATATATATATATATATATATATATATATATATATATATATATATATATATATATATATATATATATATATATATATATATATATATATATATATATATATATATATATATATATATATATTGCTTTTCAATAGTTTTAATAATCTGTAAAGAATCAATTTGATTATTTAAACTTTGTATTTCCAAAATTTATAATCATTTTAAAGTAATGTCTATTATTAGAACATATTTTTGTTTATTTCTTTAAAACATTTATATTAGTTTTATGATAAACTAATTTTTAAATAACTTATTAAGACTTAAATTGATTTATGAATTATTTAATTTATTATTATGATAGTTATATAAGTACACATATTATATAATATATATTTTTTATTTCATTTAACTTTCATTTTTACTTCGTCTACTTTTTTTTAGAAATTTTTAAAAGGAATATTATATAATGCATTTTGATACTAATTACCATTTCAATTTCTTTTTATTAAGAAATTAATAATCAACTTTTATTTTTTTATATTAAATGAATTATGTTAGTATTTCTTTCTAATTCTTTTCCTAAATTTTCTATATATGAAAATGTTTAAAAGACATATTATATGATGAATTAGTGACATGTAATTTCTCTTTAATTTCATAAGATTAATTATTTTTGACAATATACATAATTGTCACGTAAGCATACTAAAAACTCATTAAAATCTCGGTAAAAAATTTGATTTTACTTTTTATGCATATTAATTTTCTTTCTTAGCTTATTATGCATTCGATTTTTCTTTTTTCACCTAACGTACGTATTAAAATCTCGGTAAAAAATTTGGGGTTTTCACTTTGGCTTCAGCTTATTTAAATTTGACAACAATTATTTTATAATAAATTTTTAAATAATATATTAAGACTTAAATCTATTTCTAAATTATATTATTTTTGATAATATTTTATTTTTGACATTGATAGTTATTTTATTTAATGCATTATATAATTCCTTTTATTTCATTTATTTCTCATTTTTACATTTTATAAATTTTTGACAATAAATTTTTTAAAGACATTTATATATTTGTTTTCTTTTTTTTTTTTATAATACTTTTTTGACATTGATTGTTATATTATTTAATACATTATACAATTTCTTTTATTTTATTTATTTCTCATCTACATCCTCTAAAATTTTAATTTGAAACTTGAAAAGCATATAATATAATTATTTATTTATTTTTATGATATTTTATTTTTGACATTGATAGTTATTTTATTTAATATATTATATAATACCTTTCATTTCATTTAATTCCCATTTTTATTTCGTTTTATTACAGAATAAAATTAATACGCTTTATTCTTTATATTAAATACTTTATGTTGCTATTGTTTTCAAATATTTTTTTGTTTAAAGGTATATTTTATAATGATTTTTATGACATTTAATTTATTTTTTAAAATGGTTTGATAAGATTAATTTTTTAACATGCTCAACATAATTGTCATATAATCGTAATATTTTTTTTTCTTTCTTATCTTATGAATTTTAATGTAGATTTTTAATAATTAAATTTTTTATAATTAACAATGATTATAAAAAATTTGTATTAGAATAACTATGACAGTTATTTAATTTATTAATTTTTAGTTTCCGACAATTATATAGTTAAATATACTATTTATTTTGAAATATATAATATTATTATTTATATTATTAAAGTCTTGTAAAAAGATAATTATAATTAAAAAATATAAAATATAGAGTTAAATTTTAATTTTTTAAAAACAAGTAAAAACAATATAAATTAACTATAAATTTTTTAAATCTTATAAATTACTTTGAAGCGAAACAAAAATATCTCATTTATCCACTTAAAATACTTTAATTTGTTTCTCAAGAAGCTATTTATACCTAAAATTCTACGCATCACATACAAATTAAAACAGTCATAAAATATTTGGCGTTTTCACTTTTGTTTCTGCTTATTTAAATTTGTGAATCACACCAGATGGAAGCTTCAGTTTCTGCTGTAGAGAAAATAATCGGTTACACTTTTCGAAACAAGAAGCTTCTAGAACAAGCCCTAACCCATACTTCTTACCCCGAAGCTGTTTCATACGAGCGTCTTGAGTTCGTCGGGGATGCCGTTTTAGGTCTTGCGATCAGCAACCATCTCTTCCTCGCTTACTCCTCAGTTGATCCTGGTACACTCTCGCTCCTCCGTGCTGCTAATGTTAGCACCGAGAAACTCGCTCGAGCTGCCGTTCGTAATGGTCTACACCGTTATTTACGTCATAACACGCTCTCTATTGTTGATATCATTAACGAGTTTGTTGACGCGATTGAATGTGAAGACGATTGTGTTGTTGTTAAGTATGGTGGATCGGTGAAAGCTCCCAAGATTCTCGCTGATATTGTTGAGTCTGTTGCTTCTGCTGTTTACGTCGACGTTGATTTCGATCTTAAAAAATTATGGGTGGTATGGTTATTTTCTATGCTCTTTCTATTTTTTTTATCGATTAATTTACTTCAATTGTTATTTTTTATTGGGTTAAACTGTATCATTACTTCAGGTTTACATTAAAATGATTATTAATTTTGAGATTAGATTTACTCCATTGTAAGAAAAGAAGGGACTAGGAATGGTAGGGGGTGTTGTATTCAAGGATTTGGAAAGGGTGGAGATTCATACTCGGGCTAGCTTAAACTATGTCACTGCCCGGTAATTTTTGTTGACAGATAATAAGAGGTCTTTTGGAGCCGATAGTTACACTGCAAGATCTGGAACAAAAACCGCAACCGGTGACAATGCTTTTCGAGATATGCCAAAAGAATGGTAAAAAGGTTGACATAGAACAACAGAGGAACGGTGCCAGAAGCACTGCCAGTGTCTATGTTGATGGCAAGTTGGTTGCATCCGCTTCATCAAATCAAAAGGACATTGCAAGGCTTGAAGCTGCCAAGGCTGCCTTGCATAAACTACAACGCTTACTGCCTGCTACTACCATGATGCCGGACTGTTGTGTTGATATTGATGGTACCTTTGAAGTTGAAGCTGCCAAACAGAAATTATACGCAATTTGTGGGATGAAAAAGTGGCCCAAACCAATATACAGGTAAACACAGCTAGCCTGCCACTAACATTCATTTATAGATCTGATTTCATTTTCTGTATATAAAAGTGCATCTACCTTGCTGGAGTAATTTGGAATTATATGGCAGGCTTGAGAAACCTAAATATGATGAATGGTTACATGCATTAAAAAAGTCTGCCTTAATTATAAGTTGATTTGCTTGTGTCGAGCTTGTAAACTGATGTCATACTTTTTAATAATGTTTCACAGCATTGAGAAAGATGAAGGTACTCCTCAAGATAAGAAATTTATCAGTGCTGTTCAGATAGCTACTCCGGCTGCTATACTCAAAATGTTTGGAGACGAAAGATCTCGGGTGAAGCATGCAGAGAACTCTGCAGCTTCCTTGATGATCCGGGCCTTACGACAACACCAGTATGTGTGACAACTGTTGTAACTATTTATTTATTTATTTATCGTCTAGTATGTTCAAGAGACTACGGCCTCCCGATGTACTAGTTTTAAGTCTTTTTTAGTTTATGATTTGTAAGAATTTGGATACAGTTTTAAATCCCTGTTAGTTTATGATTTGTGAGAAATTGGATATTGAGTGTACTACTAGTTTTAAGAATGTTAGTTTATGATTTATGAGAAACGGATACAGGGTGTAGTTGTAGTCTATGTTTAGTTATGCAATGACAAAATTTAATTTTTCAATGAATTGATTTTGTGAAATTATTTTATTTATAAGTGATGTGAATATAAAATTGTTTCTGTTCGGATACATTTACTTAATAAGGAGTAGAACAATAAATTTGTTTAAAAACTTTAATTTCCCAAAAACGTAGAGAATTTGATCTCCTTCAATGGTGCAACTCCTTGGATTCTAACCGCTCAAATTCAGTTACTTGGTCTTCGTTGTTGGAAGGTTCCAACTCTACGTAATATTTTGCTAAATACGCTTTTTTCAGGAAGTCCATCTATGATCAGTTCTCCATATTACTGACGAAATTTTATTTAAGAAGAAGCCTCTTCTGCCACTTCTGATGTACCTGTGCAAGAAGAATATATTTCCACCCTATAAAAGGATTTAGCAAATCAAACCACACTACCTTTTTATTCCCGATGCGTCACAATTTCTATTTACTCAACACTGATATTATTGAAGAGCTACAGAGCTCCAAATATTCCCTTGTTCTTTAGTAAATGCACTTGATGTCAACCAACCTATTAGAGCTCATAGGAACTGTCTTTTTATTCTAATGAGTTCATTTATGAACATGCTAAGACCCTATGTAATGACTTGGTGAAAATATCCGCAACTTGCACTTTTGTGGTGACAGGCATGAGATGGATTAAATCTTCTAGCATCTTCTCACGTACAAAATGGTAATCAATTTTTATGTGCTTTGTGCGCTTGTGAAAAATCGGATTTGCAGTTATGTGCATGGCAGACTTATTATCACAGTAGATAATGATGGGCATAGGATGTTTTATATGGAAATCAACGAGTAGATTAAGTAGCCAAACACTAGCCAAACACCTTCACAAGTGGCTTAAGCAAGAGCTCGATACTCAGCTTCAGAGGATGATCTAGAAATGACAGCTTGCTTCTTACTTTTCTAGCTAATAATGAATGTACTAAGAAAGTAGCATATTCTAGAAGTTGACCTTCAAGTATCTGAACAAGCACTGCAATTTGAGTCTAAAAATCCTTTAAGGCATAAAGGAGAGTTAGATTGGAAAATGAAGCCTTGTCCTGGATTGTTTTTGAGATATTTCAGAACATATGAACCAGCTAACATTTGCTTATCTGTTGGGGCAACAAGGAATTGACTGAATTTACTTACAGCATAAGCTATTTCTGGTATGGTATGAGTTAGCAGGAGACCAATGAGCCTTCTATGAGTGGTAGGGTCAGACATAGGTGTTCCATAAGTTTTGTGAAGTTGAAGATGAGGCTGCATAGGGGTGGAACAAGGCTTGCATCAGTTATGAGGCTAAGGGTGTATTTTATTTGACATAAAGAGATTCCATGTACACTTCTAGCAACTTCAAAACCTAAGAAATATTTGAGGGCCCCTAAGTCTTTGATGTTGAATTCGGCATCCAATAAGGTTTTAAGTTGATGAATTTCATGAGGATTAGTTCCTCCAATAACCAAATCATCAACATATACTAAAACCACAATGAAGCCTTGAGAAGAGGTTTTAGTGAAGAGGGAATAATCTGCTTTTGATTGAATATAACTTGACGAAATGAGAGTGTCAGTGAGTTTGTTGTTTCATTGTCTGCTAGCCTGCTTCAATCGATAAAGAGATCTTTGCAATTTGCATACAAGATTTGGTTGAGGCAGTGCAAGTCCAGGTGGAGGCTTCATGTAGACTTCCTCATTAAGGTCACCATGAAGAAAAGTTGTATTGACATCAAGCTGGAATAATGGCCAATTATGAGTTGTAGCAATAGTCAAGAAAACTCTGACGGTGGTCATTTTAACCACTGGGCTGAATGTATCTGTGTAGTTTAATCCTTCAGTCTCAGTGAAACCCTTTACAACAAGTCGTGCCTTATATATTTCAATAGTGCCATTAGCATGCAGTTCACTTTGAATACCCATTTGCAGCCAATTGCTTTCTTGTGTGAAGGTAAAGGCATAATAGCTCATGTCTTAGATTTAATCAGAGCATGCAACTCAACAATGGTTGTATCTCTCCAATTATCATCACAAATAACATTCTCATAGGATTTAGGTTCATGAATGGCAGACAAATGTAAAGTGTAATGCTTATGTGCAGATGATAATGAGTCATAAGAAACAACATATGAGATGAGATACTTACATATAGAAGATGATGTGGAAGCAAATGAATTGGAATGGTGGATTAAGTTGCAGTGGTAATCTCTTAGGTAATTTGGGGGTTGTACCTGTCTAGTGGATCTTCTGACAGAAATATCATCAAGGGTGATAGGTGTAGTTTGGTTGTTTTCAAGAGACTGAGATTGTGTATGGTCAAGGTTGTGACTCGGGGGTAGGATTAGGATTAGGAGTAGGAGATTGATTGCTCTCAAAATGGTCATTGTTAATGGAATGAGGTAATAAGTTTGGAATTATGGAAGAATTAGAAGAAGGTTGAGATGATGTATTTGGCTTAAAAGTATGACCAAAGAAATTATCCAAATATGCATAAAATTGGGATGAGGAAGAATAAGGATGTTGTTGGCTAGAGATGACATTATGTTGGTATGGAAAGTGAGACTAAAAAAATGTGACATCCCTAGAAATGAAAAGTTCCTTGCAGTACAAGTCAAATAGAATATGTCCTTTGACACCAGGTTTGTAACCTAAATTAATGCATTTTCTGGATCTTGAGTCTAATTTCTTTCTATTGGCTTTTAACGTAGATGCATAACATAAAGAGCCAAAAACTTTCAAGTTGGTCATGTCAGGAAATTTGTTGTAAAGGATTTGGTAAGGTGACTTATTTTTCAAGAATGGAGTGGGGAGTCTGTTTATGATGTAAACAACATAGCTTACTGCATGAGCCCAAAATAGAGCAAGTAAATGTGCCTTGAACAAAAGAGCTCTAGTGATGCCTAAAATGTGTTAGTGTTTTCTCTCAACAATGTTATTTTGTTGAGGTGTATCAACACAAGATGTTTGGTGAGTGATACCTAATTGTTTGTAAAATGAAGTCATCATGAATTCATTTCCATTGTCTGATCCAATGCATTTAATATGATATTTGAATTGGATTTTTATCTAGGATACAAAGGATTTGATGTGTGATGCTATTTTAGATTTCAGTCTCATAAGAACAACCATGTGAATCTACTTTTATCATCAACATTGGTCAAGAAATATCTATATCCCATCATGGATTTGAAGTTAATGGACCCTATATATCCATGTGTAATAGGTCAAAAGTTGACCGAGAAACATGAGAACTAAGGGAAAAGGGTAATCTCTTTTATTTTGCATAAAAATATACATCACAAGGCAAATCGAGATTGACAGGTTTATGAAAGAGAAATTTTTATTGAGTTCAAGTAATTTGGCATGTGAAGCATGTCCAAGTCTAATACGCCATATGATATAATTAGGTAATCTATCAATGGAAGAGTTAACAAAAGAATTGATACATTGTACTGGTGGAGTATTGTGTAAGGTAATTGAAGGAGAGGTCAATATATACAATCCACCATGTAATTCAGTTGTGCCAATCATCTTCTTGGTAGATATGTTTTGCATGAAACAAACACTGTCATTAAAAACAAGTTGGAAATTAAGCAATTTGGTTAATTTAGGAACGAATATGAGATTAAAGGAAAAATTAGGCAAGTAAAGGACATTGGTGATGTAAAAAGAGTTGTTAAACTTGAAGCTGCCTGATAAACTAGTGGTGGCAAGGCTGCCATTTGGTAATTTTATGGTTATATGCTTAATTTTCTTAATGCATTAAAAATATTCCTGTGTGAAACAAACATGATCAGTGGCTCTAGTGTCTAAAATGAAGGATGGAGGGTGAAATGATGCAGGAATTGTGCATATAATACTTGATCCAAGTTCATATTGTGAGGTAAGATGGTTAATGCTATGAGACTGAAATTGTGATGATCCTTGAAGTAAAGCTAACAAAGTTTTGTGCTGCTCTGGAGTAAAAGCCAAACCATGAGATACTTGTGCATTTGCTTCAAAAAGTTCACCTGATATTTCCTATGACTTATCAGATGTAGTATTACATTGATTGGCCACACCATCATGCTTTTAATGAGGAGGATATACATGCTTTTTGAAGCAAGTATCAATGGTGTGGTTGGTCATGCCACAATTAATACACACACGATTTCCTCTACCTATGCCACTAGAGTATCTGCCACCTCTATTTCTTCCTTGAACATGAAAATTGGAATAAGGTTTAGACTGAGAATCACATGTAGATTGATGTTGATTAGAAGTGGGAGTAGCTAACACTTTGGATTCATCAACATGCAAGGTAGCTTGTCTTTCTTGTTGAACAAGCAATGAATAGATTTTGCAAATGTTTGGGAGAGGATCCATTAACATGATTTGAGAAAGAATAGCTGAGTACTGATCATTCAAACCTTTCAAAAAACAAATGACTCGATCACTATCTTTGTATGCATGAATCTTGGTGATAGTAAGGCATGTGGAATCACAATCACATTCAGGAATTGGTCTAAAATTATCCAATTCTCGCCACAGAATTTTAAACTTTTTGTAATAAGAAGAAACAAGAAGTATCACCTTGTTTCAATGTGCAAATCTCTTCCTGAATATCTGAAATTCAAAATACATCTCCTTGATATAATTGCTCCTTTAATTCATTCCATATGTCAGCTGCATTATCCATCCGAAGAATGCTTTGAGCAATTTGCGTCTCAACATCATTATTGATCCATGACATTATCATGATGTTACATCTATCCCAAGCTAGTGAATTGGTATCAAGATCTGATGGTCGTGGTAATACACCATTGATGAAGTGTAATTTGTTTTTGGATCGCAAAGCCATGGTCATTGAAAGAGACCAAGAGTGATAATTGTTGTTGGAAAGAAAGGGAGTAACAAGAACTAATGCGGTATTTTCATTAGGATGCATGAAGTAAGGGTTAAGGATATCAGTTTGATAAATGTTATTGTTGTTTCTTGATGTCGGTTCGCCATTGATGCTACCGTTTGATCTTGGAGATGACATGATGAAAACAGAAGTAGAGTGAAGGAGAAAGAAGCCAAGGAAGAACAAGAAAGAAGAAAAGGTGAAGATTGAGAATCTAGAAACCCAATGGAAAGAAGAAAAAAGATCACAGGCCGAAGATGTCATGTGAACATGCAAGACCAAGGTTTAACTCCATTAAAGAACACATGTTGTAGAGATTACATGGTGAAGAAGAAAGTAAACATTGCATGTGTAAAGAGTGAATATTATTTCTCAATCTTAATGTGATACAGTGATGGTTCATCTATATATAGTTAGACAATGATCAAAGCCATTAACTAACTATCATTAACAACTTGTAAGTAACTTCTAGAGTTAGTTATTACGTGCTCAAGTTAGTTATTACATGTCATCATTCTTATTGCATGGGCTTGCATCTATATCATCATTCACATTAAAAAAAATCAAGAATTCAAAAAAAAAAAAGTAAGCAAAAGGATATAAATATATAGTTTTATCTAAAATAAATGATTAATGTCGTGATTAATAACATCTATGTAAAAAATAGTAAATAATGAAGTAATGAAAATGATTAATAAAACAAGTCAGCCTTTTTGTTACAAACATACTCACTTACATATTTAAAAATCATTACAAAAAATTGGTTAAAGAAAAGTTTCCTAGGGATGTAACTTGCCTTCATTAGAGCGTAGTTGAAAAAAAATTCTTAAAGGAATTGAACAAATATTTAAAAAGTTAGAAAATTACTAGTAATATGATTTTCGGTTTAATTAAAACTAAAAACTAAAAAGATTTAATTTTTTTGTGTGTAGCTTGTCACTATGTTATTATTTTTAAATTATCAATATTAGTTACTATTATTTTTAATTATAAACATTAGTTATTATTTTGTTATGTTTTTTTAGAATCATTACGACCTTAATGTAATGCTACTTATGTTACTAGGTTTTTTGTGCATAGCTAGGTCCCCAAGCATGGATAAACGGAGAGGTTTGTGATAGGTCGTCGTCATCTGATCCGCGGTCGCGCGCGAATCATGATCGAGTGGATTGAGAAAAACGTAGTAAAGCGACGGTAACTCGGAAGTCGATTTACAAGGATTCTTATTTAAAATAGCTAATTGAGACGAATTGGGGGATTGTTTGATTAAGAATGCGATTAAGAAAGAAAAAAGCAAAAATAAGTGATTTTAAAATAAGTGATTAGAAACAGGTAAATCTACCGGTTCGACTGCCAACTTATCATCGGTTATTACAATTTAATATTTTCAAAAAGGTTTCAATTCCTATTCGATTGCAATATTGACGAACAAGCATCGACAATACCGCACGACTTCTATTCCTAATTACCGAATTAAGCAGACGGTTAAAGATTTGCGCAAATTAACGAAAAAGCTAAGTTAATCCGCGATTGAGTTAAGGAATATTGATCGACCAAATTAAATCCAATTTATCTTATAATAACGAATTAAGCAAATGAAATTATAAAATAATTTGGAACGGGATTAAAAGAAATAAAGCACAATTGAATTGAAAATAAACCTCAAAGAAATTACGGGATTCAAAACCGTCAGATTTTTTCTTAGGATTACTTCGCCATGAAAACAATGAAAAACAAAACAAAATTCGGAAAAATAAAATAGGTTAGAGTTTTGCATCACAACAGCAAGCTTAAATAGAAAACAACTGGGCCAGAAACCTAAACTAGGCCCGCAAGGAAAACTACATTATCACAAGTCAGAAACTTCAACGAATTATTCGAGACTCAAGAAATCCGAATCAGCTCCTTCGTGCAACATGGAAGTTGTAGATCTTTTTCTTAGCTTTCCAACAACTAGTAGAACGCCTCAATCCGATTCCTATAGCTCCATTTATGAATTTTTTACTAAAAGCTGCTAATGCTGAAAAATAACGAACGAAATTTAAATAAAGCTTAAAATAAAATAAATTGTAAAAACATCATAAAACATGAAATTAAACAAACTAAACTGTAGAAATGCCTAAGTCTAAACATAGAGGAAGGTGCATTAAAATGCACTGATCAAATTCCCCCACACTTGAACCTTTGCACTCCGAGCAAAGTATTGTCAAAACTTATGAAACACAAAAACATTCAGATACTCAATCTAGGTTGTGAACTCCTCTTTGGTCAAGATTGCATTGATAGGTACTACTTTTGCATACTAAGGATATCGTAAGAACACAAATCCGCAATTTTGCAGTCATAAGACTCCCTCCTATACAAACCAATCCAAATCATGTCGTTATGCCTAAGTCTAACTTACTCATCCTCCTTTTTGCTCTCTTTCATTCTAGTGCAATCACACTAAGCCCTTTATCTATTCACACACATGGTAACTGAGCTTGTTAGTGACTATGATCCATATTTTTTTTCAATAATTCAGAATTAGACACTTTTTTTCTTTTCTTTTTTTTTTTCTTTTTCACTTTTTGTCTTTTTCTTTTTCTCTTTTTCTTTTTTTTTTCTTCTTATTATTAACCACATGATCATTCACTTATTTGCATCAACTCAATAATTTAGCATGTGATTTCTAGATGGTGCTGACTGCTAGATAAACTACTTAAGAGCTATTAAAGGACGAGAACTCAAGAGTAAGCCATAACAAGTATCTAAATTGATTTCCATATTTGGGAGACTCAAGGTGTTAAAACAATGCCGATCTTATGAAAATTTCCCAAGTCTCTACAATCTGACCTCCAATTGATCTACAGCCCAAAAATTTCAAAAAAAATGCATTGTGTTTTTCTAAGTAAATGACTTTTTTTGTTGTAAAGGAAAACTGACGAAAATAAAAGAACTAAGAAAAACAAAATAAACGAAACAAAAAGTTCTCTCCCCCACACTTAAAACAGACATTGCCCTCAATGAAAGGGACTCAATTAAAGAGCAAGAGTGAGAGAAAGGAAAGGATGCTCCCTGATTATACTGCAATGTAGTTGGGTGCTTCTAAAGAACACTCTTCTATGGTAACACCTTCGGGTACCAAACTCTCATGGAATAACTTCAGCCGCTGTCCATTGACCTTAAAAACTTTTTCAGTACCTGCACTTTTAATTTCAACTGCACCATGGGGAAAGACATTAGTAACAAGAAAGGGGCCAATCCATTTGGATCGAAGTTTCCCAGCCATAAGCTTAAGGCGGGAGTTAAACAGTAAAACCTGTTGGCCCACAGAGAATTCCTTCCTAAAAATCATTTTATCGTGGAAGTGTTTGGTTTTCTCTTTATAGATTCTAGAGCTTTGATAAGCTTCTAGCCTAAGTTCTTCAAGCTGTTGTAATTGGAGTTTCCTTTCACTACCTGCTTATTGCATCTCCATATTACAACTTTTTACCGCCCAATAAGCACGGTGTTCTATCTCAACCGGAAGGTGACATGCCTTACCAAAAACAAGTCGATAGGGAGACATCCCTATTGGTGTCTTGAAAGCTGTTCTTTGAGCCCATAGTGCGTCTTCTAGACGACGACTCCAATCCTTCCTGTTCGGTTGCACCATCTTCTCTAGAATCTATTTGATTTCTCTGTTAGAGACCTCAGCTTGCCCATTGGTTTGTGGTTGATATGCAGTAGAGACTCTATGTGCAACTCCATACTTCCGAAGCAAAGCTTCCATGGTGCGGTTACAGAAATGCGTGCCTTGGTCACTTATGATAGCTCGTGGAATTCTGAACCTGCAAAAGATATTAGACTTGACAAAATTTGCAACAACTTTAGAATCGTTAGTCCTAGTGGGATTGGCTTCTACCCACTTTGAAACATAATCGACAGCAAGTAAAATATAGAAAAACCCAAATGATACCGGGAAGGGACCCATGAAGTCAATTCCCCATACATCAAACACCTCACAGAAAAGCATAGATTGCTAAGGCATTTCATTCTTATGAGTGATGGTCGTACCTGCTATCTGGCACTCCTTACAAGTGCGATAAGTCTCATAAGCATCCTTTAAAATGGTTGGCCAATAGAAACCTGAGTCGAGGACTTTTCTTGCAGTACGTTGCAGGCCAAAGTGTCCTCCTACTTGAGTGGCATGAGAAAAATTCAAAATTGAGTCAATCTCATAGTCGGGGACACACCTCCTAATAACCTGGTCACTACACAATTTCTAAAGATAAGGATCATTCCACACATAATATTTGGCATCACTCTTGAGTTTGTGACATTGTGCCTTAGATGCACCTGCAGGAAAAACACTAGCAATAAGATAATTAACAATATCAGCAAACCAAGGAGTAACTCCTTGTAAGAGTAGCAACTGCTCATCAGGAAAGTCATCCTGAATGGGAGAAGGATCTGCATCTTGCTCTATTCTGCTCAAGAGGTCAGCTACTAGGTTCTCGGCGCCACTCTTGTCCTTAATCTCCACATTAAACTCTTGGAGCAACAGCATCCACCGAATTAATCTTGGTTTTGCTTCGGGTTTATTCAAGAGAAACTTCAAAGCTGCATGGTCAGTAAAAACAACAATCTTGGAACCTAGCAAGTATTGTCTAAATTTGTCAAGAGCAAAAACAATCGCTAAAAGTTCCTTTTCGGTGGTTGTGTAATTAGCTTGTGCAGGATCCAACATCCTAAAAGCATAGTAAATAACATGGGCAGCCTTGTCCACTCTTTGTGCAAGGATCGCTCCAACTACATAGTTAGATGCGTCACACATAATCTCAAAAGGGAGATTCCAATTAGGAGGTTGTATGATGGGGGTGGAGATTAATGCTTTCTTCAAGAAATCAAACGCCTGCTTGCATTTCTCATCAAAAGTGAAGGTCACGTCGCTCTTCAACAAGTTTGAAAGGGGAAGAACTATCTTGCTGAAGTCCTTTATGAAGCGCCTGTAGAAACCTGCATGACCAAGAAAAGAACGAATCTCGCGAATGCAAGATGGGTAAGGCAATGTAGAAATCACATCAATCTTGGCAGGGTCAACTGAAATTCTTTTTTCAGAAATTATGTGTCCTAAAGCAATCCCCTGCTCCACCATAAAGTGACATTTTTCATAGTTTAGAACAAGGTCGGTTTCAATGCATATCTCTAAAACCATATTAAAACTGTTCAAACATGCATTAAAAGAAGAGCCATAAACGGTGAAATCATCCATAAATACTTCCATGCAATTTTAGATAAAGTCAGAGAAAATGCTAATCATGCACCGCTGGAAAGTGCCAGGAGCATTGCAAAGGCTGAAAGGCATCCTCCTGTAGGCAAATGTACCAAAAGGGCACGTGAAAGTAGTCTTTTCTTGGTCTTCAGGTGCAATATGAATTTGAAAGTAACCTGAAAAACCATCAAGAAAATAGTAATGTGATTTACCTGCGAGTCGTTCGAGCATTTGATCAATGAATGGCAAAGGAAAGTGATCCTTTCTAGTCGTCTGGTTCAATCTCCTATAGTCAATACAAACTCGCCAACTATTCTGAACTCTAGTGGGAACAAGTTCATTCTTCTCATTTTTTATCACAGTAAGTCCAGATTTCTTTGGTACAACCTGCACTGGGCTCACCCAGTTACTGTCAGAGATAGGGTATATGGTACCTGCTTGCAATAGCTTGGTTACCTCTTTCTTCACCACATCAAGAATTAAAGGGTTAAGCCTCCTTTGGGGCTGCCTTACTACCTTAGCTCCTTCTTCAAGTAGAATCTGATGCATGCACCTAGCAGGGCTAATACCTGGAATGTCCGCCAAGGTCCACCCTATTGCCTTTTTGTGCCTCTTTAAAACCTGCAAAAGCCTACTTTCTTGATTGAAGTCAAGGTTAACTGAGATAATAACAGGGAGCTTCTCATTTATTTCCAAGTAAGAATATTTGAGACTTTCTGGGAGAGGTTTGAGCTCTAAAGAAGGGGGTTGCTCAATGGATGGGACGGTCGGGGCAGCAGGGACGTCCAGAGCTTCAATCGTGCAAACTACTTTGTCGGGAACTGTATCCACCTGCAAAGTATCAGCCTGCAATGCAACATTTATCTCGGCACAAGTAGAGCAAACATTAGTGTCAGTGCATACATCACAGGAGAAAGTATCATCATAGTCCAATAAAGACGGAAAATCAGATAAAAACTCGGGGAGTGTATCGTCTATTAAGTCAGATAGTAACTTAATTTGAAATACTGAATGCTCTTCCATGGGATGTCTCATTGCATCAAAGATGTTAAATTTTGCGACAATATTACCAAACTCCATGGACATCGTGCCATCATCAACATCGATTTTCGTCTTTGTCGTTTTCATAAACGGCCTGCCGAGAATGATGGGTGCCTTGTTTGACTTTGTTTCTCCCTCCATGTCAAGAATATTAAAATCAGCAGGGAAAATCAAGTCATTTACTTGCACGAGGACATCTTCCACAACTCCGGCGGGGTGGTATTGCTTCTATTTGCCACCTGAATGATTAAACCTGTATGCTGCAATGGACCAAGATCAAGATTATTATAAACAGAAGTAGGCATAACATTAATACCAGCTCCTAAGTCAAGCATGCAATTTTCAAATTTACTGTTCCCAATGGTACAAGGGATAGCAAAAGTTCCTGGATCCTTGCATTTTTGTGGCATGGGCTGCTGGAAAAGGGCTGAAACATTTTTTTCAGCGGCTTCATTTGATTGGATGAAGGCTGAAATATTCCTTCCCATATTCACCCTCTCATTCCCTTTCAATCTCCTTTTGTGAGTACATAAATCCTTAAGAAACTTCGCATATTTTGGGATTTGCTTTATCACATCAAGAAGTGGGATGTTCACCGCCACTTTTTTAAACACATCCAAAATCTCTCTCTCTCTCTTTGTCTTCTTCAAGGACGTTCTTATTTTTCTGCACTCGGTGAGGGTACGGTATGCGAGGTTCGTACTATTTTTCTGCAACAACAGAAGGTTCAACCGCAAGAGGTTCAGCCGCAACAGTAACAGAAGGCTCAACAATAAATTTCGGGCCAGAATCTGAATCATCATCAATTTTTTTCGGGGCAGAATCTGTAACTTTACCGAATCGCAAGCTTATTGCATTCACATTAGCATTAGAATTCGGCACGGTTTGAGAGGGCAGTTGGTTGGATCCTAGTGCTTGTTGGATGCCATTAACCGAGGTGGCAAGTTGTCCTATTTGTGTTTGCAAGGCTTAGATGGAGGATTCTGTCCGTTGTTGGAATTGTACGGTATTGGTGGCCAATTGCTTAACAATATCATCTATTGAAGGACCGGAAGCCGGGGCAGCAATGGTTGTAGCTTGTGGAGGGTTATGTGGTGATGGCAAGGGCAGCGACAATTGTTGCTGGGTGGGGTAACATTTTTGGTTGGAGGGCTGGTTTCCTTATTGGAGGTTGGGATGGTTCCTCCAGCTTGGATGGTATCTATTAGTGAACAGATCAGGAATATTGTACCGGTTCTGGTTGTTACCTTGATGGTACAGGGCTGCTGCATATGCTTGAGGTACTTCAGTAGGAAATTCGTCTTTAAGAATGGGACATGTGTCCGTAGGATGATCGGGAGAAGTACAAATACCACACAATCTTGCTATCACTGTTTGGGCTTGATGGGCTGCTTGGGCTTTACCTACCACTATCAACTGTTGCACTAACTCCTTCAGCTTGCTCATCTTATTTTCGAAGGCTTTGTCAGAATGGGCAACATGAGAAGATACATGAATCTCGTTCACACCCTTCATCGGGACAGAATTTTCTCTCGTTGTGAACTGTTGGGAGTTAAGCGACATGTTCTCGATCAGAGCTTTGGCAGCGGCTGGAGTTTTATCGACAAGTGCACCACCACTAGCAGCATCTAACATATTTATATCCATTGGGTTTAAGCCTTCATAGAAATACTGAATCAATAATTGCTCGGTGATCTGGTGTTGTGGGCAGCTCGCAACCAATTGTTGGAATCTTCCCCAATATTCAGCCAACGACTCATCTCGTTGTCTAATACCACAGATGTCTTTTCGTATCGAGGCTGCTCGGGATGCAGGGAAATACCTTTCTAGGAATACCTTCTTCAGATCGTTCCAAGTAGCAACAGAATTCGGCTCGAGATAATATAACCAATCCTTGGCTGCACCTTGTAGAGAAAAGGGGAAGGCTCTCAGCTTGATGTGGTCTTCCGTAATTCACTCAGGCCTGAGTGGGGTGGAACAAACAATCTAGAATTCCTTGAGATGTTTGTGTGGATCCTCACCTGCAAGACCGTTAAATCTAGGCAACAAATGTATTAGTCCAGATTTTAACTCAAAGGGAGCAGCAAGGTTAGCATATTCAATACACAATCCATTATAGTTAACATCGGGGGCAGCAAGCTCCCTTAGTGTCCGTTGTTCAGCCATGGTGGACAAAGGATCAGAATCAAGAACAACAAGAGATGATGAACTAGGGCCGGCCTGATTATCTCGAAGGCGTGCGTGCAAGGTTCTCTCAATCTCAGGATCGCAATCATCTAGGTCTGGACAGGAAGCTCTCGTGGCCAGGATTGTCAATGCAACAACAATTCCAATAATTCCCACAATGTCCCTGTAGGTCAGAATCAAAATCAAAGAAAGAAGAGGGTTAAAATAGAATCGAAAAAATCTGAAAACATAAAATTTAATCTAATTAGGTCAAATAAGAATTTTGGAATTTTTTTTGGATTTTTTCGAGACGGTGAAAACAGTAAAAAATTAATTAAAAATAGAAAAAAGGGTTTTTTGGCGATTCCGATGCCAAACTCCCGTAACTACTTTGTAGTACGGGATTTTTGAGCGTACGAATTTTCTGCTTCAAGTGCACGAAACAGATCTTGAAAAGGAGGCGATTTGCCCTAAACCGGGTTTTTTTGGCTCGGTCGGACGAGAAACGGGCGCAACGGGCTGCCAGACGCGGTAACTCAAGAAAAAACTCAAAAAAGCAGAAAATTAAAACAAACAAAACCTAAAACTAGACTATTGGCTAAATCGATAAGAATCACCGGCAACGGCGCCAATTTGATCAACGGTCGCGCAGATCAAAACCGAGCGGATTGAAAAAAACGTAGTAAAGCGACAGGAACTCGGATGTCGATTCACAAGGATTCTTATTTAAAATAGCCAATTGAGACGAATTGGGGGGTTGTTTGATTAAGAATGCGATTAAGAAAGAAAAAGGCAAAAATAAGTGATTTTAAAATAAGTGATTAGAAACAGGTAAATCCACCGGTTCGACTCCCAACTTATCATCGGTTATTACAATTCAATATTTTCAAAAAGGTTTCAATTCCTATTCGATTGCAATATTGACGAACAAGCATCGACAATACCGCACGACTTCTATTCCTAATTACCGAATTAAGCAGACGGTTAAAGATTTGCGTAAATTAACGAAAAAGCTAAGTTAATCCGCGATTGAGTTAAGGAATATTGATCGACCAAATTAAATCCAATTTATCTTATAATAACGAATTAAACAAATGAAATTATAAAATTATTTGGAACAGGATTAAAAGAAATAAAGCACAATTGAATTGAAAATAAACCTCAAAAAAATTACGGGATTCAAAACCGGCGGATTTTCCCTTAGGATTAGTTCGCCATGAAAACAATGAAAAAAAAAAAAAATTCGGAAAAATAAACTAGGTTAGAGTTTTGCATCACATCAGCAAGCTTAAATAGAAAACAACTGGGGCAGAAACCTAAACTAGGCCTGCAAGGAAAACTACATTATCACAAGTCAGAAACTTCAATGAATTATTCGAGACTCAAGAAATCCGAATCAGCTTCTTCATTCAACATGAAAGTTGTATATCTTTTTCTTAGGTTTCCAACGACTGGTAGAACGCCTCGATCCGATTCATATAGCTCCAGTTATGAATTTTTTACTAAAAGCTGCTAATGCTGAAAAATAACGAACGAAATTTAAATAAAGCTTAAAATAAAATAAATTGTAAAAACATCATAAAACATGAAATTAAACAAACTAAACTGTAGAAATGCCTAAGTCTAAACATAGAGGAAGGTGCATTAAAATGCACTGATCAACATCCAATGTAAAATTTTGTTGAATCTCTATGACATGAATCAACTACGAAATAATGTGAATGCTAGGTTGTTGCCTATTGTCGCAACTGCGAAAAAGAGGCTGACAAATAGACAGAAGAGTCGCCACCGAACTTTATTTATCCCAAAGAGAGGGAAAGGAAACGATCGAAGAAAAGCTAATAAAAAGGGAAAGACAAGGTCATCGCAACCAAATCTAGGGTTCGGGAGTCGGTTACGCAAGGGGAAGGTATGAGCACCCCTCACGTCCGTTGTATTCAACGGGATCCATGCTTGTTGTCTAATCTATGGATGAAAACTATCTAAAAGCTACTGCTAAACGGGGGTGAACGGAAAGAACAGACTCGATAGGACATCACCGCCCTATGCCTACGTATTCCCTCGTGTAATGGAAAAGTCAGAGTCAACGTAGTTCGGGAAACTACGGGTGATGGGGGGAAGGTTTCTCGCCAAGACATCACCGTCTTGTGCCTACGTATCCTCATCTGGTATGATAAATCAGAGCAAACGTAGTTCGGGAAACTATACCACTGGCTGATTCAAGTGTTTTTTATGAGTAATGTTACGTTTCAATTCCAGCAGTTAGGGAGGATGTCTGTTTGCGGTAGAACGGAAATGTGACATACTCTTTCTGAAAATTAGGTTTGAAACAATCCCGAAGGATGAAAAGGTTTGAATTTTTGTTTTGCGTTTTTTATAAGAAGTGAATTGAGTTAGTTTGAAACTCATGTTGCATTAAAGACTATGATATAAGAGCGAATGCGTCACATATCGTCCAAAGGGCATACGCTAAACACTCTAGACAATGTGAGAAGAGACCCCCCACTCATCATTCCTTATGTACTTAAGGCTCATAGCGTACAACAATTGTATTTCTTTATTAAGTGTCTTAAGAGATTCTGAGAAGAGAAGAGAAGACACAAAACTCTAAGGGAAACTGTAAACCCTAATGTTATCATGCAAAGTGATCCTAAAGTTGGGATGAAAAGGGGTACTACCTAATGTTATCATGCAAAGGATTGAAAGCCTAATGTCTCTTCTACTCCCATCTTAAACAGAGGGACTAAGAATCCTAAGGGATCATGGCAAGAAGCACAAGTAAACACAAAGCATAATCAATCACAGATAAAAAGGAAATGAAAGACTTAAACAAGTCTATGCAAGATGAGAAAAGATATGAAATGCAAGCACAAATGAAAATAATGCAACAAGACCAACACAAGTCAGATTCAAATCAATAAAAGATAAGACTTAAACAAGTCACAGAGGTGGAAGACTTAAACAAGTCAAGCTAGATGAGAGGAAATGAGAGAAGCAAGCTCCTACAATCAAATGCCATCAATCATTAAAAGGAGAAAGGTGCTAAACACAAAAGCACAATCAAAGGAGTGAGGGAGAAAAGAGAGTGGGGCAGCCACCACCTCATGAACATCTCAACCATCCACTTACACATGATCAAGTAAAACAAAGCAACCAAACAATGCAAAAGGAGTTCACTTGTTTATAGAAACCTCAAAGTGAAACAAACATCACCAAAGCATCAAGAACCAGTCCATAACCATCAAAGTCAGAAGTGAAACTCAAGTGAGAAACCTCAAATTCAAGATCAAAAAGGAAGGCAAACACAAGAATGATCAAGTTCAATTAGAGGACCAAAGTCCATCTAAACATCTCACACTTCAACCAAGTGGAAAGACAAGATCAAAATGAAACTTGTGGCATAAGGTACACATACAATTGACCTCTAAGCATGCAAGCCAGCACCTCAAGCATGTTAACAAAAGATAACAAGGCTTAAGAGGTGCTCAAGGGATCACATAAGATCACATCCCAAAAATTAGGTCAAGAAAAGGATGTATACACATAGTGAAAACAACTTGAATTTGAAGTACTCACCAAAAATAGAAAAGAGCTCAAATGAAATCCAAATAAATCATCAAACTCAAATTGAACCAATCTAAAATCAGTGTGCAAAATTTCAAGGCAAGAGTCAGTTCAAAGCACCACTAATTAAATCAAAGAAGGCAACATGTTCAACTTGTCGAGTATGCATTGAGGGTCCATAAAAAACCAATGAGAAACAATTAAAAAATGATCATTAAGACTTCAAACTAACCCTCAAATATACCTCAATCAATCACCTAAGTGTGAGAGGAAATTTGGTCCTTGGAGGTTTTCAAATGAGGGTCAATGATCAAGTTCAAATCAAGGCACAAACCATAAAACCTCTTTAAATATTAATTCAATTAAAAATATTAAAAATAATTGAAAAATAAAATAAAAATATTGAAAAATATCCTAACATCCTAAAATATCAGAAATGCATTTTTTTTTGAGATTTTTGTGAAAGTTAAAACTATTTTTAAAAGAATTAAAATGAAATAGTAAGAAAATAAAATAAAAAAAGAAATGAAAATGGCAAGGGAGGTGCACTAGTAATATGGATTGAACTGGTTTCCTTTGAAAACGCGCATGGGCCTCAAAAAGAGGGGTGTGATTATCAAAATCACTAAGCCCAAATCAAATTAATTCAACTTCCAAAATGAAACGATGTGTTTCATTTAAACAAGTCAGATGCCAACTCAGATTCAAATCACACGCGTGCACGGTCAAACTGCCACATACTCAGCCACCCCAGCTCAAGCCTGGACACTGGAGCCCTAGCTCCGGTCGTCTTCTCAGGCGAGCTTCACCGGAGTAAATCAAAAACCATCATAAAAATTGAAACCCTTGACATGGTTTTGAAGCATTTTTCACGAGGAACTCAAAAATGACACTAGTTTGTTAAAAAGGCTCCTAGAACTAGGAGAAATCAGGCCATGAAGATTTTATGCACAAACTGAAAATCAAACACACAATCACCAAAATGATCCA
This sequence comes from Lathyrus sativus, assembly GCA_963859935.3. NCBI lineage: Eukaryota > Viridiplantae > Streptophyta > Magnoliopsida > Fabales > Fabaceae > Lathyrus > Lathyrus sativus. The sequence continues at coordinate 104,928,058 of OZ012735.1, read as the reverse complement.
AACATGGCCTACATGGAGTAGGGCTTCAGATGCACCAGTTATGATCCTAAATCAGTGCCTAACATGAAAGTTTCAAGTCAAAGAAGTTTACCTAACGGAGTTGCTCCATTGGCTCTTCAAACTCCTTGCAAGCTTTGCTCTGATGCTTCTAATCTCTTCCTTGATCCTCAATGATGATGAATTAAGCAATGGTTTGAATGGAAACTCAGTGTGTATTCAAATTCGAAGAAAAGAAAATTTGGTGTATTTTTGATGGAAACTCTCTTCTCTGCGCAACAACCTCTCTTCTCCTCCATTAGGGTTCAATTATGGTTTAAATATGAAGGCCTAGTGAGTCTCATACAGGTCCATAATGACTAAGTTGTTTGCTTTCACAAAACATGCCAAAAATTCACATGAAGCATACACACAGGTTATGGAGAGAGTCTTGCTTCTTATTCCACTCAACACTTGCACTATGGGGTGTGTGGAAATGAATTAGAGTAATTTGGTAAGTTGGAAATGCCTTGGTGTAAAGTTTTGGACCATTACTTTTTATGGCATGAAAGTTTGAAAAATGACTTGTAATGTCTACTCACGTTGGTTCAATTTGGGTAATCTCTAGAAAGACCAATATGTGATGATGGTGGTGTGAACAATTCAAAAACCAATTCATTTGATGACTTGTAATGGAAGGAATTCAAATCATGTTCAAAAATCAACTTTTCAAGCTCATCATGATTCAAATTATCACATAAATCATCAAACATCATGGATTTTGAGTTCAAGAGGATCTTAAGGCAATGTGACACAACTTTCATGTGGCGCAAATTTGGATTAGAGGTCATGAAGTTCATGAAAATGGTCCTTGAAGTGGATGACCAACTTGGTTTCCAAAAATACCCTTGACTTGAGAAATCCATAACTTGAGCTCCACACATGAGAATGATGAGTTCTAGCACTTTTTGGAAAGCTAAGACAATGAGGAACAACTTTCATGTTTGATAAAAAGTGAGGAGGATCTTGGTCCCTTATGAAAAATGTCTTAGAAGTGAGCTATCCTCAAGTGCCTCAAAAATCTCTTCATCTGATGACACCAACTTGTTGATACCATAACTTGAGATATACAAGCCCAATGGATGAGTTTTGGTACTCAAAAGAAATCTTGAAAGATGGTGAACACGTCTCATGTTTGATTGAAAATGAAACAAGACTTGTACCATAATGAAATTTGTCCTTGAAGTTAGAGACTAAAAGAGTGGATCTTACACTTGAACTCATCTGCAACCCTAATTTAGTAACTCCTTGAACCTTTGAATCTTCTTGAATTGATCTCAACATGGCATTAGAGACAACTTAGGATGACTTCCCATGGCTCCCAAGATCAAGAACCAAGTGTTGAGCCCTCTCAAGTCCACAGTTGACTTTTGGTTGACCAGATGAAACCCTAACATCTTATCCACTGCCTGAGGTTCTTGCAAGTGACTTGTATGACCATACAAACTCCATAAAGAACCCTCAAGATGCACATCGAGCTTTTGAATCATGTCTTATCCAAATAGATGACCTCATGACCTTCTGGTGATCCTCAAGATAGGAGGTGACACCCATACACAAAATTTCTCCCCCCAAGGAGCTTCGAAACCCAACTTTGATGATGATAGAACTCTTGATGACTTGCAAATGTGCTCTTGCTTGAGCTTGAACATGAAACTCTCTTGATTGGAAAAAACAACATCTTGATCCCTTGTCAAGAACCAATACTACGCAAATTCAAATGCTAGATGATATGAAACATAAGCCAAGTTAGAAAGAAAAGGTTGGTTAAATTTTGGGGTGCAACACCTATGAGCAACATGCTATATGACTCAAGTACAATGCTAAAAGAACAAGGGTCGTTGCATCGCCGCCCGAATGTAGTAAAAAGTAAGCAAAGGTTCCACATTTTAGTGATCAAGCTTGGGTAAAGAAGTCAGTTTATGAGAGTAGAATTCATTTTAGATCATGGAATATATGCACGCTTATTGAAAAATCTATGGAAATATTGGACACTGTGGTTAGGAGAAAGATTATTTTTACATGCCTACAAGAAACTAAATGGACAGGTGAAAAAGCAAAAGAATTAGACAACTCGAAATTTAAGGTTTGGTATACCAGAAAAGTTAGATCGAGAAGCAGAGTAGGGATTATTGTGGATAAGGAGTGGAAGAAGCATATTGTGGATGTGAAAAGAGTAGGAGATTCAATCATATCCTTGAACATCGTATGGAACAATACACATTTAATGTTATTAGTGCTTACGCACCTCAGGTTGGATCAGTAGAACACCTTAAGGTAAAATTTTAGTAGGATTTAGAAGGCTTATTGTATAATACACCAAGGAGAGAAGTTGTTTCTAGGAGGGGATCTTAATGGACATGTAGGTAGCGTAGCAAGAGAGTTTGAGAGTATGCATGTATGTTTGGTCTAGGGGAGAGGAATGCGGAGGGTAAGTTCATCTTGGAGTTTTCGTCAACTTTGGACCTGGAAATAACAAATACATAGTTTAGAAAAAGAGATAAACATCTTATCTTACATAAAAGTGGAGTGACTTGTTCTTAGATGGATTCACTACAAGAAAATAAATTTTGTGACCCATAAATTGTGACGGTCCTATTAAAGCCGCCCTTACTTAGGCATTGCGACGATTTATACGATGGTTTTGTCTAGGGGTGGCAATTGGATCCATTAAGGCAAAATCCATCCAATCCATCCATTAAAGAAAATCCATCTAATCCATCCGCCACATAAAAAGTAAGTTAATTGATTGAATTAAATCCATATATTTATATACATGGATTGATTCAATTCATCCAACATAATTTAATGATCCAATGGATTATTTTATTTACGTTAGATTTATTTTTTTTAAGAATAATTGAAAATGGATTTTTCCTAAAAAAACCTGGACTTTTTTTTTCGAAAAAAAACCGATTTTATTTTTCCAGAAAAAAAAAACAATTTTTTTTCCAAAATAAAAAACCGATTTATTTTTCGAAAAATACCGATTTTTTTCCAAAAAGAAAATCTGATTTTTTTTCGAAAAAAACCGATTTTTTAAAAAATTAAAATATCAACTTTTTGGAAAATACAAAAAATTCGAACTTTCCCAAAAAAAAGACTTTTTTATGTCGGAAAAAACCGATTTTTCTCAAAAATTAAAATATTATTTTTTTAGAAAATACAAAAAGTCGAATGTTCTCAAAAAACCAATTTTTTTCGAAAAAAGAATTGATTTCTTTTCAAAAATTAAAAAATGATTTTTTGAAAAACACAAGTCGATTTTTTCCGAAAAAAATTGATTTTGTATCTCGAAAATACAAAAAAATTAATTTTTTTTCTAGAAAATTCAAAAAAAAAATTCTTGAAAATCCAAAAATGGTTGTCATCCTCAATCACTGCCTAGAATCCACTGGACAAGAGACACCTCTCACCCCCCCTCAATCACAACAGTGATAACAATCAATACAAAAAGAAGATTTTAGAAGACACTCTTCAAAGTCACAACTTGATCTTGCTTAAAAGCTTCAATCAAGTACAATACACTCTTGCTTAAAAGCTTTGAGTGAACAATTTACAATTAACAACCTAGTCCAATTCACACATTAAACAATGAGTGAATGGCTCACAAAACTAACACACACACGAAGCCTAAACCTTAAATAGATGCACACACTTTTTAATCCTTGCTTCGCCGATCTTCAAGCTAGGGTTTCACCTCCTTAAATATCAATGCAGAATGAGCTTGGGCATTGGCAACAATAACAGCAGGATTTGAGAAGATTCCAATCTACATCAATAACAACAATCATCTAGATTTGATTTGATCAATCAGATCCAATCAAATCAATCTTCCAATCTTCAAACAATCTTCTGAAAATATCTTCAAATCAAATCCAATCTGATCCACAATAAATGAACAGAAACGCCTACAGTAAGTCACAAGAAACTCGCATATTCTGTTCTGAAAAAATGCAGCCATCTTGCACAAAAAGATATGGGCACATAAATCATTCATATTGAATGCTTAGTCCATGATTGTCAAGATATCTTGTTTGACATCATAGAGAAAAGACCTGATACAAAACACAAAACAACCTGTTTCTCCTGACGGACAGATGTCACGACATCCTGTAGGGCATCTTGTGATTACTTCTAGTTTTACCAAAATTCCTGCCAATCAAGAACTAACAAACTCCCTCTTTGGCTAATTTTGGCTAAAACAAATCACAAGAAAAGAACACCGGCAAAGAGTACAACATAGCTGAAAAACTACATATCAAGGAGAGTAGATACAAAACTCCCCGTAAATACAAAACTCCCCCTCAACATATGCAAACAAAAAAACTACAGCCCACAAACTCATCAGCTTTTAGCAACCTGCAAAGCACAATCCCAAACACACAGGCATACAATCAACTAAGCTACTACAGCAATCAGCAACCTGATCTGTAGAACACAATAGTCTCAAGAGGAACAAACACATATCTTAACAGGATCAGCATCCTGTCAACCAGATCATCCCAGCAGCCGCAAATTTCACACTTACTAAACACACCAGCACAACTAGCCAAGATAAAGTATGCAACAAAGTATACAACCAATCTTCCAACTTCTAACAAGCTACACCTGTTACATGTTAGAGACATATACCAAGTTGTATATACATATACCAAGATGTATATAGTATACAACTAATCTTCTCCCCCTTTTTAGCCACAAATTATTAGATCATAAACTAATAGATAACATAGATCAAACAATTAGACAAATAAGTTAAGGGTATGGAGGCCCCAAAAATATTACAACCCAAGAGGCTCATGCAGAGCAACAAAATCAATCTATTCTGCCAAGGCAGACAACATTACCAATAGTCCAGCCAAAAAACAAATTCAAATAGCCAAAACAAACAACAAACCACCAAAGCAGACAACTTAATCCTCACTCTCAGAAGCAGAACTGGAGCCAACTACTTCAACATCAGTTGGGACATTTTCATTACCATCTTCTTCATTTTCATCTTCAGACTCCTCCCCAGACCCAGCCTCACTAACATCATCAATATTTGCAGCATCATTTTAAAGGCATTGAATTAATGGTTCCAACTTGATCTTTCTTGTCATGGCAGTATTAATAGTTTCCCATAATTCCCTACAATTCTCTTTTAGCTCATCAATGATTCTTGCTTTTGAAGTAGTGGCTTTCTCAGCAGATGTCAAAAAAATATCTGGAACATGTCTTCCAGCAAAGAGTTTGTAGTGGAGGGACATCACAGATTCTCTCTTGCTAGCAACATCATTGGAGTTCAGAATCCCAGGGTGTTGATTCAAAATAATCTCACAAATGAGGGAGGGGAAGACAATAGGCAGCTTGATGGCACTTGAAGTAGAATGCTTAACAATTTGATCAAAAATTTACAATCATAATCAAAATTAACGCTGGTACCTATAACATAAATGAACCTACCAAGCCCAACAACAATGGTGGAGGTGTGGTTGGTAGGCACCCAATTTGCAGCCCCAATCCTGTGAAGGATGGCATATTTTACACTGAGTTGTCCAGCAGACAACTTACCTTTTGAAGGCCATGCTTTAACTTGATTGGCAGTGATTACCTTGCAATCTTGGTTGTCTGAAGCATACAATTCTTCCTCAACATCATTTGATCTCCCCAGAAATCTGTTGATAACAGCTGAAGAAAACTTCACACACTTCCCTCTAACAAAGACCTTCATATATTCTTTGTTGTTCCTGTCAGTAATGGAATCAAGGATGTTCACAATGAATTCCTTTACCAGTCCTTCATAACATTTAGAGAAGCCAGTGACTGTCTTAAGCAATCCAGCCTCATTGATTAAGTCCATTACTTCCTTGATTTCTAGAGCATCTCTTCTCAGCTCCCTTTCTAAAGCAATCCTTCTTTCATACACATATCTCCACTTGGTCACACTACTAATGGAATGAAAAGAAATATTTTCCAGAGGAGCAGCAGGTACTGGTCTAAGAGTTTTCTTGGCAGTGAATTTCTTCACAAGGGTTATGTCAGGAACATCTTTTACAACATCCTCATCAGATTCAGAGTTCTCAACAGTTACCTTTCTTTTCTTGGAGGCAATAGAGACCTTGCTCCATGTCTTGGGGGGTCCAACAGGAGTTCTCTTCTTTTGGCTTTTGGAAAGGGATTCCTCAAGCACAACTTTTCCTTTCCTAGTCACTAGTCTCTTGGCAATACCAGGGGCAACATTTTTGATGAGCTCATCATTGATAACACGAAATCGTATATATATTTTGATGCATAATTCAACTAAAGTTTAACTGTTTTCGATCCGATTTCGGGTTATTTCCGTGTTATTTGTCTGATGTTTTGCAGGTATTTGATGATCACGTCTAAACAAGGCATTATGAAGAAAAGAAGCAATCTCAGATGAAATATGGACGAAAAAAGAGTGAAAACATCATGAAAAGCGCAGAAGGTTGTTTTTGCTGCTGTGACGACCGTCACAGCTCCATGACGACCGTCACACGGGTGACGACCGTCACACCTTGTGACGACCGTCATGCAGGCAAAAACGCCCCACTTCAATTGCACGTTAAAGAAGCAGTTCCAAGTCCCAAATAGTGGACCACTACTCCCTGATTTTTCTGCCTCAAAGTCCACCCTCTCCAATTATAACCGTTAGAATTCCATTTCTATAAAAGGGGAAGAAGGGGACCTCAGAAAGGGAGCGGCATTCATACAACGAAGTGCTGCCAAATTTATTTCCATAGCAAATCTTTCCAGTTTAATATTCTTATTTATTTCTCTTTGCTTTTTCTGCATTCCTTTCATTCTTCTGTAATTTCTACTTCTATTGTACGATCAAATTGGCATAAAGACCAGAATCCTGCCAACATCTGTGGAGGATCTGCCCAAAGGCCAATTGGAATATTTACAGGTTTCTCATTTCAATCGTAATTCCAGTTTTATTATAATGCATATTATTATTTATTGTTTTTATTTATGTTTCATCTTTCCCAAATCCATGTCTAGCTAAATTTAAGTAATCGATATGTGGTAATAATTCGAATGGGATTTGATAACAACTGGTGGAAAATTGTCTTTTCAAAAGTAATTTATGGTCTGAGTGTTTAAAATTAATTTACTGAATAAACTTCGTCGCGAAAGCGAGAACTTATTTAAAAGTAGTTTTGCCACGAAAGTGGGAAATTAATTAAGATACGAACCAACAAGCGAAAGCTGCGGTAAGATCAGATAGTAAACACGAGTCATTCATTTTAATAACAGCGAAAGCACTTTAAAATGAATTAGAACTTAGAGATTTCCAAAAAATAATTTAAACCCCGAATGGGATACTAAAGTGTACGTTTGGCCCTTAGAATTATGATTAGCGTCAATAACCATCGTGAGGCGAGAGTCTTCAAATCACCATTTTCTGCTTAAATAAACTTTGAAAATTATTTCATACACCGGTAACTTGTCAAATCCCTGAAGAACACAATTACTGCATATCGATTCAATCAATTATAATCTAAGTAACCGTCTTAGTTTCCCTTTTAGTGACAATCTTATTCCCTTAAACATATTCTACCTAGATAAACATAGTAACTCCCGAGAACACTAGTTTGATTACGAGTCCCTGTGGGATCGATATCTATTATTACTACGCGATAGACTGTGCACTTGCAGTTAGGTTGTATTAGACATAGAAAGTCGCGATCAAGTTTTTGGCACCGTTGCCGGGGACCCGTTTAGTCAATAGTGTAACCTTCTGTTACGCCGTATAGACTAGGTTAACAATTTTCATTTTTCCTTTACTAGTGCTGTCGATTGTATGCCAAGTAATCGCTCACAAGGTGATATCTTGAAACCTTCAGTCGCAGAACTAGAACGGTTCTTACATCTAAGAAGCCGAATCATTGAGTACCAACTCAAACATAACATTCCCGATCCTCTCACTCCCATTCCCAAATCCGAAGAAGAATCAAACATGGCTGAAGGACCTCCAAACAAACCGCTGAAGGCATACGCTACACCCTCTCAGATGGAGCCTAGAAGTAGCATTGCTGCCCCAGCTATTACCCGAAATGATTTTGAGCTGAAACCGTCATTGCTGTCAGCTGTACAACAAAACCAATTCTCAGGAAACGCAACTGAGGATCCGAACGAACATTTAACGAAGTTTGTACAATACACAGACACAGTGAAAGCAAATGGAGTAACTCCAGACGCAATAAGACTTCGTCTTTTCCCATTCTCTCTTAGAGACAGAGCGTGGACATGGTTACAATCTTTACCATCCAACTCCGTTACGACGTGGGAACAATTGAAAAACGTCTTCTTAGCGAGATATTTTCCGCCAAGCAAAACTGCTATGCTTAGAGCTCAAATCAACGGATTTCGACAAAAAGATACTGAATCTCTTTACGAAGCACGGGAACGATTCAAAGATATGATGAGAACATGTCCTCACCACGGTCTAGAAGACTGGGTGACAATCCATACTTTCTATAATGGGCTTTTATACAATACTAGATTGACAATAGATGCTGCCGCGGGCGGTGCACTTATGGATAAGCCATACGATGAATCCTATCAATTAATCGAAAACATGTCTCAAAACCATTGCCAATGGGGAGGTGAACGCACTCCAACAAAGAAAACCACAGCGAAAGGTGGGATGTACGAGATCAACAGCCTTGAAAAGTGCAACGCTAAAGTAGATGCTCTAGCACAAAAGATTGATAGTCTGACCGTTAACCCCACTGCAATCGTCGCTTCCGTAACTCCAAATTGCGAGTTATGCGGAAGCACCACTCATAATGCGCCCGAATGCCCATTGCTAGCCGGAATCCCACCAGACCAGGTAAATTATGCTCAAGGAAATCCTTACGCAAATACCTATAACCCAGGTTGGCGAAATCATCCAAACTTTTCTTACAAAAGCGAAAATGTATTGTAAATGCCTACTGCTCCGCCAGGATATCAGAAACCAGCTGCTGCTCAGACTGCACCTAGGAAATCAAACCTCGAGTTGATGATGGAAAAATTCATAGCTACTCAAGCTCAAACAAACAAAGAATTCCTGAATCAAAACATACGCACTAGCGAGCAAATTAAACAGTTGATCGGAAAAGTAGACGCTTTAGCCACCCACAACAAAATGCTAGAAACACAGATATCACAAGTGGCTCAACAACAAGCCTCTGCTGCCGCACCTGCTGGCACATTTCCTGGACAACCCGAACAGAATCCAAAGGGCCAAGCAAATGTTGTAATACTAATAAGCGGAAAAGAATTAGACGAACCGATCGATCCGAGGATCAAAAACTCAGCCATGCAACAAAAACCAACTGAACAGGTAGAAAAGGAATCCGAGTTAGAGAAGAAGGAAGACAACGAGAAGGAGGGTACCGCAAGTGAAAAAACTCAAGCACCTCCAGCACCATATAAACCACCTATTCCATATCCGCAAAGACTAATAAACTCCAAAACTTCAGGACAGTTTAAGAAATTTGTAGAGCTCCTTAAACAGTTGAATATTACCATTCCTTTTACAGAAGCGATAACTCAAATGCCGTCATACGCTAAATTTCTCAAAGAAATCCTGTCGAATAAGAGAAAGATCGAGGATAACGAAACAGTTACACTTACTGCAGAGTGTAGCGCCATTATTCAAAACCGCATGCCTCCTAAATTAAAAGATCCAGGTAGTTTCTCCATACCCTGCGTCCTAGGAAAGTTCGTAATAGACAAAGCTCTATGCGATTTAGGAGCCAGTATCAGTGTTATGACTTTATCTATATGCAAAAAGCTGAATATGGGAGACCTCAGACCAACCAAAATGTCCGTTCAATTAGCTGATCGATCAGTAAAATACCCCGTCGGAATACTGGAAAACATTCCAGTACGCATAGGACAATTCTACATTCCAACCGACTTCATAATCATGGACATCAAGAAGGACACTGTAACCCCAATTATCCTAGGAAGACCATTCCTAGCTACAGCCGGAGCGATTATAGACGTGAAGAAAGGAAGGCTAACATTCGAAGAAGGAGAAGAAAAGATAGAGTTCATTCTCACCAAGTTCTTACAAGCACCAGCCATAGACGATACCTGCTATTTAGTAGATGAAATTGACGAATGCATAAGAGAGCTTGAAAATGAAGAGACCACGTATTCAGAAAAAATAAAGATTCAAATACCTGATATTTCTGAAGACGACGATTGGCGTAAACCGTATAAAGACGACAGCCTAAGCGAAAGCTTAGCACTGACCCCAAACCACATGCCAGGTCCGAAGAACCCATCTTTAGAACTTAAAACACTACCCAAAAACCTTAGATATGAATTTCTAGACGATGAACTAAAAAGACCAGTGATAGTCAACACCGACTTAGGACAACCAGAAACTGAAAAGCTATTAGAAGTCTTAAAGAAGTACCCCACCGCGTTAGGCTATAACATAAGTGATCTAAAAGGTATAAGCCCTTCGATCTGTATGCATCGAATTACAATAGAGGAAGACTCTAAAACCTCTAGAGAGCATCAGAGAAGACTGAACCCCATCCTAAGCACTGTAGTCAGAGATGAAGTAAAGAAATTGCTAGATGCAGGAATCATCTATCCAATCTCCGATAGTGAGTGGGTTAGCCCAGTTCATGTCGTACCGAAGAAAGGAGGAGTCACAGTAGTTAAAAACGAAAAAGGCGAATCAATAACAAAAAGAGTCGTGACTAGCAGCAGGATGTGTATTGATTATAGGAAGCTTAACAAAGCCACACGCAAAGATCATTTCCCGTTACCCTTCATAGACCAAATGTTGGAAAGATTAGCCAAACATTCGTATTTCTGCTATCTAGATGGTTATTCAGGATTCTTCCAAATTCCCATTCATCCTGATGACCAAGAAAAGACTACATTCACCTGTCCTTATGGTACTTTTGCTTACCGCCGAATGCCGTTCGGACTCTATAATGCTCCAGCAACCTTCCAAAGATGCATGATGGCAATCTTTGCAGATTTCATAGACAACATCATGGAAGTATTTATGGACGATTTCTCGATATGTGGACAAAGTTTCGAAGGATGCCTACAAAACATAGAAATGGTATTAGAACGTTGCGTAAAAGTGAACCTCGTCCTAAATTGGGAAAAATGCCATTTTATGGTCCGACAAGGAATAGTTCTAGGACATGTCATATCAGATAAAGGAATTGAGGTCGACAAAGCTAAAATAGAGATTATAAAAGATCTTCAACCTCCAAAATCCGTACGAGAAATACGGAGTTTTCTGGAACATGCCGGTTTCTACAGAAGATTTATAAAAGATTTTTCAAAAATCACAAAACCTCTGACCGGCCTGTTGATGAAAGATGCTGAGTTCGTCTTCGACGACGACTGTCTAAAAGCATTCGAAACATTAAAATCAACCCTTATCACCGCACCAATCATGCAACCACCCGATTGGCGACTACCGTTCGAAATCATGTGCGATGCGAGTGATTATGCCGTAGGCGCAGTTCTACGACAAAGGAAGGACAAGAAACTCCATGCCATCTACTATGCCAGTAGAACCTTAGATCCTGCCCAAATGAACTACGCTACCACAGAAAAGGAACTTCTAGCAGTTATATTTGCGCTTGACAAATTCCGTTCTTACTTAGTAGGAGCAAAAATTATCATATACACAGACCACGCTGCCATAAGGTACCTAATAAGCAAAAAGGATGCCAAACCAAGACTATTGAGATGGATCCTGTTATTACAAGAGTTTGACTTAGAAATCAAAGATAAAAAAGGAACCGAGAACGTTGTTGCAGATCACTTATCCCAAATAGAAGGCATCAGACACGAACCAGTACCGATAAACGATGATTTCTCGTACGAACGTCTGATAGCCAAATTAGAAAGTGACATACCCAACTCAATCTCGGAAGATCTGGAATTCGAAAAAGCCGTAGAAGCCGTCTATGCCCAAGTCACATTACCTTGGTATGTTGACATCGTTAATTACCTCGCTGCAGGCGTGCTTCCACTGGATCTCACTTATCAGCAAAAGAAGAAATTCTTCCACGATCTGAAACACTATTATTGGGACGAACCTCTACTCTTCAAGAGAGGGCCGACAATATATACTGTCGCTGTGTCCCAGAGGAAGAAATAGAAAATATCATTTCCCAATGCCATTCAGCACCATATGGTGGTCATGCTAGTACATCCAAGACGTGCGCTAAGATTCTCCAAGCCGGCTTATTCTGGCCTAACCTCTGGAAAGACGTTCACATCGCTGTGCTAAAATGTGATCGATGCCAACGAACCGGCAACATATCACGACGCGATGAAATGCCTCAGAAAGGAATCTTAGAGGTAGAAATCTTTGACGTATGGGGAATAGATTTCATGGGACCATTCCCACCTTCTTTTGGTAATAACTACATACTCGTCGCTGTAGACTACGTGTCTAAATGGATAGAAGCCATTGCTGCTCCAACAAACGACGCACGAGTAGTAATCAAACTCTTCAAAAACACAATCTTTCCTAGATTCGGTGTACCCAGACTCGTCATTAGTGACGGCGGATCTCACTTCATATCGCGAATATTCGATAAACTTCTCTCTAAATATGGAGTCCGACACCGGGTAGCTACACCTTATCACCCGCAAACTAGCGGACAAGTAGAGGTCTCGAACAGAGAAATAAAACAGATATTAGAAAATACTGTCGCTACCTCAAGGAAAGATTGGTCATCAAAGCTACAAGAAGCTTTATGGGCTTATAGGACCGCTTTTAAGACACCAATAGGTACTACACCCTACAAATTAGTTTACGGTAAATCCTGACATCTCCCTGTAGAATTAGAGCATAAGGCCTTCTGGGCCATTAAGACACTCAATTTCAACTACACCGAGGCAGGAGAAAAGCGAATCTTGAACTTACACGAATTGGAAGAACTTCGATTAGACGCTTACGAAAATGCCCGTATCTACAAAGAACGAACTAAAAAGTGGCATGATAAACGTTCAGTCAAGAAACAATTCAGTGTGGGAGACATCGTATTGCTATTTAATTCAAGATTAAAACTCTTCCCAGGTAAACTAAAATCTAGGTGGTCTGGACCTTATGAAGTGACTAAAGTACTTCAAAGTGGAGCTGTTGAAATTACCGATAAGACGAATGCACCGTTTATCGTAAACGGGCAACGTCTAAAACATTATAATAAGAATGAAACCAGCCCTCAAGTCTGCAGTATAACATTGCTTGAGCTTCCAGCTCAAACACCCGAATAGCTTATCACCAAGCTATCGTCAGGCTTTAGACGTTAAAAACAGCACTTACTGGGAGACAACCCAACTTTTCCCGCATTTTTCCTCGTTACTGTATTTCATTCTTTATTTAAAATTTTACTTTGAAAATTTAACAAAAATTCTAAACTTATAATTACTACTACTTTCTACTTTCGTTTGTTTTCATATTTTTTTTTTTATTTTATTTTTCTCTTTTGTCTTTTGTTTCTACCGCTTTTTGTTTTTAAAAATCCTGACTTCAAACTCATGTTTTAAACTTTTCAGGATTTTTAAAGTCTTCAAAACATTCCTTCTGTTTTCTCCGAATTACCTGCGAGTATGGCCGAGTACGACTTCACAAAGGTTCATTTTCGAGGACTAGCTCAAAAGGCAAGATTTGCAGCACTAACTGAAAGAGAAATCGCCTTAACGCTGTATTATGATAAGTCTACCATGGATAAACTAGGAATCACGGATAGCATTCGATACCTGTTCAATCAACTGGGTTGGGAGAACACTGCTTTGAAAACACGTTTTGCTACCTATAAGGATCTTACCTATGAATTCCTTAGTTCTTTCAGATACATACCCAACTATGGTTTTGGATCCAACACAGAGCTGATTACCTTTCGAATGTTTGGAATGGACCAAACCCATAGCCGAATGTCACTAGCTAACCTCCTAGGATTTCCTAATGGACCGCATGTGTTCATCAGTGCAGACGATGACGATCTTGATTTTGAACTCGACCAATTCTGGGGTAGAATCACAGGCGACTATCACCCTGAACCAGACAGAATGTATAATGATGATATTCATAACCCAGCTTTCAGATACTTCCATAAGATACTAGCTCACACCCTGTTTGGGAAAGAAGAAAATATTACTACAGTATCTAAAGAGGAGTTATTCATCATGTTCTGTGCTTCTCAGGCACGTACAGTAAATGTAGTGCCTTTCATGATGAGATCTTTCAAACGCCTCACGCAGGAACCACAGACACCTATTCTTATAGGAGGCCTCGTGACAATGATTGCCCACGAGCTTGGCCTTAGATTCCACTTAAATGCAAGCACTCGTTTTGGCACCATCCGACCCATGAATATACAATTCTGCTTTAACAGGCGCATTTTAGGAACTATGGGACCTGGACCGTATGATGTTGCACCCCAAAATTTGACCAACCGGGTCTCGCATTTGGCTCGATGTTTCGACGTATAATCGCATTCACATCTGCATATTGCATACAGTGCATTTTGCATTGGTATTGATTTTATCAGGGATCACAGCTCTCGTCTCGTGTTTCAGGTGTTTTTATCAGTTTTAATAGGTAGAATCGATTTTTTGGGATATTTCGGTGCCCGTTTATTTTTACCGATTATTTTTGTGTCGTTCGGTGCTTATTTTGTTCCCTCGGGAATTATTGTGATTTTTCTGGATTTTATTGGCATTTTTTAGGGTTTTAAATAGATTTTAAATCATTTTTTAGGAGTTAATAGGATTTTTAAATAGATTTAGCATTTTAGAATATATTAGGTAGAGTTTAATATTTTTAAATAATATAGAGTAATATAGCTTTTAGAATTTTTAAATAGAATTTAATAGCATTTTTCATTTTAGAGTAATATAGGATATTATTAGAATTTGAATAGATTTCAAATAGTTTTAATATTTTTAATTCATTTTTCAGAATATTAGATTTAAATAGATTTTTCTTCTTTTATAGAATTTAAATAAATAATAGTCTTTTTAGAATTTAATATAGTTTTCAGGATTTAATAGAGATTTATTAGAAGTATATTAGTGGGTTTATTAGATTTTCTTTAGAGTATTATTAGATTAATAGTTAATTGAGTTTAATTAGGATTAGATGATAATTCGGTTTTAATTTTGTTTTACAGTTTTTTTGAGTTTTTTAATTCATTTTCGTGTAGGCCCAATTAGTAGGCCCAAGCATTGTTTTTGTCCAAGTTCAGTTTGTATCAGTCTCCAAAAAAAGGTCCAGATCCTTCCATTTTCGCAGCCCAATTCAAAGGCCACTTTGTCCAGTTGTTCTTCAGCAAAGTTCCAGCTATCTCCAGCGCATTCCAGAAGCTTCCAGAAGCACCCAGAGGAATCTCAGTACTATAAGAGCTTCAGGCCACGTGTTGCTTCAAAGGATGGCCCACGTTCCTCACCCACATCACGCCACGTATCCCACTATCCCTCTCTCTCAGCCACATTCCCCCACACGTGGAGGCCATGCGCTCCACTTCTCCACTACCTGCCCCACGTGGCAGCTCCATACATCTCGCCTGAAACGCCCCACCGGCCGGCCTGCATGGCCGGCGGCCACCGCGCCGTCGCCGGAAAACACAAAACCCAGAAAACCACCACAAACCCAGACCTCCAGTCATCATGTTCATCACCTTCCCCTAGTCATCATCTTCCTCCTCCCGGCGGCCACCAGGAACCTCCATCTCCGATCACCACCTTCATCTCCTCACCAAACCCAGATCCATCCGTTTCAGATCAAGAAGCTCCTTCAAGCTTCATCCTCTTCCGATCTCCAGATCGCCAGAACAAGCTTCAACGCAAATCCAGATTTCCGTTCAACAAACTTCCAAGAAGAAGCTTCGACAACAATCTGCATCGCTCCTTCAAGAACGCCCTCCAAACATCAATCATCAAAGATTTCCCAGAAGAACCACGCAAACCCTCTTCTTCCCCGGTGGATCCTCATCATCAAGATCAGATTCCCAGAAACTTCATCAGGAACATCACGCTCCAGATCTCCAGATCTCCAACCACCGTTCATCATTTCAAGAACATTCTCAGATCTCCAGGTTTGTTCGATGCTTTTATCCATGAACAAGTTACATGCATCATCGCTCTTCACCGCTTCATCCAGAATTTATGGTCGCACCCAAACAATCCCCAGACCTTCATGATCTCCAAGTATGGATCAAGGCTTTCAGATTTTTAGTTGAGTTTTCTTTGAATTTGATTGTTGTGACGGTTCTGCAAGCGAAAAGAAGAATAAAGATGGAATAAAGATGATGCAAGTTTGTTTGGCTGTTGAGAGAAGGAATGGGGAGTTTGAATCCGATGGGAAGGTTGAGAGTTCTGAGAAGGTAACTCAGAGAGAGACGAGAAGGAAAGAAGGGAACGGCGGCGGCGCTGATGAGGAAGAAGAGAAGAGGATTAGGGTTTGGTCGTTCAGAGAGGGAGAAGGAGAGGATGGGTCGTGGGCCTCAGGCTCAATCTTTTTTTGACACACACTCCTCTCCGTTTTTGCTTGTGTCTCTGGGCTGGGCCCAACATTTCCCAGCAACACCCCCCCCCCCCCCCCCCCCCGTTTTTTGTGTCCTTCCTCCGTTTTTTTTTTTGCAGACACATTGGGCTGGGCCCTTTAGTTTGTTTTGTGTTATTTTTTTCTGCTTGTGTAATCCCTTTGTAACCAGCATACCCCCTCCCCCTATTTTTGTTTCTTTTATTCTTTTATATTTTTTTGCATATATTGTTCATGTGGGAAAATAAATAAAAAAAAACATATTTGAAAAAAAAAGAAAAGAAAAGAAAAGAATATTATTGAAAAATATTAGAAAGAAAGAGAATATAGAAAAAATGTGAAAAAGAAAAGAAAAGAATATTATTGAAAAATATTAGAAAGAAAGAGAATATAGAAAAAATGTGAAAAAGAAAAGAAAATATTCAAGGAAAAAATATATGAAAATAGATTGAAAAAGGGTGAAAATATTAGAGAAAAATATAGTGAAAAAATAGAGAAAAATATGTTGAAAAGAAAAGAAGAGAAAAGAAAAAATATCAAAGTGTCGATTTAATATTTTTAAGTGCATTTTCTTTTTAGGGTATATTTTCATAGGAATTATTTTCCGATTTTTTAGGATAGTTTAGAAGCCCACTTGTTAGGGGGCTATTTTTCATTCAATTTTTCAGGATAGAATAGGATAGCGTTTCCTAGGAGATTTATTTTTCAGTATACTCATTGTAATCATTTTTCAGAGATTAATAAAACGAGATTTGAGCTGTGGTCCCGAAGTAGCCGAACTACAGCTGCTCTGATTCTTCGTACCAGACGAAGATATGTAGGCATAGGATGCGATATCCTAGCGAGCACACTAACGACTGACTTTGTTGTTCTCTCGCGGCTGTGCGATCGAGACTTTCCCGCTGACGATTAATTGAGTACCCTTTTTTCTCTCTTGCCCGAGTGCATTTGAGACCAAGCCGTAGCTTTGACCATAGGTTCCCGACCCTGTGAAACCAGTTGTTTTTCTCACTGCTGTGTGAGAATGTTTGTTTTGCCGTAGTTAGTCTGAACTACGTAAAGCTCTGATCTTCCATGCAGTGGAAGTACGTAGGCACAAGACGCGAGGTCTTGGCGAGCCAATTTCCCTGTAGTCCCGAACTACGTTGACTCTGACTTTCTCTCTGGAGAATACGTAGGCATAGAGTGCGACGCTCTATCGAGTCAATTCCCTTCCGTTTAGATTTAGCAGCCGTAGATAGATTGTTTTGCATCCAGTAGACAACCCAAGCAAGCGTGGATCCCGTCGAGTACGACGGACGCGAGGGGTGCTAATACCTTCCCCTTGCGTAACCGACTCCCGAACCCAGGCTATGGTTGCGATGACCATACCTTTTCCCCGTTTTTTGCGAGGTTTACTTCGAGCGTTTCCTTTCCCGCTCTGAGGGATAAATAACGCACGGTGGCGACTCTTCTGTCAGCCGGCGCCGATTTTCGCAGTAGCGACAGCTGGCGACTCTGCTGGGGAATTGATAGTTTCCTAGGGATCCAACGTCCCGAAAGCGAGTCAATTGTGGGATCCAACGTCCCCTAAGAGAGAGTCAATCCTAGCGCTCGTTTGCTTGTCTATTTGGGGCTTATTTATCAATATTATCTGTTGCTGTTGGGGTGTTACGGGTGTTCTATGATGAGAGATAAGCCGAACCTGGGCTTGGAGTGCACCTTAGACTTAGAGTGGAAATTAGTGGGCGCGTGCTTGCTTTGTAGGCACTAGTGTCTCACGAAATCCACGCTCAGACGAGGTTCATCCGGTTGGCTTCACTTTCAACCCTTTGGGTTGAGACGGTTGCTGGTTTGGTGAATTGTCGACTCTGGGAACCGATCATTTGGAAGTTAGCTAAGTGAGGCCTCTTCAGGACTCGATGATGCCACTCCTCCTGGGAATCGTATCGTCAGTCTTGAAAGTCTGTGACGCTGACGACCGCATAGGATGCCGTACCTTGTCAGATATAGGTCCACACCTGTGAGTGGGGGGTTTTTTGTGCAGGAAACTTGACTTCCAACCTACCCGTTATTCTGGTCTTCTCTTCAGAGCAACCGTAATCTGTCAGCAGTGCAGCTGTATTTAAATTGTGTGGGAGCTGTGATCCCGTGTTTGTTGCATTGCATTGCATTTGCATAGGCATCTTCGCATCATATTGCATACTATTCGCCAGCTAGTCAGAGCTCTTATCCAGCCGTTATTTTGATTCTGAAGGTGAGTATTGAAGACGACCAAGGGGTTGAAGCAGAGTTAAAGTAGATTTGAGCAGAATCGAGCATCGAAGTCAGCTGACAGTTGTTGATAGCTATGTCAAAGAGCAGCTTCCAGTTTGTTGATACCTTGTCAGGTTTCACCGTGACGCCCAATCCTCTGTATGGATCTCCGCGCGACGAAGACTTTCCGCAAGTGAACAACCTTACTGCAGCTCAGCTGGTGCAGCCATCTGTTGAAGACCGAGGTCTGCGTGAGCAGTTTGTTGTCCGAGGTGAACGTTCTCCTTCTGTTAATGTCTCAGACTACCAGGGTTTTGCCTTCCCTGTGCCAAAGCCCCGAAGAGAGGTCCCGACAGCCAAGAATGAAGACCCATTAGCTCCCGTGTATGCTGAAAGGTTTCGCGCATTAGAGGAGAGATTCAAAGCCTTGAAAGGTAAAGACGCTGTTACTCCTAGTGCTGCAGATATGTGTCTGGTTCCTGGCCTAGTGTTACCTCCGAAGTTCAGAATGCCGAGGTTTGAAAAGTACAAAGGAGATAGTTGCCCGAAACAACATTTGGTGATGTTCTGCCGAAGAATGACTCCATTCGTGCACAACGACAAGCTGATGATTCATTGCTTTCAAGATAGTCTGACTGGGGCACCTCTGAGTTGGTACATGCAGTTAGAGCATGGTCAGATCCGATCATGGATGGACTTAGCCAATGCCTTTCTGAAGCAGTACGACTATAATCTTGACGAAGCTCCTATTCGCATGCAGCTGCAAGAATTGTCTCAAGGGAACAATGAATCTTTCAGAAAGTATGCTCAGAGATGGAGAGAATTCGCTGATAGAGTGCAACCACCGCTCCTAGACCAAGAGCTGAAAGGCATGTTCGTAAACTCCTTGCAGAGCCCGTACTTCGAAAGAATGCTTGGAACCGCACCAAATTTCTCTGAGTTGGTAAGGACAGGAGAGCACATCGAGTATGGTGTAAAGACTGGAAGAATCCCGTATGTTTCAAAAGGTCAGGCCAGTGAAACTGAATCTCTCTATGGCTCTCAACCTGAAGATGAAGCTATGATCAATGCGGTCCTGACAGATGTTGGATATCCTCAAGTCGAATCGGTGAAATCTGATGGTCCTCCGTCTTCTCAGCGGTCAGTATCTTCTGTGTCTCGTTATTCTGGACGGACAGCCGTGCCTGGGGCACCCTATCAGGAATCTTATGTCGCTTCCATTGCAAATCAGCGAGCCCGTGGCCGGGGTTATCAGAATCAGCGTCAGAATCAGAACCGACCTCGTAACAACTTGGAACGAAGGAACGCTCCTTCTCACCCAGTGCCTATGCCGTATAGCCAGCTGCTACCATCTTTGATTCAGAAGTCTTTGGTGGAGTCGAAAGCTCTTAAGCCAGTTCCAGAACCTTACCCTCCTGGGTACAATCCCCACGTTCAGTGTGGTTATCATGGTGGCTCTCCAGGGCATTCGACTGAAGATTGTAAAGCATTTCAGGCGAAGGTACAGCAGTTGATTGATCAGGATCGCATTTCCTTTCGAGAAGGGTTTCTGTTTGTTCATCCCAACCCCTCAGCTGTCTAAGCTCGTAGATTCGGAAGGCATTCCCCAGCAAAAGCCAGTGGTTCAGACAGGCAGGCGCCTCAGCATTGGCAGTTCTCAAGCTTTATACCATTTTGCATTTGTAGTTTCTTTTTCTGTTAGTTACTACCTGCTTTAAGCATTGTACGTTTCGAATGATGATAATAATAAAGTGATTATGCATTTTTCTGAATTAGTCATGTCGTTGTCGCTCATTTATTGCATTGCACTGACACTTGCATTTTTTCCACTCCACTTTATCCCTGTGACTAGCAAAGTTAGAAGGGAGGATGACGAAACTGAAACTCATAACCAATGATTGTATGCTTTCAGATAAGACCGTACCGATGACGTACAAGGCATTGTTTCAATTCCCCAAACACTGGAGATATAAGGAGTTAATCCCTTGTTAGCCACTTCGAGCCAGGAAGTAGAAGTTTTTTCGGACTTTTAAACCCTCACATCTTAACCCGGGGCAGGGTAGGTGTCAGTTAGCTTGACCGAGCGTTCAAGTCTTACAGAGGAGTGTTGTCTTTCGAGGACCAATCAGTTTATACCTTTCAAGAGGTCAAACCTCACCAATCAGGAGTGAGACAGTTACAATCCTTTCGGAGCAATCAAGACAACCAGTGTCGCACGACTTTGTTCCAAAAGAAAGAAAGAAAGAAAGCCCGCTAAGTAAAAAGAAGTTAAAAGCTAGAAAGCTAATACTAGGGCAAAAATCAGGGTATCCCGCTGGACTTCAAAAGAAATCGAAAAATCGAAAAGAACTCGAAATGAGTCAGTCCAGGCAAAAGTTAGGGAATCAAAAGAATGGAAAAGAGGGGTTTAAAAAGAAAATTTTCCCCAAATCACAAAGCCGTGTACACAGACACCGAAAGCGAAGAAGGAGTAACTGTCGCTCCAGGAAAGCATTGTGAATTCCTTAACTGTAGGTCTTACCATTCAACATACCTCTTGAAGAGGCGAGCGCTTGTGCCAGGTTAACTGAACCTTAGGATCGGAGATCATCACGTAGAAGGGGTGGGTACAAATCAAAATTTGAGCCAAAAATCCTTTGTTTCACGAACCGTGAACCCGACCACGATACAACCCTTAAAAGACCTAATTGAGGTAGGGTTAGTCTGAAGCGCATTACGATAAGGTTGAGTAACCTGACTCCTTCTTGACTTGCTAGTCACATCCTTGTTGTATTTTTCACTGATCACGTAAGCACTACGTTTGAACTTTGGTTCACTCGTCACTCTCAATCATATGCATGTAAATGAGTGACAGCTCAAATGTTTTTTCAAAATCTGCATAACCACTGCATTAAGATTACCATTCGTGGACAGACAATTTTAATTGCAGATTAGTAGTCGACATGAAAGAAATTCCACCAGGGAATAATCGAGCAGGACTGAGTAATTCAGCAGTCTGAACCAGAATGGTGTATGTTGTGAAGCCTAGCGAATCAGGGGCATTAGCTTCCAGTAAGTTCAATATCAGTCAGTCTGAGGACAAGTCCCGAAGTTTCAGCTGAGCAGGGGCAGTTCATTTGAGAAGCAGTTGATCAGAAGTGAATCTTCTCGAGAGCCAATCAGGGGCAGTTATGCAGGATGCGGATATTTGGAAGCGGAACCTTCCAGTAGATAATCAGATCGGGTTAAGTCGCTAGAACGCTCATTCAGGGGCAAGTCATCGCAGAGAATGTTGAAACCAACTGGGTTGATACGAGGATTATTGGAGATTGAACTCTTTCGTCGTACAGATGTCGGGGCAGATATTCTCGAAGTCTTCCCGTAGCAAGCTGTTCAGAGCAAGTACTCCCAAGAGTTAGATTGGGGCAAGTTGAATTGTACTGGGGGCAAGTTGTGCACGCCAGTCTTTTTATCCCCAGCTGAGTGTATGGGGGCAAGTTGTTCAAACAAGTTTGTTTATCCCCAGCCAGAGTTGAGTATCGGGGAATCATGTCAATACCCTTACCAAAAACCTGAACCTTTCAGATAAGAAGGTCTTGTTGTCGTTGGATCATTATCCCGCAGTTTAAACCTGTTGCGCGTCAGTAACCAGTTGTTTCCAAAGTCCAGTTCTCGCCTGGCAAACCGGTAACCAGTTCTTGTCTGGCCTACCTTCTGTAAGCAGCAGTTCCCGTCCTGGTGCAGTTTATTGTAAGCAGCAGTTCCCGTCCTGGTGCAGTTTATTGGTAACCAATTCTCGTTTGGTCACCGTTTCTTCAAGAGTTGTATCAGTTCTCGCCTGGTACATGTCGTCGCGTAACCAGTTCTCGCCTGGTCATCGTGTGTTTTAACCCGAGTGTTATACCAGTTCTCGCCTGGTGTACGTCAGCTTTCAGCCAGTTCTCGCCTGGTTGTCTGTACCTCAGTCTGTTATCCAGTCAGCCCGTCTGATGTCCAAAAAAACAAATCAATGTTTGTTCAATTTTCCTTTCCTATCAGTTCTCGCCTGGTAGTCTACCTTTGAATGCTAGTTCTCGTCTAGTATTTCTTATATCTTTCACTGTGTACATAGTCCATGTTTATTCTAAACCAGAAAAACAAAAAAACCCTAAAGGTATCTGACACAATATTTCCCAATGACCCCCATGTTGTCATGTTCCCCGATACGAAGCTCGACGAATACCAGTGCTCCGAGTAATGTTTGAATTCCTTGTGGATGTTGTTAAATCAGAATTGCTACTCTTCAGCAGATGAAAGTTGCTTATTATCCCCGGAAGAGTTGAGATTGTATTTTACCCCGTATCAGAGTAGGATCAGGAGTATCTTCAGCAGATTAAGATTGATATCCTGGATAGTAGGGGCATTTCCAGCAGTGTGCCGCGCGCAATCAATCCTCAGTTTGGGTCAATCCCCGCAGAATACAATCAGTTGCCAATGATTTGAAGGGAGCATCCCCGAGCAGAGTTGTTTTCTTTCCCCAGTAAAGTCACCGGGCAGGGTTGCCTTTTCATTTCTCCAGCAGAACGGTTATCCCCAGCGGATTTGATTTCCCGTTTCCAGCATTTATTTTGCTGAGACAATTCTGTGACTTCGGTTCATCCCCAGTAGAGTTGACGTTACCTTCGGCATTTATTTTGCCAAGTGGTTTTCAGACCTGGTGTTCTCTGGCAGCTCGAGCCGGCATTAGCATTCGCATGTATAGTCATTGCATTTATCAAGCATATAGCATATCCATGCCGTCTGGGCATCGCACTTTCAAACAGAACGCATAGCATTTACATGTCATATAGGGCATTGCATCATTATCAAGCATACGCATGTCGAAACATGGACCAGAGTGGTTACCTATTGGATTTCGAACTTGTTCACCTGCAGAGTTGTTTGGTTAAGCTCGTCTTCCCCAGCGAAGTGATTCTTCATATTTGGTTGTTACATCAGCATCAGGCGAAAAAAACAACAACAACGAAGATTGACATATATCAGACTTATGAAGCTGCCGCCTTCGTCAGAATAGGTGCCAAGCAGTTCCCTTCAGAATTCCCCCCGGAGAATTGTCCTCAAGTTCGCAGTGAACTGTGGCTTGACCAGATTTGATCCCATGAGAGAAATGGGAATCAAGTCATTTGCTTTCCCGAAGCATTATTTCAATACTTGTGGCGTTACACAGGTGTTGAAAAGGAGAAGAAAATTTATCAGAAAATTGACCAGTTGTTGCCGTGATAACCAAACTTCAGTTTATTGGAAGCTTTTCCTCAAGCAGTTTTGCAGTATATTCCCGCGGTTGGCAAATTTCAGGGTTCCATTTGTATTCAACCGTCATCTACCTTGAATGTTTGAAGGCTGAGCGCTCTTCACCCATTCAGGTCGAAGCCGCTTGAATATGGGCAGCTGTTGCACCCCAAAATTTGACCAACCGGGTCTCGCATTTGGCTCGATGTTTCGACGTATAATCGCATTCACATCTGCATATTGCATACAGTGCATTTTGCATTGGTATTGATTTTATCAGGGATCACAGCTCTCGTCTCGTGTTTCAGGTGTTTTTATCAGTTTTAATAGGTAGAATCGATTTTTTGGGATATTTCGGTGCCCGTTTATTTTTACCGATTATTTTTGTGTCGTTCGGTGCTTATTTTGTTCCCTCGGGAATTATTGTGATTTTTCTGGATTTTATTGGCATTTTTTAGGGTTTTAAATAGATTTTAAATCATTTTTTAGGAGTTAATAGGATTTTTAAATAGATTTAGCATTTTAGAATATATTAGGTAGAGTTTAATATTTTTAAATAATATAGAGTAATATAGCTTTTAGAATTTTTAAATAGAATTTAATAGCATTTTTCATTTTAGAGTAATATAGGATATTATTAAAATTTGAATAGATTTCAAATAGTTTTAATATTTTTAATTCATTTTTCAGAATATTAGATTTAATTAGATTTTTCTTCTTTTATAGAATTTAAATAAATAATAGTCTTTTTAGAATTTAATATAGTTTTCAGGATTTAATAGAGATTTATTAGAAGTATATTAGTGGGTTTATTAGATTTTCTTTAGAGTATTATTAGATTAATAGTTAATTGAGTTTAATTAGGATTAGATGATAATTAGGTTTTAATTTTGTTTTACAGTTTTTTTGAGTTTTTTAATTCATTTTCGTGTAGGCCCAATTAGCAGGCCCAAGCATTGTTTTTGTCCAAGTTCAGTTTGTATCAGTCTCCAAAAAAAGGTCCAGATCCTTCCATTTTCGCAGCCCAATTCAAAGGCCACTTTGTCCAGTTGTTCTTCAGCAAAGTTCCAGCTATCTCCAGCGCATTCCAGAAGCTTCCAGAAGCACCCAGAGGAATCTCAGTACTATAAGAGCTTCAGGCCACGTGTTGCTTCAAAGGATGGCCCACGTTCCTCACCCACATCACGCCACGTATCCCACTATCCCTCTCTCTCAGCCACATTCCCCCACACGTGGAGGCCATGCGCTCCACTTCTCCACTACCTGCCCCACGTGGCAGCTCCATACATCTCGCCTGAAAGGCCCCACCGGCCGGCCTGCATGGCCGGCGGCCACCGCGCCGTCGCCGGAAAACACAAAACCCAGAAAACCACCACAAACCCAGACCTCCAGTCATCATGTTCATCACCTTCCCCTAGTCATCATCTTCCTCCTCCCGGCGGCCACCAGGAACCTCCATCTCCGATCACCACCTTCATCTCCTCACCAAACCCAGATCCATCCGTTTCAGATCAAGAAGCTCCTTCAAGCTTCATCCTCTTCCGATCTCCAGATCGCCAGAACAAGCTTCAACGCAAATCCAGATTTCCGTTCAACAAACTTCCAAGAAGAAGCTTCGACAACAATCTGCATCGCTCCTTCAAGAACGCCCTCCAAACATCAATCATCAAAGATTTCCCAGAAGAACCACGCAAACCCTCTTCTTCCCCGGTGGATCCTCATCATCAAGATCAGATTCCCAGATACTTCATCAGGAACATCACGCTCCAGATCTCCAGATCTCCAACCACCGTTCATCATTTCAAGAACATTCTCAGATCTCCAGGTTTGTTCGATGCTTTTATCCACGAACAAGTTACATGCATCATCGCTCTTCACCGCTTCATCCAGAATTTATGGTCGCACCCAAACAATCCCCAGACCTTCATGATCTCCAAGTATGGATCAAGGCTTTCAGATTTTTAGTTGAGTTTTCTTTGAATTTGATTGTTGTGACGGTTCTGCAAGCGAAAAGAAGAATAAAGATGGAATAAAGATGATGCAAGTTTGTTTGGCTGTTGAGAGAAGGAATGGGGAGTTTGAATCCGATGGGAAGGTTGAGAGTTCTGAGAAGGTAACTCAGAGAGAGACGAGAAGGAAAGAAGGGAACGACGGCGGCGCTGATGAGGAAGAAGAGAAGAGGATTAGGGTTTGGTCGTTCAGAGAGGGAGAAGGAGAGGATGGGTCGTGGGCCTCAGGCCCAATCTTTTTTTGACACACACTCCTCTCCGTTTTTGCTTGTGTCTCTGGGCTGGGCCCAACATTTCCCAGCAACACCCCCCCCGTTTTTTGTGTCCTTCCTCCGTTTTTTTTTTGCAGACACATTGGGCTGGGCCCTTTAGTTTGTTTTGTGTTATTTTTTTCTGCTTGTGTAATCCCTTTGTAACCAGCATACCCCCTCCCCCTATTTTTGTTTCTTTTATTCTTTTATATTTTTTTGCATATATTGTTCATGTGGGAAAATAAAAAAAAAAAACATATTTGAAAAAAAAAAGAAAAGAAAAGAATATTATTGAAAAATATTAGAAAGAAAGAGAATATAGAAAAAATGTGAAAAAGAAAAGAAAAGAATATTATTGAAAAATATTAGAAAGAAAGAGAATATAGAAAAAATGTGAAAAAGAAAAGAAAATATTCAAGGAAAAAATATATGAAAATAGATTGAAAAAGGGTGAAAATATTAGAGAAAAATATAGTGAAAAAATAGAGAAAAATATGTTGAAAAGAAAAGAAGAGAAAAGAAAAAATATCAAAGTGTCGATTTAATATTTTTAAGTGCATTTTCTTTTTAGGGTATATTTTCATAGGAATTATTTTCCGATTTTTTAGGATAGTTTAGAAGCCCACTTGTTAGGGGGCTATTTTTCATTCAATTTTTCAGGATAGAATAGGATAGCGTTTCCTAGGAGATTTATTTTTCAGTATACTCATTGTAATCATTTTTCAGAGATTAATAAAACGAGATTTGAGCTGTGGTCCCGAAGTAGCCGAACTACAGCTGCTCTGATTCTTCGTACCAGACGAAGATATGTAGGCATAGGATGCGATATCCTAGCGAGCACACTAACGACTGACTTTGTTGTTCTCTCGCGGCTGTGCGATCGAGACTTTCCCGCTGACGATTAATTGAGTACCCTTTTTTCTCTCTTGCCCGAGTGCATTTGAGACCAAGCCGTAGCTTTGACCATAGGTTCCCGACCCTGTGAAACCAGTTGTTTTTCTCACTGCTGTGTGAGAATGTTTGTTTTGCCGTAGTTAGTCTGAACTACGTAAAGCTCTGATCTTCCATGCAGTGGAAGTACGTAGGCACAAGACGCGAGGTCTTGGCGAGCCAATTTCCCTGTAGTCCCGAACTACGTTGACTCTGACTTTCTCTCTGGAGAATACGTAGGCATAGAGTGCGACGCTCTATCGAGTCAATTCCCTTCCGTTTAGATTTAGCAGCCGTAGATAGATTGTTTTGCATCCAGTAGACAACCCAAGCAAGCGTGGATCCCGTCGAGTACGACGGACGCGAGGGGTGCTAATACCTTCCCCTTGCGTAACCGACTCCCGAACCCAGGCTATGGTTGCGATGACCATACCTTTTCCCCGTTTTTTGCGAGGTTTACTTCGAGCGTTTCCTTTCCCGCTCTGAGGGATAAATAACGCACGGTGGCGACTCTTCTGTCAGCCGGCGCCGATTTTCGCAGTAGCGACATATGAGTACCTCATTAACGAAAAACCAGTACAGCTATTCACACTGCCTGATCATCAGATGACAAGTATCCACAACAAGGACAACTGGCTTTATGAACTGGACGAGCCTATGGGACCTCCTTCACCACAGTCAACACCACAGAACTATATGTATGACAGTGACCACATCTCTGAGGCACACGACTATATGTACTATGAGGATGCTGTATCCGAAGCTGAAGTAGACCCTATGACTCCTCCGCACTACAACACCTATCCTGAGCCTATCCCTGAGGAGACCACCGACAAAATGGATACTGTTCTACTCCGATTGGACAACGTTGATGCAGCTCTGACTACTGTAAAAGATGACATCGCAGGCATACACAGCGAACTGGTAGTCTTCATGGACTTAGTCTGTGACCAGCTCGACTACTACGCACGAAAATTCGATAAATTGAAGGCACGAAAAGACTAGATACTAGTTTTAGCAGTAGATTCAGTTTAGTTTGGTTTAGTTTAGTTTCGTTTAACCATTTGGATTTTTCGCATTGTTAGTTTTTTTTTATGTACTACATACAATCATTTCAATTTCATGTTATTTCAATTATAGTCTTTATTCAATTATTCTGTTTTTACGTTACTCTTTGTTTGTTGGCTGCTATATTACATTGCCGTATAAATACTAGGCCTAAAAGTCACTGCAAGAACGCCCTCAGAGCAAAATTCTGCGTTCTGCAGATTTTGCTGTTGTGACGACCGTCACAGGACCCTGACGAGCGTCACGCGGGTGACGACCGTCACGAACCCAAAACTGCTATCTGATATAACAGGAGTTGCGTTTTCTCTCCCACTACCCTCTTTTCAACTTCCAATCATCAGAACTTTCTCCCCACTCCAATCTTTCGTTTTCCCCACATTGCACCATATATTTCAACTCCAATCTCAACTTCCAACCACACTTCTGTCAATTTTTCCCACTTTGCAGAACAACCCCAATCTTCAGAACCCTCTCAATCTTCCAACAATGGCGAGAAATACCGAAACCCCGGACATCAGTAACATTGCCTTCAGCGAAGGTGACTTAGGCGAAAGACAGCGGGCAAACTACATCGCATTCCATCAAAGGTCGCTCCAGCCGACTCATTATCCACACATTCCGTCGCTTACGGAGCTCGGACTCCTTGAAGGCGTAACTTGGATGCTTCAAAGAGCCTGCATCTGGAATCTCTGCACCAATCCACTGCCAACATACGAACAACTCACTCTCGAGTTCTTGAGTTCGTTTACCTACGTCACATCCAGCGGCGACCTCAACCAACACTCCGGTGCCGCATGCTTCCGAATGTTCGGCACAAACTATCAGGTGAACCAAAACCAGATTGCCGCCATCTTACAGCTACCTCGAGGCGACAATGCTCACCGCCGCCTCACCGATCAGTTCCAGCACAAAGCTTTCGCGCTGTGGTACCAGTTGACCGGCATCAATGCCGATGGTTGGGACTCTCTGCACGCCACACATATCCATAACCCAACCATCCGGTACTTTCACAGAACATTGAGCAACACAATCTTCGCCAGGGACAGCAACCATAAGGTGAACTCGAAAGAGCTCTTCTTCCTCCATTGCGTCTTCAACAACGAGCCTGTCAACGCCGCTCCGTTCCTGCTGGCTCACATTCAGGCCAACTGCAACCGTGGCTCGAAGCCATTTTACTTTGGCGGGATTGTCACTGCCATTGCACTTGGGCTGAACCTTGGCGACCGCCTCCAGCACCTCCATTCCATCCCCTCGGTGTTCCTTGACACCGACCACTGCAGAGCCTCCCACCTTATCCGCTCCAGAGCCGACGGCAAGTACCATCCGGTAGTGCGTGGCAAAACCGTCCGAAGCATCATCCTTCCATCACGCACCCGCACACACCCAGAGGATCGTACCAACTGGTTATTTGACCTCACTGCCCCTCCTGCTGCCGTTGTTCCTACTCAAGACCACACCCAAGGTTCTGACGATGAAATCCAAGCTGAGTTGGACAGGTCCGAGCAACCGGGGGCATCGCAGCCTCCTCCTTCTGAAGGTACATCCTCTC
Source organism: Lathyrus sativus (assembly GCA_963859935.3). NCBI lineage: Eukaryota > Viridiplantae > Streptophyta > Magnoliopsida > Fabales > Fabaceae > Lathyrus > Lathyrus sativus. Next base: position 104,898,193 of record OZ012735.1, on the reverse strand, counting down.
GCCGCCGCCGCCATCATCCAGTGCCCGACTACACCGAAGAGGACCTCCGCCGCTCTCTCGACCAGCAGGCCCAGATACTCGCTATGCTGCAGCAGCAGAATCAGCGAGCAGACCAGTTCGAAGCTTGGCACCGGACCCAAATGCAACAACTTCAAACCGGCCAAGCTACCATTACTGAGAACCTGGCGAATCTGACTTTGCAGGTCGAAGGACTCCGGGACACCGTCTACCACACAGGAGCTATGAGTTATGAGGACCGAGTAGCCCTTGCCAGAGCCAGAGGACGCCAGCACGGACGTGACCGAGGCAGCGGACGTGATTAGTCATCCATCTTTCCTTATTTGTTTACTATATTTCCAGTTTATTTGTACTTTCATTTCAGTTGTATCTCCCTATCGCATGCTTCAAAATCAGTGGGGACACTGATTGAGATAGTGTGGGAGCGGAGCCTTTATTTCCATTCCACTGTACTTTGAATTTTGTAATTTTTATATAAACATTTTCTATTTTTAGCAAATAAATCTCGTTTATATATCCTTTTTCCGTTACGCAATCATCCCCACGTTATTCAACGTAAACAAAAAATTTTCGTTCGTTCCTCAAAAGCAAAAGCACCACGAGAATGCACCCGAGTTCAAACCAAGTTTTGAAACTCCGAGGAAACGACAGTTCTAACAAAACCAGTACCGTCCTGACACCTTAGATCTCCGGTTTATGCAAGTCGGTTTCACTACCTACGTGTACCAAAGTCTCAAGTGTTTACGCAAACTCAGCCCCAAGTAGTTTATACTAGCAGTCAGCACCATCCTAAAGCACTTCTAAGCGAGCGACCGATGCAAATAAGTGTATGATCTCCAAAAAGATGAAAAATCATGAAAAGAAAGCTAGATAGCCCAAAAACATAAGACACGTTTCCTTCTAAGTTAGGTGCTCCTCACCCGAGCATTTAGCCCAACGGCACGAAAACTCATTGAAAAATCAATGACATAAGCTTATGATCAATGAAGAAGATCAAAAACAGAAATGAGATCATATTCACTAACAGGTCGACTTGCCATGAAAGTGTATGGACAACGGGCTTAATGTGATTGCGCTAGAACAAACAGGGTGAACTTGCCGCGAGAACCTTGACACCAAGTTACAGTAGCATGACTGGGACCAGTTTGCATAAAAAGAAGACTTCCGAAGACTTGTAGTCCAGTGTCGTCATGGTACTCGTTTTGTTCTTACCAAGAATCCCGGTTTTTCCCAACCTTGCGAACGAAGAAGCTGCCTCGTGCTTGCCGACCTTTTCATGTTTTACTTGAGGACAAGCAAAGACTCAAGCTTAGGGGAGTTTGATAACACGACATCGTATATATATTTTGATGCATAATTCAACTAAAGTTTAACTGTTTTCGATCCGATTTCGGGTTATTTCCGTGTTATTTGTCTGATGTTTTGCAGGTATTTGATGATCACGTCTAAACAAGGCATTATGAAGAAAAGAAGCAATCTCAGATGAAATATGGACGAAAAAAGAGTGAAAACATCATGAAAAGCGCAGAAGGCTGTTTTTGCTGCTGTGACGACCGTCACAGCTCCATGATGACCGTCACACGGGTGACGACCGTCACACCTTGTGACGACCGTCATGCAGGCAAAAACGCCCCACTTCAATTGCACGTTAAAGAAGCAGTTCCAAGTCCCAAATAGTGGACCACTACTCCCTGATTTTTCTGCCTCAAAGTCCACCCTCTCCAATTATAACCGTTAGAATTCCATTTCTATAAAAGGGGAAGAAGGGGACCTCAGAAAGGGAGCGGCATTCATACAACGAAGTGTTGCCAAATTTATTTCCAGAGCAAACCTTTCCAGTTTAATATTCTTATTTATTTCTCTTTGCTTTTTCTGCATTCCTTTCATTCTTCTGTAATTTCTACTTCTATTGTACGATCAAATTGGCATAAAGACCAGAATCCTGCCAACATCTGTGGAGGATCTGCCCAAAGGCCAATTGGAATATTTACAGGTTTCTCATTTCAATCGTAATTCCAGTTTTATTATAATGCATATTATTATTTATTGTTTTTATTTATGTTTCATCTTTCCCAAATCCATGTCTAGCTAAATTTAAGTAATCGATATGTGGTAATAATTCGAATGGGATTTGATAACAACTGGTGGAAAATTGTCTTTTCAAAAGTAATTTATGGTCTGAGTGTTTAAAATTAATTTACTGAATAAACTTCGTCGCGAAAGCGAGAACTTATTTAAAAGTAGTTTTGCCACGAAAGTGGGAAATTAATTAAGATACGAACCAACAAGCGAAAGTTGCGGTAAGATCAGATAGTAAACACGAGTCATTCATTTTAATAACAGCAAAAGCACTTTAAAATGAATTAGAACTTAGAGATTTCCAAAAAATAATTTTAACCCCGAATGGGATACGAAAGTGTACGTTTGGCCCTTAGAATTATGATTAGCGTCAATAACCATCGTGAGGCGAGAGTCTTCAAATCACCATTTTCTGCTTAAATAAACTTTGAAAATTATTTCATACACCGGTAACTTGTCAAATCCCTGAAGAACACAATTACTGCATATCGATTCAATCAATTATAATCTAAGTAACCGTCTTAGTTTCCCTTTTAGTGACAATCTTATTCCCTTAAACATATTCTACCTAGCTAAACATAGTAACTCCCGAGAACACTAGTTTGATTACGAGTCCCTGTGGGATCGATATCTATTATTACTACGCGATAGACTGTGCACTTGCAGTTAGGTTGTATTAGACATAGAAAGTCGCGATCAATCATCTAATGACACATCTTCAACATCTATAATATTGTCAGGAATATCATTCATGTCATTATTTCTACCAGCATCTTTGGCTTCATCATCATTTTGGCCAGCATCATTACCCTTAGCAGCATCTTTGGAAATACCTTGCTCATTATGACCTCAATTGAGAATCTTGGTGACAAGTTCCCGAATGGATCTGTCCACATAGGCAGAGCCTTCCTTGTTTTTCATTCTATCAATGTTGTCAATGGAAGAATCAGAGGTTTTACCTTTGGAAGGTTGTTGGATCTCATTTGCATGTGAAGGAGCAGTCTTGGGAGCTTCAATTGCATCACCAGGAACCATATTGAGTGGAGCAACATCAAGAACATCATCAAAAGAGATGCTCATGGGATGAGCATTAGTATGGGAAGTCTTAGTGGAGGCAGCATTATGTTTGGGATACATTTTGATGTTTATGTAAGAGAAGAAGTTTTGAGAGGGTTGGAGGTAGGTTGCAAAGGGTAGAAAACACAGAGAGAGGAAGATAATCTGAAGAGTAGGGGAGGCGTGGAAGTTGAATAGGTAGTTGGAGGGAAATATTTGAGTGGTATGTCGTGCGTGAGTAGACAAGGGCATGCTATGTAATAAAGAGGGATGTTGGAACATCTCTATTTTAAGAAACAAACATCTTTTAAAAGCAGAGATCTATTTTTGCAATAATTGCTATAAATCCTCATAAGTACAAATCCCTAATTTTTCTTTCAAAGTTTCAACCTGATTTGCATTCAAGGATTTGGTAAAAATATTGGCCTGTTAATTTTCTGTCGTGATAGGCCCAAGAGTAAGGACTTTCCTTTTAGTATAAATATACTTAGTTATGTTATGTTGAGTAGGATTCTAACCACAGTATAATGTCATGACATCTTGTGTGACATTATACTCTGTGAGTATCTGCTTTATCCATTCAAGGTGAGAGTTCCTACTCCCAGCAGCTATGTATTATGCTTTTGTCCTGTTTCTATACTTCACAGTTTTCATGAATTCTCCAACCTCTTCTTGCAGGGCATTAACATAAGCATATTTCTTTCCACCAAAAATTTCCACCTGCACAGGTCTCATTAAGTCTATGTGAAAATGTTCTAGTACTTTAAAAGTAGTGAGATGTTGAGTCATCTGATGTAACATCCTTGTTTGCTTTCCTATATGGCATTCATCACAAATTTTTCTTTCTTCAATATTTTGCTGAGGTATACCTTTGACAGCTTCCATTGATGTGATCATCTCCATTCCTTTTAGATGTGAGTGCCCAAATTTCTGGTGCCACCTTCCTTCTTCATCTCCTTTGGCAAGAGTACATTTAGAGTCTTGAGAAGCCCATATATAACAGTTGTCCTAGGATCTGACTCCCTTCATTATCAGTTCTTCCCTTTTATTAGTAACCAAACACTCAAGTTGAGTAAAGTTGACATTTAGACCTTGATCACACAGTTGACTTATGCTTATCAGATTGGTAGTTAGCCCTTTAACTAACAGCACATTGTCAAGGTCTGGTGTTCCTGAGCAATTTAGTTTGCCAACTACCTTGATTTCCGCTTTTGCTCCATCTCCAAAGGTCACATAGTTGGTTGAGTGAGGTTTGATGTCCATCAGCATGTTTCTAATCCCTGTCATGTGTTTTTAGCACCCACTGTCAAAGTACCAATCTTCCCTGGTAAAGGCTTTTGGGGACATATGAGCTATGAAGCAAGTAATAGGAGTCTTGGGTATCCATTATTTAGTAACAGGAGTCTTGGGAACCCATTGCTTCTTGGAGAGGAGGGTGTTATGGTTAGGTCTAGTCTGAGTAGTAGAGTTTGGATATCCATGCAATTTGAAACAAAGGACTTTATGTGACCAAAGTGACCACAGTGATGACATCTCCATCTTTGAAACTTTCTAGGTTGACTGGTCTGTTTTCTGCAGTGATGTTGAGACATCTGCTGGAACATCATCTGACTTGATCTAGAAGGTTTATAAGGTTGGGCAGAGTTATTGTCTTCATGAAATCCTAACCCTATCTTGTCTCCAGTTCTTTTGCCAGATTGAAGGATCTCTTCCAAGGTTTTAGTACCACTATTCATCATTCTAACAGACTTTCCTATTTGGTCAAGTTGGAAGGTCAGTTGAGCAACTTCATCTGTTAATTTAGCAATAGTTTTAGTCTGTTCAGCAATCTCATTATTCAAACCATTGATAAGGTGTTCCTTCTTTTCAGTCTTTAACTTGAGAATGTGTTTCTTCTGTTTTTCACCTTGCTGACAGACTTCTTCACTTCTGAGGCACAGTTCTTTGTAGGAAGCTGCTAGTTCTTCAAAGGTCAATTCATCTTCACTGGAGTCTTCATCAGAATAGTATCTTCCAGTCAAAGCAATAACATGTTTGGCAGATTCTTCTTCAATCTCACTATCAGAGTCTTCATCAGTCCATGAGATAGCTAGCCCTTTATTTTCCTTCTTAAGATAGGTAGGACATTTAGATCTGATGTGACCAAAACCTTCACATTCATAACACTGCATCCCTTTTCTGTTTGAGGAATTTTCTTCAGACCTAGTTCTTCTTCCTGCAACAGTGGACTTATTGATGTTAGGTAAGATGTTCTTGACATTTTCCCTTGTCTTTATATTCATCCTTTTTATTACCTTGTTGAATTGTCTTCCCAGTAGAACCATGGCCTTTAATAGGCTTTCATTTGTATCCTCATCAGAATCATCATCTCATCCTTCAGTGCTTGACACAAAAGCTATACTCTTTTTCTTGTCAGCTTTGTCACCTATTCCTACTTCAAAGGTTAACAGGGAGCCAATGAGTTCATCAACTCTCATCTTACAGATGTCTTGTGCCTCCTCTATGGCAGCTACTTTCATGTCAAATATCTGGGGTAGAGATCTGAGAATTTTTCTTACCAGTTTTTCTTCAAACATTCTTTCACCAAAAGCACTAGAAGCATTGGCAATCTCAAGAATATTCATATGAAAGTCATGTATGCTCTCATCATCTTTCATTCTCAGGCTTTCAAACTTAGTAGTGAGGAGTTGAAGTTTGGACATTTTTACCTTGGATGTGCCTTCATGAGTAGTCTTTAGAATCTCCCATGCTTCCTTAGCAACAAAACAATTGTTGACCAACCTGAATATGTTCCTATCAATTCCATTGAACAAGGCATTCAAGGCCTTGGAGTTTCCCAGAGCCAGATCATCTTCTTCCTTTGTCCATTCTTCTTCAGGTTTTAAATCAGATGTAGTCTTTCCATCTTTATCAATAATCACAGGATGTTCCCATCCTTTTATGACAACTTTCCATGCTTTGCTGTCCAGAGATTTTAAGGAAGCAACCATCCTGGGTTTCCAATAGTCATAATTATTCCCATCCAGAACAGGTGGTCTGTTCACAAATCCTCCTTCTTTGTCTATGGTACCAGAAGGTATAGTCCATAGATCTCACCTAGAACCAGAGCAGGATGCCTGCTCATATACCAATTGAAATTCTGGTATCAGATATTAGATGTCGAAGGAGATGTTCGCGACACAAATATCTGTTTGTCAAGAACAAAGAACACAGCTAAACAAATAACAATTTAAAAGAGACACAACAATTGTTAATCCAGTTCGGTGAAAACACACCTACATCTGGGGGCTACCAAGCTAGGGAGGAAATCCGCTAACAGTAGAATTAATTCAGAGCTAAACTCCCAGTTTACAACTCCTCGCTTAATCTCTATCCATGCAATTTCTGCCTAGAATCCACTAGACAAGAGACACATCTCACTCCCCCTCAATCACAGCAGTGATAACAGTCAATACAAAAAGAATACTTTAGAAGACACTTTTTAAAGTCATAACTTGATCTTGCTTAAAAGCTTCAATCAAGTATAATACACTCTTGCTTAAAAGTTTTGAGTGAACAATTTACAATTAACAACCTAGTCCAATTCACACATTAAATAATGAGTGAATGACTCACAAAACTAACACACACACGAAGCCTAAACCTTACTCAGATGCACAAACTTTTTAATCCTTGCTTCGCTGATCTTCAAGCTAGGGTTTCACCTCCTTAAATAGCAATGCAGAATGGGCTTGGGCATTGGCAACAATAACAACAAGATTTGAGAAGATTCCAATCTACATCAATAGCAACAATCATCCAGATTTGATTTGATCAATAAGATCCAATCAAATCAATCTCCCAATCTTCAAACAATCTTCTAAAAATATCTTCAAATCAAATCCAATCTGATCCACAATAAATGAACAGAAACGCCTATAGTAAGTCACAAGAAACTCGCAGATTCTGTCCTGAAAAAATGCAGCCAGCTTGCACAAAAAGATATGGGCACATAAACCATTCATACTGAATGCTTAGTCCATGATTGTCAAGACATCCTTTTTGACATCATAGAGAAAAGACCTGATACAAAACACAAAACAACATGTTGCTCCTGACGGACAGATGTCACGACATCTTGTGATTACTTCTAGTTTTACCAAAATTCCTGCCAATGAAGAACTAACATTAGCCACCCATTCTGAATATTTTGACACTTCCAGGAAACCTGCATCAATATACTTTTTGACGGGCATACATTCTATTCGAAGCGGTAACTTGTGAACCACTATGTCAGCGTATAAGCCAGGCATGTCTTAGTATGACCAAACGAATACATCAACGTACTATTCTAAAAGCTTCACCAATCTCTACTTGATTTATGCCCCGAGTGTTGCCCCAATCTTGACTTCCTTCTTGTCTTCTTCAGTGCCAAGATTAATAACATCCACTTGCTCCTTGTGAGGTTGAAGGTCCATGTACTCATATTCAACCATCTTTGCCAATTCTTCCGGAATCTCAAAATCTTCATCATCCTCATCTTCGGCTTGGTATATGGGTGAGTCGAAGTCAGGAGGGAAAAAAAGCCATTGGTTTCAACGGGTTTTGGAATTTCTCTGCATGTTTGAATGGCTTAATTTATTAAAACACACAAAGATAAATGCAACAGAACAAGAGAAGTATTTTTGGTGGTTTTCAAAAGATTGCCATTTTCTTTAAAATTAAAAGCAAAAAACAGTAAATGAAACAAAATATGAGGAGTTTAACAAAACATATTCATTAATCATAATAACTTTGAAAGCTCGAGATAGGCATCAAGACAAATTCATATGGATAGGCATCAATCATGTACAATCATGTACCAATATAATATCAAGTATGCATCCAAGATTGATAAACCAATAATGGACATGATCTATCACCAAGCATAATCATGCATCAAAGAAAAGATCAAAAGCATGCCTTCACATTTGAGCAAACACACATGAATTTTGAAAACATAAAAAAGCATCAAGCAAGAGCAATTGATTCACATGTGTAGACAATCAAGCACAGACAAATAGGCATGAACAAGTTTCAACGACATCGCATACTTAAGCATTCATCAAAAGCATCATGGATAATTCAACAATTAATCGCTTGAAGCAGACACACAATCATGGAACCGAAAACAAACATGAACATGAGTCATATTTCCAGCAATGTAAACAACAAGAATATGTAATCACAGTGGCACAAAGAATTATGTAACACAATCATCACATCAAGAATGCAAAACAAATGAATCGTGTACATGCGTTACGGAAACCAAAAGTCACGCGTCGAAGAATCACACACATGCTATCAAGAAAAATGAAATAGATCAAAAACAGTCCACATATATGCATCATATCAATCCGTGAGGTTTAAGGATGGAAAGGGATCCAAACAAGCTTGAAAATGCAAGAAAATTCCACTCTGCAATAGTGTTAATCTGTTAACCTCCTGGTGTTAACCGGTTAACACTGTGAAAAAAAGCCAAATAACATACAACAAAGCTGTGTTAATCGATTAACACCAGGAGGTTAACCGATTAACACTGGAGCAGAATCAAAATTTCAGCATTCAAAAGCATTTTTCAGTAGCAACTCAATTATCCAATCACCCAAATGAACATGCAATCAATTATGCACAAAAGTTACATTGAATTACAGCAATCAAACATCAATTAGATCCAACAATCATCAACAATCAAATTCAAGCAAATGGATTAAGTCACATTAAAAACCATGGATCTACATTGCGTAAGTTGAAATTAAGCTAGGTCAAGTGTGGATCTGAAATTTACCAACTTACAAAGAAGAGAATTTCTTTGGTGAGTGTTGCAAACGAAAATGGGCAGATCTAACATAAGAAATCCAAGATCCTCGCAAGAAACCTCAAGATCTAAGCAATGTGATAAACATGCTTCAAAGCTCCTTCAAGAATGGCTTCCAAAACTTGAATCTAGATTCAAACAAGTTTCAAATGTAGAATTGAATTAAAAATAGTGATATAGTGGAGGTTTAGCTCAAGAATTTACAAATTGTAATGCACAATTTGTGATTCTATAAATATGGAGCTTTGGTGAAAGGTTGCATTTGAATATGGAGAATGAAAAAAGAGAGAGAGAATTGAGAGCAAATTCTGAAAATGAGAGTGAATGAATGAGGTTTGAAGTAAATTTGGTAAAATAACCCCTAAGTTAGGGATTAAATTTGGTCTGGAGTGTCGGTTAGTGAGAGGAATGGGAATGAGGAATAAAATTAGGATGGAAAATGTAATAGAAATTTGAATTTTGGCGCCTTTTGGAGGGAATCTTGGAAAAACATATGTTTATGCCTATTCTGAGCCACGTTAAGCTTCTAAAACTTGTATTTTGATATTGCACCTGTAAAATGCCTGAAGTAACTTGTGAATTGTCTCGTGCGCTCAAAATAACCTGCTGAAAATATGACCTGATATTTGATTGCTGAACAAAATAACTGGTGAAGCCCCATGATGCTTGTTGCTTACAAACATGGAATAAAAGAAAACCTTGAGCCATAGAAACACCTTGATCCCATGTCTCTAGAGCCAATACCACGATATGCAAAAATGATAATGCAGAAATGAACGAACCATAAGCTAGTTACGTTAAAAAACGAAAGGGCAAATTTTAGGGTGCTACAGCTGCCCCTATTCAATCCACTTGGACCTGAAGGAATGAAAGCAACGACTTTTAGAAATTCAAGGTAGAAGAAGATTGAATACCAAAAGAACCAAAAAATCGCAACATGTGGTGAGATATATGAGAAAGGAATGTCAGCCATAGGCGGACTCACGACCCAACAAAAGTTTACCGACCGTAGGCAGATTAGCAGCCAAAAGATGACAAACAAAAGGCGCACGGAGGCGGACTCACATCAAGAGATAATAGAACAAATACCGACCGGCGGTGGAATCACAATCAAGAGATAAAAAGAAAATACGATCGGGGCGAGCTCACAACCAAAAGGTAATAGATGAATGTCGACCCCAGGTAGATTCACAACATTAGAAGAAAAGGAATGTCGGCCACAGGCGGACTCACGACTCAAATAAAGGTTTAGAGAATGAATTTCAGACGAAGGCAGGCTCACATTCAAGGTAGAATAGAAAGAATTCCGGCCAGAGGTAACCTCACATCTAACTAGAAAAGGAATTTCAGCCACAGGCAGACTCATATCTAACAAAGGTTTACCGACCGCAGGTGGGTTCACAACCAAGGTAAGAATAGAAAGAATGCCGACTGGAGGTGGACTCATATCTAACCAGAAAAGGAATGTCGGTCATAGGCGGACTCACAACCAAGGGAATATAGAAATAATTCTAGCCGGAAACGGACTCGCATTTAACCAGAAAAGGAATGCCGACCACAAGAGGACTCACGAACCAAAGGAACATAGAAAGAATGTCGGGCGGAGGCAGGCTCACATCTAACCAGAAAAGGAATGCCGACCATAGGTGGACTCACTGTAACGCCCAAATTCTGAATTCCCATTATTTTGTTGAGTCCTTTGATTTATTTGAATTATATTTGTTTTAAATTGTGAGATTTATGTGTTAATGTGTTATGTTCGCTTGTTGTGCTATTTTTACCGATTCAGAGAGTTTTCGGGGAAAATAGAGTAAAGGGTATTTTAGACATTTAGTATTAAGTGTTAAGTGGATTATTGTGTGAGAATTAATTGGTAAGTGTTTGGGAGGAAATAGAGAGGAAAGAAAATAGAAATATGAGATAAGAGAGAAAAGGAGATAGATAGAAACATTAGTGGAAAAACAAGAGAAAGAAAGAAGAGAGAAGAGAAAGAGGAGAAAGAAGAGGAAAACCTAGAATTTCATCAAGGATCAACATCCAAGCTTTCAATTGATCGGGTAAGGGTGTGAAACTCTATTATATTGTTAATGTATATGATTATGTATGCTTTTGGCCGTTTGATGTTGGATTGAGAAGAGTTTCTACTCATTTCCATTGTAAGGCAGTATTAGGATTTAATCGATAGAATGTTGTTTTAACCAGTTAGAATTGAGAATAGATGGAGTAGGATAGTCAGGTGTTATTGGGCTGAACTTACTGGGGTGGTTTAGTTTTAGAATCGGTCGGTTTGTGAGGTTTTGGCTTTGGACAGCCATGGGAGTTCGCAGGTTCGTCAGGCGAAGCCCAGCGAGCAGCAGCGAACCAAGTCAGAAGCATCCACCCTATCTTCGCTGGCAAGTTCGCCAGGAGAATGAGAGTGGCGAAGGTTCGCCAGGCGAGTGCGCTAGCGAGTAATTCCAGAATAACTCTCAGTGGTCTTCGTGGCAAGTTCACCAGGCGAACTAAGTAGCGAAGGTTCGCCAGAGGCTTCGCCAGGCGAAGGTTGGCGAATGCGACAGCATTTTCCTATTCTCCGTGTTTTTCCTTTCCATGCGGATTTCTTTTTTGGTTATGTTTAATCCTTATCGAATTGAATAGTTTTGTGTGCCGTGTGGTATGTTATGATGTGGGTAGCCGCAAGGCGTGAATCCTAGAATGTGGAATTTAGATTGTGAAAGTATATGCCTTATATGGAATGGTATGTGTTGAAATTAATAATATATATATATATATATATATATATATATATATATATATATATATATATATATATATATATATATATATATATATATATATATATATATATATATATATATATATATATATATATATATATATATATATATATATATATATATATATATATATATATATATATATATATATATATATATATATATATATATATTATGGAGTATAAGTATATTGTGAATGTACATAGATTGTATGTGCCTGTATGAGATGAATATGCATAGTGATATATTTGCGAATATGTATGCATGTAGAGAAATGTTGTGAGTAATTTTGCATAAAAGGCATCATGATGTACATCCTAGCGATGTTGATTCCTTGGAGAATCTGTTGGAGTATTTGATTCCTCGGAGAATCTGCTGAGTATTTGATTCCTCGAAGAATCTGCTGAATATTCGATTCCTAGGAGAATCTGATGAATATTTGATTCCTTGGAGAATCTGCTGAATACTTGATTCCTTGGAGAATCTGCTGAATACTTGATTCCTTGGAGAATCTGCTGAATTGAGTCGGTACCGCATTTGCATCCGCATAGAGTCGTGAGTCAGTCCCTAAGAGTTGCATTGGTCATTTTTATACGATGCATTGAGTGAATTGAACATAATGGTATATGTTTATATGGAAAATGATGAGTATGTATACAAGCATGATTTGATGAATATGCTTGATTATGTGAATATGCAGTGTGATGTATATGATGAATTGTGATGAGATGTGGTGAGAATTTGAATTGTATAGATCCCATGTATGTATATAGATATATAATAATATGCATTGACTGTTATGATATTGTTTCTCACCCTTCTGCTGTTTCATAATGCTCTATGAGGCATTGCAGAGTAGGATTGCTGGAGGTCCTTTTTGTGTGAAGCAGGTCTTCATTATTTTTGGTCAATGGATCTGATATGTAACATCTGGGTAGTTAGGAAGCCTTTGGCTCTTTTTGGAGATACATTTGTTTTGATTTCTTTTGCGATACATCTACGTATGTATCTGATGATGGATGTTTGTACATATGAATTAACTGAATGATGTATATATGTTTATATGAATGTATTGATTCAATGTTTAGATGTTTCCGCTTTATTCTAAATATTGAGACGTGGGTTTTAGAACTATGTTCTTCAGTTGTGAATTGCCCATTGTTGCATATCTATTTGAGCAGATGTTGTATGTGTTTAATTTCATGATAATGTCATACACCTCTTTTATATCACGTATTAATTAAACTCTGATGAAATTTTTATCAAGTGCCTAAATGATTTATTTAATTATTTGGGGGTATAGAAAGGGGGGTGTTACACTCACGACCCAAAGGAACATAGAAAGAATGTCGGTCGATGGTGGGCTCACATCTAACTAGAAAAGGAATGCTGGCCACATGCGGATTCACGACCCAAAGGAACATAGAAAGAATGTCAGTCGGAGGCGAGCACACATCTAACTAGAAAAGGAATGTCGGCCACAGGCGGACTCACGAACCAAAGGAACATAGAAAGAATGCCGGCTAGAGGCGGGCTCACATCTATCTTGAAAAGGAATGTCGGTCACATGCAGACTCACGACCCAAAGGAACATAGAAAGAATGTCGGTCAGAGGCGGGATCACATCTAACCAGAAAAGGAATGTCGACCACAGGCGGAATCACGACCAAAAGGAACATAGAAAGAATGCCGGTCGGAGGCGGGTTCCTGTCTAACCTGAAAAGGAATGTCGGCCACAGGCGGACTCACGATCCAAAGGAACATAGAAAGAATGTCGGCAGGAGGCGGGCTCATATCTAACCAGAAAAGGAATTTCAGCCACAGGCGGACTCACGACCCAACGAAGGTTTACCGACCGAAGACGGGTTCACAACCAAAAGGTTCAAAAGGAAAGCCGACAGCAGGTGGACTCACATCCAGAATAGAACAGAAGATGATTTCGTTGGGAAAAGAGAGGCCTAAGTAGACGACTCTGTAGGGGAGAACAAGAAAGATGAACGAATCAATCACGATTCCAATGGGGATGAAGTAATACTGAATCTCCTGAATTATGTCATTTTCTGCCGGGGAAACATCTGGCAAAGACGATATCAAACCTGGCTTATGCTTCGAATGCATATGTTTTAATTTTTCTTTGGCATAATGCTCCATACAAAATGGAAATGCTACGCATTTTGGAGGATGCAATGAAAAGATTCTTATGCAAAAGACACTCCACCAAGAGACGTGCCGAGACAACCGGAAACAAAATCCGCTGAGGAAGAAAAACTGAACTACCTTATTGACCATAACCTCTGCTAAAGAAAAACCCGCAATGAATCTCCAATAATGATTGGGCCTGGATCCTGCCAATGGTATCAACCAAAGTTGATTTATCAATACCGAACTCTGCTTGGGGAAAGAAATCAACGGTACCAAATCTGCTAGAGAATAACATGAAGCTTATCCTGTTGTTGGAGAAATGATCTTTAACCTTACCTGATAGGGATAAAGGAAACACCATTGCCGGGAATGCAATCACATTCGGGAAGCATACACAAACCGATATTGTCTTGTCCGGGGGAGCCAACCTCTAAACATTCACCGGGGAATAACAAACAAAACCTGGCTGGGGAAAGAAATCTCGTGAGCTCCTACTAGGGAGAGTGATTAAGAGTTTTACCATACTCTGTTGAGGATGATAAAGCCTCAATGTCGGGGACAACAACCTTAGTGGAGAGAGGGAATAACAACCAGAGATGCGAACATGCTCGGGAAGCATAAGCAAATCACTATTATCCTGTTCGGGGAATAAACTTCCTACATTCGTTAGGGAACAAGAAAAACCACACACGATGTTAGTTGGGAAGGAGTAAACTTCTGAACTCTTGCTGGGAACTTCCTTGGGGAAGACAACAAACAAATCACAATGCTTTGTTGAGGAATGAAACACTACTGTGGCATCTGCCAAGGAGAGCAACTCTTGAACTCTTGTTGTGGAGACTATTCATAATCTCAGCTGAGGATGACAACACTCTAGTAGACTCTGACAGGAAGAATAACTCTGCTAGGGAAGAGTAATCAAACCACTTGTTAGCTATCAACATGAATCTTGCAGAAGTGGCATGACAAAAGACGTGCCCTGATACGACATAACCTACAAATGAACCTGCCTTTGGGATATATCCTGCTCCAGTATGTTTGTACAATGGTAATGTGAATCTAATTAACCATCTTATGGAAAGGATAACCTCTCTTGCTCCTGAAATGGCTTACCCCAGTATGAGCCTCGTAGTGACTTTGCCCCTGACTAATTGATCTTCGAGAGACTCGCCAAATCTCAACATGATTGCCCCAGATTAACTGAACTCTAGAGTGATTTCTCTACATGACTGTGTTGTACCCCAAAATTTGACCAACCTTTTTTAGTACTTGGTTTGTGTTTCATTTCATTTTTGCATATCATTACATTTTTTCTTGAGGCGGGGGATCAAGGTTTTTCTGTGGCTCAGGGCTCTTTTTAGCGCAAAAGACTGAACAGCAGGCATCGGAGGCTCCGACATTTATTTTGCCTAGCGATCGAGCAGTCGATTTTATTTTACAGGACATTTTCAGATCAGGAGGCAGCATTCAGGCTATATCAAGCATTCTCAAGGTTGTAGCATTCAAAAGCGAGTTTCAGAGGCTGAATAGAGCTCAAAACGATCGAAAACGAGCAACTGTGCAGGTTTCCCTCCAAAAGGCGCCAAAATTCAAAATTTTAAGGTGTTAATTGATTAACCAAATGGTTAACCGATTAACTAAAGCAAAATCAGGTCAAATTTGAAGTTTTGAGGGTGTTAATCAATTAACCATATGGTTAATCGATTAACCAGTGCAAATTTCAACTCTGCATGTGAATTTTCAAGTGAAGTCATTTTGGGGTCCAAATTTGATCACATGAGAAGTTGATTTTACACTTAGGAAGGATCTAGAACCACTTCAAATTTTGGTTATATTCATTTTCCCTCCAAATTCCCATTCTTAATTCCATTCCATGTTTTCTCAAACCACATTCCAAACCTCATTTGGATCCAAACCTAAGGGGTATTTAATTGATTTACTCCAAACATCACACATTTAATCCTCATAATTTCCATTTCATTTCAGAATTCTCTCAATTTTTGTTCTCAACTTTTCACTCCCAAAACCTCTACCAAAGCTCTTCTCACCTTGAATTCTTTGATTCTCCATTGGAATCATTGATTTCTAAGAGCTAAACCTTCATCCTTCACCCTCATCATCTCCAATTCTCCATTCAATTTTCGTGTGAATTTGGATCTGAATTTTGAAGTGGGTCTAGAAGAGCTTTCTTGGTGTATTCTTGCTTAATTTTGGTGGATCTTTATTTCTACTACAAGAACTCAAAAGGATCTTGAAGGAATTTCGGATTTCTTGCTCGGATCTTCTTAATCAGAGTGAATCAACATTAACCAAAGCAATTCTCCGCTTCGTAGGTTAGAATTCTTGATCCATTGCTAATCTTGAGCTTATTTTGCATATTCGATGTGGATCTTCATTTTCGATTGACTTTTGGTTGATTTGATTTATGTGATTTGTGATCTTGTTGTTTAAATGTGTTTACATATTGATTGGATCACTGATTTCTGGTTTAATTTCGTGCTTGATTGATTGTATGATCATTGGAAAGACTGCACATTAGATAAGTTGCTGGAAAGTGATTCTGAACTATTGTTTTCTGCTGTTGACACAGTGTTAATCGGTTAACCATTTGGTTAATTGATTAACCAATGCAAATATTCAAATTTTCCAACATTTTTAAGTGGTTAATCGATTAACCCCTGGTGTTAATCGATTAACATTGTCCCAGCAGGCCTATTTTGCTGTTTTTCATGCTTGTTTTGATGTCATTTCACTTAGAATTCTCATGGATCAATATGATGCATTAGGAGTGAGATGTTTTGGATATATGTCGCTGTTCTTGATTGTTTAATCATGATTGCTTCGACGCGCGATCGTTTTCCACTTGAATGCATACTCACGTATATGTTATTCAAAGTGATGTTTATCATTAGTCTTTGCATGAGTTTGAAGAATGATTTGGTTGAGATGTGCTTGTGATGGCTGTTGTCCCACACTTTTTCCTCCCACTTTTCTTCGGTGATTGATGCTCGAATGGTTGTAGGAGTCATGACTCCTCCCATTGCATCTCATTTTTGGCTTGAACTTGTTTAAGCTCATTTATGTGCTTCGTGTGCTTTCATTTCTTTGTTCTTGCATCTTCTCATATGCATTTCTTGAGGTTGAGATGTGCTTGTGGTGGCTGCTACCCCACACCTTTTTTCCTCCCTCACTTTCATTCTAATTGTGCATTACTTGTTTGCATACTTTGCATTTTCTTATGCTTTCTTCTTCCCCTTCTTTTGTCTTTCTTTGCCATGTTCCCTTAGGACCTCTAATTCTCTTGTTCAAGAGAGATTATGATAGACATTAGGTTTGAATCCATGCATTATAACATTAAGTAGCATTCCCTTTTGTCCCAATCATAGGTGCACATTGTATCAGAACATTAGGTTGAGTCTTAGTCTCCCTTGAGAGTGTCTTTCTCTTCTCATCTTCAAACTTTCTCAAAACATCTAATAAAGGTTAAGGATTGTCGTACGTCACGAGCTTTAAGTACTTGGGAAATGGTGATTGGGGGGCCTCCTCTCAATTATCTAGAGTGTTTAGCGTATGCCCTTTGGACGATATGCGACGCATTCGCTCCTAAGGCATAGTCTTTAGTGCAACGTGAATTACAAACAATAATCAATGCACTTCTTCTCTAAAAAACACAAAAACAAACTTCAATCTTCTTATCCTTCAGGATCTTAATTTGGAAAACCTTTTTTATAAAGAGAGTTTTGTTAACTCTTGGTTCTACCGCAAACAGGTAACGCCTAAGTCTCCAATGGTGCATACACCTAACTGCTAGAACTAAGTTTTAACCCTACTCGGGCCTAAAACATTTTGAACCAACCGATGTTCTTGTTAGCCCGAACTACGTTTGCTCTGATTTTTCATATCAGATGAGAATATGTAGGCACAAGACGGCGATGTCTTGGCGAGCAACCTTCCCCTACTTTCACCCGTAGTTAGCTGAACTACGTTTGCTCTGATTTCTCATACTAGATGAGAATATGTAGGCACAAGACGACGATGTCTTGGCGAGAAACCTTCCCCCACTTTCACCCGTAGTTAGCCAAACTACGTTGACTCTGAATTTCCCATTGCACGAGGGAATACGTAGGCATAAAGCAGTGATGCTCTATCGAGTCTCTTTTCTTTTCGTTTGTCCCTGAGCCGTAGCTTAGAAAGTAAACACCCTTTTAGGTAGACAACAAAGCATGGATCCCGTTGAGTACGACGGACGTGAGGGGTGCTAATACCATCCCCTTGCGTAACCGACTCCCGAACCCGAGATATGGTTGCGATGACCTGTCTTTTCCCTTCTTTTCATAGGTTTTCTCTGATCGTTTCCTTTCCCTCTTCTGGGATAAATAACGAACGGTGGCGACTCTTCTTTCATTGCCAGTCCCTCTTTGCAGCGATGCGACAGACTGCCCCAGACTAGCAACTACTAATAATAACCTGATGGAAATGCACACACTCGACGGAGTCTCCTGGTTGCATGGCTCCGAATATGACTGTCTTTCGGAAGATTTGAGGCATTTCATCTCGACTCAATTAAGCTTCTCGACCGATGTTCATTATGTAAGCTTCCTTGATGTTTAAACACATGTATGCAAGCAGAAAATATTTATTCTGAGAATGATAACTCTAATACGAAACACATGTTTATCTTAAAGTTTTTATTGCAAAGATATCGCTTAAACCCTGTGAATGAGTCACTAGTTAAGATGCGACAACGATTTTTGAATGAAAGACATCATGCACATGCAATACCAACAAATATCTTTTAGCACAACTCATGGGAGTCAGGAACGCTATCTCGTTGAAGTACGCCTTCAGAATAAACCCTGCTTCAATTAGGACTTTTGAGGGTTGTAACGTGGTCTAGTTCACAGTTTGAGAAAGAAAGGATATAAGACTCAAAGTTTTGTTTTAACCCACCAATTCTCTTCGATGTTCTACAGTCCTACGTTAGTTAATTCATCAAAAGCGCTCATCTTTCAAAAGGTTGTTGAATGGCAGAAGTGACGGTTAATGAACCCACGAGGTTTTTGGAGCGACAGTCACCCCTTTTTTCCTCGGTGCCTGTAGTCACACGACATTGTTCTTTTCTGAGGATTTTTATTTTGATCCTTTCTTTTACATTCTTCCCTCCCTAATTTTTTCCTGGACTGAATCTTTTGAAAATTTTCTTTTGATTTTGAAGTCCAGCGGGATGCCCTAAATTTTGCCTAAGTCACTTGTTTTCAAGTTTCGACTTAGCAGGCTTTTTTTTAAACAAATCGTGTGACACTGGCTTGTCTTGATTTCTCCGAAAGGCTTATGACTGCCTCATTCCTCACAGTGAGGGATAACCATTATGGTTTCGTATTCTCTTGATCTTCTGACGTGTGAGGAATACAAAGGCGATTGATCCTCAAATGCATAACCCTTTTGAAATTTGAATGCCCTGTCAAACTAACTGATGACTACCCCACCCCTGGGTTAAATGTGAGGGTCTTTTTCAAATGAAAAGAAACTCCTACTTCAAGGCTCAAAAGAGTTAACGAGGGATTATTTTCCTTATGTCTCTGGTGTTTGGGAATTTAAAACATTGTTTATACATAATCAGCAAGGTTTTATTCCAAAAGCATACAACCAAAGATTTTGCGTTTTCATTTCTTCATCCTCCCTCAAAGGGTTTAAGCAAGAAAAGTTGATATTGCAATGCATAGAAAATATATATGAGTGAACATGAATGAACTACTTCAAGAAAAAAAATACTCATTGCATTAAGATTATCATTCAAAACAAACAAGTTTTTGCATGCAAACACAATATTAACAAACAATGAAAATACAAATGAAAATGTAGTAAAGAAGCCAAATATTGCCATCAATGAGGAGGCCTGACTCCGACCAGACTGATTGTCTCTGATGATGTCCTCACAGCCTGGGTGCTGACTTGGGAGGCTGCAATTAATATGCAGACCATCTACAGTGAAAGTAATGACCCTGGCATCAATTAGATCTTGCACCTTATGCTTCATAGCTCTGCAATCTTCGATTGAATGACCATACTCCCCTGAATGAAATTCGCAGCTTGCAATTATATTAGAATCTAGTGGCAGCTGGGCCGAAGCAGCGAGAGTTCTCAACTGAATCAACTGATGCTTGAGAAGCTCGGGCAATAACTGCTTATACAACATAGGGATGTCATCAAACTACCTTTCAGGCTTCTTTGGTCTTTGTTGTTTCTTCTGAGGATGATTCAGATTTAGGCACCCAGCTTGTCCAGACGCTTTCCTCTCCAAGTCTGGTTGAGGAGCAGACAAAGTTCTCTGGTGTGAGGATTTTAGAACCCAAGACTGTGGAATATGCCTCTGTCTTGAGGTAAACCCCAGAGAAAGGAGAGGAATTGAAACAGAATCACCCTGCATACTTGTGCCACCTGTTGTAAACTCGATTACCTTTGAATCAATCAAATCCTGGACCTTATGCTTAAAGTCCTTGCATCTTTCAATATTGTGCCCTGATACTCTGGAATGAAAATTGCAATGGGCACTTGCGTCATAGCCTGGTGGAGGAATGCCAGTGAGGGGTGCCAGTGTTTTAATTTCAACCAACTGAAGCTGAAGTAGATGCTGCAACAGCTGAGCATAAGGCATAGGAAGCAGATCAAAAGCTCTTCAGGCTGTCATGGCCTTAATCCATACTCTTTTCTCTTCGGATTCTCTTGGGAAATAAGAGACGGTTGTTGACAGGAAAGTTCTAGAACCTCAGTTTATGAAGAAGATTTGTGAAGTATCTCACGATTTGGGAGATGTCCCATGGGCAAGGGAGAAACAACAGTCTCTATTGCAGCTTCAGGTATAGGATTGCATTCCTTTCTTAGCACGGTTCTCATAACTTCCATGATTAGGCCCATCTGAGTCTTCAGTTGATGGACTTCCTCCTTTAGCAGTTTCTGACTCTGAGATAAAGCTTGTATGTCCACCAAGAACATCCCCAACTGACTGCAGACTTTCATCAACTTTGCTTGAATCTACTCCATAATCAACCTCTGACTTATGAGAAAAGTTAAGTTTGAAATTCTGAAGAAGACCAGATCAGGATAACAATAACCAGCTTCATAACACCTATTATGAAAATGAACATGAAAATGCGAATGCCATGTTTGAATATCTCCAGGGTGTTCTACACCTTGATTCAGGTTTGACAGTAATAAACATAATATATAGATAGAACACTGGTAAAGCCACTCATATATTGAACAGTAAAACAAAGTTGATACAAAGTCAATACACACAGCCCATACATCAGAAAATAAAATCAAAGACACAGTCAATGACACCGCTCAACAAGCTTGAAGGTGATCCATAAAGATGAATATAACATATCATCAATATCCACCAAGGATAAACTTCCCTAACCACTATGCTCCTTGAACCAGGCTTGAACCTCCTTGAATAACTTCTTCGTGTCAGGATGCTTCGATCTCTGAATCAGCTCCTGGATGAGAATATCTCTCCTGTGCATAATCTTCTCCAGATAACGACAATGATCCTCCCAAGCATCTTCTCTGAAGGCGTCTTCATGCTTAGGCTTCTTCACCCCCGCTTGAACATTGAGCTCTTCTAAGGCTGATAAAGTTTCCTTAAGCTGCTTTTCGCTTCTGCATCTGTGAGATGGCTCTCTTATGACCTCTTTCCCTTTGACCTTGAGTTGCAGCTTCAGCTTTTCAATTTGGTCATGGAGTTCATCCTCTTTCCTCTTGTGGGTAGTCATTGTGGCATTCCATTGACTATTGACCTTGTGGCATTCCATTGACTATCAAAGTAAGCTCTATCCAGATCTTTCTTTCTCTATTGTAAGATGCTGTTGGCGCTCTTCAGATCTTGGCCTATCCTTTCTCTTCTTCAGATTTCATCTTCTAGTTCTTTCTCTTTCTTGGCTAGAAGTTCCGTCTTCACCTTGGATTCATAGACTGCTTCACTCTGAGCATACCCCAATCGAGAGACCTTTATCTTCAACTCTTCATTCTCTTTATGAAGTTCTTCTTTTTCCTCCGAAATCTTGTTATACCTCTCAATCTCCACTGTCGTGGGTTGTTCAATCATTAATGGATACTGAGGCGCTTCAATGGAGAATGGTAGCAATACTTCCTTGACCCTCTTCTTAATCCACTCTACATAGGGATCATAGGCTCTGTAATTACCCTTGCCCAAAGAAGACTTTCCCCTCCTATGGATCTTACCCCATGCATCCATAACTCTCTTCGGTAGCCCTGGGTCAGCTGCCCCAGTGAAGAATAAATACTCTTGAACATCCTTATCTTTTGGTGGCTCCTTTAAGGAGTACCCAAATTGTCTAACAGCGAGAGAAGGGTTATAGTTAATAACCCCTTTTTCTCCCTATCAAAGGCACATTCCGGAAATCCCCACAGCTACAAATAATCTCCTTGCCAAGAAAATCACGATTGAACCAGACAGTATCCTTCGCATTCAGCCCCATCAATCATTTAGACCACTCGAAAGAAATCCTAGAATCAAAAAAAACTCCAGAACAAAGAAGATGATCCATAAACCATTTATGAAGGAGTAGTGCATAACAGGAAACCATCTTTCCTCTCCTATTCTCATTCTTATAGTGCACAAAATGATATAAGTCTCCCAAGATAGTAGGCATGAGATTCTTTATTATAAAAGGCGAACAACACTCATATCCACAAAGTCTGTTACATTTGGGAACAAGACGATGCCATAGACGCACATGACCAAGGTAGAGTTAAAAACCACCCAACTACCAGCTTCAGCATACTTCTGAGTTTCACTCATAAAGAAATCCAAATGAAACCCATAAAGTCCTCCTTTGTTAGCGATGTTATCCACCAATACATATTTGCTCAAATAAAGAGCAACGACAAGATCGTTGAGGTCAGGATTCTCCTGGGAATAATAGGAAAGTGCTTTATCCTTGATAGGAACACCCAAGATGAATGCATACTCTTCTAATATCGGGACCAATAGATAATCCAGAAAAATGAAACATCACAACGACGGATCGTAGAACTGTAGAAGAGTATGTATAGTCTTATACTCAAAATCAGTAATAGTGTGCACAAAACTCAGAATCCTCCCATAATCCTTCTTGAAATCCTCGAAAATGCTAGAATTTTCCAGAGCAAACAAACCATGAATGGAAACCAAGTCAAAAGCTGGAAACTTGTACACGATGATCTTCTTTCTACCAGTGTCCATCTCTAAAAACATCTGATAACTGGAATAAAGGATAAGACAAGAACCTGGAAATACACAAACATGAATGTTAGGATGCAAAAATGATTATGCAAATGCAAACATGGGATCAAGGTTCCATATGCTCTGAATAGCTGCTACGCGGTTGACTGAAAAAGGCTATAACTCTGCTTCACCAAGAAAATTGGAATACCAGAATACAAGAATAACCATAATACTCAGGATCAAAGGTCCGCAATGACAAGAAAACCATAAAACCGGGTAGGTTTAAAGTCAAGGTTTCCTGCAAAACCCATCCCCTCTCGCATGTGGGTCGAAATTCTGCCATATTTTTTTTTGGATATTCTCTCCTTTCTCCAATTGTCTCACCCACTTGCCCATGGGGGCCTCTAAAGTGGGCTTGAAGGTCGATGGCCTGTTGCCACAAACCCCTGGTCCATGTTGATTATATCCTTTTGGTGTTCTCTTTTGGTCGAAAGCGCCATGTTTGATTGAGTTTCTCTAGTTGTTTTTATCCTTCTCCCGTTGAATCCCTTGGATATTCTTCGCAACCTTTCAATCAAAGACATCACTACATCTAGGACACAACATCACTTGGAAACTCTTCTGCCGGCATCTGTGAAGAAACTCAACCAGATTTTCTTCTTGCTTTGGATATGCCACTTTGGCATATTCTTCTTGGTAGAGAGAGTGTTTGTCCACTTCCCTGCAGACTCGTTGGTCATCTCGACCATGTTAACTCCAAGATTAGTATCTACAGAGATATCCATTTCTTGGAATTTCTTCCTAAGGCCTTCAATAGCCTTAGTTTATTTGTTAATTTGTATGAAACCATCAATAGTTTCATACATCAAAATCATTTCATTAGGACCTTCAATAATCCCATTATCGAAGCCTTCAGTAGCTTCGTTCATGAAACCTTCAGTGGTTTCAATTTGAAAGCCATCAACAACCTTCTCCATGAAGCCCTCAGTGGCTTCTTTGTCAAAGTCATCAGTGACTTCGTGGTTGAAGTTTCCAGGAATTTGTACGAAACCCTCGACGGTTTCTTGATCAACATCTTCAGCAATTATTCCAACGAAGCCATTAGTAGCTTCGGCTATTTCAACATTATTGGTGAAGTCATCAGCAACTTCGACCATATTCACCATAGATGGTTCTGAATAGTATGCATTAGCAACTAGGAGGGGATCTGAGTCCACCTTCATCTAGTTCTTGGAATTATCAGTGAATCTGAGACGTCCATCTTTAACAGTGTTTTGAACGAGATCCCTAAAAAGAAATATTGAGATGTTTTATGGCCAAGAAAATTATGATATTTGCATAAACCTCTCTTTTTTATTTGATCTAAGGGAGGCTTTTTAACGCCAGGAGGCACTATCATTTAGCCATCTTTAACTAACACATCAAAAACTTCGTCACATTTGGTGACATCAAAGGTATAGGTCCCTTTAGGAACCTATCATTTTTCTCTGAATATCATTTGGATTCTTTCTGTTCGACAACATTAAAACTTTACATGATACGGCGAGCCTTGCTTTAGTTCAGCAAGATCAATTTCATTCTCATCAAAAAAGGTATTGACACTAGTTTCTTGCTCATCTTCATCAAAATCAACATAGGCTACCCTTTCCTTTTTATTCTTATTAGCCCTAGCCTTTTCAGCCTTCAATCGTTCGACCTGTCGAACTCTATAAGCCAATTGGGCCATATCTCTCAAGTATTGGGTATCCAACTTCTTCCTAATTGAGTAGTCGAGGCCACCAGCGGCCATTTCGACCAATTCATGTTCAAGAACTTTAGTAAAGCACCTTGCCTTAAGCAGTCGAAACCTTTTTAGATAATCATCAATTGGCTCAGAGAACTTCCTCTTGATACTAGCCAATTCTTTTAGACTTATCTTTGTATGTCCCATATAGAATTTCTCATGGAATAGTCTCTCTAACTGAGTCCAATTGTGGATTGAATTCGCTGGCAATGTTGTAAACCTAGTGAAAACGTTTTTAATGAGTGAACTTGGGAAATAATTTACTCTTAGATTTTCATTGCCACATGTTCGACTGTGGACTCACTAGTATCCCCAAAAAACTTAGTGAATTTGGGGACCTTGCATCTAAGGGGTAAATCTAACTGCAAAATATATTTAGATAAAGGTGATGTATAATTTGGCCTATGAAGGCCAATATTTACCCCATATATGGCCATAATCCTTTCGACCATGGCTGCTAGGTTGTTATTCGTCGCTATATCTTCGCGTCGAACTTGGTTTATTACTTCATCAGTATTCTGATTTCTATTTACCACTACTACCATTGGTTCCCTCTGTATTAGTTGTTCGACTCTATTAGGTTCAACCCTGGGGGGTTTGAATATTTCCCCTGGTTTAAAATGTTCGGCTGAGGTATATTTGGTTGAACTCGATTAATTGTAGGGTCTTCTTTTAAGACCACCCCATTAATTTGTACCATTCATTCCCTTTGGGAGTGTCGAGGGGGTTTTTGGACACCAAAGAAGTCAGCAATTTGCGTCATTTGCGCTGCTAACTGTTGGTTGGTTTGGATAATATTCTGGATTAAGGGATTTAACATAAGCCTCATCTGTTGGGAAAGCATCTGGATCATTTCATGGTTGTTCTCGTCTATCTGTTGCCTTATCACCGCTGTAGAATTATTGGTAATGTTTGGCATCTGGGTAGGAAATCCATTTCCTAATGATTGCCTAATACGACCCATATTGTTTATTCCTGAACCAGATCCTTGTAGTGGCGAAGTTACATTCACCTCTGGGTTTGCAAATGCTGATAAGGCATTTGTCGCATCGCTGCAAAGGGGGGCCGGAAAGGACAGAAGAGTCACCACCGTTCGTTATTTATCCCAAAGAGAGGGAAAGGAAACAATCATAGAAAACCTACGAAAAGGGGGAAGACAGGTCATCGCAACCAAATCTAGGGTTCGGGAGTCGGTTACGCAAGGGGAAGGTATTAACACCCCTCACGTCCGTCGTACTCGATGGGATCCATGCTTGTTATCTATCTAAAAGGTGTTAATCTATCTAAGCTACATGCCACATGGACAAAAGAAAAGAAAAGAGACTCGATAGAGCATCACCGCTCTATGCCTACGTACTCCCTCGTGCAATAGGAAAGTCAGAGTCAACGTAGTTCAGAAAACTACAGGAGAAAGGTGGGGAAGGTTGCTCGCCAAGACATCGCCGTCTTGTGCCTACGTATCCTCGTCTGGTACGAGAAGTCAGAGCAAACGTAGTTCGGGATGACACGACCACAGGCTGGTTCGAGTGTTTTACCCGAGTAAGGTTAAACCTTAGTTCTAGTAGTTAGGTGTATTGCTTCTCGACCATTGGAGACTTAGGCGTTACCTGTTTGCGGTAGAACCAAGAGTTAACAAAACCCTCTTTATGAAAATGGTTTTCAATTAATCCCGAAGGACAAAAAGTTTGATGTTTGTTTTTGAGTCTTTTATGAAGAAGAAGTGAATTGAATTGTGTTTGTAATTCATGTTGCACTAAAGACTATGACTTAGGAGCGAATGTGTCGCATATCGCTCAAAGGGCATACGCTAAACACTCTAGACAATTGAGAGGAGGCCACCCTATCATCATTTCCCAAATGCTTAAGGCTCGTAGTGTATAACACTCATTATCCTTTATTACATGTCTTGAAGACGTTTTGAGATGAGAAGAGAAAACACACTCTAAAAGGGAGACTAAACTCAACCTAATGTTATCATGCAATGGACACCTATGATTGAGATGAAAAGGGAAGAATACCCTAAGGTTATCATGATTGGGTTGAACTTAAATTCTATCTCACCCCAAATGAATTAGGATAAGAGTCCTAAGGGATCGTGGCAAAGAAGACAGAATAAAAAAGAGAGATCAAACACAAATGAGAAAGAAGATAAAGATGCAAACATGCAATGCAACACAAAGATGAAGAGGGAGGAAAAAGTGTGGGGTAACAACCACCACAAGCACATCTCAACCTCTTCAAGCAAACAAAGGTATGCAAAACAAAAGATAAATGCAAAAACAAGAACTTAAACAAGTTCAAGCCAAAAGTGAGATGAAATGGGAGAAATAGAATTCCTAAAACCACTTGCACATCAATCACTAAACCAAAGGGCAAACAAAAGAGAAAGAGAAGAAGACATGATCAATGTGAGGATGGGAGAATAGGCTTGGGCAGCAAGCAACATCAGATGAAATCTCCACCATAAACATCACAATGATCATGCAAGAAAGAAACCAAAAGAAGTTCTCAAAGTGGCCTCTCATCCAAGTCAAACCCAAAGTGCAAATCAAAAGCACCAAATCAACTTGAATGAGTCCTCAAGGTCCTAGGACATAAGTGAGAACAAGAGAAGTGGATGCACAAAGGAAAGAAGGAAGAAAAGCAAGGCAAGTTACAAGATGAGGCATGGTAAAGAACCTAAGTTCTAAACACTTCCAACATTCAACATCAAATGGAAAGCCTTAAACCAATGCAACTTAAAACATAAACCAACCAACTTTAGGACCTATAAATTTGTAACCAACCACTTAAAAATGTTATAAATGTGAACCAAGAGGTGTTGGAAGCATATGGGATCCACAAGGGTCATCTCCCACAAGAGTTAGGTCAACTAGTATGTGTGAACCATTCCTAGGGTGACTTGACTTGTAAGGTACAGCAAAAATAGGAAAATGATTCAATAAAATCCAAATAAAATGTACAAAGCTCACAAAGGAGTTGGCAACCAGAGGAAAAAGAAACAAGACTAAAATACAATCAAAGCATCACCAAAGGAGTTGATCCACTAGGGTGCTCCACTTTAAAGGCATTTGTCGAGGGTCAAACAAATGCAAAAGAAAGTCAACCAAAAATAAGTCAAACCTTGACCAAAACCAGCCTCTAAGACACCTTAACTCATCATCAAAATAAGGAGGAAGTCTTACTCATTGGTGGTTTCAAATGGGCTATGAATTAAGCAAGAACAAATGGAAAACAAGTTAAAAACACTTCCAATCATTAAATTCAAATTAAATTGAAAAATAAATGGAAAATGAAATTAAAAATTATGAAAAATTAAATAACACATCAAAGTGTTAGAAAATATTTTTGGTTGAATTTTATCATGATTGGAAGTATTTTTAATCAATTAAAATCAAAACAGAAATAAAATAAAGAAAATAAAACAAATAAAATGCAAAAGGTGCAAATAGCAATGCAAACACGTTAAAACCATTGGGCTGATCAGTCAGGGGGTGCGCATATCAACTTTGGCCCAATACACTTTAGAAAGATCAAATCGCACCATTTCATTTAATTGACATGGCAGTCAATCATCCACGTAGGCAAGTCAAACGCATCTGAGCCACACATCTCACACAGTCAAAATATCCAAGCTAACAAGTCAGATCAGGGGTCTCAAAGACCAGATGCCGGAGCCCTAGCTCCGGTCATCTTCTCCGGCGAGCTGGCCGGAGATTAGATATGAAAACCTTCACCAAATTGCACAAATCATATACCAAATTGAAGCTAAACTTACGTACATTCCAAATCCATGGTTCATTTTCTTTAAACGTGCGTAAATAAGAAGAATTGAACGACACAAATTTGGAATGTACATTTGAGATCTTCACCAAACATAAAAATTAAACCATTAAAGATTGCCTACACGAGGTAGGACTTCAGATGCAGCCAACATGATCTTAATTCAGTGCCTAACATGAGAGAAAAGTTGATTGGAAGTTTACCTAACGGAGACACTCCGTTGGTGCTTCAACTGAGTGCTAGCTTGCTCTAAAATATGCAGATCCACTCCAATTTACTTGAGAAAGAAGAAGCTTGCTTCAATTTGAGTTGAATTGCCTTGAATCTTGATTCACTATTTTGAATTTTCTTTGAAGTTTTTGAAAATGGAAGTTGCTGCTCCTAGCTCCAAAATGCATTTATGAGCTCTCAATTCACACTATTAGCTTTTATATGTTGGATATGTGATTCATTTAGAGGCCCATGAAGCCTGGTTGTGGAGAATCTTGAAAATTCCCAAAATGGAAATGCTTCCCATGCACACGTGAATATGACTTGCTACACTCATGAAATTCACTTAGTCTTGCAGCTGGGAGTGCCAATTTCACATTAGGATTGGAATGGGCTTTATACATGGTCCAATTTGAGAGTTTGAATGTGAAACTTTCTTGTGAAGTAACTTGAAAACCCACGGGTTTTGCACCTCATGAACTAAAATGAATTTGTGCATTTTACTTGTTGGATTATTGTGGACAAAATTGAATCAAAATAAGGCATGACAAAGACCTATAACCAATTCAATTGAAACCATGATTTAAAGTTGTATATTCACTTGAAATTCCACCCAAAAGTCCATAATCAATCATAAATCATACCAATCTTGAGTTTCATAATGTAATTGAAGTCATTTGGAACAACTTTCATGTTGGTTGAAGTTTCTTTTGAAGTGCACAAGTGCATGTAAATGACCCATAATCAAAATGGTCTACAATCAAAGTTTGCCAAAATACCCCTGCCTTGCAAGATCCATAACTTGTGTTCTACAAATGATATAAAGGACTTATAGGAATTTTTAGAAATCTAAGATCATGAGGAATAACTTTCATGTTCATCAAAAGTTTAGGAGAAACATGATTCTAGGTCAGAAGTGCCTTGGAAGTGAGTTAACTTTTGTTGACTGAAAAATATGTTCATCTGAGACCTATAACCCTATGGCATCATAACTTGAATTCTACAAACCCAATGGATGAGTTCTAGTACTCAAAAGAAATCTTAGGACATGCCCTAAAAGTCTCATGTTTACATGAAAATGAGATTGAACTTGTATCTTGAGGTAATGGTCCTTGAAGTTAGGCGCTAATGGAGGGGATTTTACACTGAGATCCTCTGAAATCCTAATTTAGTAACTCCTTGGACTCTTGATTCTCGATTTGAAATTGATATGACATTATAAATGTCTCAACATGGCTTCCCATAATTCCAATGACTTAAAACCAAGTCTCCAACTCCTTCAAGCCCGCAGTTGACCTTGAACTAAGCAGATGAAACCCTAGGTGCACAACCTTTTGACTGCAACCTCTTGGAAGTGAAATGAATGCATAGATAAACTCCACAATGACTTCAAAAGCACTCAATCAGCTTCTCAAACACCTTTTATCCATAACCATGAACTTGTGAACTCCTGATGATCTTCTGTTGACCTCCAAGATTGAAGGTAATTAACACTTGTCAATCCTCTCTCTCAGAGAGCTTTGACCACTTCTTGATGATTGTAAGCATTAGATAACTTTAATAAGCACTCATGGTTGAGCTTGAAACCCTTGATAACCTTTTCTTGAAAGGCACACCTCCCTTGATCCCCTGCAAAAGACAATGCTATGTAGATGCAAATGCTAAAGAATGAAATGAAACATAAGCCAAGTAAAGAAAAAGGTTGGACAAATTTTAGGGTACAACAGTTGCCCCTATTCAAGCGACTTGGACTTGACTGGGTGAAAAGAGAATGACTTTCAAACAATCAAGGTAAAAGACGGTTGAATACCCAAGAACCCAGAAATTTTCCAACCGCAAAAATAGAACTGCAAACTGTTACTGGAACAAAAATCTCCTGAAATAGCTGAATTGATAGTTGCAACGGCAACAAGCTAACTACTTACCAATCAAAAAACCTCGACACGCAATCGGAAGGAATATCTGCTATCACGCAGGCAACGATACTAAGTCGGAAAAATCATCTGATATCACCATCCGGCATCTATTGAAACAATAGGCATCGAACCCGAAGGTCGGCTCAACATGAAATTGAGAAGAAAATCTGACATCGCCGCCAGGCATCTGTTAAATAAAAACAGGCATCGAACTCGAAGGTCGGCTCAGTATGAAGCTGGGAAGAAACATCTGACATCGCCTCCAGGCATCTGTTAAATAAAAACAAGCATCGAACCCGAAGGCCGGCTCAACCCGAAGCTGAGAAGAAACATCTGACATCGCTGCTAGGCATCTATTAAATAAAAACAGGCATCGAACCCGAAGGTTGGCTCAACACGCAACTGAGAAGAAACATCTGACATCGTTGCCAGGCATCTGTAAAATAAAAACAGGCATCGAACCCAAAGGCCGAATCAACACACAGCTGAGAAGAAACATCTGACATCGCCGCCAAGCATCTGTTAAATAAAAACAGGCATCGAACCCAAAGGTCGGCTCAACACGCAACTGAGAAGAAACATTTGACATCGCCGCCAGACATCTATTAAATAAAAACAGGCATCGAACCCGAAGGCCGGCTCAACACGCAGCTGAGAAACTTCTGCTAATCCAAGCAGGCATTCGTTAAATAAAAGCGAGCATCGAACCCGAAGTCCGGATCAACACGCAGTTGATAAGTGAATTTAACGGCAATTCACAAGAGAAACTCTGCTGGGGAAAGAGAAACTTAACCAAGCAACTCTGTTGGGACACACATGATAAGT
This sequence comes from Lathyrus sativus, assembly GCA_963859935.3. Classification (NCBI taxonomy): domain Eukaryota; kingdom Viridiplantae; phylum Streptophyta; class Magnoliopsida; order Fabales; family Fabaceae; genus Lathyrus; species Lathyrus sativus. Next base: position 104,866,539 of record OZ012735.1, on the reverse strand, counting down.
ATGAACTCGTCCATCAAAGATTTCTCCATGGTCTGGGTACCATACGGGCTAAAGAATCACATCACACCTCGCCATGGTCTTGATACCACGCGAGCAAAGAACAAACAACATTTGTCGGGGTCTAGATACCGCACGAACAAAGTGAATCAACACAAATTGCCATGGTCTGAACACCACACAGGCAAAAGCAAATCAACCATCTATTGGAGATGCACCTGAAAACACAGAGATAACAACCTGGCTTATGTTTCACATGCATATGTTTGAATATCGCGTAATGCTCCATACGAAATGGAAATGATACACGTTTCTGAGAATGCTATGCACGAATGCAAAATGCAACGGAACCGAATCAGCAAAATAAATGTTGAAAAGACAAAGCCAATTCCGCCGGGGGAGAAAGGGGACCTGCCAATTACAATTGGACTTACACTGGGAAACAAGCCCTGGATGGCCTTTTAGACTACCACTTCTAGGGAACAAACGACCTTACTGGGGAGATAGCATAACATGCTAAACAATAACTCTACTCTGCCGGAGATCAAATCAAATCCTGCTGAGAGAAAAATGCCCTGAACGGCCTTCCAAGATACAACTCTCCTGGGTAAAAGAAGACTCGATCGGGGAAAGACAACCAAATGCTGGAAACAAGTCTAACCTACCGGGGAAATCAACGACTCTGCAGGGGATAACAATCAACCACTGAGATTCACTTCTCTTTATCGGGGAAAACAACCCTGAGCGGCCTCCTAGATTACCGAAGTCCTTCTAGGGAATAACCCTGCTCTGCCGAAGATCAAAAATCCGACCTACCGGGGATTACTCAGCTGGGGATAACCGAATAAGATTTACTGGGAAATTATCCCGCAATATCTCTTCTGAGGATAAAGAATATCAATTTCCGAATCAAACCTGATCTACGGGGAAGAATAACCATTCTTCTGACTTCTCTGGGGATTAGGAGTCAATGGGAAAATATTCCAAAACTCGCTTTGACTCTACCGGGGAATCAACCTCTGCTTGGGGAATAAATCACCCATTAAAACCCTGAGGGAGTACCAATTCATATGCCTAGACTCTGTGGGGAACCAAAATCTTGAACTTGCACTGCTGTTGCGAAAACAGTTCCAAACCTGCCCGGTGGAGAGAAATCTAATCTCGACTCACTGAGGAGTAAGGGTGTACCTACAACCTGATGGGGATACTAGCACATACCTGACCTGCACGAGGGATATCAATCTCAATGCTCTGGGGATGATTCTACCCTATTGGAGAATTCAGTCTGGAACTGCCGAGGAATGAGTATATACAAACAACCTGCTGGGGAGAAGTGTACACTCTACACTTGCACATCCTTTTCTGGCAGAAATAAGCCTTTGCTGGAGAGAGAAATGAGTCTCAACTACACGCCTTTCTGCGGGAATGAAGATCCTACTGAGGATACACCTCTGGAAATTTGCCCCAAGGATAACGACCCTGCAAATGAACAAACAACAAAATATCCTGCACAAAGGGACTATCTCAGTCATCATCCGTGACATTGTTCAAATAAATCAAAGTTTTAATGATTATTGGCCAAAGCCTGCAAGTTAATGTATGCGCATTTTTATCAAAACATCGGGAGTTTTTCGCAAACAAAACAGTAAAGGTTAAAGCAAGAAAAACAAAATACTGAATAGTATATGTTTTATTGACAAAAGGCCTGTAAATAGGCAAATTTTACAACAGATGCAACCCCTGGAAAGAGGAAGCTGCGCAAAAATTACAGAAATGCACAGAAATATACAGAATGTTGGCAATGTGGTACAGACAAACACCATGGGATGATCCATCTATGACTCGCCTGACTTCGATGATTCCCTGACGCTTCGTCCTCTGAAGAGATTGATTCGGATAAACGGCCCTCAATTCCTCCCTCAATCCACTATATTCTGAAGATCAATACGCAGACCGCAGTCATTTGCTTTTCAAATCCCTAACTTTTTCCTGAGTCGCCCTTACGGGTTTTCAATTCACCGGGATACCCATTTTTGCCAAAGTCGCCTTTTCAGGTTTTCAACTTTGCGGGTTTACATTTTTTCTTTTATATCTCTAATTTTTTCCCGAACCCATTCTTTTTATGGTTCACCAGGATGCCCCATTTTTTCCTGGATATTCTTTTTTCTTTCCAGCAGGTCTCTTTAAGTAAAGTATTTTTTAACTGCGTCTGCGTTCACAGGGGACGTGAAATCTTCACCATCCATGGTTGATAACCACAAGGCTCCTCCGTAGAAAACCTTTCACACGACATATGGACCTTCATAGTTGGGAGTCCATTTGCCCCTGTGATCTGTTTGTGGAGGGAAAATCTTCTTCAATACTAACTCGCCCGTCTGAAAGCTTCGAGGGCGCACCTTCTTGTCAAAAACTTTCTTCATTCGGATCTGATACAACCGACCATACACAATAGATGCCAGCCTTTTCTCGTCTATCAGGATGAGCTGATTCAATCTATTTCTTATCCATTCTGCCTCATCAAGCTTGACGGCGACCAGGACTCTCAAAGAAGGAATCTCAACCTCTAATGGTAGAACAACTTTCATACCATACACCAGCGAGAAAAGAGTTTCCCCTGTTGAAGTATGCATCGTAGTACGATATCCATGCAAAGCAAAGGGCAACATCTCATGCCAATCTTTATAGGTTACAACCATCTTCTGCACTATCTTCTTGATATTTTTGTTGGCCGCTTCGACAACGCCATTCATCTTCGGACGATAGGGAGATGAGTTGTGATGCTTAATTTTGAAATTCTGGCACAATTGCTTCATCATCTTGTTATTCAAGTTCAAACCATTATCAGTAATGATTCTCTCAGGCACTCCGTAACGACATATTATGTCCTTCTTGATAAACCGGGCTACAACTTGTTTGGTGACATTAGCGTAGGAAGCTGCTTCCACCCACTTAGTGAAATAATCAATGGCTACTAGAATGGAGCGATGTCCATTTGATGTGGTTGGCTCGATCTTGCCGATCATGTCAATGCCCCACATGGAAAAGGGCCAAGGCGACACCATGACGTTCAGAGGACTTGGCGGCACATGAATCTTGTCAGCATAAATCTGACATTTATGGTATTTGTTCGCATACTTGAAGCAATCCGACTCCATAGTCAACCAATAATACCCTGCTCGTAACAACTTTCGAGACATGGCATGCCCACCAACATGTGTACCAAAGGCACCTTCGTGGACCTCTTCCATAAGCAAACTCGCTTCTTTTTCATCCACGCATCTTAAAAGCACCAAATCATAGTTCCTCCTGTAGAGTACACCATCCTGGTTCAGGTGAAAGTTTCCAGCCAACCTCCTCAGAGTCTTCTTATCCCGGGTCGACGCCCCTGGCGGATACTCTTGGCTCTTAAGGAAATTCTGGATATCGTAAAACCATGGCTTGCTGTCCGAAGCTTCCTTAATGACGAATACGAATTCTGGCCTATCAAGGTGCGAGATGACAATTCTTGGAGCGTCATTCCAAAAATTCACCTTGTACATGGAGGATAACGTGGCTAAGGCATCCGCCATCTGATTCTCTGCTCTAGGAACATGGTGGAACTCTATTCTGTCAAAGAAGGGTAACAACCTCCTTTCATAGTTCATGTAAGGTATCATATTAGGTTGCCGGGTCTCCCGTTCCCCCTTGATCTGATTGACAACTAACACTGAATCGCCATACATGTCTAGATTCTTGATCCTCAGATCAATGGCTTCTTCCAAACCCAGAATGCACGCTTCGTATTCGGCTTCATTATTGGTGCAAGGAAATGTTAACCTGGCAGTGAATGGGATATGAGAACCATGAGGAGTGGTGACAATTGCCCCAATTCCACTACCGTAAGAGTTAACAACACCATCAAAAATCATTTGCCATTGAGAACCCTTCTCCGGACCTTCATCGGGTAATGGATCATCGCAGTCTTTCATTTTCAAGAACATGATGTCTTCATCAGGAAATTCAAACTTCATTGGTTGGTAATCATCAATCGGCTGTTCAGCAAGATATTCTGACAGAACACTCCCCTTGATAGCCTTCTGGGAGACGTACTGAATGTCATATTCTGTCAGGACCATCTGCCACCTGGAAATTCTCCCCGAAAGTGCTTGCTTTTCAAAGACATACTTAATCGGATCCATCTTTGAAATCATCATGGTTGTATAATTTAGCATATACTGTCTTAGGCGTTTGGCAGCCCAAGCGAGTGCACAACATGTTTTTTCCAACATTGAGTACCTGGATTCATAATCTGTAAACGTTTTACTCAAATAGTATATGGCATGCTCTTTTCTTCGAGTCTCGTCATGCTGGCCGAGAACACAACCCATGTTATTCTCAAGAACCGTTAAATACATTATCAATGGTCTTCCAGCTATTGGAGGTATTAGTATCGGAGGCTCCTGCAAATATTCTTTTATTTTATCAAATGCCCTTTGGCAATTTTCGTTCCAGACAACCGCCTGATCTTTCTTTAACAATTTGAACATGGATTCACACGTGGTTGTGAGATGAGATATGAACCTAGAAATGTAGTTCAATCTACCCAAGAAACCACGAACCTCTTTCTCCGTTTTCGGCGCTGGCATATCTTGAATAGCTTTTATCTTTGCAGGATCGACCTCGATTCCTTTTTCACTGACAATGAACCCTAGCAACTTTCCTGACCGTACTCCAAAAGTGCACTTGTTCGGATTCAACCTCAGTCTGAATTTCCTTAGCCTCTCAAACAACTTCAAAAGGTTTACCAGATGTTCCTCCTCCATTTGCGACTTTGCTATCATGTCATCAACATATACTTCAATCTCATGATGAATCATATCATGAAATAAAGTGACCATTGCCCGCTGATAGGTTGCCCCTGCGTTTTTCAACCCAAAAGGCATTACCTTATAACTGAAAGTCCCCCACGGTGTAATGAAAGTTGTTTTCTCCATATCCTACGGCGCCATCTTAATCTGATTATATTCGTAAAAACCGTCCATGAAGGAAAACACGGAATACTGAGCAGTATTATCAACCAATACATCAATGTGAGGGAGCGGGAAATCATCCTTCGGGCTCGCTTTATTCACGTCTCTATAATCAACACACATCCTTACCTTACCATCTTTCTTTGGTACAGGTACGATGTTAGTGACCCACGGAGGGTAAGTTGTTACGGCGAGAAATCCTGCGTCCAACTGCTTCTGGACTTCCTCTTTGATTTTCACCGCCATATCTGGTCTAGTCCTTCTGAGCTTCTGCTTGACAGGCAAACACTCTTCACACAAAGGCAAACGATGAACCACGATGTCAGTATCAAGACCGGGCATATCTTCGTATGACCAAGCAAAGATATCACTATACTCTCAGAGCATTTCAACCAATATTTGCTTGACATCACTCTGCAATGCAACCCCTATCCTGACATCTCTTCTGACTTCCTCAGTACCTATGTTGACGACCTCAATTTCCTCCTGATGAGGCAGAATGACTTTCTCTTCCTGTTTCAAAAGCCTGGCTAGCTCTTCCGGTAGGTCTTCATCTTCATCAATCTCTTCTTTGGCTTGAAATATCGGATTATCAAAGTCAAAGCGAGTCATAGACGACTCTGAAGCGGTGTCATCTGCAATGTGAAACCTGCAACAATGATGATTTGATGCTTAAAATGATATGCAAACAAGCACAAACCACATTTCCATTTTATTGTTAAAAATAAAAACAGGAAAAATAGAGATCACAATATTCGAATGCAGAAAAACGCCCTTTGATTGATTGATAAAAAGATTGTTCAAACATAAACAATTAGGCCCTGCATACAAAGACTGCTATGCTCCGGGTAGAACATAGGGCTATACAATAATCAGGAAAATAAATCATTACTATTCTGTCGTCACTTGGATGATTTCTTCAACAGACCAGTTGTTTAGGCTTTGCCCTAGGGTACACGGCCGAATCCACACATCCATGTCACAATCGATGTCCCCTTCTTCATCTGATATGGCATTAATTTTCTCAAAGATTACCCCACCGCTGGTAAACTGGACATGCCCCTTATAGCGCGGCACGCTCTAGGAGGAGGAAGATAGGTTGTATCCCAATCTGAATTTGTCTTGTTTGTTGGGAATGTTCAGCACTTGGCCCCAACCTTGTGATGCCCCAACCTTCACCGCTGCCTGAGCTTCTTTAAAGGATGACATGGCGACTTCAGGCGCTTTGCTCACGACTGGTGTTTTGTCCTGGATTTGCACAGTTTCGAAGGCCTGACATAACGTCTCATGGATTTTTCCATCAACCTCGACGTATTTGAATGAAGACAAATACCTTTTTCCTCGCAAACAGTGACAACACTGCCACCCACCATGTACTTCAATTTTTGGTGCAACATGGACGTTACGGCGCCTGCCGAATGTATCCAGGGACGTCCCAACAGATAACTATAAGTTGGCTGAATATTCATGATATAAAACATGGAGTCAAACAATTTAGGACCAACTTGAATCGACAACTTCAACACCCCGAACACAGACCTTCTAGTCCCATCAAAAGCACGTACTACCAAGTCACTTGGCGTACACAATATACCACGGGTATCCAGCTTCATCAGCGCTTTCTTCGGTAGCACATTCAAGGATGACCCTGTATCAACAAGCACATGTGACAGAACGACCCCTCGGCATTCAATAGATATGTACAGCGCACAGTTATGATTCCTCCCCTTGGGCGTCAAATCCAAATCAGTGAAACCCAACTCATTACCTACATTTACATGTGCCACAACTCCCTCGAGCTGATTCACAAGTATCTCCTGTGGCACATAAGTTGTATTCAGGATTCTTAACAAAGCGTTCATGTGCGCTTTCGAACACAATAACAAGGACAAAATGGATATCTTGGACGGAGTCTGTTGTAAGTGATCCACAATCTTGTAATCACTCTTTCTTACCAAGCGCATGAACTCTTCCGCATCCTTCAATAAGGACTCCTTCTCACCTATTTGAGAAGTCTCCTCAACCACTACTTTACCCTTCCCGTTGTCAGATTTCTCGGCACTCGCCTCAGGAGGCAAAAACACTCTTCCACTCCGGGTAATCCCACCAGCACCTACTAAGTTGTCCACAGAATCCACCGGTAAACTTTTCAACTCCCGCTTCTGTCCGTTACAGTATACTTCGGCTCTATAATTCCACAAGATCGCCTTAGTACTTTCATACGGTACAGGACCAACTTTGGTATAATGGTTGGCGGCCTCAGAGGCGCAGAAATAGTAATAGTCTTGTATGGAATCGAGATTGTCGCAACCTCATCCCTCTCTTCCACCACTAATTCCTCAGTCTTCTTCTCAGCAACTCTGTCAAATTGCAAGACACCATCATTCATCAGCTTCTGAATATAGTTTTTCAGCTTCTCACATCCCTCATGATGGCTTAAACATTCAGTACAAGCTTCATCACAATCTGGGAATACCCCTCTCCTCAACAAGTTGTTTTTACAAAACTCAGCGACGTCTTCAACTCATCGACATCAGCTACCAAATTCAAACTCTCATCTTCAATAATGGTACTAACCCTAGTTGCCCCATGATTAGGCATGGGGTTCTGCACGACATTTGGTGCATCGTGAGAAAAGTTTATAGCTTTACTGTCTATGAGATCCTGAACCTTATGCTTAAACGTCTTACAGTTGTCAATATTGTGACCCAAAGCACCAGAATGAAATTCACACCTAACATTAGCATCGTAACCAGGAGGTGGTGCACCTGTCAAAGGAGCCAGAGTCCTTTTCTGTATCAACTGTAATTGCAACAAGTGTTAGAGCAACTGAGAATATGGCATCGGTGGCGCATCAAACTGCCTATTTACTGTCCTGCCCCGATCCTGAAATCTGTGAGGAGCATAATTCTGTTGATTTTGCTGTGGTTGTTGCTGTTGTGGTACCACAGGTATGGTAATACTTGCAACCCGAGGTTGCTGTTGACGGTATTGTTGATGTTGATTCCTATTTCTTCCCTGGGAGCTAGCTAATGCATTAGCTTCTCCCTCCCTCTTCTTATTTCCAAAGGTCTTTCTTCCTCCTCCAGTTGAGGATCCTTCACCGACTTGAATCATACCTAGCTTAATTCCGTTCTCCACCCTTTCACCCGTAATGATTAGGTCAGAAAAACTTCTAGACATGTTTCCAAATAGCTTCTCATAGTACACCCCCAGTAACGTGGCAACAAACATATCTATGGGCATATTCCTTAAAGCATTCATTATTCTTCTGAGACAAATTCTGTAATTGAACCCTGTTTGGCGCAAGATCGTTATTGTATTGGTAGTGTTTAACAAAGGCCTCAGCTAAATCCCTCCAGCTGTGGATGTTGACCGGTTCTAAGCTCATGTACCATTCCAAAGAAGGACCAGAGAGACTGTTCTGGAAAAAGTGCATACGCAACTTTTCATCATCTGAATAGGCGAACATCTTACGATAGTAGGAACGCAGATGAACCCTAGGACAAGTAGTGCCTTTGTATTTATCAAAATCATGAACTTTGAACTTCAAAGGTACTTTCAAGTCTGGGATTAGCCCCAGATTGGCCATATCCAATCCCATAGAGTTCTGATTTTCATAGCTCCGCATCTTCTCTTCGATCAGCTTAAACCTCTTATCTGCCTCAGACGGCAGTCCTGCGCCAACATCTCTCATAGAGAACACATCTTCCTGCTGATCCTCATCCCACTGAGGAACATTGTTGCCATGCACAGGATATGCCATCTCAGGTATGAGGATTCCACCTACATTACCTCTGCCCTGAGGGATAACAACTGGAGGAACAATATTAGCATGTGGCGTACCACCATCATTATGAGGAGGATTAGCAGCAGTTCCCCCGTGAAGCACATCATTCCCATCAACCCTAACAATTAATGGTTGCACCAAAGTCCTCAGCTGCCCTTGACCATTTGCAACACCCTGCATCAAATCCATGAACTGGGCCATCCTGTCACGGAGTTCTTGAATCTCAGCTTGCATCTGCTCCATATTCTTACGTTGATTTCCTCGAGTAGCGTAACAGTGAGTCGTCTGGTTGTCAATTTTGAAACAATCTAACAAACCACAGAGATAAGGTTAATGGTTCTGGAGCACCTGCAATACAAAAATGAAAAATGATGCAACATGCAGACATGTATATATGCGTTAGGGAAATTTCCCCCTCGATTCTAGTTCCTCGAGAACAACACGACAATGGAGAGCTAACAGATAAGCATAAATAAAACTCCTCATAAATAAAATGAGAGCCAAGAGTCAGATACAGAGCATAGTGTTACAGCAATATAATGGAATCAAAATGACCTCAGCCAACAGATCTGGTGATGGTCAATATATACATCATAATAACAGACTAAAAATAAATACAATCAAGTACGACAATGAGACTGAAAATCCTCTAGCAGCTCCTTCGTCTCTGGATGGTCAGGCCTGACAAGTAACCCCTGGATGAGCAGCTCTCTCCGGCTAATAATGGTCTCCAAACCCTGAGCGTAATCCTCCCAGGCACGTTCACCAAAAGCCTCCTCAAGCTTACACCTCTTCACATCAGCTCTAGACTTGTAATTATCCAACGTTGCAAGCGCTTCATTCAATCTGCAATCACGATCCCATCGGATGAGGATTCAGCTAAAATCTTCTCATCCTTCACTTGGAGTTGAGCTTTCAACTTAGCAATCTGTTGTTTAAGCCCATCTTCTCGCTCTTTGTTATTTGTGAGGGTAGCATTCCATTGGTCATTAAACTTGAAAATCTCTAGATAAGCTATATCCAACTCCTTCTTCTTAGAAGTAAGAACATCACTGGCAGCCTTCAAATCTAAACCTAAACGCTCATGAGCGCGATTCTCTTTGGTAAGATCTATACCTAGCTTGTTTACCAACTCAGTTTTCTTCTTAGATGAATAAGTAGCTTCATTCCTCTCGCTTCAGAGCTGAATAATCTCTTTCTCCAACTCTTCATTTGCCTTACGCAACTCCTCTTTCTCGGACCATAATTGATTATATCTCTGAATATCAACAGTAGTAGGCTCCTCAATCATCAGAGGATATAAAGGCTCACAAGGTGGAAAAGGCATCATCAATCTCTCAGCTCTCTCCTGAATCCAAGTTACATAAGGATCATAAGCTCTACTGTTACTTTTCCCCAAATAAGCTTTCCCTCTACGGTGAATCCTGCTCCTAGCTTTCTCAACTCTGATCAGGGTCTCATTCTCCAATAAGCCAGTGAAATACAGAGATTTCTATATCTCCTCTTCTCTCGGAGGTTCTTTCAGAGCATACTCAAACTGTCTCACTACAAGAGATGGGTTGTAGTTAATGCCTCCTTTCCTTCCAATCAACGAAATGTTAGGAAAACCACCACAACTGTAGACAATATATGTACTTAACTGATCCCTATCAAACCATATAATATTATCAGAAGTCAAGCCCATCAATCTCTCTGACCACTCTGAGGTACCTACAGTATCAACAAAAGGACCGGACTTGGGAAGGTGACTCACAAACCATCTGTATAAAAGAGGTACGCAACAAGACACATTCTTCCCTCTCCGATTTTCATTCTTGTAATGCACAGAATGATATATATCCCCCAGAAGCGTAGGTACAGGATTCCTTGAAGCAAAAATGTGGAAGGCATCCAATCCACAAAGTCTGGAATATTCGGAAACAACATGATACCAAAAATGCACAGAGCCAAGATGGCATTAAACACAACCCAACAACCATCCTTTGCAAACTGTTGAGCCCTACCAACCAAGAAAGATACTGGAAATCCAGGCATTCCATTTCTCTTAACCAACTTCCCTTTTAGCTCAGAAGCATCCAAATGAAGGGCCTTAACAAGCATAGTCAAATTAGGCTCAGCGTCAGTATGATAAAAAGGCATCTGGTCCAAGATAGGAACTCAAAGCAGCATAGAGAACTCCTCCAAAGTAGGCAGTAACACATCACCCGGAAAAGTGAAACACCTCAACAGTGGATCATAGAATTGAAGCAGAGTATGGAGACCACCCAACTCATAAACTGAGGGCTTGCAGACATAACTCAAGAGCTTCCCATACGATTGCTTGAAGTCCTCCATCACCTTTCTGTCAGCCACAAAAATCAAACTGAGTAGAGATCCAATGTCAGGAGTAGGAAACTTGTACACCATAGTCTTCTTCAAGCTAGGCTCCATGTCAGCAAAGGAACAAGATCACTAGAATCGAGAGGAAAATATACACCTGCAACATAAATACATGGCAATGTTAATATGCGAATGAAAAATGAAAATGCAACAGGGGATCAAGATTGTTGTGCTGTTGACTGAGAAGAACCAGCGCTTCGCTTTGGCAAGAACATATCACTGTCATAAGGACCCACTATATCAAGAACACAGGTTCAAACTGACAAGAAAATCGGGTAGGTTGAAGGTCAAAGTTTCTTGCATAACCCTCCCCACTCACAGGTATGAACCTATCACTGATAAGGTATGGCATCCTATGCGGTCATCAGCGTCACAGACTTTTGAGAAACGATGATACGTTCACCATTTCTGGTTTGACATCATAGTCTAACGAAGTGGCCTCACTTAGCTGACTCCCAAATGATCGGTCCCAGAGTCGACAATCCTCAGATCCAACATCCTCTCAACTGTCCGAAACAGACTGGAAAGGAAGTCATCAAAGAGAATCTCGTCTGAGCGCGAATTTCGTGGGAACTAGTACATGCCAAACATACAGGTTCACCACTACTTTCCACTTCTAATTCTATAGTTATACTCAAGCCTGGGTTTTGGCTTATCTCACAGTGAAACATTCCCCCCCCCCCCCCAACAGCACAACAATAATGATAATATACAATGCTGGAAAGTAAAAATGCAAATGCAGATAAAGTACAACACATATATACACACCCAGAGATAAAATACACAAGCACTAGGATTGACTCACACAGGGAACCAGAGTCCCCAGCAGAGTCGCCAGCTGTCGCATCGCTGCGAAGGGGGGCCGACAAGGACAAAAGAGTCGCCATCGTTCGTTATTTATCCCAAAGAGAGAGGAAAGGAAACAATCAGAGAAAACCTATGAAAAGGGAGAAGAAAGTTCGTCGCAACCAAATCTTGGGTTCGGGAGTCGGTTACGCAAGGGGAAGGTATTAGCACCCCTCACGTTCGTCGTACTCGACGAGATCCACGCTTGTTATCTATCTAAAGGGTGTTAATCTATCTAAGCTACAAGCCACATGGACAAAAGAAAATAGACTTGATAGAGCATCGTCGCTCTATGCCTACGTACTCCCTCGTGCAATGGGAAAGTCAGAGTCAACGTAGTTCGGAAAACTACGGGTGAAAGGTGGGGAAGGTTGCTCACCAAGACATCGTCGTCTTGTGCCTATGTATACTCGTCTGGTACGAGAAATCAGAGCAAACGTAGTTCGGAATGACACGACCATAGGCTGGTTCAAGTGTTTTACCCGAGTAGGGTTAAACCTTAGTTCTAGCAGTTAGGTGTATTGCTGCTCGACCATTGGAGACTTAGGCGTTACTTGTTTGTGGTAGAACCAAGAGTTAACAAAACCCTCTTTATGAAAATGTTTTTCAATTAATCCCGAAGGAAAAAAGTTTGATGTTTGTTTTTTAGTCTTTTATGAAGGAGAAGTGAATTGAATTGTGTTTGTAACTCGTGGTGCACTAAAGACTATGACTTAGGAGCGAATGCGTCGCATATCGCCCAAATGGCATACGCTAAAAACTCTAGACAATTGAGAGGAGGCAACCCAATCATCATTCCCAAATTCTTAAGGCTCGTAGCGTATAACACTCATTGTCCTTTATTACATGTCTTGAAGAAGTTTTGAGATGAGAAGATAAAACACACTCTAAAAGGGAGACTAAACTCAACCTAATGTTATCATGCAATGGACACCTATGATTGAGATGAAAAGGGAAGAATACCCTAATGTTGTCATGCTTGGATTGAACTTAAAGTCTATCTCACCCCAAATGAATTAGGATAAGATTCCTAAGGGATCATGGCAAAGAAGAAATAAGAAAAAAGAGAGATCAAACACAAATGAGAAAGAAGATAAAGATGCAGACATGTAATGCAACACAAAGATGAAGAGGGAGGAAAAATTGTGGGGTAACAACCACCACAAGCACATTTCAACCTCTTCAACCAAAAAAAGGTATGCAAAACAAAAGAGAAATGCAAACACAAGAACTTAAACAAGTTTAAGCCAAAAGTGAGATGAAATGGGAGAAAGAGAATTCCTACAACCACTTGCACATCAATCACTAAACTAAAGGGCAAATAAAAGAGAAACAGAAGAAGACATGATCAATATGAGGTTGGGAGAATAGGCTTGGGCAGCAAGCAACATCAGATGAAATCTCCACCATAAACATCACAATGATCATGCAAGAAAGAAACCAAAAGAAGTTCTCAAAGTGGCCTCTCATCCAAGTCAAACCCAAAATGCAAATCTAAAGCACCAAATCAACTTGAATGAGTCCCCAAGGTCCTAGGACAGAAGTGAGAGCAAGAGAAGAGGATGCACAAAGGAAAGAAGGAAGCAAAGCAAGGCAAGTTGCAAGATGAGGCATGGTAAAGAACCTAAGTTCTAAACACTTCCAACATTCAACATCAAATGGAAAGCCTTAAACCAATGCAACTTAAAACATAAACCAACCAACTTTAGGACCTATAAATTTGCAACCAACCACTTCGACATGTTAGAAATGTGAATCAAGAGGAGTTGGAAGCATATGGGATCCACAAGGGTCATCTCCCACAAGAGTTAGGTCAACTAGTATGTGTGAACCATTCCTAGGGTGACTTGACTTGCAAGGTACACAAAAAATAGGAAAATGATTCAATAAAATCCAAATAAAATGTACAAAGCTCACAAAGGAGTTGGCAACCAGAGGCCAAAGCAACAAGACCAAAATCCAATCAAAGCATCACCAAAGGAGTTGATCCACTAGGGTGCTCCACTTTGAAAGGCATTTGTCGAGGGTCAAACAAATGCAAAAGAAAGTCAACCAAAAATAGGTCAAATACACTTCAGAAAGATCAAAGTGCACCGTTTCATTTACTTGACATGGCAGTCAATCATCCACGCAGGCAAGTCAAACGCATCTGAGCCACACATCTCACGCAGTCAACAAGTCCAAGCTAACACGTCAGACCTGAGGTCTCAAAGACTAGACGCCGGAGCCCTAGCTCCGGTCGTCTTCTCCGGCGAGCTGGCCGGAGATCAGATCTGCAAACCTTCACCAAATTGCACAAATCCTATACCAAATTGAAGCTAAACTTACATACATTCCAAATGCACGGTTCTTTTTCTTTAAACGTGCGTAATTAAGGAGAATCGAACGACACAAATTTGGAATGTACATCTGAGATCTTCACCAAACATGAAAATTAAACCATCAAACATTACCTACACGAGGTAGGGCTTCAGATGCAGCCAACATGATCTTAATTCAGTGCCTAACATGAGAGAAAAGTTGATTGGAAGTTTACCTAACGGAGACACTCCGTTGGTGCTTCAACTGAGTGCTAGCTTGCTCCAAAATATGCAGATCCACTCCAATTTAATTGAGGAAGAAGAAGCTTGCTTCATTTTGAGTTGAATTACCTTGAATCTTGATTCACGATTTTGAATTTTCTTTGAAGTTTTTGAAAATGGAAGTTGCTTCTCCTAGCTCCAAAATGCAATTTTGAGCTCTCAATTCACACTTTTAGCTTTTATATGTTGGATATGTGATTCATTTGGAGGCCCATGAAGCCTGGTTGTGGAGAATTTTGAAAATGCCCAAAATGGAAATACTTCCCATGTACACATGAATGTGACTTGATACACTCATGAAATTCACTTGGTCTTGCAGCTGGGAGTGCCAATTTCACATTAGGATTGGAATGGGCTTTATACATGGTCCAATTTAAGAGTTTGAATGTGAAACTTTCTTGTGAAGTAACTTGAAAACCCACGTGTTTTGTACCTCATGACCCAAAATGAATTTATGAATTTTACTTGTTGGATTATTGTGGACAAAGTTGAATCAAAATAAGGCATGACAAAGACCTATAACCAATTCAATTAAACCATGATTGAAAGTTGTATATTCACTTGAAATTCCACCCAAAAGTCCATAATAAATGATAAATCATGCCAATATTGAGTTTCATGATGTAATTGAAGTCATTTGGAACAACTTTCATGTTGGTTGAAGTTTCATTTGAAGTGCACAAGTGCATGTAAATGACCCATAATCAAAATGGCCTACAATCAAAGTTTCCCAAAATACCCCTGTCTTAAAAGATCCATAACTTGAGTTCTATAAATGATATCAAGGACTTATAGGACTTTTTGGAAAGCTAAGATCATGAGGAATAACTTTCATATTCATCAAAAGTTAAGGAGAAACATGATTCTTGGTCAAAAGTGCCTTAGAAGTAAGTTGACGTTTGTTGACTGAAAAATATGTTCATCTGAGACCTATAACTTGATGGCATCATAACTTGAATTCTACAAACCCAATGGATGAGTTCTAGTATTCAAAATAAAGCTTAGAACATTCCCTAAACATCACTTGTTTACATGAAAATGAGATTGAACTTGTATCTTGAGGTAAATGGTCCTTGAAGTTAGGCACTAAAGGAGGGGATTTTACACTAAGATCCTCTAAAACCCTAATTTAGTAAATCATTGGACTCTTGATTCTCCTTGATTTGAACTTGATATGACATTCTAAATGTCTAAACATGACTTCCCATGACTCCAATGACTTAAAACCAAGTCTCCAACTCCTTCAAGCCCACAGTTGACCTTTAACTAAGCAGATGAAACCCTAGGTGCACAACCTTTTGACTGCAACCTCTTGCAAGTTAAATGAATGCATAGATAAACTCCACAATGACTTCAAAAGCACTCAATTAGCTTCTCAAACACCTTTTATCCATAACCATGAACTTGTGAACCACTTATGATCTTCTGTTGACCTCCAAGGTAGGAGGCAATCAACACTTGTCAATCCTCTCTCTCAGAGAGCTTTGACCACTTCTTGATGATTGTAAGCATTAGATAACTTGAATAAGCACTCATGGTTAAGCTTGAAACCCTTGATAACCTTCTCTTGAAATGCACACCTCCCTTGATCTCCTGCAAAAGACAATGGTATGCAGATGCAAATGCTAAACAATGAAATGAAACATAAGCCAAGTAAAGAAGAAGGTTGGGCAAATTTTGGGGTACAACAACATTGTGCAAACTTGCCATCACTGACATTGGCATACCATAAGATTGATCACGTCCTATTGGTGGCATCGTAAATCCATGCACAAAAGGCCTGAATAAGCTATGCCCCACTGGAGGGGGGTCGATGGTAGACCATGTGTTCCTCCATAGGACAATATGAGACCATTTTGAGCAATTGACTACGTAGGATTCGAACTTACCGTGGCTGGTATGGCTTCTGATATTGACGCTGAAACGGAATCGCCTCCTGAAAAAGAAGGGGGTGGTACTCCATCATTTGGTGGATTTTGGTTATTTGGCAGATTTGTATTTGACATCCTCCTTACGTATCTCCTTCTAAGCCTCTCTTCGTTGTTTGTGGCTATTTTACCACTCCTAAATCTCATGCAACGAAGCGTAGAAAGATCATAAATATGAAGAACATAAATGCAGAAAAATTTCCATAGAAAGGGTAAAACAAAATATTCTGATGCATTATAGCAGTGTTCCACAGGGTGTGCCAATTCGTTTACCGTGAAAATTGGTAAACACTTGTTGGTCTTCCAAACCCTAATTGATTTGGTTCACTTGCAGGATCAATCGATGAACCCTAAGGACATAGCTATGATGTTTTATGTTTTTCTAGAAAATTTGTAGAACACTTTGACAATATTCATTGGTTTGTAAAAAGGATTGCTTGATTGTTTTGTTTGAAAAAGGCTAAACTTTGTAAAAGTTTGGTAAAGTAAATCAATGAAGAAAAATAACTTCAAAGTAAAAATAAATGCAATAAAGAGCAATGATTAAAAGAACGTAAATTTTTATTGAATAAATTGTATAGTGTTTCAAACGTACATTTTTCAACAATGACTTTTTTCTCACGTTAACTTGGATACTTTGAGTAAATTTGAGTACAGTATAATAATTGAAACACATAAATCTTAATACTAAGACCCTTATTTATAATGTGTCAAAATAAATGCCTCTAACTAACATTTCTTCAAAAATTGACACGTTTCACCCCTGCATGCTTTTGTTTCACCATGGTTCACCATGCGTCTTCTTCTAAGAAACAGATAAGGACAAAAAACAGTTATCCATCCATATTTGAAATTCAAATGTCTGTTGAAGGAATGCCTTATAGCATCCCTTCGTCGAAGTAACTTCCTATGCTAAGAAAATATTTCTAAGTATTTGTTCAAGCATATCTCTTTATGAAAACCATTTCGACAGAATTTCACACCAATCCCTGCCGAAATCAACCAAACTTAAGAAACTCTCATTTTTACTTAGTTTCTCAAATGGGAACATGGAGTCGAAATTCCTAGCCAACACTCGTATGCATAGCTCAGCAAGCTCACAACCATAAATCCGAATAAACGCTTTCCTCGTGCATATTTCCTTTGTCCCTCTTTGACATACGAACTGACTCTAATTCATTACTCCCCTACCTTGGAGCAACGACTTAGGGGGGTCCTGTTATGGACTGGGCCTGGGACTAGCCCACCTTCGGGCACAACCAAGTCTATCCACGCTGAAGAAGGCCCAACACAAAGGCCCAATCCATTATAGCCGGTGGAGAGCACATTCCTCATGTGCTTCTCACTTGAGGACACATGGCCAACTTATCCCACGTATCTCACGGAAATGATATGTCATTCGTAACGGGCAAGTATTCCATTTTTTGGAGAATGCGGAGCAGTTGACCCAGGATGATGAGCACGAGTTGCTCATCCCTAACTCCACGTAGGAACCCTGACAATTATCCATTATGAGCCTGATCATTCAGCCTATGATGGAGACCGTTGGTCCAATGTTGGGGGCTCTCTATAAATATGCTCCTCTAAAAAAGGGTCAGGTATTCAATTTTATTCCTTACTTTCCTTACTATCACTTCTCCTGAACTTACTTGAGCGTCAGAGTGTCTGCAGGTACCCCCCTTCTCCATCCACCTTTGCTGACCGTTGCTGCTGTAGAAGTGTTACCAGCCACGTTCTAATTTTCCAGGTTAGATCGTTCTACATTACCGAATCACCAATCATGGTGAAAATCCTTTCTCAACTGAGATGATAGCCTATTTTTTAGTAGTGTTATTTCATTAAAAACAAATACGAATTACCTTTCAAATTCCATTAATTATTTTTGCTTTTGTATGAACTGCACAATTTTTAAATTATCAAGTTTTATCCTACTGAATTTTTTAATAATGTTTTTAATAAGACTTTTGCGTTGGAGGAGTTTATCACTTGGGAGCATTGAACATTGGGTCAACAGAAACACAAGTGAGAGAGACACCACATATTCACCCAAAACCTTAAGGTGATGGGTGTATAGGTTCTCCCACTTATAAATGCTCAACTCTCTATAATTATAACCTAAGTGGGACTCCAACTCACACTTGTAATATTGTTTTCGACACTCCCCCTCAAGTGTGTGTCCATAATAAAAAATCATTTAAATAACTATGTTACTAATACCTTCAGCAAGGAGCTATTATCAGCAAGTTTTGTAACACCCCCGAATAACAATAAATCATTTAAGCACATACTAAAATTTCATTAGAGTATAATTAAAACATGGTATAAAAGAGGCATGTCACATCATTCATAAAATTGAAACATACAACACCTGCTATATAAAAGACATGCAACAATGGGGTAGCTTTCAACAGAGGAACTTAGTCCTTACACCCACATCTCAATATTTAGAATTAAAAGCGGAAAATCTAAATATTTAATCATTTTAAACATGTAATCATATAAATACATATCATCCAGAGTAATTCACCATATCATTCATGTTTACATAAATATTTGTCAGTAGATACATATGCAAATATATCACAAAAGAATGTTATACAATTCTAACTACCCGGTACTACATATCAGAGCTTAACCGACAAAAGAATGAAGCTATACTTCACAAAAGACCTCCAGCAACCTAATCTGCAATACCTCATAGAGCATTATAAAACAGCAGAAGGGTGAGAAATATTATCATAATAATCAATGAATATAATTTTATATATATATATATATATATATATATATATATATATATATATATATATATATATATATATATATATATATATATATATATATATATACACACACACACAACATAGAATACACATATTCCGCATTTTTCATCATAGTTCATTATCATCATCATATACATCACAAAATATGTATATATAAACAAGTATGGAATGATCACCAAGCATATTCGTCATGCACACATCCATAATTCTCATCAATTCACATAACATACACATATGCATACATTCAAACAACATTTATCTCTATGCCATGTGACTTAATGCAACTCATGCCATGTAGTACCAACACTTGTTATCATTTTTCGGTTTTTACATTTAAACTGGACCCGTTCCCTAGACCGATAACAACAAAAGCTCATTCCCTAAGCTTTCAAACCCCGCTCTAGGTTTGAGACAAGTCACTAGTCTCCACGAAACTAGCAAGCATTGCCTCTTGACTAAATGATGTGTATGCAATCAACAACCATATGCACTTAAGACCTTTCTCACATCTTAATCCCATGCATAGTCAATAATTCATCACACAAGAATTATAACATGATTGCACACTCACGCATCATATCAAAGTATTCATACTTTCAACATCAACACATTTATCAAGCAATGCACACATATTCACAATATGTTCTCATGCATTTTTCACAATATCGTGTCAAACGACAACGAACCTCATCACAAATTACCATGCATTTTTAATAAATTAAAACAATGCACATATTTGTCAAAGAAACCACATTCCACAATCGATTCCACAATCTAGGATTCACGTCATACGGCTACCCACAACATATATATAACAACACACAATTACTCATTTCAGATCAAGATTGAACACAATTGAACCAAACAATCAACATTGGATGGAATCACAAAGAAATAAGAATGTTGTCACGCTCGCTGGCTTGCTCGCCTAGCGAGTTCCTAGCAAACAAGCTCGCGAAGGCAAACAGAAGCTACTGTAAGGCTTCGCTACCTACTCGCTGGAGCTTCTCCTAGCGAACCCCTCACTACCTCGCTCGCTACCAGCGAAGAGGGTCAATTAAATTATGTCCAAGTTCTGAACCATTCGCTACTAGCTCGCTACAGCGAAGACTCGCGACCTGCTCGCCTAGCGAAGGTGCTAGCGAACGTCTGCGATGTTCAAAACCCCAACTGTCCAAAATTCATCAGAAGCTCCCAAATCATCCGATTCAATTCCAACGATTTCCAGCAGTCTTAGCTTAACATTTCCCGACTAATCTACACCATTTATTCCAGATTTTAACCGTTAAAACATCGGTTCTACCGATTAAACTCGTTTCTGCCTTAAAATGGAAAATGGAGAAAACATCCAAACAATCCATACATAATCATAAACATCGATAAGATAACAACATTTCACACTCTTACCTTGATTAAATCGAAAGCTGGAAGTTGTTCTTGAGCTTTCCAAGCTTTTCCTTCTTTTCCTTCTCTTTTCTCCTCTTCCTCTTTCTTTCTCTTCTCTTTCTCTTATGTTTCTATTCTTTCCTTTTTCCTTCCACTTTTCCTTATATGCCTTCTATTCTATTTCCTTCCATCATATTTCTTCACTCAAATATCTACCAATAATTCCAATAATTAAAATCATACAAATAAATCAATTAATTAATATAAATAATTAATTATTGAAAGTTGGACTGTTACAATCCTCCCCCACTTTAGGAATTTTCTTTCTCGAAAATGTTACCTGCTTCAAACAACTCTGGATAAGACTCTCTCATATGACTCTCAAGCTCCCAAGTCACATTTCCACCAGCCGGTCCTCCCCAAGCGACCTTCACCAAAGCAATCTCTTTGCCTCGAAATTGCTTCAACTCCCGATCCTCTATCCGCATAGGTGATGTCTCCACAGTCAGGTTATCTCTCACCTGCACATCATCTACTTGGACTACATGAGACGGATCTGCAATGTATTTCCTCAACTGAGATACATGGAACACGTCATGGAGATTAGCAAGCGACAGTGGTAAAGCAACACGATAGGCTACCTCTCCTATCTTCTGCAAAATCTGATAAGGACCAATAAAATGCAGTGTCAACTTACGCGACTTCAATGCCCTACCAACACCATTCATCGGAGTGACTCGAAGAAACACATGATCTCCCTCCTGAAATTCAAGTGTTTTCCTCCTCTTGTCATGATAACTCTTTTGACGACTCTGAGAAATCTTCATCTTCTCTTGAATCATCTTAATCTTATGGATAGTCTGCTGGACTATCTCGGGTCCAACCACAGAACTCTCCCCCGACTCATACCAACACAATGGTGTCCTACACCGTCTACCGTATAATGCCTCAAACGGTGCCATACCAATACTCGAATGAAAACTGTTGTTGTAAGTAAATTCAATCAAAGGTAAGTAGTTATCCCAAGCTCCTCCCTTATCCAATACACAAGCTCTCAAAAGATCATCAAGTGATTGAATCGTTCTCTCAGTCTGACCGTCGGTATGCGGATGATAAGCTGAACTCAAACGCAACTTCGTACCCAAAGCACTTTGCAAGCTTTCCCAAAATCTCGAAGTAAACCTCGGATCTCTATCTGATACAATGCTAGACGGAATACCATGCAAACTGACAATCCTTTCAATGTACAACTTTGCCATTTTCTCCAACGGATAATCCATTCACATAGGAATAAAGTGAGCAGATTTGGTCAATCTATCCACAATAACCCAAATAGCTTCAAAGTTACTCGGCGTTCTAGGTAAACCAGACACAAAATCCATAGAAATGCTATCCTATTTCCACTCAGGAATAAACAACGGTTTCATCAAGCCCGACGGTTTCTGATGCTCAATCTTTGACTTCTGATAAGTCAAACAAGAATACACAAACTCGGCAATATCCTTCTTCATACGAGGCCACCAAAATACTTTCCTCAAATCTTGATACATCTTAGTAGCACCCGGATGAATACTCAATCCACTACGATGCCCTTCCTCAAGAATACTCTTCTTCAGCTCAATAACATCAGGAACACAAACTCTATCACGACACCTCATGATACCATTTTCATCAATCCTAAAATCACCACCTTGACCTTGATTAATCAAAGTCACCGATCAACTAAACCCAAATCATATTTTTGTCCTTCTCGAATCTCGTCCAGAATACCACTAGTAAGCTTTAACATACCAAGCTTAACTCCGTAGGAAGTCTTCTCACACACCAAACTCAAATCACGAAATTGTTCAATCAATTCCAACTCTTTTACCATCATCGACATATGCAACGATTTCCTACTCAATGCAT
The DNA here is from genome assembly GCA_963859935.3 of Lathyrus sativus. Classification (NCBI taxonomy): domain Eukaryota; kingdom Viridiplantae; phylum Streptophyta; class Magnoliopsida; order Fabales; family Fabaceae; genus Lathyrus; species Lathyrus sativus. Next base: position 104,843,931 of record OZ012735.1, on the reverse strand, counting down.
CAACTACCAGATTTGCTTTACCTGGATGATAATTCAAACCAAAATCATAATCCTTCAGAAGTTCTAACCATCTCCTCTTCCTTGCATTCAGTTCTTTCTGATCAAAGAGATACTTCAAACTCTTATGATCACTAAATACCTCAAATCTCGAACCAAACAAATAATGCCTCCAAAGCTTCAGCACAAATACAACAGCGGCCAACTCTAAATCGCGCGCCGGATAATTCTTCTCATACACCTTGAGTTGCCTTGAAGCATAAGCCACAACTTGTTTATCTTGCATCAACACACCTCCTAAACCCATCAAAGAAGCATCACAACACACAATAAACGATTCTGCCGAATTCGGCAAAATCAAAACAGGAGCTGTCATCAATCTTCTCTTAAGCTCTTGAAAACTTTCTTCACACTTTGCATCCCAAACAAAAGCTTGACTTTTCCTAGTCAACTGCGTCAACGGCAATGATAACTTGGAAAATCCTTCAATGAATTTCCGATAATAACCGGCCAAACCAAGAAAACTTCTAATCTCAAAAACTGATTTCGGAGTCTCCCATTGCGATACCGCTTCAACCTTCGACGGATCAACTGCAATACCTCTACTTGAAATCACATGACCAAGGAAACTCACTTCCCTCAACCAAAATTCACACTTAGAAAGTTTAGCATATAACTGCTTCTCTTTCAACACAGATAACACAATCCTCAGATGCTCGACATGTTCTTCTTCACTCTTCGAATAAATCAAAATATCATCAATGAACACCACCACAAACTTGTCCAAATAAGGATGGAAGATCATGTTCATGTATTTCATAAATACACCCGGTGCATTAGTCACACCAAATGGAATCACAAAATACTCATAATGTTCATACCTCGTTCTAAAAGCAGTCTTCTGAATATCCTCAGCCTTTACACGAATCTGATGATACCCAGATCTCAAATCTATCTTACTGAACACACTCGCACCAACCAATTGATCCATCAAATCATCAATCCTCGGAAGTGGGTACTTATTCTTGATAGTCACCTTGTTCAATTGTTTGTAGTCCACACAGAGTCTCATAGAATCTTCTTTCTTCTTAACTAACAACACTGGTGCTCCCCACGGTGACACGCTCGGACGAATAAACCTCTTCTTGAGTAGATCTTCAAGTTGACTCTTCAACTCTTTCAATTCCGACGCGGACATACGATATTGAGCCATCGATATCAGACTAGTTCTAGGAATTAAGTCGATCACACACTCCATTTCTCGTTCCGGCGGTAAGTCTCTTATCTCATCAGGAAAAACTTCCGGAAAGTCACAGAAAATTGGTAAAGCATCAATTGTTCCACTTTCACCAATGCTCAAATTTGCCATCAACATGAATACCTTCGCACCATCTTGCATTGATTCCCTCACTTGCTTAGCAGTCATAAACAAATCTCTTTCATCATCAGGTTCAGGAAAAATAATCGTTTTGTCAAAACAGATAATATAGACACGATTGAATTCCAACCAATTCATCCCAAGAATAACATCAAGTTGATCTAAGTGAAGACACACTAAATAAACTCCAAAGTCCTTACCAAAAATACTCAACGGACAATTCAAACACACATACGGGGTAGTTATCGAACCCATAGCAGGAGTATCAATAACCATACCACCACTCATAACAGACAACTCAAGATTTAATCTCTTAACACAATTAAAGGAAATAAAAGAACGTGTAGCTCCAGTATCAATTATAGCGATCAAAGGTATACCATTAATGAAGCATGTACCTCGGATCAACCGATCTTCACTAGCAGTCTCCGATCCTGATAGAGCAAACACTTTCCCATTCCCCTGAGTCTTCTTTGGCTTGTCACACTTGGTACTAATGTGTCCTTGCTCACCACAGTTGTAGCAAGTCACATTCGCACCACCCCTGCACTCAAGAGCTTTGTGGCCTGGCTTGCCACACTTGAAACATTTCGACTCAACGCTTTTGCACTCAGGAGCATGGTGTCCTTCTCCACCGCATCTAAAACATTTCACAGGAGTAGGAGTTCCTCCCCCACTCGACTTCTTTCCATAACCAGCTTTCTGTTTTCCCTTATCAGTAGGAGTCACATACGGCTTCCCTTGGAATTTACCTTTTCTCTTCTTATCATTCAAACTCTTGTAGTGACTGGACCGAGCCCTACTATCTTCATCATAAATTCTACTCTTGTTCACCAACTCAGAAAATCGCCTAATTTTCTGATAACCAACGGCTTGCTTAATTTCAGGCCTCAAACCATTCACAAACTTAAGACACTTGGATCTCTCCGCATTAGCAGTGTTGTAATAAGGACAAAACTTAATCAATTCATCAAATCTTGCGGCATACTCGGCCACAGTTGAATTACCCTGCTTCAGCTCAAGGAATTCAATTTCCTTCTTACCACGCACATCTTCTGGAAAATACTTCTCCAGAAATGCCTCTTTAAAAACATCCCAAGTAACCACAATCTCATCTTCTTCAAACCTTTAGCGAGTATTACCCCACCAGTCCTCAGCTTCCTCTTCAAGCATATGAGTGCCAAACTGCACCCTCTGCGCATCCGAGCAGTTCATGACTTGAAAGATCTTCTCAATTGCTTTCAGCCATACTTGTGCTTTGTCAGGTTCATGGGTTCCCTTGAAAATTGGTGGATTATTCCTTTGAAACCTTCCCAAAACACGAAACTCATCATCAGTGTTGTTTCCAGCATTCACATTGGCTTGAGGATTCTTCCCAATTGCTTTAGCCAACATCACAAAAGCCTCAGCAATCGCTTCATCAATCCTGCCTGCAACTATTGTTCTTGATTCCCACAACAAATCCTCGTTAGAACAACCATATTGATAGTGCTACACACATATACCAAATGTACAAGGGAATGAACACATTAACAACTTGGTCAACTGACCGACCTGCTATGTACCACTAATGTAACACCTCCTTCTACACCCCCGAATAACAATAAATCATTTAAGCACATACTAAAATTTCATTAGAGTATAATTAAAACATGGTATAAAAGAGGCATGTCACATCATCCATAAAATCAAACCTTACAACACCTGTTCTATAAAAGACATGCAACAGCGGGGTAGCTTTCAACAGAGGAACTAAGTCCTTACACCCACATCTCAATATTTAGAATTAAATGCGAAAAATCTAAACATTGAATCATTTTAAACATGTAATCATATAAATACATATCATCCAGTTTGATTCACCACATCATTCATGTTTACGTACATATTTGTCAGTAGATACATATGCAAATGTATCACAAAAGAATGCTATACAATCCTAACTATCCGGTGCTACATATCAGAGCTTAACCGACCAAAAGACTAAAGTTATACTTCACAAAAGACCTCCAACAACCTAATCTGTAATGCTTCATAGAGCATTATAAAACAGCAGAAGGGTGAGAAATATTATTATAATAATCAATGCATATAATTTTATATATATATATATATATATATATATATATATATATATATATATATATATATATATATATATATATATATATATATATATATATATATATATATATATATATATATATATATATATATATATACATCATAGAATACACATATTCCGCATTTCTCACCACAGCTCATTATCATCATCATATACATCACAAAATATGTATATATAAACAAGTATGGAATGATCACCAAGCATATTCATCATGCACACATCTATAATTCTCATCAATTCACATAAAATACACATATGCATACATTCACACAACATTTATCTCTATGCCATGTGACTCAATGCAACTCATGCCATGTGGTACCAACACTTGTTATTATTTTTCGGTTTTTACATTTAAACCGGGTCCATTCCCTAGACCGATAACAACAAAAGCCCATTCCCTAAACCCCGCTCTAGGTTTGGGACAAGTCACTAGTCTCCACGAAACTAGCAAGCATTGCCTCTTGACTAAATGATGCGTACGCAATCAACAACCATATGCACTTAAGACCGTTCTCGCATCTTAATCCCATGCATAGTCAATAATTCATCACATAAGAATTATAACATGATTGCACACTCACGCATCATATCAAAGTATTCATACTTTCGACATCAACACATTTATCAAGCAATGCACACATATTCACAATATGTTCTCATGCATTATTCACAATATCGTGCCAAACGGCAATGAACCTCATCACAAATTATCATGCATTTTTAATTAATTATAACAATGCACATATTTGTCAAAGAAACCACATTCCACAATCGATTCCACAATCTAGGATTCACGCCATACGGCTACCCACAGCATATATATAACAGCACACAATCACTCATTTCAGATCAAGATTGAACACAATCGAACCAAACAATCAACATTGGATGGAATCAAAAAGAAATAAGAATGCTGTCACGCTTGATGGCTTGCTCGCCTAGTGAGATCCTAGCGAACACTCGCTACCTGTTCGCCTAGCGAACAAGCTCGCGAAGGCAAACAGAAGCTATTGTAAGGCTTCGCTACCTACTCGCTGGAGCTTCGCCTAGCGAACCCCTTGCTACCTCGCTCGCTACAAGCGAAGAGGGTCAATTACATTCTGTCCAAGTCTTGGACCATTCGCTACTAGCTCTCTACAGCGAAGACTCGCGACCTGCTCGCCTAGCGAAGGTACTAGCGAACGTCTGCGATGTTCAAAACCCCAACTGTCCAAAATTCAGAAGCTCCCAAATCACCCGATTCAACTCCAATGATTTCCAGCAGTCTTAGCCTAACATTTCCCAACTAATCTACACCATTTATTCCGGATTTTAACCGTTAAAACATCGATTCTATCGATTAAACTCATTTCTGCCCTAAAATGGAAAATGGAGAAAACATCCAAACAATCCATACATAATCATAAACATTGATAAGATAACAATATTTCACATCCTTACCTTGATTAAATCGAAAGCTGGAAGTTGTTCTTGAGCTTTCCAAGCTTTTCCTTCTTTTCCTTCTCTTTTCTCCTCTTCCTCTTTCTTTCTCTTCTCTTTCTCTTATCTTTCTATTCTTTCCTTTTTCCTTCCACTTTTCCTTATATGTCTTCTATTCTATTTCCTTCCATCATATTTCTTCACTCAAATATCTACCAATAATTCCAATAATTAAAATCATCCAAATAAATCAATTAATTAATATAAATAATTAACTATTGAAAATTGGACTGTTACAAGTTTCACCTTACTCTTCTTTGACTCGTCAAAATCTACTAACCATATTTTTTTACCAGTCATGTGATTTGAACAACCTGAGTCGAGGAACCAGATCTTGGATTCGACATGGTCATTTGTAACTGCAGCCATAACCACCATATCATCAGAATCATCTGAATCTTGACGTGCAAGATTCGCTCCTTCGTCCCTGCCTTTTGTCGAACCTTTGTCTTTCCTGTACCAACAATGGTTGGCCAAGGGACCATATTTTTCATAGTTATAGCACTGCACACCTCTTTTCTCTACTTTGTCTTTTTGATAGGAATTTCCTTTTCCTCTTTTTGAGGATTCAGAGGTTCTATCATCCATCTTATTCTCGTGAGGATTCGACCAAGACTTTTTTCCCCGAGTCTTATTGATTTTTCCTTTGAACTTGTTGGAACCACCATTCTTCTTCCACAATTGCGCCTGTAGTGCTTGTATTGAGTCTTGAACTCTTTTCCTTTCGATAATCTTATTCTCGCGCACTTCCAACGAACCAACCAAATCTTTCAGTTTTAGGGTTTCAAGATTGTTCGATTCTTGAATAGTTACGATAACATTGTCAAAGTGAAAGGTCAAAGTACACATTACCTTCTCAACTATCATCTTATCAGTTAGGGTTTCACCACAACCCTTCATGAGATGAATGAGTTTCTGCACCTTCGACACGTAGCCTACAATTTTTTCATCTTCTCCCATTGACAACAACTCATATTGTCGTCACAAAATTTGCAACTTGACAACCTTAACTTTCTTGCCTCCACAAGAATATTCCACGCCTCCTTTTCCGATTCTTCATGAGTGACTTTGTCGAAAATAATCATATCATCCACCGATTGGATGTAGAACGCCGCCTTGCAATCCTTCTTCTTGGCATCCTTGTGAGCGGTTCTCTGTGCTTCAGTTGCATCTTCACCAAGCGCATGAACAATATTAGTAACCACTTCTACGATTTCATGAAAGTAATGATGTCAAAATCGAAGACATTATTGATACTCCGTTCAAAGAAGAAGTCGAAGCATTTGCTGACATTCTCGACACAGTCGAAGTAGAAGAAGATATGACTGACACAAGTCAAAGACCTCAAAGAACTAAAGCCCGTCCAATAAGACTTCAAGACTATGAAGTGGTTGGTGATGATGAAGTCACAATAGATGGGGAACTAGTCCATTTTGCTTTACTTGTAGGTGTCGAACCAATCAACTATAGTGAAACCTTCAAAGATAAACAATTCATTCAATAAATCCTGATTTCCTTATTCTCTCTTTCTTTCTTCGCTAAAAGTGTCTCATGCATTAGCATTTTATATGTAATCGATCATTTGTTAAGTTTTGGCTATTCCCTCTAATGCTTGACTTCTTTTATAACTTTTGATAATATTTTACTTGAAATGTTAATTTAGGTGATATGAAATAGAGTGTCAATTTATGTGTTGTCTCATATAAGTCCTTTACACCTAATAGGTTCTTCATTAAAAAAAAGTACTCACTTTTTCCTAGATCAAATCCATACACGTGCATCGTATTTTACTCTTCATTAATACAATGAACAGTGAAATTATATATATATATATATATATATATATATATATATAATTATTATGTTAATTTTTTTATATATATATTTTTTTTAAATTAAATGATATTGGTATAAAATTGTGATTAAACAATTTTATTTGTTATAAATTATTTTTAATATCTGAATGTTATTAACTAATTTTTTACTTTTCATTAATCAACTTTTGTTCACTATTAAAAACAATTTTTAATATCTTGACATTTATTAATCAACTTCATCATTTCATCAACCAACTTTTTACATTTTATTAATCAACTTTGTTTAACTACTTTAAAGTAATTGTTCACAGTCACGAATGTTGTTCATACATTATTCATAAAAAATATTTTTTTAATTTAAAAAGACGTTATTCACCATATAAATACGATGAACAATATATACGGTATGTGTAATTTTTTTTAAAATGGTGTAGGAATTAATAATGCACATTTCTGAAGGAAAAAAAGTGTAACATTTATAGGAAAATAGTAAATTAGAAGAAAATAAAATAAAGTCAGTATATATAATTTGAAGTATTAGAATAGCAGCTTTTTTATTTATTTTTCATAAATAACCAATTATACGTTTTTCTTCAATTAATAACAATAACAACAAATAATAAATAGCAATTTTATTTATTATTACACCAAGTCACTAGTTAATTGATGCAAGGATCAATTAATTATAGAAGTGGCTGCTTTATTGGTCACACTATATATACCTCATAACCCATTTCATGCTCTAGGCATAGCTGCACATTCCATAAACACAAGAACCTCTATTGTCGCACTTGTTACCACATTTCCCACAATGTTTCTCATTACTCTTAGGGTTCACGCACTTACCTTCACAACATATTTTGGGAAAGCTACATTTCTTTCCACACCTCCCACAATTAAACACGTCTGCGGTAATATTGACACAACTGTTGTTACAGCAATCAGGGCCTGCACTACCTTTGATATTACAAATCTTTGGGTATTTGTCACATGTAAGAGAGATTTTGTTTTGTTTTCGGGAAAGGAAGAAGTGGCTTGTTCCTTGAAGATTAGAGTTTTGTCCATCCATTTCAGAAGATGTGGCTAATGATAGTGTAATGGCCAAAGCCAGGATAAGCAATGACAGTGTAATGGACTTCATTTTTGTGTTTATAGCTATAGGAAAGGTAAAAGAAAGTTGATATGAGTAAATTACTACTTCGGTAGATATGTATTGAATGAGAAAAATAAAAGATATTATCGGTATTTATAGAAGAAAAGAGGTTCATTGATACATCATATAGATTGCAATTTCATGCATGAGATCATAATATTGGGTAGTGGGGTGGTCTTAATCAGTGTGGCTGAATTGATTATGTAAACCAAGTTAGGCTTGTTTGGCAAGAAATACTACATATACGTATTAACTGCGTCTATCATTTTATTAAGCCTGTATAATAAAAATAGTATATTCTATAAATATATTTCAAATGAAGGTTGGTCGTATGTAAAACGAAGTAACTTGGCAGTCGTTTATGAATAGTCCACGGAGGAAAACTGAAATCAGTTACAGAAGCACCAATATACCATTGTTTGACCTATGCTTATTAGAGTATATACGCTTAGACAGCTAATACTTTGACTTTCTTCAATCAAATGTGTACTAATAAATTTGGATAACAATGCATAGTTTTAAAGTACTTACAGCTCATATTTCAATAAACAGTTCTACATTTAAGCACTTATAAAAGAAACATGTTTTTTTCAACTTTCAAATATAGTAGTGTAAATGTTTAATTACTATATATTTAATTAAATAATGTCAAGTGATAATATATAATTAGTTATAAATATTTGAATAAATTACTAAAGGAGTAGTAATCAAATTACATCAATAGGGTTATAAAAAAACTCATTAAATAACATCAAGAAACACTTAATTTTTTTTCTTCATAAATTCATGTACTTAACTCAATCTTCATTTCACGAATAATATAAGACAAGTAAACACAAGTTTGAGGCATTATTTTCCTCTCTCATCATCTTCATTCAAAATGTCATCATTTTTTTCATTTCTTCATTGTTCTCTCTCTCTCTCTCTCTCTCTCTCTCTCTCTCTCTCTCTCCTCTCCTCTCTCTCTGCTCTCTCTCTCTCTCTCTCTCTTCTCTCACTCTCTCTCTCTCCTCTCTCTCTCTCTCTCTCCTCTCTCTCTCTCCTCTCTCTCTCTCTCTCTCTCTCTCTCTCTCTCTCTCTCTCTCTCTCTCTCTCTCTCTCTCTCTCTCTCGTTTAGCTCGGTATAAAAACAAGTTTTAGTTCGCGAGCTCATCTTGGAGCTAAAAGCTCCCAAAATTTGTTTGAAGCTTGAAAACTAAATGCTATAAAATTCTCCTGAAAAAGTGACTAACCGCTTCGATTCACCCTTTGGAAGGAAGAGTCAATGATTTTCTTGGCGTGATTGTTGTTTGATTGAAAATTAACCACAAAGATGAGTTAAAAAATAAAAGTCGAGAGTAGCAAAAAAAAGAAATCATAAGAAGTGGAAGAAGAGATTCCACCAAAGATTCGATTTAATACAATTGCCTAAGCTTCGCCGAAAAATCGAAGGTTCACCGGAGTTTCCACCGGAGATTCGATATGGTAGAGTTGCCTCGAAGTAGAGCGTGCTACTTGTTGATTTACGTTTCTGCACTTCCTTTGATTTAATTCCATTGGTTAATTTTGGATAATGGTGTTTGAATCGACCTGGTTGATGAATCTATGGTTCTTTAGGGTTTAGAACTATAGACCTTAATTTATATGTTTTGATGTTGTTTTTGTTATTTTTGGATTTAGATTAGTGATTAGAGTAATAATTTAGGGTAGGTTTGTGTTTGTGGTTTTTTATTTTAAAGAGATTTAAAAAATTTTGGGTTTGGGATGAAGAACATTCATGATGTTCTTCATCGTGTTCATTTATTTTTTGTATGTTTGATATGAAAAGTAGTAAAAAATATAAGAACAAGTTTGGTTCTACATCTACATACCTTTATGTTTTGATGATAACAAAGTGTAAAAGAATAATTTTGTGCACAAACTGTTTGTTAAGTATGTAGAAACTCAAATATCAGAACATAATCTAATTGGAAAAAGCAAATGCTGATTAAAGCAGATTCTAATCAAGGAAATTCAAATGCTTGTCTTGAGACAACTCTGATAGTTGAAGACCCTGAAAGAAGTCAGCAATGATTGTCAACTCAAAAGACATCAAAGAAAAATGGAAAGCAATTCAAATTAAAACAAAGTCTGAAGTAGGGTCTGAACGATATTAAATTATAAAAGCAAGACTTTGAAGATAGTCATGCCATTGAAGAAATCAATCTGAATGCAGACGAATTCTAAAGAAAGACGAAAGCAGATTGAAGAAAGGAAAAACACATGTTGAACAAAGGAAGAATATAAAGATGTTAAGCAAGTTAAACTTTAAGATTATTAAGTCAACGTTTCTGAAAAGAAATCATTCAGACAAACTACGATAAAGCTCTGACTACAAGTGTGTCAAAGTATCATAGCCCAATACTCAAAGGACTCTAAAGGCTCTCAATGTTTTGAAGACATCTTCTGTATTCTACTCAAGCTTCACCAAGTTATATAAGAAGCCTCTGAATAGAAGTTGGTAAGAAAAGGAAATATTATCTTACAGTCAACGCATCTAAGCTGAACAAAGTGTCAAATGCTTTTGCATTTCTTGTTTACATTCACTTCAGACTGTAGTACTTTCAAGTCTGACTCTGAATAAACTTTGTAGTCTACATTTTCTATGAGCTGGACTCAAATCAAGCTTCACTTCATCTATTATATGAAGTATTTGATTATGATGAGTATTATACTCGAGGTAAAGTACAATTAAAAAGAGATTTCCTTAGGAAGAAAAATTTTAATCTCTACTCAAGCTTCAAACTACTTTCATAAGAAGCCTCTAACTAGAAGATTTGAATTAAAGGTTTTGACTATTTGATGTGACAAACATTAAAAAAGAAAATCTACTTTTAAAGTAAAGAAGACTTCTCGTATCCCATCAAAAAATAACTCTCTGCTGCAAGTGTCGCTCAACTGTTGGACATGAAACAACCTTCATGCAACAGATACTTCAAAGGTCAATTCCTATTCTACCCTCAAATGGATCTATCCTCCAACGGATCTATTTATCTCCTATATATTCTGAAGAATATTGAAGGTGAAAGAGGCCAAGGAGGGAGCAAACATAAAAAAGAGAAGAAAGTAGAAAGAAAGAAAGAGCGCGTGGACACAAGCATGCATGTTGATGTGTGTGAATCATAGCAGACGCTAAAGCCATAACATCACAACACAACAAAGAGAGAAACACTCAGAACTTTCATCGTATATCTTTTAAGTGTATTAACATGAACTTCATCTTGTGTAATATGCTTATTTAAGAAGCACATTTGCAAACATAAACTGCAATAACCCAGTTGGTTATGTTCCTCAACTGACCAGGTTGGTCAAGCTCTTGAGAAGTCAGTGACATGTAATCATTGAGAAATCTTCTTGAGCAGTATTTTAGGTAATGTCTTAAGAATTTAATGGTCGTTGGGGTTTCTTAAGTGACCGAGTAGGTCAAGCTATTGGGAAATCAATGACATGTTGTCATTGCTTTGTAATCATGATTTGATTATTAGATTAAGTTCTTAGCTAAGGCAAATCCCCTAATGGGTGGACTGGAGATAGCCCAATTAACGGTGAACCAGGATAAAATTTTTGTGTCTTTTATCATTGTTTTCATTATTCTTGGTGTTACTCTTGTGGTTATTTTGGGAAGCAAAAAGTTATCAAACTAGAAACCCAATTCAGACCCCCCATTTCTTGTATTTCTTGCATCTTTAATTGGTATCACAACACCAATAATGTTATTGACTAGATTGTCAAACACTTAACCGTGTTAGAAAAAGATCATTTATCTGCCACAAGCCTACATCCTGCAGATGCTGAGTTGTTGATGTGAAATAAGATGAATATCAACAAATAACTGAGCAAGCAAAGCAATCCACAACGCGGATCTGGATTCAAGCTTGAGGCTTTCAAAATAAGGATTGTTGAAATATTTTGAGAGAATGATGCTCAAAATTACAAACTCCTATTTTGGTTTGAAAGAACCAATGGTCACTTCAAATGACCAAGTGAAGAAGATCATATGTAGTTAACCACTGAAGAAAAAGGTTATGATGACTACACTCAGTGTATTCACATTCCTGAACTAAATGATGGCTAAGTTCTCTGGGTAGTCAGGAGATCATGCTTGAAAAGGATGAATCATGGAATGTGTCTATGACTCCTAAAGAAGCATCAGCCAACATCGAAAGCAAAGTCAAATCAACTTCTCAAGCCAAAGATGAATAGGTGGACTTGTGAAGTCAACCTTTGTGTAGAAGATGTCTGAAGTCGTCAAGAAGGACATCTACCTCACCCAGAAGGAGATATGTCACTATAAATGGAGTGTTTCTTGTTCGGTGGAGAAAATCCATGTTCAAGGACAAGAATAAAACTTTGATGGGATGTAGAGGGCAACTCTAAAGAATATTCTTTCAAAGAACAAGCCAACATTAAGCTGAGCACAGAAGCATCTAACTCCTCAGAAGAAGAAGCTAAAGAAGCACAAAAAGCATTGAAGCATTGAAATCAAATTTAGATGTAGAAAATGTACTCTCACTTAACCTTTTATTCTTCTTCAATTGAAATTCTTGAAAAGGATCAAAAACTTCATAAAAGTGAAACTCAGATAGATTCATATAGCTTTGTATGAAGACCATCGTGAGTCAATAATATGAAACTCTAGTTTATTAAGATCGAAATTATGTATGCTCTCATAAGCTAAAATAATAATATAGAGAAAGAAACTCTTTTAGAAGCTCCCATGGATTCTGAGTGTGCGCTGAAGAAACAATACAAATTTTTTCCATTAATTTTAACTAAGAGATTAGTAGAAGCATTCTGACTTCTATGATCCCTTAACCATGTTGACATGAAAAAATGGAATTTGTTTTTGAATTGAAAAACTTATTATTTTTCATAAAGATTAACATCTCTTTCGCTGGTTTTAATAATAATAAGAAATTTGACAAGTTTGATTCTCAAAAGTGTATCATGTTAAGATACTCTAAATAGTCAAAAGACTACAAAGCATCTAACACTGAAACCAATATTGAAAATGAATCAATTCATGTTTAGTTTTGATGATATGCTTGACTCTAAAAATTCAAAGGTACTGTAAATATTTTTGCAGGGTTGAAGAACTGTCTATCAGACTTTGAAAGCAAGGAATCTAAAGCTCTGAGAATTGTTGAATGCATAAGTGTTCAATATATAATGCATATGTCATTCCAGTAAACACTAAAGATACTTGAGAAGAGTCAGAATGTTTTCAAAGTCAGAATCCATATGGAAACTCATGTCATCTGGACTCCATAGCTAAAGTAATCAAACGTGTTCCTGCGGCACCGTTGTAAAAATTTTATCATACAATGCCATATGAGTGTTTGAAGAAAGTTATTAGAATGCATAAATAATTGGCTCAAGAGTCAACAACAATAACAAAAATATGGGAATGAAATATGAAAGCAATCAGAATCTGGATGCAGCACTCGGATCCTCAGATCCATTGGATAAGAAGGTCATCAAATAAATAAGGGTAACCTTTCCTTTTCCCTTGTTAACTATTTTCCCTGTATTTATCTATGATGCATATTTTTCATTTGAAATTCTAACCATACTAAGATAAACATCATTTCATCAAAAGCAAAGTTCAGAAGGATATTCACTAATACAGACCGTCAAAGGGCTAGTATCTTATCTAAAATCCCTTGTTGAATATACGTCTCTTTTCAAAGAAATAAAAAGAAAATATTTTCTTGAAATGAATGATGAAATCTCAGAATGTGTATTATCAGAGTGATTAAATATGATTCTAATATTTTCACCTCTAAATTAGTCTACTCTCTGAGTGAGAATATTGTCTTGGTAAGAAGATTCTAAGTCAGGACCCCTATTGGGATTTATCTGTCTTTTAATCTCTAGAAATAAATTTGTTACTCTCAAGTACTTTTTTATGGCTAAGATGTGTGACAAGTTATCCCATTATCTTCTAGGCTGCCAAAAATCGGTTGAAGTACCATTGGATAATTATTATTTTCATTGGGTAAAACAAAATCATGATTTGGAAATCCATGCATCATTAATCAATTAGAATAACAATGATCTCTCTCTATATGTCATTTTTGGTATTTTTCAGTTTTCCTTGGTGTCAGTTTTGTTCCCTCTCTTTTCTATCTGTTCATTGAGTCTTTTCAAAACTCTTACTCCTTCTCTTCTCCACCTCTATATAAACCTAGTCTTTTTTTGTTCTCTCATCATCTTACTCCTTCTTTTCTGATTTATTCTCATATTCTCCTTGTACCTTCAGTTGGTATTTCTTAAAATGGCTTCCTTCAAACCTTTAACGGTGATGAAGCCAAGCTCGTGAGGGAAAATCTTAACCGCTCATGAGGGTGAGTTTTCCTTCATCCCTTTTGGGAGAGTTCTCTTTGAACTATTTGTTCAAAAAGGGATAGTTAATGAAATACATATGAATGGTCTAACTAAAGTGCTTTAGACCTCATGGGGAAAGAAGTTAGAAAGTTTTAAAGGCTTGGGGACTCAGAAGAAAAGGAAGTGGGATCCTTAGGAAAAACCATATGGATATTTGTTCCTTTATCTTTTATGTTTTTATGTTTTCTCTATGTTGTCTTGTCTTCCCTCTAAAATAATCTTATATAACTTTCTCTATCAATGAATATTTTATTCACTCTATCATCATTTCAAATTCCTTCAATTGGTATCATTCTATGATTCTTTTTTATGATGACAAAGGGGGAGAAGACCAATGATTTTGATCGTGTTTATTCATTGAATAATATCCCATACATTGGAGAAGAAAATGATCTAAAGAGAGTTTTAACATTAAAATTATGAAGAATTCGAAAATGACTTTGAAGAATTTAATCTAACAACTCAGAGGCAGTTTATAAACCTCACTCGGTACATTGAGATAAAGAATTTTTTATAGTCTAAAATAATCAGAGAAAGCTTGTAACCCTTACTTTGAAGTTTTTAGAATATTTATCTAAATTGAACCTTCATTGAAACCAAAATTATTTTGGATCTTAAGCTTAGAGGGAGCTTGCAAACCTCACTCTGTAGATTTAAGTTGAAGATGTAATTTTAAAAGTATAGAACTCAGGGGAAGCTTACAAACCTATCTCTGGCGTTTTATAAATATGTTTATCCAAAATGCTTGGATATTGATCTGATTTGAAATTTTATTGAACCAAAAATATTTTGCATCTTAAACTCAAGGGGAGCTTGCAAACCTCACTCTATATATTTGAGTTGAAGAAATAATTTTGAAAGTATAAAATTTAGGGGGAGCTTACAAACTTAACTTTGGAATTTTATAAACATGTGTATCAAAGAAAAAATTGCTCATCAAAACACATTTGTTTGTCATCATTAAAAAGAGGGAGATTTTAAGAATAAGTTTGATTCTATATCTACATATCTTTATGTTTTGATGACAAAAAAGTGTATAAGAATAATTTTGTGCACTAACTGTTTGTTATGTGTGCAGAAACTAAATGACTTGAACATAAGCTAAATGGAAAAAAGAAAATGTTGATTAAATAAGATTCTGATCAAGGAACTTCAAATGCTTGTCTAGAGACAACTCTGATAGTTTAAGACTTCGAAAGAAGTCAACTATGATTGTCAACTCAAAAGACAACAAAGACAAATGGAAAGAAAACTTCAAAGAAAATCAAAGTATGAAGCAAGGTCTGAACAACATAAATTGTAAAATATGGACTCTCAAGATAGTTATGCCATTGAAGAAATCAATATGAATGTAGATGAAGTTTGAAGAAATCAATATGAGGAGAGAGGGAATTCAAGAGAAGAGAGAGAAACATATGGTGGAAATGAGGGAGGGACCACTCGGTCCCCTCTTTTCGTGGCCTTCATCTCACCAAATGCCTATGTGGCACTCTAATCAAGGGAATATTCTAAAAAAGTTCCCACCATACCATCGTGCACCTTAATCTTTGAACCACCTGATCATGTGAACCTTTCATAGGTATACTAATTTAGTGCTCTAGAGTGAGTCAATCATCACTTCTGTTCACTGAGCGCCCCTTGGGCCTTTACACATTTGGACTTTTTCCCTTTTGCTAATAACACACCTATTTTATTTCTTCACACCCCATGATGGTGTGAGGGAAGGGATATTGGGCCTCTGACTCAAACCCAGGCGCCCTTTGGGCAGCATACCTCCATGGGTTTGGTTTGCACCCTTTCTTTTCTTTTTATTTATTTATTATTTGTTTGTTTTGTTTTTTTGGCTCAAAGCCCTTTTTTTCTTTTTAACCTCTGTATGATTTCTTACAACCCCCTCATTTATCTCTTTTTAATTAACTGTTAATAAAAAATAGGCAAAATAGCCTTTTTAGTCCCTTAACTTTACCTCGAGGTCCAATTTGATCCCTTAATTTTTAAATTGTTCAAATTAATCCTTTAACTATTAAAACAACGCCATGTTAGTTCTTCTGTCTGGGTCTGTTAGTCAAAGTAAAAAAATTGTCCAAGTTGCATTGTAATGTGCTGATGTGGATTTAACATGAATAAAGAAAATTCACTCATTGCACATCTCATGAAAAATCTTCACACAACACCCGAACTCAAACCATTACAAAGTTAAAGACCAAGAACACCTATTACAAACAACTTCAAAATTAAGAAAAAAACACACTCCAATACTAAGCCTAAACTCCGAGCCAAGACAGATTCGCCAAGCCATAGCAGCCACACTAGCAAAATCGCTATAACAATTCTGCACAGACCAAAGTTTCCAACAAGCCAGTACAACAATCACAACAAGTATACATTCTAAAAATGCAGAAAAAACACCCAAGCTTTAGCTGAGTTCTTATCAAAGAACTCCGTTGATGCCGGAACAATACTGCAACAACATAACTCGCGAATCTCCTAAAGAAAAAATTCTTCAACATGCTTATACCTACACGGCCAAAAAAACTTCAAGCTTCATTCATCGATGGCGGAAGCTACCGTAAGAAAACTAATCGTATAAGTGATCAAAGCGAAAAAAATCAATGCCAAAAGACAGTCAAGGAACAACAAGCGCTTACACGATTGTTAATTTTGATGGACAAAGAAATAGAAAGAAGCAAAGTTAAGGGATCTGAATCATCCGGTGATGAGAAGAAGGAAGAGAAAGAAGAGGAGAAGCCATAAAAAATAGAAGCGACTAGTGATGAGAAGAAATATTTTGAAGTTATACAAAAACGTGTTGATTTAAATGAGAGATATCATGAGATTCGGTCTCTTAGCGACAATAGAAGTAAAAGCACTTACAAGTTTTAGCTTCTTCATCCTTGGTTGTTTTTGTAAGAGAGTCTTCTTGTTGCTACAACCTTCAATTTTTGGAATTGATTGAACAATTTAAGATGGGATTGGATGGAACCATAAGCCCCTAATTTAATATCTCAGGAAATTTCAGAACACAATTGTAGAAGAGAGTGGAAAACAAGAAGAACAACCATGTCATCTGCCACATCGTCATTCACAAACGTCCGTTTGGAGGAAACAGACGGAAAGGACTCACATGTTCCATTTTTAATAATTAAGGGATCGATTTGAACATTTTAAAAAATTTGAACGCTTTAGCTAAAGTGGCTTGGCTATCGCAGTGTATCAACACCTTCAAAATATTGTCTTTTATCAATGAAACTTCTAACAAAAGATCCCTCAACCATTCCACTTCTTGACCAGTAGAAGTAAGAGCTACAAACTCTGATTCCATGGTTGAAAGAGTAATGTATGTTTGTTTCTTGATCTTCTAAGAAATTGCTCCTCCAGCTAGTGTAAATATCCACCCAGTTGTGGATTTATGATCTCCAACATTAGATATCCAACTTTCATCAGTATATCCTTCTAGTATGGCAGGAAACCTGCCATAGTGAAGGCCAAAAAATTTGGTCTTTTGTAGATAGCTGAAAATCCTTGTGATTTCCTTCCAATGTTCTTTATTTGGATTACTAGTAAATCTACTCATTTTACTAATTGCAAATGTTACGTCAGGTCAGGTGTAACACCCTTATTCTACCCCACAGAATATTATGGCAAAATAACACGGATTTCAGAGTAAAATATTAACTTTCATTAAAAAGCCACAAAAGGGCGTACATTTCTCAAAGTCAACAAAATTGGTCAATACTCCATAACACACGGATTTTCTCAAAATACATCAAAACATCATATACAGCGGAACTCAAAACATAACTCAATGTTTTCCTCATAAGGGAACATCAGTAAAATAACCCAATGATATACAATCAACTCAAAGAACCCAACCCGATGTTACATATCAGAGCAAGACCCTCTAAATTAACCATAAAGGCTAACGACTCTAAAACTTCAAAATACTCCTCGAC
The DNA here is from genome assembly GCA_963859935.3 of Lathyrus sativus. Taxonomy (NCBI): domain Eukaryota; kingdom Viridiplantae; phylum Streptophyta; class Magnoliopsida; order Fabales; family Fabaceae; genus Lathyrus; species Lathyrus sativus. The sequence goes on along the minus strand of OZ012735.1, from coordinate 104,825,621 downwards.
GACGTCCACGGCTAAACTTGCTCATCTGCACGTTACCCACGTGGAGGTAACATTCAAACAGGCAGGGTGAGTAAGACAATTCATAATCATCAATGTATAACAATTAATGCATAAACGACATATTACTCATAATTACATTCAACATATTGATATCCTTCAAATATGCCTCACGGGCCATAACGTCATAATTCATACACAAAGACTCATAGATGCAATGCGACACAACTCAATGCATGTGGTACCAATCATCACAGTGCGATGGACACTGGGCCATCAACCCTCCAAAGATCCCCATCAATAGGATCGGAGCACATCAAAATACTTCACATCCACACAGTGGAATTGAAGCCAAAGTAATCGAGGTCCTGAACCAAAGTCCGGATGCACATGAATGCATGATGCACACGTCACAATAATCCTCATAATAATAACATATGGTGCATCATCATTCATCATATTCATCATATTCATCATACGTCATAACTCATCATATTAATCATCATACAACATATCATCATAATTCATCATATTAATCATCATACAACATGTCATCATAATTCATCATATTACTCATCATACATCATATCATCATAATTCATCATATTACTCACCATACAACATATCATCATACAACATATCATCATAATTCATCATATTAATTAATCTCACACATCATGTCATCATATAATCACGTATAAATCACATATTAGCTCATAGTCATATTATCCCATATTAATTCATAATATTACCCCCATCTCATCTCATATTAATTTATCAAATTATGCTCACGGTAATCCTCACACTATTACCTATCAATCACATAAACTTCACAGTTCTACTCATGTTAATTCGTCATATCATCACATAGTATTCACATATTAATCCCTAATATCATCTCACATTGCCTCATATTAATTCATCTTAATTACACTCGCGGTAATTCTCATACTATCACTTATTACTCACACAACCCCACTGTCATACTCATAGTAACTCATCACAGGAATCCCAGAATCAAACATCACGACATCGCTGCACACGATCAATATTCACGAACTCTGCTACGTTCGCTGGCTCGCTCGCTAGGCGAGCTGGTAGCGAGCCTCTAGCGAATCCTTGCTGGCTTGCTCGCTAGGCGAACCCCTCACTGGCTTGCTCGCTAGGCGAATAGTGCGTGACAGCAACTTCTACTACGCACCAGAACTGATTCCTATCCAAATACTCATGCGATTTACTTACCCAGTGCCCCCAAAACATCATTAAAACATCCCCAATATCATACGGCGATCACGACACCAAATCTATGGTTTATTAGGCCAATCTAGCAACATTTGCACTGCCTAAAACACTGTTTTCCTGCAATTGCTCTGAGTGCATCAGAGTTACTCACATTTGAATATTCCTATTCCTACAGGGCCAAACATATCACAACCCAAGGTTTTGCCACGAAGGCCTAAGGTCTCCTTTCTCATGTTATACATCAAACAGTCAGGAATACTAACCACTAACCACAACCCCCAAGGTTTCATTATCAGTTTCCCTTAATTTCCCACGATCAACCCAAAAAACCCCAAATCATAACCTTCATCATAAACACACCGAAAGGCATACATAGAAAATCATGAAATGCGATACTCCTCATACCTTAGCCGATTCGCAGCTTTCACGATTAACTTCGGGATCTTCCGAAGCTTTTGCCTCCACTTCTCCCTCCATCAGAGCTCTGGCCTCATTCTTTTCACGGTTAACAAATGAATTCTAAATCTCTTCAGAATTCTATTTTGTCCAACTTAATCTTGGGCCTCCCAATTAGGATTTTCTTTCATTACCCTTACTAACTCCTCAAAATGCCCAAATTACCCTTATTTCACTTATATTTATTTTAATTCATAATAATATTAATAAATCCATATTACATACTATTATTCCAAAATAAATACTCCAAATATGCATAATTCCCCAATAATTCCCAAAACCACCGAAAACACCGAAAACACCAAAAATACGAATATTCTCAATTAAATAAATTAATTAAAATATTTCGATTAAATTCGGGGTGTTACATCAGGTACATTGCATTAAGTACATAAGACACCATATTGCACTTGCATACTCCAATTGAGCCACAACTCTTCCATTGTTCTTTGAAAGTTTGACTACATGATCAAATGGAGTGGTTACTTCCTTAAAGTTTAGATGCTTGAACTTATCAAACATTTTTTCAATATAATGTGTTTGACTAAGTTCGTAACCCAACTATTTCTCTTTACTTAGATTCCTAAAATTGTGTCAACTAATCCAAGATTTTTCATCTTGAATATGGAAGTTAGAAACCTATTTGTCTCTAAAATTCCATCCATGTTGTTGCTAATTATCAATATGTATCAACGTATATACTAAGGAATATTACAATAGTTTTTCGTATCTTTGTCTATAAACACTTGTCATAAGAATTGAGAGTAAGTCCATTTGAAAGTATGACTGAATCAATTTTTTGATGCCATTGTTTTGGTGCTTTTTTTAATCCATATAGGTATTTGAAAAGCTTATACACCTTTTGTTCATTTTCAGGAAGCACGTAGCCTTCTGCTTGTTCCATGTAGATTTCCTTATCGAGATCTCCATTTAAGAATGTTGTTTTAACATTCATTTGATGAACTATAAGATCATTCAAAGAGGCTAAGGCGGACAATACTCTAATTGTTGTTGTTCTTTCCATTGGTGCATATGTGTCAAAGTAATCAACACCCTTTTTTTTGTCTAAATCTATTTTCTACTAATATTGCCTTATATATGTTTAATGCACCGTCACTATGATACTTTATTTTAAACACCTACTTGCATCCAATGATCCTTGATCCCTTTGGCAAGTCAACAAGATCTCAAGTATGATTTGACAAGATTGAATCCATTTCATCTTGGATATCATCCTTCCAAAAGGAAGAGTCCATTGAAGCCACATTTTCCTTGTATGTTTTTGGATCATCTTCTACTTGAAGAATAATAGGAATATCTCGAACATAATTCTCATATTTCGTTCAACTAGAAGAAAAAAATAAGTTGAAAATCGATTTTGTTTGGTCCTAGTTCCTTTATTTCCAGACTCTCTTGCTTATCCTAGGCTCGAGTTGTGTTTCAATGATCCGAGAAGTACTTTCGGGTGATATCTCGATACTCCGAGAAGAATCTTCCTCACTGGATTCCTTGTTTATAGGAGACTCAGATTCTTAATCCTTAGTAATAAGGTTTTCAAAGAATTATACATCCTGGGATTTAACAATTACGTTAGACTCTAAGTTTAAAAGTTTATATGTTTTACTATTTGATGCATCCTATAAAGGCATATTTTATCCCTTTAGGACCCAATATAGTTCTCTTAAGATCTATGTTTTTATAGTAGGCTACACACTCACACTCTATAGTAACCAATATTTGGTGCTCTACCTTTCCATAACTCATAAGGGGAAATACCATTTTTCTTCAAAATAATTTTGTTAATTATGTGGCAAGCGGTTAGTAAGACCTCGCCCCACAAATTAAATGGCAATTCGGAATGCATTAACATGACATTCATCATCTCTTGATGTGTTCGATTCTTTCTCTCAGCTACACCATTTTGTTATGGTGTTCGAGGTGCGGAGCATTCATGTAAAATGCCATGTTCTTCACAAAACGTATCAAATTATGTAGAAAAGTATTAACCACCCATATCACTCCTGAGGAGTATGATACTTTTATTTAATTGGTTTTCTAGTTCTGCTTTGTAACGTTTAAAGGCATTAAAAGCACCATCTTTATGTCTTAAAAGATATACATATATGAACCTAGAAGAATCATCGATGAATGTAATGAAATATCTATTTCTTCCACGGGTTAACATGTTATTAAATTCACAGAAATTTGAATGTACAAGATCAATGAGGTTCGTATTTCTTTCAACACTTTTGAAGGGTTTCTTAATCATCTTTGATTTAACACATAATTCACATTTTTAGAAATCATTTATATTACTTGAGATCAAATTAAATTTAATTAGTTTCTTCATAGAACTAATATTGGTATGTGTTAATCTATTATGCCATAAAGAAACAGATTCAAGCATGTGAGCTGAATTAGAAATTTCATTAATAATATTGTTGGTAGTACAGAGTTTGATCATTCCCTCAGCGGAATATCCTTTTCCTATCAATACACCATTACAAGTCAATATAAGTATGTCTGACTCATATACAAATTTAATTTCCAGTTTACCCAATAAATCCCCACTAACAAGATTCCTATTCATGTCGGAGACATGAAGTACATTAGCAAGAGTGACTTTCTTTTCGGAAGTAAAGTTGAGTTCGACAGGTCTGGTTCTAAAAAATTTAGATCTTACTTTATTTCCCATTTCCTATTTTTATTCTGCAACATTTCACGAGTGTTGCTTCATTTCGAATTCAAAATTCAAACGCATGCATCGACCAAAAGGAGAGCAATAGTGAGTCTGATTGCTCCGGCGCCTCATAACATTGCAAGTAGTCCGATTTCTCTGAGGGCCTCCTACAAGCCACATCTACGCTCACACTATCGGAACCGGAGCCGGCGACGATATCGACGAGAGATGTATAAAAGAGACAAGTGACATAATGTTTGGGACCACTGCATTTGTTCATGTAACGTTTTATCTTTTTTTGTGTCCTTTTGTTGAGTTAATATTTTAACTTTTTATAAAGACTTTGAATATGATTAAATCTTTCTATGTGAGACTATATCCCTTCCATTTATTGGTATTTACTCCATTCCATTTTCTTTATCCTTTTAAAACACACACATGAACATTAAATGTTCACAAATTTATAACAAATATTTGGATCATCACGTCATACATGAAGCATATTAATAGTCCTTATTTATGACATGTGAATCTATTTATAATATAAGAAAATTAGATATTCTAGAAAAGACATCAATGACCTTTAGTCTAATTTTGCCACATCCCCAAAATGAGAGCAATTTCAGTCCAAAATTTTCAATTTTCAACCAAACTTGTAAATTAACCAATTTAGTTGTTACTTTTTGTACTTGGTTTCATACAATATTTTGAATTGGTTTTGTTAAATCTGGTTCCAAACTAAACTAGCATGATCAACTTTTTTTACATTCATTTCACTTTTGAAATGACTTCACATTAGCCTCTCTCTCTCTCTCTCTCTCTCTCTCTCTCTCTCTCTCTCTCTCTCTCTCTCTCTCTCTCTCTCTCTCTCTCTCTCTCTCTCTCTCTCTCTCTCTCTCTCATTTCTTAGTTTCTTCTAACCTCACATTCTTCTCATTTTCTTCTCATTTTCTGTAACATCTGACACAAACCCTAAAAAATAACAATTAAGAATCACCGCCACCTCTCTCACATACTTCATCTTCTTCACTAATAAGTAATTTCTCACTCTTAACTTCCTCACCTAAAAAACCTTCAACTTACTTTTAATTCATGTTTTTTTAAACGTTCATATGTATTTTTTATTTATTTTTCAATCAGATTCTTAATGATCTATTTGTATTCAACAAAAATGGGTGAAAAAATTGTTATTTTTTTTAATTTGAAGGTAAATTTCATGTGAATGTGAAAGTTATACTTTGTTGGTAAGAAAGTTAAGAAATAAATGTTTCTTCCAAATTAAATACTATGTGATAATATCAAGAAATTTTTTATTTTATAATAATGTTTTTATTGTATTTGATGATCAAAATGCTTTGTTATTGTTATGTTAACCATAAATTTTTGAGTTATTACAAACTGATTGAAGCTTCAAACTATACAGAAAGAAAAAGGAAGTTGAGAAAATCAAACTAGAGTTTACTATGAAGTCAGAAGAGGAATTTAGGGTGAGTAGAACAAGTTCTTTTTTATTTGATTTGATGATTTGATTTCTTTAAATGTTTTATGATGCTATGCTATTGAGGTGTAGTTGTCATGGTTTTAACAAATGGTCGCCGTAAATACATTTTCCAATTTTAGTCGGTTCAGGTGTTGCAATGGCTATGACATTTCTGGTGGCAGCTATGGCTTTCCAGCAGTTTTATGGAGGTGTGCGGCTTCACCGTGGTACATTTGTGGTAGCGGCAACGCTTTTCTGGCAGTAAGTGTGGTGATGGTCGGATTCAAAATTGTTACTGTGTGTCTTTTTCAATTTTATGCAAGCAAGTGGCACTAATAGAAAAATGTTACATACTGACGGAATTTAAAGATAGATATTTATTGGTCTCTATCAGAGATGGAAATTGAGATGAAAATTTATATTTTGAGACTGAAGTTTAAATTTTGTCAATGGAGACAGACTTTAGAGATGGAAGTTTTCATCTCCAAATTAATCTGTCCTAAACCCATCTTAAAAATTTAAAATTTTATTTTTTATTAATTAATATGTACTCAGAGATCGATGGATATTAGAGATGGAAAATGATTAATTTTAATATTATTTGTCTCTAGTTCCATCTTTAATTTAACTATCCTTTAGAGACCAAGTTTATCCGTCTCTAAGCATTTATATACATTGAGGCTTATGAATGTTTAAGTTTAATGTTAAAATCCGACTTTTTATTTTTAATGTTGTGTACTATGCTTAAAAATTTTAATTAACAATTAAATAAATAAATAAAAGGTTGATGTTTTTTTATTTTTAATTTTAGGTTTAATTGGTATCTTTTGTAGAATTAATTTCAGACAATATATGTGTTTAACATTTATTTGAGTTTTAATTTAGTTCTATAATTTTTTTTATGTTTGAAGTTATAAACATCACACATTTTAATTTTTTTAAGTTTTAAAATTTCACTTTCTCTAGTTTATTTTACTTTTTTTTACTAAATAAATTAAAATATATATATTTGTTGAATTAATTTATCATCTTAAAATATATTTTTAAATTAAACTAAGTAATGAAAAATGCATTTGCAAACTCAATAAATTCAAAAATTATATAACAAATATAAATGTTTTTTATAAAAAATTAATGTATTAGATATTTGGTATTTTTTTTAATAACCAAAGTAAAAGTTAAAAATGGTTATGGTATGTGCTGAACTGATGAATAACAAAAAGAAAAACAAAAGAAAAACTACCTGCAATGGTGTCAAACTAGCAACCCTTCGATTAAATGCCAGAAACCTACCCATCTAGCTATACAGACAAATCTTTGAATAAGTAAAGTCCTTACCGTTCTATGCTGATTGATTTGTTTATTTTAGTAGAGTCAGGGAACTAATTGTTATGGGTGTATCGTTTGATGACGGGGAAGACGGTAACTTGCATCTAATAAGGAAGGGTGGTCATTCACATAATAGAATTCTTCATGTTGTTGATATGACTGGAAAAGAGATTGAACGTGCTCTATTAAGGGAAAATACCTGCAATCCTAATAACTTTTTATGTTCGAACACCATTTTGTTATAGATCTTCTCACTTGTCAGATTTGTTCTCTTTTTTTTTTTTTTCTTTTTTTTCAGGTTTCTCAGAAATTCTTGGAAGTTTAAAATTTGAACAACATTTGAATGTTTTGATGCATTCACTAACTGAAAAGGAAAAGTGTCATTGTTGTTAAAGAATGGATCAATTAAGTAACCAATTATGTATGGAAGTTACAAATTTCACTAGTGTAGGAAACACTTTTTACATCGGGCGTAAAACACTTTTTACATCGGTTCTGGATGCGATGTAAAGGCAAGCGATGTAAAAAATCAAAGACATTTCACATCGGTTTTCTGTCCGATGTGAAATGTATTTTTAACATCGGTTGGAATAGAGGATGGATGTAAAATTATGGTTTTTACATCGGTTGGGAGACAGAACCGATGTAAAAAGTAATTTATTAAAAGGGATTTTACATCGGTTGTGAGCTAGACCCGATGTAAAAAGTACATTTTTTGATTAGTTTTTACATCGGTTGGGAGGCAGAACCGATGTAAAAAATTAAACCCATAGGATTTTACATCGGTTTCCTATTAGGACCGATGTAAAAAGTCTGCTACTTTCATAAAGGTTTTTTTTCTCTGTATTTTAGCCGAATCGAGGTGAAATTCTTGTAATTTTTTGTGGTACCTAAATTTTTATTTTTTCCAACATCACACAGAGACCACCTTTAAGTCTCTATTTGGTATCAAATTTTTCATATTTTTTTCAACCAACCTGTTAGTTTCATTGCACCAATTTGTTATCTAGGATGCACTTCAAAATTAACAATTCAAAAGTACCAATCTAGGATACACACAATTGTACAACATTATAATTATTTTTAAACGGTCGACTACTACAATAACAAAACCAGTGAAAACATACAAATATATACAACTAAGTTTCAGTAGACAAAACCAAAATCACTTTTGCTGACAATTCTATATAAATCACCAGATAAAGCTTAATTTTTATATAACTCAAAGAAACATTTTGCCCAACAGAGTCTCAAATCATCTTGTGTTAATTCTGTTGGGTCATCAAATACCTACAATATGTAAATAACAATATAAAATTATTCTTTGAAAAATCATATTAAGTTGCAAACGCAAAGTAAATAACAAAGTAAAGTTATTTTTTTAACCTGCTTCCAAGACTCAGTTATATTGGCAGAGATAATATCCAACATATTTTTCATAACATAGTATCCACAATCAATAGAGTTATGTTGTTGTCTTGTCTACAAATAAATGACATAATTAGAAATATATAGAATTATAATTTACACCACGCTTACTTTGGATTGTAGCCATGTAGCCTTTTTTCTATTGCCATTTGCCATTTGATAAACCCCAAAAGCACTAATTCAGGAAAAATTATCCATATAAAGCCATATAAAATATGAAATTACTTTGTAACAAATTATGTATATAGGATATATAATAAGTTATAAATCAAATAAAAGATAAACTTACTTTGTAACAATTTTCTTCATGGTTTGATTAAGTTCCCGATAAAGTGAACAAAGGACGACCACATTATTTTTTCTCGGACAAATGATGACTAATTGCCAATGATCTCTGTACGTGTGTGGAAACACAAAAGTCACATAAAATATCTACGTTATCAAAATTAAAAAAAAAATAGAAAAGACAACTGCATACGAACTTACCCATGAATAAATGATAATAAGTGACACACTCTTTGTTCGTCACGTAACTTATCTTGTATGTATTTTTTTACATCTGCTTTAGTTTTTGGCACATTATCAACATATATACACCTAGTAGGGTCCATAAATTCATATATTTCTGATGTGGAATTATCAATACATAAACGATGAATATACCTGAATAATTTTAAAATAAACATTATAAAAAGTGATAAGAGATATAAGATATTAATAGATAATGATAGTAATAAAAAACTAAAATTGTACTTACGTGCACCAAACTTACAGAGTAGACACGTCAAGCCAATGAAAACCCACCAACAAATCTCTAATACACTTAGCTGACATATAAAAATTAACGACACTCTCACAATGACTTAAATTAATTTCCAAGTGTGTGTCACCCATTTTCAGAACCATGAGTAACAATCTCTGAACATCGTCCTCCACTTCTTTTGTGCTTCCTTTTGCAGCTGAACAACTTCCCTTCCCGCTTCCATCGATAACTTCCACATGTTCAATGCATTTCTTATTTTCTATGCTTTGCGATAAATCCATAGACCTAAGTGTCTCCATAAAAGATTGTTGCATGACCTTACGCTCTTCAACCAACTTTTGATCAAAATCAACTCTAAGTTTTGCTTCTAATTCAGATGAAAATTGTGCAAGTTGTTCTTTTACATCTATATGTTGTTGCCGTGAAGACGACCTTCCAAAAAAAGTGCTAATTTTGTGGTGTTTTCCAACACCACGAAAACGACCGCCATGCTCAGATGTTCCAATGGTTGCTGTTAAGATATCATTACGTCCATCCGGAGCAAAGTCACCCTTTTCAGCTTCTTCAACAAGTGAATCCTGCAAAATTTAAAAACCAAAACAATAATTTCAATAGTTTTTATCAATCACAACTATAATTCTACTTGAAGTATTTTGTAAATGTTACTTACCATTTTCTCAACAACAACTTGTGTAGAATGTGATGTTTATTCTCCCTCTTTCTTTTGTCGTGCTCTCTTCCGTATTTCATGGCGTGACGATGAAGATGGACTACCTTTATCATCTAATGTGGAATCATCTCTCGATAATCTCCTTTCACTTTTCATTTTCTCCTCAAGCAAGCGATACCCTCCACGAGATAATACGTGTGGGTATACATTCCTAGTCACACTTCCAATTCCCTTTTGACTTTTTTCCTATTATAAACTCAAAAAGTTATTAATCACTAAACATATAATAAAAATGTCATGCACTAAATATATATAAATCCTACTAACCTCAAATTTAGGGGTATCTCGAGACTTTAGAAATTCTTTCCATGTTTCTTCTTTAATATAATTATACTTGACATATGCAGGAGGGCGACCTTCTTTGGGATTTCTAATATATTCTTTTGTGAGTTATGTCTTAAAAGCTCTCCATCGCTCTCCCGCATATTTAATCCATTCATCCTTCAAAGGATCTTTTTTTGAATCATCACATTCTGAAATAGTGAAATGAGCCTACACATATACATAAAGAATTTGGTATTAGTATATGAAATATGTTGTTAGTATATGATTATAAAATATAATACAGTTTTGAATTTAAAATACCTTAACACCAATCAAATAGCATCTTTTATGTCTTTACGTATGTCTTTCCACTCGTCTATCAAAATACTACATCTCTTTCGAGCAAGAGATGCTACATAACTCTTAAAACTTGAAGCATTTTTACCAATACCAATACATTCATAGGTTATTGGATCAAACTCGACCTTTATCTTTTCACCCGTTTGATGCACTTTGTCAATTCGTGCCATCATAGTGGGACCTCTAACTCTTCTTTTATTAGGGTTACTAGATGAAGAAGGGTTGTCAGTTGAATCCGCCATGTATCTGTTTAAACAAAATAAAAATAATTATAAATCAATTTAAGCACAAAATAAAAATAAATAGTCATCAAATTAAACACAAAATAAAAATAATTAGAAATCAAAGTAATGTTGAATTAACTTATAAAAAAACCTTACTAGTTCTCCCATATCCCTTCTTCATGGTCTATCTGAATAGCATGCACATCATCCTCTTCATCTTCTTCAATGTAGGTAGGCACATTTCTTGAAAAAGGAGGAGTTTTGGAAATATCATGATTCTCATCTTGATTTTCATCACTACCTTGCATCTTTCCTTGTATAACCACTGACCATCTTTTATTAGAAGGATCTGTGACATAAAACACCTGTTTTGCTTGAGATGCCATGATGAGAGGTTCGTCTGCATAAGCTAACTTGCTAAGATCAACCAGTGTAAATCTAAATTCATCTATTCTTACACCACTGTTGATATCAATCCATTTGCATTTAAATACAGGAACTTTAAACACAACATAATCAACTTCCCAAATCTCTTCAATCACCCCAAAGTATGGTATTGATGCAATAACAACGTTTTTATCTTTAGAACTAGAGAAGTGCATGGACTCTGTCACAATCATAACCCCACTATTTTTCGTGGTACTACGGTCATCCTTTGACTTTGTATAAAAGGAAGTTTTATTAATATCATATCCACTCCAAGTTATTATGTTACATTTAGGCTCATAGGATAACCACTTGATTATATTAGAAGCACTATCTTCATCAACAATTTTTTCTTTAAACCACTCAGAGAAACTCTTATTATGCTCTTTTAACAGCCATCTTTCATTCATCTTAGGGTACTTTTTCTTTATGATGCTTTTGTGAGCAGATAAGTAAGGTTGAACTTCATCTGTGTTATTCAATATATACAAATGCGATTGAACAACCACCTCAATACTTAAGCTTTTGACCTTTAAACCTTGTGTACCCACACCCTCACATCTTCCATCATGACGAGACTTGGGAACCCCTACAACATCCACATCTGACAAATAGTTTGAACAAAACTCAATTGCTTCTTCTGCAATGTACCTCTCAATAATCGATACTTCTGGACGGTGTAGGTTTTTTGTATACCTTTTAAGGATCTTCATGTATCGCTATGTTGGATACGTCCACCGTAAATAAATTGGACCACATAATCTAATCTCCCTTACCAGATGAGCAATCAAGTGAACCATAATGTCGAAAAATGAAGAAGGAAAATACACCTCTAATTGGCACAAGATAACTACAGCCTCATTTTCCAAATCATCTAACTTTAATGGATCAGTGGCTTTACAACAAATTGCATTGAAAAATAAGCACAATCTAGTTATAGCCTTCCTGACATTGTTAGGCAATATCCCACGAATAGCCACTGGTAGTAGCTGTTGCATTAAGACATGACAATCATGTGATTTTAAGCCAATTAATTTGAGATCCTTAACTGATACAAGCCTCTTGATATTTAATGAGTAACCATATGGAACTTTAATACTTTGTAAACACTCGCAAAAACTTGTTTTCTCTTTTTTAGACAAAGTGTAGCAGGCAGGAGGCAAATATATCTTGTTACCTATATGTTGTGGAGTTAACTTTTCTCGTATACCCATCAAACCCAAATCCAATCGAGCATTATAACCATCTTTTGTCTTGCCTTGAATGTTGATAAGTGTTCCGATTAAACTATCACATACATTTTTCTCTATGTGCATCACATCAATACAATGTCTTACATCAAGACTAGACCAATATGAAAGATCGAAGAAAATCGACCTCTTTTTCCATATAGTTTTCACAGTAGATTGCTTTTGGTACTTTCCAAAGACAACATTAATACCCTGTTTTCGTTGATAAACTTCGTCTCCAGATAAGGGCTTTGGAGTAATACCATGCTCTTGTTCCCCATTGAAAGCTTTCCGCAATCTACGATATGGATGATAATGATTCAGAAATTTTCTATGCCCAAGACAAACAATCTTCTTTCCTTTTTCAAGTTGATGGTAACATGTGTCTTTTTCACATATGGGACACACTTTATGCCCTTTAACTTTATACCCAGACAAATTGAAATGTTGATGGTGCAAAACAACATGCCACGCATATTGAAATGTTCACCAGAATACGCATCAAAAACATTCACCCCTTCCTCCCACAACACTCTTAAATCATCAATCAGTGGACTTAGATAAACATCTATGTCATTTCCTGGTTGTTTTGGGCCCAAAATCATCATCGATAACATAATATATTTACGCTTCATGCACAACCTAGGAGATAGGTTGTAAATCATCAGGAGAACAGGCCAAGAAGTATGATTAGTACTTATATTACCAAACGGATTCATTCCATCAGTAGAAAGTAAGTCTAAGATTTCTCAACTCTTTGCCAAAATTTGGAAACAAAGAATCTATTTTCTTCCATTACAAAGAATCAGTTACATGGCGAATTTGTCCATCACATTTTCTTTCTTCTGCATGCCATCTAAGATTCTTTGCGTAATTTGTATTAGTGTATAATCTCTTGAACCTTAAAATTATTGGTAGGTACCATACTACTTTCGCGGGAGGACCCTTTTTGACCACCTCATTGTCACTGGTATGACCATCTTTCTTTTTGTAGCGTGACGCCTTGCACTTTGGACAATGATTATACTTTACATACTCTTTTCTGTATAATATGCAATCATTAGAGCATGCATGTATCTTTTCATACTCCAAACCCATCGGACACAATAATTTCTTCACCTCGTAATAACGAATTGGCATTACGTTACCTTCTGGAAGCATTTATGTCAACAATTCAAGCAATTCGGTAAAACTTTTGTCAGTCCATTCATTATTCGCCTTCAAATTAAACAATTTTAACACGGCTGACAAACGTGTAAAATTTGTGCATCCTGGGTACAAAGGTTTATCCTTGTCACTGCATAAAGTATCATACGCATGTGCTCTCTTAAACGAATCTTGTCCAATATCACGCATCATGTCTTCCAAACGACCATCCATTTCTACGCTAACATTATCTCTTTGTGACACATTTGAATTTTCTAATACTTCACCGTGCCATATCCATTGTGTATAACTTTGACAAATCCCTTCACAAATTAGATGATCCATGATTTCTTTCTTATTAAGTTTTGGTTCTTGATTTGCACAACGAACACATGGAAATAGATAAAGCAAATGATTACTTTTTTCAGCATTACTTTTAGGAGGAGGAAAATTTTTTTTAGCATTACTTTCAGCAAACTGTAGAAACTCCATCACTCCATTTTCGTACTCAGCACTTAATCGATTAGCTCTCATCCAATTACGATCCATAACAAAAACTATTCCTAACAAAAACTATTCCTAACAAATTTCTATTACTTAAAAATTCTATTACTCAAGAATAAAAATTCTATTCCTAAAAAAAACTATTCCTAACAAATTTCTATTACTTAAAAATTCTATTACTCAATAATAAAATTTCTATTCCTAACAAAAACTATTCCTAACAAAATTCTATAACTCAAGAATAAACCAGTGTCAGAAACCAAAAATACCATAAACCAGTGTCAGAAACCAAAAATATCAGAACTAGGAAACCAAGAATAAACCAGTGTCAGAAACCAAAAATATCATAAACCAAAAACATCAGAACTAGGAAAAAAAACCAATGTCAGAGATGCAGTAATATACAGTTACCGTAATAAAAAAACTGAAGAGGAAACCAAAGAGTTGCGGTAGTGGAGAAACTAGCACATGCAACGAAGGAGAGGAAGAAGATGAAGTGATTCGGCGGCGCGATGCAAAGACGGAATGACGTGATGCAAAAACGGCGGCGCAATGCAAAGACGGACAGCGTGATGAGAAGACCGTGCGAAAAAAGGAACAGTGGCGGCAGAGAGAAGAAAGGAACAGTGTATCGAGTGTGTGAGAACAGCGTTTCTGAAAATGAAATAATGAATTCTGCTTTTCTAAAAATTTTACATATAAGGGTTTTTTACATCGGGCCATGCCCTAACTGATGTAAAATGTCAGTTCAATACATTTTACATCGGGTCATTCAACAGAACCGATATAAAAACAAATTAATTATTTATTTATTTTTAAAACCTTTTACATCGGTTTTAAAGTACCGACCAATGTCAAAACTTGTTTTAATTTTTTAATTTATTTTTTCCATCCGTTAGCTTTTTTACATCGGTTGGGAAACCTGGACCGATGTAAAAGAACAATTATTTTTATAATTTTATTTTATTATATTTTTTGTTGGACAACATTTTACATCGGTTGGGTTCCTAAAACTGATGTAAAATCAATTATAAAAATCTCATGTTATTTACGAAACTGCCACCTTGTAATTTTTTTTATTAGTTGATTTTTCACATCGGTTTCGTATCCAGGCCCGATGTTAAATCCCTTATAATAAATTTTTTAAATAATTACGAAACTGCCACCTTGTTAAAATTTGATGTAAAATCCTTTTTCAATTACTTTTTACATCATATCTTTAGAACAATTACTTTTTACATCATATCTTTAGAAACCTGATGTAAAATCATTTAATCTAATATCTTATTTTTAGTAGTAAGAATTATATTTGATTTTGTCAATGCAGCTAGAAATTACTTTTATTTCTGTAATTTCCCTCATTAAGAGGCTTTTTCGTTACAATCTCAGTTCTCCGGCTCTTTGCTCCTTGACTATATCATTTGTAGATTTAATATGCTTACTATTTGAATCTATTTGCCGCAAACTGAAAATCTCCAGTCATATGCCTGCTAACTAGTTCGAGAAAGTTGCATACTAGTCATCTCAATTTTTTCTAATGTGTATCGAGTGGACCATCAAATCAATAAACCAAAATGTTTATATTATGGTAAGATGTGGTTATCATTTTCGTGCAACCATTTTTCAACATAAGCATTATGTTCGAACTTTATTGCTTATTTGGTGAGTCATCATTTTCTATTAATTTGTCTTTCTTCAGATTTCTATAACTGGTAAAAGTTTCTCTAGCGATTCATCAATTGCAACAAATTTGATTAAAAACAGTATCTTACGGATTGGGCGTGTCAATGTGATCAAAAAATATGGTGGTGTATTCAAATGCAGGTGCCACCTTCAATGTCCCTCTTGATGTCGCCACAAATATCTAGGTACACTTTGTAACAATTACAAACTGTTAATTAGTGGATTTTACTAATTTATGTATATCAAGCTTTTTTTTAAAAACTTCAATGCATTATATCAAAGAATTAATGAACAATTTGCAAGATCTTAGCATAACGTAGGTCTCTATATGGCCAAAGAATGTGGAGCCAAGATAGCAAAGGAAGTATTGTTTGGTAAATCAGAGAAAGTATAAACATGTTGTGTGACCCTTATCAATAAAACTCTAAGATATATTATAAGGTTTCATTTTTGTTTATTGAGTTTTCTATGCTTATGTGTATGAATTCTAGTGGCTCTCATTATCACATGGAACTAAAGAGTATGTTGGCGATGCCCTGAAATCTGACTCAAGTTTTTACCTGATTATGCAAATCCATTGAAAAGTAAATCAAAATTAGATTATAATATGGATTTGAAGGATAATTCTTGATGTGGCAAAAAAAACCAGCTGAAATAGATGTTAATAAGTACACTAATTTGGGGCACTTAGTCCTCTAATGCATAATTTATTGCTCAGCATAGCTGTTGCAATATAGCTTCTATTGGGAATAGTACTGCACATGTAGTATATATTTTAGCATAATCGATTTAACCACTCTCATAAACAAATTGAGTTAACTACTTCACTACATTTAGCTAAAGGATTATGTTGCTTATTATATGTGAGATGTTAGATCAAAATTTAGTATGGTCGAATGATAGCTTCTGGTTCGACAGTAATTAAGCATGAGAAGTCTGTTCGCATGCTGCTGTCGAAGATAATGCGTGTTGTAGTCGAAGTTTGTTCTAACATGCATTAGTCAATATTGCTAGGTTGTTAGCATATTGGATTGGACCTTTCTTGTGAGCTCAAGTGTTTAAATTAGCTTGTACCCTAAGTTAGCTTGTAACGCGTAATTGTTAAAAAAGCTTACTAGGTTAGTGTGCTATTTTTCTTATAAATAGGATGCTAATTTCTCAATATTGGCATAAAAAAAACAGGAAGATAAAATCATAATTTCAAGAGAGAGATGTTATTTTGTTATTCTTGTATACTTGTTATTGCGGTGGAAATAGGATAACAAACTATTAATTAGTTTGAATCACAATTCAATTCACAACCGACTTTGATTTATCCGAAGGAAAATGTCAAAAGAAGGAAAACCTATTTTTGCATCGTAAACACAATGCGGGGAGAGACCTAGGTAAGGGGTTGGTTAAGTTTAGGGAAGGTACTAGCACCCTAAACTTCTGTAGTACTCTACAGGAACCTTTTGTTTATTATATGCTTTTTTATTTTGTTACCTGTTTGAAATATATATTGAGCTAAGGGATAGAGTGACCTAAAAGAGACCTAAGGGTTAGTCCTAAGTTTACTCGGCAAGATTCGTATCTTGTGCCTACATATCCTGACGGGAATGGAATCAGAGTAATTGTACTTCCCCTCGAAAGGGAGGTTAGAAACTTCTTGATTATGGTCAAGGTTTCAATGGGGAGTAAGCATTTCTTAAGGAAACGCTTACGTGGAGTCCTAAAACTCCTATTTCTACGTTGAAATATTGAATTGAAATTAGGGTTAACTTAGGGATTTCACGGCGAGAAATCCTAAAACAGAGTACGAAGACTCTTTGACCTAATGCTAGGGTAAGGGCGTTTTCGTCCACGGCGGGACGCCTACGCTAATTAGGGTTTGAAACGGTCAAGGGTTAAGACTATTGACTCGGCGGTCAAACGGCTAGACCTAATTCCTTCGGAGGGTAATTAACGGTAAAACATGCAAACGAACAAATATCATCATACAGTAGAATTAAAGTACGGGAAATAATGAAAGCAGTAAAAGAAAGCGTCGCGATGATCACTCGCGTAAATTACAAATCCCAAAAACAAATGTGAAAATAAGACCAATTGTGATAATGGCCTCGCATAAATTACATCCATGAAACAAAAAAATAGTACGAACAAATGAAATATTGAGGAGCTGCAACGAACAAACTAATGAGGCTATACGGAAATGAAACGGCTAACGCAAGAACTTCATTTTCTTGAATTTTTATTGAAAAAAGGAGAATTAATTTTATGCTTCAATGGAGAACCTATTCTAATTGTTTACTAAAAAATTTGTTTTAATTTTAATAAAGAAATTAATTTTAATTTTAATAAAGAAATTGGTTTTAATTTTAGGATAAAAATGATTTAATCTTATTGAAAAAATGTCTTAATTTTATTTGAAAATATGTTCTACTTTTATTTGGAAATATATTTTAATTTTAAGGTTATAATTAATTAAAGAATTTTTAGTTTTGTTCTAATTAAAGAAAGAGAGAAAAATCGTCTTAATTTTTTTTTTTTAAAAATGGTTTAAATTTTTGTTTAAATTTAATAAAAAAGAAAGTTTTAATTAAGAAAATGGTTTTTCACTACTAAAGAAAAGTTTAATTTTAGGTGTGTTAATTTTGGAAGAGAAAACAAGATATAATTATATAAAATTCAATGATAAATCAATTAGACTTGAAAATGATTTTCCCTTTAGATTTACACCCTGCACTTCTAAATTGTTAAACTAACGTTATAATCTTCTTACAATTAAATGACTTATATGTTGTTAATTTAATAATTAAAACAGAAATGAACCAAATAATTAAAAGAGAAAAAAAATAAAAAATGAAACACATGCCATATAAACGGAACCCATACGGGTTCGCTAGGGTTAAACTTCCTCTTCTTCCTCATTGCGGCGCCGCCGGCGATACCCTCTCTGTTCCTTCTCCTTTCCGATTTGTCTTCCATGCATGTTGATCCTTTGGTTTTCTTCTTTTATCACCTGGAAAAAAAACAACTACCAAATTCCACAGTGAAGAGATTCTTATGAAATATGATGATTTGTTGACGATGGTGGTTGCTCCATTCGATTTGCGGTCAAGGACGATGATGTTGAAGTTGAGGCTAAAGGGGATTCGCCCGCCGGTGAGGCTTGGCCGGCGTAGAGACCTTAGGGTCTCCGCCGCCGCCGATCCGGTGTGTTGGTGGATTCTTCGATTGAGAATTTCGCCGTTTGGGTTTGTCCTTATTCCTCTTCTTCTTTCCGTTATGGTGATGTTGAAACTCTTAGGGAGTTTCTGAACCTCTCTTGCTTTGTGGATGATGATGAACTCCAAGCGTTTCTGAATCCCTTCGGCGAGGATGCTGACGAAGATCTCCTTTGATCTACGACACTGAGCCGCGGCGCCGTTTTGCTTGTTTTGGATCTTAGGGTTCCTCCTCTCGGATCTCAAACTGGTGATGATTTTATATGATTTCTTGAGTTTGATTGTGGGTTGGATTTGATGTTGTTCTTGCAGATTTTTCGGCGTTTTTGTTGCCTTTTTCCGGAAGATAGTGCTGGATATTCGCTCGCACTTGTTGAATTCTTTGATGGCTTACGTGTTTTACTAGGCTGGGTTTTGCTTGTCGTTGGTTTGTTGTGTTGGTTCGTTGAAACGGTTTGTGGGACTGAACTGGTTTTGAACTGTTTTTCTGATTTTTCTGAATTGGTTTGAACTGGTTTGAACTGATTTGATCTTGTTTTCTGGTTTGAACTGGCTTGATCTGGTTTACTTGTTTGATGAACTGGTTTTCTGTCTAGCAAAAATCCATTTTGAAAAGTGATTTTCAAACCAGCTTATGTCGGAAAGCACTTCTTTTTATCATTTCTCTCTCGGTTTCCTCAAAATAAGAACAGATGCTGCCTGGATTTACCGAGGTCGGGGAAATGAGTCGGGAGTTGGAGACGGAGAAATCTGTTACCCTCCCGACACACCCGATGATGACATTGTTCTGAGGGTGTTGAAAAACACTAACCGATAAACTTGTTTCGTTTTGATTTGCAGGTTCGGAGCATTAATCGGAAAAAGTCGGAGAATTGGGAACTTTAAAAATTTTAGGAATTGTGTTTTTATGAGAAAAATGTAAATTTATTTTTTGTAATTTTATTCATTTATTATTTTTTGTAGTTTTAATATTTATTAATGAAAAATACATTTATTTATTCTTTAGTTTTATATATTTTTGTGAATAATAAGTGTAAATATTTTTACTTATTATAATAACAAAATTATTTCTCTCCATATATTACAACGAAATAACAATATGAAATGAAATAAGATCATTATTGATAAATAATAATTCAATTAAAACTATTAAATAAACCTAGAATGAAATGAACTCCTAATTAGATCAAAAGAAAACCAACTAAAAAATGATGAAATAAAATTAAGAAAGACGGAATGAAATTAACTTTTAAAAGATATGATATGCTTGACCAAAAACTGAAATTCGATTAAAATGAAATTAGGTTGTTACAAGAAATAAACTGAAATTGGAAGAATTGAAATGAACTTATTTTTATTATTTTGATTTAGAAGAATGCAATGCAAAGACTACCAAAGTGCTAAATTTTATCAATTCCCGATTCATCCAAACTATTCGTCTAACCCGGTCTCCAACACACTTTCGATCAAGCTAAACAGCCCAAATTTCCTGCCCACAGCTCAAAATTCGTAATTTGACGATCGGTTGCGGACAATTGACCACTTTGCCCTTCAGGAGCTAAAGAACGCGCCACATGATATTTTCCTGCAAGAATCCACCAACTACATAACACGTTAATACTTAGCTGAAGTGCGATGTGAAATGCGAAATGATTCGACTAAATCTCATGGCAAAATTTGGAGTATTACAGTTGCCCCTATTTAAATAGCTTCACCAGATGATTTGAGCGGCGTAGGCTGGAGAAATCATGGTGAAAGAGATTTAAATATAGATAACCGAAAATTTTGCCCTTAGGTGCAGTGATTTGCAATGCTATGGACAAAACGAAACAAAGTATAATGTTGATAATGCAATGAGCTTAGTATGATGCGTATGATAAATGTAAGGATGCAGATGACGCGACGACATAGGGGACAGACGCGATGAACAAACTCACTGGGGGAACATGACGCACTGGCGAAACAACGCGACACTGGAGAATTCTAAAGTGATGGCCAACTGGTGCGAGCACGACCAATTGTCACTTTGGAAATAAACGGTAAGAACGGGATCCTCAATGGAGATGGCACCGATGAGACGGCCTCCACTGGGGAATATCTAAAAGTAATTGTTCAACAGGTTCAGGCGTGACCGGCTGATACTCTAGGGTAAAAATAAAACTGGATATGCACGACTGTAGGATTGATTAACAAGATGCTGGAGCATTAAGCAAAGAATAACATTCGAGCTTCTGTAAAATTTCCCTCGTGACAGGATCAAACAGAATTTTTAGGAATCCGTAGAAAATATACAGGGTAAAACCGGCTGTATGCCAAAATAAATGGACTTTAATGGAAAATTCCCTGATAAGCTTCTCGAGAGAGAACCACCACTTATCGTTGGAAGGGACTTATATGCCAAAACTGATAAGCTCTCAAATCAAGAGACTGTTGCTTATCTGTGGGTTAACAGATGAATAATTGATTGATAAGCTCCACTGGAGGGACTGTCTCTCATCGGATAAAGTAAGCTTCCATGATCAGAATCTGATTCAGCTTCTTCTTTTACTAAAGGATAAACTGAACTTCCTCATGCTTCAAGATTTTGTGCTCTCTTGAGCATGATTCGGCTCCTTCTTTTACTAAAGGATAAAATAAACTTCTTCATACTTCAAGATTTTGTGCTCTCCTGAATATGATTCAGCTCCTTCTTTTACTAAAGGATAAACTGAACTTCCTCATGCTTCAAGATTTTGTGCTCTCCGGAATATGATTCAGCTCCTTCTTTTACTAAAGGATAAAATGAACTTCTTAATACTTCAAGATTGTGTGCTCTCCTGAATATGATTCAGCTCCTTCTTTTACTAAAGGATAAAATAAACTTCTTCATACTTCAAGATTTTATGCTCTCCTGAATATGATTCAGCTCCTTCTTTTACTAAAGGATAAAATGAACTTCTTCATACTTCAAGATTTTGTGCTCTCCTGAATATGATTCAGCTCAAACCTCCCCGCACTTCAAGATGAAAAGGAAATGGGAACCAGCTACTCGATGGTGATGGCCACTTGCCTCTCTTCATGATGAAGATAGGATAAGCCTCTCAGGCGAAAAATACCGCTCATTTGCAAGATTATCAAGGATAAGCTTCTCGGATGAGCATTGCTTGTAGAGGTGGTAACATGTAATGTAAATTGTGATGAGCTTCTTATATGAGAAGATCGATTGTAGAGTGTAATGTAAAGTGTAATGTAAAGTGTAATGTAGGTGATGATAATAGGCTTCTTGTACAAGAACTGTCGCATATCTGCTGAATATAATGATAAGCTTCTTGTACGAGAACTGTCACATATCTGCTGAATATAATGATAAGCTTCTTGTACGAGAACTGTCGCATACCGTTGTTGTAGTGTTTGTAATGATGGGCTTCTCCGGCGAGCACTGTAACACCCCTTTCTATACCCCAAAAATAATGAAATCAAAATGCACTAAATCAGTAATGCAAAAACCTATCAGAGTATTTTAATGATATGGTATAAAAGAGTACATCACATTATCATGATTCGACCACATGAATATTAATGTTTAAAAAGAAATAACTCAAAATGGATAAATCTCAACTGAAAATAAACGCACAGTGTCTTGAAAACAATCTTTATATTCATGTTTAATTTAAGCGGAAAACTAAAACGTTGAATTACTTAAGACATGATGAAATACATATACACGTCAACAGGTTGTTCACAACATCATTAACAAATACATATATAATGTATTACAAGGATTCCCTATAAGCCTAGCTACCCGATGTTACATATCAGAGCGACCGACTCGAGAGAAAGGAACTATACTCCGAAGGAAACCTCCAGCAATCCTAATCTGCAATGCCTCATAGAGCACCATAAAGCAGCAGAAGGGTGAGAAACATTACCATAGTAATAATGCATATAATTATGTATGCGAACAATCATAAAATACATATAACATTCACAATCAATTCACACATTCACCACTTCCACACCAACACATCACGTGTATACATATATACGCTACACTTTCCTAATCAATCACACATGCATCATGTTTCATTCATCACGAATCACATAAACACTCACATACATGTTTATCTCACCAATGCATCATATAAAGATGATTATGCAACTCATAGAGACCGACTCACGACTCTATGCAGATGCAAATGCGGTACCGACTCGTCCAGCAGATTCTCCAAGGAATCAATTATAACCATCGCTCACACCCCACAAGGGCACACGATGATTCTGCAGATCCTACGCGGGATCAAAATATAACCATCGCTCACACCCCACAAGGGCACACGAGGTTCTGCAGATCCTACACGGGATCAAGGGTAACCAAACCGTCGCTCACACCCCACAAGGGCACACGACGATTTCTGCAGATTCTACGCGGAATCAAATATAACCATCGCACAAAGCGAGGTTCTGCAGATCCTACTCGGGATCAAGGGTAAGGTAACTAAACCATCGCTCACACCCCACAAGGGCACACGATGATTTCTGTAGATCCTACGCGGGATCATACACACAAGAATGCAATCATGATGCTACACATGCAAAATGACTCAATCAACTATAGACCATCGCTCACTCCCCACAAGGGCACACGATGTCTCTGCAGATCCTACGCGGGATCAATCAATACAAAATGCATACATGTTTACAAACATACTCATGCATTCATCACATTAAACACATACGTTCAAATATACACTCGCAATATACTTATCTTATGTTCATCATTCACCTCACGTCGTTCCATACTCGATTCACTCCCATAACTCACTATTATCGTGCCAAACGGCAACAACCTCTATCCCTCCTATCATGCATATTTAATCAAATTAAACAAAGCATCACATATGCCCAACGACCACATATTCACAATTAAAACATAATCTAGGATTCACGCCATACGGCTACCCACAGCACAACATAACATAGCACATAAACTAATCCCTACATGCTACCACCAAACACAACAACATTGGGTGGAACCAGACAAAACAAACAGAAGTTGTCACGTTCGCTACCATTCGCCTAGCGAAGCCCTGGCGAACCTTCACTGCAACGTTTGTCTGGCGAACTTGCCAGCGAAGACCACTGGGAGTTATTCTACAATTATTCGCCAACACTCGCCAGCACACTCGCCTGGCGAACTCGCCAGCGAAGACAGGGGAAATGGTTCTGACTGGGTTCGCTACCGTTCGCTAGGCTTCGCCTGGCGAAGCTTCGCTGCCATTCGCCTGGCGAACCTGCGAGACCAGAACTTCCATGGCTGCCCTAAAACCCTAACTCCTCAAACCGACCGATTCTACCCCGATCACCCCCAGTAGACTTAGCCTAGCAACACCCGACTAATCTACTCTGTTCACTCTCGATTCTAAACCGTCCAAACATCGATCCTACCGATCGAATTAACTTCTGCCCTAAACGGTAAATGAGTAGAAACTCCAACAAATCCACACACACATGCATAATCATACATATTCATTAAGATAGTAAGATTTCACACCCTTACCTCGATTAATCGGAAGCCGGAAGTCGTTCCTGAGCATTTCCAAGCTTTTCCTCCTTTTTCCTTCTACTTTCTCTTCTTTCTCCACTTTCTTTCTATTTTCTTTTCTTTCTCTATTTTTCTTTCATGTTTTCTATTATCCATGTTCGTTCCGCTTCCCCCGTATATATAGTCTTCTTTCTTATTTCTTTTTCCAATATATTTGTCTCTTAAAATATTTGTCAACTCATTTACTCATAAAATATCTCGTCTTGATATTAGTTAGAAAACATCTGTTAAATCCTCCTGATTCTACAAAATAGAGTAACTCAGTTGAATCCAATAATTCACTTAAATCCTACAATCCAATTTACCAGTACTATTAATCAGTTATTAAAATCGGGTTGTTACAAGCACTGTCGCATATTAGTGTTGAAAAATGTAATAATATCAAGATCATAGGGTGTAATGATGATAATAAGCTTCTCGGCTGAGAACTGTTGCTTGTCTGCTGCGCAATGTAGTGATAAGCTTCTCATGCGAGAACTGTCGCATATCTGCAAAGGATTGTAAAGGCTTTTCTTGAAAGATGGTGCAAAATAAATGCACATCCAAGTAGATTCGACGACCGAAGGGACCGAAGCTCGATATATAATTGGGCTAGAAAGAACTAACAAACAAGACTCCATTGAGGAAACGAACTCGAATGGGGACTACCTTATCCTAGCGCGGAAAAGTAACAGAAATAACCATCATCCACGAGGGTTGAACTCTGTGGGGATTAGCTGGAAACAAATAGTATTTTATGCCTAGGGCTAACGATCTACTTGGAGAGAACAGACAAACCTAATTACTCAGTGGTAATGACAAAGGATGACACGGATAGATAAACAATGTAGATGCTAATGTGTATGCCAAAGTGTATACTAATGTGTATGTTAATGTGTATGAAAATATCATGCAATGAGTATGCAATGCTTAGGCTCATGCATATGCTGACAAAACAGACAAGGGGAGGAAACATGAGATGAAATAAACATCTCGACGGGGATACCCGACAACCTCTGCAACAGTACATCTATCAAGGGATGGGAAGAATTGATGATAGAACAAGATCTTGCTTAAAAGTTCTAACTTCCCTGAGGAGAAAAATAATCCATTTGGGGATATGACATCATGACTTCCTTGTGGGGATACAATACGACTTCACCTGGAGAGTATGATGTCCTGACTTCAACTGGGGGATTGCTATCATGAACCATAATCAGCCAAAGAATTTTTAGGATCAGAGACTTCCGGGGATAAAATAAATGTCCGCTTTGTGGGGAAGATGTGGAGCTAGGCAGCTTCTGGGAATAATACTTCGGTTTCCTATGGAAAAGTACATCCAACTGGGGGATAAAGTATATCAAACTTCCCTGAGGAGAGTTCGTCAGACTCACTGGGGAAGAACTCAACAGACATTCCTGGGGAAAGTATCTTGACCTCTTGGGGAGGATATAGTAATCTCCTGGGGAATGTTTCAGATAATTCCACTGAGAATGGTCTTCCAGAACATATATAACTTGGAGGATACCGGGGATATCTCTGCAGTCTGGAGAGTTACTGCGGATTTATCGGATGGATCCCAAAGTATGGTCAGCTTAATGTCTCGCTGGGGACTATCACTGGGAAGATGTTGGTATGATCTCTGCTGTCTTGGAGATCTCCAGCTTGGTCCAAAGTGTTGTCAGCTTATAGTCTCGCTGGGGACTGGTATGAGGCGATGGTTTAGATGTAGATTCTGCAACGACGAGATTTATTGGGGAACAAAGACCACCGGGAGTAAGATCCATCGGGTGCATGAAGAAGGTCATGCTAATTTTGATCTCAATGGACTTTGTAGTAGTTGCCATTTTGAAAAAATAATATGCCCCAGAGTTCCTGCTTTATGAGAAAGTCATCTCAAGAGGATTTTACAGAGAAACATGGAGTTCAGATTTCCCCCACTGTTTTCAAACTCTTGGAGAGATTTGGTCAGATCTCGACGTAACTAGCACGAATCAACCGTGTTACGACTGAGTCCACAAGAATAGCTCTTAAGTACGTCTGGCTTCAGTACACGATTTGGAATCCACCTGCCCCTGTTTAGCAGGATCTTCAAGTTTCATTGTCGATGTATGTGTGTAAGTTTCTAAGATGTTAGGCAAAATCGACATGCGTGAAATGCTATCCTGAAACTATCAATGCAACAATATATTTGTCTTGAAAATTTTTGTTTTTATTTTGAAAAATATATCACTATAACTCGTGACCAAAATCACCAATTAGGATATGCATTTGATTTGTAATGCCAGCATTGAGCATAGCTCATAGGAGTCAGGAAATGTTATCTCTTCGAGTGTGCTTTCGAAAGAAATCCTACTTCAATTAGGTCTTTGAATGGTTGTATTGTGGCTTGGTTCACGGTTTAAGAAACAAAGGATAAAGGCTCGAAGTTATTTGTACCCACCCATTCTTCGTGATGTTCTCCAATCCTAATTCAATTAACTGAATGGGAGCACTGATGTCCCAATCGGATTTGATATGGTCGAGAACTCATTAAGGCTTTGGACAATGGCAGTCACTCACCTATTTCTTTAGTGTTTGATCAACACGACTTTGTTCTTTATTGGGGATTATGTATTGTAATCCCTTGTTTTTGTTTTTATTCCCTAACTTGTGTCGGGACAGCGTTTTTTGATTTGACGTTGGAGTCCGGCGGGATGCCCCAGTTTTGCCTAAGTCTCCTTCACAGGTTTTGACTTAGCGGTCTCTCTTTCTCTCTCTCTCTCTCTCTCTCTCTATATATATATATATATATATATATATATATATATATATATATATATATATATATATATATATATATATATATATATATATATATATATATATATATATATATATATATATATATATATATATATATATTATTTTTATTGACTAAGTCGTGTGACTCTTTTGAAAGGCTCGTGGCTGCCCCACTCTTTTAGTAGTAGAGGGATAGTCGTTGACTTCTAACTTCCTAAGATGTTAGGTATGAATTCTCGAAGGTTTGCTCCTCCTTTTTGAGAGTCTGAGCGCTCAATCAGTTTAACTGAAAAACTACCCTGCCCCAGGTTAAAATGAGGGTTTTAATTTGGAAAAGAAGAAAACTTCTACTTCCTGGCTCAAAGGGGGTAAAGAGGGATTATCTGCCTTATATCTCCATTGTTTGGGATTTGGAACAATGCCTTACATCATCAGCAGGTTTCAACCGAAAGCATACGACAAGAGATTTGATGTTTTTGGTTCATCATCCTCCTCCCAATTCTCTACCAAAGCAAGAGGTCGGGTAAAGTTGGCATTATAAGTTTATAAAAAAATATTTTTGTGAGTGAAATGGATGGATTTATTCAAGACAAACATATGCATCACATTAATTAATCAAAATAACAAGTTCGTACATGCTAATTATGCTCAATCAAAGAAAAATACATATAAATAACAAAATGAATTGTCTCAATGTGTTTATGAAGTCTTTGCATTCAAAACCGGCACAATAGTAGTGGTTTCTTCTTGAGGAGCCTCACTGAATGAGTCGTCTTGCTTGCCCCAGCTAGATCTGAGCTACATCAAGAATAAGACCTTTCAACGGAAGAGTCGTCAACAGAGCTAACAGCCCCATGGTTAGGCAGAGGGTTGCTTTTGACATTAGGCTGTGGATCATTGAAAGATAAAATCTTCTTCTCCATCAGCTCTCTGACAATATCCTTCAGAGCATAACAATCTTCCAGATCATGTCCAGACGCCCCCTCAAGAAATAAACAATGAGGGGCGACATTGTAATTGGCAGGCAAAGGATTACGAGGCGGACCCATTTCTCGGGTAGTGATCAAACCTCGTTGGACTAAGTAAGGATACAACTCGGTGAACGTCATCGGAATCGGAGGACAAGGCTTGTATTGTCTTCTAATCGGAGCATTTTGGTGAGGGGCCTGATTCCTCGGTTTTTGATTTTCCGGAGCGTTGGACGCTTGTTGATAGTTAGGCGGAGTTTGTTGGTAAACTGGAGGCGGATAAACAGGAGCCTGCTGCATAGGCTGGTAGGCAGGAGCTTGAGGAGCCTGTTGACTAAAAGATGGTGCAACAGCAGCTACATATGGAGGCAGCGTGTACTACACCGGTAACCCTGTGGTTGAGCGTACTGTGGGTACTGATACTGCCTATTCCTTCTCTTACCTAAAGATACAGCATGAGTCTCTCCTTCCTTCTTTTTCTTAGGATTGAAAGAAGGCTTCTTAGCTTGATCTCTTGAGCTCGAACTACTATAACCACTAGACATTTTTCCACTTTTCATAGCCAATTCAACCTTTACCCCAACAGCAACAATATCAGCAAAATTCGTGGTTATACTATCCACCATCCTTTCATAGAATTCGGGACGAACGGTGTTGACAAACCAATCAGCTAGTTCCTTGTCAATCAACGGAGGTTCAACTTGAGAAGCAATTTCCCTCCATCGTTGGGCATATTGCTTAAAGGTCTCAGAACTTTTCTGTGTCATACTCAAAAGTTGTCTCGTGTCAGGAGCCAAGTCCATGTTGTACTTATAATACTTAATAAAAGCATCAGACAAGTCCTGAAAAAGACTTGATTTGGGATTGGTCCAGTCAAATACCACTTCGACGAAGCACCTTTCATACTGTCTTGAAAGTAGTGAATCATCAACTTGTCATTTTCCACATGGGCAGCCATCCTACGGTAATACATTATCAAATGGCATTTCGGACAAGTGGTCCCTTCATAGAAGTCAAAGTTCTGAGTCTTCAACTTTGGAGGAATAACTAGACCGGAAACCAAACAAATGTCTCTAGCAGCAGCACCAAAGATCTGGTCCCCCCATCTTTCTCAATCTTTTATCAATAGTAATAACTTCTTCATGAAGCATGTCACGTGGCTGGTACCCTCCATCATTATCATCTAGAATTTCATAAACAGGCTCATTAAGATAAGGCTGCACTCGAGTATGGACATTAGCTTGTGTCAAGGTAGGAACTACCTTCAGAGGCTCGGAAACCAAAGGCACAGTCTATTGAACATTCTGTATAACGGGCATAGTTTGTTGAACTGATGCGGCAACAGGAATAGCTTGCTGAGCTGATGTAACGCCAGGAGGAGGTATGAAACCGAGCATTAAACCATAAGGAAATGCATTCTCAATAGTATAAATCAGTGGAGGATCTGCAACAGTAGCGGCAATCTCAAAGACCACAGTAGGTTGAGTATCCATCTTTGCATTGATGACCTGGAGCAACTCCATAATTGTTCCTACATTCCCTCGAAGGTCTGCTAGCTCGTTGTCGACGCGATCAAATTCTCGAGCTTGGTCTTCCATCCTCTTTCGAGCTTGAGCTCTAGTGTGGTATCGATGCAGAGAACTCAGGGTGACAAAACTGGAAGGCGATAGAACCGAGTATGAGAAACCGGGAGACACATGCAATGCAAAATATGATGCTAAAATGCAAAATGATTTCATGGAATTCAAATATTTACGAATATTGCTGAATAACAAAGAAATTTTTATTAATTGAAAATAATGGATTACAATCAAATATAAAGTTTTTAATGGAAACAGCTAAACAAAAGCTAATGATGACCCTAAGGAAGCATTATCCACAACTTCGACGAGTAGGCGGAGAATCAGAGGAAAATAAATCCTTGTACAGTGTTCTCTTCTTGTCGGAAAGTGCCTCTTCATTCTTCGACTGCAACCGTTTTTGAAGTTCATCGTACTCACTGACCATCACATGGTATTTGTTCTTCCATGTTTCGGTTTCGTGTTGTGATTTCCCCAAAGCGATCTTCAAAGTCTCAGCTTCGGTCATGAAAATATGGATAGGTTCCTCTCTTGAGGGTAAAGGATCTTGGCGAGGATAAGGCATCTTCAATTTGATAGCTCTTTCTCGGACCCACTGAAGCTATGGTTCCATGGACACACAATTAGGCCTTCCCAGACTTTCTCGACCTTTCCTATGCAAGTGACGCCAGGAAGATACAATCTGATCTTGAAGCTCTTTGTTGTCTTCGAAGAAGATCTTCTCTACGTAAATACTTTTAGACGGTTCCTTCAAGGGATACCCTAACTGTCGGCGAGCTAGGACTGGATTGTAGCTGATTCCTCCATTAAAACCGAGTAAAGGCATGTTAGCGAAGTCTTCACAACCATCAATGAGCGATATTCCATCATACATACGATTATACCAATCAATATCGGAGTGAGTTAAAGCCATAACCTTTTGTGACCAACGTCCCTGAGTGGGATTCCAAAAAGGATCGGATCTAGGCAAGTGCAAAATAAACCACTTGTACAGTAACGACACACAATAGGTAATCATCTCTCCACCATGAAGGTTTCGGAGATGTATAGAATGATAGGTATTACCCAATAAGGTTGGTACTAGATTCCTTTGCATGAAGATCTTGATGGCATTAAGGTCCACAAATCCTTCAAAACTAGGGAAAAGCAACACTCCATAGATAAGAAAAGAAAGGATCGTCTCAAAGGTAGGCATGCTTAGATGATCGATATGATATTGGGCTTTCTTGATGAGGAACTTCGTAGGTAACCCAAAAATTTCACCCTTATGAGTCATATTCTCCTTAATGTCAGATACCTTCAAACATGTGGCTTTAGCAATATCCTGTTCTTTAGGGTCCTTCTCCAAGAAGGGGAAAGGAGTCTTATCCAAAATAGACAGCCCTACAAGCTGAGAATACTCTTCCAAAGTAGGTAATAACTGATAATCGGGGAATGTGAAGCAATGGTAGTTGGGATCATAGAATTGTAGCAACACGGAAAGAAGTCTTTCGTTTATTGGAAATTCTAACAGAGATAGCAACCTTCCATACCGGTTACAGAATCCTTCTTGATCTTGGACTAAAGATCCTAGCTTCCTTAGGTCATCTAGCTTAGGACTTTTAAAAGTATATTCCAAAGTTTTTCTTCTATTGTAATCCATAGTATCCTGCAATATCCATAAATAAGGCTTGAATTCCATGAAATGTAATGCAATGTGATGCTTTTATGGATGCAATGCACATAAACAAAGTCCTAGGTTAAAGGTATATACAAGGAGTTAAGGTTTACCCTTCCCCATAAGGTATGTACTATGGTTAGTTGTACCTGCCGAACAAGGTTCTAAAGAAGTGGCCAAAGTCATCAGTCCATCCTTCAGATATTATCAACTTTCCGACTGACTCGGGGGTCGATATTATTCTCAAGAGAACCTCTTTTGAGTGTAGCATCGCGTAGCAACTATTGTAGGACTACTCTCACATAGTCCCCGCACTACGTCCTATATAAGGCCAAGGTGGTGTTAAGGTACTACGGTCCTCAATATCATAGACTCCAATCTAACATAGTAAAAGTTTTCACGACTAACTCGTTCAACCGAACCATTTTCGAAAGGGTCTCAACTGAGCGGTGATTCTCGAGTCAGCTTAGTCGGGACTCACTCCCGACAAGCCTCGTCAAATATCTCACCTTCCTATAATAAGGTCACTCAAGTCCGGGTGTATGACTTATCTCACAACACATGGAACAAACCCCAATCAAGGTACAATATATATACAATTAAATAATAAAGCAAATATTAAACATGAACAAGTTAGGGGTAACCCTTAAAATTATGGCATCCCTCCCAGTGAAGTCGCCATTTTCTGTTGCGGTGGAAATAGGATATCAAACTATTAATTAGTTTGAATCACAATTCAATTCACAACCGACTTTGATTTATCCGAAGGAAAAGGTCAAAATAAGGAAAACCTATTTTTGCATCGTAAACACAATGCGGGGAGAGACCTAGGTAAGGGGTTGATTATGTTTAGGGAAGGTACTAGCACCTTAAACTTTTGTAGTACTCTACAGGAACCTTTTGTTTATTATATGCTTTTTTATTTTATTATCTGTTTGAAATATATATTGAGCTAAGGAATAGAGTGACCTAAAAGAGACCTAAGGGTTAGTCCTAAGTTTACTCGGCAAGATTCGCATCTTGTGCCTACATATCTTGACGGGAATGAAAACAGAGTAATTGTAGTTCCCCTTGAAAGGGAGGTTAGAAACTTCTTGAATGTGGTCAAGGTTTCAATGGGGAGTAAGCATTTCTTAAGGAAACGCTTACGTGGAGTCCTAAAACTCCTATTTCTACATTGAAATATTGAATTGAAATTAGGGTTAACTTAGGGATTCCACGGCGAGAAACCCTAAAACAGAGTACGGCGACTCTTTGATCTAATGCTAGGGTAAGGGCGTTTTCGTCCATGGCGGGACGCCTAGGCTAATTAGGGTTTGAAACAGTCAAGGGTTAAGACTATTGACTCGGCGGTCAAACGGCTAGACCTAATTCCTTCGGAGGGTAATTAACGGTAAAACATGCAAACGAACAAATATCATCATACAGTAGAATTAAAGTACGGGAAATAATGAAAGGAGTAAAAGAAAGCGTCGCGATGATCACTCGCGTAAATTACAAATCCCAAAAACAAATGTGAAAATAAGACCAACTGCGATCATGGCCTCGCATAAATTACATTCATGAAACAAAAAAATAGTACGAACAAATGAAATATTGAGGAGCTGCAACGAACAAACTAATGAGGTTATACGGAAATGAAACGGCTAACGCAAGAACTTCATTTTCTTGAATTTTTATTGAAAAGAGGATAATTAATTGTATGCTTCAATGGAGTACCTATTTTAATTGTTTACTAAAAAAATTGTTTTAATTTTAATAAAGAAATTGGTTTTAATTTTAGGGTAAAAATGTTTTAATCTTATTGAAAAAATGTCTTAATTTTATTTGAAAAAATGTTCTACTTTTATTTGGAAAAATATTTTAATTTTAAAGTTATAATTAATTAAAGAATTTTAAGTTTTGTTCTAATTAAAGAAAGAGAGAAAAATCATCTAAATTTTTTTTTTAAAGAAATGGTTTAAATTTTTGTTTAAATTTAATAAAAAATAAAGTTTTAATTAAGAAAATGGTTTTTCACTACTAAAGAAAAGTTTAATTTTAGGTGTGTTAATTTTGGAAGAGAAAACAAGATATAATTATATAAAATTCAATGATAAATCAATTAGACTTGAAAATGATTTTCCCTTTAGATTTATACCCTGCACTTCTAAATTGTTAAACTAACGTTATAATCTTCTTACAATTAAATGACTTATATGTTGTTAATTTAATAATTAAAACAGAAATGAACCAAATAATTAAAAGAGAAAAAAAAATGAAAAATGAAACACGTGCCATATAAACGGAACCCATACGGGTTCACTAGGGTTAAACTTCCTCTTCTTCCTCATTGTGGCGCCGCCGGCGATACCCTATCTGTTCCTTCTCCTTTCCGATTTTTCTTCCATGCATATTGATCCTTTGGTTTTCTTCTTTTATCACCTGGAAGAAAAACAACTACCAAATTCCACAGTGAAGAGATTCTTACGAAATATGATGATTTGTTGATGATGGTGGTTGCTCCATTCGATTTGCGGTCAAGGCCGATGATGTTGAAGCTGAGGCTAAAGGGGATTCGTCCGCCGGTGAGGCTTGGTCGGCGTCGAGAAGTTAGGGTCTTCGCCGCCGCCGATCCGGTGTGTTGGTGGATTCTTTGGTTGAGAATTTCGTCGTTTGGGTTTGTCCTTATTCCTCTTCTTCTTTCCGTTATGGTGATGATGAAACTCTTAGGGAGTTTCTAAACCTCTCTTGCTTTGTGGATGATGATGAACTCCAAGTGTTTCTGAATCCCTTCGGCGAGGATGCTGACGAAGATCTCCTTTGATCTACGACTCTGAGTCGCAGCGCCGTTTTGCTTGTTTTGGATCTTAGGGTTCCTCCTCTCGGATCTCAAACTGGTGATGATTTTATATGATTTCTTGAGTTTGATTGTGGGCTGGATTTGATGATGTTCTTGCAGATTTTTCGGTGTTTTTGTTGCCTTTTTTTCGGAAGATAGTGCTGGGTATTCGCTCGCACTTGTTGAATTCTTTGATGGCTTACGTGTTTTACTAGGCTGGGTTTTGCTTGTCGTTGGTTTGTTGTGTTGGTTCGTTGAAACGGTTTGTGGGACTGAACTGGTTTTGAACTATTTTTTCTAAATTGGTTTGAACTGATTTGATCTTGTTTTCTGGTTTGAACTGGCTTGATCTGGTTTACTTGTTTGATGAACTGGTTTTCTGTCTAGCAAAAATCCATTTTGAAAAGTGATTTTCAAACCAACTTATGTCGGAAAACACTTCTTTTTATCATATCTCTCTCGGTTTCCTCAAAATAAGAACAGATGCTGCCTGGATTTACCGAGGTCGGGGAAATGAGTCGGGAGTTGGAGATGGAGAAATCTGTTACCCTCCCGACACACCCGATGATGACATTGTTCTGAGGGTGTTGAAAAACACTAACCGGTAAACTTGTTTCGTTTTGATTTGCAGGTTCGGAGCATTAATCGGAAAAAGTCGGAGAATCGGGAACTTTAGAAATTTTAGGAATTGTGTTTTTATGAGAAAAATGTAAATTTATTTTTTGTAATTTTATTCATTTATTATTTTTTGTAGTTTTAATATTTATTAATGAAAAATACATTTATTTATTCTTTAGTTTTATATATTTTTGTGAATAATAAGTGTAAATATTTTTACTTATTATAATAACAAAATTATTTCTCTCCATATATTTCAACGAAATAACAATATGAAATGAAATAAGATCATTATTGATAAATAAAAATTCAATTAAAACTATTAAATAAACCTAGAATGAAATGAACTCCTAATTAGATGAAAAGAAAACCAACTAAAAAATGATGAAATAAAATTAAGAAAGACGGAATGAAATTAACTTTTAAAAGATATGATATGCTTGACCAAAACCTGAAATTCGATTAAAATGAAATTAGGTTGTTACAAGAAATAAACTGAAATTGGAAGAATTGAAATGAAATTATTTTTATTATTTTGATTTAGAAGAATGCAATGCAAAGACTACCAAAGTGCTAAATTTTATCAATTCCCGATTCATCCAAACTATCCGTCTAACCCGGTCTCCAACACACTTTCGATCAAGCCAAACAGCCCAAATTTCCTGCCCACAACTCAAAATTTGTAATTTGACGACCGGTTGCGGACAAATGACCACTTTTCCCTTCAGGAACTAAAGAACGCGCCACGTGATATTTTCCTGCAAGAATCCACCAACTACATAACATGTTAATAGTTAGCTGAAGTGCGATGCGAAATGCAATGAAATGCGAAATGATTCGACTAAATATCAGGGAAAATTTTTGGGTATTACACTTGTAATCTTGTTCTAAGAGAAAGGAAAGAATAACTGTTTATAACCAATTCTTGTTGTTCCTTGTTGTTTTACCTTGTTTTCTTTATTAAACCCTAGCCCTTGTGTGTTTCTTGATATGGAAAAAACCGTTTATACTTTGTTTAAAGGTATCTGATTCACAATAAATTGGTGCGGTGAGCGTGGAAAAGATGCCTTCAACAAAGTATGAGATTGAAAAGTTCACCGGAGTGAACGACTTCGGTCTGTGGCGCTTGAAGATGAAAGCCCTACTAGATCAGCAGGGTTGTTTGGAAGCGTTGAAGGGAGAGGCAGCCATGGACGCTGCGTTAACGATAAAAGAAAAGACGGGAATGATTGAGAAAGCCCACAATGCAATATTGTTGAGCATTATTGATATGGTTCTTCGACAAGTATCAAAGGAGACTACAACATCAGGATTATAGGTGAAACTTGAAAGTTTGTATATGACCAAATCTCTGGTGAAACGACTCTACCTGAAGTAAGCTTTGTATTCATTCAAGATGATTGAAGACAATGTTTTGGCTGAGCAGTTGGATATGATCAACAAGTTAATTCTTGATCTTGAAAATATTGATGTGAAGATCAATTATGAAGATCAAGCACTATTGATGTGGTGTGCTTTGCCCAAAACACATGCTCACTTCAAAGAAACTCTCTTGTATGGAAGGGAATCCCTGACCTTTAAAGAAGTTCAATCAGCCTTGTATTCTAAGGACTTGAACGAACGAAAGGAGCATAAACCTTCGACGGTGGGCGAAGGTTTTTCCGTTAAGGGAAAATACTTGCGAAAGGATGGTAAGTTCGACAAGAAGAAAGGTAAAAGTCAACAGAAATCTTATAGTGGCGACACATCTGGTATTCGATGTTACCACTATAACAAGAAGGGTTACACAAGAAAGGTGTACCCTGAATGCCTGAAAGATCATGGAGGTAAAGGCAACGCAACCATTGTTCAAGATGACTTCGACCCATCTGATGCTCTTGTGGTTTCAAGTGGTGACTCGAGAAAAGAGTGGATAATGGATTCAGGTTGCACTTGGCACATAACTCCAAACAGAGAATTGTTCGAGGAGCTATGTGATCAAGATGGTGGATCTGTGCTGCTGGGAAATAAGAAATCTTGAAAAATTGCAGGTATTGGATATGTGAGATTCAAGCTCCATGATGAGTCAATAAAGTTATTGACTGAAGTCAGGTATGAACCTGAATTGAAGAGAAATTTGATTTCTCTTGGTGAATTTGACAGAAAAGGATACGT
Organism: Lathyrus sativus; assembly: GCA_963859935.3. Taxonomy (NCBI): domain Eukaryota; kingdom Viridiplantae; phylum Streptophyta; class Magnoliopsida; order Fabales; family Fabaceae; genus Lathyrus; species Lathyrus sativus. The sequence continues at coordinate 104,788,332 of OZ012735.1, read as the reverse complement.
TTTTTAAGGAGAGAAAAATATCCTAAGAGTCATGAAGGGGTCGAAGGAAGTCTTGAGAGGCATGAAGAAACAAGGCTTGTATACCCTTGAGGCTGAGGATGTAAGTGGTTCGAAAAACGTTGCTTCCACTGAAAGTTGTGTCAAAGACAGAATTATGGCACATAAGATTGGGCCATGTCCGAAAAGTTGGAGTTTTGTGAATCTTGTGTATTTGGTAAATCCTGTAGTGTGAAGTTTAGCAAAGGAAAGCAAATTACACATTGATCCCTAAATTACATTCATGCTGATCTTTGGAGACCTGCAAGGAATCCTTCATACTCAGGTGCAACGTATTTTTTATCCATTGTTAATGACTATTACAGAAAGCTATGGGTATTTATTCAGAAGACGAAGGATGAAAATTTTGAGAATTTCCAAAGTTGGAAGATTCCGGTCGAAACTCAAACTGGTAGAAATGTTAGGAGGTTGAGAACCGACAATGGCCTCAAATTCTGCAAAAAGTGTTTGACAGTTACTGTGTTGACTCTAGGATTTCAAGACATAAGACTGTAGTAGGTACTCCTCAACAAAATGGCTTAGTTGGGAGATTCAATCGAGCAATCCTTGAAAGGGTTAGATGCATGTTAGTTAGTGTTGGATTGAAGAAGGTGTTTTGGGCGGAAGCTGTTTCGACAGTAGCTTACCTGATAAATAGATATCCCTCGATTGCCTTAGGAATGGAGACACCTGAAGAAGTTTGATCGAGACATCCACCTAATCTCGACAAACTGAGAGTATTTGGTTGTATGGCCTATGCTCATATTAGGCAAGATAAGGTCGAACTTAGAGCTTTGAAATGCATGTTTATGGGATACCCTGAAGGAATCAAAGTTTACAGGCTATGGTGCCTCGAGCCAGGTTACAGGAGGTGTATCACCAGTTGAGATGTAGTTTTCAATGAAGCAGAGATGGATTTCAAGAAAACTGATGATGCTGACGCAGAGCTGGAACAAGGAGAGATTCCTGTTGAGGTGGAGCATGTTGATGTTGAATTGCGTACCCCAGATGAAGTCGAAGAAGAAGCAGAGATGTTGTTGAAGATGAGGACACTGATAATGACTACCTTCTAGCAAGAGACAGGTCGAGGAGAGTCATCAAGCCACCTTAGAAACTTGGGTATGCAGATCTTATAGCTTATGCCTTAATCTCTGCAAGTGAGGTTCTAGATGAAGAACCTAACGACTATAAGGAAGTTATGAGGAGTCAAAAGAAGACTGAATGGCTGAAGGCCATGGATCATGGGATTAAATCACTTCATGATAACAACACCTGGGAACAGATCAAGAAACCTGCTGGAGCCAAGTTAGTCAGCTGTAAATGGATTTTCAAAGTTAATGAAGGAATTGAAGGAGTGGTGTCGAAGAGATACAAGGCAAGATTGGTTGCTAGGGGGTTCACTCAAAAAGAAGGTGTTGACTTTAATGATGTGTTCTCTCCTGTTGTGAAGCACAAATCCATTCGAATGTTGCTTTCCATAGTGGCACAGTTCGACCTTAAAGTGGAACAGATGGATGTGAAGACAACGTTCTTGTAAGGTGATTTAGATTAAACAATCCTGATGAGGGAACCTGAAGGGTATGTCAACAAAGGGAAGGAAGATTATGTGTGCAAGCTGAATAGATATTTATATGGACTGAAACAATCTCCTCGATAGTGGAATAGGAGATTTGACAAGTTCACGGCACGCATCAGTTTCATCAGAAGTCAATTCGACCACTATGTTTACTTCAGATTTCGAATGGGTAATTCATTGTTATTTTGTTGCTCTATGTGGATGATATTCTAATAGCAAGCAACAATGTCGAAGATGTAATAAGGGTGAAGGCTGAACTCAATAAGGAGTTCGACATGAAGGATCTAGGAGTTGCGTCTAGGATTCTTGGGATTAACATCCAAAGAGATAGAAAGCAGTCTAAATTATGCTTATCTCAAGAGGCATACTTACGGAAGGTTCTCGAAAAGTTTGGTATGTCGAATTCAAAGCCTATTGTGACTCTGATAAACCCTTAACTCAAGCTTAGTATAGATCAGTGTCCCATCAATGATGTTGAAAGAACTTATATGAATAGAATTCCATATGCTAATATAGTGGGTTCTTTGATGTATGATATAGTTTGTACTAGACCCGATATAACATATGCAGTAAGTCTTGTAAGCAGGTACATGGAGAATCCTGGAAAGGCTCACTGGCAAGCATTGAAGTGGATTCTAAGATACATAAATGGGTCTCTGAATAGAGTCCTAATTTATGGTGGAACCTTGGGTGAAGATAGTAAAGCAGAAATTGAATGATATGTCGACTTTGATTATGCAGGTTGTATGGATTCCAGAAATTCTATTTCTGGATATGTGTTCAAAATGTTTGGGACAGTAATAAGTTGGAAAACAACACTTCAGAAGGTCGTTGCCTTATCAACCACCGAAGCGGAGTATATTGCCCTAACTGAAGCGGTGAAGCAAGCATTGTGGCTTGAAGGTTTTCCAAAAGAGTTGAAACTTCAAGGTCGAGTTATCAATGTTAAATGTGATAGTCAAAGTGCAATACACCTGTCGAAGAATTTAGCCTATCATGAGCGAACTAAGCACATTGATGTGAGGGTTCATTTCGTCAGAGCGGTAATTGAGCATGGAGAATTCCAAGTTCTGAAGGTTTCGAAAGATCATAATGTTATTGATATGGTCACCAAGACGTTGCCCAGTTGCAAGTTTTTCCACTGTATGCAGTTGATAAAGCTCCATGGAAAAAGCTAGTTCCTTGATGTTATAGAGTTAAATCCAAAGTGGAGATTTGTTAGATGTTGGATCAAACTCTAGTATGGTCGAATGGTAGCTTCTGGTTTGATATGTTTTAATCATGAGGTCGAAGTCTGTTCGCATGCTGCTGTCGAAGATAATGTGTGTTGCAGTCGAAGTTTGTTCTAACATGTATTAGTCAATATTGCTAGATTGTTAGCATATTAGATTGGGCCTTGCTTGTAAGCCCAAGTGTTTAAGTTAGCTTGTAACCTAAGTTAGCTTGTAATGGGTAATTGTTAAAAAGCCCATTAGGTTAGTGTGCTATTTTTCTTATATATATAGGATGCTAGTTTCTCAATCTTTGCATAAGAAAAAATAGGAAGATAAAATCCTAATTTCAAGAGAGAGAGGTTATTTTGTTATTCTTGTATACTTGTAATCTTATTCTAAGAGAAACGAAAGAATAACTATTTATAACCAATATTTGTTGTTCCTTGTTGTTTTACCTTGTTTTCCTTGTTAAACCCTAACCCTTGTGTGTTTCTTAATAAGGAAGAAACCGTTTATACTTTGTTTAAAGGTATCCGATTCACAACAAATGGTGCGGTGAGCCTGGAAAAGGTGCCTTCAACAAAGTATGAGATTGAAAAGTTCACCGGAGTGGACGACTTCGGTCTGTGGCGCTTGACGATGAAAGCCCTACTAGTTCAACAGGGTTGTTTGGAAGCGTTGAAGGGAGAGGCAGTCATGGACGTTGCGTTAACGAAAATAGAAAAGACGAGCATGATTGAGAAAGCCCACATTGCAATATTGTTGAGCCTTGGTGATAAGGTTCTTCGATAGGTATCAAAGGAGACTACATCATCAGGATTATGGGTGAAACTTGAAAGTTTGTACATGACCAAATCTCTGGTGAATCGACTCTACCTAAAGCAAGCTTTGTATTCATTCAAGATGAGTGAAGACAAAGTGTTGGCTGAGCAGTTGGATATGTTCAACAAGCTGATTCTTGATCTTGAAAATATTGATCTGAAGATCGATTATAAAGATCAAGCACTATTGTTGCTATGTGCTTTGCCCAGAACACAAAGAAACTCTCTTGTATGGAAGGGAATCCCAAACCTTTGAAAAAGTTCAATCAGCCTTGTATTCTAAGGACTTAAATGAACGAAAGGACCATAAACCTTCGACAGTGGGGGAAGGTTTGGTCGTTAAGGGAAAATTCTTGCGAAAGGATGGTAACTTCGACAAGAAGAAAGGTAAAAGTCAACAGAAATCTTATAGTGGCGAAACATCTGGTATCCAATGCTACCACTGTAAGAAGGAGGGTCACACAAGAAAGGTGTGCCCTGAACGCCTAAAAGATCATGCAGGTAATGGAAACACAGCCATTGTTCAAGATGACTTTGACTCATCTGATGTTCTGGTGGTTTTAAATGGCGACTCGAGAAAAGTGTGGATAATGGATTCAGGTTGCACTTGGCACATGACTCCAAACAGAGAATTGTTCGAGGAGCTATGTGATCAAGATGGTGGATCTGTGTTGCTGGGAAACAACAAATCTTGCAAAATTACAGGTATTAGATCTGTGAGATTCAAGCTTCATGATTAGTCAATAAGGTTATTGACTGAAGTCAGGTATGTACCTGACTTGAAGAGAAATTTGATTTCTCTTGGTGAATTCGACAGAAAGGGATACGTTTTCCAAGGGGAGAAAAGTATCCTAAGAGTCATGAAGGGGTCGAAGGAAGTCTTGAGAGGCGTGAAGAAACAAGGCTTGTATACCCTTGAGGCTGAGGTTGTAAGTGGTTCGACAAATGTTGCATCCACGAAACCTGTGTTGAAGACAGAATTATGACACATGAGATTGGTCCATGTCAACGAAAGAGGCCTGGTCGAATTGGGGAAGCAGAACTTGCTAGGAGGTGACAAAGTCGAAAAGTTGGAGTTTTGTGAATCTTGTGTATTTGGTAAATCCTGTAGTGCGAAGTTTAATAAAGGTAAGCAAAGAAAACATGGATCCCAAGATTACATTCATGCTGATCTTTGGGGGCTTGCAAGGAATACATAAAGCTGCGAGAAACTGAAGGATATGATTGGAGATCTACCAGATAATCCCGTTGATATGATGAAGAAAAAAAGACCCCACAACAAGACTCCTCAAAAGAAGACTGCAAAGAAGCAGAAGAAATGTCTGGGTGAAGCCAACACAAAGAATATTTCACTGGCATCCTATCCAAAATAGACTAGTAAGTCTTCTAATTCTTTTGTAACTGCATTTGTTCTTTCTGATAGAAATGTATCTTCGTATCTTTCAAAACCACCAATTTTTTCAACAATAGTGGCAACTTCACCTATCCCTATTTCTGAACCATCACCATTATCTCATATAATTCCATATTCTGAACCACCATGTACACAACTTCCACCTCATATATTCCAAACCGCTTTAACTCACGCAACTCTCATCATCTTCTTACCATAATCACTAAACCAATTTCTGAAGGACTTTCTACAGAACCCATTCCTACAACCTCTCTGAAAAACTTACTATAGGACCTATTTCAACAACCAAACCTCCATCACCCATAACCTCAAAAGCAATAACCATCTCAAATAACTCTAATTCTTCATCATCAGACTCTGACCAAACTCTTTCAAATCTAGCTGCTTCTGATGAAGAAAACCAAACAATCCCTGAACACCAATCTTCTTACCTTCCCCTTCCTAACCTTGATGAAGTCATTTCTATTTTTAAAGACAATGTAGTTAGGAGATTCAAGAAACTTTCTGATTAATCTAGTGCTAGCGATGATCCTTCTGTTATGGGTGCTTCCTAGAATCGATTCAATCGATGGATGTCAGTGGAGTTTCTGAATATCAAAAATCTCTCTGTTTAGACAAAAGAGTATTTTGTCCAGCAAGCAGAAGAAAGATTGGAAGCCAAGAGGGAAGCTGAAGAAAAGTTAGTTACTGAAAGAGAATTAGCTGAAAGACTGGATAAGGAAGCTGGAAGGAAAGCTAAGGAAGCTCAAGATTTAGCTGAAAGAGAAGATGAACTGAAGAATCAAGAAGAAGCTCTGAAAGCTACTGAAAACTCTACCTCATACCCAATATTAAAGACTCTGGAAAGCATTCAGAAGGAATAAGATTTATTCAGAACCAGAATGGATAAATAAGATTAAGTCACATCCAACATTCAGAATATGCTCACTCAGATCCTTTAAAGGCTCCCTCCTCCTCCTCATCCTTGGACACTTTCTAGGCTACCTCTTAGATTTTCTTTGTTGTTTTAATTACCTTTTTGATTATGACAAAAAGGGGGAGTATTAATGAATAAATTATTTTGATAAAAATATCTTGTCCTCTGAATCATAACTCTGACTTTCTAACATAATAAATGCACACAATTTCTTTTTAGAATTTCTTTTCAGGAACGATATTGAAAATCTAGTAAACATGACTATCTGATGCATATGATAAGAACCAGATTTGAACCATCTCAGATCTTATTCTATATCTAATAAGACCAATCAAGCTCAGTTATATAATCAGGTTGTGTCATTTTGAACCTGATAAGATCTTTATAATCAGGCTCTGTTACCCCAAATCTGATAAGATTTTTAAATCTTAGATTCAGGGGAAGTTTGATAAAGGGAAGTTATTTCTAAACTTATCTATGTCATTAACTTTTGATTATTTTTTTGTACGAAATTGTTTCATCAAAATACATTATTTTGTCATTATCAAAAAGGGGGAGATTGTTAGAATAAGATTTGGTTCTGCTCATTACCTCTAAGTTTTGATAATAACAAAGTAGTATTAGTGTGAGAACAATTTTGGTACTCTAACGTTTGTTATTCTAAAGTGTTAACAAACAAGTTCTGGCTCTGATAGAGTCTTCTGCACCAAAGAAGCAAGTTTTCTTCTAATCTACTCGCATTCTGAAAGATTCTAAGAAGATAATATGTTGCTGCTGCAATGTTCTCTTGGATTATGCCTCTGAGAGTGACTATGATGATTTACTTTTGAAGGCTTTCAATCTTCTAAAGTTGTTATCTTCTGAAGACTCTGAAGACAAGGTTTTGCTGAAAAAATTCCTGAAGACTCTGAAGACTTAAGTTTCTGAAGACCAGGGGTTCTGAAGACTGAGTGCTAAAGATTTTGAAGACAAGTTTCTGGTGAACAAGTTCTGAAGACACTGAAGATTCAAGGTTCTGAAGACCCAATGATCAACTTTTGTACGCATGCTTTAATCATCTCTACTCAGAAGCCTCTGAAGTACAGAAGATAAGATCAAAAGTTTAAGAGGGAAAATATTACATAGTACGTATCAAAATGTTCCATTCTACTACCATTCCAATACCCTGATTTAATGGTGCAAAGGATGACTTTTGTGTACGATTTTCATCCCTGTGTAACGACATTCTTTCAAGTCTCCAGCTCTCTCAAGGATATTCCTTATCTGCCCTTCAACGGATCTTTTTTGGCTATATAAGGACTTGATTACTTGAATAAAAAGAATATCATTAGTGAAACAATACAACGCAACGCAAGAATAATATTCATATTGTGTAAAATTTCTTTAAGTATTTTAATATTCTTTGTGTTTATATCTACTTGTATAGAAGCAATTCATTGTAAACATTTATTTTTCAAATAGTTGTTTGTAATTCCTTAAGGGACCAATTAGGTCAGAATCCTTAAGAAGAGACAGTTAGTCTTTGTTGTTAGTCACCAGCAGTTGCTAATGTAAATTGTAATCAGTTGATTATAGTGGATTAAGTTCTTATGTATAAGGAGAAATCACCTTGGTGGGTGGACTGGATTAACTTGATAGTTTTCAAGTGAACCAGGATATATTGTGTGTCTTTCTCTCTTGTTAGTGTCTTTGTGATCTTTGTTTGAGTTTTCTCACACCTTCAATAACAGACCTATAATGACTTGTTTAAAATATCAGTACATTCCAAAGTCATTAGATAACATACCAAATTCATTATAACTTGTTCAAAATATCAGTACAACTTGTTCAACTCATAATAAATAATTCTTATGTCTTAACCATTACATAACTCGAAATACATAAGTCTTAACAATTACATATCCCAAAATACATAAGTCTTAACCATTACATAAAATACTTCAAAATACATAAGTCATAATCTTGAGTAGCTAGTGGTCCCTGTGAACATGAACCAACTTCTTGAGTAGGTTCTGATGCAGTCTTTGTCTTCTTGAGTAGCTGGTGGTCCCTCCTAATCTTAAGTCTCATATGATGTGAGAGTATGTTTTCTGGAAAGTTGATTTCCTGTACAAATGAAAAAGACTCAGAAATATACATTTCATGACAGATGAAAAAAATCAGTACTCATTTCATGACATACCTATAATACTCAGAAATATACTCTTTAGGATGTTTCTTATTATGCCATATACATGTTATGGCATGGCTATAAGGGATCCCAGTTAAGTCCCATTTTCTACAAGCACGTGTACCTTCTTTGATGTTGACACAGTAAGTTTCTATACCATTTGTTACACCAAAAATGGCCATATCATCATCACCATGCCAAGTTGGAGTCCAACTTTAAGAAAATTTCTTATTCTTCTCTAGAGCTAACTGAACTCTTGGACACACATTACCAACATACTTTACTATGAGTTCCTTCTGGTTAGTGATTCTCTTGGTCAAGTAATGCTTTATCCCTTCTAAAAAGGTGATAATAGGTTTGTCCCTATATTCTAGGATGGCCCTATTAAAGGCTTCACACATATTGTTTACCTGAAGGTCACACTTAGAATATGTCTTAAAGTGTGACCTGCTCCAATATTATGTTGGCACCTCCTTCATATCCTTCTAAGCTGATTCACTCAAAGCCTTCATCCTTAACATTACCCTCTCCCATCCTTAAATAGTTGTAGCTCTTACAACACTCCATAAAGCCTATTTTAATTCCGTACCAGGGTATTCTTTTCCAGTTTCCATACAATTTCTTCATAAATATCTTTGTTCCACATGCTCACTCAAGCCTTGGAAAATTGGGACAAGACCCTGTCAATTACAAGTCAACGCAGTTAACCTCTGTACAACTTACATAAGCATAAGTAGGAAAATAATATAAAACAATAGTGATCTACCTTTTTCTGATCTGAAAGAAAGTCATACTCCCTTTGATTTATGCATTGCAAGTCTTCAAGTAAGAGATTTAAAAACCACTCCCAAGAGTCCTTAGTTTCTACCTCTACAACAACATATGCAATTGGAAATATCTGGTTATTTCCATCCCTACCTATAGCTGCCATCAACTGCCCACCATAGTCTCCTTTTAAAAAACAAGAATCTAGTCGAAAAAGTGGTCTACAATAACAAGCAAAACCAACCTTGCATGCCTTTAGGAAATGTATATTCTCTCAAAAACTGGGCCATCACTAGAATCTGAGCATTTCAACATAATGTTACTATGAGGGTTGGACTTAAGTAGCTCATTTGCATAATTTCTTAGATGTGTAAACTGGACCCTTCCTGCACCTTGAATAATATCCACTGCTCTCTCTTAGCTCTATAGGCCTGGTCAGAGGATAGTTTGACACCCTACTTATCAAATGCCAAAGCAGCTAGTCCAGCTGGTTTCATATCAGAAGTATGCCTTAGTATATGGCTAAACTGCTTGCCTATCCATCCAATTTCTGCTTGTCTATTCTAGATTGTTTTATGACAATTATGCTCATAATATAAACTCACCACTTGCCAATATTGGTTACCAACCCTTTTATTAATTCTCATGTAGAACTTGGATTCATCAATACACCTAACAACCATCCTCTTTGCATCATTCTTCTTTAGACACACATTCTTTTTTTCCATCATATCATACCTCTCCTTTATGGCTTCCCTTACCAAATCATTGTTGTTAAATATCATGCCTAATTGAAATTTGGTTCCCTCACCAACCTTATAGGAAGGAAACCTCTCATACTCTTCATCATCTTCACTCTCAGGTGATGTCTGCAGTTGGTTAGAATCTTCACCATTATCATGGTGAAAGTCATTTTTATTGACATGTGGTTTAATTATTTCAGTTGGAATTATAGTTGCCCAATCCAACTCAGGTTCACTATCCAACTCAGGTTCATTGTCATCAACACCATCACCTACTTCAACATCATTATCCACATCAACATCATCACCTACTTCAGCATCATTATTCACTTCAACGTCATCACCTACTTCAGCATCATTATCCACTTCAACACCATCACCTACTTCAGCATCATTATCCACTTCAACACCATCACCTACTTCAGCATCATTATCCACTTCAGCATCATCAACTACTTCAGCACCATCACCCACTTCAACATCATCAACTACTTCAGCATTATTGTTTACTTCCACCTCATCATCAACAATTTTCTCACCGGTGCATTGAACCTCATCATCGTCAGAAGTTATGGCATGTCCTACTTCTGCATCATCTACAATGTCAGGTTCACTTATACTATGTTAAACATACAAATCTATTACCTCACATCCATCAGCATCCCTAATTAGTTGCAACACATCACCATCGTCGTTAATCTTTCTAAGGCCACGAGTAAAACTAAACCTAGAGTTCCAATACCAAATACACATAATGTCTATGTACCCCTCTATTTTAATCAATTCCAACAACTCAAAATAGGACAGGTAGTCAACATCCCATTTTCAATTCATTTCTGAAATTAACCCAGCAACATACAGTTTCACAGGGGTGTCCACAAAATAACCTCTATGATGAAATCTAAACCTAATTTTTTGAGTTTGTGATGGTCTAGAATACATGTTAAATACAAGTCAGTCAAAGGAAAACACACAAATCAACATAACCAAAATGGGACCACAAGTCCTAAACGACAAAGGAACACAAACCCTAAAATGGATGGGACCACCACGTGCAAAAAACACAAACTCTGAAACGAAAACGACATGTTTCTATCATAGATTGGGGAAGAACACAAGCGAATTCTGGAGAATGATTTCTAAGGTTCACAGATTGGGGAAGATATACGTGTTTTCTTCTTTTATAAATGGGGAAGATTGAAACTTTTTTGTTTAGGTTGTTTAATGAAAAATGTTTTTTATTTTAAATGTTTATGAAAATTAAATATAATAAGTTTTTAATGATGTGGCAATGTTATTTTCAGTCTGGGTCAACATCTACTATACCACATCAGCGCTGATCATGCCACATAACCCAAATTGAAGATGGGACTAAGAAAATCTCAAGATAATTCAAAGTGAGAGACTTAAAAACTAATTTTATTTAAGAAAGGATTAAAAATTTAAAAAAAAAAATTAAAAAACTAAAACTGCATTTAAGTCAATTTACTAGTATTTTTAATTTTTTTTCTTCTTCATTTTCTTATTTTTGTCATAGTCTGCAAACAAATTTTTGCATTCAAAATCACATCCAACTTAAAGACGTATCCCGTGCATACGCATGGGTTTGGTACTAATTTTTTCTATAATACAATTTCACTCTTAAAAAATTAGATACGATCAATTTATATTGTGGCTTTGAGTACATAAACCAAACGGAGCCCGCCTGTGATAAGCCATATCATCCTATCAAGTACAACATCATACCGCATCATGAATACCATTGGTCAAGGCCATGCCATGTAGGCTGCATATGCGTCACCACGTGCCCACTTTTCTTTTAAAACTAACACATACTTTAAATTTATGAATGAATGACTGAACAAACCACACCACACCACAAACCCAACACTGCAACAAATTGAATTGTACTTTCTCAAGAAAGTTAGATCTAAAAACACACTGTTTTCTTCTAAGGTCAAGCTATGAAGTTAAGAAATGGAAATGGAATCACTCTCCTACTATTGTTACTATGCTTAACAACTCTCTCTCTTCAAACAGAAGCTCTACAGATGATAATTCCCAGTTCAGGAACAAAATGTGTGTCTGAGGATATTCAAACACACGTCGTCGTTTTAGGTGATTACTATTCTGTAGTTGAAGAAGCTTATCGGGTTCATAGAGTTTCCGTCAAGGTATCTATTTCTCTTTTGTTATTTAATTTCCTCTTCCATTCATATTTACTCAATCTTTTTTCATTAAATAAGACTAATGTAGTCCTATAACAGGGAAAGAGATTAATTAAACTACTTTACACTATACTCAAATTAGAATACATAATTTTGACACAGAATGAAATAAATAGTTATTAAAATGATTTAATTATAATTTTTTTTTATTTCATATTTATATATTAAAATGATAAATTCTAATTAAGTGACAGGTAAAGTGGTTTTACACTAACTGTGTATTTTAATTAATCTCTAAATTAAAAATTTGTGCAGGTAACGTCTCCTTATGGAAACAACCTTCACCATAATGAAAATGTTACACATGGGCAGTTTGCATTTACAACTACCGAAAGTGGAAGTTATGTAGTGTGCTTCTGGCTGAGTGGAAATCAACAAGAAGGTGCAACTCCAAGTGTCAACCTTGACTGGAAAACTGGACTTGCAGCTAAGGATTGGGATTCTGTTGCAAAGAAAGAAAAGATTGAGGTGAATACAAATCTACATTCATATACATTTATATTTAAATTGTTATTAATGTTTATCAGTCTGTTTGTTCTTTGGGTATGGTTCAAGGGTGTTGAACTTGAAATCTTGAAGCTTCAAAGACTTGTGGCTGCCATCCATCTTTATCTAACTTACTTGAAGGATAAGTAAGTTTTTACTCTTTTAAACTGTGATTTCAATTTGAGTAAATTTGTTTTTAGTTTCACTGTAAAAGTATACAGTATCATAGTATCTGTTTCAAAACTTCATTTTTGTTGGACTTTTTGCCACAGGTCAGCAAAGCTGAGGGAAGTGAATGAAAAAACAAATGCTAAAGTCGCATGGCTTAGCATCATGTCTCTTGGTCTCTGCATTTCTGTTTCGGGATTGCAACTTTGGTATCTAAAGAGCTATTTTCGAAGGAAGAAACTCATATAGATATTGCTATTTATATGAGACTCTTTGACAAAAATATTTTTCTGAGATTCTGGTTCAAGTAACTGATCCAACAATCAAAGAACCAAGAAGAGCACTCGCATCGCAATAGGTTTCCTAACCGAATGCGATGCGAATTATGTATGATGTGCGAGGGAGTGGAATGTGTACTTTTTTTGTCATTCTTCTTGAATTTTCACTATGTTCTTTTGTTTTCAGTGTTTGTAGAATCTCGTTCATTTGTATTATAGAGCAGCTATGACTACTACTATGAGTACCACTCTTGTCTCATTTAATAAAAATAAGTTTGAGATATTAATTGATTTAAAAGAAAGAGATGAAAAATATAGAATAGAAAAATGTTGCATTTTTGTTTAAATATTATAATGCCCTTATCATGAATAATATTTTCAATTAATTAAATTAACTATTTTGATTTAAATTCAATTAAGTAACCAATTATTTCTACTACTTATTTTTCACACCGTAAAAAGTGATAGTTAATTAATTAATTTGGAGTTTTGTAAAAAATGAAACAAGAAAACATTGAAAAATAAAACACAAAGCTTATAAAAAAATGTAAGACTTGTTATAATTTGAGTTTGTGATATTGTGGGCAAAAACCTATATGATAAATTTTTATTAATTGGTCGTAATTGATTCAATTATAACTTTTTCAGTTACAAATCTAAAAATTAAACTTATAGAAATTTTGAAATAAAAGAGTTTTAATATTTAACCTTACAATTATAATTGTATATTAATTTCCTTAAAAAAAATATTTGATAATTTAATATTATAATACAATTCTAAATTGTATTTTAATAAACACTTTATTAATATATATATATATATATATATATATATATATATATATATATATATATATATATATATATATATATATATATATATATATATATATATATATATATATATATATATATATATATATATATATATATATATATATATATTTAAACTAAATATTCATTCGTTTTGTTTGAAAAAATTAAATGAAATTAAGATGAATGGTTAGATTTGATTATGATTTAAAGTAGGGGTGACAAAGTGGGCAGTCCGTCCCGTTTAAACCCGTCTAAAAGCGGGGCGGGGCGGACCAACTTAGGCGTTCGAGCTCAAAAGTCAAATCCGTCCCGTTTACTAACGAATTGACGGGTTGGCGGACGACACACTAATTTTTTATTTTACAATTTGATTTATTATATAATTTACAAAAAAATTATTTATTACCAAAGAGGTCGACAAAAGATTATTTTAACAACGCATAATAGAACTTCAACATGTCTTAAGTCCAAACAGTTTAAAAAATAAAATAAATAAATAAATAATACATTTCATCTTAATCCTATTTAAAAACTAATTAATAAAAGAACCTAATTAAAATTTTATAAAAGACAAACAATGATAACAATTACAGTATATACAATAAAATAGTAGTGCATAAAATATCAACATCTAACATTCTCAACATTCTCACTATTTACATCATATAGACTCTTATATTAACTTATTTCTTAATAGTTAAATCTTAAATTTGTCACGTACACACTAATAAAATCCTTCATTTTCTTAAAATTAACATCCATTTCTAAAGAAAACATGTGAGTTAATGTTTGATAACTTAATAATTCAGCATGACATACAATTATTCTTTTATTTTAAATTTTTTCAATCAACATATGTATTAGAGTTATAGAAAGAACGTTACAATTGTAATTTATTTTGTTTGTATAATAATTTATAATACAATTCAATAAACCTAAACCTAAGAGAAGAGTGTTATTTTTATAGTTAAAGTTGTTTTAATTATAAGTTAAAAAATAAAAAGTTTTAACAAAAAACCTGTGGACAAACCCGTCTTGCTCTGCTTCGACCCACTTTTTCAAACGCGTTATGTGGGGCGGGACAACTTAATGTACCGACCCGAAAATTTCAACCTAACCTCCAAAAATGGCGGATCAAATAGGTCAATCCATTTTGTCACCCCTAATTTAAAGGAGAAATAAAATGTATTTATAATTTTTCTCTATAATCATGTTTTTTTAATATTAAACTAAATTGTACTCTTTTTTTTAAAAATCAAAGAAAATTACATGTTATTAAAATATATGTGATTTATATTTTGATGGTACTTATTTTAAAAAGTCAAAGAGAATTAAATGTTATTATTTTGTTAGAAAAGTGTTGGAGAGTACAAGAAAAGACATTCGAGAATAAGTTATAAATAATTTTATAACCGAAAAGTATCTAATAATAAGTATTATTAAGTTTGTCGTTTTTCTATAGATATATATTTTAATTAGTTAAAATATTTATTTTATTTTAATTAAATTAACTAGACATTAAAATAATAAATTCTATATTAGTTACTAATAAATAACATTTATCTATAAACATAATTTAATATGAGACACATATTTATCACTATTGAATAAATAAATTTGATCGGATAAATATTTATTTTTTCATTCTAAAAACATATGAATAAAATATATTTTGTAATTATTTACATTCTTATTTAAAATAAAATATATTTTAAAATTATTTATATTTTTATAAAAAGGTTAATAAAACAAAACAAAATCAATTGAGCTTTTGTAATTTTTTTAAACTTATAAAATTACTAAAATTTATCAAAAACTTTTCAAATTAACTTTATAATGGTAATCTTGATTTAAAAAAATGATAAATGGTAGTCAAGAAAATTTAATGATAAATAATAATTATGAAAAAAAGAATGATAAAAATAAAAATTTATTAATACAATCATTTTTATAAACTAGAACAAGTTACAATTATTTTATAAACGCGAATAAATTACATAAATATTTTATAAACCAAATAAATTCGACTATTGATACAATTATTTAATTATTTGTATAAATAAGAATAAGTTATAAATATTTTTATAAATGAAGACAGGGATTCAAGGTGTTTATAAACAGAAGAAAAAAATATAATATTTTATAAACGAAAATAAGTTATAATTATTTTTGTAAAAGGAAACAAGCTACAAATGTTTTTACAAAGGAGAAAAGTACAAGTATTAATACAATTATTTTTAACAGGAATAAGTTTAAAATTACTCTATAAATTGTCATACGGTTCAAGACGCTTATAAACAGGAAAAAATCTATAGGTTGATATAAACATTTTTATATATAGAAATAAGTTACAATAATTTTTTAAAACGGAAATAAATTACAAATATTTTTATAAACGAAAAAGTTCAACTAATTATACAAGGTGCTTACTATTTTTTATAAATAGACACACGAGTTCAAGGTGCTTACTATTTTTGTAATTATATAAATATTAATCAACTGAATAAATAAATGTATACAAACTTGACAAATGAGAGTGAGAGGCCTATAATGTGAATCTAGACGGGACTTGTACAATAGCACAGATTTCTTACTAGTATAGAATAGAAAAATGTTGCATATTTTTAAAACACTATAATGCCCTTATAATGAATAATATTTTCAATTAAATTAAATTAACTATTTTAATTTAAATTCAATTAAGTAACTAATTATTTCTGGTACTTATTTTTCACACCGTAAAAAAGTGATAGTTAATTAATTAATTTAGAGTTTTGTAAAAAATGAAACAAGAAAATATTGTAAAATAAAACACAAAGCTTATAAAAAAATGTAAATCTTGTTATAATTTGAGCTTTGTGATACTGTGGGCAAAAACCTTTGTTTCGTATATTAGAGAATTGTTGTGAATTGAATACTTTGAAATAAAGTATATACAATTTCTTTATGATCAAAAAACACACAAGGGCTAGGGTTAACAAAGATAACAAGGTAAAACAACAAGGAACAACAAGGATTGGTTATAAACTATTATTATTTCCTTACTCTTAGAACAAGATTACAAGTATAAAAGAATAACAAAATAACCTCTATCTCTTGAAATTAGGATTTTATCTTTCTATTTTTCCTTATGCCAAGATTGAGAAACTAACATCCTATTTATAAGAAAAATAGCACACTAACCTAATGGGCTTTTTAATAATTACCCATTATAAACTAACTTAGAATACAAGCTAACTTAAACAATTGGGCTTACAAGCAAGGCCCAATTCAACATGCTAACAACCCTAGCAATATTGACTAATGCATGTTAGAACAAACTTCGACTACAACACGCATTACTCCGACTGCAGCATGTGCACATACTTCGACCTCATGCTTAATTTTTGTCGAACCAGAAGCTACCTTTCGACCATACTAGAGTTCGATCCAATATCTCACAAATCTCCACCTTGAATCTAACTCTATAACATCAAGAAACTAGCTTTCATCATGCAGCTTTATCAATTGCATACAGTGAAAAAACTTACAACTGGGCAACGTCTTGGTGATCATATCAGTAGCATTATGATCTGTCAAAAGTTTCAACACTTGGACTTTTCCACGCTCGATTACCCCTCTGAAGAAATGCAGCCTTACATCAATGTATTTGGTTCGCTCATGATAGGCTGAATTCTTCGATAGGTGTATTGAACTTTGATTATCACATTTAACAGTGATAACTCGACCTTGAAGTTTTAGCTCCTTTGCAAAACCTTCAAGCCACAATATTTCCTTCACAACTTCAATTAGAGCAACATATTCAGCTTTAGTGCTTGCCAGCGAGCCTTTCTAGGATTCACCATGTACCTTCTTACAAGACTTACTGCATATGTTATGTCGGGTCTATTACAGACCATAACATACATCAAAGAACCCACTATATTAGCATATGGAATGCTATTCATATAAGTTCATTCAACATCAGTGTTGGGACACTGATCTATACTCAGCTTGAATTGAGGGTTTGTCGGAGTCACAATAGGCTTTGAATTTGACATACCAAACTTTTCGAGGACCTTCCGTAGGTATGCCTCTTGAGATAAGCATAATTTTGACTGCTTTCTATCTCTTCGGATGTCAATCCCAAGAATCCTGGACGCAACTCCCAGATTCTTCATGTCGAACTCCTTATCGAGCTCAGCCTTCACCCTCATTACATCTTCGACATTTTTGCTTGCTATTAGAATATCATCCACATAGAGCAACAAAATAACAAATGAATTACTCGGTCGAAATCTAAAGTAAACACAGTGGTCGAACTGACTTCTGATGAAACTTATGCGTGCCATGAACTTGTCGAATCTTCTATTCCACTGCCGAGGAGATTGTTTCAGTCCATATAAGGATCTATTTAGCTTACACACATAATATTCCTTCCCTTTTTTGACATACCCTTCAGGTTGCCTCATCAGGATTGTTTCATCTAAGTCACCATACAAGAACGCAATCTTCACATCCATCTATTCTAGTTCAAGGTCAAACTGTGCCACTGTGGCAAGCAATATTCGAATGGATATGTGTTTCACAACAGGAGAGAACACATCATTGAAGTCGACACCTTCTTTCTGAGTGAACCCCCTAGCAACTAATCTTGCCTTGTATCTCTTTGATGCCACTCCTTTGATTCCTTCCTTAACTTTGAAAATCCATTTACAACTGACTAATTTGGCTCCAGCAGGTTTCTTGATCAGATCCTAGGTGTTGTTATCATGAAGAGGTTTCATCTCATCATCCACGGCCTTCATCCATTCAGTCTTCTTTCGACGCCTCATAACTTCCTTATAGTCTCTAGGTTCATCGTCTAGAACCTCACTTGTAAAGATTAAGGCATAAGCTATAAGATCTGCATACCCAAGTCTTTGAGGTGGCTTGATGACTCTCCTCGACTTGTCTCTTGCTAGAAGGTAGTCATTACCAGTCTCCTCATCTTCGACAACATTTTCTACGTCTTCTTCGACTTCATCTGGGGTATGCAATTTAGCATCAACATGCTCCACTTTAACAGGAATCTCTCCTTGTTCCAGCTCTTCGTCAGCATCATCAGTTTTCTTGGAAGTCATCTCTGCTTCATTAAGAACTACATCTCAACTGGTGACACACCTCCTGTGGTCTGGCTCTAGGCACTATAGCCTATAAGCTTTGACTCCTTCATGATATCCCATGAGCATGCATTTCAGAGCTCTAGGTTCGACCTTGCCTTGCCTAATATGAGCATAGGCCACACAGCCATAAACTCTTTGTCTGTCGAGACTAGGTGAATGTCCTGACCAAACTTATTCAGGTGTTTTAATTCCCAAGGCATTCGAGGGACATCCATTTATCAGGTAAGCTGTTGTTGGAGCAGCTTCCGCCCAAAACACCTTCTTCAATCCAACACTAACCAACATGCATCTAACACTTTCAATAATTGTTCGAATGAATCTCTCAGCTAAGCCATTTTGTTAAGGAGTACCTGCTACGGTCTTATTCCTTGCAATCCCAGACTCAACACAGTAATTGTTGAACGCTTCGTTGCAGAATTCAAGGCCATTGTCGATTCTCAACCTCTTAACCTTTCTACCAGTTTGAGTTTCGACCAGAATCTTCCAACTTTTGAAATTCTTAAAAGTTTCATCCTTCGTCTTCTGAATGAATACCCATAGCTTTCTGGAATAGTCATCAATAATGGATAGAAAATACCTTGCACCTGAGTGTGAAGGATTCCTTGCAGGCCCCCAAAGACCAGTATGAATGTAATCCAAGGATCCATGGGTTCTTTGCTTGCCTTTGTTTAACTTCGCCCTACAGGATTTACCAAATACACAAAATTCATAAAACTCCAAC
Organism: Lathyrus sativus; assembly: GCA_963859935.3. Classification (NCBI taxonomy): domain Eukaryota; kingdom Viridiplantae; phylum Streptophyta; class Magnoliopsida; order Fabales; family Fabaceae; genus Lathyrus; species Lathyrus sativus. The sequence goes on along the minus strand of OZ012735.1, from coordinate 104,768,836 downwards.
TTTTCGACTTTGTCACC